>CM017584.2:14599266-16075450 GCA_007844105.2 Rhamnella rubrinervis
TCGCCTTCACATTGTCTATGGTATCGGAGCTTTCAACCTCAAGTGTCATGGTCTTTCCAGTCAAAGTCTTTACGAAGATTTGCATTCCACCCCGCAACCGTAGAACAAGATGCAAAGTAGATTCCTTCTGAATGTTATAGTCAGCAAGGGTCCTACCATCCTCCAACTGTTTTCCAGCAAATATAAGCCTCTGCTGGTCAGGTGGTATTCCTTCCTTGTCCTGTATCTTAGCCTTGACATTGTCGATAGTATCAGAGCTTTCAACCTCAAGGGTGATAGTCTTTCCAGTAAGGGTTTTTACAAATATCTGCATGCCACCTCTCAACCTAAGGACCAAATGAAGCGTGGATTCCTTCTGGATATTGTAGTCTGCTAGTGTCCTGCCATCCTCAAGTTGTTTCCCAGCAAAGATGAGCCTTTGCTGGTCAGGTGGGATACCTTCCTTATCCTGTATCTTAGCCTTGACATTATCAATAGTATCAGAGCTCTCAACCTCAAGGGTGATAGTCTTGCCTGTAAGGGTTTTTACAAATATCTGCATGCCACCCCTCAACCTAAGAACCAAGTGAAGTGTAGATTCTTTCTGGATATTGTAGTCTGCTAGAGTCCTGCCGTCCTCAAGTTGTTTCCCAGCAAATATGAGCCTCTGCTGGTCAGGTGGTATCCCCTCCTTGTCTTGGATTTTAGCTTTGACATTGTCAATAGTGTCAGAACTCTCAACCTCGAGAGTGATAGTTTTCCCCGTGAGTGTCTTCACAAATATCTGCATTCTGTTGAACAATTCGCTAAAACGTTAAACATCAAAACTCATATTCAGCTTATCTAAAAACCAAAACCAAATGTGAAATCATTGCATTTGTCTAAAGGGGAAGTAACATAATATAAAACAGACTGAGGTTTACAGGAAATGTAAGCCAATAACGCCTGTTTGATTTTACATACAAAGAAAGAGATTTATTCATCATTTAACACCTTTAATTTGGCCACCACAACCTTTAGAACAAAGATGATCATCAACCTCCATTGAGAGATTACATGATCAAACCAAAATTCAAAATCAACATGCTTAAATGATTGAAAACGGATGATTTCGATTAAACAGTCATAACTCTGCATAGTATGATCAGATAATATTTCAAAAGTAGCTTGCAGAAACCCAAACCAGAGAATGAAATATAGAATCACAAAGAAGCCTTAAATTCTCTTTTTCTCCCTTTTTTTTTTTTTTTTTTTCTTCTTAAGAAAAAAAAATAAAAAAATAGAAACTTTATACACCCTCAACATATTGAAGTACTAAAATCAAGGCCAAGAATATGGTAATAAAAGTATCATCATGTTACGCCAAAAGAAAATATTCCCAATTCAGGGAACGAAAGTAAACAATTTATTGAAAAAAGACCAATGCACAAAAACAACAAATGCTGAATATTTTCACGTTTTTATTTCAAGCTCAAATTTTCATCAATCAATTTCCAAACAAATCCAAAATAAAAATCATAATCGGACGTCAACAGCGATACGCAGAAATATCCTACGCAATAATTATCCCAAGAAAAGCCGCAGCATAAAGAATGGGAATCACCAAGTTAATTGGGAACAGCTACAATTGCCCACCAACCAAGATCAAAATTCTCCGAAAATTAAAGATTCAAAAGCACATAAGACATACCTTGAGTGTTAACAAAACCCTGCTACACACGAAAAGAGAGATTTTTTATTATCTTTGGCCGTTTTTGAAACTCAGAAGGAGGCGGAAGATGAAGCTGTTTTATAAGCGAGGGCCACAGACGCGAGTCGGTGGATTGTTGTGAAGGAAGAGGCACACGTGTCACGAGATTTAATTCTGACTTTTCTTGTCTTCCAAGAAACCTAAAGGCGCTTTGGGTCGTGGAAAGTCCTGGAGAGTCCTGGATTTCTCTGTGATTTCCGTTAACACGCTTCGTCCTTTTATTATTATATTTTTTGTCAAATTAAAATATTAAATGGCATCAATTTTCTTAAAATGCGCCCACCGTTGTCCATTTCATTTTATTTTATTTTATTTTATTTTTTTAAAATGGGCCTCCACTACAATATTACTTTTACGTTTTCAATTTTCTATTTGCGAGAGAAAATCATTAGTGGAACTCAAATCCATTTAGAGTTTTATTTATATAAATAAAAACCCATTTTAATTCTTGTAAAATTTCCAATTATTGTAAAAAAAAAAAAATTAAATGATATATGTTTTAATTGTTTCTTGTTTTCTTTTCCCTTTTCTCAAATTGTATTTGGTGATCTCAAATCACACGTTTCATACTATACTCTCTTATCTGTCTCACAAGTTAGAACTAACATATATTCACTATTTTATGAGTCAAATTCTAAATGCCAAAAAAAAAAAAAAAAAAAAGAGAGGGAGAAATAGAAGGGTGATCTCGTTTCGCAACTGGACATTGCTAATGCAAAAGATATAAACGGAAGCAATAAGCTAATGGGTGCTTACTGCTTTGTACTTGGACTTCCCTTGGCCAACCATTTTTCTGTAACCCTAAAGCTTTCATAAATACGTACTCTACTTTTCCCATACCTGGGTATTCATACCAGGAAATATCGATGTCAGTACTCCATGAGTTCGCGTCGAAAACCGCTGTACCTCTGAAGGCCACAACGACCATTTCATGATCTGTGCTTTTGTACAGAGCCATGAAGGCTTCTGTGGTAGCCGTTGCGGAGAGTACCCTGTTATAATTACTATCTCCCGCACTGAAGCTTCTATCCTACTTCACGCGCTCGCTAAAGTGTCCAAGAAGCGTCATGAACGTTGGAGACTCTCTTTCAGCAGGCATCTTTCTTGCATGGAAGTTAAGTTTACGTACATAGTATTATTACATATATAATATTATAGAGAAATCAATATAATGACCAATGAGATCAAGAAATATGTCGAGCAAGTTTTGATCAGTGGAGAGAAGGTTCAGAAACCCCTCGACCACCAACCCAAAATTCGTCAAGGTTTTAGATGTCCACAACAAAATCATCTGTTCCAGGAGGGTGAGAGATATAAGGAATCTACGTTTGAGATTTTCCTTGTTGACGTTTGAGAATTCTATGAATGCTCCTTCTCCTTCTGCTATGTCGCCGAAGAATATGAAGCGTGGGTCCAAAGCACCTGCTTTATCTGGTCCCAAGACAACATAGCAACTGGAAAATTCGCAAGTAGCCATGGTTTGGGTTCGGAAATTACAAGCAAAGAAGGTGATATGCGTGATGGATGATGAGGATGTAGTAGCTAGAGTTAGGAAAGTAACAATAGATGTAAAAACAAGTTTTCTGTACGCTTCTAACAGTTCCCTAACACTCAGGAAAAGATTAAAAAAAAAAAAAAAAACCAAATAAACTGGATCGTACAGGTAATAACACACTATAAATAATTATCTATAAGATAAAACTATACAAATAAATATTCAGTGCTCGAGATAGAACCTAAGAATTCATATCTCCAACAGCTAGTACGTACGTGCATCTAAAACTCTAAGACCCTGCAATAATTTATAGTAAAAAAATATTGCTTTCGGCATGCATTAATCCTACCATTTATAGTTTTGATTTAAGGGTACACTTGTGTTGTATAGCTGGCAGTCAAGTCCCATGTCAACAGCATTTGTTACATTAATTTGGCTTCTTCTGTTTTAGTCATGTGTATTTCAGCTGTTCTTGCTTTGTAAGTAGTCTCGACTGTTGTTGTAATCAGAATACTACTTTCACACTCTACATTCTTCAATACAGATGTAGCTTTTTATCTCTCTTTTCAACTGTCATTTGTCAAATGCCACATTTACCAGGATTGTTAATTACCTTTTCATATTAATTAATTATTAGTATTAACATAACGTAATTCAGCATCAGTTCGTGGAGTTAAAACCAAACTAGACATTGAAAGGAAATTCCAGAATAAAGGAGCGGTACTCTATTTTAGATACAACTTTTGTTTAATTTACAATATAACAATATTTCTTACTTGCTTTTCCTTCTCACTTACTCAGGAAAAGAATAATCAGTACGAATGGATGCCCCATGGATTTAGGTAGATGGTAAGGTGTGAAACAGTGAAAAGGTTTATAGTTGTACCCAAAAAAAAAAAAAAAAACATGAAAAAGGTTTGTAGAGGGTACAAAGCAAAAGAAAAACCTAGAGGGGTTTAAACATTCCCCTTTTCTGACAATTCCGAAAATTGCTTTTGATCAATTCTTTCTTTTCTCACATGAGCAAAAATGAAAATGGCAAAAATTCATTTTAACCGTTTTCGTGATTCACGCTTACAATTTCTGTTGCCTGCAACACACAGTAAATGCAATCGTTCCAATTGTATAGAAATGGCATCGATTTTCTATGGATGGGCCTACTACGTTTTTACTCGCAGTTTTCTTTTCGGATCAGATTATGCATAATTCACATCTGGAATTATCATTACCACCTGGATAAATGTTGATGATGATTAACATGTCAGTCACAGTAAAGAAGATTAGTTCATCCTTTCTAGAGTCAAATAGAGCTTGTCAGGATACAGTTTAGTGTAATACAACACTTTTGCAGCCTACATAATACATACTATTACTATTCAATTCCTAGTACTCAATGTAAATGTAATTACAAATCGTCTAATAATTGCTGTGTTCAATGATAATGCTGCCGCTAATGCAATGCTATCACCAAGGTCTTCCTTTCCCTCCAAGCCTACGTGCCAATTCAAAATCCTTTTTCACTGAAGCGACCATAGCAAATGAAACGGTTTTAGTACTCATAAACCCTCCATTGAGACAAGATTGACTGCGATTAGAGTCAAGAAACATAATAGTATATACTACACAAAAATATTATGCTTCACATTTAACTTACTAAGAGTGACACGCTTTGCATGAATTGCACATAGCATTGCGTCTTCAAATAAATGAACCAAAAAATCCTCTGCTGCCTACATGAATGAAGAACATGGTAAGAGTTGAAGACCTTATCTCTACAAAGGAACGAAGGAAATGGTAAAGAGTTAAATGACTTTTATTTCTATAGAGGAATGAAGAAAATGTTAGGTGTTAATTACTATGTCTTCGAAGAAATGTAGAAAATGGTAAGAGTTCATGACTTTATTTCTGCAAAGAATAGCAAGTGGAAAAGGAATATGCAACAAACAGTTAAAGCAGACTTAATGAGAGCTTCATATAGCGACGAAGGACACCTCACACCACATGACAGAGAGGTTTTATTTATCCGTCCACTCAATTTTATTTGATGAATGTACAAGCTCAGAGGATTAGGTTTAACCAAACAAGCTAAAGTATAATAATCAATATTAGAAAGCACATTTAGTATTAATGTGCCTTTTTGCCTTTTAAAGAAATTCAATGCCAAAGAGAGTATGACTGACTGTTTTAAAGGAATGCAACTATATTGTTTTAAAGGAATGCAACTATATGGATCAGATACATAATCCTGTTTGATTTCTTAATCTGAAGTAGTTAAAAGAGCCAATATGGAATAAAATAGAAGCTGTTATGTCCTCTGAATGACCATATGACATGATCATATAACTGAGGAAAACACAGTTAAACAAGTAATGTTCAGAGGGACAGAATTGAGACAGTTAGAGTAGGTGACTAAAAGACATGCATTGACCGAAAGAAGGATATTGAAAACAGATTACATGCAAAAGCTAAAACCTATTTCAATCCAAATATGAACAATACGTATACATATATAATAGAACAATTGGTTATAACTTATCAAAAATAAATTATATTGATATTGAGGGCAAGCAAAAAGATATAATAAAGAAGGTGCAATACACTTTCCATCTACAAAAATTATCTCATAGCATGCAGGGTGACATGAAACCAGATATGCTTGCCATAAATGAGCAAGGTATGTTCACCTCCTGAAGTGCTACCAAAGCTTCAGGTTTCCAACGGTTAACTTGTTGAGAATATTGGCTGGTAATCTCTCTTACCTGCAACAAATAAGGACCATTAGAACAACCTCACTAGCATACTTAATGCACTGAAATGAATAGATAACACCAACAACTGAAAAAAACAAACAGGATCACAAAACTTGGTGTTTTATAGTGACAAAACGAAAACAAAAATAATGAACTTTAAGCACAATTCTCTACAATTTTCAATTTAGAATCATGAAATTCACATAGGATGCAAGACTCTACTATTGTCAATTTTAATAAATCCAGGTGGCAACTGCATTGCTTAGTTTTAGTCTACTAACAAAAAGGTCACCATATGATATAATCAACTAAAGCAACCTAACTGCATTTTATAGATTAATAATGTTTCTCTAATTTGGTGATGTGTTTCTTTGTGTGTCCTACATATGTTTTCTTTTTTTGCATCTGTTTGCCCCTTCTCCTGTTAAGTGTCGGAATGTGAGTAGTGAGATAATAAACTCACAGTTCTGATAAAGGGAGCAGCAGGGATGAGCAAATTGCAAGACTTCTGAAAATGTCGAATCTCCCGAAGTGCCACAGTTCCCGGCCTGTAGCGATGCTTCTTCTGCCTCTGTGTTCCTGAAGACCTTGGCGTCCCTTAAGTCATAAAACACCAATAGTAATGTGTGTGTGTAATATCTGAATAATCATCATCACTCCCAAACATCTAAAGAATTTAAAAATAATAAGTAAATAAAAATAATTACTTCTTGGTGTAGCACTTTCAGCTCTGCGAGTGCTTGGACCTGCAGTCTTCAGTTTATTGCAAAATGAAAATTTAAAAAAGAAAAATTAGAGTATATTAGGAGCCATAATGAATAAATAGATGATTAAAAAACCAAAAGAGAAATTGAATAATTCTTTTATTCCTGAAGCAATATAAAAGATAACGATTCAGCCTGGCTACGCTATGAGTTTGCTAAGCTACTCAGACAGAAGAAAGTGAAGAAATACGAGCTTTTCTCCGCCAGAAAAATAAGATATAATGGGCGACAACTTATATGAACAAAGATAAAAGCTTTATTTATCTACCAATACAATGTTGGGAAACTAGTAACAGAATCATAACATCAAATTGCAACCAACCCCAGCTTAACTACAGACCTTAGCTGAGCCAAATCTCAAATTTCTACAACAATTTTCTTCTTTAAAAAATAAAGAAAGAAAGAAAAAGGAAGCAAAGAAACTTCACAGTCCTTTTCCACCACATTTTTCAAGTTACCAAACAGAATAAGAGAAAAGGTAGAATAAAAACGAGGAATGAAAGACGACAGAAAAGTACCGACTTCCTTCTAGGAGATGGCGTCGAAACCCCTCCTGCAACATTAGAGAGAAAAACTTAGGGTTTATTAAAAGACCGAAAAACCAAAACCCTCAAAGCGCGCATACACACACAGACATAGTTACATCTGAGAGAGAGAGAGATTGAGAGAGAAACCGGAGGACTGGCGAACGGACTTCTTAGGGTTTCTGGGAGCAAGATGTTTGGTTCTCGCCATTGATTTTGTTCACAGAGCTTCAAGTGTGCGAAGAACGCTTTTCATTTTTGAAATTTTCACATGGTTTTCCGACCTCAAAATTTTACCCTTTTGTTCTCAACCTCAGGCGCTTCTCATTTTGGGGGGTTTTTAACTTTGGCGGCTTCTTTTCTTTTTTATTTTTTATTTCCCAAAACCTCAAAGCTCACTTCCCGCTTGATTTCACTTTCGATTTGGTGTCCGTTGGGAGGATTGGGTTGGCTATGCGACGGCGTTTTGTTGGTGTTTTTCAGACGACAAGCTTTTTTGTTTCTTAATTTACCCAAACATTATTATATATTTAGTTATTTACACATGTGTCGTCAGGTTTAAGCTAATTGCAGATAAATCCTTTTCAGTTTTTTTCATCATCGCACAATATACCTAAACATTAATCAAAATACATTAATAAAAAAAAAAAAAGAGTCAATTAATTAGAAATTTATTTATTTATTTAAAATTATAAACATATCATTCCCATTCTTACCATCAAACTTGGTGAACTTCACGGACATGTAACTCGCTGACAGAAATCAAACAACATTCAGAAAGTCTGTGATAGATGACAATCTCCAATTACAAGCGTTATTACTTCATAAAAATCTATATAGACAACTCTGAAAGATAAAATTACACTGCTAACTTTGGTTGAAAACTCTTGAAAGAGATTGAATTGTGTTGAATTTAAAACAGAGCTAATAATTTTATTAGTGGCATCTAAGAAAGATCCAGCAACTACAGATTCTACTGCATCGAGTAGCCTAAGAGAGATGCAAGTGGATGATCATGGTAGACTATGAATTCTCCAACCCTTGCGGTGGTCTTCAAAATTTTCATATGACAGGGGCACAAACTACACAATTTCCAAATGCAGCTTTTGAAAAATTCCCGGCCAAATCACTACCCTTATAGAAACAGCACTTTTGGAGACTTGATGCATCACAACTCTAAGGCTGTGATGGTGTGGGAGATGTTGGAGGCTTGAAATCCGGATACTACAGCCAGGAAAAAGGAAAATAATGTAAATGGAAAGTATTTATTCAGTCGTACACTGTGTAAAAGAAAAAGAAGTCAGTACTAAAGTGTCTGCATGCAGTTTAGGAGGAAATCCAAGCTCAAGGAGCAACTGTCTTCTATGCTTCCTTGGGTTGTATATTAATATTTAAGAAGATAAAAATGAGAGCTCATATGCAATCAAAAGTGGCAGCACACTGCATGCCTCTTTAAGAAAGATTGAAGATGAATTGAAGCAGGACTTACATAAGGGTATGGCGAAAGTGATTTTGAAAATCCACGAAGTGATTCTGTTTTAACTTCTGTTTTGGGCACTGAATTTATTTCTTGAGGAGGTTCGGCAGATGCTTCTACTTTTGGCTCGGCCACTGCTTCTGCTTTCTGTTGACTATTATCAGCAGTAGCAGGCTTTGGGCTTGCCTCTGCCGGAGCAGGAAGAACCTTGCTAGTCCCAGACGATGGTAAAAGAGCTACTCCAATTTGCTGAATTATTAGGCAATTAACAATAAATTAATTATCTTTACGTGAAAAAACAATTTGACTTGGCTCCTAAATAAAAGAATGTGGGCAAAAGATTCTATTTCAAATTTGAATACCTTTATCTCATCAACAAGTTCTTTAGGAGCAACCTTGGTGTTCAAGAACTCATCAACTTCCTCTAGGGTTTGCTTCCGGTCCTGACAGGGAAAAACAGTTCACAGTCAAATGTTTATTCTCAAAATATCAATATAGAGTAGACAATATAGGCTGTTGCTAACTTATATCTTAATTCAAATAAAAAAAGGGATTCTCCTATTACTAATAGAGGAGCTCGAAGGCTGGGATCAACCTTTACAGGGGCAATGTAACATTAAAGACTGAATATAAATAAGTGATGAGTGTATAATTCAAAGTTTATTGTAAACCTTCAATCAAAGAACATGTTGAATGGACACAAAGAATGCAAACTTACCTCAGCAAACAAGAATTTCTTGCCCACCAGCTGAACAATTGCAGCTGAACCTAAAAGTTGGAGTATTGTTTCTACCTACAAAAATATAGCACAGCAGTCAATCTGATATCTCTTACCAAAAGAAAGGAAAATGAAATGAAAATAGGTTTGTGAAGGACTTATGAGACGCCAACCTCTGTAAAAGCCAATAAACCTAATCCAGTTACCGCAGCAATCCCAAAGGTAACTGTCAAGCCATCTGTGCCTTCCTGCACAAAATCTCCGTATAAGAAGTTCATTAATAAAAGTAAAGAGAATAATTAAATCCTTTTGAAGACAATCACGTGACAGTCATCAGTCACTGGACCCTGGTAAATCACCCCGTCCTTGTCTTGCAATATGATGAATTATATAGGTGTAATATCTATGATCCAGCATCAAAAAGAAAACAAGGTTTATAATTCACTAGAGTCGGAAGAATTTACAAGTGAGAGATCATTAGTAACAAGTATATTAAACACCAAAGACACACGCATTTATTTACTACAAAAGTGAAAGATGGTGAAGATGGCGACTCTAACATAAAGTAAAGATTACTCAAAAGAAACCTTCCTGGGGGCTACTCAATTAAGAACAATTAGTAACAGCACTTGTCAATGAGGAAGAGATTGAGGCTTTGCTTAAAAAATAGTATAATATCAATGAAAAAGTCAAGATACATACACCAATTGCATCAGTAATAGCATCTGTCAGCTTCCCAAGATCAAGACTCGATTTGCTTGGTGGTATCCAAGGAAGCTTGCTGTTCTGCAACATGACAAATCACATTAACTTGTAGATGGTATTAAAAATATTTAACATTTGTATCTGCAAAGTTATCATTAAAAGGAAAATTAGGGGATAAATATGGGAGATACCACCCATCCTCGGGGCCCTTCTGCACCATCTTTTATGGCATAAGCAGCTTTGAAACCATTTACAGTGACCAACTCTGCAACCAGTTCAGAGTCCCCGCCAAATCTGGCTTTCATCAATATTTCTTAAGTATTAGTTTCACATATTAGAGTTTATAATAACAAATTGTCAATAGGAGATTTCCAAATCTCTCATAAAAATCATAAAGAATGTGCAAATGGAGAAAATAAAAGCAAAAAACCAATTTATGACAAGCGATATACTTCGAAAGCATATAATTCATTTCAAGTAGAGATCGTAAATAGTGTTAGTGAGAGTATACCAACACATTTGGAAACAAATTTGATTTACTTTGGCCCCAAGACTTACTCAGAGAAGCATAATTAAGAGGTCAAGTCTTTAAACAAGCAACAAAGTTGCCTTGGCTGTTCTTAAAGTGGACGTTTACT
Organism: Rhamnella rubrinervis; assembly: GCA_007844105.2. Classification (NCBI taxonomy): domain Eukaryota; kingdom Viridiplantae; phylum Streptophyta; class Magnoliopsida; order Rosales; family Rhamnaceae; genus Rhamnella; species Rhamnella rubrinervis. The sequence goes on from CM017584.2 coordinate 14,610,067, forward strand.
TCCATTCAGTAAGTACTGGTCTTAAGATGCCTTTTACGAAGTTATAGATATTGGCTGGCTAAGTTGATCTAAGCAGTATTGCTTGGCTTCGTTAAAATCTAATAAAAAAAACAAATGTCCATTTTTCATAGTGACATGAGATCAGCTCATGTATTTCAGCTTGAATCTAGTATTTAGCAAACATTTAAATTCACATAAGTTGTAACTTGTAAATTGCTAGTTGTCTCCCCCTTCCCCACTCCAAATTACTAAGTTGTAAGTTGCAAAATCAAGCATAAGATAATTTCTGTGAAAATGATAACAAATTTTGTAGAATGTACTGAATTAGGCAATCTCAGTTGAGGCAGTTGATAACGTTGCAAAATCTTACTTGTCTAGGATGAACAATGTGGTATTTTCTGGTTCCTTGAACTTCAAAGAAAGCTTCTTTAAGAAGCCTGGTTTATCTCCTCCTTTGTAAGCAATAGAAACTGGCTTCTTTCCCAAACCCCGGATATCCGGACTACCCACTTGCCTAAACTCCTGTGGCGCTCTTATATCAAGCAACTGAGTACTGGCATCTTCACCCAATTTCGCATAAGCATTTCTCGCAGACTCAGCTCCCCAAGGCTTAGGCTTCTTCAGAAGCTGAGACAAAATCAATGGAACCGCCAAAATTGCAGCGCCACCAGCTACGATTGCAGGGTTCTCTGTTGCAAAACTAATAACACCATCAAGAACGCCACTTCCATTAGAGTTTCCTGCTGTGAACGTACTTACAGACTGCTCTAGTGCTTCCTCGTATGTCAGAGCTTCAGCAAGCCCAGGACTGAGAACAGAAGACAAAAGCACTAAAGCTCCTTGCCTCCTTGATAAACCCTGTTGTGAAGCTTTTGGGCTGGTGCTAAAACCAGCAGAGTTTGATAATTTGGGCGGAGAAATTGAGGGCAGTGACGGGATTTTTCTGGGTTCTTGTTTTATTTCGCACAGAACTGATATTGGTGTCAAGCCTCCTGCATTGAGGGCCTCCATTGCATATTCTACTTCACAGATTGCTTCTGGGCCTCTCAAAGAACTAATGGCAAAGCTTGAACCATCATTAAAGCCAGAAGTTAATGCAGATTATGTTTATCAAACGAGGGTGACTGGATGGAGGGAGAGAGGTTGAGAGCTAAGGATAGAAAGTGCGAACCTTACCTTCAGAGGGAGCAATTTGGAAGGCGTCCTTGAGTGGAGCAAGTGCTGACATGGAAAACGCGATGAGAGAACTTCACCAGTCAATTCTAGACACGTGGCAGTTAGGGATGAGAGGTGGGTGATCATGCAAGTTCTCGATGACATGATGACTTTAGTGTTGCTTAAGATTCTGTGGCTGAGAAAAATTCTGGGTTTAGAAACTGTGGAAGACAGAGTGAGAGCACGCGGTACACGTTGTAGTAGTAGTACAGTCGTACTGGCACATGCAGAGATCTTACTGGAGACACAAACCATGTCTTTTCATTCGATATTTTTATTCTCACTAATATTGTTAGAAATATTATCCGAGTGTTTTGATTTTCTTTTTTCAATTAACAAAAATGAGATGCTATAAAAAAAACAGAACAAAAAACATAACATAATGAGATACACGGTTTAAATAGCCATCACCGTCTCAATCTTTAATCTCATAAATCGAACCATTAAGATTTCTCATTAAAAAAAAAAAAAAAAACCTTTAAGATTCCTCTACTCTATGCAGTACTGATTATGGATTAAATTAGGTTTTCATTGGCATAGAGCGAAATTCCATTGATAGTGAAAATAAAATGCTAGCTAAGCCATTCGTTTTGTTTCTATATTTTTTTTTACATGTACGTCGAAGGAAGTCGGCCGAATGATCTAGTTCATGTGCACCCAAAGAAAGAAGAAGAAAGACGGTATCCTTCACGTATATTTAACAGCAAGAGTCCACTAAACATGTTTCTCACTTGAACGAAGCGGCAATGCAAGAATTAACACCTAACAATCATATATTTTAAAGAACAATTTTTCAAAATTCTACATCATTTAACAAAAAATTTTGTTAGAATTTGGACAAAATGTTACAAGCATAGATCAAATGAGGACTGGTTTACAGAAGATCAAAAAAGTAATCCAGACCTTGCCCAATTTCCCAGATTGAGATTCCGCATCCCCACTTTTGAGCTTCCTCTAGCCTCAAAGAAATGGACATCAGTGATGGATAGAACACGGCATGCCTCATATCCTTGTCATCGGAGTAAAAGAAGAAATTTTCTCCACTGTTCTTTTCCCATTGAAAAACAGGCCTGTGCTTCTCCAACAATGCGAGATAATCCCTTCCAGTAATAGCTCCACCACCTCCACCTGCATTATCAAATAGCAATCGAACCTCTCATTTCATAAAACGAAAAAAAGCCAAATTAAAGAAGCTACTGGAAATATTACTCTTCAACTAAGTCATACCTCCTGAAAGAATGAAATCATTTCCATAGAAATTGATGCCAAGAAATATCTTGTGGCTCAATGTCCAGACACTGTTGCTGGTGGCACCACGAAGCAGCTGCAGTGTCGAACGAATCCACTTTAGAGGTGCATTGGGGCCTGGATTTTGAGGACCTGAGAAGTCATATGTCATAAGCGAGAATCCATCCACATCATTAGCCAAGCTTTGAAGATCATCAGGTCCAAAATCATGTTCTTGGAGCTTCTCCGAATGTGGAGGACCTAGTACGTAGATCAACTGCAATACTTGCTTATTATTCCTTTCTGAACTCACAGAATGCAGTGCAAGTCCAAGCTGTTTTATAAACTGCAGTGCCTAAGCTTGCAAAACAAAATGATTTTCAGATCTCGTGTCTCTAATAAATGGAGAATAAAAGTTAATGGTTTCAACTCTAGCAAACATTAGAAGTGAATAGCCACATACAAATTGAGATTATTAGGAAATAGCCTAATGCTCAGAGAGAGACATATTATTGTCAATGGAGCATAACAGATTAAAACTTACCAAACTCCGCATGTTTGGATCATGCAAAATTCCATAAGCAGCCCACCTTGACCAAGATTCTAGCACAATACCATCATATCCCATTTCCCTAAGCATAAAAGGATCCATGCGAATCATTAGTTACAAATTTGATTCTCAAGATAAAAGGAATCTTGATGGAACATAATAACAATTACATGAGTATTCAATGGAAATTCAAATAACATACAGAATCAACCTTTCAATATGTTCCCATAGTCATATTCAGAATCATTAAAGTCACATGGTCTCCTGAAGTTATCATCTAGTTTTGAAGTGACTGGGATATTATGCGCAATTACATCTTTCAAATGGACATCCATTTCCTAGATTTTACTTTGCAGGAGATGCATTTAGAAGCCCATACACATTTTTAACAAGCAATTAATAAGATCTCATTACAACATGGCCTGATATCTTTACAGAATTATGTTTCAAAACTCAAAATTGGATGCTTACTTGCACTCGCTTACTATAAGGTTAATGGCTTTATTCCTTTGTTTCTTCTTTGTAAGCAACTCCTTCGGAAATGCTTCCAGAACAACTCTAGGTAACACCTATTTTGGTGCATATAACAATATAAGATTGAATGATACTTCCAGGTTTGCACAAGATTTTTGTAAAATGTAGCACATGAGTAAAAGACATAGGCAATGTTATTATAGGACTGAATAAATTCAGATTTATTGCAAGGCTAAAAATCTCTAAAATGAAGCCTTGCATGAATTATATGGCTTATAAAATAAAATAAAAACGCTATGGATGTCAAGTGTTCCATAATTAAATAACTCTCAACAAAACTGCATACCTATTTTGATTACATCACCACAAAACTATAATTGTCAGTTTCCCAAAGATTTCAAAAAAGAAAAAGAAAAATTAAAAAAAATGCAAAAGATTTCTTTTTCATACCAGAGCATCTCCTGACATCCGGAGCTCTGAGATCCATCCAATATCAGCATTATGTCTACCTTCAAGAACTAGGTCGCTCCCTTGACTGGCAACAATAATAATGAATGAATCTCATACGGGATGATTATGTAGTCATAATCCCTAAAGTATTTTCCAAGAAGGGAAAAGAACCAAATTCAAAGTTAGTTTTGCCCTCTTCCTTGGCAAGGGACCAAACCAGCTACTGCAAATAGTTTTATCATTTGGAAGTCATATCTTCTACCAACCACTAATATGACTTTATCAAGGTAAAAAATTGGAAGCATATCAAAGTCAAAATTTGGAAGCATACCTTTTCAGGTCATACCAGACAGGTGATAAATGAGTAAACTTGGAGTTGAATCTCTTTGCCAAGTCATAGCCCTTAGAATTCCTGCACTATTTTGCATGTGAGCTGAGATTCATGAACACCTAAAAATTTGTTTATAAGAAAGTCAAATACGACTTCAGATTTATTAACCAAATACTTCATGATAAAGTGATTTGCAAAATTTGAATAAAGCTTTCATTCAAACTTCATTGGGTAACTACGAGAAGCACACTGAACACATCTATACTACATAACACAATAACAATGTCCAACCTACGTTTAATCAGAAACCATCTCTCAGTGCCAAAACAACAATATTCAAAATACAATAGCGCAACCAAATTCAGAGATTATAATACATCAAACCATTAAAGAATACCACAACAAATAGACAATTCTACAAATTTCATGAAACACAGATAGGAAACATACCAAGGAGTGATATAGGCCAAGACAGGATAGGTGTAATGCCGACGATTTGTATTTTCCGAGACCTTCGTATTTTCCTGAATTTCTCACAAAGAAAATAAAAAAAGAAGCTTAAATATCAGATTTTTCACCCTTCGACATTAATACTAAAGCAGAATAATAGAAAAATACTGTCCTTATTTACAGCTGAGAAAATGTAGGAAAGAAACACTCTCTTGAACTAAGCGAAAAAAGGTGTAAGCACTATGAAAGTTAATTTAGGCAAAGCATAAAATTAAAATTATAAAGGAAGAATGAGAAAAAATGCAGTTAAATTAATGAAAACAAATAAAAAAACTAAGACTCGGTAGATCCGTTGCGTCACTTACAGAGAGGATTTCGAGGTAAGTCACATCAGGCTTGACGAGGCCTCGTTGGTATACATAGAAATTCATACCGTCCGTACGTGGAACATATTTGATACGGTAGTATACGAGCATGGATATGGCAGGAGATACGATGAAGAAGAAGACGAAGATGATGATGAGCCTTCGATCGGAGGAAGCCGAGTCGCCAACTTGATCTTGCTGAGTTGATGATTCCACATGGTTTTTACGGCGATTCGAACTCGGTGCGACTCGGCGGTCTCGCTTCTTGGCCATTTTTTAGGTCTTCGAGAGTTCGAGTCAAGGCCAAGATAGAGAAGCTTTTGCTGACGGTAGCGTGAAGAAGTAGGCGATGACTGATGACCGAGGAGGATTGCCATATAGATTTGGTGCTCCCAAGTCTATTCTAAAGAACTGGATTTGAGTCATAAGATGAGTCAAAATGGACTTTTGATAATTGACTGCAATACGTGGCGTGAAAACTTTTGGATTTCATACGACATGATTTGTTCTACGAACAAGGGCTAGAAAGCGCAAATACGACGGTCAGATGTGAAAAAGAGAGATTTTACGACAACGCGTAGACAATAAAAATCTATATAAAAAAAATAAAATTATGTAATTTCCCTGTGAGGGCAATTATCCATTTACATTTTCAAGATTTAAGATTTTTGTATGAGAAGGGTTTTTGGTGACCTTGGGGTTGTGGATAAACCCTAAAACCAGGTCTCCTTTCCGAAGCGAAGAGCACTATCACTAGCTTCAGCTCTATCCTCTAGGTGAGTCATTTGCTTCAATTCGGCTTGTTTCTGTATATTATTTTTTCATTTTTGTACTACCACCATTAGAAGCTCGATATGGAACCCAAGCTCTTGCTTTCTACGCCCAGACCCTCAGCATCCACTTCTTTTCCCTTCTTTCTTTCTTACAAGTCTCCTATTCTTCAAAAGCCCAATTTTTCTATTGCATCTCCTTGCTCCATCCCGACCCTTCAAGCAGAAAAGTTACAATTTTTGGGTAAGAGTTTGATTTTTCATGAGGGAAATGTTTCTTGGAGTAACCGGAGTAAAAGCCACGTATCGTTTTGGCCAATAAGAGCTGTAGTGAAGAGGAGGAAAGAGCTTCCATTTGACAATGTGATACAAAAGGATAAGAAGCTGAAATTAGTTTTGAAAATTAGGAAGATCCTTTTGAGCCAACCTGATAGAATTATGTCGCTTAAACAGCTGGGTAGGTACAGAAGAGACCTGGGCCTCAAGAAAAAAAGGCGGTTTATTGCGCTGTTGAAGAAATTCCCAGCTGTTTTTGAGATTGTAGAAGAAGGGGTTTTTAGGTTGCAATTTAAATTGACCCCGGAGGCAGAAAGGCTTTATTTTGACGAGTTGAAGGTTAGGAATGAGATGGAAGATTTGCTGGTTATGAAGTTGAGGAAGTTGTTGATGATGTCTTTGGAGAAGCGGATTTTGTTGGAGAAGGTCTCCCATTTGAAGAATGATTTTGGGCTTCCTTATGAGTTCCGTGACACAATCTGTCATCGCTACCCGCAGTATTTTAAGGTGGTAGCAACTGAACGAGGTCCGGCATTAGAATTAACTCATTGGGATCCCGAGCTGGCAGTTTCAGCGGCTGAGTTATCTGAAGAGGAAAATCGAGCTAGAGAACTAGAAGAGAAGAATTTGATTATAGATAGGCCTCTGAAGTTCAATAGAATAAAGCTACCGAAGGGTCTTAATCTCTCCAAAGGTGAGATGAGGAGGATAAGTAAATTCAGAGACATGCCTTATATATCTCCATACTCTGATTTCTCGGGACTGAGGCCAGGTACAGCAGAGAAAGAAAAACACGCCTGTGGAGTTGTTCATGAGATTTTGAGCCTCACGCTTGAGAAAAGAACCCTTGTGGATCACCTTACACATTTTAGAGAGGAGTTTAGGTTCTCTCAGCAGTTGAGAGGGATGCTGATTAGGCACCCTGATATGTTTTATGTTTCCTTGAAAGGTGATAGGGACTCCGTTTTCCTCAGGGATGCATATCGTGATTCTCATTTAATAGACAAAGATCGCTTGTTGATCATAAAGGAGAAGCTTCGTTCTCTTGTATCTGTTCCTCGATTCCCAAGAAGGGGTGCTCCTCAAAGAGATGCAGATGAGAAAGAAGGTACTGATGAGCCAGAGGATGGAAGTGGTGAAGGGGAAGAATGGGCTAGTGTTGATGATTTTATGAGTGATGATGGGTTTGATGATGATGACGAAGATGATGAGGATGATTGGAGTGACGAAGATGATGATTCGCCCCCAGATTTTGATGAAGACGGTGATACAGTGAATATTGGCGTGGAAAAGCCAGTTAAACAGGGAGTCAACTCAGTAAAGCACAATGGAAAGGTGCTACAACCTCTGAGCAATGACGGTCGGCCAAGAGAACGATGGTAAAATCGGAGCAAATTAATTTCTGTATGTTATGAAAATTCTCAGCCAGAGATAGTGATATGAGAGGCTTGATATTTGTTGTTGAACTGGCATACTCTGGAGGTTTCAGCCTTTTGGAAGAATAATTTAATCAACCATAAGCTCTGGACTCTGTTGCTTACATGTGCGGCTTAGGGAAGTGCAATGTAATAGGCAGAGGCATCAATTGAAACGTTTTTTAAGTCTGTAACGGATTTATAGATTAGTTCCCATATTTACAAGTGCACTAAGCTAAGAACTTTTTTCCTGGAGTAGAAAGAAAAAACATGTGCAAATGACAAATATCTGTAGCCTGTTCTTATTATATGTAACGGTACATGCCTTTGTTTTCTTCTGTTAATATGGCACAGATGTTGAGTATTTGTATGGTATATTTCATTGATTAACCACTTTATCTTGTCTAATTGATGTTATTATATGCAACAGTACATGTCTTTGTTTTCTTCTGTTAATATGGCACAGATGTTAAGTATTTGTATGGCATATTTCATTGATTAAACTTAATCTTGTCTAATTGATGTGATCGTATGTTTTGTGCATTAGAGAGAAGTTTCGTGCTGTAAAATCACTTAGAGGTAGACTAATGTGGTGGGGCGGGGCGGGGCTGATGCACCCAGCTCAAATGGTTGCATTGCACATCTTGGACTATAATGACGACATTGTATAAGATAGAAAGAACATTATGTAGCTCCCCACTTTCCCCAAACTCTGCTTTCTTTCTTATTGTGTGGGTGTTTGTTGTGGATTACATTCTTACCTCTAGAACTTCTCAAAGGAGGCAAGGGAAGATTATTAGGTTTTCAAGGGCACAGTGTCTTGTGATTATAACAGTGTCACTTGGAAGTTCTATTGACATCTTGTTTCCCTACACTAAAAAGCGATAATCTGCAGAGAAAATCTCTGATTGTCATAGACAGGCGCCTATGCCCATGTGTAGGAACGGATCATAGGGAAGCTGCAGAGAAAATTTCTCATTGTCATAGACAGGCGCCTATGCCCATGTGTAGGAACTGATTATAAGGAATTTAAATTGTTAAATCACCCCGGTATCTTTTTTTCTGTCCTTATAACCTGAAGATTTTCCCTCGGGAAACTCATTTCTTGATAGACAAAATTGCTTATGGCACTCATACAGGGAAACTTCATCCTCTTCTTGATGTTCCGCAGTTGAATCAATCCTAAATATATCGTCCAAGTAAATAATCCTTTTATTCTTACGGCATGAATAGAAATTGTATACAAGCTTGTCATGACGGAAACGGGTCAGCGAGTGGGATTACTATGCAAAAGCAAAATAGTAGCATACTAACCTTAGGCATAGTTATCTTAGGAATATGCCAATGAATGTGCTATAGTATTTATGTCACATTCATAAAAGCATGAGATACAGAAGATTTTTTATGAGCCAAGATTTTTGATGAGCCAAGCTAATCAATGAAGTGCTGCCTGGTGGTAGTAATTGAGAACCTCGGTCGAAAAATACCCTTCGAAAGTTGGTCTTTGATTACGACACTGATTGTAAGGTTGCAACTTGCAATAATTTCCACTATCTATGGAGAATAAAGATTAAGAATTTTTTCACGTGTCGACATAGTTCGAGATGCCTAAAGCTGCTTTATTCTTCAAATTGCTTGATAGAATGCAAAGCCAAACCAAAGACCAATTCCTTTCTTTTCCCATTCGGGGTGAAGGAATCCAATAGGGAGCTGAAGAATACAATTATATTACTAGTATTGGAGGGTGACATATATACAGATACCATATCTCTTTCCTTCTCTCTCTGTGTGTATACAGGCATGCACACACGTATTAACACAAATCCTGAGAGCTATAAATTGGTCACTCTGGCTCACTTCTTGAGTAAGTGAGGCCTTCTGGTCTCTGGTTTACCCAATAGGGAGCCAGACCAGCAGAGAATGCTTTCTACTGCAAGTGCATGAGTCTTCAAGGCACAATGCTAGTTCGCTGCCACTCCAAACGGCTGCTGGATATATGTTTCCTCTAATGGGGTTAACATCACTTTGCTAAGTTAGGAGTTAAGAGAGTTGAAGCTTTTTGGATACGGCGCGGACAAGGTGTACCTTGCCTACGAGCTAAGGCTTGTCCTCTGATTTATAGTGGCAATCGTTTGTTGACTCTCCCTGAAGGCTTCTAGCACTGCCCATATCTGCAGAAGCTAGAGGCCTTCAGGGAGAGTCGACAGATCGTTGTCATGCTTTCTTCTCTGCAATGTTTTCAGTAATTCCTTGGACTACAAGTAATATGATCACTGCCGTCTTTTACTTTTTCTGGAGGTTGCTGTATGATCTCTTCAAATATTTCAAAATTTTGTGTCAATTGTACTTGTATTCACATATTGCATGCATGCGGTCAATCAGTAGAAAGGATAGGCTCTACTTCTCTCTTCCTAGGAAGTGAAGTAATAAAAATAAAATCTATTAGAAAGGGAGCTATGATTCATTTCTAACATAGAAGTAGAAAAGGTAAAAGAAAAAAAAAACACCATCTAGCGCTAAAAGACCTCTCTAAACTAAATAAAGCACACCCTACATCAGGAAAGTGATCTTGTAGAACCTTTTTACTCTTCAGGTCTGCTGCAGCATGTTCTTGAAATGAATAATCATTTATACATATTGTTATGAGTTGTTAATGTGCAATGTAAAACATGATTAGTTAGAATAACATTGAAATCATCTGCACAAGAAAAATGTAATGTTTCTAGCCATATATATGATCCAAAGTGAGTGTAACATGTATCTGTTTCTAGCTATGTTGAATTAATACTGAATTGAACCGATATTCAATCCATATTCTACACAAAAACTACCCGATAAGAAGCCTAGAGGAGTACAGTTAGGAGTTGAAGCTTTTTGGATATGGCGCAGACAAGGTGTACCTTGCCTACGAGCTAAGGCTTGTCCTCTGATTTATAGTGGCAATCGTTTGTTGACTCTCCCTGAAGGCTTCTAGCACTGCCCATATCTGCAGAAGCTAGAGGCCTTCAGGGAGAGTCGACAGATCGTTGTCATGCTTTCTTCTCTGCAATGTTTTCAGTAATTCCTTGGACTACAAGTAATATGATCACTGCCGTCTTTTATTTTTTCTGCAGTTTGCTGTATGATCTCTTCAAATATTTCAAAATTTTGTGTCAATTGTACTTGTATTCACATATTGCATGCATGCGGTCAATCAGTAGAAAGGATAGGCTCTACTTCTCTCTTCCTAGGAAGTGAAGTAATAAAAATAAAATTTACTAGAAAGGGAGCTGATGATTCATTTCTAACATAGAAGTAGAAAAGGTGAAAGAAAAAAAAAACACCATCTAGCGCTAAAAGACCTCTCTAAACTAAATAAAGCACACCCTATATCAGGAAAGTGATCTTGTAGAACCTTTTTACTCTTCAGGTCTGATGCAGCATGTTCTTGAAATGAATAATCATTTATACATATTGTTATGAGTTGTTAATGTGCAATGTGAAACATGATTAGTTAGAATAACATTGAAATCATCTGCACAAGAAAAATGTAATGTTTCTAGCCATATATATGATCCAAAGTGAGTGTAACATGTATCTGTTTCTAGCTATGTTGAATTAATACTGAATTGAACCGATATTCAATCCATATTCTACACAAAAACTACCCGATAAGAAGCCTAGAGGAGTACAGTTAGGAGTAGAAGCTTTTTGGATATGGCGCGGGCAAGGTGTACCTTGCCTACGAGCTAAGGCTTGTCCTCTGATTTATAGTGGCAATCGTTTGTTGACTCTCCCTGAAGGCTTCTAGCACTGCCCATATCTGCAGAAGCTAGAGGCCTCCAGGAAGAGTGGACAGATCGTTGTCATGCTTTCTTCTCTGCAGTGTTTTCGGTTATTCCTTGGACTATAAGTAATATGATCACGGCCGTTTTTTAGACAATTTATATTGTAATACAAATAATATGATATGCTTTTATGAATTACATGTAGTGGATGTATCAGCTTTGTTGGTTACATATAAGTCCCTCAGCCAATAAAAATATATCATATTACTTGTATTCTAACACAAATTGTGATAAAAAACTTTACTCATATATATAATATATATAAGCATGATATTCTATGAGCCCTACAAGTTTTATATGCCTCTTGCCAAGGAATGCATATTCGGAAATTTTGGCTTCAGTTGTGGCTCTGCATCCTTGGATTAGCAAAATATTAGTGGAACGTTTTGTACTACATATATAGATAAAACACTCAATAAGCTTGGAGAAACTTCAGCCTCAAAACATGATTGAATAATGCATCTGGTGAAAGAATTGTTTTATAATATAACATTGTCTTCTATGTGGAGCCTCCCCAAAATCCAATTACTAGATGCCTTGTGGACGGTGAAACTACTGCCTTATAAGCCAATCTAATTTGCTTTAAGTGCCGTCCAGAAAGCATGTAGTAACTTAGCACTTAACATTGACATGTCCCCTTTTAGTTTTATTAATATGTCCAAAATTTAACTGACCAATCACAATAACTATACTTATAAATTATTATTAGTGCATCAAGCTTTTTGGCTTTGTATGAATATTGCTGGATTCATTCTCAAGCTTGAAGCTGAAGATATATTTGGAAATGGAAAATCATCTATAAGAATTTCCATACATATATATATATGAATTGTAACTTTTGGAATAAAGAATTATTCAATAAAAAAAATGAAAAAGTAAAAGAAAATTATATTTTATATAATACATGGGTGATTGGAGGTGGTCTCCGAGCAAGAGAAAATTTTTACAGGTGTCAGAGGAAGATCATGGTAGACGAGGATGGACGCTCCTTCATTGTAACTTTCAGACAACGAGAAGCGGACACTGCTTGTGTTCAAACTGAAGAGATTAGAATACCTAACAAAGTTAACCTACCTGAATGTATAGTGGAACAACCTATATATACATATATTATGTATGTTAATAATTAATTTTTACCTTATGATGTGCCAATTAACTCAGTTTTATTATCCCAATGGTCACGTGTCATTATGAGTATAATATCATGATTCATTATTATGCTAATTAATATATTAATTCCAAAGCAATTTGACCTACTACTGCTACGTAACAATTTCCTAGAAGCTGCTCATAATCAGGTAGCTATGCATGACCAGTCATCCAACGATATCGTCCGTTGGATTCCAACAATATTTTTTATATCATAGAGTTAAATTAATAATTTTGGTAATAATTTTTAAAAAATTTTTTGTTCTGTTAGTTACAATCATTAATTTAATTTTTAATTATTCATTATTTTTTTAAAAAAATAAAAATAAAAATATTTAAATAATTTTATAAAATTAAATTCAAATTAATTATTGAAAGTTGTGAAATATTAAATAAAAAAATACATTTATTACTTTAACTCACTCTTCATATTTAAAAATTAAAATAAAAAATTAATAAATTTTTTAAAATTATCTCTTTAAAATAAAATAAAAAATAACAAATAAAGAGTCTCTTTTTTTTTTTAAGGTACTTCAACCCTATAACAAAGTCATAATTCTTCAAATTAATTAATTAAAAGGACTTAATTTGCTGAAATATGTCACATATGATACGTTAAGTTAAATATTATAAGGTTATCAATCACCACGTCAATCCTCGATCTGACTGCTCCTCAAGAGTTTTATCGCTGATTAATTCGAAACTTACTCAAGACCAAGCGACAACATTTTTTAGTTCTATTAGTTGACTCAAATATTTAGTTTGTTAATTAAGCGAAGAGTTTACAGTAATTCTATATATCTAATTTCTAATTACCTTTCTAAACGACATGTTTTTTTTTTCCTGTTATATTGTAATTGCATCGAAATTACATATATTAATTGTTTTATTTTCCTTATTTTTTTTTTGGGTGTTAAGGGTATATGTATATGATCTGTAATTTGGCAAAGATAAGGCCCTAGGGATATGGTTGAGGAACCAAGAAAGTAACATGGGACAATCAGCATTGTTTTATATCGATTAGCTTCAACAATGATAACGTCATTCTTTGTGGAGGACCACATCACTTATTTGTTCACTTCTATGCATACAGGTGAAGTATTCCATGAAGTACATGACCTCAACAATTGGCGAAAAACAAAGATCTAGCTAGCTAGAATCTTATTGGATGTGCAAATATATGAAGTGGTACTACTACTTCTACTTAATTTAAAAAAAAAAACTAAACCTACATTTGATATATATATATATATATATATATGGAAAAGTTATGTAGTACTACTTTAATTAATAATATCATAACCTGATGAACAATATCAATGTGTCGGTCCTCTTAATTAGTGAACTGACTTTCAGTGAGTTGGAAGAGAAGCTAAGGGAGGTGAGATGCGGCTGAGCGTGATTCATAAAACATTTAAATTTGGTGAGGGAGAGAAAAAGACGACATGCGTAGCATGTAGTTGTCCTTCAAAAAGGTGAAGGAAATATATTATATATTGGGGTAGATAAGAAGTAACATGCAGCAAACTGGTCATTCATTTTTGTTACTATTACCTCTAATAATTTGTGTATGCGATACAACAAAGCATTAATTCAAGAATATTATAACCAAGCAAAGCTGGTCGCAATAAGGGTCAACTTTACTACCCTGTATATGAGTTGGGGATCTGATCTTACTCTTGGTTGATATGTTGTCTTTGCATGTTGGCGTGATTAGAATTAAGAGAATAATTGACATTCACGAGTTCGGAGTTCCAACAATAGCTAGCTAGCGATATGTCCCATTACCTTGAACAATATAATAAGTTAATTAATAACCCTAATCTTTGTAACATATCTAGAGTATACAAAAGAGGAAAGCAAATAAAAATCCTTACACATGCATTTCCATGAAAAATCAAGTCTTATTTTGGTTTTCATTTTTTATGACATATATATAATTTTTTTCTCATAGATAACCAAATAAGGAAATTATTAATTTCCATTACATCATTAATTACTCCAAAGATATATTTATATATATATATATATACATACATATATTGGCTAAAGAGATTAAGAACTTTTAAGGGTAATGCACCTAATGTGGATAATATATAACAGATGTATATGGTTTGAGATGCGCTTAAAAACTAGTAGTTTGTATATTCGTTTCTGGGGTAAATTTCCTTGGAAAGCATTGCAAAGGTTGAAAAGGCCAAGTGTGTTTGTTGTACTTTTTTTTTTTTTTTTTTGTCCATTTGAGGGGGTGTTGAAATGCCCTAATGGGTGGGTCAGATTAGGATCTCTGGTATTTTGCCACTCGTAAGTGACACGGTATTTGCGACCCACCCAATGCTCTCTCTCTCTCCGTCGACCTTCCATATGTGTGTTGTGTACGCGTACATATCACGGCGCCTATTTACTATAAATAGGTTGTCTCTAGCTACGACCTCCATGAGTAACCCCCGCCCAAAGCTAGCTAGGTAGCTGTAGTTCAATGAAAGTCCATCCCTTGTTTAAATATATAGTTAACTTATGTATATATGTAATGTTATATATGAGCTCGTGAGAGATCTATGGGTAGGTATAAGCTAGTAGCCAATCAAAGGTTGGAAATTGAATCTTCAAGACAAGGCTTGTTTACTCCCCCTCAAGGGCTTCCGGCTGTTGCCATGATCTCTGTCAATGGCCAATTAGAAGTGACGAAACACGTACACAGTCGGGAGCAGTTGCGGGGGGATACACAAGGCCTGCCTTGCTTTGTATTTTGACTTTTAATTGCGCGCCGCACTACGTAGCTGGATTGGCCACTCCTGCTCGCCACAGCTGAATGCAGTTTTTTCTTTCACCGATCCATCCCATTCTCATGAAGGCTCACCGGTACTCTGCATGTACTTCTATATATATGAATTGTCAGAAACGCTTTGGTTTCTGCTATCAATTTTTTTTTTTTTTTTTTTGATGAACGCTTTCTGCTATCAATTAGCTACATGTATATATATAGGTTCATTTAGATAGGTTAACTAATTTTCTTATACATATATGTATGCATATATATAATTCATGCTTCCTTCTCCATCTCTACTATAATTTAATATATATATATATACACACACACATATATAATTGGAAAATGCATCCGCTAGCCAAATATAAAACTAGGCTAGCATGATTTTGTTGTCAAAATAATTATCAGTATTTAGTCTAAATCCAATTTCTTACCCTAAATTTAGAAACATGGAATTTTATTTCCCATTGGGAAAAAGAGACAGAGAAAAACTAAGATTTAATTATATACATGATACCAAATTCGATCATACAGATCATATATTTAATTTGTTCTATGTTTTTCTTTTAATTTGATTGCACAACATGCAATTTTCTTTCAAACAATTAATGGAAAACTATAATTTTCTATATGTATTTCCTTTAATTTTGTGTAAGAAATTATAACTTTGTGAATAATATAAATTAACCTTTAAAAAAGGTATCAGAGAATTGATTGTACGGATCATTTTTATTGGTTGTGGGTCATTTTTATCTTGATCTATACATACATATATATATATATATAGGTCTGGATGGAAGATGAAATTGTGCAGCTTATACTTATTAAGCTGCAGTAGTGGTACTAGCTAGTGTACTAGTTATATTAATGATCAAAATAAATTTCGAAAACACATTTAAGTGTTCATTAAAATGATGTTTTTCGTTTCATATATATGAAGTAGCAGATTTTTACAGAAAGCGCTTTTCTTCTTGATGGCATACTCGAGTTTTCAAGTGCAAATCCGCAAACTCTACTCTATATATAGAGTACTGTGAAGGGTGGGTCAAGAGGGGTGGAAGGAAAGAGTAGTACTACTGCAAACTCTACTACATATACATACAATTATATATATGCATCGTGAAGATGAAAGTGCATAATTAAGTATACTATACCATATACTTGTGTATTCTAAAAGAATTGAAGCATCCAACAACTATCTTAAACTTTCTTATGATTGATTTTTTATTGCTGTTGATTGTACTGTGGAGATGATGAGCTTTCTTTTTTGTTGCAGAGACTAGCTAGCTTCGTGCAAGACTACACTTAATTAGAGAAACCCAACATACCAACAATATTATATATTAGGTATTAAGCTCTTCTCTCATCTCTTTCTCAGTTATAAATTTAATTAATTAATTATTAAACTACAGGAGAGTACTTGAATAATAATATTGGCCAGGGATTCAATAACGGACTTTGGTATAAATTGCTTTTTGGTCCTTAACTTTCCTTTTCAAACGAATCTCAATTTTTGAATCTTGTTTCCTACGATAATATTTAGATTCTCATTTAACAAACTTTAACCTGTATATTACAACTTGTATATAGATTGTATTAAGATTAATTAATTACTTAATTGTCAAGTTTAGTTTTTACATTTATTTTTAATTACGATGGTTCTATTTATGAATGATATAGGCTTAACAGACTAAGTAACACTCAAATCGATATGAAAAATATAGTTATCAAGTACCAACAATAAATTTAGAATAATTCAAACAATTAATTACTTCCATAACTAAATCCACAAGATCAAAGATTATTCATTTAAAAAGTTTTAACTGAGAAAAAAAAAAGTGTGGTTTAATTTTAAATGTTTATATAAACCAAAACTCTTCCGCCATATAGAAAGGACTAATAGCGGTTTAATTCTGTTAATCACTCCCGGTTGGACCGGATAACTGCCCGATTCAACTAAATCTGCAAGTGGATAAACCTAATCTTAAAAATCCCATTTTGCCTCAGTGAAGCAGCAAAATGAAAGCTCTGTACTTTGTAACTGCCATTTCTTCAGAGCCCGATTTGGCTTTTCTGGTAATTATCAATCCTCCATGGACAAAATATTTCCATTGAACCACCTTAGCACGCCTTTCCCTCAAAACCTACTGACCCTTAGGCCATCCAGAAGCCAATCACCGGCCACTTCTATTGCTCTTGGCGTCTCAGAGACATCCGATGAAACCCCACTGATTGCTTCTCTTCCATCTTCTTTGCCTAGACTTTCTTCGGGTTTTGACTTTCTCGATGGCTTGGGCAAGCTCAAAACTCCGAATTCAGTGAAAGTGTTGCATACCCAGATGATAAAAACTGCTGACAAGGAGAATTTGGATGATTTGGTGAGAAATTTAATCACTTTCTACTTGCAAGTTGGCGATTTCAGGTCGGCGTCGAAGGTATTCTTTGTGGGTTTTGGACGGAACTATATTGAATGGAGTTCTTTCCTGAAGGAACTTAGAAGTTTCGGTGGTAGTCCACGTGAAATTCTTGAGGTTTTTCGTGAGTTGCATCGTGGAGGAGTCATCTTTGATAGTAGAGTTCTTACTGTAGTTTTGAAACTTTGCGCAACTTTGAAGGATTTGTGGCTTGGAGTGGAAATACATTCTTGTTTGATCAAAAGGGGCTTTGATGTAGATGTCTATTTGAAGTGTGCTTTGGTCAATTTTTATTGGACTTGTTGGGGCATAGAATGTGCTGATCAAGTTTTTAACGAAATACCTGATAGAGAAGAAATCTTGTGGAATGAGATAATCACGTTGAACTTGAAGAACGAGAGATGGATGGAGACCCTACAACAATTTCGGAATATGCAATTTTCTTTTTTGAAAGCAAACAGTAGTTCGATTACCAAAGTACTGCAAGCTTGCGGAAAGGTGGGAGCTCTCAATGAAGGAAAGCAAATTCATGGTTATGTTTTACGGCAGGCGTTGGAACGGAATTTATCAATATGTAATTCTCTGATAAGTATGTACTCCAGAAATAACAAAATTGGACTAGCAAGGAGTGTTTTTGATTCAATGAAAGATCATAATAGATCATCATGGAACTCAATCATCTCTTCCTGTGCTGCATTTGGTTGTTTGAATGATGCCTGGAGTCTTTTTCACAAAATGGTATTTTTCAATATAGAGCCAGACATTGTGACATGGAATTCCCTTTTGTCAGGCCATTCTCTTAATGGCTCATATGAGGCAGCGCTAACCATCTTCCGGAGGATGCAGAATGTCGGCTTCAAGCCGAGTTCCAGCTCCATCACTTGTGTTCTTCAAGCTGTTATTGAATTAGGTTCTTTGAATTTTGGGAAAGAAATTCATTGTTTTGTGATAAGAAACGGACTTGACTATGATGTATATGTAGGGACTTCATTGTTGGACATGTATCTTAAGAGTGATAGCTTAATAAGTGCTCAAGCAGTTTTTCATAATATGAAGAACAGAAATGTTTTTGCTTGGAATTCATTAATATCAGGCTTTTCCTTCAAGGGCCTTTTCGAGGATGCTGAAAAGCTAATACATTGTATGGATTCGGAAGGAATCAAACCTGACATGGTGACATGGAATGGTCTGGTTTCAGGGTACTCAATATGGGGTCGGAACAAGGAAGCTCTATCTGTGATTGATCGAATCAAAAGTTCAGGATTAAGACCTAATGTGGTTTCATGGACTGCTTTAATATCAGGCTGCTCAAAGAATGAGAACCATACAGATGCTTTGAAGTTTTTTGTTAAAATGCAAGAGGAAGGTATGAAAGCAAACTCAGCCACTATATCCAGCTTACTTCGAGCTTGTGCAAGCCTGTCCTTGTTACGTAAGGGTGAAGAGATACACTGTCTCAGCATACGCAATGGTTTTATCGAAGATATATTTGTAGCCACAGCACTTATTGATATGTACAGCAAGGCAGGTTACTTTAGAGGCGCCCATGAAGTTTTCAGGAAGACTGAGAATAAGACATTAGCTTCATGGAATTGCATGATTATGGGGTTTGCCGTCTATGGGTTTGGGAAAGAGGCAATTTCACTTTTCGATGAAATGTGTGAAGCCGGTGTCCAGCCAGATGCTATAACCTTTACAGCTCTCCTCTCAGGTTGCAAGAACTCAGGTTTAGTTGGCGAAGGATGGAAATTCTTTGATACTATGAAGAGAGATTATAATATAAATCCAACAATTGAGCATTATTCTTGCATGGTAGATCTTCTTGGAAGGGCTGGTTATCTTGATGAAGCTTGGGACTTTATTCAAATGATGCCATTAGAACCAGATGCTACCGTTTGGGGTGCACTTCTTGGGTCTAGCCGAAGCCATAGAAACTTGGAGTTCGCTGAGATTGCAGCCAAACACCTTTTGGAACTAGAACCATACAATTCTGGAAATTATGTAATGATGATTAACTTATATGCAATTTCAAACAGATGGGAAGACGTAGAGCGTCTAAAAAGCTTGATGGCTTCTCGAGGAGTGCGAATCCGACAAGTGTGGAGCTGGATACAAATTGATCAAACAATTCACATGTTCTCTGCAGAAGGGAAATCGCACCCAGAGGAAGGAGAAATATATTTTGAGTTATACCAGTTGGTTTCTGAAATGAAGAAACTGGGGTATGTGCCTGATATCAACTGTGTACATCAGAACATTGATGAGGTAGAAAAGGAGAAGGTGCTTCTGAGTCACACAGAGAAACTAGCCATTACTTACGGACTAATGAATGTAAAACGAGGAGCACCTATCAGGGTGATTAAGAATACAAGAGTTTGTCAAGATTGTCACACAGCAGCAAAGTACATGTCTTTAATACGAGGCCGTGAAATATTTATCAAAGATTGTCTTCGATTTCACCATTTTAAGGAGGGAAAGTGTATCTGCAATGATTGCTGGTAAGCATCTTAGTTGGAACTGCTAAAGGCCTCTTTTAAGTTTATGCCCTATCAATCAGACTAGATTGGTGGTTCTCAAAGCAAAGCACTTTCCCCTGCTCACGCGAGGACTCAGCAGATTCGGTGAGGATTTAACCAAACGTTGTCCGATCTACTGGCATGTCTAATACAACATAATCTAGTCTGGTAGGAGTTGAAGTGATTGTGAATATTTGTAAGATCTGCAAGATTGAGAAAGAGACAGAAAGAGAGACACAAGCAAGGAGAAATAATAATGAAGTCTGTATTGATCAATCACTATCAACAATAATAAATACAAATGAGTATTCCAGAGTCCCACATATGAAGGAGAGATAAATACATAGCATGGAAGAGTTATAGCTTAAGATATGATACAAAACAAATATATGACAGAAGACAGTAACCAAAGTTGACTGATTTTATCAGGTACTCCAACAGTATTAAACTCAATTTTGTTCTTGAATATAGACTGTTAAAATGACTTGAAGATAACATAGACGACCAAGTTGGGGTTTTTTGGATAGGTGATGCGAGCATTCAATCCCAGCTCCCAGACCAAGTGAGTCCCATCCCATGTAGATGTAGATATTATTTATTGATTAGCAAAATCCCTAGGTTTTCTACTTTTCTCCAATTGGCTAATTTGAACTTTGACGGAAACAAAGTTGCAAAAAATTGCTTTGATATTAAAAGAATTTCCAAGCACAGTAAAAAGAAAACTATATAAATATAATTTGCGCCAGACGACGTGGATTGATTACTATCCACTCATCGTTCTCATGTAAACGAATGAAGAAGTCGTCAACCAAATTTGACCAGCTTGTTTTTGCGTCAAGAGTCGAAGACGAGACAATGCATCGCTTGCACGGAAGTTGTTAGCGTAAAACGACACTCAAAAGCCTAAAAGTGGACCCCAACCTGGTCCTCTTTTTATCTTGTACTCTCGCAAGTAGCAGCCACCGCAATCTTTTCCAAATTTTGGCTGCCTCTCCCTCCTTTGCCTTGGCGTAGCTGAATAGTTGATTGTGACCTTTATTTCTTTCTTCATTGAATACCTTAATTACTAAGCCTTATGATTTGCAAGAAAGACTGACAAACTAAAAAATCATTAGCAAAGGCTTATCCTCTAATTGCTCCAAAATAATAATAGGAATTGAACAAATTACGCTGTTTAAAAGGTAAAAACTCGATGTACGACCCAAGTAGAAGTAAAACAAAAGTTGCAAAACTAAAGCAATTACAATAATTTATTCAGAATTTGGTATATACAAAACAAACAACATAAAAAAGTGCTGGTTCTCCCACCCAATCCTCCACGTACCTAGAAGATGCACCTATAAGATGATACACCAGTTTCATGGATACCATGTATTTCCAACATAACTATTTACATATAATAGCTATATCAACATTGTCGGCACCAACCATGCGCAAAACCCAGGAATATCAAAAGAGACGAGAACTTCCCCATTTCAATTCATGGAGAGCTAAATACACCCAGAAAGCTCACCCTTCAGACACAAAACGATAAGAACCCCAGCACCAGTTTTACAGTAAGAAGAAAAAGAAAAACAAGAAACAAAAAGGATGGAAAGAGAGTTGAAGCATCCCCATTAGACAGAAAAATAAAAGCCAGCAGTATAGCCAAAACTTCTGAGTAGTGAAAGGACATCCTACCTATCTCTACACAGCATCTGAGATCAAAAAGTCATGGGCAGTATAATTGTAGTCATTGTACTCCAGTGCCATCCCCAGTATCCACTAACAATTTATGGGTTCAGTTCGGTCCAGCACAGCCATCCTCTCAGAGACATCAGCCAAAGCTTTGAGGTTGCACCTGATCAAGGCCTCGACAAAGTAGCATGTCTCATCCTTGGTGTTCCCTTCAGGCACATCCACCACAAAGGATTCAATAACCAGTGTCCCCGGTCTCCCATCAATGACCTCAGGATGGACAGTTATAAGCGAAGAGTAGTTCTGCATATTTGAGGAGCATAGAGAAACAGGGTTGGAATGCTTTCAAGCTCATCATATAAAATAAGGGAGTGCAAGAGATATTTTTTAATATTGATAAAAATAATAATAATAATAATAATAATAATCACAGTAAATCAGTAAAAATTAATAGTCCTACGCACAAGACTATAGATACCAACAGACTTGATGCTTTTAACAATGCTAATTTTAACAGATCATAAAAGGACTATGTTATAGTATCCTTTTGATTATATTTTATGATGACCATTTGTTCAGACACATTCTAGTAAATGATTAGGGTTCTCAACCAGAAGCTATATAAACCTACAAATTATGAAGAAACAAGACTAAGAATGTTATCCTTATTGCTTTCAACTATATACTCAAGTAGTAATTAATTGAGTAGGCAGGCCGACCCCAAGTTATAATAGCCCAAATTTGGGAATACCCACTTCCAAATGAAGGTATTGGATGAAATCATTTAAATCCAAATTGACTTGCTATTCATGACTATCCCCATACAAGCCAGGCAATAAGCATGGTAAGCTGAAAGAATACAACAAGTACTAATTACAAAGAAAACACAAGCATAGAGATCCAAGAAATTTGAAAGTAAGCATTTTTTAAGGCAGTGGTAATATCTATGTTACTTGTCCTTTGCCTATCCCCTCATTGACAACGTCATTCTGCTTCTTCTTGTCCATTGCCAAATGTACTACAATTATACTCAGTAGTTATTTTACAAGAATCG
This sequence comes from Rhamnella rubrinervis, assembly GCA_007844105.2. Lineage (NCBI taxonomy): Eukaryota > Viridiplantae > Streptophyta > Magnoliopsida > Rosales > Rhamnaceae > Rhamnella > Rhamnella rubrinervis. Next base: position 14,632,997 of record CM017584.2, read on the forward strand.
AATCCAAGATGTTAAAGAGTTGTATTATACACAAAGCATAACAAGACATCAGCCGTGTAAATTGGTATTTCAACTTGTAGGCAAATAGTAGAGGAGGAAGATGAAACAATACCCTAAGCCTGTGATCACCATCAACAATCCTGATGCCAAGAATGTGCTTATCATCGTCAAGAAGCTCCAACCTCTCGGTGCTAGTAGTGGCAGGAAGCCCAGATTTAACATTTACTTCTCTAACACTACCAATCCCAAGGTCGTCCCCCCTCACGATGCACCGGCTAACAAACGGCTTGTACTTCTGGGGTTGATCGAAACTCCTCACCAATGACCATACCTAACCAAAAAAAAAAACCAATTTTTTTTTTAAGACTGAAATAAAAGTTTCATTCGAGAAAAGAACTTCTGAAGTGTAATACATGCAGGAAAGAAGTCTGCACATGAAAAAACTACAAACAAACAGTTGAATAGCACCTAAACAATAAGCCCATAAATCGCAACTAGAAATACAGATCAGTACAGCTTAAGGAGGAGATAAAATTAGAAACTTCAATTACTTCGAATCCTTCCGTTAAAGATCGAAATTTTAAAAGACTTGTAAGCACGAATCTTCAATCGAACCAGTACCACGATCCTCTGGACTAACATTAACAACTAAAAATCCATTACTGAGGAAACCCATAAGCTAAAAACTCACTACTGCCTTATCCAAAAAAAAAAAAACTCACTACTGCCCACAATTCACACATATGAACCTAAAATAAGAAAACAAATTTAAGGAAAGATAAAAAGTAAAACAAAAGTCACTCTAAATCGAGCTGAATTGACTGGATCTTCAAAGAACAACGAAGTCGCAAAATCCCAAAAAAATTTCCATTTTCTGAATAAAAAAGTCGGACCCGTAATCAACCCAGAAAGGAAAAATAAAAAAAGAAGGGAAAAAATTTATAGACAGACCGAGACCGTACGGGTCAGAGAAACATACGAGACCAACAGGAGCTTTGATGTGCTTGAACATGGCCGAGGTGCACTGATTGTCTCTGGTCTCGTGCCTGTGGTGCCTCCGTATGTACTGAACTTCCATTCCGACATAAGCATCACCACCGTTCATTTTTGCGTACCCTTTCTCACTCCCTATCCGAAACTCTTTCTTCCCTCTTAAAAATTGAGGATCACAGCAGCAAATTGGAGAATAGAGGCTTCCAGAGAGCTTAAAAATATAAAAACAAGAGAGAGAGAGAGGGAGAGGCATTTAGTGGGAAATGTACCGCCTTAAGATTGGCAGGATATCAAAAATCTATTCACTGCACCGACAATTTTATTTTTCTAAGCATATTATTCTTTTCATTTAATTCCCATAAACACCAAATCCCTTCTCTCTCCAGGGCCTTAATTCTATGTTTATTAAAAATATATATACAAATTAAAATTAAATTTGCTTTTATCTCCCTCTATTTTTTATCAGCTATTTGTTTTGCAATTACGTGCGGGTGATGTGGTTTTTGTCAAAGCTACCTGTTTTACCGTTGGTTTTGGGCTTTCTTTGATTCCACTGGTGACCGCTGAGCTTTGTTTACGGTGCATTTTGCTCAGTGGGTATTAGGCAACTTTCTGTGACCCGCACTTTGTAGGTGAGTTTTTTTTTTTTTTTTTTTTAAAAGTCGAATTATGATGGTGAAGATGATGCTAGCATGATGGTTACCAAATTATAAATGTGATATTATTTTTTTAAAAATAATCTCCTTTCCTTTGTAGGTTTATATCGTGGGATGCATTAACACTGTTGTCCATTTAAAAGGAGCATTAGCATATGAGACAGCATTTTACATTACTTATTTAATATCACTAATATTTACTATTACAGATGAAGATTATGACTGATTAAACTATTATCTTTAAAATTCCTATTCATTTGCACTCTAAAGTTACTTACAACTTAATAATTGATGTTTCACAACATTTAGGTTTTAAAAACACTCTGTGAATAATAAGGAAAAAAAAAAAAAAGAGTAATGTTTATCTATTAACAAAGGCGATGGGAAATTCATTAATTAATTAATTTTTTATTATTATTACTATTATTTTCATCTTATGGAAGTTAAAAGAGCAGTTAAAAGCATATGGCCTCGAAGCGTAGTTTTGAGTTCTGGACCAGATTCAACCCCACGCTCTGTAGTCTTACTTCCCCGCACCAAAAAGACAAAAAAAAATTAGGTTGGACTTATTTGCTCCCCTTTGTTATTTTCATTTCTTTGGCTTTGTTCATGGTCCAAAAGGGCATGAAAACCGGAGTTACACGTGTCGATGCCACATTAGTGGAAGCAATCGAGTGGTGTTTCGTGGATTATAATAGGACCACGTTGGCACAGAATTAAGGATTTATCCAATATTTATAATATTGTCATTCACCGACCAAAGAAAACAATAATAATAATAAAGTTGATAAGCATCCACGTCAGGCGTGTAATTTCTTGGATGGATGGATGGATAGGATTTCATACAAAAATTATCCACCTGGAAGACAAGTCGGTCCAAATCTCATACCTAACCAGGCAAAAAGCATTAAAGGGGTGTAAAATATTGATAATATTCCAAGAGAAAATAAATAATCCACAGGGTTAATGTACCTGTCTGTTTTTTTTTTTGGTCATAAGTAAAATAATTACTGTCCAAGGATCACAGCCTTTTTAAATTAAACCTATCCACCAGAGTTTGAAGGTTAAACACATGTCCTACAGAGGGACAAACGTAATTATTGTTGTTAAATCTAGAATAAAATCAGATAAGGAATTTCAGTTTATATGTATGATTGGATCCACTTATTAGAAAGCAAAAAATATATATATATATCTTATGCTCATGTGAAATATGATATATATGATATATATATATATATATATATATAGAAACCAAATGCCAAAAGACAGTCAAAGATATATATGTATATATATATCTAGAAAAGGGCATGTTACAGATGTTTTGGAAGCATTCGGCTGTGGGTTAGGTCCAGATAATGGATGGCAGCGCAGAATATGTGTATGTTTGTAAGGTTGTGAAGGTAGGATTCCACCCTTTACCTAGCTCCATCTGCTTCCATGTTCAATGTTCCTTTACTCTCTCTCCTTCTCTCTCTCTCTCTCTCTTTTTTTTCTTTTTAAAGAAAAAGCACTTAATATATAATAATATTAAAGAGTGATAAAGTCGACAGCATTTTTTGACCTTCTTGTTGAAGGTTGTCAAGGAAGCATTTGTTTTGTGGGGTCCAAATCTAGAACCTAATTAGAAGCTTTTGCTTTATTAATCTATGTGTTTAGAACTCTAAATTTTAGTTAATTAACATTACCACTGCATAAAATAAGTACTATTTTTTTTTTCCAATTTTTATGATAAATAAGAAATTTCAATGAACTATAGAAATGATGTTAGATTAGGTAGAGTATGGAGCAGTTGGAAAGGGACAAGACCAAGAAAATTGGTTGGTGCAGCGTATGATGACAATAGATATGGTTTCTGTGTTGCTTGATTTGATGAGAAAAATATATAAAAGACAACTAGTATGTATGCGTGTATTTATATATAGACACACATACATACAACCTTGAAAAGGATTTACAGTCAAAGTCAGAAATAATATAAAGAATGTGTTGTGGATCACATGCCTTTGGTAAAGGATTCCAAAATTAGATCCATTCTTATCAATATGTGACCCTACTTTCATTACAATAAGAAAACTGTTCCTTCAATATATATATATATATATATTATTTAGATTGAAAATTGTGTAACAAGACAGTTACCCAACAATATGAACTAGCGACTGCATATTCTGTGGTGCCATCATTTCATGATTCATGCTCAAAGGACCAATAATAATAAAAAAAATTGTTCACTTCAATTTGATTCACTCTGGGGGCAATAATTTTGTTTCCATGCAATTAAAATTGTTTCAATCTATTCGGCTCTCAAAATATATTTAACTTTATAAGCAAAAACAAAAAAAAAAACAAAAAAGAAAAGAAAAAGAAGAAGAAAAGTAGATTTAAATTCCATTTTGGCTTTTTACATGGGATTATAGCTTCCCTACCAATCAAAGTTGAACAAAATTTAAAGTGACTTTCAATTCAGATGCCGTTTGTAGTACTAAAAGAGGTCTAATCAGAAATTTGTATGTAGCCCTGTTAGATTCCCTCTATTGGGCTATCGTTAATATATTTTTAAAGAAAAAACCACAATTGCACGCATAAAAAAAAGCAAAGGTTCTCTTATGGGGCAGGTGGTGCAACACAATTGGAGCGAGGAAACAAAAATTTTGGGGACAAAATTATGATCATGCAGGTTTGTAGTTTCTCTGTTGCCATTTGTCCATTGTGGCAGCAAATTAATTGGACACAAAAGGCTCAAACTTGACGTGGACTTAAGGCACGCAAAAATGTTTTGTCGACATTTTATTATAAAAGATTTTGTAGGGATTTTTGAACTACAGAAGCCTTTTATATTTATGTTTCCCTTCTGTTCCCAAAAAAAACAAATACAGCCCAAAAAGATTCATGGCAGCTTACGTGACTAAACCAGCAGGATGTGTATAATAACACACGCTCTATTTTCGTTAACGAATTCCAATGTAATTTCCTCCTTTTGCATTTTTATGAAATTGAAAATCTACTACGAAAAGAAAAAAAAAATTTAATTAAATTATAAATATGACTTTTTTTTTTTTTTTTTTGGGCTTGAAATTGTAAGGATGACTTTCTCAACTGGACATCAATCTCGGTGGAGTTTGGCATGTTATGTTGGGAAGCCCAAGGAGGGTCAGGTTTACGTAATTTGGTCCGGAGCCAGTCGACTTGGGCTAGTCCAATATATCAGCACAAATACTCCAGAGGTCGGTCTTGAGCTATGAGGTCTACCTTTTTTTTTTTCTTTTTTTTTTTTTTATAAATGAGGCCTACTTCTATTTACGAGTTTATTATATAAATGGAATCTGTTTTCTTTCAGATTAAATTACAGAAGAAAAAATAAATGATAAGAAAAGAAAAGAATTAAAATAATAATTAGTGTTTGGATAATTATTATTTGAGTAATTATTTAATAGAAAAGAAAGGAAAATAAACAAAAATAAAAAATTTAATTATTTTTTATGAAAATACTCTTGTCAATAAAAAATTTCTCATGCAGTTAAAGAATAATTTTGAAATATTAAAAAATTTCATTTATTTGTCTGTCAATTTTAAGGGGAAATGAAATGGACTCTACAATATTAATGAAAATAATTTTAAAATATTAAAAAATTTCATTAAATCTTTTTAGTTTTCCTTATTTTATTCTTAATTTTGAGTGAAAATCACCTCCTAATTCTTCATTTTTCTTTTCTTTCTTTCTTTTTTCCAATAAAAAAGAAGTCTAATCTTTTAGTTTTCTTTCCATCAATCCAAATACAATTTTCGATACTAGAACAAAAAAAAAAAAAAACAATTTTAGATATATGTTAATTTTTCTAAAAAAAAAATTATAATTAATATTAATATTTTGAGTAGCGGGCGAAACGTGGCGGGTGATAAGGAAGGCAGGGCAAAGCAACGGCGGGTGAAGGAAGATGTGTAAGGCACTGCAACTGCCACACAGTGCCACTGACTCCTCCCATGCAACCCAACATTTGGCCGTTTTAAGGACTCTGTCTCTCTGTCTGTCGTGTGTTTCAGTCCTTTTTATGCACGTTGTACTAACGTTGTCCTGGATGTAATTTACCCATATTACCCTTCGGCGCCGCCTGACAGCCGCCAGACATCTTCGCAGCTCAGTTAAAATGCTGGAGGACCCGTCAGGTAAATAAAGAAAATCATGGAGGTATTATATGTCCATAGGACCATATATAGCAACAACCTTGCCTCCCTTTTTTTTTCCTCTAAAGAAAAAAGGTGGCAACTGGCAAGCCTCTACGTCGACGTGAACAGATTCTAACACTACATTGGCTCTTTCTCTCTTTCACATAAATACCTCCATTAATTAAAAGCACAGAGATCTCATTCTCAGGTCACCTGAGAAACAACAGGGAAGTAGGCTCTGTTCCTCTTCCTTGGATTCAGATATACATACAAAATAAACACACACACACACAGAGATTACTAGCCTAGAGTTCGGAATCTTGTCCAAGCGCTGCACCTGCCCATTGTTTATTAATTTCATCCTCATCATGATCATCCATTGTTGGAGGGTAGCTGATTTCATAACCTTATGACCTGTTCAGTACTCTCTCTCCTTCTGCAATGTGATACGTTGTGAAGGGCTTTTCATTAATGGATTCACTAGCTACGTACTGTTCCACTGTTTTGCAAGATTCATCATGAGGAGTTGTATCTCTATCAGGTACGTCTAATATTATATACACCTGTCATCTTTAATTTTCTTGGATTTTTTTTGAAAAAAATCTTAATGCTTTAATTGTTTTCATTTGCATATACATGACTTGGTTTTGTTTTAACAAAACAGGTTTTAATTAAGGGTGAATATATATGTTTTTATATATATATAACCAGGATTTTGTTTTCAGGAAACAGTTTTAATTGGAGAATAATTAAAAAAACTCGGCGACAAAATTGTTTTACTGTTTTTAGATGTACATTTTTCTCTGCAATATATATCAAGAAGAAAGGATAAACCAAAATTGTAGGCATATCAAGTTTGATAACAATGTTGTCTGCATTAATGAATTAATTAATATTTACCAAAAAAAGAATTTAAGTTATGGTGAATTAATTAATATGTATATATATATATCAAGAAGAAGGTTGTTTCAAGTTTTAGTCCTAACAACATTCAATTGAATTGTCACAACAACAAATAATTATACATAACACAAGGAAAACAAAAGTTTTTTTTTTCTTCTTTAATTTTGAAGGAAATTAAATAAAATATGAAAAGGAGAGAAGACTTTTTAATTAAATAATTTAATAAATGAGATTATAAAAGTGAGAGATGGTTGTGTTGTTTTGCATTGTAAATCCACCTGGCACACATGTAAATGTGTTTGTTTAAAGTAAAAATCTAGTCGGAAGAGAGGGGGGGTTGAATAATAATAATAATAAACTGCATTGATATGTCCGAAACAAATTAGTCTTAGAGTTTATGTCTGACGGAGCTTCTTGTTCCTGCAGTGTCGGTTTTACTTCAACGATCATACCAAGAGAAGGTGATAGAAGAAAGAGTATTAGACGTAATTAAACGATTAACTGGTCAAATGGAACAAAGAGTTTACTTGATGTTTTACATCTTTCTTTTTAGGGAAAAATCCTCTAGGATCCATGAAGCTTGACAAAAATACACTTTTTCACCTTAATTTTAAAAAATTATAAAAAAATTCACCATTTATTAATTTCTTCTTATTAAATTTGACAGTCAAAAAGTAATATTGTGTTTTAATATATATTTTTGGACAAATATCATAAAAAAAACTCATCAGATTTACCCTTTTAACTTCTAAATTTAACTGGAGAAAATTATTAATTGATGAGCTTTTGATACTTTTTTAAAACAGAGTATAATTAAGGCAAATAAAGGGTATTTTATAATATATAATCTTCTTTTTATTGTTTGGTTGGAAAAATGAAAGGAAAATAATTACGAATTGTTTGGTTGGCAAGAAATGAAAGGAAAGCAATTACGAAAACAGAAGTTTAGTCGTGGCAGATAGCTGGTAGCAGAGCTGACAATTAGAAGGTTAATTGGAGAAGAAACTTCTAGTTTGGTATACAAAACATCCCCAATGAAATTAACCACCAAATATACACCAGTTTCCTCATTTTTCTTTTTCTTTTTTGAATACTTGAGTTTTACTTCTACGCTAACCAAATACTTAGCATAATTATTTTATATAAAAAAAAATTGCAATATTAAATTGAATATAATTAGATTCATGTGGACGGCTAGATATTAAAATAAAAATAAATTTCAAAACAAATATTTTGGGATTTTTTTGTAAGTCACATGGACGAAGATGTATGCATTTTTTTAATTGCTGCTATATCTCACATCTGTTTTTTTAGAAAATTTCAGTTTGGAATCAGAATGGTCATATAATCTTTTGATAAATCCAATGTAGACCTGTTTCACTAACTAATAATAGAAATAATATTGTGACTTGTAAGTTACAAAAACTCTAGAAAATACCATCGTGGAGAATATCAAATTACTCGAACGCAGATTCGATTGTTTGAAGATACTCATCAGACTCCTAGTTTCTATAAAATTTGCCGACACTAACGTTAATCAGGTCAAACGCTTATGAAAAGTGGAAAGTACGAGACCGTCTGTTGTAATCGTCAATGGAGCAAAGCCATCCGTCACTGTTAGTTAAACGATAAAACCTGTTAGTAAAAACCTATGGAAATGGAAGCATGTTTTCGAACATTACTACGGTTGTGTTTTGGCAGTAATGTATCAAATGACTTTTAGAACCCCTTTCCCCAAACCAAAATACCAAGTGAAGTATCTAATGGTTTGGTGGTTTGGCTGGTCAAAAATGGTCACCTGAACGTTTATCGTTGTTAACAAGAGGGGCATAACTCCTAGTGGGGTTGTTTATAAGGTCCATTCCCACACCTTAGTTTGTTTTCAAACAATCCTCCGAGAACACCAAGACTAGGTGAGTCCTGGATATTCTCTAATCTTAACTAAGAAAGTTTTGGTTCATTCTTCTTTCAGGCAAGCCAAACTGTTAGCTAGCATCGTTCAGTAACAAATTTGGCACAACCATGGCATGCACTTCATTGGGTATAACTGTCTCTCCAGCTTCTTCGAGAACAAATGGCATCTTCAAGGAGCAAAGCAGTGGCTTATACCGATCAGGCTCTGCCAAAGACCTTCGAAGCCGTTCCAGTGCCGGTATGCAAAGGTCTTATTCTGACAACCACATTTGTTACTGTGCCAATCGTATCCATGCTACGCAGACGGAACCGAAACTAAAGGCCAGCCGTTCCATGGGGATTTTTCCATTTCAGTTGTCCATTCTCCCAAACTCACTCAAATCATTTTTGTTTGACCCGGAGACAAGCAGGGATATGAGCATAGTGGAGAAGGACACAAGTATGGTGGCCAATACTGGAGAGGACGATGAGGGACAGGAGATAAAGAGAGCCAACTGGGTTGAGAGGCTATTGGAAATAAGAAGTCAATGGAGGAATAGGCAGCCAAAAGAGGATGTGGATGAAGATGGGGTTTATGATGAGGAACAGATTGGTGATTGTGATTGCGATTGTGATGAAGACGAGAGTGGATGTGTGGTGAGTTATAATTCAGAAGAAGGAGATGAGGAAGTGAGATATGATCGTGAATCGTTTTCGAGATTTTTAGCAAAAGTACCCTGGTCCGACACCAAACATTTCTCTACGCTGGCCTTCTTGAGCAACATAGCCTATGTGATACCGGAGATCAAGGTATGTTTGCCTTGAACTCTACTCCAAGGCTGTGTTTTTCTTATTGTTTTTCAGTTGAACTTGAAGGTTGAATTGAAATTTGGACCTAAATCAAAATAGGATATTTCCTGCAATAAAAAGTAACTTTGTCCTATTAATATGCAGGCCAAGGCTTTAAAAAGATATTTTGGCCTACAATTTGTAACATCTTCCTTAGAAAAGAAAGCAGAGATAGCTGCAATCAAAGAAAAACTCGATCAAGACTCTACTCGTGTACCTGTAGTAGCTTCCTTGGTAGTCAGTGAATCTGATTCAGATAGAGATGTGGACTCAGAAAAGAAGAGTTCAATTCGTCCATCTGTTGCTTATGAAATTGCAGCCTCGGCCGCAACCTATGTTCAATCACGTGCCAAGAATATGTTATCAATTGGCTCTGAATCAGAGCAAGAGGATGATGGCCAGGATGAATATGAAAGTAAAGATCAACCACAAGAGGAGGTGGAAAGCTCACCTCATGTTTATAAATCAGAGGTGGCTGCTTACATGGCCGCATCGACAATGACAACAGTGGTTGCAGCAGGGGAAAAGGAAAAACTAGAGGCAGCAAAGGATCTTCAGTCGCTCCACTCCTCACCATGTGAATGGTTTATCTGTGATGATTCCAGCACATACACTCGCTGCTTCATAATTCAGGTCACTGCTTAGTCTTGTTGGTCTGAAAACGAAAAAGATAGCAACCTAATGACATTTGCGCATACAGAGTGAAAAAAACTACATGATGTTTCACATTGCACAAGTTTTCCTCATTTTTCAAACATATTAACAAAATGATTTTACAAAGTATATTGCCTGACATGCTATTATTTGCATTTGTCTTTTCAGGGTTCAGACTCTCTAGCATCTTGGCAGGCAAACCTCTTCTTCGAACCCACTAAATTTGAGGTAAAGCATATATACTGTTCTTAGAGCTTGTAAAGGAAACTTCTAGACTGTGAATCTTGGGAGGGAACAGAAACACCAACAACCATTGACAATCTAATGTCTTTGTGCAGGGAACAGATGTCCTTGTTCATAGAGGAATTTATGAAGCCGCAAAGGGAATCTATGTGCAATTCATGCCAGAAATAATCGAACATTTGAACAAGTATGGGGAACGCGCGAAACTTCAATTTACTGGCCATTCCCTTGGAGGAAGTCTTTCTCTCTTAGTCCACTTGATGCTCTTAAGCAGGAAGGCTGTCAAGCCCTCAGCTCTTCGGCCAGTTGTCACTTTTGGCTCTCCATTTGTGTTCTGTGGAGGCCAAAAGATACTCGACGAACTGGGTTTGGATGAGAACCACATTCATTCCGTGATGATGCACAGAGATATTGTCCCTAGAGCCTTCTCTTGCAACTACCCGAATCATGTGGCCACTCTCCTGAAACGTTTAAATGGTTCATTCCGGTCACACCCTTGTCTAATTAAAAGTGTAAGGCATCATCACTATAAGATCTTAAAACCTTCCACTACTTAAACCATTATTGATTTGAAGCTTAACCAAGTTTCTTCATTTACTTCCATCTAATTTCTTTTTCTAATGCAGAAATTACTGTACTCTCCACTGGGTAAAGTATTCATCCTGCAGCCTGATGATAAGTCGTCTCCTCCACACCCTTTACTCCCTCCGGGAAGTGCCTTATATGCTTTGGACAAGACCCGATGTGGCTTCTCCACGAGTGTAGTTAGGGCCTTCCTCAATAATCCCCACCCACTAGAAACCCTAAGTGATCCCACAGCGTATGGTTCAGAAGGTACAATTCTAAGAGATCACGACTCCAGCAACTATCTCAAGGCTGTAAACGGGGTCTTAAGGAAACATACAAAGGCGATCCGAAAAGTGAGAAAAGAAAGGAATTTACAGTGGCCACTGCTTACATCACCATCACCACACTCATGGAGCCATGAAAGTAACATGGAAACCAGCAGGCTAATAACCAAGGAGATAATGACTGGTGTCTGAAGCTGAATAGCAGGATTATAGAGGATGTTCATTAGGAATTGAAATGAGGATTCATTTATTCTCATATGTTTCGTGTACATCTCTTACATGAGAATTGCCCTGTAATCTATGATACTCGTAACTGACCCACATTGTAAATTAGTGTCAATATTTCTAATAGAAGATACACAGTGCCTTCTCCATAATTAGCTGATAACTGAGATCTGATGTTAAATTTTTGCCACAATATGGAAATTAGAAGCTACAACTCATTCACTTGCTGCAATCAATATTTAGTTGATTAACTCCAGGAAGCAGTTCTATCTACTCAAGTTAAAACTACGGACAAAATGACTATGAACATAGAAATAGAGAATTAAGTTACTGCTTAATAATGGTGAAGTACAAAAAATTTGGACTCGAGGTAATTCAGATTCTACTCTGGTACAAAATCCCTCCACATTTTAGTACATAGAATCCTCTGACTCTTCATTGTTTTTCATCCTTAATAAGTGCCAATAGTTTATAAAAGTCACAAGCAGGATTTAGTGGATACCAATATGAAAAACAGTACAAAAACTAACTAGAATTGTTAAACTGTTAATTGAAACTTCCTCTATCTTTGCCGGTCATATATTTTTACAAGTCACTCAAGAAGGGGAAAAAAAAAAGAAGGGAAAATTTTCATGCTCACTCACATGACTATAGAGTAAAGAAGCCGAGAAATTTTGCGCAACCATTATCTACCCTCCGCAGCCATCCTTTTGCGTATCTCATGAGCTGTATTGAATATGCCATTCGTAGGCTCTTTGCACACAAAGCACTTCTTGTTCTTCGAATGATGCTGTGAATTAAAAGGACATTAGTTAGTCGACACCTCAAGAGAGGGAAAAACACACATTATTTGTTTTCTTTATAAAGGATAAATAAGAAACCAAAAGGTATCCACAGACGTGATTTATGGTACAAATTTTGGGCTTAACATCAAAAGCTTGTCTAAGAAACACAATAAAATCCACATCTTTGGCACTTGTGTACAGTTCAAATCTGTATTCATTCAATGGCTTGTTTCACGCACTTGGGCAATCAATTAACATGGTCTTCTGTAATCAAAAGCTGTAAGGCACTAGCCATCAAACAAAGAGTTTAATGATGTATGCACACATAAAAGAGTGGGTGGAGGCAGTAGACGACGGCAATAGGAACAAACCATTCTTGCAAGCTCATACTTTTTCCAAACTTGAAAACAGCTTACTTTATTGAACTTCAATCATAAACTGTTTTTTGCTTTTGAAAACAGAAGATTGTTCAAATGTGGAATACATTTTAAGTATAAAAGAAAAGAAAAAAAAAAGTTTTTTCAGTACACCTAATGTAATAAAGCCACCAAAACACTAGACTGATTATGTCACAGGGAAAAAAAATAAGAAAAGGGCTACCTTTAGTGCGCAATGCTCGCAGAAATAGTGCTTGCACTTGGTTACAACTGGATCCACAAAAGGCTTTCTACAGATGAAACAAGCAAAGGGTAATGAATCATCATCACTTTCATCACTCTGGTTTGCACCAGCCTCATCCTCGTCGTCCCCTCCTCCACCCAAAGCCAAATTTCTCTTCCTTACTTTCTCTGCTTCCTCCCACTCCTTTTCCAACTGCCACCCAGGTTTGTAATCCCCACGATCATGCATAAACTTGCATGAATCTCCATACCCACAGTAACCAGTCTCTTTGTAGTCCTTACATATGTCTGGCTGATAATCAAACCTTGCTGAAGCTCTTATGTGAGCAGAAGCCCTGAGAGGCCCATGCGCTCCTCCAGCTTTCTCACTGGCAACTGTTAGCTCTCTTCGAAACCCAGCCTTATGATCAGTATACGCATTAATCCCTTTATAAAGTCTTTCACCCCCAGAGCCCTTGTTTTTCCCCTTCAAGGCCTCCTCTGCTTGCTTAAGAGCTCTCTCACGAACAGCTCGTGAATCTTTAGAGAATTCAGTCTCGGTCTCCAACGTCGCTGTTGCTCTGCTATCATGTTGAACTTGAATCTCCTTCGACGACTCGAACTGGAAGATTGGTGCGTCAGATGCTGCCTTTGATTCGGTAGCTGCAGAGCTCTTAGAGGGTCCAGACGAAAAGTAAAGGTTACTGTCGGGCTTTGGGGCTTTTCTCCGATTCTGTAAGATTGAGCTTTCAGTTTTTGATTCTTCATCGTCATCTTCGTCGACCGTTCGCTTCCTAATGTTTTTGTTCTTCGATTGCTTTCGGACGAACTTGCAGACTGAACATATAAAGGGCACAAAAAGTGTTCAATTACGAAGCGCAAAGGCATATAGATTACAGAAACAAAAGGAAATGAAAAAACACGAATAAACATAGTGAAAACAAGAAGGAAAGAAAAAAAATTACTACCTTCAGGCTGTGACTTCTCACCCGAATCTGCCATATGAACAGAAGAAAAAGAAAAGGTCGGAGCTTTCACAATCCAAGCAAGGACGAAACCCTAAAAAATGGGGGAAGGGGATAGAAACGCTATCAGATACAAAGCAAGGTTTGAAGAGATGAGATTATTAGAACCCTAGTTTTGGATCCCCTAAAAAGCCCCAAAAAGCGAGGTGGCGACGAAGAAGAAGAAGGACCAAATAGCAAATATGGGAAAATAAAAGAGGGGGTGGAATGAAATAAAATAAGGATTTTTGAGAGAGAGAGAGAGGGAAATGTAGGAGGGCTGTGATTGGATATCAAGAATTTTAAGTAAATATTAGATACCCTCACCTATCATAATTTGGTTTTTCTGTACACCCAATAAAAATGGAATACCCACCCCGTTTTCAATGATAATAATACCAAAATTACACTAATTTTAAGCCTATGCTTATATTAGCTTATTATTATTATTACTATTTAATGTAACGAAAATAAATTCTATTTTTCTTATGTATTTCAATATAAAATATACATATAGATTACATATCCTCTCCGAAAATAAATTTAGATCTTTTTTATTGAGGAGGCAAACACACTGGTTTAATGATGTTTTTTTTTTTTTTTTTAATAAACATAAAAATGCTATATGGGATATCAGTTAGTGGATTAAACTGCTGGCCAACGAGTTGTTTTATAACAAAACTAGAATATATATTTATTGATGATTCTTAGCATCCAAGGAAGATAAACGAGAGAGAGAGCATGCCAAAAATGACAAAATGAAATGGATGTGGGCAAATAATAATGGAATATTGGCATAATTTTAAATTTATTTCATTGTTAAAATTTGAAGACTAATTTGCACAACTTATTATAGAATTAAATGGTTGGATTTCTTTGCATAAATTGACAAAATTTAATATTATTTTAAAAAAAAATGTTGTAACATATTTGCGAGTAATTTTAATTCTTTTACCAAAAAAAATAAAATATATATATGTATTAATTTTAATTCGGGCTCCTGTCCAGGCCTCATTTGGAGTATGTGATAATGGCCGGCCCACATTAACGGCCCGGCACATGTGGCAACGATGTAAATTTTAGTTTTTCAACTTTTTATTTTTCATTTTAATTTTTGTAACTTTTTTTTTATGCTGATTGTCATTTTGTAATTGCTCTTCTTCTCTCTTTCTTTCTTTCTTTCTTTCTCTTCTTCTTTTTGGTTTTTCTCATAAATTTTTATTTTGGCAATTCAAAAACCCCTCAAATGCACCACAACCTCCTCTAAATTCTCAAACCCAATCGCTCAATCTGATTCTCTCCCTCTCTACCCCCTCTCTCTCTAAAAAACCTAACTTTGATCCATGCCTCTCCCTTATTAGACTTGTTTCATCAAATGCCCCAGCCTCTCTTCCACATTTGCTGTTTGGTCCTTCTTCTTCTTCGCCACCACGCCTGTACTTCCAATTCCCGATTCGCCGACACCTCCACACTATTGGGATTGCAAACCTTCCTTTAGGGTTTTAATAATCTGACCCCCTTTTTTTTCTTTTTTCTTTTTTTCATCATCACCAAATTGCTTCGCTTGCTAGGGTTTCTCATTTCTCTTGGCTTTTAAGGTTAACTCCCTGTTTAGATTGTGGATTTATTTTTTGTCAGTTTAATATCTGTTGGGCATCATCAATTTTGGTGGTATTTTGGGAAATAGGACAAGTCGGTTTTCTTAAATTGTTTAGTTTCCATATATCTGATTTTGTTCTTCTTGAATTACCCCAAGTCTTGGTAGTATTTGCGGCATGTACAGATTATCTACAATTAATCTAACTTGAAAGAAGGATAGAAATAGAAACAAAATCCTTCCTGGTGTGCTTGTTTAATACTAAAGTTTCCTTTCTTAGAGGGAAAGGTTTACCCTTGGGGAAATTACTGGGGAAGAACAGTCAATTTTCTAACTGTTTTTTTCGTCTTTTAATTTTAACTACTACAGACCATTTGCCCAATCCTTAATATTCAGCTTTGCTTTTGATTTCTGCACTTCCTGTATTATTTGATTTTCAATTTGGGTGGAAGTAGATATTGCATTTCTTATTGTGGTGGGTTTTGAAGTGAGCTGAATAACGATTACTGGTTGTGGGGAAGGGAAGTCTTAGGATTGCATGGGCGAACATGAGGGGTGGGCGCAGCCACCAAGTGGGCTTTTGCCGAATGGCCTGTTGCCCAATGAAGCAGCTTCTGTGATGCGGCTTCTTGACTCGGAGCGATGGTTGAAGGCCGAGGAGAGAACAGCAGAGCTTATTGCCTGCATTCAGCCCAACGCACCATCTGAAGATCATCGAAATGCTGTTGCAGATTATGTGCAGCGGCTCATAACAAAGTGCTTCCCTTGTCAGGTGGCAACACTTGCTTATTTCCTTATTATTATCATCAAATTAAGTCTACATTTCTTACTATGCCTTTATTTAGCCTTTAGCGAATATGAACTTACCGGCTATGAATATGAATTATTTCCCTTTGACATTCATATGGTGTAAGGATCATGTAGTTCTTTAAAAAGGCGCATTAGCATTTTTTTTCCTGTCAAAGTTCTTTTCTTTTATAAATAAAATGCTGTACATATTTTAACATAAACGCCTTAATGTTAACAATTTACCTTAATGGTATTTTTTCATTGTTTCCCAAACATTTTTGTTTTTCCCAAAAATAATCTTGATGACGCCTTTTCTTTTCTTTTTTTGCACCAGTCTTTCTTCACTTGTTGTATTAGTCTGTAGTCACTGTTTCTCACTATTATCACCTGGAGTTTATCATTTTCTGCAGGTGTTCACCTTTGGCTCTGTACCCCTGAAGACATATTTGCCTGATGGGGATATTGACTTAACAGCCTTCAGTAAGAATCAAACTTTGAAGGACTCGTGGGCCCATCAGGTTCGTGATATGCTGGAGAATGAGGAAAAGAATGAAAATGCTGAATTCCGTGTTAAGGAGGTTCAGTACATTCAGGCAGAAGTAGGTTCTTCTGAGTATCATTAACTTTATTATAGGCGTTTTTTCTTAGCAACTTTTATCGTTTAGGGACTGATATGAAATAGATTATTATTTTTAAAAAGATTCTGGTCAGGAATTTATCTGAGCATGCTTAAATACAAACTTCTACTTAACATATTTCCTGGGACAGAGGATTCATTTGATAGATTGAATTCATGTAAGATTATGTTAAAGTCGTTTAAAAACTAAAAAATTGTTTTGGTATAGGATTTAGAAACTCAAACATAAAAATTGTGTGTGTATTTAGAGAGAGAGAAACAGAGAAGAAAGTTGGTCTAAAGAAAGATTAGATTCCATAAAGATGGTGGGTCATTATTTATATATCTGATCATTTAGCATGGAAATATTTTTTTTTCTAAACTTTAATTAGAATATTACATTTTTTTAATTCATGATGTATGTCGTAGTAAATTTATTTATTTTTTTGTTTTTATGCAGGTGAAGATAATTAAGTGCCTTGTGGAAAATATTGTGGTAGATATATCATTCAATCAGCTTGGAGGGCTGTGCACACTTTGTTTCCTTGAGGAGGTGAGTGGTGCATTTGCCAACCTTACTTAATCTTCTCATTGGGTGAGTGTTTTTGTGATAATGCTTGAATATCTTCAGTTACTTATATTTTTTGCTTCTATAGGTTGATCATTTGATAAATCAGAATCATCTATTCAAGCGTAGTATTATTTTGATAAAGGCATGGTGTTATTATGAGAGTCGTATATTGGGTGCTCACCATGGACTTATCTCAACTTATGCGTTGGAGACCTTGGTTCTTTACATATTTCATGTTTTCAATAATTCCTTTGCTGGACCGCTCGAGGTTGGTATGGTTACCTTTGGCATACTTGTTTTTTCATTTTATAGCAATCATTCTATAATATTTTTCTTTGCATGGGCAGGTCCTTTATCGTTTTCTGGAGTTCTTTAGCAAGTTTGACTGGGACAATTTTTGTGTTAGTCTCTGGGGTCCTGTACCTATTAGTTCTCTTCCAGATGTAACAGGTATAGAAAATTTGCTTGAAGATTCTTGTAGTAACCCTTGGATGATTGAACTTCAATTTTTTCCAATGTTGTCAAATTGCCAATTTTTATGTTTTGAAATATTACAGCGGAACCTCCTCGAAAAGATGGCGGAGAGTTACTACTCAGCAAGTTGTTTCTTGATGTATGTAGTTCAGTGTATGCTGTTTCGCCTGGTGGTCAAGAAAATCAGGGGCAACCATTTTCTTCCAAATACTTCAATGTTATTGATCCTTTGCGTGTAAACAACAATCTTGGACGTAGTGTAAGTAAAGGTATCTAAATTCAAAAATCTTAGACTAGTCTTATGTACTGTTCTTTAGATGTATGGTTTTTCTTTTTCTTTTTTTTTTAATTTTTTTTCCTTTTTCTTTTTCTTTTTTGGTAACTTACCACATCTTGTTCTCTGATATTAATATGTTTTAAACTTATTTTAAATTGCTGCTGGTAGCAATAAAATTAGGACCAAAATCTTCCACTTTGGATTCATTGAAATGTATCAGTTGTTATTTTCCTGGTATAAGTTTTCCCTTTTTTGTATAATGAAAATTTATATATTAGGACTTTGATTCCTTATGTCAGTGTGAGTTCCTTTGCATTAATAGTTGTTGATATTGTCATTTGTGATAAATATATTCTTCTGCCTGGATCTTAATATGTGATATATGATATTCTATTTAATTCCCTTTCAGGTAACTTCTTTAGAATACGCAGTGCATTCACATTTGGGGCTAAACGGCTGACTAGGTTGCTTGATTGCCCCAAAGAGGACTTATTTTTTGAAGTAAATCAGTTTTTTTTCAACACTTGGGACAGACATGGCAGTGGCCATCGTCCTGATGCACCAAGGAATGATTTGTGGCACTTGAGATTGGCAAATCCAGACAACCTACATGGCTCTGAAAATCTCAGGAACAACACAAGCTACAAAAAGAATGAGATTTTATCTAGTTGTGAAAATCAAGGCGATGGGATGCATAGAGTCTCTAATGTTCCTTCCCAGCAAGGTAATTTCTCCTCGGAAGGAATAGTCAGAGCAAGTGATGTGTCTACAGTATCTCATACTCAAAGTCAAAAGAGTTATGGTACTCCAAACAATTCAAGGACTTCTGACCAGATGAGGAAGAAAATTAGTTCCAACCAGAGTGTAAATGTGGATAAAGGTCAGAGAAATTTGAAAGGTGATACACTGGTTAATGATCTCCAAGGAAGATTTCATTTTGCAAGGACACGTTCTAGTCCTGAGCTTACAGATAGATTAGGTGAAGGTCCTTCTCAAAGTAGGGGTAGCAGAGCCCCGGAAACTCCAAAAGGCCTAAATTCTTCCACAAGGTTGGATAATAGCAGGAGGAAGAACTTAGAATCTGATACTTTAGCAAGCCATAGCATTAGATTAGCTGATGATCCTTCATTTGTCAGACATATCTCATCCCGTCTAAGTCTTGATGCTGCTGTTGATTCTAAGAGTGGTTCAAATAGCTACCAAGATGAGTCAGGCTTGGGAGCTGTGGTTGACGATTTTGCATCTGTTTCAGGGACACAAGGGATGCACCAGGAGGAACAAGATCTTGTTAACATGATGGCATCTTCTAGTGCTCATGGTTTTAATGGACAAGTTCATGTTCCACTGAATTTGGCCTCCAGTCATCTGCCACTTCCAGTCCCACCTTCCATTCTAGCTTCAATGGGGTATGCGCAGAGGAATGTTGGTGGCATGGTTCCCACAAATATTCCCTTGATTGAAACTCCTTGGGGTGCAAATATGCAATTTCCACAAGGTGTTGTTCCATCGCCCCTAACACACTATTTCTCAGGCGTGGGATTAACCTCCAATCCAGAAGATCCTGTTGATTCTGCTAGTGAAAATTTTGGCTCTGTGGAAATTAATTCGAGGGAGGCTGATCATGATTTCTGGCATGAGCCTGATAGGGGCTCTCCTGGTGGGTTTGATCTTGAGAATGGTAGTTTTGAAATGCTCCAGTCTGATGATAAGCAACAGTCAACTTCGGCTGGTTATAATTTTCATCCATCATCCCGAGTAGGTAGCTCTGGAAATAATACGCGAGTTCAACAGAAGTTTAATGAGGAAAACCGAGGTTCGTTGAGGGAAGATCATGTAGATGATTTCCAGTATCAAGATAACCGAGGAAATGAAGTTTATTTTGATGAGAGAACTGCAAATTCTAGGTCCTTGCCCGCCACACATTCTAATTCTGTAAGAAGTAAAACCTCCTCCGAGAGTTCATGGGAAGGATCATCAGCAAAGGTCTCAAAGTCAACAAGGGAAAAACGTGGTAGGAAAACTGCTCCATCTCCAGGGCCATCTGCTGTTTATGGGAAGGGAAAGAGTGGCTCTGAACATTCCTCTACTCAGGCAGATGACGATAATAGAGATTGGAGTTTACTGTCAACCACTGGTACAGAAATTGTAGAAAGAAGCACAGGTCCTCAATCTACTTCTCCATTGCATGTCTCAAGGCATCAAATACCTGGATATGAACCAGCTCAGACAAGTGGATCAGATTCATTGATACCCCTTGGACCAGTTCTCTTGGGTCCTGGTTCCCGGCAGAGAGCTGTGGATAATTCTGGGGTTCTTCCCTTTGCATTTTATCCAACAGGGCCACCAGTTCCGTTTGTTACAATGCTTCCTGTGTACAATTATCCAACAGAGGCCGGAACTTCAGATGCTTCTCAGAGCCATTTTAGTAGGGAGGAGGGACTGGATAACAGTGATTCTAGTCAGAATTTTGATTCATCTGAGGGACTTGATCAGAGTGACGTGTTAAGTACTTCTGATCCTGTGATAAGGGCTTCTTCTGGTGAGCCATCAGAACTTAAGTCTGATATTCTTAATGGTGACTTTGTTAGCCATTGGCAAAATTTACAATATGGAAGATCTTGTCAAAACTCACGGCCTGCACCTATGGTTTATCCTTCACCTTTTGTGGTGCCTCCTGGCTACTTACAAGGACGCATTCCATGGGATGGTTCTGGGAGACCCCTTTCAGCCAACATGGATATCTTCACTCAGCTTATGAGCTATGGTCCTCGTCTTGTTCCTGTCGCACCACTTCAGTCATTGTCCAATAGACCTACTAGCGTTTATCAGCATTATGTTGATGAAATGCCAAGATATCGTAGTGGGACTGGGACCTATCTGCCAAATCCTGTAAGATAAAATATATTTTCACATACCTTATACCAACTAAGTTGTGTTTTTTCTATCTTCAGTAGATTTATATTCTTTTTCAATTTTAATTACTTCAGAAGGTTTCTGTAAGGGACCGCCACTCTACAAGTTCTAGAAGGGGAAATTACAGTTATGATAGAAATGACCACCATAGTGATAGAGAAGGGAACTGGAATGTCAATTCAAAATCACGTGCATCTGGGCGTAGCCATAATCGCAATCAGGCGGAGAAACCAAACTCAAGGCCAGACCGTATGACAGCTAGTGAGAGCCGAGCTGAAAGGCCATGGGGTTCACATAGACATGACTCGTATCCTGCATTCCAAACTCCAAATGGTCCTATCCGCTCAAACACTGCACAGAGTGCTTCTACGAATGTGGCATATGGCATGTATCCACTCCCAGCAATGAACCCTAGTGGGGTGTCAGCAAATGGGCCTGGCATGCCATCTGTTGTGATGCTGTATCCTTATGATCATAATGCTGGTTATAGTACACCTGCAGAACAGCTTGAGTTTGGCTCTCTTGGACCAGTTGGTTTTTCAAGTATAAATGAAGTACCAACAATAAATGATGGAAGCCGGATTAGTGGGGTTTTTGAAGAACAAAGATTTCGTGGTGGGTCTGCCCAACGATCTTCACCTGATCAGCCCTCTTCGCCCCACATCCAGAGGTAGTTGGTTCGGTTGCTTCTCCAAATTATCTACACTTTTACAAGATTAGGGAAGAAATTATAAAGCCTTCATCACTTTGTAGCCTTACAACCGTAGAGCTGCCATTTTTTGTATACAGTGGCAGTGTCTCCTCCTACCCTCATGACCTTCACAGGGTGGTGCACTTAACATATTCAGACTGTCACGTGGCTGTAATATTGTAGAGTAACTAGTGTTATATTAGAATTTTTGTAAACTTTCTTCAATGTGTTTTTCCCATTTGCTACATGCGATTTTTTCAGAGACTGTTTTATAATGCTGTCAATGTTCATTCTCTTAACAGGGGAGTTTGATTGTTCCGCCAAATTGGTAGCGCAGAGGAATTATCAGTTGAAGGATGAGGATTTTCTGCCTCTTGTATTTTCAACCCAAGGAGGGAAAGATGGTGGGAGAAACTACAATGAGAAACAGTCCTATCAGGCGATCTTGTTCTCACCCCACTCTTTAAAAATGATGAATTTGACCATCCAATTTAATGATATATTCTTTTTTCCTTATGGTGTGGTCGCTAATGCTTGCTCAGTGCTTGTGTGTACACTACAAAGTAGTTAGATAGAGCATTTCACTTTCAGGGATATAGGAGTGCAGGTGAAGGGGGATGCAAGCAGTGACTAGGGATCACCTTAGGGTTTAGACATATTGTAACTCACTGAACTAACTTGCTTAGGTTCAGAATTTAGGGTTTTGTAATGATTTTTGTCCCTCCGGATTATCTTTCACACAATGTACTAGGGTGTCTGATTTATAGTACTCACAGTGTAGTAGTTCTCTTTTATAAACTCTTTTAAGATGTTTTAACTGTGTAGCAATAATATTCCCGAAGAAAAAAATTTCAGAGTACTCTTTTTTGTTGAAAAGGGTTGTTGGCAAGAATTTCATCAGACGATTGTCATTGGCTTTTGCTCTATTTTTCCTGTAGTTCTTTAGCATAAATTCTCCCATCAATTATGGGCAACTTACAAGCAAATAAGTATTATTTAAGCTACGAATTTGCTACTGCAGGCTCCATAATCTGAAAGAACTTTGCCGGAGGGTACAGCGGCTGAGCAGAGATTGAGAAAAGGGGAAAAATTAAAGAAACGCATAGTTAAATTTTAATGTACACAAGATTAACAATCTAGTTTTTGCTACTTTTATAGAAGATTAAAAGAAAACAAGCATCGGTAATGAAAAAAACCAAAAAAAAAAAAAACAAAAACCTCTTCTTAGCTGACACATAACAAATTTCCCACTGTATTCCGTTTTCGCCTAAATGTATGAACAAGAAGAATTTTTTTTGTTTTTTAATCAAAGTTGCTACTGTGCAACATAATTAACTTTTAAGTGGTTCAGCTTATTTGGAACGCAGTCCAGGGACATTCCTTAGTCCCATCTTGCCAAGGACGAGCTTGGGAATGGCTGGAGGGTTGTCCAGCCCCATGCTTCGGCTGAAGTCATTAGCAAGTTCTACAAGCCTATGCTTATCCCGGCCAACCTTTTTGTTTGAATTGTAATATCCAAGCCAGGCCTGGTATGCTGCTTCTTTGTTCTTCATCTCCACATGAGACAGTGCACGTTCCACCTGATCCATATATGTTTGTCAATCGTTGCTAATTTTCTCTTGAATTTTTACTCGTGAACCCATTAAAAATAAACGAGGATTGTTTATCATTTTAAATAACATTATGACAAAATTTACTAAAGCTTGGAGAAAACGAAAGCACTCTGAAGCAGGAAGCAGAAAAAACTTCGATATAAACCTCACCTTTCTCTTTGTATCTGGATCAACTGAAGGTACTGGTGCTTTAGATATTGGCAAATCCTTTATGGTGGATAGAAAGAATTCCTCCCACGGTGCCAATAACAATATCCCTTGTCCTTCTTTACCTTTACGTCCTGTTCTACCAAGCCGATGTATATACTGTTCTCTATCAGCCGGCAAGCCAACCTGCAATTGCAACAAAACAAGAGGGTAGAGGGGGCAACTGGACTATAATCAATGACAGCTGAAGGTAAGTTCAGTATTAAAATAATTAGAAGCCCTTGAAAAAAATATAAGGTTTGGAGAGAGCTTAATCCTTGTTAATTAAGAAAAAGTCTTGCCCGGCAAAATAGCTACAAATCTAAAACGCAGTAAAACTGGGTAGAATGGTATCAAGCAGTGAGATACACAATAGCTTTACTTATATCCTTCTAACTTGCAAGAGTAAAAAGTGCATACTTTTAAAAGTGGCCAAGAAAACAGAATGATAAGGCAGCAAGTTCTATTCCGCAGAGGTAAACATTCTCTTACCTGTATGACAAGGGTAACATCAGGATAATCAACCCCGCGTGCAGACACATCAGAAGTTACAAGGATAAGACCTTTTGACTTCCTGAACTCATCAGAAACCCTGGTCCTATAACCCTGTGGCTTTCTAGAATGAATCTCCCTGACATTCAAGTTCAACTCACCAAGAAGATCAGCAACCAATCGTGTAACCATAGCAGTAGTACAGAAGACGAGAACCTGTGCAAGTTGGGAGATCCAAAGTTAGACGTTTTCTTTTTTTCTTTTTTTTCTTATAAGACACGTTTCAATTTCAGAAATGTTGGCATAACAGTGACAAAAATCCATCAATCAACCTGAGAAAAATTCATGATTGTATCGACTCATGATATATGGTGACACAGATAATATTAATTCAAAATCCACAAATGTTCAACCATGTATTTAGCCATGCAAATCCACAACTGAGAGCATCTTCATGGAGATAGCCTAGTTGATGAGCATGCATACCTTATAGTCAACATCATCCGCAATATGCTCCTTCAGAAGAACATATAATAGGGGAAATTGCATCTCCAATGAAGCAACCAAATGCATCTGCCTGACCTGAAATGATAATATTTTTTAGGAATCAAGATATCAACAGTATATATGAATTCTTATCCAAACCATATAAGAAAATACATAGTCATCAGAAGGCTTTACTTGTGCATGTGTCTCCTCACTGCCCTCTTGGACTGTGTTAATAAATTCATGGTCTCTTTTCAAAGCAATGTGACAGATTTGGCGAACCTTCATGCAGAGAAGTAATTCAGATTTTTTTTTTCACAACACTGCCAAATATAAATGAGAGTGCCTCAACCAAATAAAATATACAAACAAAGAGAAAGAGTTGAGTGCAAGAAACCTCTTCTGGAACTGTGGCAGAAAACAAGAGTGTCTGTCGCTGTTTGGGAACAGCAGCAATTATCTTTTCAATGTCTTTGCGAAATCCCATATCCAGTAAATGATCAGCTTCATCAAGCACAAGGACTTTCACGCCCATTAACCTAGTTGCAAAACCTGCTGTATTCTCAATATGATCTCTGAGTCTTCCAGGTGTGGCAACAAGAATCTGTCAGTTTTGAATATGTATAAAATTATATCCAAAATTCCAATAAATTATGTTTGAAATGAAGATGATCATTTTCACACTTGGTGGAGCAAAGGCATATTCAGCACATACAGTGTGGATAAAGAATCAATTAACTAACGACTAAGAATTCAACAAGTGAAAGAAAGAAATAGGGCACATTTTCCTATAAGCTAAAACTAACCTGGCAAGGGTTTGCTTGCATGCGTTTCTGTTCAAGTGCAAGTCTTGTACCTCCTATCACAACTTGAACACCAATGGAAGGATGATATTTCAACAACGTATTGGCTTCTGCAGCAGCTTGACTAGCAAGCTCCCTAGTTGGGCATATGACAAGCACAAGAATTGGGGGTCGTTTTTGGTCACGAGCAACAGGAGGTGATTTTTCAACAATTTCAATTGATGGAAGCTGAAATAAGGAAATTAAGGATAAGTTGCTACTCTATACAGTTTCATGCATGCATAGAATCACAGAGAAGCCTACACCAAGCAAAAGCATGTTTCTTCCTTTTACCATGTTAAAATCATTTTTTTGTTCTCATGTTAAAATTTTTTCCTCAAAAATTTTCTCACGTTACTAATAAGTGACGCCTACTATAAATATAATTTCACATTAAAAAAGGGAACCATACTGATGATGTAAATGCTGTTGATATAAATGCATAGAGACCACATTAAAATTTAACAGCGACAAAACTTCCCCATATATAAATGGATGATTACAGCTTTCACCATAATAATAGACCAAATTCATCCATACGAATACTTAACACAAGAATAAATGTCTTACCAAAAATGCTACAGTTTTTCCAGTGCCTGTTCTGGCCTTAGCCAGTACATCCTTACCTAGAAGAAAGAATTAATTAGAATAAAAATTCTCATAAAATGGAAAGGCACAATGCAGATTGATAAAAACAGCAGCGCAAGAGGTACAGATGCTCCAAGGAAAAGCCCAGCTCATATTATTCCTGGTGAATTCAGGATTGCAGAACAAAAATGACAGTTGAAAGGGTTTTTATAGCGGCCAAATTGTGGGACATTGATCACTTGACGTTCTATTCCTGGTTATTTCAGGACTGCAGAACAAAAAATGACAGCTGAAAAGGATTTTACAGTAGCACACTATCGAGAATTAAATAAGATGGTATTGCTTAACTTGAATTAATCTGGGACTAACAAATAAGTCCATATACTCTATGCAGATTTCTTTCTTGGAAGGTTGTCGAAGGAATTGCAAAGAAAACAAACCTTTGAGTATTACTGGGAGAGTTGCCTCTTGTACCACGGTCATCTTTTCATAACCAGCATCCTTGATTCCCTTTAATGATAAGGGAGAGATTGAAAATTGATCAAATCTGCAGGAATTAAAAGAAATTAGACGTGTACCCCAAAATGTAAGCAACAAGGGAAGGAATGAACAGGGGCCAAAAGTAACGTTGGCCATGCAACTTCATATTTACAGAAAACTCCAGGTATAAAGACCATCAGCATCATTGAGTTTCAACTGTGGAATTATCCCATTTTATATGATAGGTACGGATATGAGTTTTAGCTACTACCCTGATCCTTTATAAGTTTGACAATCTTATCTTTAATAAACGACAAAAAGCAATAAATTTAATAAACAGAACCCATTAGAGAAATGCAACTTGCTATACCTAGTGTCACTCAAATACGACTGCGATTTTTCAGGTAAACTTCTCGGTGGAATTTTTGCACCGATTTCCTTGTCCAATCCAAACAAAGAACTCTCACTTTTCTTTACTAATATACCATTGTCAGCATTATCAGTATCTTCATAACTATCACTATCTTCCTCACTGATTAAATCCTTAATGCCAAACCTACTACCCTCTTCATCTTCATCATCCAAGAAATGTACTGCTTTTCTCGAATCCATCCCACCTTCTCTTAAACTATTTCTATCTCGATTTCGATCAAACCCCATTTCCACATTTCTCCCACCTTTCCTTCCCATGAAAGAATCCGAATTTGAATTTAATTTCAAATTCGACTTCTCTCCGCCAGACCCACGACTCCTTCCCGGCGAGAATAATTTCTTATCATCATCATTCCCAAATTCACCACCAAGTCGCCTATTTGTCCGTGAATTTTTTGATGGTGCCTGAGTTCTTCTCCTACTCGACTCACTAAACTCGTCCGAGCCACTCTCCTTACTCCTCCTCCTCTTCATGGGATACGACTCTCTACCCCCATCTCTATCCCTGCTCTTAAAACCACCCCTATCTCTATCCCCGCTCTTATAACCACCCCCATCTCTTTCCCCGCTCCTATAGCCACCCTCAACTCTATCCCTGCTCCTATAACCACCCTCATTTCTATCCCTGCTCCTATAACCACCCTCATTTCTATCCCTGCTCTTATAACCCCTTTCCCCATCCGAATCATCTTCGCTAGTGAATCGCCCACGGAATGAGTCCGACCGCAACTCGCCCACCCAGTCACTGAGTTCAGCCTCGTCGTCAATCAGACTCTTCGACAAGCGAACCTCTTCTCTGTTCCCACCACGCTTGAACTCGGAGCCTGACGTAGTCCTCGTCCGAAATGGCCGAGTCGAGAATCTTCGTAGAGTGGGTTGGTCATTTCGCAGAGAGCAATAAGAGCCCAAGCCAACGTACTTGAGCTTGAAGGGAAAGACCCTGGAGAAAATAGGCAAGGCCCGAGAAGACGAAATGGAGGGTCCGAGCTTCATGGGAGGGAAAAGGGGATTGAAGAGACGCAGTTGGGGTAAGAGCTTCGCGTGCATAACTGTGACAGTCTCAGTCAAACCAAGGCAGGGGATAGGGTTTAAGGGCTTTTCAGATTTCTCAGGAAATGCTAGTGGAGGAGTGCCTGTAGGGCTTATATGTCGAATGAAACGGTGTCGCTTCATAATTTATTTTTATTTTTAATTTATGCTTCTCTCATCAATTCTCTAGCATCTGATGTTGTATCTTTCAAATAATTAATTTCACAATTGAGCAATTTAGTTTGTGAAATATTAAGTCAATACAACGTGAGAAATCAAATATTTGATTCTTAACCATCAACAAAAGGATTAAATTAGCAGAATTATTCAATTTCAAATATTAGTAAATAAGGAAATATAAAAGTACAACTAAAACCAAGAGATTAATATATAGTTTTATGAAACTTGAAGCTGCTCCTCCAGATAAAAATAACTCTAAATCAATATAAACTAATTTGTCAAATCATGCCGTGCCACTATCTAATCTGGTATGCCACCATTAAATAGATAATGTACGACGAAAAATTCGCCAAATAAAAAACAATGGCAAACCCCCATGTAACCTCCGTACTGTTTTTCTAAGCAAATGAATTAATGTGTGAATATATATATAAATACAAATCAATAGGAAATTAAATTGTTAGGTTGGTGGAAGCTGAAGAGCTTTTTTCCACTTCACTAGGCGCCTTAGGAAAGCCTCCACCTGGTTTGGATCGCGCAGAGAATGAGAAGCGAAGGTGACCTTTGGGGTGGAAGAAACGACGATGGACAAGCCTCCTCCCATGCATTCTATAGCCTGCTATGCGTGCGTACGCGCAAGTGGTACACATAATATTAATTACTAACTGCTAATCACAATATAATTAGCATGCTCATATGAATATACATACAAGCTCCATGCACGTTAACGTTGTTGTTAAATCATATTCATGCAGATGACGCTTTTAAATTACGTACCTTGAAAGCATCTTCATCAGTTTTGTCATCCCCTATATATATGGGGACAACATCACTGCTAGCAGTGGGTTTGGTTATAAAACCAGGTGTGTGAAGCAAGTACTCCACAGCTTTACCTTTGTCCCACTCGATATCTGGACGAATTTCCATAACCTGTTCCAACACAAACATCAATTAATTACAAGTTTTCTCCAATATATGTGTGTGTGTGTGTGTGTATACACATATATGCGTGAGATTATGCATGTATATGTATTTACCTTTTTGCCCTCCGAAATCCTCAAGTTTGGATACTCTTCCATCGTTTGTTCCACCATGGTTTTAAGTATGCTAACATCCTACATTTTTACATATAGCAAGCCTTTTTGATTAGTTTACTTAAGTACATGATGACGATTAATAATTGGTTTGAAATATATGAATATGAAATCCATTAATTAAATATGTCATGTAATTAAATCCTAATTTACCTTATTTTTTACAGACCGAAAGTGTACAGAAACGCAGAATTTGTTGTCTTCGATCATCGAACCCTTAATATCATTTGTTTTCTCTTTGAGACGTTTAGCTATCTACGACCCAAAACACAAAATTTTTATAAAATACCAAATAATAATCGCGATCCATCTATATATATATATATATATATATACAAGTTCACACAAAGAAGGAAGCAGTTCACACAAAAAAGAAAGCTACCAAAGCATTAACTCGGATACAAACTTGAAGCAGGTAAAAAAAAAAAAAAAAAACCCTTTAGACATAGAAAAAAGCTACAAAAGCACTCAAGTAGACTTGGAGTAGGTAGTGAAACAGATAGCATTTATTATGAAGTTGACTTGGAGCAGTTAGCATTTAAGATCAAAACACAAAGTAATGTATTGGTGTAAGTAATAAATAAAACGGCGTCATTTTAATGATGCATGTATAAGGGCAAAATGGTAACTGCACCGACGACGACGAACAACGAAAAAACTGTGTTGCAACCCTCCTTTATATATATTATAGATATATATTAACTCGTTACTGTAAACTCGGACAGCATTGTTTATACCTCTTGAATTGTAGGCAAGAATTGTTGTGCTGGACAAAAATGAACAAACTTTGTTCCCTTTAAGACGAAAAAATTACATTTACTGTCAGGATTTAAGATTACTTAGCTTCTTTAATAGAGAAGCAAAAACATATTTATGAAAGGGAGCTTTTTAAAGAAATTAAGTCTAAATTGACATATAACCAAACCTTTTCATTAATGGTGGTGTTGTGATGAATATTATTGTTGCCCCTGTACTTTGAAGAGCCTGATGAAGGGGTTAATATATCCATCCCATGACTTCCAGCATAGTAAACTTCCTCAAGTTGCACAAACCCCGAAACCTATTAGTGAAAGATCTATTGAGAAATTAATTAAAACATACATATACACACTTAAATATGTGTGTGACAAAATTAAAATTAAATTACCTTCTCTAGTCGCCTTCCAGAAATGATTGCAGTGGGGAAATGAAGAGCAACATTTTGTACAACTTTGCGCATCTGCAGTGTATAACACATATTATAATATATATATATATATATATATATTAATTAACACAAAGAAATACTAAAAGAACATATATATTTGTATTGATCATGATTATGAAAATATTTACTTTCTCACTCAAGAAAGCCTTATCAGGGTCTGCTACAATTTTGGAGAGAGTTCCATCGTAGTCCAAGAACACCGCAATGTTCTTTCCTTGAGCGAAGCCCATCATCTCATCAAAACTGTCCAATGCAGATGGATGTTTTGCCTGTACATTAAAATTAATCACCAAACAAAATCTATATATGATACAATATTCCGACAAAAACGCAGATGAACTTCATTGATTATGCAGAAAGTTAAGAGCATGATTCATTTCAGTCATAGGTGCATATCCATCTGAAGCGGTACTGGTTTTAATTTACAATGAAAGATAGAGCTATGCTAGTCTTACCAGCCATGACCTGTAGGAACCAAACGTTGCTTCACCACAATCGTCCAACTTTGCTAATCGGATCCAATTGGTCTTCTCCTGATGACATCCCATTACTGTTTGAAATCTTGCACTTCTTGATATCTGCTAAACACCATTTCTTATGAATGTTTTAGTACAACTGCTGGGGTGTGTGTGTGTGTATATATAAGCTCCAATATAACTTTAATGAAATATGCATTTATGTTATATGACAAAACTGATAATACGCTACCAAAAAAAAGCTTCATCAAATAAATTAACACAGCCCCTAGCAGAGTTGATATTGGCTTAAATTCTTTTGCAACAGATTAATTCCACTACTACCAATTTGATCATGAGCCCTGCACAGAAAGTTTGAAGGACAGAACAAATGTAACTACAAACACAAAGCGAAATCTATGATCCGATTACAAACCACTCATAAAATGCATGGTTTAATGTATGGATTCTAAACCCATAAGCGTGCTATTTCAATTAGGTCAGTTTATCAGAACACAGTGAATCAAAATGCAATTACACAGGCATGCATGATCAGCTCCTCTTCTGTTTGATCAATATATATATATATATATATATATATATCATTGTCAAAAAGTCATGCTCCATAAGAACATCTTCAACAAAACATAAATAGATATTTATCAGACCTTGCAGAAACCCATTTGAATGTTTGAACAAACAAGGCTATATATATATATAGAAATGATGTCCTGAACTATGTAGATATATGCTTTGCTAAATGATTACTAAAATGTAAATAATAACCAAAGATCATATATGATTTATCCATTTTTTGGTCTGAAAACTTTACCAAGTTAATTTATAAGCATATTTGGAAAAGTTGGTATACATAATTGGGATTCCGTGCCACAAATCAAGCCCTTCAAATGCCTAATTTTTTTAAGGTTGCTTGAGTGATTACTTGCTTTCCTTTTTTAATTTAATTTCAGATTCTAAAACTTTTATAATAAAAGCATGTGTAATTCCTTACACAACATTAATATCACCGTGGTTGGAAATATTAAATGTACAGTTATAGCCTTAATTGGACATTTCTTCAATTACAGCACCCGAAACTCCATAAATGCGTGCAAATTAAATTCAGTATTTTACATTAATTTCATATTTAAAAAAACCTTGAAAGATTAATATAGACAAAAATGAGAACCGAATTCCACTCACCCAAAAACAGGTTATATTACACAAAACGCCAACGACAAACTAGCTTATAAGATTTTATATGCTTGCCCTAAATGACATATTTATTATAATTTTTAGGTTAATTAGCGAGAGGGTTAATGCACCCACCGACCTTATATTAACACCATATTTATTAAATGACAATAAGACTCCTACGATTCCATGAATAAAGACATCCATACATGGTTATTGTGGTAATTTGACCAATTATTTCCGCTTCCAATGAATCAAGCCAGCCCCTATACCCTTGTGGTTTGGTAGAAGATCAAAGGATCGTCAACCTGTGTGACCCTGGCTACGATCACCACCAAACCTGGGATACTCATATTCCAAGCTAACATGCGCTGGAGTACTTAACATGAGAAATCTTTAGGCCACGTAAACAGTATGATCCAAAGTGACATGTAAATTCCCATAATGGTAAAAATAAGGGCATATTAGCAAAATCCAAGTGGATTCATCTATGAACGTAGATTCTCTCTCGGCCGCTCAGTTAAATATTGCCGGAAAACGCAAAATAAAGCACACAAGAAATACAAAACACAAGAACAAAAAAACAAATATAAAAAATAAAGACAAACATCATTGCGTATCAGCAACGCTTATGTATTAAACTGAGAAACAACCGCATTCTCAGAAAGCAGGTCCTTTTGATCCATAAAGAAGCAAAACCCAGATCATATATATATATATATATATATATAATTAGTATCAAACAGATCAAATACTTTTAACCAAACATACACATGCTACTAATTCAAATATATAAATATGTGCATTCTATGTGACATATGTTATATTTATACATGTGTATGTTTATACATAGACCAAGATTTCAAAGAGAGAAAAAAGAAAAGAGTGAAGAAGAAAACTGAAAAAGCATACCTAGATGAAGTTAATTGGAAGAGCTCAGCACGAATGAGATAAGTGACGGTTAAAATAGACAATGAAAAGGTCATTAATTTATAGGCTCGTTACTTTTTTGAGAGATACATATGGTATCCTCGTTTGGCTCCAGATACTTGTCTTTTCACTTGTCCTAAATTCAAGCATCAAAAGTTTACTTTAATTACTTTTGTTTTTATGACCATATTAGCCTCTAAACAAAGGAAAATAGGGCTCTAAACATTGTTACTTGGCGGCATATATATGTAGAACCTAAATATTTTATAAACCATGTGAAAGAAAAAATAAAACCCATGAACCCTATCTTGGGCGCTAGACAATATATTGAATTGTTTCCTAAATCATATATTGTTTATTTTGTTTAGTTTTTTAATGTTTGATTGCCTTCCTAATTTATAATTATTTCCATATAATGTCCTTTTTTATTAATAGTATAGATGATAGTATGGGTAATTATTCCACATTTTCAACGTACTCTAATTTCAATTGAAACGCTTTATGTATTATCATCGATTAACTCATATAATAATGACCTCTAATAATTTTTTTAAAATCTTAGTGAATTGTCTATATTTTCGATGTATTAAGTTAGTTTAATGTAAATATAATTGTTATCGATGCTACTATGTTTTGTTATCACATGTACATTTTAATTTTAATTCCTTGCATTAAGCTATTAAAAGCTATTATATTTGCATTCTTATTAGCATATCATTTTACATTAGATATGATGATGAGTGATGAAATCTTGAAAACCATAGTCTTTTTTTTTAAAAAAAATAATAATCTTGAAGACCATAATGTGTTTTGGATTAAGTGTGACAAACGACCATAACATGAATTAATTATGTTCCGTAATCTCTATTTAATTTATGCTTATATATTTGGGAAGTTGACATTTAATGACATATTCCCATTATAAGCAATGGGTTCATTTCATATATTAATTTATTCGCACATTATTTTTTTTTTGGACATTTATTTATTCACACGTTCATTGTTCACGCTAATTAAAAATTTATAACGCGGTGTATAAAATCCTTGACAATTTCCATAAATTGCTAAAAGTATGCAAACAAAGATTTGGAAACAATGATTTGACCAAGGGACAGTTTGGTCATATTGACAAATCAGTATGGGCTAAATGGTAAAGTCAAAATTGGGCCTAGAATATCCCATTAGCAAATGACTAATAGACTTCCTTTTCAGATTCAAGGCAGATTAGAGGAGTGTACTATAAAGCCCTTTTAACCAACAGATGCTGACCGCCAGTTTGGTCAGCCCAGGCTTAATAATGTGGGCCCCGGCCCAGGCGTAAAGGCCACCTCCACTTTGTTATTTTATTGTTACTATTGTTATTTTAATTTGTTTTGGTCAAGCACACCGACTAATACTACAATCCCACTACAAACGAAGTTCAACTATCAAAGGCGCCTGGGTGCGGTCTAGTAGAAAGAAAATTAATTATTTTATCATATTTACTCATAAGAGTTGTGATTTAAGTTTTGGTAAAGTTCGTTATTACGCCGGGTGCTTCTTTTCTTGAATTGTGGATAAAGAGGAATCAGTTGGAAATTTCTTCTACTATAGGGTTGTAAAGTTTAAAAAAGAAACTACCCACTAATAAAATTCTAGACTGATGAGATCCACATCGAAACTCTTTTTAATTCATAAAAAAAAAAAAAATTCAACTATCAAAGACATAAAATAAGGATTAAAAGGTGCATATTATTAATATTTGGAACCAAAAGCATGTAGCTCATGGAAGATGTCAAATAATAAAAACAATATAGTATGTCATACTGATAGCGATTGCTTCATAAAGGAATTGAAAATTTTAAAATCAGATCTTGGTGATCCAATGGAAGCCTACTATGTTTGATGCTTTAGTGCTTTTTTTTTTTTTTTTTGTAATAAGTGCTTTAGTGCATTGTGAGTGAAAAAATAGTTCATGGTGTGATTGTACTGGAAAATTTATAACATGGTAACTAATATATAGAGTTAGAAAATTAACTTGGATGTAAAATTGAAGGGGGGTAAAAAGGTCGACTTCACATGATGAATATTTGAAGCCCGTCATTCTCACATACAAGTTCTCTGCATCTCTAACACGAAACCATGGATTTACAAAAACCATTAGTCTATTTTCCAAGTTAACAACACAATATGGTGCTCTTCCAGGTATGTTTAACCACCCATCTTCAAGACTTGAATACCAAAGTGGCCAATACCATCTTTTCCAAACTCACATTACTGAACATACTTTCTCAAATAATAATAATAATAATAAAAAGGATTGGATTGAGAAAGGTGATGCTCTATACATTGTATCATGATAGTGCTCACAACACTTGTAATCTTTCCAAATCTTTCAAAAATTTTGTGAGTGCAATTAATTAAACAAGATTTACAGCACCTGAAAAGGAAGTTAACACTATACCATATCACCCTTGATCTCGCTCAATTGGCATCTTCGTGTGGTGTACACGTGGATTGATGGTTTGCTCCTAGTAAGCTTGTTTCTTCTCAAATTTTGCGGTATAAGTGGGCACAAGATGGGTTTTAAGTGGACAGATACCTTTATATCTTGCTTTGATTTTTCAAATGAAAATTAATGGTAATATAATATCCATTAGAGATGTGAACTAACTCAGGAAGTACTTTTCTAAAGTGCAGCATAGGATATTAATATTGCTACCTATACATGAATCTAAAGTATTGTTATTTATCTTATTAGGCATATTGGTTTATCGTTTTAATGGTAGTTGATGATTTGCGGTGGAACTAAATCCATCACAATGACCTAATTGATCTCCGTTTTTAACTTTAAAAAACTTGTTCTCTGACTTCCTAAAGAAAGAGAACAGGGATCCAACAAAGCTAGTATATGGAGCTTCAGAATACAGTTAAATGAGACACACACACATCTATCTATCTATATATATATATATATATATATATAATGACCGACAAACCTGGTGTGCGTGCTTTTAAATGGGCATATAGCTTCAGAACACAGTTAAATAAGACACACACCTATATATATATATATATATATATATATAATGACCGACAAGCCTGATGTGCATGTTTTTAAATGGGGGCATACTTTTTCTTTGTTTTTTGATGAATTTAAATGGGCATATACTATATCGCAAAAGAGACTCTCGTTCTCATGATAGTATTAATATTTGCAACATATTTATGTAGGAGGTGTCGAACTAGCCTACCAACCAACTAATGGTTCCTAAATATTGGACAATGAAATTTATATTACTGTAATAGTGTGTGCGTGAGGGAGAGAGCAACCGAATTACGAAGGAAAAAGAAAGGGAAATGGTAGTATATTTTTTTGATGAATAAAAAAGGGTCTCGATATGGATCTCATCAGCCCAGGATTCTATTAGTGGGTAGAGCCTTTTTGCTACTCCAGCTTTGCAACCCTGTAGGAGTCTAGAGCAGCTCAAATTCTAACAGATCCCTCCACCGCGATTCAAGCAAGTGAGACACTGGCGAATAACGGCTGCTAATACTCGACCACAACTCTGGCGAGTGTGATGGAACGGTCGGCTTCCTTTCCGCTAGGCCACACCCCCAGGTGTGGGAAATGGTAGTATATGGTGCTGGATAATACATATTGGTTAATTAAGAAAGAAGAAATTAACAAATAATATTAATAAAGAGTAGTGTCAACTTCCTCTTTTGCTAAACGTCAGGTAAAGGTGGAACTGTTAGGGGAGTAAGTTTGCTGCTCTAGACTATTATAGAATTGCAAAGTTAGAGCAGCAATAAGATTCTATCTTCTAATAAAATTCTGAGCTAATAATTCTCACATTGAGAGCATTTTTTTCTACCAAAAAAAACAAACTGTATGTGAAAAACATATAAATTCTTGAGGTGTGTGTTTAACTAAATTATAATTAGACATGCCTAGCTTTTTTCTTATGCCGGACCTTTCTTTTCATTAATTAGTGATGTTGATGAGAAATAAATACTGGAGAGAACTTTATGCCCCTGTCCAGTTGAAGTAGAAGTGGCTTGTTTAAATCCAAGATGCAAATGCGTAATGTATGTATGTACAAGTAATTTATCATTGCAGCGACTGTTATTTGGTGGACCAGAGCGTGGATGAGAACAGAGAAAACCATCAACCATATTCTAAATTTTATACTGTATTAATTCAAGAAGCTTAACTTGGTGGTGATTATGTAGTGCGTGTTCGTCATTCGGGGCTTTGCCAACAGCCATTCCCTAGCGAATTGCATGGGTCCATTACATCAACATTATGGGCTAAAGAAATTAAACCCGGAAGAGAATTTAGAAAGACAGAGAAAGAGAGGGGTGTGGGTATGGGTGCGGATGGTTTTGGAGGCAAGTGAGAGTAAGTGGAATGGAGCGGAGCAGCCAAATTTGTGAATAGGATAGGTGATGAAGCAAGTGGTCCTATCCCAATAATTTCCCAGGAATAATGCTTTTCATTATATTAAATTGTGAATTTTTACAAATAGTAAGTTAGTTTTTAATTAGCAAAAAAATGGAAAAATTATTATTATAACTGAAATATAAATATCACATCATTTATAGGCATAACAGTTACAGTTTGATGTATGATGTATAGCAGAGCTCATAATTTCGTCCAAATAAAAGTTCGACATTTACATGATTTGGGCCCTCTCAAATCACTACAAAACTCATTTTACAAAGAGACCTAGACAGCTGAGCTGCTTGCTGGGGTCTCTATTTAAGTTTGTTGTTTCATACTAAGAAAGTTTCATTTTTGTCCCCTCACTTAATTTTCAAGCTCTCCTATTTCCGGTAACCTACAATTACAAATACTCCAATGAGCTCAATGCATGTCACTTTGTCAGTCACGAGAGACGATTCTCTGTGGACCTGCAACAGATTCTTTTTCCCTCTTCTTATTTTTACATTTTATAGGCAAAACTCAAGACATATTTACTATTGGACTACTTTCACATTGCTAAATAGCTTTTCAAGTGTTTTCAGTCTGTTTTATCAAAAAAAAAGTGTTTTCACAGTCTGTGCGTAACACAGTTTTGGAGCTTCTAGGTACGTATCAAATTCTGTAAAAGCATTGAAACTTTTCGTTTAATGACTCTTATACTAAATATCAAAAAAGAAAAAAAGAGGAAAAAAAATAAAATCTTATACTAAAAGAAAATTACCTTTAGCATGACATGACTGTGACTTTGATAGTTCATTTTTAAAAGTAAATACAACAAAACTAAGAGCGTGCCGCACACATGACACAAGGCTGACATTATATGTACATATATCAGCGACTGTGGAAAACGGCCCTTTTGATTCGCTAAACATTTTTGTGGCTTAAAATTGGTAGGTAAAATGGAGTACCTATAATTAGTTGGTCTGCCATGAGTGCATCAAAATGTTGGCTTTTTGTAACTTCAGGTTCTTAATTTGCTGAAACAAATACATGATTAAAAAAAAAAATGTAAGGTGGTTTGAAGTAGTCTGTGTTCTTCATGGATGAATGATATTGATCCATCCATCATAGCTCTACAGTACCCCCATTAAACAGGAAAAAGTTAAATTAAAAATTGTATAGATTTTATATATATATATATATATATATATATTATGTTAAATATTTTGTAATCTGTAAACCCCAGCGAGGACTAATTAAACTGAAAAGCATGGAATAAAAATAAATATTAATACTTAAGAAGAGAAAAATATATGGGCCCGGGGCAAAGGGGCCCAATAGGGTTTTTGATTAAGAAAGTTTTGCAGTAAAGAATACGCGCCAAGACAAGCGATGCATGTAGATAACAACAAGAAGTCAACTACGACAACCACCTTAGCGGGAATTTTGAAAACCGGTCCTTTTTTCCGTGAGCAACCTTTCCTTTGGACCCCAAATCCCTATGTCCTGAACGGCCACCCACACGCCACGATTCGCCGCTTATTCTTCGACACCTGTACACCCTCTACTTTCGAATACGACTGGTCGTTGCTCTGACGCGACTGTCGCCATTTCTGTGCGCGGTGCATAGCTCCCATTGGTAGTCGTGTAGTAGGAAAACATAACCCTCTGCGCACGTGATCTTTGTTGATTGGTTGGTTTTTTTTCCCTCAATTATTATTATGATTATTATTAATATTTAATTAGTCAAAAAAGCAAATTAATTGGACTTATTAGCTGAAATTAGTATTAAATAAGATTAAACGAGTGTCTTAAATTGGATCACGTGTCACTGCATGCTTGGCTCGTGACGGCTCACGAGTCAGCTCCCTCAGGCTTTATACCTCGGTGTAAGTCAACTTTTACACGAGTTTTCAAGCCGCCAGAGTAAAGCAAGCAGACTTATTTATTTATTATTTTTTTAAAAGAGAAAAAAGGCGAAGAATGAAAAATCAGTCAGGCAGCCGTTTCTCCTCGTTAGTTTCATTAATAAAATACAAATAAAGGACTTCTTCCTTTTAATTTTAATCATCTCTTTTTATGAAAAATGACTATTATACTAATATTTACATTTTAGTGATATGAAAAATTAGATAAAACCAAAACGTAAAAAATAAGAAATATTACTTACAATAGAAGGCATGTGACTGAAAAGGCCCTTCCCTTTTTCCTTTTTCTTTTTTTTTTTTCTTTTTGGTTTTTTTACCGTTAATATATTTAAATTATATATAAATTTATAAATTATCTTCTAAATTATTTAATTTATACCTATAACTATTAAATTTTAAAAATAATTGTAACTTATCCCTTATAAATATAGTATATCTTTTCTTTATACATAATATTTTTTTATTATTTATGAATAAATTTTTTACTTAAAAGATCCAAACTAATTTAGTTTTTTTACCCAATGTTACTTATTTCAATCCTTACACATAGAAAAAAAAATTAAACAATTAAAAATATACCGCATATAAGTTAGAGGCTAATTTGTAACGATTTTTAAAATTTATAAGGATATTATTATTAATTTTATAATTTGTAATTTAATTCACAATTTTGTATATAATTCATAAAATTTCTATTAAATTTCTTTTTCCTTTTTTATTTTTTGGAAATTTATGAAAAAAAAAAAAAACACTTACATTTGTATAAAGATAGAGGTTACATGTATATAATTTGTAACTAACTTTCTAAGGCAGTGCGGTTATATAGGGGTCAAGGGGTGTGATTGTTGAATGTGGTCCTGTACTCGGAGCAAATGAAGGACAAATAATGTCAATAATATCTTATATTTACACTGATAAAATCAGGCGTGATGGGCTATGAGATTTTCCATGGTTGGACCACACTGTAATAGTAATGGGACCCAAAATATAAATAAACATATATATATATATGTATGTGATGATAATTATTATGCACCATGCTGCGTAGGTCAGGTCAGGAGTATGAATAAAACAACAATCAACAACTTACACTGCTTTCGTTGTCATTTTCTATGCCCACCTAATTTATAAAAACCTTATACCACCGCACAAACCCACTAATTTTTTTTCTTTCTTTCTTTTTAATTTTTTCTCCTCACCTTACAAAATGCTCAAAAAGCTTCTTTTTTCTTTTTTCAAAAATCAATTAAGATTTTTATAGTGAAAGTGAATTTATTTATAAAAATTAATATTCGACTTTTAATAAATTATATTTTTACTTTAATTATATTCAATTTTATTGAAATATCATAAAAAAAGGAACTGCAGACCTATCAAAATTTTATATCTTATACCTTAATAAATTTTTTCACTGATGATTCTACGTTAAGATATTTTTTTTAAGTTTTTATTTAAATTTAAGGCTCTTTTATTTGAGTAGTTAAACTGTTGTTCAGAGCCACTTCTTTACTTTGTTGGTCTTCCTTCTCGGGTAGTTTTCCCTTTGCTTTTTTATTGTTCTTTCTCTTTCTTTCTTAAAGAAAATAAAGATCAGATATGACAGCTATCAAATTTATATATATATATATATATATATATAAATGTGCGCTTCGCATTTTCATATCATTATTTTCAAAAAATTGTTTGTCATTATGAGAGAACATGAATCCTTTACAAATATCACCATCATAATTCAAACTTACTTGAGTATCAATGATTATTATGCTTGATTAGAATAAAAATCTAAATTAAGAAGGTAATAATGACAGGATTTTGTGTTTGGTTTTGGCTCATGTGTGATAATTCAGATAACGAAAACAATTTTGAATATGTTCGAGCTCCAAAAATGTTAGGGGGCAAAAACATAAACAATAATTTTCTTTTACAAAACATTAGTTTTCAAGGCTAATAAAATAATTTAAAAATTATTTAAGCCTAAACAAAAAGAAATGAATACAATTTTTATATATAATCTGTGTTGGCAACACAAATGAAGTAATATATTTTAATCAATTAAGAGCTAACACATACAAAATATATATCCACATTATTTATGTGTTATAAAAGTTGCATCAATGGCTGTACTCTAAAAAAATAACATTTTTATATGATTTTTAAAATTTTAAAACATACTTCACTTTGAATTGAAGAATAATTTTATAATTAAAAAATAATTAAACTTTAACGCTGAATATATACTATTCGATTTATTGATTTATTTTTTAAACCACAATAAGGTTAAAAATTAAAATAGATTTTAAATCCTACAAATATTGAAAAAGATAAAAAAGGGTAGAAAATAAATAAATTAGAAGAATCGTCGGATTGGTGTTGGCTTGAGTCAGCTCATTGAAGCCTCTGTGAATCGTGAGCTGTGATTCGCTCCGTAATTGCTAACAGTAGTTAAGCCGTACGGCTTAAAACAGGAGCCGTATAAAAGGGAAGCCGCATAGCGAGCTGGTAAAGCCGTGTCCGAATATCCTATTGAATTATTCTTATTTTATTATTACTAATATTCTATTACTTCTTTTTATTTTTAATAACTTAAAAAAGGAATTGCCCTTTCGAGAAAGTTTCACTTTCTCGCATAATTCATGTTCAAGGAAAATCGAAAGTATAAAAGCCAAACACCGTTCTAGGCTCTCAGTTCGGTGAGATTTTTTTTTTTTTTGTTTACTACATTTTTGTCAGTTTCTCTCTCTTTTACTTGTGCGTTTAATCTATGTCATTGCGACCCTCGCAAGGCTTGCACTATAGTCCTCAAACTTCCGTTGTTTTCCTCTGTATTTTTATGTAAATATCATTTCAGGACCTCCTCAAATATACCATGAAAATATTAAGCTTCAATGGAGGTTGGTATTGAGCAGTCTTTGAGCTGACAAGACTTTATATTTCGAATTCTTAAGCCTCTGCTATTGAAATTTCCTGAAACTTTTTTTTTTTCTTTTTGCGGTAGAGATTGGTGTCTGTCTGTGGTTTTTCTGAATCTCCGGCTTGAAAGAGGAGCTCGGGGTTTCTTAATTCGTCGAAATAAAGCTTGTTGCTTTCGGTGTTTTGGAGATTTAGGAACTGGGTTTGAGGTAACATTTGCCAGATCTTCGTCCTCTTCCTTTACTGCTCTTATGGTTTTGATTTATTTTGTTTTTGGTAGTAGGATGTCAAAATTTTTGTTGTTTCAGTTAATTATTTGAGTTTTACTTGTGCTAAAAAATATCTTGAATTAAATTAATGAACTTTTTTATTGTTAAACCGAGTACAGACTGTATTTTATTGTAAAACCAATAAACTTGATTGGGATCTGGTTGAATTTGTAAGTTATTATTATTATTTTGTTTGACTGCGAAGTGTAAACTGTAATATTTACTATCTGTGAATGCCGTATGTAGCTTAGCTTAAAGCATTCTCACATTATATCGAACACTTGGTGCTTATGGTGGCTTAGCTGGTTTTCTCTTATATGATAAGCCAGGTGAAGGAAGAATCCTCCAATTGACTATGAGTTTTCTTCTGCTTGTTGCATTCTAAAGTCCAAGCTCGTGAGAATAACATTTGTCAGAATAGGATAACAATCATCAAACTCTTCTGAGATGTTCATTATCTCAAAGTTGCTCTGCAATTGGTTTTAATTGTATTAGAATGTAAACTGTAGTGGGACAATAAACTGTAACATTGCTGAATAAGAACCCAAGAGAATTCTTATGTAAGGAATCTCATTTTTCTCTTAACTCGAATAGCTAGGTTGAGATATGGTGCTTCCTAAGTTTATTTATCAATAAAATTTGTCTTTAGAACTCTGTGGAATGGGCAGGTAGTTAAAGCTCACAATGTGTAGTAATAGAAATACCAACTATGTATAAAATACGTTAGCAACTTTCTTGTTTTGATATTTTTCTATGAAATTTAAGATTGTTAAAAATTTAGCAGGGGTTTTGGTTGAACTTATGATTGTCATATGATTGTCATTAGTCTTCACTTGCTAGGTGAAACTGCCTCATTTTATGAGTATCACATATTCAAAAACTTGGACTCTAGCACCCATAATCTTGGCTGGACGGAAAAGATGTGGTCAGCCTGCATTCAGCTGAAATGAAGACCTCACAGGTTCTACAGTTATAATGATTAACAATACTTCTGTTTTGGATTTTATGCGCTCATACTTGTTTTCCAATTATTCTTGGCATTTTACTTGCAATGATTTATGCTATAGTGATGCCTTTACCTTTTCAAATGCCTCCTTGCTGTCATACCTCTACTGACCACTTGATTAAAACTTAAAGATCCAAAAACAGGCTTTTCCCATCCTTGTTTTCAGACATGATAATAGTCTTCTCTACCTGACTTTCTTAAAAGAGCACTTGAGATATCTTGTTTGTTGCTGATAATGCTTTTTCACTAGCATGATGTGGTCTTATATGTCATTTGCAGAGCAAACAAGAATCAACAACCCAAATTTCACATGATTCCCAAACCGACCAAACAAAAAACCACACTACTGAGGCACCAGTAACAGATTCTGCTTCAGTATCGACTTCAAGCAATGATAGTAAAAAGGTTTCACGCCAAGATATTGAACTTGTAAGACTAATAATCACCTCTTATAGTCTCAAAGGTCGTATCTTTTAGTAATAATCTCTGGAAATGAGCTTAACTAGCTTTATATATTTTGAAAAATGGATTTTACAGGTTCA
This sequence comes from Rhamnella rubrinervis, assembly GCA_007844105.2. Classification (NCBI taxonomy): domain Eukaryota; kingdom Viridiplantae; phylum Streptophyta; class Magnoliopsida; order Rosales; family Rhamnaceae; genus Rhamnella; species Rhamnella rubrinervis. The sequence continues at coordinate 14,677,018 of CM017584.2, forward strand.
GAATTTAATAGAGCGGTGTTTACAGTTATACATGAACAGAGATGAGGTAGTTAAAACCCTATTGAACCGTGCGAGGATTGATCCTGGATTTACAACGTTGGGTAAGCATCTTGGAACAGATTTAAGTCTCTGTGTTGACATTTATTGTGCTTCTTCAAGCTTTTTCAAGTATCCATAAGTGGGCCTTATAATCTAGTGTTTCTATTCATTTATTTAATTGCATTTTTTTTTTCCAGTGTGGAAGAAATTGGAAGAAGAAAATGCTGACTTTTTCAGGGCATACTATATAAGGCTAAAATTGAAAAGACAAATCCTCTTGTTCAATCATTTACTTGAGCATCAGTATCATCTGATGAAGTATCCTATGCCACCAAAGGTTCCTTTAGCCCCCATACAGAATGGAATTCATCCCATGCCTGGTAAGCTCTCACCCTACCTGATATGGTGCTCTGAAAGTAGAAAATAAAATGAAAGAGAGTATCAGAACGATTCTGTTATCAGTTAGGCAGGATTGATTTTCTTTTCCTTTGGTTCTTAACTATCTTATATGTCATTATTATTTACCGTCGCTTGTTTGCAGTGCAGTTAACAACTTGCCTATGGGGTACCCTGTCCTACAGCAGCCTCCAATGACTGCAGCAGGTCAGCCCCATCTTGACTCCATGGGTTGTGGAATATCAAATTGTCATGTGGTTAATGGAGTCCCTGCACCAAGCAATTTCCATCCCATTCGGATGAACTCTGGCAACGAGTGAGAATCATCCCCTATTCAACTTTTCTCTTTAATTACCTAGCAATAGACTACTGTTAATTTTCAAAACCATAAAGGAATTCTTTTCCCATCCTCTCCCCATTTTTCCTTCTAGAAGTGCATTGTTCTGCAGCAGTCTATTTTCATTATTGTTTTCCCCCTTCTCCAAATCCTCAAAGAACTTGTGAATAGACTGCATTTAAACATGCTTAGCTGTTGTTGGCCTGTTAGTGTCGTACATATATCTTCTTTTTGCTTGATAGAAGTTCAGCTAATGGCAACTGCTTTTGTCCTTGACTGCTTGAAGTGTAATGATGGACAGCAGTGGTGCTGATGTAGCTCCTGTCATTCCACCAAATAGTGCCATGTCATCCATGTCAGAGATGCCTGTGAGTCCAACTTCAGTGGCATCCAGTGGTCATTTCCCTTTCACTGCATCAGACATATCAGGAATGGGAGTGGATGCATCGGCTCTCGATACAGCTTTTACATCTGATGTGGCAAGTTCAGTAGGTTTGCAACTTGCACCCGATGGTGGGCCTGGAAACTCTCGAGATTCACTCAGATCACTGGATCAGATTCAGTGGAATTTCAGCTTGTCAGATCTTACTGCAGATTTGTCAAACTTAGGAGGTAATGTATAGTTCCAATGTATACACCATTCATCCATCTCTAGTTATGTTAATCTAGGAAATGATTGCATTGCTTTGCGACTAGCTTTCAGACCATATAATCCCATAAGATTCTGTAACTATGGCAACAAATATTCCGATATGTTTTGTGCTGTTATGAAGGCTTAAAGCACCTGAAGTCCTAAATACATGGACAAATCTAGCAACATATGGATCTAAATATAGTCATTGCAATTGACTGCTTTGCATAGTGTTTCCTAACCTGTTCGCATTATCTTCAAGTTTTATTTTGGACATTGATTAGTTGTTCTTTTTGCAGATTTAGGAGCCTTGGGAAACTATCCTGGTTCCCCCTTTCTGCCATCTGATTCTGAAATCTTGCTAGACTCTCCAGAGCCAGACGATATAGGTAATCAAATAATATGTTGTTTTACTTATTCTTAATTATTTTGATGATCCATAATGGACAAATATCATGCAAACTATCCGTTTGACTTTAAACAAATATATTCATACCATGTATTAGAGTAAAGAAACCACTAGTTGGTTATCATAAATTGGACTCAATTTTTTAATCACATATAACCCAATCTAAAAGGAAGGTTAATCTATTTAAAATATACATGAATTTTACTGTTTAGTTGGGTTTATGGGTGATACCGTGAACATATATCAACCCCTAAGAGGGGCATTCAATGATTGTAGGGGGTTCAGACTTCAGATACACCTTCGAATGCTGTTTTATGAATTTATATGATTAATTCTGAACGTGCATACTTTGTTGGAAATGTTCTAAACAACTTTGTTTCGTTTCAGTAGAGGAATTCTTTGTTGACTCTGTCCCTGGACCACCATGCTCTCAATCAGACGAGGAGAAATCCTAGACAAAGCCCCTTTTCCCCTGAAACTGTTGAGGTAGGAAAAAAAAAAGAAAAAAAGATCAGTGAATAAGAATTTGTCATTGGTTAATAGGCAAATTGGGTTTTTATCATCAACATATTTGAACAATTTGTAGCTAGCTAGTTTGCTCTGTATTAGATGCAAGCAAAAGAAAGTAATGATCTCAGTAGTTGTAATTTCTTTCAGAAATGTCCTCTTAGAAAACTTTGTATCTGGTAAATTTCTGGAGCATATCGAGTAGTTTGTAGTGTTGTACTTTGTTAGTGGGAAAATTGTCAACTAGGTAAACCACTGGATTTCTATTCTCAAAATAGATTAATTTCTAACTCGTTAACCATTCTTTCGAGTTCATTTTGGTCTCTGGTTTGATCAACATGGTATTGGTCGGTGTGGAATACGGAACTCTCAGCAGGAAATTAAAGTAGGTGGGGTTTAATTTCCACTCCTCAAAGATATTTCACTTTTGTTTTCTTAATTTTACTACAGGATTGATGTTAATATCCCAGAAAAAATAACAGTGAATCATATATATATATATATATTTCCATAAAGGACATTGAGAGATCCAAACTTCCTATTGCTTGCTTGCTACTTGGTTCATACATTTAATTATACTTCCAATTGTGTATTATTCAGTAGGATTTAACATACTCCAAGTCTTTGTTTTTAAAGGATAGTCAGAACTTAGCAAGTGTTCACTGAAAGCTGTCTTTTAGATTGATGGCAAAAGAAATAGAAGTACCAGCCCCATTATACAGGAATCTTGGGCTCGTTGACTAGAACCATATGCCTACGCCCTACACCTACCCACCAATATCATAATGAAGTGAATTGCCTATTCTATTTCTGGTGAGGAACTATTGAATTAATATCTTATTTCTTGGATAGGCTTAAATTAATTCCTAATTATATGATTATATTTTCTGGTTAACCTACTTTATGTAATGAAATGACCCAAATTTGGTTCTAGAGCGATTAATAAAAGCTATGAAAACGGAGCCTGAGTGGGTGGTCAGTGGTCACCATCTCTTCCTGCATCCAAGAGGCTTTAACAGACCCAAAATTTCATTTTCTTTTAGAGTTTATAATATGACGTCGAGCTTACCTTTGAATTATAATTAGTCACTGATTGGAGCTTTGAAGTGTTGAATATTATTATGGTTAATAAAAGTATGCCTTTCAATTTTATGGTGGAGAAAAATGAAGCATGCCCCATATGGCACGGTGTCCTTGATCTCCTTTGAATAATTTATTAGTTTTCTTTTCTCTTCTATTTTATTTCTCTCTCTGGGTGTTTCAATTCTAATTTACAATTTCGAACCCTTTAATACGATGACATCTTAAACTGCCAATCGACTCAGGATTTGGTTTCTTGGATTATATATAATATTCTCTATTAATTAGAACAAAAAAAAAATAATATGCAAAATTCAAAGCAAAGCCAACATTTATAAAGTCAAATCATCTAAACCCGTGCTAAAATGGTACAAAATGGAAATCCAATTTTTTTTTTTTTCTTCTTCTAATTTCCTTTTTAAAATGTGATTGGGTCGTCAATTCTGGAATTTGAAAGAGTCAAAAGGTCACTTTTTCCGGTTTCTATTTAGGGAGGACTCGTAAAAAGATATTCTCCCAACCCTCCACACTGTCAGAATTAAAAAATGTTACGTCAAATTCCACCAAATTTGCTTTCACTAGACCACAAATTGGAAAGAAGAGACAAGTTTTGCTTTTATATATAACTTTACAAGCAGAAAAAAAAAAAAACTATGAATATGTCTAAAAATTATACCAAAATTGTTGTAGTTACTCATATTGTCGATCTCTTCCTAACAGGAATTATTCAACATTACGAGTGAAATTTACAATTTAATTTTGGAAAGATTTTCAGAAATTGAAAATGGAATTCTTCAGTAATTTTGTATAGGACAAGTCAATTGTATTTACTACTGTATTTGTCCAAAAAGCTTATATATAACAAAGATAAAGGAAATGGTCGTAAGATTAACCATTGGGAAGACCCCTGGATACCATGGTGCAGTGAATTAAGGCCTTCTATTAAAGACAATATTGATCCTTCCAATTGGAAATGTGTAGCTGATTTGAGATTAGAGGATGGAAGCGATTGGAATACGGAGCTGCTGAAGAACATTTGTGTCCCGGATTCTATTGAAGCTATCTTGAGGGTTGAATGGCCTTTAATCCAACATGATGATAAGCTTCTATGGATAGGAGAATCGAATGGAAAATTCTCTCGTTAAAAGTTGTTACAGGGAACTCATTAAATCCAGGATTGTCACAGCCAATCCAATTTGGAAGTTACTTTGGAAGTGTAAGTTGCATGAGAGATTAAAAGTTCATTTATGGAGGGTGTTAGCTAATGCTCTGCCTACCCGTGAGTTGATGGCTAGAAGGCTGGGCCATGAGGATTCGAAATGTAACATTTGTGATATAAAAGAGGAATCAAGTTTACATATTTTTCAGGATTGCCATCTAATAAGGCTACTAGCTTTCGGATGCAAGATGGGAGGGAAAATGGATTACTGGAACTGTGATAATATGTACCAGGTGGTGTATAGGTGTTTGAAGCCTTCGGCTATTGGTGTGGATAGGAGGTCAGATCATGAATTTCAGATTTTATGGGCTACTCTGTTCTATATGGTGTGGCAAGCTCGTTGCGTCCTGTTCTTCGAAGGGAAATTAAATATGTATAAGCTAGTCTCTCGTTTCAATGTTGCTTTGGAGGAGTTCTCATTGGACAAAGTAGGTGAGGACGGAAAGGGCTATCCAGCTTCTGTGTCGTCCCAGATCAAATGGAGGCCACCTCCTTTAGGATGGATCAAAGTTAACGTCGATGCGGCTTACTCGAGAAGGGGTCGGCAGCGGCCATGGTTGTAAGAAAAGACGATGGGAAATTACTGTTTTTGTCTTCTACCGTGAATTCTTGCAGGAATCCTCTTGAAGCGAGTGGAAGCTTTGAACTGGCGCCTTTTTTGAAGAGGGAACTGGAAGCAAGTGTGTTGGGAAGTGGATGCTTTGGAGGTGGTAAAGGCTATTAAGTCAGGTGAGGAGCCAACAAATTGGTATGCTTTAGGTGCTTGAGTTAAGGAAACGTTTGGGCGTTTCGGGGTTTAAACTGGCAAAGTAGAATTTGTAATTCAGTGACTGATTTATTAGCTAAGCACTCTCTTTCTTTTGGAGTTTGTTTGTTTGAGGATGAATACTCTATTGAGAGCATCCCTCCTGCTATTTTGGACTTAATTTCTGCTGAGCAGGCTTTTACTGCTTTGTAAGTCCTTTGGGCTCTTTTTTGTGCTTAATGCATTGGTCCTCATTATCAAAAAAACAAAGATAAAGGAGCAATCTACATTAATTTCCAGAAAAAAGGGCAACGTGGCCTGTTTAAAAAGGATTAACGTGTAATATATAGTCCTTTATCTATTTCTACAAGTTTTAACTTTTTTAATTTTGGGATTACGATATAATAAAAATATATTAATTACAATAAAGAAAAGGGCAAAACAGTCATGTACGAATAATAGTAGGAGAAGGAGGTTAAGAATGTAAGACGTAGGTTCCGGGAACAACAGTGTCATGGAGGCTGACTTGACTTCCCGTCGAGACGGAGTCAGACTTTGTCTAAATTTTCATTGGTTTGGCTTTTTAATATTTCAAACGTACACTTTAATTTGCATTGCGTTCTCTCTCCATGAAGCTTCTTGCTTAAGATAGACCGACTTCTTATACAGAGACGAAGTTTGTCTATCATTTTGTAGTTGTAGCCTTTGGAAGCCTAACTTCTCCTAGTCCTCATCCCTTTTTTCTTTGCCACTTCTCTGTTTGGCTCCTGGGAAAAAGTCTGGAAAGAGTCGCAGCGACTGATAGCAGAAAACTGTCTGGTCGAGTTTCATTCATGCAACAGACTTGCCTTTGTTTTTGAGGTTGCCTTTTCCATGTTTTTCTTCTTTTTTTTCTTTTTGTTTGCACATCATGATATCTGCATTATTTATAGCACTTTCACTGTAGAAACTTCCTTTCCACAGCCCACTTTTCACAGCAACTAAAAAGTGGTTTCTAATTTTGTTTCTTTTCTATTTTAAGCATATTTTTATTTTTCAATTGTTGTATGTATATATGATGCATAAATCTTTACTGATCACTTCGTCTTATTTTTTTAATAAATGGCTTGAGCTTGATGCCAGAAAGAAGGAAGGCCCAATTTTCTGATTTCTGTAATCGTTCTGATTATGGTTTTTGATACATTTTATTTTATTTTTAAATTCTGAAGGTTGACATTGACCTTGAAAAGTAATAGGTAGGTGGGTGTAGTAAACACTAGTAATCAATATGTGAACTCCTCATCGACTTTGGACTCGGACAAAATAACTTCGGCTTGCATATTATACCATTTCTGAATCTAATTATTGAATCATCTTAAATATAACAAGCATGTGCTATGTATTTCTTTGAAAGAGATTTTCACGATTGAAAACTTTTGAGTGTTTGCAGAACCTGGATGTCAGCTAAAGTTATGAATTCCAAGGGACCTAAATTTGTAAGGTAACCAAGTCTCCTTCTGTGGCCATTATTGACTACTATTGTAGATTAATAAGCAACAACTTTAAATCTGTGTTTTTTTTCTTTTTCTTTTTTTCTTCTATGCATGAGAAATCTGATGATCAGTGTTGTTACTTTCCAATCCAGGTTTGAAGATTGGAAATCAGAAAAATCTGTGAGTTCGGAGCAGGAATTTTCTACTGAGGATGGTTTGTATCCAAGAAAAGCTAGAGAACATGTGAGTCAAGTTTTGGGTCATATTAGGAGAAGTTTCAAGAGAGGTTATGAGAGGATTAGAAGCCTGAGAACAAAAGCAAGCTCATCATCATCAACAAGTACTGCTTCTACAGCAGCTAAGTCGCGGCCAGATCAAAAGGAGGCAGGAGATTGTAACAAGAAAATTTTCAACCCACAAGGGGCATTTCTTCAGAGATGGAACAAGATATTTGCGCTGTCTTGTGTAATAGCAGTGTCACTGGACCCACTTTTTCTCTACATTCCCACCATTAATAACGATGAGAAATGCCTCAGTCTTGACAGACCATTGGAGATCACTGCCTGTGTTCTTCGCACATTCACCGATATCTTCTATGTTGTTCATATTATCTTCAAGTTCCGCACTGGTTTTATTGCCCCTTCTTCTAGAGTATTTGGAAGGGGTGAGTTAATTGATGATCCTGTGGCTATAGCTAAAAGATACTTGTCCTCCAATTTTATTATAGACGTTTTGGCTATTCTTCCACTGCCACAGGTACTTAGTACTAACTTTTAATTAACACCTAACTCATCAATATTGATCCAATTTCCAAGGTACTGAATTAATTTGTTGATGTTGATGGTGATCAGGTGGCAGTTTTAGTAGTCATCCCTGAGATAAAAGGACCAGTTGCACTGGCAACGAAGAACATTTTGAAGTACGTAATTATCTGTCAGTATGTGCCAAGATTCATTAGGATTCTTCCATTCTACAGGGAAGTAACTAGAACTTCTGGCATTCTCACTGAGACTGCATATGCTGGGGCTGCTCTCAATCTTTTTCTATACATGCTAGCCAGTCATGTAAGTAACTGGACCATTTGCTAGTTTCTTTATTAATTCAAAATGCTTAGAAACAACCAAGCCAATTTGATACATACATATATATATATATATATATCTACCAGATGGTTGGAGCTTTATGGTACTTGTTCTCCATTGAGCAAGTAGATAGCTGTTGGCGTGATGAGTGTAAGAGAAGAGGTTGGAACTACAGATACTTGTACTGTAGTGAAAACGGCCACCATGAGTTTGCAGATACACCAAAGTTGTTTGTTTCAACACTAAATGCTTCTTGCCCTTTCATTGACCCTGATAAGAATGACAATGTACCCTTTAACTTTGGAATATATGCTGATGCTTTGAAGTCCCGCATTGTGGAATTCGACGATATTTCTACCAAAATTTTCTACTGCTTTTGGTGGGGACTGCGCAATCTTAGGTTTGTAACTCTGCTCCTCACATGCTATGTTTAAGATTCTTAAATTTGTTATGTCTGTCTGATAATTAATAAGACCGATGTTAAATTCTTAATGATATGTTAAGCTTGTTTAGTATCACGCTACTAACTCGATTCTTTTTTCTTTTATTTTTCTACAACCTTTTTTTAGCTCTTTTGGCCAGAACTTGAAAACCAGCACTTACGTGGGAGAAATACTTTTTGCAGTCCTCATATCTATCCTTGGATTGGTTCTGTTTTCATTACTTATTGGGAATATGCAGGTAATACTATATTCTCACTAAGAAAGGTAAAAATTTTGTAATGATCTGTTCCCTTAAATCAACAACCTAACAATTGTCACATCAGTGTAGTTTCAATGATTCTGCTGCTGATTTTCTATGTTTTTGGTTGACATGTTAATCGTATGTAATTACTACCTGAGGAAATTAACATATAAACTACATTTTAACATTACCTATACGTGTTGAGGCCCTTCTATTTCTGTGAATGTTTGTAGAAATATCTGCAATCCACAGCTGTGAGAATCGAAGAAATGAGGGTGAGAAGACGGGATGCAGAGCAGTGGATGTCACATCGTATGCTTCCTGTGAGCTTGAAGGAACGAATTAGAAGATATGAACAGTACAAATGGCAAGAAACAAGGGGGGTTGAAGAAGATACTCTAGTCCGCAACCTTCCTAAGGACATTCGGAGGGACATAAAGCGCCACCTTTGTCTGGGTCTTCTCATGAGAGTGAGTGCTTAATTTCCTCATCAATGTTCTTTGGACATGTCCTTCTATCCTTGTTTTAGCTATACAGTTTTTGATCAGCTAAACTTGATCCTTTAGGTACCAATGTTTGAGCAAATGGATGAACAACTGTTGGATGCACTGTGTGACCGTCTCAAACCAATTCTCTACACACAGAAGAGCTTCATTGTCAGGGAAGGTGATCCTGTTGATGAGATGCTGTTTATAATGAGAGGATGCCTAGCAACTATGACTACCAATGGTGGACGAACTGGCTTCTTCAACTCAGTTGTTCTTAAGGCTGGTGACTTCTGTGGAGAAGAGCTTCTTACATGGGCTTTGGATCCCATCTCTGCCACCAATCTCCCCATTTCAACCAGGACAGTGGAAGCTCTAACAGAGGTTGAAGCCTTTGCTCTCATGGCTGATGATTTGAAGTTTGTAGCCTCACAGTTTCGGCGGCTTCACAGCAAGCAACTCCAGCATACTTTCAAGCAAGGCTTTAAACACTTGTCTCTTTTTTCTTTCATTTGGATACATCCCAACTTCTTATAGACAGATTTCACTGAAACAATGCATAATTCCTGCACAGGTTCTACTCCCAGCAATGGAGGACATGGGCAGCCTGTTTTATACAAGCGGCGTGGCGACGACATTGCAAGAGAAAGCATGACAAATGTCTACGTGAAGCAGAAGATAGGCTGCAAAATGCTTTGGCAAATGATGTCGGGACAACGCCAAGTCTCGGTGCTACTATTTATGCATCAAGGTTTGCTTCCAATGCACTGCGAGCCCTGAGACAAAATGGCGCTCGCAATCCTAGACCACCACAGAGATTGCTACCACTGCTGCCTCAGAAACCGGCTGAGCCTGATTTCACTGCCGTAGGTGGCCGTTAGTGACATGATATTTCTGTGCATATTATGCATATACAAGTTGGTAATTACCTAGAAAATTAACTAATTAATTATACCATAATTGCTGTTCTCTTTTTTACTCAGATGGGGTCTCTGAGTTACAGGATTTATGGAAGCAGTAATACTCTGTTCTCTCAAAACATGACCCCTTCTCTATATCCTCTGTCGAGATCACAACCATTCCCGCCAACTTCTTGTACATTTTCTTGGAAAACACACTCGGTCTATATTACAGTATACACATCTTCAAATAACAAATATAATTTCCCTTACTCTCTATTAAAAATATAATTGCCCTTTTTCTATTTCTTCGTTTTAGATGTAATCTTCTAAGTTCTAAATGGGAATCTGGGTGAAAGTGAAATGAAATAATCTGAATTCGGAAAACAATTGACTATTGACAACTTGGAATTAAAGTGCATTAAGAAGTTATAAATAAAGTAGTACAAAATTCCAATAAAAAGGGGGGTGTTAAAAGAGAGAGCAGGTCATATATATATATATATATATATATATATATATATATATATAAATTTGTAAAGGGCAGTGCATTTATTCACAACTTAAATTGAAAATAATATATATATATATTTCTTGAAAAACAGAAAGTAATCAATATAATAAACCATAAGTAGGTAGAAGTAATATTATTTAAAAGTGGATGACTAGTACAACTCAGTACATATCTCTGGGTACAATTTATTTTCTGCTTCCCTTTTATCACAATGGGAATAACAGTTAATCTTCCGACATTAGTTATTAAGTAGCTGCATAACCCATGGAAAATAAAACCACAAACACTTCAGAGAGTATTGTCAGTCTCATGCATATAAGCATGCATGTTTTTGTTTCTCACACAGAGGAAAACATCGAATTTAAAGAGTGGGGTAGTGTCTGCGTATTAAATTAATACTTAGAGCAATCGGTGTTCTTATCAATAGGAGGCAAAGCGAAGGACAGCCCACAAGACTTGGAAATAAGAGGGATACGAGAAGGGTCATAGTCCCCAACCTGAGACAGTGCTGTCTTAGTGCATAGGCATATAGCTTGTCTATCTTGTTTGGTTTTAGCTTTTAAACTCAGTTCCTTCACACCACTGCAACACTCTGTTGACGGCTTGTTTCCGCCTTCGTTAGGGTGCTTACCTTTAAGGAAACTCAGACATGGTGCTATCTCCTGAGTAACAGTGCCGCACGAAGGCGCTGAAGGTTCAGACTGCACTATTGTGGAACATGAAAACACAGAGAGAAAGCTCAACAACACTACTGCTATGCTACTTTTCATGGTTTCCGGTACAAGGCAAATCTCGCAATATTGATGCAACGTTTTCCAAAGCCTAAATGAGCAGTTGATAAGTTATGAGCTTGGAAGGAATATATATATATATACACATATACAATTTGAGCGTGGCTTAATCCCTATTTGGCTGTGAGTTTTGCTAGCTGTTGCCATGCAATTTTCATGAGTAACAGATTGAACTAGTTAGTCCATGATCGACTAAAATAAGGAATTATTACGTTATCGGGGAAAAGTGTTTATTGCGTATCAGGAAGTGATTAAACTCACACATCTCATGTCTTTTAACTTAATTCAGATGCAAAGAAGATCTAGCCTATAAATGTATTAATCTAAACGCCAAAAAAAAAAAAGCAAGGTTTCGTAAGGCGAGAGTCACGCCTCAAGCTTTACAAGCTCATATGAGATTAGATGAAGTTTAGGCGTCAAAAAGTATTTTATTAGTATATATTATTTTTAATTATTATAAAACTATTAAATAAATAAAATAATTTATATTTTGAATATCAAAGTCTATATAAGTTTATATTACCAATATATATATATATATATACATATACGCAATTAATATAAATTAGCAAATACATAATCATATATATTCATGAAAATTTCGTACTTTTCAAATTTCTAATAAAAAATTAGTTTCAAATTATATATACTACAACTCTATAATTATTTAATAATACCTAAATTAATATATAATTTAAATATCATCATATTCTAATTAATTTTTATTTAATTATTTATTATATATTTTATTTTTAAAAAAATTATATTAAAATAGTTTTTATTTTTTAATACTAATTTTTTTATATTTTTTATTTTCTAATTTATTATGAATTTTTAAAAATTTTTTCAAAAAAATTAATTTTTTTTAAAAAGTATTTAAAGAAAAGGCTCGCGCCTTTTGACGCTTAGGTGCATATTAAGCTGTCAACACAGCGTTGACCACCTTTTATTAAATCTTACTCCAATATGAGACATTTTTTAAACGCCTCACACTTAGGCAGTGCCTTTTCACGCCTTTTAAAACACTGTTCCTTGGCATTCCTATCAATTTCTATAGATTCCTATCACTTCCTACTAATTTCTACGGCAATGCTACGGATTCCAATCAATTCTAAGGATTGGGATTGACCAACGATGTTTGAAGTGGCTTGCACGCTGTGAATTACATTCAAGGAATTGATCCAGAACTTGTCAAGGAAATGATTGTGTATGATCGTCCTATATAAAAGTATCCCTTGGACAACCAGAGTGCCGATATAGAAACAATCAGATTAATGAAAAGAACACATTTTACTTTCATTTTTGCATTATCATTCAAAATTAAGGTACACTAATAAACGTGCAACTCTTCACTATGTAATATATACAATGTGTATCATGTATGTATATTCTGTTTCCACGTCATGAGTTTAAGTTGCGAAACTCGGACTTCGAGTCAGTGCCACGCTTTGTGTACAATGAGCCTACAGCAGGCACCTCAGCGTGCGAAGATACCATCGCAGAAAGTGGCTGGAAGTTTGTACTCCCTATAAACCAATAGAGAGCCCATTTCAAGTTGCACAGGGTGTACTTGAGAGCTTTGGTCCAATTCTCCTGCTTATTAAAGCTCTGTGTGATAGAGTAGTTTTCCACTTTGTCATTCTCAATCCTGCAAAACCACCACATGTGACGAAAGTTATTCATTTTCTATATGAAAAGTTTGTATGCTTGAACGACATATAGAATAACCATTGATGTTGGGCAACAAAACTTACTTGTAGGGCAATTTAAAGCATTTTTCTGGTGGTATATTGTTTTCTTGATCCTTAGAATTTGCATACTCAGCAAAGTCCTTGAGACATGTCAAGAACAAAGTCATTGCTTTGTCATAGCGAGTGCTCCAAAACAAGTTCACAGGACCAAACCTAATAAATACTCACATCAGTAGAAACATCTATTAAACTGAATCAATTTAGGGATTTCCAGAGGATTTGATCCCTCAATCAGCTACTTTGTTTAACAATTAAGTAAAGGCATTGTTTTATGAATATCTAATCAAACCAATAAACTTATATCCTGTAAATCAAATTCACCTTCAGAAAAATTCAATTCAAAATCAGAGAAAAAATAAGATTTATATACTCACAGCTCATAAGTATTGTTGTTGCTGTCCATTATTCGAGGGTAGCTGCCCATAGGAAGTATCTTTATTCGATATCTATAAGTTAATGATTTAAGGCCACTCCAATAGAAGCGGATAATAAAATTAGTTTTCTCACAAATTGAATAAATCCATAGAAGACTCATGAACAAGGATACTGAAACTTTGGTCGAAAATATTGACACATAGTGTGGAGAAGAAGGCAAGCTTGGCCCCAGGCAGCATTTATCTCATCCCACTCAACCTAAATGGTTTGTAGCAACATGTTAAAAACATGTGTTCATGTCAGAGTCTTATTTTCATAATCTATAGGTATGACATAAATAAACAATCTCATGAGCAATATATCAACCACCATGGTAGAAAGGTCAACAAGGTTACTTTCTAGCTTGACAAGTTCATATACACTTATGCAACAAGCAGCACCAATAAAACTGCCTCATAGAAATATAAACATTAACTCATACCAACTTCAATAATTGTGGTGTATGCAAAACTGAGGTAGATGAAGGAAAGTCCCAAATAACGTTTCTAAAAGAACTTTCAAAGGAAGAGGAAAACAAAAAGTTCAGCTTTCTGACCGGAATTTTAGGAAGTCGTCCAAGTCGAAAATTATTAATTGTTCCAAATTCTCCATCATGCCAGATGGGAAAAGCATCATTCAGCACGTTAGTCCGTTTCAGCAACTCCAAATGTGCTTGTGAAACTTCTATCTTGGCCAGAATTGCGTCTCTCTCTTCCTGTTGTCCAAAAGAATCTCAGGTCAAATATATATCAACAACGAACGAAAAGAATACTCATGTATGATAGCTAGGAACAATCTTCCAAGTTGCTTAAACTTTGTTTTAAGAAATACATGAAGAAAAATATATACACATAGAAAGATGGGATAGCAGATGACCCATAAAAGACATACCCAATGTTACCACATTGGATATAAAATTCTCCATAATCTATTATTCACACATGAATTACTAGGCATGATCATTCTTTTGCAGTTCCTATGAACATATAAGAATCATAAATCTAATTATACCAAGGGCCAAAAAGAAAAAGCATGCATTAGATAACATAAAACTTAATTAATGAAATCACTCACTAACCTCTAGAGGATTAATTAATCTATTTCAGTTTCTATGTGAAAGAAACTTCCAAAAATCTTCACCTCACAAAGGCCAAAAGTGATCAACAACAACTTGGAAGATCCAAGATAGCAGTACATGCTAGAAGGTTGTGATGTACACTGTTGCATAGTAGGAAAGTCAAAATCATAGGATGAAAAGAGAATCACCAACTCACCTGATGTGAAATCAATTGAAACTGAAAATTGTTGAACTCATGCCAATACCTATTAAATATGAAGTGAAAGCAAAATTAGTAATCAAGGAATCTATAAGATAACAAGTCATTTTTTTCTTTTTTTTTTATAGAGTACAAAATGGAGAAGATTAATATATTGTTCTATTCAAAAGTGTCCCCCCACCCAAAACAAAAAATAAATAATAATAATAATAATAAATTATAAGTATCAGAAAATTAAATTACCGCTCCTCCAACTCCTTAAATCTACTGGATTTCAGCTCAAGTTCCTTCAGTTCTGAATTTACTTCTGAATTCTGTTTCTCTATTTCTTCAATTGCCGCCTCGAGTTTTCTCTCTTCCTCTTCAATCTTAAAAAGCATCAGAGATTATTTAATCAGCATTTGGACCACACTTTAAAACTTCTATCACTAACTTAGCTGGAGTTTATTAAACTAAAATAAAAGAAAAATGATGTGGCAATCCAAAATGGATATCAACAACCATCCTGCAAAAATAAACAGAATGGGACTAGAATAAGCACCTTTAACTTCTCCTTAAGAAAATCAGGTTCACTAAGGACATCTCGAGCCTCCCCCTCCAAGCGTTTAAGGCAGGCTTCATATGCTTCAATGTCCCTATTAACATCTTCAACCTCCTTATCAAGTTTGTCAGACAATACCCTCATGCATTCGAGGCACAAAGGTTGCTCAACCTGAAATGTCATCAGAAACACACAGATTGTGATCTCATTGCCATAGAAATAATGTCAACTAAAAACAGTCAAGAATAATGAAATAAACCGCAAAATTGCACTAGAGTTTCTAAGCATTGCATGCATACCAGAGTCTGGGTGGTGGCAATTTCAAATGCACGTTTTAGGACAGTTATAGTTGTATGAAACCCAGAATTGTTTGGCTGCAAAGGTCCATTGGGTCCTCCATCAGATGATGGCAAATGAGTCCCACCTCCATCTGACGAGGACTCCGATTTATCCACAACCACAAATGACTCATCCATTGATTTTCCAGACTGGCTTGAATCAGGCTGGATAGCTCCAGCACGGGGTCGGGGAGGGACTCCTTGTGCCTGGGGCCTTTGCTTTGGTAACACAACAAAAGAATTGTCCATTCGGGTGGAAGCTAAGACACTATTTGCCCCATGCATTGAAGAGCCCTGCATGCCTGCACGTGTTTATTCAAAACCACACTAATGATCAGGAACACAAAGCAACCAACATACAACGATTCCAGCATTTATATTCCATAGTTCTTCTATCCAAGTAATTACAATAGATTATCAACAAACCTTTTTTAACTACACATTCACAAACTCAAACGTGCAAAAGAAATGGTGAACTCAGTACAACTTTTATATTTGGTTAAAAATAATATGTGATCAAAGGATGTGCTTATTAGGATTCGATTGAGAGTCCCAGATTCCATTCTTATGAAGGTATAATATGCAGTTGAGCATTGAAAAAAATAAAAATAAAAAGGGTCTAATACACGTACATACCACGAAGAAAGAGAAAGACTTATATTTTAACGCATTAAAAATGTAAACATAACTCTGTAGAAGGTTCCAAATTATGATAAGCTACAAATAAGCTCCAATCCTAACTCGTATTTCCTCAAAACATCAAAATTCAATGACGCAAGCACCATAACAGTTTAAAAAGAGCAACACAATTCAATATTTTGAAAGCAAAAACACAATACGAAAAATTCGCGGGTAGACTCCAAAGGGTTTAAACTCTATAATTTCGAGAGAATATTGAAGTTACAAATTACGCGCTTCCTAAATTACAGATGCAGGACAAACTGAGATTCGATAATTTCAGTGGGAATAAAAAAGCACGAAGAGGAGGGAGGCATAAGAAACACTGACCGGAGCGAGAAGAATCGTTCAGGAACTTTTCGGCGTAGGAATCGACGCCGACGATGCAGAGTGGGTGGCGGCAATTCTGGCAATTCCATCTGGGGACATTAGGATCCACCGGGAAGCTCCGACCCTTTCCCCCCATACCTTCTTCGTCCACAAAATTCGGGGGCTGTGCTCTCTGAGCTTAATAAGACTCAGATTCATATATTTTCTCTTGGCGGAAGCTCACAAGCAAGCAAATCATAACAGTTTCGGGGGTTTGTTTGCTTCTGAATTCATTTTTATTTAATTTTCCTCTGAAAATTTGTGTTTTGGACAATAAAGTCGACGACGTTTTGGAAAAGCTTGCATTTTGATTCTTCCCAGTTGGACCAACCTGGGCTTGCGTCAGGCAGCCATTGCCCATTGGACCTCCTCTTTCTACTCGTCCAAGCCCACCCCTATTAATAGTTTTTAACATGCTATCTGTCAGACCCTTTATTTAATTTTATTTATGTAATTGCCTTCCATGCATTTAACAGTAAACTCTGTTCATTGAAATAATTAATTCACGCTTCGTCCAATTTCCTTGTTATTTTTCCTATCAAGTTATTATAATAATTTAAAGACGTGGATTTATCGTTATTTTTATTTTTTTAAAAAGAAAATTGTTTTCATTCATTGAGTGAGGACTTTTAATATTTTCTAAACCTGTTGCCTAAATTAAAACGTAAGAGTGGAGATCCTCATATAACAGTCAATATGTATTTAATCCGATGCGAAATTAAATATTTTTTTTATTTCTATAAAAAAAATATAACCTTTGATAAAATATATATATATATATATATATATATATATAACCTTTATTTGTCAAATAGTTTTTCATTTCCATAAAGAAGAAAAAATGTAATCTTTATTTAGATTGGGCAAATATGGGCTGTCATTATTTAGTGGACCTCTAGGCCCATGTGAGGTCTAGTTGGTGTATAAAAAAAAATATAACCTTTGATAAAATATATATATATATATATATATATAACCTTTATTTGTCAAATAGTTTTTCATTTCCATAAAAGAAGAAAAAAATGTAATCTTTATTTAGATTGGGCAAATATGGGCTGTCATCCAAGCCCGCCCAATTCGGGCCAACCTAGTGGACCTCTAGGCCCATGTGAGGTCTAGTTGGTGTGCTATACAAAGAGTAGATCCCCAAATAATTGACCTTAGCGTCTTCTTTTTTCTTAATCCGATTTTCAATTTGATCCCAATTCTCAGACGGAAATCGAACCCTACCGAGCTCTTCCGATCTTGAACCATGGCAGACACCGGAGCGGCTAGCGAGCACGGGATCTACCAGCTATTCGTGACGCTATTAGGGAGCAAAACCGCAATTTTGAGGTATACTGCCCCGCAAGTCGACGCCTGCGACATCAAGCGCCGGCTGTACGAAATCACCAAAATACCCCCGGTCCACCAGCGCCTGATAACAGGCACCCAACAGCTCGAGGACCATTCCGTAATCTCATGCTCCGACGGCGGGCTTCGTTTCCCAACCGTGTGGCTGACGCTGCGGCTGCGCGGCGGGAAGGGCGGGTTCGGTTCGCTGTTGAGAGGCGCGGCGACGAAAGCCGGGCAGAAGAAGACGAGCAATTTCGATGCTTGTCGGGACATGAGCGGGCGAAGGCTTCGCCACGTGAACGCGGAGAAGAGGCTGGAAGAGTGGAAGGCGGAGGAGGAGGAGAGGAGGCTGGAGAAGAATGCCGAGAAGTTTTTGAAGAAGATGGCGAAAAAGGGTAAGAAGGGGGTTGGGGATGGTGAGGCGGAGAAGTACGTGGCTAAGTATAGGGAGGAATCCGAACGTTGCGTTTCTGAGGTCTTGGACTCTGTCAGGGAGGCCGTGAAGGGGAAGCGTAAGGGTGGTTCTGCAGGGGAGGCTGCTGAGGCCAAGCGATTGAAGATATGGTAAGAGTTTAGTTTTTCTGTGATGGTAATTTTTATTTCCTTTTTATTGCTTTGTTTTTGTTTTCTGATTCTGTGATTGGGGTGTAGATATGATAGAGAATTTTAGTTTGTCTTTAGACTTAGTCTGTTCTGGTTTGTGTTAAGTATGCTATGTTAGCCTTATGTTCTTTATCCCTGTAAGGTAGCAGAAAGTTTAAAACTTGAAGCATGAATGTTTATATTTCTGTTGCTTACCTCCATTGTAATGGATAGTACTTTAAAATCTTGAATAACGAGGGCTCGATTCCATTGATATTGGTAACTGATTTGTTTTAATTGTCAGGATGGGGAAGCAAAAATTAGGTGAAAGTGATAGTGATGATTCTGATGATAATGGAACAGATGACGAAAAGGAGAGTGAGAAATCCGTTGTGGTTAATAATGGCAATCATTCAAATTTGAGTAAGGAATCTGAGTCGAGCTCAGGTTCTGTTACTGGTGTGAAACAGGCTGGAGGATCTTCTGGTGGAGGCTCATGTGAGAGTGGCTCTGAGGAAGAAAAAGAGGTTGTTATGGTGGGAAAGAAGGAATCTGATGAACCAGATTCTCCCCAGCGGGAGCAAAATAATGTGGTTGAACCAGTGACTCATGATGAAAAGATAACTCAGAGTTCAACTCTATCTTGTACGGAGCCCGCTGCTGATAATGGAAGTGAATCAGTACAAGATGAGAAGGTTGTTTGTAATGATCCAGTAAAAGAGAATACTGATGAAGTGGTTGGTCAATTGCCAAAAGTATCTGCTTCAGGTTGTGGAGAAGGTGTCACGAGAACATCAATTGTTCCTGATGCCAGTCATTCTTTGGAGTCAAATCAAGAAGTTAATGAAGAAACAGCAACAGGTAGAAACGTTCCAGAAGTAGAAGAGCCACTGAATTTTGATCTATTCAATTCAGCAACTGAAATGGAGGTATGCTTTTCTGAAAATCAATTTCTTAGATTTTTATATGCATTGTCTGTGTACATTGGATCTTTTATTCTTTTTTCTTCAGCGTGATCTTTTTTTGATGAATTTTTATGTGGTCATTGTTTGTTTTGATATGGTATGTTTGGATACATCATTCGCTCCCTGTTAAGATGCTTCCTTCGCTCCCTGTTAATCTCATAAATGATGATTCTTTAGACTGAGCTTGACTATATTCGCGTAGCTTCTCCTTCTGTTATTAATGAGCATGTGTTGATCTGCCATCAACAACATAAACAAGCTAAACACAGAAGTCTCATGACTTGCTTGTATGTTAAATGGTGAATCATAGAAGCAGTCTATCTCTATTATTTACCTTCATTGTTACTGTAATTGTAAAAGCAGCTTGAACAAACAGTTTATGTTTCTTTTCCCTCCTTACTGATAGGTTCTCGGCATGGAAAGGTTGAAGTCTGAACTTCAAGCCCGTGGGTTAAAATGTGGTGGGACTCTACCTGAGCGCGCTGCAAGGCTTTTCTTGCTAAAATCTATCCCTCTGGACAAGCTTCCAAGAAAGCTGCTTGCTAAGAAATGATAGTCCTTTTTATTTTTTTGATAGAAATCTATGTAATGCTTATTTCATTTTGGACTATACCGGAGCAACCTTCACCTTATAATATTAGGGGAGTGTATTTAGACTATAATGTAGAATCATGTATAGTTTGTGCCTGGCGTTGTTTTAACTTAGTTTTATGGATAATATTAGAGCATTTCCCTATTCGGATATAATGTGAATTATATTTATCTTGTGCTACATGCAACATCTTCGCTAGTACTTTTATATCAAAATGGACATGGTTGCATATTATTAGACTTAGCGAAAGGGCGGCGTTCAGGAGCCAAAAGCACAAGTCTTCTTGTTCAAATTTTTTTTTTTTGTTTTATGATTAAGTTTTTTAAAAAAGATATTAAAAAAATAATTGATAAAAAATTAGAAAATAAAAAATAGCTAGAATATGGTGATATTTAAATTATATATAAATTTAAAATTTATTAAGTAATTGTAGATTTATAGTATATATAATTTGGAATTAATTATTTATTGAAAATTTAAAAAGTATAAAGTTTTTATGAATATATATAGTCATTTATTTGTTAATTTTACATCAATTACATGTGTATATATATATATATATATATTTTGGTGATAGAGATTTTAATATTTAAAATATAAATTATTTTATTTATTTTGTGATCTTATAATAATTAAAATAATAATATAGAGTCGATTTAGACTCGTAAAATATAACTTACGCTGTTTAAAACACTACACTAGACTAATCAAGAAATTCTTCGATTTGTGTGCTTATGGTTGACTTGTTGCAATGCATTATCTTCAGAAGTAAATCAATAATGTGGGAGAAGGTGCAATGGAATATGAAACCGTTACTTTCAACTTCTGAAAACATGAAAATGTAAAGTAGAATGTAGCAATTTGTATATATACAGACATCCATTCTAAAATCTACAGTGATTTTAAATTTTTCATAGAACAAGAATAAGAAATTTGCTATAAACATGGGTAAGGGGGCAAAGGACCTGAAACATATTGATCAAAACTTATATTACAGAGCACAATGAAACCAGAAAAAGTAAAAGAATGCAATTAGTTATCAAACACTATCTGAGTTAACACGAGCAGGTGATGGCGTGTTTCGACAAACTGGACAGGTACCGTTTAGTCGGAGCCACTCGTCGATGCAGTCTGCATGGAAGCAGTGTTTGCACTCTGGTATGCATCTGAGTGTTTCTTTGCTGCAATACTCTGCCAAACATATAGGGCAAGCGGTATCATTGCGTCCTGGTAGCCGCCGACTCTCTCCGAGAACAACTTTCTGATACGATTCAATGGTGGTCTCGTCCAAACCCATCACAACAATGGTGGGCTCTGGAGCCGCTGCAACTGCAATAGACCCTCTTCGTGAATTGGCATGACGAGTCCTGTCCACGAAGCAAGCAAAACAGGCTATGCCAACGGCACACGTGATAGCTGGTACGGCAATGGACAAGCAAATGATCCTGAATACTTGCAGACCATCCCTTGAAACGCCTGAAAATTTGAAGCCGTCAAGGTCCCATCTCTACAGTGGGAGAGTGCTTGGGATTAGTCTACTTTAGCACGCTTGCTCTAGAACCCATCTGAGGGACTAGATTATATGTTCTTTGAATTTTGATACTAATTGATTCACCCCCACATTAGTTCACCAATTACATCATCTACCATCTATTGATTATAATCGTTTCCTGTAAAAAAAAAACTTAATTGGTTCCTTGAACTTACTTTACTCGAAAGGTGGAGTGGATTTACTTTTTTTGGTACCACTTTCAACTCAATTGACTTCCTAGAAATCGCTGAACAAACATGACAGGGGGACTAGCGGCCACTTGCTGCAATCTTAAACCAATAAGGTAAGGTTGACTCCGCAACCAATTGTTCACCCAACTCGAAACACCCTTTGGACCAAACATATATGTACCTTGATTATTAGTGGATGTTTTTTGTAGGGTTACCAATTACTGTGGCTTACATCAGGTGGCATCTTAGATCGAAAAGTTGAGCTTAAATTAGATTTTGACTTTTTGGCTCTTAAATGTACCAGTGGATGCTTACTTTGTGTGTGTGTGTGTGTATTTTATTTGTTGTTTAGAAGCTACAAGAGAACCGTATAATGAGGGAGAAAACTACATTTGATTACGACATCTGCAAGTTGACATAGTTTTTGCAAGTCAAACACTATTAATCTAATTAAAGTACTCTGAATATTACTTTAATATAAGAAAGCTAGTGATTTCCAAAGCAATAAGAATAAAGCACCAACAAGATTCATAATGTCACGCACACCCTTTTAATTATAATATTGACCCCTCCAGCCATTTCTGTGAATTTCTCAAAGTTCGTTCCCTAGTTCTGTCTTATCCCTAAAGATTTCTTGACCTAGACAGGAAGTAGCCATGGGCTCTATAACTTTTTCAATTAGTATTCTAATAATGGTTGGTTTGTGTGGTTGTGAGAGTACGCTAATAAGGAAGCCAGCAAATGCAAAACAAGAAATTTTAGAAGGACAGTTATTACCTTTAGCAGGGTCATTGTGGTAGCAACCAATTTCTTTGCTTGTGTTGGTCTTGAATCCGCATACACCGCCTTCCGCTTCACAGTTACTACAATCAGGTGAATACCATGTCAAACGAAGATCGCTGTCAAGTGTGGTTGAGAATCCTTGGCTATACTGGACTGGCTCTGAAACTGGGATTTCCAAAGTAGAAATAACCTTACACAAGGAAAACATTGCATTTGCAAGAGCACTGGAAGAGGTAGCCAAAACCGAGTTCGTCGAATTACTAAGGCAAGCGATGGAAGTGAATCGGGACTTTGTTAAGGAAGATGGGCAGCTAAGGAAGGTGTAGTTCTGATAGAAAGCAGAAACAAAAGGAGACCCTGAGAGATTGAAGTTAAGAAGCCGTCTCTGAAGGCAATCCCCAGGATCGTAGAGCAATATTTCTTGTGTGGCGTAATTGATTTGCCGAACGAAGAATTCACCGGAATAAGGAAGTTTTAGAACAGTGATGTTGTGGCTATTGCAAGTCAGGTCGAAACCTGGAAAACCGAAATGTTGGGAGTGCAGGCCTTGTAGCTGGAAAGGGAATCGGACTGGTACGCTTTCATTGCCACTGCCACAAATGGAAATTTCTGCTGCGTATGTAGCGGGAAAGAAGAAGAAGAAGAAGAAGAAGAAGAAGAGAAGAAATAGAACATCTATGGTACCCATAGTTTGAAAGACTGAATCCGAACAAAGGGCAGGCTGAGCGTATAACAGTGATGGTTTACATTTAATGTCCAATATATTATTGAATAGTTTAAAGGTCAAATTTTATAAAATAGGCTATTGAGAAGCCCGTATAAGTGCAATTTGATAGATTTGTGTAGCGGTCACAGGTTTTTAAGGCATCGCCAGTAGTCCGCATAAATATACCGAAGGGAAAAAGACCCAAAAGAGTGAATGATGTTACCCACATCTATTCCTCTCTAAAATCCAAAGTTAGATATCCATCCCTGTATTTAGTGGGTAATTACGTAAAACCAATCCTTAAAGATTACATCTAATAATGTGAATGTGATAGACTGACAGCTTAATCACCTTGTTCAGCAGCCATATAGGAAAATGAAGTTTTTTTTTATTTTTTTTTCAATAACCCTGGAAAATTCATGCTGGCCTGCTTGCTGTAGGCCTTATTTATTATGAATACACATATTTCTAAATTGGTATTTGTTAGTACAATTTCATATGCCAACTAGTTGAATCTGGCCTTTTTTTTGTCTTTTCCATTAGTGGAAAAAACAGAAAATGTACTGTACCAAGTGAATTTTTTTGGGTGAAGAATGCCTCTATCAGAATACCAAGGCACCAACCTGTAAATTGACCTATAAGTATATTACTAATTTTTCCTATTCAGGGTGAGAGGGCAGGGGAAGGTTTGAGAAGTGACATTTTACAAGAATTACAAAAGTTGCTGAGAGATTCTGATAGAAACAACTTCCCCATCAGCTCCAGCTTTCATGGTATGGTATTTGACATGAAGTCCTGGTACCAGGAGAGAAGAGTAGTATAAGGATTCTGCAACTGAGTTATCAGATCGAACAAGGTATTTGACAGAGTTCCGATAATGGCAAATGAAATTAAATAGGCTAAAAACAATGCAATGCAAGCATCTACAATTTGATCACCCATCAGAAATAACCACGTAAAGTCATGAATCCATGAGTGTCTAGATTGATCAGTTAGGTGCAAATGAATGCCTAGGTACGTTTTCGTTTGAACATATATTTGAGCTTGGAAGAGTAGAAGACTCCTACCTTCATTCTTTTGTAAATTGGTGTTAACCGCAACAGCATGGAGTGTAATCACAGCCTTTGGTTGCCAGTCTGCTGGTTTTCCTACCCATGATTTGAGATTAAAGACCGCTGCCATAATTCATTCAGAGAAGTGACTAAATCAACTGTTTGTAGGTTACAGAAGAAGTAACCGATGTTCTTGGTTACACTGATTAACATGGGATTCCAAACTAGTTGTAATATATGAGAAGCTGCTGAAATAGTCAATTCCACTGTCGCAAGCCAGTACATATGAAGAAAGTCTGAAAGACAAAAAACTATATGGCATTCTTAGAAAACAGAATTCTTTCCATCATGTTGGCTGAATAAGTGTCTCCATACAGATGCTTTTCTCTAATCATTCACTCTTTAATGTGTGGGTCGTCTATTCTCCTTACGTAACAAAACTATAAAACTAGGAAGGAATTTCCTCATTGCTAAATGTTATATACGTCTGTCAAGTTAAAGTGTGACAGTAACGGAACTTCTTCTTATGGCAAACATATGTTATTGTTCTGCTGCTAGAGAAAAGATACAAAAGAGAAACAGATATACCAGATGTTGAAGCGTCCTTAAGGTGGTTGACATCGAAAATAGCTCCTGATGCTCCATCTGCATGCTTTTTGCCATTATGAGATCCTATAAGTTCGTATTCCCAGCTTCCATCCTGGTAACCCTCACTCAGGAACAGCTCTATGTGCCTTGCATCTAATGTCTGCATTGTTCCTGCACAAATTAGCAAAGTATCTCAATGCTGTTGTGTTAGTATACGAGAATGAAACATAATGCCAGCAAGAAGCAGCTCTTTCTTTGCTAGGCCTGCTATCAAACAAATTACATGCTATGGAAATAGCGTCTCTTGTCCCTAAACTAACAATTTGATCATATGAACCAAGATACTCCATTTAATTCATCAGAAGACACCGATAGGATGCAACTTTTTCCCTTCTAGTTAAAACTTCAGCAGTTTGATATTATCAATGGCATAAATGACAGTATGCCTGTATGGTAAATGTGTACTATCTCGTAACTTCTGCAACAGAATGATACATAATCGTTTCTGCTCTATCTCATGAAGAAGTATCAAAGTTGACTGGAAATTCAATAGCATCCTTTGTAATTGGCAATATGCCTTTTTGATGTTTTGCTCACCATCACAAGTGTTGAGGTCGCAAACAGGGCACCGAACAAGTTGAAGATCTGTAAACATCAGCTCAGATTAAATACAAGGTTGAACTAAAGTATAAAAGTGATCGAAGCGACCATTCTGATTTTGAAGCTTCATAATTCACTACATATGATATATACAACTATATATACATATATATATATATATCATTACTCGTAGTGACGCAAAATAGGAGGGTTAACCAAATTGGAATACCTGTTATCCATATCCCAGTTTTAACGTTGGTTAACACGCAACAACCATGGGACTGCAATGTTTCTTCTGTGTTACCTTCCTTGGGGATTTTCATAGGAGCGGTCAGCTTTTCTGTCACGAGTGCTGCCGAAGAGTCGAGGAAAAATGCACCAATTCGCATCCAGTCTGGTTTGTCCCATCATAAACATGATACACAATGAAGAAGAAAATAGACTTGTATATTAGGATCCTCATACATTATCGAAACATGGCTGTAACACATACCTATATAGCTCAAGACAATAACCATAAAGAAAGTAGATGTTCAACGACCTACAGTTTCTAGCTTTCAAATGTGGTACATGAAAGTATAAAGCAGCCAAGTCTTTAGTATATAGTTCTGTGTTAGAAACTCAAGATATCATAGCCAGATAGGCCAGAATACACACATTTACCGGTTCCCCAAAAACGCCTGAAACCTCCACTATGAAGTTATCAACAATGCAAAGGGTGATATGATAAATATTTAAGGGGACTCACCAATATGTTTCTCCTTCTGACGGAACATATAAGAGTGACTCCCATCTGAAAATCGACCATTCATCAACCAGACTCAATCAGATCGTTACTATGCATAATAGATCAACATATCTTTTAATCCCTGGAGGATCAAGATATAAGGGGCTTTGCTCCCTACCAAAAGCTGAAGCATAGAGGTTGATCCACTTGAAGTTGACATGGCAAGGAGCAGGAACCTGAAGGTCACGTAGGCAGACGTACTTCCATACACTATCTTCCATGATCAGGTGGTGGAACCAACGGCTCGTAGCTCCGAGCATCACCAATGACTTTCCGTCGAGAAATTTTGCGATCTCTGTCCACAAGTCTTCTTCGTACCTTTTGGGACACAGAATCAGATTAGCGGACAGAGAAAAAAAAAGGTCACAATCTGATTGGTTGCTGAGAAAGTTATGCAAACTAAAACAGAGGATTGAATCCTAAGTGTTGTTTGATTATCATTTTCCTCTGTTTTCCAGGAAACCAAACCGACTATACAATTACAGAATTAAGAAGAGATAGAATTTCAGTTTTCACAATACGGACTAAACCAATCCAAACAGAAACAAAGTTCAATATATGTCCAGAAAAATGCTCGCTGTAAGCTTCAATAAACATGCTGATAAAATATTTCGTTTTGAATTTCGGGAATCGGTCTAGGTTCAAACTCATAGACGGATCAAACAGCTGGTTCGAATGAGCAACAATACTGTTTAATGCTATTTTTTGAGAACGATCAGCTTCGGAATCATTTCAAAAATTGGTTAAAAATTAATTTACAACAACTCTGCAAAATCAAATCAAGCTTAAACAGATGAACTAACAGCATAAGAAACACAAACAACTCCAAAATTCGAATTACAAAATAAGGATTCCAAATCGAAATCCGTTTGGATCTGAATTCATTTTCATCGTCAACGAAAGTGCATATTCACCAGCGAAAACGCAGAAACATACACGGTTATTTTGTAAGCAACTCAGATTCAGAACTTAAAAGTTCCTAAACAATCAAGCTGATATTATCGGAAAAGGTTCAGAGAGAGAGAGAGAGAGAGTAACCAGCAGAAGGTGGAGTGAGCGTTGAGGAAAGTAGAGGGAGGAGAGTTGCAGGAACGAATTGACTTGGTTCTTCGTATTCGTCTTCGGATTCTGCGTGGCTCAGGAGCAAGAGCTTGCTTTCGCTTGGCCATTTTCTCTGGCTCCGTAGCTTCCCTACTCAAACGCCGATCCTTTGGTGTTGTTCACTAGTTCTGTATATTCTTCTTGAACTCCGCTATTTACAAGCGCGCCAATCCCCCACATTCAAATATAAAACCCCCTTTTTTTTTTGACATTATTAAAAAAATAAAACTTTAATGTCTTAAAATAAAACAATTTTACAGACCGTTTGGCAGTTACTCTGATTCTTCATTGCGATTGGTGTCAATGGAGTGCATTCCACCTGAGCCTATCGTGTTCCCGCTTGGCTTTGTACAAGTCCATGTCACGTACTTTAAAATTAATTTTTTCAGCCAAATAAAAAAACCGAGATATATCTTTTAATTTCAAAAAATAAAAAATTGTTCTTCAAATAAATGTTTCTAAATTTAAAAACTATCTTTTAAAACGAAACCTAACAAAATCTTATTTCTAAAATATTTCCCAGATTAGGCTTAGATTACAAGTGGGATTGTAAGTTTGTTTTGGAATTGAGCAGGAGATGCAGCATGGAGAATGAAGTTAAAACCCTTTTTCACCCACGCACACCAACTTATAGTTTCACTTAAATTACTAAGGTAACGACATGTTTGGATCTGCATTTGAGTTGAGACCACCGGGATAATTAGATTTTTACCAACGTTATTAGAGCAAAACATGCTTATTCCAAAATTATAATACCACGATACTGAATAAAGTAGTCTTTTACAAAAATGCCACCAGCACCAAAGTAGAGCTGGTAATTCACATTTTTATTGTAATTGAATTGTTACAATACAAATGAGGGCATTGAAAATAGAAACAAGAATGGTATATGCTGACAAGACAAAAAAAGTATTATTTGGCGGTTAGGAAATGGGTTAGAACTCCTTGAATGAGACTAAAGGGTATAAAAAAAAAATGAGCAAATTAATTCATGAATCTTCTACAGTTGGGAGCTTTACATAGGCAGGGGACTTTGAGCTCGTCACGCTCGTCTGGATCAAACAAGTAATCATACCTGTTCATATCACATTCAGAAGAAATGTTTGAATTCAGTTAAATATTAGTAAGAGTGAGTGTGCGCGCATGAGAGAGAGAAAGGGGCTAAAAGCAATTACGTTAGTTCTTCACCAGCGGAAACATTAGTCTTAGCAATAAGGACTATTCGGCTCTCGTGATCACCGACACTCATGATCCTTGCATAACAGTTGGGCATGCACTGCAGCAGGTTCAATTGAAGTATTAGCATCGTTGATATATAAATAATACTAGAATGGAGGTCTCCAGAAATATGCATTTGGAATGAATTCTCTCAATTCTAGAAAAAATAAATAAACAAACTTTCGGCAAGAAGCACTTACAGAATGATTGATTAAACGTGCTATATTCCCCTTGTATGTAGCATCAATTACCACTTCCTCGCTGATCTTGAAAAGCTGCAGGGAAACATTTATCAAGAAATTACAAGAATTACAATCCACGCAACAAATTTACATTCAGATATCACTACTACAAATTAACTTGACAGAATGACAGGCTTTGGGAATCTGATATGATAATGGATACTCGAAACACCAGGCAATTCTCAAGTCGTATACCAGAAATGGACCTCAGTCAGATGGATCAGTATGACCAGAACAAAACATATGGTGCTTTCCTAATTACTGTTAATTCATTATTTTGATCAGTCCAGTCATTACTAATCATCACCTTCCTTTCTGTTTTCTTTTAACCCTAACTCTAAAGTCTACACCTCACTTCCCTGAAAAAGGAGAAAAATGCTGAATGGCTACTTTCTATGCCTCAATTCTTGCCAATCTTAAAAAGTCAACCCCATATTAAACTGACTGATTTTGAACGTATAAGTTTCTCTAAACCTCCATGAAATTGACACAATAAGTAACTTCCAAGGCACAGAACATAAATGCTTGACATAACCTGACATTATACTGTCAAGACAAAGCAATACCTGCCCATATTGTTATAGAGAATGTTAAAAATGAAAAAGAAAAAAAGGGACTCACGTAGCAATCTTTTCCTAGGAACCGGTACCGTGCTTCCCTCAAATCTGCAACGCTACGCCTCACCTGCTCACCACGATATTCAACAACCTGAAGACAAACACTTCAAAATTGAATTACCTTCCCCTGTCAAAATAAAATATAATGTAATATCCTTTATTTACTCAAGTAACAAATACCATTTCTCCTTCTTGAATATTCATACGTGCAAAAAGTCCCCATCCATGTATACGAGATTTACCAAAACAAATCCGATGATTTTCAGTTCTCTGAAACCACAAATAAACAACAATAAAACTGTTAACACAGAAAATGTAAATGTAATTAGAAATTGTGTAGAGTAAGCAATAGCTATTGCACATGGATAACTTACTTGCAAGTGGCAAAGCCGATCCTTAAAAGAAGAGAAAACTATAGGATCTTCTACATCCTGATAGAACACAACAAATATAGATTGTAATTTAATTTATTACGTTAAAAACAAAGCTGTCCTATCAATAACAGAGTTGAATAATTAAGTCGCTAAACAATCCAAGTCAACAAGGACAAGAATAATACTTTAGACATGCTCAGGCTGTTTACTGCATCTAAAGAATGATGTTTGGGCCCCATAGGTCGGTGGAATATTGGCTGTTTTTCAACCCTCTGGCAAAGAAACATAAAATTTAAGATGGAAAAGAAAATTCAAATCAATATTTGGACTGAGCTTCTGAGAGAATACAACTTTGCACATACACGGAAAACAATTAAGGGACAAGAATTTCCAATACGGAGTAGTAAAAAAAAAAAAATTAAACAAAAACATAATATTCCTGCATTACCTTGAAATTCGATCTTTTAAATATGCAGCATCTTGAGGCAGAAAGTGGCTCAGCGTCATTAGTATCTAAGGCAGATTCCTGGATATCAGCTTTGTTTGATGAAATCAACCTTGAACCCCTGAAACCACTTTTCTGGTTTTGAAGCAAGCTTCTGGCAGCAAAAACCCCTGAAGGAGTATGGACAACTACAACAGCATCTGGGTTTGGGATCCTTCACCAGAAACAAGTTAAACAAAACATGAATCAAGGAGATAATTAAATGTCCAAAAGAATTCCTGAATTCCATTGATAGAATCAATACAAATAAGAAAATATACAAAACCTATAATAAAGTGAAGACAGCTCGAACCTGTGAACTGCACAATATATCGACTTTCTTGTTATTTGTTTCCCATTCTTCTCGAAGCAGTTCAACTGAAAGTTCAATACATAGTGTTATCATAATCATTAACACTGCCCCCTCATTTCCAACAGTTTACCAATAAGAACAAGCATGCAAACATAACTAAATAAGAACACAAACAGACAATTGATTCTTTCCATCAAAAAGAAAGAAAAAAAAAAGACAATTAGTATGAACATGATTTCTTCTTTTTAATATAGGGCAAAATGTAGTTCAGAAGATGTTTTTAGTAGTAAAAAGAACTATGAAAACTTACCTCCATGGAATAGCCCGCTCTTGATGCACACATTGCGTGAAAATGAGTAGCACATTTGCAACACTGGGTACAGGAACCATGACTCTGCTTACATATCACGCAACTCTGTACTCAATGCAAAAATAGAAAATAGATTCAAAAAACTGAAAAGTATTACCAACAGTTTAGAAAATTAATACATAACAGATGAAAAACTATAGGCCATAACCTTCTCCCAACAATTGGGGGTGAATATGAAGGCTATGAAAAGACATGAATAAAGATAATTCCAACTGCAGTTAACAAAATGCTAAATAAAACATCTAATTAAAGTACCACAAATAAAATTAAATGTAATCATTTCAGAATAGAATTTACCTTCAAGAAGGAATTCGATGGAATTTTAAGGATTCCAGTGGCAGGTTCCATTTTCTCATGATTCAAGAAACTAACTTCAGGCCGAAACCAAGCACATGTGACATGAACCCAGAGTGCCTCAACATCAGTAGGCTTCATAGCACCCCCTAAAGAAACAATTTTAAAATGTAATAAGAACAAACTTGGACATCAGTAGGCTTCAGGATGCAAGATAAAACATTTCAACAGGTAGAAACCGAAAGCTTTTCAACACACTAAAACTAGGTTGCATACCTTTTATAGGACAAAGGCAACATTCTCTATTCACATCAGGTGTTTCACATGCTCTACAAACCCACGAAGTAAAATCCTGGACATCTTTTGCCC
The DNA here is from genome assembly GCA_007844105.2 of Rhamnella rubrinervis. Taxonomy (NCBI): domain Eukaryota; kingdom Viridiplantae; phylum Streptophyta; class Magnoliopsida; order Rosales; family Rhamnaceae; genus Rhamnella; species Rhamnella rubrinervis. The sequence goes on from CM017584.2 coordinate 14,708,770, forward strand.
CATAGCATTCTTGATGAACAGCTATCTGACACCTGCAAAGAGTAAAAAGTAAGAAGATAGAAGTTTTTCCAGATGTAATAGTTAGGGGACTATAATTAAGTGAACCTAACACCAGGTCAAATTACAAATAAAAGACATACATAGTTCGCATACAAAACTAATGAATAAAAGAAACACCTATTGCAAATAATCATTTTGTTATCTTCCCAATCTTCGACCCATCTACAAATTGCACATCTTTCAGTCGTCCATTTTGCATTAACTGGCTCATATTTTACTGTTACAACAGAGATAAAAGCAAATTAAATCACCTAACAGATAAAAGATCATGTCGTCACAAATGAAAATGGTACCACACCCAACACACACACACACACACATAACAACAAGCTGTTAACACACATTTTTGTTCACAATCACCTTGCAAAAAAGTGAGTAGCTGCTGTTTATCTAGCTTAAGAGGATCCACACCATGAGCATTGTACTCTGCAAGCTGAAGTATATTAGATGTTAATAGCTAACCTGATAAAAACCATCTAATAAATAACTAGCTAGTTCTCATCAGCAGCACAAGGTGCAATTTACAAAAAAATCTTAGTAATAAACATAATAAATACAGAACAAGTCAAACTCATGAGGAGCTTTAAAAATTATAAATACTAGTACACACCCATTTTTCCAGTGGCATCATGGAACTATCCTTCACTTTTACACTGTACTTCCATTTTTTAGCTCTGCAACCTGTATGTCGTTCCCATTCACCGAGTGTCTGCTTCTTTGAGCCACATGAACCACAATTGCACACAACCCTGGAACACAAGGAAAAGAAGAAACTTATGAATCCCTCCTTTAAAGTACTAAATCCAGATACATTTCTTAATTCAGTTTTTTATTCTTTTTCCTTTAAGGCTGCAAAACCATGAAATAATTTATCCCAATAAAACCTTTATATTTAAAGAAAGACCAATGCTTACAAATGAAATTTTGGAATATAAGTTCCTTCCATGCCATTACACACCACAGTTATCTTCTCAGGCGGCAAAGCTTCTTTGCTTTTTCCTGCAGAACTGTTACAAAAATTGCCACATCATTAGGTTTTAAACTTAATGAAATCATCAAAAATATCTGTAAAGCCAGATATAATATGGGCTCAATATTGAATGAACAAAAGCAACAGGTAGTCCAACATACTTTACTTTGGGCTGACATTTATCTAAATCCGATGATTCACAATTGGACTTTGCTTTGCAATCAGGGCAATAGTAATCAACGTGCTCCAAATCCTAACCACAAGCTAATCAGTTTCACAAACTTCGGAATGATGAAAACAAATGAGAAAAAGAGACAAATTTCATATGAGAAAAAGAGACAAATTTGCAAATTAAGTATGAGTAGCATGCCTTGAGAAGTTTGCCAGAAATTTTGTCGCACTCAGCATGCACCCAAACATTACAACCATCACAACATACCTAATACAGAAAGTTAAGGCCAACAATCTCTTGAATTTTTTTGATTACGTAGAAAACTCATAGTCAGAAAGAATAACTAAGTTTTTGGCTAACTCACCCAATTTCCCCCATCTGAGTGGTGCCATATCTTCTTGCATATGCCACAATATTGTTTTGATTTTTTTAACTACATGGTAAAATGAACAGTTACAAACTAAAAGTCATGTTTTTGCTTAAACAAAACATATACATGTGTATGTGTGTGTGTGTCTGGTGTGTGTTTTTGTGTATAAACAAACAAATAAAACATTGACAAGAAGATTTAGAACCTTAGCACAATGTTTACAGAAATTCTGACTTTGACGACTTGAACCCTTTATTTTCTTAATTGTTTTGCAGGGTACAGTAAGGCCACAGCCATCACAAGGTCTTGTGTGATATCCTTCCTGCAAAATAAATTGAGTAAAACAAATAGCCATAATATGTGATATTACTTAGCTAGTATGAACTACACTATGTAGTTTTTCCTGTTGGTGCAAAATTGTTGCTTAACATCGTCAAAAGGTACTCCCTACATTCAGGCTTAGACAGCAAGAAACCAACAAGCTAGAAACTAATTATGCTAACGTTCTACTCTTATATGCCACTCCACAGCACTTCACCTTAAAAGACCGAGCAGAGGTTACCATGCATGACTTACACTACATTATATGGATCAGAGCCAAAATATCCTAAGAGTCAAATGTCTAGGATAGAATAATAATGGGAATAAAGAATTTAGAGAATTTACTTGATTTTGAGAATAATATTCCTGATCAGTAGTTCCTTGAAATTCCATGGGATATGCTTCCAAATTAGTTGTTTGACCACTACCAAAACTCGAGTCCATAATGCCATTTTCTGCTAACAAAGCCTCCTCGATTGCCATCTGAAATTCACTTGGTTTGCTCTTGTATAACTGGGTCTGCCCACGAAATCTTAACAAAAAAATTTTATAGACTCCAGGTATCTTATCAAAGAAGAATAATAATTAATATCTCACCAAGGACTGGTTAGCTACATACCTGTCCATGAATTTCATAAAGGGAAATATTGTTCCTTGCTTCACCCATCCATAGTCCTGCAAAACAATGTTCACTTAGATTCCAAAATGGATGTAACATGCCCCAGGGAGAGAAAGTGATGGAGAGATATTTACCCTTTGCTTTCCATTCTTTGAAAACCCAAAAAACATTACACAAATAGCACCGGGAATGCAACAACTTAGAACAGCTTCGGGCGCTTGCAATATGGGGTCAATCACCACAGCTGGCCAAGCCGGATAACTCCTCCCACACTTGGCCCAAACTATATCACCCAAAGCAAAGTCCTCTGGCCTATATATTTCTTTCCTTTTTCCAGTGTTCGCTTTTCTCACTCTCTCCAGGACTGGAAAGCTTAATCCATGAGTGTACTCTTTAGTTCCCATCCTTGGAAAAGAATTTCCATCACATTCTGAACCAATATACTTTCTACTATCAAAACTCTTAAATTCTATACAATCCACCTCTGCATCCTTCGCACCATATGGAGACAACTTCGAATTCATGAACGTGTTCTTGTCCTCTTTGTACTGCCTAGCAAATCTCAATTCATTAATTCTCTCCCCATCTTCCTTTACGAAAACTTCATCAACATCTTCTTCCTCGAAGCTCGTATCCGTTTCAACGAATTTGGCTTCATTCTTCCAAATGCTAAGAACCGAATCATTGAATCTTGAAGGAAGTATCTGAACTCGTCCTCGCGACGACCTTCGAAACCCCTTTGAACTTCCATTCAATCCTAGTCGACCGTTCGAACGCTTCAAGTTCGACTCGACCTCACCGGCCCAAAATGACTCGTCGTTGAACAAAGAACCTGACCCACTGCTGATATCTTCAACCTCACCATTAACGCAGGAATATCCATTCGTCCGCCGCTTCTTCTTATTCATCAAATACGAGTAATCTTCGCCATTAGACTCTTCGAGCTTACACCGCTTAAGATTCGGCATCTCGAATTTCATAGTGCGTTTGATTATCATCTTTCTACCATTCAATTGGACAAATTGACCTTCAAAATTCGAGTGAAACCCTAATTTCACACGGAATCCCAAATCGAAACTCCATAAAAAGGTCGAAAACTAAGTTTTCGTAAGGCAGCCGCTATTTAAACACCGATTTCTAAATCAAAATCTTTCACAGGCTCAGTATATCCCTGTAAAATCCTACATAAAACCCCGAATTCAATGCCAAACCCTAACTGGACCAATTAAACATACAGCCAATTAGATTTCAATAGTTTGCAGCATTCTCTTCGACGACCCCAAACAAAAAGAAAATCTCAAACAAATTTCAAGTTCCGAATTTTAGAATCGAATTTGTAACAAGCCGAAGTCAATTTTCTCGGGAAAAAGAAGGAAATTATTCCGAGAAAATCGATTCGAGGAGAAGGAACTCGAGCTGTTTTTTTTGGAGAAAAGGATCCGTTTTGTTTAACATACACGACAAGCCGATGTAGCCTGTAGACACATGATTTAATTATTCTAAAATAATATTTTGTTCAATAATATTTTTTATAGGTGAACAAAATATTATTTTCTTTGGTTTTAGCTTTTTCATGAAATTTAAATAATATTAAAATATTGAATCTGTGCCTGGAACGTGTGCCTCTTTTTTGGAATTTTTACCCCCAAATATTGGGAGGTGGGAGATGATGGAAATTTTGCTTGGCGGAGAGCGCGAACTGAAAATTGGGTGGGAGCATGGAGTTTCTGTGCTACCTGGCTACGATTGCAATGTACTTAGGGCTCCAAAGATACTCTGGCCTCTGTACTATCACGTGGATGAAAAGAATACTGGTACTTCTAAAATATATACTTTTATACTGTTAAAATTATATTATATAATAATTTATAAATATTTATACTTATATATAGCACCGTTTCAAAATAAGAGTACGAATATAAGAGTACGTATTCTGAAACCAGAATTTTTTCCCATGTGAATCGTAGTTGTCACGTCGGTTTTAACTCGCCGTTGTAAAAGGAGAAAGTCAAAGGGTTTTTTGGTAAATTGAATAGAAAGTGTCGGTGTACGGAGTTATTCCTGCGGCGTTGATGACTTGATACGTAGTCGTGAAGTTAGGAAACGGCTGCGTTTAAGAAAACCACAAAGCAAAAAGGAGCTGCGTTGCCATATCGACGATGTAAAGCACGAGTCGGTGAAGTTTTAGCTTAAGACGACGTCGTGCAACTATTTTGTTGAGAGCCCAACCCTAGCGCACAATTGTAGGACATGAAGGTACAAATAAACCGCCGCTAACTTCCGAGGCTCTTCGGGCGACAGAAAATACAGCGCCAAATCTGTTCGTTCAGAACCAAAACCCACACCTCAATTTTTCCAGGCTTTACGTTGCAAATTTTATCTCTTTTGTTTTGTTTTAATAAAAAATTTAAAACTTAATGGGTTGTATATGAAATAGCTGTTGAGATGGATATGATGGTGAAAATAGTAAAAGGTTTGAGCAGGGAGATTGGCGATGGCAGGGATGGTATGCGAGATGAAAGGAAGAGGGCCCTAGTCCTTTGTCAGAGCAATTCCATTGTGACTGTCGCAACCTCTTCTACAACAATTGGGTCGTAAAAAAAGGCGTGGGTTGTATTCTAATATTGAATACTTACCTAGACTTCGCCCAACACCTACTATCATATTGATGGTGTTCATCCATCGCCTGCCATACTGCTTCCTGCATTGATCAAAACCTCCTTACTGATCCTTCTCTCTCTGCGATTCAGTAGCAATTTCGTTTGTTTAGCATAAAGTTTCAATTTTTTTCATATCCTTTATGTCTGCTTCACTATATTTATAAAGGGGAGAGTTCTTTTTTTATAGGGAAGCATGTCTATAACAGCCTACTTTATAAAACTACAACAAGACATTGTTTTTATTACTGTATGTAGTTTGTCCCAGACTTTGCCTGAATTTTTTTTTTTTGGTTTTGTTGTAGAAAGACTTTGCCTGATTGTTATGCAATAAATTGACAAGCTTGATTACGATTATGATTGGTGGTATTTTAGGTAGTGCCATCAGAAATGCAGATGCCAACTTTCTTGCTTGTTTTCGTTGCTCATAAATTTGTCTTCTTTTTACCTTTTCTTCCTGATAACATGATTAGCTATTCTTTGTGTGTTTGATTTATTACAATGGTTCATTGAGTCCATGTTATGTATGATGGGAGGAAGGTCTCTCTACATGGTGAAGGATTATGATGTGTTTGTGACTATAATATATATATATATATATATATATATATAGTTGGTTTTTGCTAACAAGATTTGACAGTGCATAGCAGGCTAACAAGACCAATCTTTGTGCATTTGTCAGCTCCCTTTATCGTTGTTTAGAAGGTACAAAGTTGATGGCCTGCTTCTTCCAGTTTAAGCAGATTGCTCTCCAATTGTATCCTTTTAGTTTTCCATAAGCATGTATCTTGAAAGGTGTTGGCATATTGTTTTGCTATATATGGAGGTTACAATTTTTTAGTATTAAGGAGATTGGAGCATGACCAACTGATCATGTAACTTGAAAGATCTTTTGTGTTATGCTATCTGTGAAATTATCTTGTTTACTTAGACATACAGGTAGATGGTAAACTTTTGTTGAGCTACTTGATGAAAGCTATCCACTGAAATTCATCATATAATTTGCTGGAGCCTTTTCATTTCAGTTTACTTAGATATACAGGTAGATGGTAAACTTTTGTTGAGCTACTTGATGAAAGCTACCCACTGAAATTTATCATATAATTTGCTTGAGCCTTTTCACTTCAGTCATTCCTCTGTTTCAAGTTGTAAGATTTCTATGATAACAAAGTTGTAAATTTTGTACAGGGACAAAGGTGATCATAAAAGTAGATGTTATATACAAAACCACAAAGGAAGATTTTCGGCTAGCGTGTGATTCTTTGTTGTTGCAGCTTTCGTTGCTTTGGTCAGAAAGACTAGCATCACAAAGATTCATGAGCTAAGTTTGTTTTAAACGTTTAAGTCCGCACGGAGAAGTTCAAGAAAACAACCATCAAAGTCGAACTGCTAACGCAGTGACAACAATGTTGCTAATAACAAATTAAAACTAGATGGGGGAAAAGGGTCCTGCTTGGATCAAAGCCGGAGTGCATTTTTGTAATGCTCAAAGAATATATCTAGCAGTTTTGTATTGTTTCTTTAATGTAAAAGCTAATGTCAATGCACTAATTTGTTTATTTCTTGGACGTATTCCTTTTTTAAATATGGGTCAATGAATGAACACGATAGTGAATATTATATGTGTCATCCCATCTCAAATGTAGTAGTGTAAGATAAGTTGGCCCCCCCTACATTTTTCCTTTTTCTCTTTGTTTTGGTAAGAGAGGAGGCAATACAATGGCCGTCCTCAGTAAACCATGAAATAGATCAGCTTGAATGCTGACCTGCTGCTAAAGAAACATGACATTGCATCAATTAGTCTCTTCATCTGCGTCATGACATGACAATGATTGCACTACACACGAATAGCCATTTGGAATTATGAGACTTTGCTTCTGGTCGTAGCATGTCAGTTTTGGCTTCTTTTGGGAGAATAATACTAGGCCATTATATTTTAGCTGCGTATTTATAGCATTCAGAGTGGTGGCTGAGCTAATGAGATAAAAAGTTAATGAAGTTTGATTGCTTGATTGTCATTATCTTTATAGTTTCTTTTCTTTATTGCTGTGAAGTTGCAAAGAGGTGGGGAACCTGGAGTTGTGCATATTCTAGTTGATTTTGATGCCTATGCATTGAATTGACTTTGCTAGAGGGGACAACAGTGCAAGTGCTGCTGATAATATGGAACACACAGATAGACATACACTTCATACAAGCCTCGCTGATAAGAGAGTGTGGGCGTGTTTGGTTCCGATCAGGATCATGAAATGCCACTCCCATATTCCAGCATGAAGGAATCTTTAGTTAGCCTAGTGTTTGAGGCACCTCTATTGGTTTTTGAACAAAATTACAGTGATTTGATTGGATAGGTTTGACCAACCATGCTTTTCCATTACCAAAAAGTATGTTTTACTTTTCCATCTCACCTCTAATACACCTTTTATTAGTGAGTAATTGGCACAATACTGAGCTATGGACAATGTGGTTGACAAACAAAAGACCTAAAAAGAACTATTTATTTAATCAAAAAGTTCTTTTTTTTTAACAATAAACACAATCTCATGCCGCCCCACTTATTTCGTTTTAAGTGGCTAAGTTGGTCCTAGAAACTTGTTCTGTTCAGTAGTGGCCACTAGTTGACTGTAATCTTAAAAATTTATTTTATAGTGGGTTTTCATGTATTATTTCTCTAACTATTTAGCAGCAGTAGCACCAAGCTGTGACACATTATCATGTCCAATGCATTGCGAAAATACCAAACGGAGGCAAAAACAAATAATAGCAAAAAGGTTTTGGCTTGAGAAAAATGTTATGCATATGGATATTTAATGGAGAAAAGTAGTGTCTTTAATTAAGGTGTTGGTGATGAAAGCGCTTTCGTATTAGATCGTTTATCATTTTCTAATCTTTGAAAATTATATCTTAATCTTAATAGGCAGACCCAAAAGTGTATGTTTATGTTAATTTATGTACAATAATTTAACAGCTCCTCAGTCCTGACTAGTAGTACTACTAGAGGAGAATATAATAATGCTCAAATCTCGTATAAATTGAAGCAATACAATCTTCTAGCTCTGGCAGCACTCACTGTGTTTCTTTTCGATATATAAACATATATTTGATCTTGTTGCCTATTAATTAATATATTTTTTAATCTTGACCATTTTCTTCTCGCCAACTATCTTACCCTCCACAAATATATGTTTGGACGTGTGCGTGTAAAATTAAACTTAAATTAATTCGATTCCTTTTTCTTTTTCCTTTTCCTTTTTTTATTTGGTCGGAAGAAATTACTCCGATCGGAGCTTAGATTTTCACTTTCTAGGAATTTTTTTTTGTAGCACCTAATTATGTCAAACATGAATATTATTAATATGTGGCAAAACGAAGCAGTAAAACTTAGGATTTAACACGGCCAAATATTATTTTTTTTACATGGAAGTTACTTATTTTACATGTACGTTTATCTTTTGGCCTTCCTGATAGGTCAAGGTTACAAATTTTTTATGTTTTAATCCAAATCAAAACATGAAGAAAACTAAAATAAATAAATTGTAAATTACGTACACAGATGAAAGTGGGTAGGAACGCTGTGTGTTTTACGGTCATCATATATGGAAATCGCAGCTCAATTATTCATGAAGTTCCACAGCTTTTTCGCCGACAAAATAATCCTTTGGATACAGGTTAATTTTTTTTTTTTTTGTTGGGTAGTTTTTGGATACAGGTTGATTCGATGAACTAATTGTGGATCGGACTACGTCAGTTTTCTATTCATACACTGGTGCATATATACATACACATACAGAATGCGCAGATGCATATATAAATATATATATATATACACACACACACACACACCTGTTTTTGGTGTATGATGAATACCTGTTTTTGGTATATGATGATTACCATCATTATCATCATCCATGCCGTATCTAGATCATTCGTACTTATGTGCATATCTGTGTTTGTGCCGCAGTCAATAAAAAGGATCGTCCAGTCCAACCATGTTGGCAATCGAAAAAAGAAAAGTACAAATTAATCAAAGTCAGTCTCTGGTCGTAATTTCATTATAAATTTTGTTAACTAAAATAACAAATACTGTTGGACAATTATGAACCATGTAAACAGGTGGAATGGCGTGCCACGCAACTCAACATTCTTCCATACCTCACCCAACTTTTGTTTTATTCAGAAAACTACGATTTTTGTAATTTTGCCCTTAAAATTGTAATTATTATCACCTTTTTAAAGATATATAACGTATTTTGGCTGTGAACATGATCATCAAAAGTAAAAACAATTAAAAATATATAGTTTAAAAATACAGCACTAATTTATTTTTTAATTTTTTAATTTTTAAGGAGTTAGAGAATCCGAGGCGCCCGTGTCAAGCAAGTTATCCATCAGCTAGACATCAATTTCTACGGGGATATTTTATAAATACGGAGGTGGGTTATCCATCCATATGCTTCACGGCTACAAATACAAATCCATTACGATTTGAACACCGCACGCATAACATAATCGAAAAGAAACCAAAATTTTCACACATATATAGTGATTGGGGAATTCATAAGCATCTTTGATTTAGTGTATTTATGGTGATTGAGATGTAAGTCTAAGTTGGAGCAATACTCACTGAGATTTTATACAGTTGCATTGATGTGTATGTGTGTGTGTGTGTATATATATATAGTTAGCTCCCTCGCCAAACAATGTGATTCTCACATTTTAAGTGTGTGTCACATTTTCATCCACTTTCAATTATTATATCAAATTATAAACATAAATGCCAAATACATGTCTAGCATGTCTAGTATAAATCACTGATTGGTTTAAAATTTGATAATTTTAGACGTCGCTTTTGTTGAGGAAATATTGCACATAAACACAAAACTTCTTTTGTGACTTTCTGCAAAATGACCCGAAGAAAAACTTCAACGGCCGTGATCTTCTGATTAGAGATACACGAGCATCTAGTCAATAGTTCGAATGGACCTCTCCAGGCCCAGACCGTGGTCCCCCCTCAACGGCAACTAGTTCGTTCTTGCCCTGTAAAGTGCAACTGCAGCCTACCCTTTCTGCTACAATAATAATGTAAAATATTTTGAAAATAATAATAATAATATATATTTTTTTCAAAAAATAAAAATTTTCAAATTTTTTTTATGGAATTAAAAAATGAAATAATCTTCGCAATGCGATAATCACTCCGTATAAGGCAGAGTCTGGCATAAGAGGCCAGTATGTCATTCTGACTGTTAAATCTCCGCCCTTCCTTCCTTATCACACCCGCCTCTCTTTCTCATTTTTATTTTTATTTCTCTTTTAGCTTTCTCACCATTTCTTCTCCAATTCCATATCCACTTCACTGTTATATGCTCTCTTCATTATCCAATCTCTCAAACCCACCTCGGATACATCCTCTCACTGATTCTTCATAAATTTCCACCTTATATATATGGTTTTCACAGAGCTGCGGTGGCTCTGCAGTAGCTCCAATTTTGGTGCTCTTTTTCTTCAACTGAACTTCGTACTGCATTAAAACAATCTGTTTCTCTCCATTTCTTCAATAGAAGAAAATTGTTCTACTTGTGTTCTGCTGCTTGGTAATTATTTTTCTGAAGCTCTTACAGTCATTCATGTGACTTCTTGCTATGACATATAAAGCCTCCTCCTTCTACTTCTGCTTAACTTTTAAAATCAATTTGTAATTGGTGGGTATTCAATTTTATCCTCAGAACTGCTTTCTCATTTGATGGGTTCTGCTATGTACAAACCTCTGTGTCTGTTCACGGACTTGGTCGATAATCATGAGCTATACATGTTGATAGCTAATATGTTATTACATAAATCTAAGACTGATTTATAAAACATTTTTATACAGGTGGGTTGAGCCTAATTTCTTCAACTCTCACTTCGTTCAATCCAACAAAAGGTTGAAAAATGGCGCCGAGGAACAGTCGCGGAAAGGCCAGAGGAGGAGAGAAGAAGAAGAAAGAAGAAAAGAGTACAAACACTCAATTTTGATTATCAGAAATTCCTAACCTAATTTTGAACATCTACTGGATTTTATACAGATTGTTGTTTTGTGACTCGCAGTTCTTCCTGTTGTTATGGACATCACTGTGAAACTTCCCGACGAAACCCATGTTATTTTAAAGGTAAGATATGCTTGCTGTACCATTACCAAGTACGGCCATAACTCTCATATTTGTTTATTATTTGACTTAGTCACAAGTCACAGATTGAGATTCTCATTACTCACTCTGTGTTTGTCCGTGTGTGCTTTGTTTTGCTTCTTAGTTGCAAATGGTGGCATCTTTTGCTCCCCTCTTTGCATTGCATTGCAAAGCAAAGTTGATTTCTATTTAGTTTTGATCATTTTAACCACCGTTACGGTGTAGAATGATTTTTTCTTTTTCATTGGTCAACTTCGAATCTTTTAGACCAGATGCTGCTTTCATTGTAGTAGAAGCTAGGCTTTGGCTGTGAGCGTCTGAATTAATGTCATTTAGCTTTAAAACAAAAAAAATAAACCAAAAGTTTTGGGTTTCTCCGTGTCTTTATTAATATTATTTATTATCTGTTTAAATAACAAAGCTGTAGTACATTCATTGGTGGTGAGGTATTAAGATGCTGATCAGCGTTTGGATGGAAATGAAATCTTAAGCAGGGAATATCAACGGACAGAATAATCGATGTTCGCCGATTGTTATCTGTGAACACTGAAACCTGCAGCATCACGAATTTTTCACTATCCCATGAGGTAATTTTGTTACTGTTATTTACGATTGTTAGAATATTTTTCTTAATCCAAAATTATGGGATTGATTTAGTAAATAAAATTTGGCCATTTGTACATCACAAGGGTCAAATTTCATGCTTACAATCAACCCAGGTTGGGATATTCTTCGTCACATGTGACTTAAATGCCAATAGGGGTGGGGGGGTCAAATACGTATGGTGATGACGTGAGCAAAAAATTTGAAGCCTGAGTGGAGCTAAATTAAAATTACATTATTACCCGCGAAGAGTTTCAAGCGTCTTAAAATGATTTAAAGCTATCCAAATGAGGAAAAAAAAAAAATTGAAGCAAGGAAGGATAAAAAATGACCACCCAATAACAAAAAAAAAAAAGAGAGGATAAAAGTTTATACCTTTTCTTCACTTATTTATTTTTAATTAATTTAATGAATTAATTCCCATATCAGTTGTATACCTAAGGGTAATTTAGACATTAAGCAGCGATGAAATTATTAATACGCCCTTTTTTCAGGTAAGAGGGCCGCGTTTAAAAGATACGGTGGACGTCTCCGCACTAAAGCCATGCATCCTTACGTTGGTTGAAGGTACGTTACATCTCGAACGACGTCGCTTTGTACATAACTTTTCACGGCGTCGTTTCCGTTCTCTTCCCTCGATCGAAATTCCTCACCTTGCCCTGTGCTCCGTTTTCTCAGAGGAATACGATGACGAGCGGGCCACGGAGCAAGTTAGACGCGTGCTGGACCTCGTCGCGTGCACGACGAGCTTCGGACCATCGTCGTCGAGCAAGGACCAAAGCTCTACTAAGCCCGATGCTCCTCATTCAGCCGCTGGAGTTAAAAGTGCACTGGGTGTGCAGGATAAGAACGATAAGAAATCTACTACTACCAAATCTCAAGGCTCTTCAGGATCGAAGCAGCAAGATTTGGCGGTGGATACAGAGACCGAAATGAGCCACTCGTGTCCTATGCTTGGTTCCTTCTACGAGTTTTTTTCTCTCTCCCACCTCACACCGCCAATTCAATGTGCGTACATTTCTGATAATGTATATGTGTTAATTTGTCTGTTAATTAGCTAGCGTTTGTAAAGCATGTCTTTAGAATTTTTACGTAATTTTAGGCAATAATTGAAGACACTGGAAATGCTATGAATGTTGCAGTTATAAAGAAGGTGATGAAACGGCGTGTCGACGAGATTTCAGCGGATGATCATCTCTTTTCTCTTGAAGTAAAAACCTCTTTCTCAAGACACAAGCGACGACGTCGTATAGTATATCAAAATGCATATGCATGCTGATATGTTTCATTTGTTCTTGGTCTTTGTAAAATCTTGATGAGTTTCCTTTGTTGGTTATGATAAAGGTGAAGCTTTGCAATGGAAAGGTGGTTCATGTCGAAGCTTGCAGGAAGGGATTCTATAGCGTTGGGAAGCAGCGAATTCTGTGTCACAACCTCGTTGATTTGTTACGGCAGCTTAGTAGAGCTTTTGACAATGTTAGTACCACTGATTCGCTAAGCTTAAGCTCGAATGCGTGGAACTGATTATAATTTCTTCATCTCTTTGTTGTTTTTGGTTCTTTTTGTTAAGAATTTCCGGTATACGTTAATTACATGAGACACATTTTTGGATATTTCTTTATTTCCTGTTACGTTATTGTTCTGTTTGGTTGTTAGTTTGATATCTCATCTCTCATATTTCAGGCTTTTGAAGACCTCATGAAAGCATTCTCAGAACGTAACAAGGTAAACAGTTAGACTTGCTCTGACAGTCATTGCACGAAGAAGTTTCCAATAAATTTTCGCCCTCTATTCTGGAATTAACTTTTTGTTATGGCTTGCCTGCAGTTTGGTAATCTTCCTTATGGCTTCAGGGCCAACACATGGCTTGTTCCACATGTTGCAGCCCAATCGCCATGGGTATTCCCTCCTCTCCCTGTAGAGGATGATACTTGGGGAGGAAATGGAGGTGGTCTTGGAAGAGATGGAAAATGCGACCTCATACCTTGGGCTAATGAGTTTTCTTACATTGCATCCATGCCTTGTAAGACATCTGAGGAAAGGCAGGTCCGTGATAGAAAGGCATTCCTTCTTCACAGCCTATTTGTTGACGTCTCAATTTTCAAAGCCATTAGAGTCATCCAGCGTGTAATGGACAAACCAAACTTAACATGTTCAGTTCCAAACAGTAAAATCCTTTACGGTGAAAGAGTAGGGGAGTTGATCATCACAGTCATGAAAGATGCATTGAATGCAAGCTCTAAGATAGACACTAAAATTGATGGAATTCAAGCAATTGGAGTGGAGCGAAAGAATCTAGTAGAAAGAAACCTTCTAAAAGGGATCACTGCTGATGAAAATACTGCTGCCCATGTAAGATAGTTTAGCAAGTAATATTAGACTAGTGATATTGTCTCTAGTGTCTGTGATTTCTGAAGCAAGTTTTACATTATGGGTGCAGGACGTTTCAACTCTAGGTGTTGTCAATGTAAGATATTGTGGTTATATTGCAGTTGTGAAGGTTGATGATATAGAAACTAAGAAGGTCAGTTCTCAATCTCAAAGCATGGAACTTCTTGATCAGCCTGAAGGTGGTGCCAATGCCCTTAATATTAACAGGTATCACTTAATTAATACAATATTCTGTCATTGTCTCATCCTTGTGTAGTCTTGTATGCAGTTCGAAGTGGACATTTTAATTCATTGAACTTTATCAGACAGAGCGTAGCTACTGTCTTGTTCCTTACAGTTTGAGCTTCATTAGACAGAGCCTAACTAATTCCTTGTTCCGCGCAGTTTGAGATTGCTACTCGATAAAAATCCACCTTCAGAGCAGAACAAGCCTGGACCAGATTTGCAAATACTGGAACATGAAGAGCTTTCAGATTCCTCTGCTTTTGTTGAGGGATTGTTAGAAGAAAGTGTTGCTAAACTTGAGAAAGAGGACCTAAAAGCAGACCAATTTATAAGATGGGAACTTGGAGCCTGCTGGATACAACACTTGCAAGACCAAAAAAATACAGAAAAGGATAAAAAACCATCCAGTGAGAAGGCTAGAAATGAGATGAAGGTTGAGGGACTTGGGACACCTCTTAAATCCCTTAAGAACAAGAAGAAATCAGATGCAAACAATGTGAAATTGCAATCCGAGAACTCAAAAACATCTGAAAATGGTGTTGTTGGGGAAGCTGAAACTGCTATTTCACCTTGTCTAGAACCTCAGCTTGAAAGCAATGCCAAAGAAAACGAGCTTGTGCTGAAGAGGTTGTTGTCTGATGCGGCCTTTGCTCGACTAAAAGAATCGGAAACTGGGCTTCATTGCAAGGTAATATTTCTTAAATATCATAAGGAGATCTACAGCATCTATTTATCTCTATCACCATGCTTGACAGTCTCTTTAAGAACTAATTGATTTATTTCTTAACAGTCTCTTCAAGAACTAGTTGACTTATCTCAAAAGTATTACTTGGATGTAGCTCTTCCAAAACTGGTAATTACTGAATATTCTTTGTTTCATATTTTCTGCACACAAATATAGTGTGGTGGTTCTGATTTATAGTACTTTTTAAATGCTACAGGTAGCAGATTTTGGTTCATTGGAACTCTCACCAGTTGATGGTCGGACTTTGACTGATTTCATGCATACTAGAGGTCTACGGATGCGTTCTCTAGGGCATGTTGTAAGTACCTTGTTTGGGCCTTGACTTTTGATACTGCAAATTTGCAATTCATATCTTCTATATTCGACCCTAATTGCCACATGACATACATTTATGTTAACCAGGCCATTTGAACCATATAAATTTGCTCTCCTTGTTCTATTGCCAAGTATTGATTCTATTAAACTTTAATTTACTTATAGCTGTTATTACTTTGACTTCCTCCCAGTTATTAGAACTGCCTGAAGATTTCAAAACCTTGATGTAGTGAGGAGATTATGAATTATAAGAATGAAATTATGCTTATTTGGGTTTTCCCATATCAAATGATGATTACATTTTGATTTTCTTTACCAGGTCAAGCTTTCAGAGAAATTATCCCACGTGCAGTCACTTTGTATTCATGAAATGATAGTGCGAGCTTTTAAGCACATCCTTCAGGCAGTGATTTCTGCAGTTGCTAACACTGAGAAAATGGGTGTATCAATAGCTGCTGCATTAAATCTGATGCTTGGGATTTCTGAAAATGATAAATTAAATAAGTCTGGTAAGGTCCATTCTCTTGTTTGGAGATGGCTGGAGGTATTCTTGAGAAAGCGGTATGAATGGGATCTTGGTAACTTCAACTACAAAGACGTGAGGAAATTTGCAATACTACGTGGATTATGTCATAAGGTATTTTAGATTAGAGTATGAATTTCAGAGTTTTGGGTATGGCTGTGCACTCTTTTGAACAGGGTTTTTCTGATTGACTCTATTCTCTCTTCTCTACTTACTGAAAACTTATAATTAGGGGTGGCAATGTCGAGTCCTGCCATGTATGATGACAATTTAGATTGTGAAAACCCTTTATTATTTAAGGATGATATAGTAGGAATTTAATACTTTCTTTTGTGTGTTTTCCCTTTTCCTCTGATCCCATATATTTAGGTTGGAATTGAGTTGGTTCCAAGGGATTTTGACATGGATTCTCCAAACCCATTCCGAAAGTCAGATGTTGTCAGCCTGGTTCCAGTTCATAAGGTGGTGAATTTTAACATAAAAAAAATTGACATGTGTTTTTGTCAAATGTTCCTGAAATGATTGACTTTATCCATATTTTTTATTTCATTGCAATTTCTGTTTCTTTGCAGCAAGCTGCATGCTCTTCTGCAGATGGGAGGCAGCTACTAGAATCATCAAAAACAGCTTTAGATAAGGGAAAACTCGAAGATGCAGTTGCCTACGGGACAAAGGTATTTATTGGGTTTAGCAACTTTTTCCAATATTCTAGTAGATTACTCAACTTCTTTGGTTCTTGCAGGCTCTTGCAAAGCTTGTAGCAGTTTGTGGTCCATACCATCGGATGACGGCCGGAGCTTACAGCCTCCTCGCGGTAGTTTTGTATCATACTGGAGACTTCAATCAGGTCTACTATTTGTCCTTCCTGTTTTGATGGTGCTCTGACATATCAGTAATAGAGACACCAAGTTTGTTATTGTTGTCTTCTTGGATCTTCTTACATCATAATCATTAATGGCTGCGGTTAATGCCTGAGGTCCTAAACAAAGAATAAGAGTTTGCATTTTCTTTATGATAAAAGTTTTCAAATCAAAGCTGTGTATACATATTTCAGGCTACAATTTACCAGCAAAAAGCACTGGATATCAATGAGAGAGAATTAGGACTTGACCATCCAGATACGATGAAGAGTTATGGGGATCTGGCTGTATTCTATTATAGACTTCAACATACAGAGCTGGCTCTCAAGTATGTTTTTAATCTTGTGCAAAGTTAATATTTATAAAAATTATCTGGAAATTTGCATAGCAATACAAACTCTGCACTGGACTTTCACGATCAACGGATAAGAGGGTCCAGTGCAGAACATGTTGCATGATAGCCTGTTTGAACTTGATAAAATTAATCACTTGATGGGTATTTTGAATGGATGTTTGCATAATAAAGCTAGATGTATTGCTATTATTTTGTCTTCCTATGCTGATTTATGCTGGGAATAAAGTAGTCATAAACTTTGTAGCCTGTTTAATCATGGATTTTATAGCGCTTTTTTTTTCTTTTTAACTCTTCCCTCAATATTTATTAATCAGGTATGTAAAGCGTGCTCTGTATCTTTTGCATCTCACATGTGGTCCATCTCATCCAAACACTGCTGCAACATACATCAATGTCGCTATGATGGAGGAAGGCTTGGGAAATGTTCATGTTGCCCTTAGATATCTTCACAAAGCTCTGAAGTGTAACCAGAGGTTGCTAGGCCCAGACCATATTCAGGTTTGTGCTTCTCTTTTGTTCATTTGTTGGAACATCTTTTTCTTCTCGTGCATCACCATAGATTTCCTGGTTTCTCTGGAAACTTTATTTTGTGTTTGCTTTATATATTTGAAAGTTAATCCATTATAATATTAATCCTCCAGACAGCAGCTAGTTACCATGCTATTGCAATTGCACTGTCATTGATGGAAGCATACCCTCTGAGTGTTCAGCATGAACAAACAACCTTGCAAATTCTTCGAGCAAAGCTTGGCCCTGATGACCTTCGTACACAGGTTTTCTCATGTCCAAGGCTTAATTGCTTCTGGAGGCATTTATAATTATTCTGTTTTACAAGCTCTTATTTATTTGTGCTGTATAGAAAAGCTTAGGGACCTCAGATTAATGTGGATTACTGATATAGCACTTGATTTTTGGAGAAGATTACAATTGATTGAATAGTTAGGATCATTCAACCAGTTTAGTAGAGGGACTAATTAGATGAGCTAAATTATTATTACATTAGAGCATGCATTATAATTAGATTCTTAAACTTAATTTGCATTCAAATGATACAGGATGCAGCTGCTTGGCTTGAGTACTTTGAATCCAAGGCTTTTGAACAGCAAGAAGCTGCACGAAATGGTACTCGAAAGCCTGATGCTTCTATAGCCAGCAAAGGCCATCTAAGGTAAATAGCACCATACCTAATAGTATGGAATTTTATGCTGAGAGTTGAAAGAATCATTTTCATCGTCTACTTTATTTACTTGATTTTACTTGTTTTTTAGGGTTATGTCTCCTATATTTTGCCGTCTGGTTATGTTTTAGTTCTCTTTTGGATTTGGCTTCGTGATATACATACTTAGATTGCCATATTTGGAAATATAAATGAAAAAATCTAATAAAAATGCTACTTGCTAGTAACTAAGAATTCCAGACTCCGTTATACAAGCAATGAAAATCTCATGGTTGTATTATCACCATCATAGTGTTTATGCGCTTTATGTTTGCAGGCCACTAAAGGTTGACTGAAGAATAACTTTTACTCTATTTCCTATTACTTTTTGTTTTTTCTTTTTTTCTCTTTTTACTAAGCTTTCCTCCTAAACAAACTTGGCAGTGTGTCAGATTTACTTGACTACATTAATCCAAGCCATGATGCGAAAGGAAGAGATTTGGCGGTTAGGAGGAAAAACAACATTACAAAGGTATTTTTGGAGCCTCGATCATTCTTTGGTTTTGATATTATTTTTTATTTGTTTATTATTTTCTAATTGCTAAGCTAGCTTGGGTCATTGTTAATACAATAATATCAATCCATTGCCAATGAGCTATGGTGGTAAATTGAAACTTTTCTACGGGCCTAAACCTTTATTCTCAATCAGTAGCCCATGAACTATGCTTATGGATTATGGCATAAACCCCCATTTTGGAGATATCATAAAAATAAGTAGCCCGAGAACTCGCTACTATTAGCAAGCACAAACAAACACTGTAAAATGGTTTAATGAAACGGTGCGTTTGAACGATAGTTTAACTTAAACGTTTTCTTTAATGCACGCGTTTTATAACATATGCGACATCGGGGTTTATAAAATAGTTTAATGAAACGGTATGTTTAAACGACAGTTTAATGTAAACGGTTTCTTTAACGCACGCGTTTTATAACATAAGCAACATCGGGTTTATAGTACCCCTATATATATATATGTATATATTACCAGAATGTGAAAGACTGCTACTGTACTTTCCTGCATGTTATACCTCACTAGAGTATAATTTTCTTTTTGTCCCTTATCCTTTTTAATGCATTTCAATCTTCTCTTCATCTCCAGCTGAAGGGAAAATCCTACCAAACTATAAGCGTAGCAAGTCCTGACGAGTCTCCAAAAGAATCAGCGAAGGAGGGTTCGGATGAAGAGATTCCTATTTCTGAATCAAGACGCAGCACAGATTCCATTGAGGAGACTAACTCTGCACCTATTGTGCCCCAGCAGATTAATGTTGTAGAAGGGAGTACAGGTGACGAGCCTAATATTTCCAATGAGACACTTTCTGAAGCACTTGCTGATCAAGGAGAAGGTGGATGGCAACCTGTTCAAAGGCCTAGATCAGCTGGCTCTTATGGGCGGCGTCTAAAGCAGCGGCGAGCAACTATTGGCAAGGTCTATACTTTCCAGAAGAAACATGTGGATACAGACAATGACGACCCTTCTATGAAGAACAATCATCAGAATGGTAGGTACTACGTTTTAAAGAAAAGGACAGTACCACATGGAAGTTATGCTGATCACCACACTACAATTCCCTCCCAAGGCACTAAATTTGGGCGGAGAATAGTCAAAGCTGTAACCTACCGGGTCAAGTCAATGCCTTCTTCTACCAAAATTGATACAGCAGAGGCCTCTGGAAATGGCAATCATGTGTTTAGTTCTCCATTGGAACCCGGTCGACATGCTTCACCGAAGGACCTTGGTCCAAAGAAAAATCCTATAGTTAGTCTCGGAAAATCTCCTTCATACAAGGAAGTAGCATTGGCCCCGCCAGGTAGTATTGCTAAGATGCATGTTGGGGTTTCCGAAAATGATGTTGCGGACAACTTGGAACACGGTGTTGGGAAACATGAAGAGGAAACAAATGAAGCAAGAGGAAATGATGAACCAATCATAACAGGGGTAGAAGATATACTTGAAGAAGAGGATAAAAATTCTATGTTGAAGCATACAGATCACTTAAAAGAGGAAACTGAAGTTGTTGAGAAGAAAGAAGAGGCCCATTCAACCAACGTAACCGATGAAAATCATTCTCCAATGGTGTTTGAGAGCATGGATGGACTTGGGTCCAGTGACGTTGGTGTTCCAGATGTGGTTGAAGACAGCATACTGATTAATGGGGTACAAAATTCTTTTGATTCTCCAAAGAAGGAACTGGAGGAGAAGGATTTATCTGGCAGTTTTGAACTCCATATTAATTCCAACACTGCCTTACAAGGAGTAGAGGATATAGAGGATAAATCCTTGGTTGTAAATACAGGTGATACTCGTACACTTACCAATAAGAGGTTGTCAGCTTCTGCTGCTCCTTTCAACCCCTCACCATCCACTGCACGTGCTGCACCAGTTTCCATGAACATCACTCTTCCTGTTGGTCATGGTGCTATCCCAGCTATTGCACCTTGGCCTGTAAACATGAATATTCACCAAGGGCCTACTGCTGTGATACCCACAGTTAGTCCAATGTGCTCCTCCCCTCATCATCCATACCCATCTCCTCCAGCAACCCCAAACATGATACAGCCATTGCCCTTTATGTACCCACCTTATACTCAACCGCAAGCAGTTCCAACCAGTACTTTTCCTGTAACTAGCAGTGCTTTTCATCCCAATCATTTCACATGGCAATGCAATGTCAACCCTAATGTACCAGAGTTTGTTCCTGTATCTGTTTGGCCTGGCTGCCATCCAGTGGAATTCACTGTCCCACCACCTGTTGTTAATCCCATCGCTGAAGCTGTAGTGGAGCCAAAAGTTCAGTCTGATAATTCTGCACCAACTCTGCCAGTAGACATTGAAAATGTGGGGGAAATGAAGAAAGAAGTGAAACCTTTAGCACTGGGAGCAATTTCTAATGCAAATGAAGTAGATGGAGAGGGACCAGAAAGTGTAAAGGTGAATGGTCCTTCAGGTCTGAATGGGGCTGAAAATGCTGGTAATGAACCAAATAACAAAGGGCAATATAAGGCTGGAAGCGGCGATGGAAGGATTGATGGTGAAAGAACCTTCAGTATTTTGTTAAGGGGAAGAAGAAACCGAAAACAGACTGTGAGAATGCCGATAAGTTTGCTCAATCGACCATATGGCTCGCAATCTTTCAAAGTTATATACAACAGAGTAGTGAGGGGGAATGATGCTCACACGTCTACCAGCTTCTCTTCAAGTGAAAACCTAACAGCCAGTGCTACTTAATCCCCACCTTTTGTTCTTGCCATTTGGTATGTTATGATTATCAAGAGAAGAGAAAAGTGAGATACTAACCTTCTTTTCTATCATACACAAAAAGGGACAAGAAAGGATTGGATCTCCTTGGACTTTCATATTCAGAACCTTTTGAATTTCTGATTGCACTTCATTCTGAAGATATGCAGGTTAGTGTTCTTATTATAATCATCAATTATACCTTTCCGCAGATGATATCTATTTATAATATTAGTACTTTCTAACAATTTAGAATCTGCAAAATTGGGTTTAATTGTTCATGAAAATGATTCAATAAGGTTGTAAAAACCTTGGTTCAAGAACAAGTGTACGTAAATTGTGGCGCAACCTTTTATGCATCTAGAATATGACTTTGTCAATGAATTGTTCCTTCGATACCTCAGAATGACCAACGTGTTCTGGGATAAGGGGTTGGCAATTTACCACTATCAAATATTTAAAGTTTAAACTCTTATTGAACTTGTGTGTTAACTCTTGTGATGATGAGGGCTTTTGTCCGATGTGCAATTGTGCAGGCTTACAATGGAAAGGTACTATTTAGGAATTGGGACTTCTACGGGCACATTTTTGACACGGCGATTTTGGTTCCACCGTATTGTAGGAAAATTTTGTTATTTTGGACCACAGCATTTGATATGGAAATCAGTTCTTTTGGTTTCCAATAGCAGTGATTTTGGCGAATAATTTGTTTTAATTGTATATGACCTCAATTTTGTACTTACTCTTTTTTCGTTTTCCCATTTTGACTGGGAATTAAACGTTTCTTTATTAAGTTGACCAATACATGTTAGCTTTAAGCTCACAGATTCTTTCCAAGCCTTTATTATTCTCTGTTGCAGTATAATATCATAATTGAAAGGGATTAATATTTTTGGTTTGGAAGTCACTCTGAATCTACTAAACTCTTCGTTTTCAACCCCTTTTGGCAAACCAGCCCATCTCAACATAAATATAAAGGAATATAACTGATGGTTTAGTTTTTACAATTCTAAGTGTTGAGCAGTAACAGATTTTCAGTAGAGTGGACGTCCAGGTTTGGCGCCAAGTATAAATCAAAGCTGGAATCTCTGTATCATGCATTTTTCATGTAATAAATTCAAATTGAACGCAGATGCAACCGGCACTGATCAAATTTAACTGAAAATTTGTTTCACTCTTAGACTCACATGCAAGTCAATCTACAACTGAAGTTTGCACTTTCCTGAGCAATGTAGAACTTTAGGATTGTAAAACTACTAAGAATGTGTCCCTAAATTATCAACTCATTGAATGTCAAGCTTTTTGGCATGTTACAGAGCAAGGTTTTCCAAATAATATACACACACAGTACAGAGAGAGGCTCACAAACCCTTCTGTTCAATTTCATTCATCATATTTCACAAGGAGCAATGCAAAATATTTTACAGGTGAGAGATGCGAGAAATTGCCGTTGATACACACATAACTCTAGCACTGCAAACAACGTTTATATGGAAACACATTGAACATCCATGAATAAAGGAATAGGGACCCTGGCTTTACATGTTGAAAAAGCAATAAACATATTCATTCATGAGATAATACAATGGTAGTCAGTCACTCTGTTAGCTCTAGCCAAACGGAAAATGGAACTGAAACTATAGCACTCAAAGAACAAAAATCCAGCTCTGTTTCATCATTTTTCTCACACCTTTACACTGAGACATCCATACATTGAACGGTAGGACACACCAACTTCAATATGCTAAACAGGCCTTTGTTGAAAACTACAATCCATTGCAAGCTCTGATATTTCTCACAATTTGTCAGAGATATGCATCAATTTGTATCCTGTTTCATCAAAATGGTCTCAGTTTAGCATGTATATAATTACTCATAAAGGGATAACTGCAATATGTATGCAAAAGATAAAGAAACAGACCCTTTAATTAGGGTACTTCACATTGCTGAATGAACCGGATTCATTTGGAAGGATGGGGGTATAATAGTCCGATCTGATCTTTTCCTCATACATGCCAAAGCCTCCAGTATAATGACTGAGAGAAGAACTATAGTGAGAAGAAATCCATAGCCTATCTTCCAATCACTCCCTGCATGTCCAATGTGGATTCCCAAAGTTATATTCACAGCTGCAAAGAAGAGGGCCACCCTTCCGCACCAATGATGATACCAATTCCAGTATATGCGAATCTTAGAGTCCTTGTCTGGTCGTAAAAAGAATGCCAGTACCTAAACAGATTCAAAATTAATTTAGATTTCCCAATAGTTGAATTATTTAAAATCTTGTTAATTGTTAAAGAACAGATAATACACTTAAAAATGTATAATAATCAAAGCTGCTTGTCTGCATATTCAGAAGGGAGGAAAACCGTAGAAACTAAATGGCTACCACATTAAATTGTCCAAATGACAAACCTGAAGGATACTAAGAAATAGAGCAAAGATTCCAATGCCTCTATGTGTTGGTTGGTGAGCTCCAATTTGATCATAGAGTTGTCTTCCAACCACCACGGTAGTAAGTCCAAGGATAAATCCCACAAATTGAATAACTAAATGAAGATAATACCACAGGGGATCCTTGTGCTTAAAGTATCTTGGGATAATTGCCCCCACAGGAAGGATTAGACCCCAGCTAATAACACCCAGTATCCCATGGTTCTTCTTTTTCTGGTCAATATCACTGGAAGAATCAGATGCAGAAGCAGCAGCACCTGTGAAAGATAAGGTTACTGTATTTGTTCAATGGGAAAACAATCATTAACTACTACTGGTTGCTATTATGTCCCTTAACAACGACTATGGAACTCAAGCTTTTAATTACAACTGAGCAAGTAAAAAAAAAAAAACAAAAAAAAGCGAAAATATTTAAAAATCTATTCTGACTGTAAACTAAAGCAAAGACAATTTGTCTTTTCAACAGGCCTTTAAGGAGAGAGAATGATACCTGCAGAGAAATCGAATTTGATGCTTTTTTTGTCATCATGTTCAGATAAATGGAAGTGAGTATTTGGATGTGCAGATCCAACAGCTAAGATAAGGGGTTGCTGACCAAGGCGAGTTTGAAATTTTAACTGAAACGCCAAGTAAATTCTAGCACCATGAAGAACAGCAGAAGCAGGAATACCAGTGAGTGGCAATTCGCCTTTGTCCGGTACAACTTGTTTCTGTTCATATCCCTGTAGATAGTATTGCTTAATTCTTGCTTCGCCCTTTCTATTAATCCATCCTACCATGGCACTGGAGCCAACCATACCACCATTTTTTGAAAACCCCATTCCTACCCATCCAGTAGTGTATAAAATAGATAATACAATATTCACAACATTCTCTGCATCCTGGGAGTACTGCAAACAAAAAGTTGTCATATTTAAGTGAGGGTAACTAAGACAAAAGGCTATTTCCTGTTATTCTGCACTCGTTTAAGTTTGCAAGCATATATTGACATCCACAACAAAAATCTCAACATCAATTACCAGAGCCCCTAAGTTATGAATTTGGTATCAACATAACACCCCCAGTTCTATTATAAAATCTTTCCCGACTTTCTCATTGCCAATTCACACTTCATTCTTGTGTCATCTAAAAAGGAGATAAAGATATATATATATATATATATATATATATATATATATATATATATATATATACTAAAAAAAATCTTCATAATTTCAATGAAGAGGTACTGTGATTAGATGGAAAAGCAGCAGTTTTCAACAGCCCCAGATCAGCAAGAACATATTTTTACGAAAGGAAGCACTAAAGGTTAGTTATTTAAGATCTTTAAATAATTTCCGAGTCAAGCTAGAAGTGATTATGTTAATCCTTAATACCAACATGATCAAGCTCCACAAAAAAGAGCCTCATCCCAAAAGAACTTTAAGAACTAACCAAACCTATAAGCCAGCTTAAGAAATTCATGTAGAAATTCAGATCAAACTTACCTTCATCACGAAAGTATTCCAAAGGGGCTTGCAGGCCATATCGGTTAGATTATTAAATGGCGGAGGCAGAAAAGTACTCATATCAGTATTACAAAGCTCTGCTACTTGAGCGTCATTGCCACCCCCGCCGGCATTATCAGCTCTTCCAACATTGTTTATATTACCAGCCACCACAAAAGCGTTGCTCTCCAGCATCAGCGTCCCGACCCATAACCCAATTGCCAATCTAGAAACCGAAACCCAAGATTCCCAATTCGCCATTTCAAGGACGACCCACAAAGTCGCAACAAGATCTGAGAACGCTCGGCAAATGTGGTTCACGTAGAAGATCGAGAACAAGAAGGAGATGGGTCGAGACGAGGGAGGCTCGTTGAGTGAAAAGGAAGGCAATATTATGGCGGTTGGGAGGCTGTTGTCTCTTTGTTTTGAAGCAAGGGGAGAAATCGATGTCAGTGGCATTGAAATTTACGAGACGCAAATATCCACATATTTATTTATTTATTTATTTTATAAAAAAAATGGAATGTTTTTGAAATTTTAAAAAATATTTACAGATATTTATTTTATTTTTTATTTAGAAAGTGATTATAGAATGTTCCACCAGAAAAAACAGAATGTCTGTCGCAGATAAATATAGTTACTAGAATTTCAATTCATAAATTATGAAAAATTCACTACGTTAGTATAACCTTTTTCTTTTTCTTTTTTCTGTGGGGACAAAACTAAATTAGTATAAATTAATTTAATTTATGCAGATATATTAATTTGATGTCATTTTTTTTTTAATTATTAAAGGAATATATTGGTGGTGGGACCATTGGTTGGTAATAGCGCTCAATTATGATTCCCGCCAGTTTTTCTTTAACTGTCTTTTATACTTTTTTATTAAAAATATTATTATTGCTTACATAACTTAAATAATTGGAAATTCAGGAATACAAATAATAATTAATAATAACAGAAAGTTAACAAAATAAAACAACTCAAAACACTTATTGGAAATTCAGGAATACAGATAATAATTAATAATAACAGCAAGTATAAAAAAAAAAAAAAAACTCAAAAACATTTATTGGAGATGGCAATGAATTTTCTAATTACAAATTGAATAATTTTAGCCATGTCATATTTATATGATTGTAACTAAATAACTATTCTTTTAGTCCAAAAGAGGTATATACTTACGAAATTTGGATTGGAACATGCTATTTAATGAAGCAAGTTAGATAATTTTAATTGAGTTCAGTTGATTAATAGAGAAAAATAAAATAAAATAATATAAATATGTTCCAAATTTTTGTGGTTACCTTGTAATTTGCTCATTAAAATTTCAAAATTCTTAATTCAGAAGTACTCTACAAGATAAATGATTATATATATATATATATATATATATATATATATATATATATATAATAAGAAGTAGATAGAGCTTTTTTCTCGGTGAATAAAGAAGTGGATAGAGCTAGAGAAAATTTTGACTTTATATATATATATATATATATATTTGCTAGATATTTAATTTGTATGATAAGACAACACCAATACCACCGTGATTGTATTAAAGAATTTGGGCATTTCAAAATGATTTTGTTGAATAACAACCTTTTTCTAATTCATGTCTATTATTACTTTATGGGTTGAAAGAACATATAGTAACTTAAGATCCTATTCAATGATGTTTTATAAAAGAATTTTTACAAAATAATAAAAAAATATTTTTTATATTTTAAGAATTTGAAAATGTATTTGGTAAGATTAATGCAAACATAAATTTTATTTATACAGTATATTTTTATTTTTATTTATCCCAAAACTTTATAATATATTTTTTAAAAATGTGTATACCATCTACGTTGGTTTCAAAATTACTGAAGAATTTAAGAATTATTTGACATTTTTTCCCAAATATTTCCTAAAAAAGTAGGATCTTTAATTTATAAAGTGAAAAACACTAATATGAAAGGTCACCCAACGCACACTAGTATTTCTCAAATTTAAAAAGACTAGGAAAGATAACTTTGGGAAAAAAACCAAAAAAATAAAATAAAATTGAAACAGTATTATGTCTCCATAAACCCAAACTTATTGGTCCCTAGACTGTTATTCTTATTAATCAGACACTATTTAATAAAGGATATATTAAAATACTTGTAAATTAAATCCATAATATATATATGGATAAAGTACTAGAGAAACATATATATATATATATATATATATGTGGTATGTTATTACATATGAATGAGTAAAAAAGTAAATTTATATTTATTTTTTATTAAATTCCATGTGAGTTAGTCAATTACATCATTATTATCATTCAATATAATATATATATATATATATATATATATATATATATATATATATATATAATCTCATCAACAACTGACATGGATTTGCTTTGCAGGCTTATTATCTTGTCAACTCCAGGTGAAATTTCTTATCATCTAAATCTCTATCTCAATTAATTATATATATATATATATATATATATATATATATATATATATATAAAATCAAAATTGGTTGGCTTTTATGAAACTAAAATCATTAAGAAGCCTAAATAAATACCAAGCCCCACTGATAGGACTTGTTCAACTAATTAATTCATTTTGTTTTTTAGATACTCTGAAATGATTTGATTTTTACATATATTAATCATCATTTATATATACCAAACACTTAATATTTTCTAACAGCTTTCGAGAAAATAGTAGTGAAATTAATCCCATAAATATTTATTTCTTTATATTAATTAGTAGACAGAGGCTTCGTACAGAATCAACATTTACCAAACCATTAATATTTTCATAAAAAAGTTCCTAGAACTATTTATATTAATAAGTAGAGGCTTCTTATACCAAAAAAAAAAAAAGAAGAAGAAGAAAAGAAAAAAAAGGAAAAAGAAGCATATATGTACATGGTGTGGAGCACATTACATTACATTAAAAATATTTCTAATTATCGTGTTCTGGCTATTGAAGTTTTAGGTAGAATTTGAATTTGCAAAGCCGACATTATTAAGTCTCTAGCTCTGAGCTATATAAGGCTGCTTGATTCCTCCATAGAAGAGCTCTCAGCTCCTGCTCTGACTTGTTGCAGAAATCAGCTTAAAACCCCAGTTTCATGATTCATATTTCAGTGTCTTTCTCTGCATGTGAATTGGATATATCAAGGAGACCAATGTGGGATTGCTGATATATATATATATATATATATACATATATATAACCCAAATTAAAGCAGCCACTTTTTTTATATGGTTTTCATTGTCTCCATTGAATCATGTTTGAGCACACCATTCCTTCACTGCTACGCTATTGTATCGCAATATTATTAACACACAAATTATTAAGAAACCTCAAGTAGTCCACGTTTTATATATATAAAATGGTGATATAAACGCCTATGTAGGCACCCTGAAGATATGTTCCTCACCACTTTCTTTATCAACCTTAACAAGCCATTTGCTCTTACAAGTACTACTACACTTCTTCAAAGAACCATCATGTTGATGACGATGAATGCTATCCACCCTTTTACCTATTGCTCCTCTAGAAGCTGAGGAATTAGGAGCACATAATAATTGTCCTGCACCACCCCAATCTCTCTTTTCAATCTCATTACACCTACTACTCTTTCCAATTACAGTAATCTCCATGCCTTTCCCAATTGGATTCTTCATGGACCTCACTGCAACCCTCCCAGAAGTTGCCTTGCTCTTCATTCCTCTCACATGTCCGTCCAACCCTTTTCTCTCACCCACCAAGTTGTTCGCCACCACCATCGATCTTTTCGGATTAACATCCAGCATATTCAGCAACCTCGTGTAGTCGTCGTTCTTGCAATCCACAAGTGAGAAATCTATGTTCTCGTAGCTTGGTAATAACTCAGAGGGTTCACCGGTTTTGAATTCCACCAAGTCCCTCAAACCAGAGTCTTTGATTACTCTTTTCGATTCGGCGAGGACTGGCTCCGGTAGGATGCAGACCAGTCTCCCTCCTGTATGTCTCGCGGCAGCTGCTAATGCTATGGTTGATGGTGAAACACTTGTTGTCACCTCCACTATGAGCTTCGCTTTCATCCCTGCTGCCAATGCCGATACGAACTCGTTGCTTCCGGGTTCTTGTGTCTTCCATCTCTGATCACTTCTATATCTTCTTCTTTGATCTCCACACTGATATTAATTTAACCAAATCAGAAACATTGGAATGTTAATTTACCCAAAAAGAAAGACAAGAAAAAAAAAAAAAAAAGAATTGAAGAAGGAGAAGAAGCTGACCAGTTCGAGGGTGTCTAGATAAGCTTTTGTAGCAGATGATGCAGACCAATAATCCATCCTCGAAACTACCAATTAAGAAAATGAGTTGGTGGGAATTCCAATAATGCACATATATCACAGTTCTAATAGAATCTGATCAACGCAAGAAATTAAACCATGAAACTCAAACAAGGACAAAGATTTTGATATAATATGTTTATAGGCCTCGTCCCGATTTGTGTTGTTGCATGTAAATGTTTATATGTATTCTTCTTCTTTTTAACTTAATCTTAATCTTATTGGAAGCTCGTGGATGATGACAATGGTTACCGGCCGGGAAACCGTGTGTGTTGAAAAAGCCATTGACCAAATTTAGTGACAAAACTACCTCCGGGAATTTCTAACATCCTATATGACAACTGAAAAGGATATGCCAAATCTGTTTAATTAACCAAATAAGTGATCTTTATTTACCAAAAAAACCAAGTTATCTTTGGAAATTTCCTTTAAAAGGAAAATTTCAGTTATGTAGTATTGAGTAAAAAAAAATAAAAGTACCATTTTGGTTACTAATTAACTTTTCTTTATAACATTAACAATTGAGGTGGATGTGTGGCTGAAATTTTCAAAATCATTTTCAGAGAACCATTTGTTTTAATAAATAATTATATTAAAACACAATCCTAAACTGCTCCTAATAATAAGGTCCAATTTTAAGGTAAACTATAATTAGATATTCGGCTCCGTGTTTCTAATTGAATTTGTTGACTGACAGCTTATTAAATAAAGAATTTCTTTACAGAAATTTTGTTTTTTAGAAAATAAGCGGCCGATGCAATGCACCAGGCTCAACGAAATGGGCTCTCAGAAGAAGCTTCTCTGAGCCCAAAAGAGTCGTTCGTGAATAATGATGGAAATGAGGCCCGGGCTTGGAGTGTTTTGTTTCAGAAAGGCCCAAACCCAGCTAAATGGCTGGTTTGGTTTCCATAAATATTATGAATAAACAGCGGAATAACATATTTTCAGATCTCTATTTATGAAAAACAAAATTTGTTCAAAAATAAATAAATAAATAATAAAATGAGCGATCGTGATCATTGTGGTGTGGGTGACTATTCTGTGGGATACACTTAATTAATATCAATTTAAGTGAGATTGATGGAGATGATGCTAATATAGATGATCATGATGATGAGGTAATATTTGGTATTTATTTATCGAATGTCATATTTTCCATATCGATGGTTGATTTTCGCACCATCAATTTTCTTACGTTTAATGTTAATTTTTCAAAACCCAATATGATTTTTCCACATGGAATATATATATATATATATATTTTCACATCCAATGTTACATTTCTCACAGGTTAGGTCAATTTTTTTTATATCAAAAGTCAATTTTCTTACATTTAAAGCCAATTATTTCACAACACTAAAATTTTTCCACACTCAATGTTGATCTTTGCCATTTTGAATCACAATTTTTTTTATAAGAAATGTTGATATTTTCATATCTGAAATAGATTTTTCCTATTAAAAGTTAATTTTTTTCACATTGAATGTCTGATTTTCTCACAACGAATGTGAATTTTTCAATATCTAAGGTCTATCTGTCCTCACATGCATACTAATATGTTAAGAATATTCAGGGATCTCCCACTGAAGTTTGAGCCGACTATTAATTAATTGATATGGAAATTAAGAATGTGATAATAGAATTATGCAGAGACAAGCATGCACGCATCTGATATCTTTATTAACTGATTAATCAAATAAACTAATAACACATTAAAAATTAGTTGATCGCAACAAGGCCTTTGTGGATGAGAGCATTCTTGATAAGGTGAAGAGAATGAACAATGTCATCGCAAAGCTGGTGAGCATCAGGAATGACGTCTTCATCCACCGATAGAACTATCGTCATCTTGTTCCTGTAGCTTTGGAAGTTTATCATCAATGCCTGCATGCCAATTTCATTTATTTTTTATTTTTAAATAATTAATTTGTTATTAATTGATAATATTTATTTAATATCATAATTCAAAAAACTGAATAAATTAATTAAAACATAAATTACTTACATGGGGTTGGCCGTAAGAACTAGGAGCCAGGTAAGCTAATGGATGGCCATAGAAACCAATTTCTTCAAGAGGTCCAACCAGATTGGAGAAGCACATTGCGGTGTGGGTTATTATTCTGTGAGATAGACTACTTGCTGCCTGTTTAATTAATTATTAAATTAAGTGAGGTAAATAATTAATTGCGTTACATGTATATACACACTGTAATTAGATAGAGAGATAGTTACGTACTTTGATGCCAAAAAGCTTGAGAACAATTTCGGCACTGAAGAAAGTGTAAAAAGCTTCGAAGGAATGCATTTTGCGATCAATGGTAGATTTGGCTTGACGAATATAGTCTAATGGGTCATCCCTTCCTATGCTGAATGGAAGCAGCACATAACCAATCCAGTTTCCCCACTTTACTTCTGCCTTCTCCTCCATCATATCAGCTAAAGCCTGCACGTGCATATTTACATGTGTATATATATGTATATGTATATGTATATATACATGGACATTAATTAATTAATGATGTCTAACATTAATATGGACAATTAATTAATAATATATATACATGCACTGACCTGAATTCCTGCTGATGGTCTAATGTTAATGAGCAAAAGTGATCTCAGCAGAATTTTCTTTGGAAGATTAATGCTTTTCTTCTGCCTTGTAAACCCTCCCTTGTCATCAATATTTTTATTCTCACCTACATTCAATTAATGCTTATATATATATATATATATAGATAGGTTAAGATTGGAAAGACATGCATGCATCAAAATTAATTAAGATATCTCTAAACGAATTAGTTAAATATTGGAATAATTTAGCTAGCTCACCATATCTTCTATTGAGATACTGAGATAAACCCGCCTGCGTGATTCCCAAAGCTACGTCGTTCACTGTCTGCAAGGAAAATAGCAAGTTAAGCGTAACGTGTGTGTGTGTATAAATGACAGTGAAAATATTCATAAGATCGATCCATAAATGTATATATAGTTTGTTTTAAACGTAGCTAGGTAATATTTTATAGTTACGTAGTACCATATCCATAGCATTCTTGATCAACTTCATGTCATCCAAACTAATAGTCCGAAACACAAATCGGCGGGGAGTGTGCTCAATGCCATGTGGACCTTTAAGAGGTGTGTTGGAGTCTTTCAAGAACAGTGTCGTTGCCATAAACATAAAGACATCCACAATTGTATTCCAAAGCAACTGAAAAGCCCACCACACCCTAATCAAGCACCGCCAAAACCCACTACCACTCGTCTTACGATGTCGTTTTTTCATCGTTGGAACCGTCGGCAAAGCCTCCGGATCAGAGCATCGGCGAGTGCAAGCCAGTAGAAGAGCCATGAGAGATGCGCCGTCACCAAGAGAGTGATGAATCCTAAAAACGCCAACGGCCTCAGACTGAGACGTTTTCACATTCAGCAGATGAAGGTCCCACAGTGGCCTTGACTCGTCAACGCTGGTTTTGCTGAGGTTGAATATGTAATCTTCAACGAATTGATCCGGAGACCCCACCTCAACTTGTTCCACTTTAGGTACTATAACGTCTTGTCTAAATCCACCTCTGTCCTTACCCATCTCATCTCTCCTCCTTTTTTGTCCTCCACACCTGTGATTAATTATGTATTGGAATTTGGAATATATGTACGTAATATGAAATTTTGTAGTTAATTTCTTACCAGCAAGCTACAGAAGCGAGGGTGCTTAAGCAAAGTGTGGACCAAGTTGGGCTTAATAACATCAGAGTTGATTCTGGTCATAGACCCGATGATTGCAATGATATGCACGTTGAAGTTTGGTTCATGGAAAAGCCGAGCTGACGGACTAAGTGGCTCTTCTTCGTTGATCTCCTTGTCGTAATTAGAGTTATGAATTGCTTTGTTTTCTTGTCTCTTTGTTTCAATAGGTCTGAGACCTATCTTTCTCAATCTCATATCTTCTTCCAACTCCATAATATTACAGATGGGTTTTCTCAGTAGGCCTTGAGGGTGTTATATATAGTAGCTAGAAAGAAATTAGTGCCTGGTTTAGGGTTAAAAATAAATGCGGTAGATATATTATTCTGAGGGTCCTTGTTATATATATACATTTTGTTTTCTTCCTAAATGTATAGATACTATTTGCGTTTGCATGCATTAATCTTATCAAAAAAACAGTTATTGCTGAGAGTACCAGGCATACCAAAACTAGCTTCCTGTCAAGGTCCAACTACTAACTGTGATCCACATTTTGGGTTGAAATAATAAAGTCGTATACACTTGAAAGATTTCCCAAATGGTCACGCAACTCATAAACAAAGAAGCAAAATATATAAAGTCACTACTATTCTCGGCAGGTCTCTTCTTGCTGACTGCTTTTATTTGTCTGCATGTTTTGGATATGGAAGAAGAAAACACTTTTAAATGGCCTGTTTTTGCTGTATACACGTCTGATCAGTACTAGTGTTTCTGCATGTGGTTTTGGCTGCCTATGTGATAAAGTTTATAGCTGTCATATTTGTATATCCAGGTGGTTGTTTCCTTTATTGTTTATTAATTTTCTGATCACTTCTCGCAAGTGTTTTACCGTTCGTCGACTTGGTTCCCATGTGTGATTCCACGACCCACAAGCCTCTCTTTCAAATTATGAATTTATAAGGACCTAATTTTAATATATATATATACATATATAATAAGATATTAAGAGGTATGATCAGTAGTTCTCCACGAGCTTCGGGTTGGTGCCAATATTACTCCTAAAATATGTAATTAATATGGGTAAAATAAATACTTACAACGACAAATAATAATATAATGGCTGTGCCATAACTAATCCTTAAAATGCCTAGGAAGCCGTGGCAAATGAGCTAAGCTATCCACTGTAACCTCGGATTATGCGTTAAATAATTGGTAGACGATGAATTGGAAAAACACTGCCATCCTATAATCAAATTCTACGTGGGAAATTAAATAAACAAATAAATAAATAAATAATCAATTTCCTTGTTTCTACTTGGCCCAAGCGACGCTCTCGATCTCTTCTTGAGCACTTCTGTATAACTCCAGCCTCTTTGCAAGGGATGTACGGCGCTGCATGATTGCTGGATCTTCATCCAACATTTTACCCAACTGTTTCGCCTGCAATATATATATATATATATAGTTATGAAGTGAGTAATTAGCTAGCACGATTTATATAGTAATTTTTTTATTCATTCTTCTTCTCTAGTTCTCTTAAAATTTTAAAACATGAATGAATGCTTACCTCCTTCTTTCCCAGCTCTGTAAAGAAGAAATCAAGTAAGCTGCGCTTTGCCTCTCGGACTTGACAGTAGACTATGGACTTTGGAATAGAGTTCCTTAAATTTGCACAAACCGCATTGACATAGGATAAAACAATGCTTCCTGTTTGTTACCCAAGAGATCATGATTAAACGAAACTATAAAAACCTTCATTGACAGTGCAAACATGAAACGTAGACCATGTTTTCCTGACTCTGTCTTCCACAATGCTTACGAAGACTTCTATTGATAAGTTGAATAAAGTAGCTTGGTTAAACTTCTCAAGACCAGTTAGTTCAGAAATCATCAAGTGGTCTAGCTTATTCCAGTGTCTAAGATCAGTATAGAAGTTCTAGTAACTTACCAACACGCCGCAGATAAGCATCATTATATCTATCGAAGATTGAGTGCGTTGGATTTCCACCCTTTTCAATATCTTGTGGAAGTTTACGGAAGAATTCAACAGTCAGGTAACCACACTCCATATCGACTAGCTGGAGAGTTGCTCTCTTGCTTTCTTCTTTCATCCTGTCCAATGATTCAATAGCTGCATTCCCTACTTCCACTCTCAAACTTGGATACTGCCTTAGTTCCTATACATCCAATACAAGAAGAATTCAGTCAAAGTTTAAATATAACTCTATCTAGTAAAAAGGGTATAAAATACGTTCAATAAGAACCAGGACATGATCATTGTGTGCTTATAAGACAAAGTGAGGATAAACCCATTTTTCAATCTCGTAACCTCTGTTTCTGCAAGTTTTCCACTATAACTTCTACACAGCAGATATATCTAGCTAATACGACAGAAACACTGAAGATAATTTCGCTTTCACGAACATAAAGCACAAGTACTTGCCATGGTCGCACCGATGGACTTGTGGACCAGCTCCTTCAATATGCCGTGCACCTGAAATCATGAGAACATGTTGTTAAACAAACTAACATATAACACAAAATAACAGCAGAAGCAACAATGAAACCACAGCAACAGCGCAGCAAGAACAGGAACTAAAACGCACAAGAAAGTGAAACCCACTTTTCCTTGAGTTAGAAAGATCTTCAGGCATAAATAAACAGAAAGTATTGACGCATAAACTTGCAAACTATCATTATTTTGCAAAGTCTCAAGTACAGAAAACAAGCAGTTCCATGGTTTATTGCAACAGCGAATTAATGTTTCAAGGTGGGACTTTTATTCAATATGCATGCATACCGCATCAACAGCTGCCTCAGCTGGACCTCTGATACATACTAAGGAAGCTTCAATTAGGCGACGATATCCTTGCTCAGGAGCAATTAAATGAGGTTGATAACCATCTGCTTCAGTAATTAGCTTTCTTACATTGTCTATTGAAAGATTCTTGTCAAATTGCAACCTCTTCAAAGCAGCTGGAAATTGATTATCAAACACACCATATATTTTATCACCACCAGCTCGCCTGGGGACGTTAATTATCATAAATCCTCAATAGATTGATCTGGAAACCAACACTAAATATGGGGAAAATAATTGTGATGGGTACATACGTGCCATCAAGATGTTCTTTAAATATCTGATCAAAAGTACGACAGATTTCCATTACCATGTATAATTTTCCCTGCATATGGAAGCCAACTTAACTTTCTTAAGTATATTGACAAGATTAGAAAGAACAAGATTTATTTTAAAAAAATTAAGAAATTGCATTCTTACTCCAGTATCAGTGGCAATGGGTCTCCCAAGACGGCTTAATTCTGCCTCTAGTTCAGCAATCGTTTTACTAATAAGAGTCTGAAGGCCTGGGATACGAGATTTTATCACAGTCTCCAAATGCTGAAAATTTTATCACATTCAATGCCACATAAGGAATAAGTCAGCAGAACGACACTTGATGTGTATTCCAACAGAATTTTCAAAAACAGAAGATACAGCCCACGTCATTACTAGATTTCTAGCCTCAAAGAAGAGAAAATCATGTTGAAACCTCTAAACAAATATATTTATTGGGGAGGAAAAGAAAAGAAAAACAAAACTATGCATACCTTTGAAAGAACCTTTCCTAAATGCTCAGAACCCATTCGCTGAGTAAGATGCTTGTACTCTGGGGTATTAGCAAAGTATTCACGCTCTCTGCGCCGAGCAGCAATCATATCAACACTCTTGTTGATATCAGCTTGGGATCGATTAACAACACCAATCCAAGGAAATTGTAGCTTGTATGCTTTGCCTTCCAGTATCTGAGAGAGAGAAAGATAGAGTGAGATAGCCACTAGAATGAAACATGAATGACTCCTATCAGCCAAGAGATTTACTGCATTTAAGTGGAATGTCATCTTCATAATTTATGAGTTATCAATTCAGCATCACCTTGCTATCAAATTCATGACATTTCTATTATCTGATTATAATTATATTCTTAATTCTGCATTTTTTATTGTGGAAAGTACTCAAACTAAAAATATATATATATATTATAAGAAGTTCAGTAAAGTAAGAAAACTTTAGTTTTGCAAGACATATTTAAAGTTAATGACGAACTTTGACTTATCACAGAAAAAAAAATTCTTTTTAATTTTTAATTTTTTGCTTTTTATGGACAATCAATTCAGAAACAAACTTACATCAACTGCATTAGTACCCGCGTCCATAAGATCAATTTTTGTCAAAACTCCAAATGTCCTCTCCCCTGAATAATAGATATCAAAATAATTGAAAATCAATGCCTAAAAGAAAAGCCAGATAAATGAGTTCTGCAAGTTCAACAATCAGATGACAAATATGTGACACAATACTCTAAACAAAAGGCAACATGACTCTAGCAAGCATGGATTGAAGAAATGAAAACATTTGAAGTGTCCAGGTTTGTCGTCCAAATAGTGACTAGTAAATTCATAAAATAAAAAAATATAAAAAAGGGACTAGAAACAAACTTTGTTGTCTACTTACCAAGTGTTTTGTATAAATAAATAAATAAATGTTGAATATCAACTGTAACAAGTTAACTAACCAAAAAATTAGAAACAGTAGAAATCTAACATTTAATCTTACATGTTTGTGGAGAAAATGAATAGACATGATTCCATATGTATTCATCCCAGTTCACCCATTTTCTTTTTCAACCTTTCCATAATTTTTCACCCTTCGGTTTTACAACTACTCAAATTCCTTTACATTCATTAACTTTCAATTGGTTAAGTTAATCAAATGCATTCAGCAGGTAGGTTAATCAATCAATTAAGTTTTTTTTTAAGTACAAGATGATCCATGAGAAACTATATATGTGTTACCTCTAGGGTCTACTTCACGAGAGATCTTAATTGCATCAGACGTAGCAAGATCCTGGTTGGCAGGGGAAATTGCAAGAATAATACAGTTGGGCTGCAAATAAAAAATGTAAAACTCAGTAAAACATCCCACTAGAAATTATAATGATAATATTAGCACCTTAGGCATGTAGTACAAGCTGCAATTTTGATTATGCTCAAAAAGTTAGAAGTCTGAACAAATTCAATTTCACTCACTGCCATGTTTCACTTTTTTCCAGTACTCATCTAACATATAAAATTAAGCCAAACTAGTTTTAGAGTACAAATGAACTCCAACTGAGGTCATCCTTCATGAGAAAAAAAGTTTCTTTTCCAAACAGCTAACAATTATCTGAAAAAAGTTACCTTCTCAATGTAGGATCGAACCATGGCCTCAATGTCCTGCACAATGCTTTCTGGTTGACCCTCTAAAAGACCAAAAATTAAGCTCTATTATTGAGTCTTGTATTATGTATAGGGAGAGCTATACTATACCAACTAGAATGCAAAAGTGAGGAGACATTTAACTCACCAACAGCTACTTTTGTTAGTCCAGGCAGATCGATCAATGTCAAGTTCACAACTGCCAGGATCAAGCAATCACAAGAATATATAAAACAGCTTTAATACGCTAATACTTAGTAGAAGAAAAAAAAATTCATAAGATAGATAACATACAACCCTCCATTGTATTAAAAAAAAAAAAGGATATTAGGAAATCGCATAAAGAGAGATAAGAACCTTAGAGGAGTGAAATGTTTTTGAAAAAATTGAGATCTATATTTTTAACTCACTTTTAAAAACTAAAGGACACCTATCAATGGAAAAAGTAATGGCCAAAGCACATAACTTATACACAGGCACCATATATATATATATATATAAACATAAAGACCAGATACCAATCCTTCACATATACATTACACAGGATTACATACCATTAGGGGAGTAGATACTAAGATGAATTGGCACAGTAGAAATTTGTTTAGTGCTTCGGCCTGTCTCTCGATCAGTCTCATCAGAGATCTCCTTCCTCACAGCAGCTACACAAAATACAAGATAAGTATCAAAGTCAACAGAAAAAGATAGCAGCAAGTGCAAAAACCAAGAAACCTACTTTCATTAACCATACCAGAGAGCATTACATGCAATAAAGTGAAAATCTTGCTCTTCTATAGGCTAGGAGGTGATATATGGACAAAAAACATAATCTAACAAGAAAATTTTTAGAAAGTATCTCTACGAAGATTAATACCAAAATCTGTGAACCTCTTCCTTGGGAGGTGCATAAACTCTGCATATTCTCTTCCTTCATCAATCCTATGAAGCTGCAAGACAAGAGGACGCCGAGTAACAATCCCTGCATGTAATGAGTTAGCATCACATCTAGAAGTGAACTATGTGCATGTAGAACTCTGTGCCTGTGTGACAATGAAGAGAATCAACAGAGTACTTACCAGATCCACGAGGTAAAAAGTCTTTCCCAACAACACTCTCCAACA
Organism: Rhamnella rubrinervis; assembly: GCA_007844105.2. Classification (NCBI taxonomy): domain Eukaryota; kingdom Viridiplantae; phylum Streptophyta; class Magnoliopsida; order Rosales; family Rhamnaceae; genus Rhamnella; species Rhamnella rubrinervis. The sequence goes on from CM017584.2 coordinate 14,748,915, forward strand.
CTGAAGACTTTCCAGAGCTCTACAAACCAGTAATCAATTGATACAATTAAGTAAAAAAAAAAAAATAGCAAAATGACATTAAATAATAAATATAGAGATATCACTCAATAGACAAAAAAAAAACTTGTTTATTAGTTCGAGAATTTTTATTTTCTTCCTTGTATGTAAGACAGAAATGTTAGATCGACCCCAACTCTTACCAACTGACTTCCAGCATTATTCCTTGAAACATCATCTAATAAGTTTAACTAATATATTGTAGATTAGGTATGCTGGACCAAAAATCCTTTTGAGTAAATGTTTATTTCTCTAACCACATGCACATCAATGCAAACAGGGAACGAGGAGACAGACAGAATTCAGCAAAATGGAAAAAATCAAAAGCTCTAGATAGGAAATGGTTAGAGAATTAAAGGTAGCCTTAAACTAACAAACTAAATGCATCGTTTGGATGATTTCACGAGACGCTCTCTTTTTCAATCCCGAGACTTAAGATCCATAATTATTAATCTCAGTTAGTCGTATTCAAACCCACCTATAGGCAAAATTCAAGCAGAAATGATCAATGGCAACACATTGAAAGTTCATGTCACTTGCCAAAAATCATCAAAAGTAAAATCAAGCATACAAAGAAAAAGGATATTAATAGATGATATAAATGTAATGAATTAAAAGAATGAGATAAAGAGAAAGAGATGAAGATCAAGGTGAGACCTGGCCTCCAACGACGGCAATGGAGGGCAAGGCGTCCCAGAGAGTAGGCAATGCGCTCTCCTCGCCATGATCACCTAAGGCTGTGCACGCCCTCTGTAGTTTGTTCACCAATGATATCAGATTCTCCATGTACGCGGCCGGCTGGTTTCGAATCGGTGAGTAGGCTCGGTTTGAACAGGCGGTGGTAAGTGAGTTGACTCTGAACGCGAATCAAAGAGCGAGAGAAAGAGAGGGATGGAGAGAGGTGTGGATGGAGAGAGCAGCGTGGAAAACAGAGAAGAGGAGGTTGGCGAATCAACCGGGAAATTTAAGAATAGGTCGGTCAAAGATTTTGGAATTTTCAAATTATTATTTTATATATATATATTTTCCAAATTGTAACTTTTTTTTTTTTTTAAATATTTTTTTCATTTTGACTTTTCATGTTTAACGAGGATTTTTTATAGTGAAAAAAATGTCTCGATGTGAATCTCATCGGTTTATAATTTTATTAGTGGGTAGAATTTTTTATCTATTTCAACTTTATAGGAGTCTAAAGCAGCAATAGATCCTCCTTCATCTGACAATTCTAGTAAAGCTGAGTATACCTAAGATAATAACAAAACTTATCAAAACTCGAATTACAACTTTTATAAATAAGTATAATAAAACGGTCGGCTTCTTTTCTATTAGACCACACCCAAGTGCATGTTCAATGAGGACTTATAACCATTAATTATCAGAAAAAAAAAAATGGACTTACAACCATGGGCTCTGGGTGTGGTGTGGGTGAGAATTTTATTTGGGCCAGGGCATGAATCCAACAAAGCCTTAAGTTAAATGGATTCAAACTTTTTATTTGTACATATTATTTATCAAAAAAAACCAAATCCAAATATTTATATAACAGCTTTATTTTGTAATATTATAAAACTTTAATACTTAATATTCACAATGAATTTCGAACAATAACCCCTAAGAGAATCATTAATCTTATTTGAAACATATATTATAAAATTATGCAAAGAGATTTATAACATATAAACTAATTTATCCGACGAGATTGGTTTCCCATTTTCCCTATTATTTTTTTAAATATAATTCTTGATTTTATGACCTATTATCCTGAACAATTTAAGTATCGTAATTAATTTCCTAAAACCATTTTGTTTTAATTATGTCTGGCAAAAGGCTTTCAAACTATTAATTTCGTCAAAGATAAAAAGACACATAGAGAAGTATCTTTCGGGTATTGGTGGGGGCAAGGCTTAATGTCCACGAATCCAATATCTATGACTTCAAATTAACAAAAAAAGAAAAGAAAAGGAAATTGGAAGTACAATCGCCGAAGTGGACTTGGAAACGTGAATCATCCTCGAGAGAGTACATGAAGCGTGGTCCCCACTCCCCATGGCACGTGGTGGGGCAACCACATTATATGCTTAATCACCAACCTGCGTAAAAACAAAAAAAAATAAAAAAATCATATAATAATGAAAATATTTTTAGCATATTCCTTTGATTGCCAACTTTAATACGCAAGTGGCATTTTGGTTGGCTTGTTCATATGATGTGATCAACTGTTTACCTACAAATTCTTATCTATTGGTCACTCGGAAGTCTCTGTCTCGGTGCTTTTTCTCCAAGCTTCTGTGATTCTCCCTCTTGACATGCGGACTGAAAGTCTGGGAGAGAAGCCCAACTCATGGACTCTGTGGTAATAAAATCTACGTTTACTTCCTTCAATTTCGGCTCCTCGAGTCCTCAGACCAAGCCCCTGTCTTCTACACGCATTTCCTTCTTCAGGTTCACCCACTTCAGAAAGCTCAGGACCTCATCCATCTCCTTCTCTAATAGAACTCCTACAGATCCCCAAGACCCAAAACCAAAATGGATTGCTTTCAGTCTTCCCTCGAACCCTTTGTTGGTTTTGCTCCCAGTCCTCCGAAGCATCAAAAGTTTAGTTTTTTCACAAACCGAGAAGTGGGTTTCGTTTTTACAAGCTTATGGAGATTGGGAGAAGGTTGTAGACGATGGTACTGGTAAATACCTCCACAACAGTGGGCTTGGAATAGCTTTGCTGAGCGTGAGTACGAATGCCAAGTTGAAGATTAGTCCTTTTGTGGCTCAATTGGCCGTAAACCCGACGTTTGTTTCCGGGTTTTTTGCTTGGCTTGTAGCGCAATCGATAAAGGTGTTTTTGAACTTTTTCGTTGATAGAAAATGGGATTTGAGGATATTGTTTGCCTCGGGGGGAATGCCATCTTCGCACTCGGCATTGTGCACGGCTTTGACGACCTCGGTTGCACTATGTCACGGTGTAGCGGACTCTCTGTTTCCGGTATGTTTGGGGTTCAGTCTGATTGTTATGTACGATGCTATCGGCGTCCGTCGACATGCCGGTATGCAGGCTGAGGTGTGAAATTATTATGCTTTCCCCCCCTTCTTTTTTTTAACTTTTTAAATTTTGTTGTTGTCTTGTTATGCTATAGGTATCTAGTTCTAATTGTTGATTGAAAAGGATTTGTATTTTGGAGGAAAGTAGGGACCTATCAATGCCTCTGTGATTTTTTTTGGATTTTTTTTTTTCTTGGATTGAGGTGGTGAAGATACCCAAACATGTTAATTAGCTCTTGAACTTGCTTAGTTTTCCTGTATAATGGTATTCTGTTAAATTCAAAGGCCAAATTTTTCTCTCAAAGCTACAATTCTACGAAGATGAGGCTAATTGTGGCTTGTCAATATGTGAGAACGACTGCGACTTGAATTAGGATTATTTTGTAGATAATTAAGTTCCGGGGAAAAATTAAACTTATTGTTCACTGCTTTTACTTTTTATGGAAAATGTCTTTTTGACAGCTTAAGTTAAGTTTTCCTGGGTAACACACAATGGATGTTGCAGTTATAGGTTACTATTGAGGATAGTTCAATAGCAATTCCAGTAGTTAAAACATCAAATAGTTTGATAGTTTAGGAAAGTAGGGATGTTTGAAGGAAGGTCCATGACTTTGTCCTATATGCTGTGCTTTTCTTGGCAGAGACAAATGCAGTTATAGATTGGTATTGAGGATATTTAAATAGCAATTCCAGTAGTTAAAACATCAAATACTTAGATAGTACAGGAAAGTAGGGATGTTATTTGAAGGAAGGTCCATGACTTTGTTCTATCTCAATGTATGACGGGGGGGTATGCTGTGCTTTTCTTGACAGATATTAATGTACAAATGCTATCAATAATGGTAAGAAGGGAAAATGGTTGTTTGGCCTATGAGTCTTGCAATTGTGGGACCTATATCCATATATGATCGACAAGATAGATGTTGAATAGATGGGGTATGGCTAAGGAATTGATGTTGATAGATGTTTAAAAGAGTGGTGAGCCATTATTGTATGGTCATTCAATGGTCTCTTCTGAAAAGCAATAATAAGCTAAGAGAATGCAGCTCAAGGATGGCATTGTCAAGCCACAATGCATGCACCAGCTCGTTCAGTTTGTTAATTTTCGAACTGTGTTTTTCAGTTTACACACTAATGATCATCATTCCAAGTTCATTGATACATATAATCTTTTGTAACTGACCTATGTGATGTGAAATGTACATAAATTGAAAGTTTTGATTATTGAAGAAGCAAATGCTTTATCTGATTTATGCAATCAGTTAAAGTTATTAGTTATTGGAGGTTTAGGTTATCTTAAAACTGTGCATTAAATAATGTCATTCTGTAGTGAAAGTGAAATGAGAGAGAAGAATCAGTTTAATGTTCACACAGAATTTTCAAGAGCTATGTCAAGCATGTTAGTGTTTGGAATTCTTCTGATCATATTGTGTACAGAAATCATGGAACTTTGCAATCTTAACTCTTTGTATAATGACTTGCCACAATATGCTGCCTTTCTCTCTTTTTTTCGGTCAATTACGACTTAGCAATACTTTACGTTGTATTTTGTCAAATTGTGTGCGACTGTGTTGCCACAGGTTCTTAATATGATACTTGAAGACTTGTTTCAAGGGCATCCTATCAGCCAAAGAAAGCTGAAAGAACTACTAGGCCACACTCCGTCGCAGGTCTTTGGCGGAGCTGTCCTTGGCGTTGTGGTGTCTTGTGTCTGCTGTCAAGGTAGCTTGACTGCTACTTAAAAGCTGCTTTTTGCAGGCGATTTTGATAGGATTCGTCGACACACAGTTCCGGTAATTACATGGCCTGTGGAGTTGTTGTCTTTTTATTGGTCTTCACTGGCTCTGTGAAATTGGAATACTAAAAATGGGAAGTGTATATATGATCTGTTGGTTTATTTTTTGGTGAAACTGCTGATTATATAACTGTGTTTTTGAGTGTGGCCAAAGATGTTGCCAACATTTCTTTTTCTTTTGTGGCTTTCATCGGATGAATTCATGATATATATATATATATATAAAAGTTAGTTACCAGGTCAGAGAATGAGAAGCGACTAGTCGTTCTTTACAGACGACGAAGCATCCAAAAGGAATTACATGAGAGCAAAGTGAACAGCTGGTCGTTTCCCACAAAAAAGAAGAAATATTCACCCTACCGTTTTATTCTAATCCAAACTTTTGTAATTATAAATTGAATTCAAAGATAATTTAAACCTTATAATTTTGAATTCTAGATAAATGACAATGGTTTTAGGAAAAATATAAATTTCTATTTTTTTATATTACACATGATAATAAAGGAGGAGGTTTTCAATCTTCTTTATATATATATATATATATATATATTTGTAATGATTGTTTTAAATTAAATGTCTTTGTTTTTTATTTCTAAATTTTGATTTAAAATCTGATTTACTTTTTATAATTTTTTTTCCACTGTTACTCTCTGGCCTTTCAATTACTTGTGATTTTTCTTTTCTTGAAAAAATAAAATCGTTTTTTATTCCTCAAAGGCACCAACATTGAAAAAGACATAACACTGACAAGAGACTTGTTCGGTCCAAAATGAAAAGCAAACAGGGAAGTCGTTAATTTTCTAACGGCACTCCTTTCGTCTTCGAGCATGAAAAACCTCCATCTTCATGGGCAGTATATAAAATTTTGAAGTACTTTTTGCAATAATGTCTCTTGAAGTTGAAGCATAAGCCTGTAAATGGACTTATAATTTCACATTAACGTGAATATTATTCGAATTTCAAAAATAACTATAAATTACCCTAATTTATAAATTTAGAAAAATAAATTGATTTTAATTATTTATGAAAAAAATATTTATAATCAGTTAGAAAATAGTGTTTAAAGTATATATATATATATATATATATATATATATATATATATATATATATATATACAAATTTGACACGTAAATCTGTATGTGGTTAGTAAAGCTGAACCGTTGACCACAAAAGAAAAAACCAGAATTTTGAGGAAGTTGCAGATGGACTCGAAAGAGACAAACATATACCCAAGTGAAATCCTGGTATTGCTGCGTGGTATGTTGGATTCCCTGTTGTTATCAAATGGGTTGCGGTATATCAAAGAAAGACACAGCCGAAGTGAGCTCAGGCGGGTTGGACGGTCATCTTGTTCTCTCCTCTAAAACTCCATGTGAGCTTCAACCACTTCTTCTTTCGTCCATTGCTCTCACTTGTCCTTAATTTACTCGTTTGTGTTTCTTTAACACTACATGTTTATTGAAATTTGGTGGTTCACGAAACAGCCAAACCCCTCCTTCACTGGGTTTGCTCTGCCTAAGCTGACCTTACTATTTGATTTGGATCGTCTACACCATCTACATTATCTTTCTAGTTTGTTTGTCTGGGTGGGAGAAAGTTTAGTGGTACTTTTACTGATTGTCTGTTGGTATTGGTAGCTAAACCACAAATTTCTTTATAATTAGTCAGAAATTTATCTGATGTATGATGGGAAAGTCTTTAATTGGTTGGTATGCAGCAATGGAAATGGTATTAAATTTATAATTTGATGTGAAAAGGTGATGTTGGATTCTGATTTGCAGTTTCTGTGAGTGAGATTGAGTCCTTGTATGAGCTGTTTAAGAAACTAAGCACTTCTGTTGTCAAAGATGATCTTATACGCAAGGTACGTTTACTCCTTAGTGTTATAGATGTTCTTCAATTAGTACTTGGTTTAGCTTATATTTAGTGTTCAGTCAACATAGTAATTAGGAAGATTATCCGTTATTTAATTTTTTAATTTTTTTACAGTAATTTTGGACTAATCTTACTCTATTTAACTAATAGGAAGAACTCCAGCTTACAATTTTCCAAAATAGCAATAAGCGGAATCTCTTTTTAGACAGGGTATGCTCCAATGCACAAGCTTATGATTGTCTGATTTTTATCTTTTGGGTTAAAAGAAGTGAAATTTCGTGAACAGCTATTTTGTGTGCTCTGTATGTTAATGCCGAGTGAATTTCCAAATGATTTGTCTTGATCCTTAAACATAAAAGTCAATAGATGTGACTAAAGTATTAACTACTCACTTATATACTTCCAAGGCCACCTGTTTTGCATGTTATTGATGTTCATTTTGGTGAAGTTATTACTTTTTGTATAAATGATGTTTGAAGTCTATTTTCTTGTGAATGGAATCTGCTTACTGTTATATTATTATGTCCTGCCACACTCTGTAGATGTTTGATACGTTTGATGTCGATGGCAATGGGTATATTGAGTTTGGAGAATTTGTTCAAGCCCTGAGTGTTTTTCACCCCAAAACTCCTGAAGCAATCAAAATTACATGTAAGAAATATATGTCATGATTGTGATACTCAATTTTCTACACTAGCCTATTCCTTTTACTCTACTTTCTCTGTTGGAATATTATAATTTCTCTAAATGGCACAAGTAAAGAGTATTGTGTTAATAGTTTACAATGATATAACTAGTCATTAAAACGGTATATATCTGTGTGGCAGATGCATTTAAATTATATGATCTGAGGCAGACTGGTTATATTGAGCGTGAAGAGGTAAGATTTTCATGACTGTTCCTTTATCTATTAGTTCTTCAATGGCTTAAAGGTCTTGCAATCTAGAGTTTTTGAAGTGTTTTGGACTATTGTTTTCTTATAAAGATGGGTGAGTTTCCTCTGATCTGATTTTTACTGCTAACTATATGCAGTATATAGTAATCATTTACAACCCCAGCGAGTTGTGAACTAAAACCAGCAATGGGTAGAGCAGATAGATTACATCTCAAGTTATCAAAATTTATAAAATTAGGAGGAACTACTTGCGCAGGTTATATTGTAAAACTCTGAGTAAGCATACTCTCCAGAGAGTCAAATGCAAAGAGTGGTGTTTTCCATTAGATTATGGTATCAATACATAGCTAACTTTTTGTTATGAAACATGGAAAATTTCTTTAGATTTTAGTTTTGTAACTGTTTGATAAGTTAATGTTATGTAAAGAAGTCTCTACTGCAGAATTATAGAACCAGAACTCAGGATAGTGCATGCTGTTGTTTTAACATTTCATGACTGAAAGAATTACCTTGTTACTGTTTATCAGCATTTCATGTGAACACTAGTTATCTTTCTTAGCGTTATTGTAAGCACCACATTAATGGAGAAGGAATGAGTGAATTACTCTCTACTCTTGGTCTTGAAATGTCTGATTTTGATATAAAAAGTTGATTTTTGATCCCCAAAAGTTAATTTTTATTCCAAAAGATCAATTTTACTTATATGGTTGTATACTATATTTATTTTACTGGACATTCAACATAATTAATGTCTTCTAGAATAGTTTATTATCAAGAAGCCATGGTAACTTGTCCATCAACCCATGGCAGCTGGGTATAGTCTCCCTCTTTTTTCTTTTTCTGAAGTATAATTGAATGTGTACTGGTAATCAAAATCTGCAACTGCAAACAGTTGAAGGAGATGGTGGTGGCTATTTTGCAAGAATCTGATCTGACATTGTCAGACGATGTTGTTGAAATGATTGTAGACAAGGTACAGAGAACAGTTCTACAACTCATAGATTACTAAATACATATTCAGGGTAATGGGTTTTTATTGCTTGTGCTTCCTTTTATGTTTTGCAGACATTCACAGAAACTGATACAAAAGGAGATGGTAGGATTGACATGGAAGAGTGGAGAGAATATGTGGCAAAGAATCCTACTTTGCTGAAAAATATGACTCTTCCATACTTGATGTAGGCCCTAATTAACTCTACTTTGCATTAGCCACATTGCATATGAACATCCATAGCTGAGCAAATTTTATCGTGTGCTTTTTCAGGGATATATCTCTGGCATTCCCTAGCTTTGTGATGCACAGTAAAGCAGAAGAAACCCACCTGTAGTCTAAATATACAGCGAAGCATCCATTATTTATGGAGAAACTTGGTGTAATTTGGAAGCAGCCCAGTCACACAGTGACATACTTGCTGAGAGAATCCACAGCACCAACCCATATATCCAGCAAGCAGGCAAGCTATATTATGGATACAAGTCTTAGTCTAATCGGTCTTGTTATGGTTCTAAATTAAGCAAGCAAACTATGCTTTTTGATGTGGCTACCTCTCCATGCTTAATTTTGTAAACAAATACCAGGAAATTAGTGTGTAATAATTTATAAAGAAACATTCTTTATGGTAAAAAAAAGTACTTTACAAATAAAGTCGGTCGTTTGGTATATTATTTTTTTTGTTTTATGAATGAAAAGGGTTTTAGTCTGTAAATCATCAACTTAAAATTTTATTAAAAAATATAACTTTATTATTGCATCAGCTTTATTACCTTGTAGAATTTATAACAGCAAATTTACTTTTTTAATAGTTTCTCATCCATTTGGTATTTAATAAAATTGAATATATTTAGAATTTTAATAGGAATTTGTCAAAATTTAAACCGTAATTCTCATAAAGAATAAATGAGTGTAAGAATTCGATTAATAATTTTACCAGCCACACCCCTGTATATTATTTTTTATTTGTGATAAAGTTGGAACATAAAAGGGACAAAGAAAAGCTAGGCCTATATAATGTTTTTCAACCCTAATGCACATCACAAACTCCAAGTTAGTGAGATTTTTTATTGAAGATGATAGGAAATGAAAATTTGCTTTTCTAATATGTACGAAAGCACCTAGCAATCCTCCAGCACAATATGGAGCCTCAAGCATATGATTTTATTCGTTCCTATTTCTTTACACTGCAAGTAGATTACTTTTTAGGTGAGGTCCTAATTAAACTTTAAATATTCTCAATACTATCTTTTTTCTTTAAAAAAAATGAAATAATAATGAAAATATAGTTCTTTTTGTTTATTTCTTTTGAACTTTGCTCGGAGCTTTGGATTCAAATTAGAATGCCAAAACATTTGTTAACGTTGTTTGATGGGACTCGTACCGCCGGACTGTACTATATCATTAAAGAACAAAAGCTTTTTAAAAAAATACACGTGGGGAGGTATAATTGGAAACAACATGCAGCGATGACTAATATTTGTGTTTGAGCGGTGCGAAGGACATTATTTCTGACCGTTTATCATGTGGGCCATGGGAATAAAGAAAGGGACACAGACTTTCCGCTTTTAATTTGAGAATATTATTTTAAAAAGGATAATTTCCCCAAACTCTCTTTAGTTTTTGTCTTTTTGATAATTTTTTTTAAAAAAAAAAATATTGCACATACTATTTTTATAGTTTATTTTTTTACTTTTATAAAATCTCATTAAATTTTAATATAAAATGACAATAATATCCTTCGTGTGCAATTGAGTGGGGGCATTGTGTTTAAAAAGAAAAAAAAAAACCTAATTTTCTTTTATAATAGTTTCCTTGTTAATTTAAGGGAACACATTTAGGAGCCAAATAATTCTTTCTAATATTAGTAAATAAGTAATAAGTAAACAATTACAAAATATTATAAAGATATAAAAAATAATTTTGCCTCCTCAAACCACCTATTTATTAGATAGTTTTATTTTGAAAGATATTAGAGATTTAAATTTTGAGACCTTATAATATTTGTCTTGCTAGTGCTATACCATAAAATATATATAAAAAAATATTATAGTTTAATATATTAAAAAATATTTTATTAAATTTTAAAAAACATAATACTTAGAAAAAAATGTTGTATCAATTTCAAATAACTAATGATATTAAAAATATTTTAATATTTTAATCAAACAAGTTCAAAATTACCTTATAGTTATCTTTTCGTTGCATTAAATAAAGATTGGAAAATAAATAGGGAAAAGAAAAAGATGTTTTCATTAAAAAATAAATAAAAAATAAAAAATAAAAAATTGGTCCCTCAAAACAGAGAGCTGCTCTGGCGGTCTACGTACATGTCTCCGGCGGCTACACGCGTCCTCCTTCTTTTTCGTCATCTCTCTCTCTCTCTCTGAATTTTTGTTAACCCTAAAAATAGAAAAATGCAGAATTTGTAATATTTGCTAAAGTTAGGTTTTGGATTTAAGGTGACCTTCTCTCTCAAACCTCCGGTTCTTCCTCTTTGGTAAGAATCCTCTCTTTGGGTTTGTGATCGATATGTCGTGCATTTATCAATAATCCACACCCTCATTGCACATATCAGTGTAAAAATCTCGGCGTTCGCGGTGCGCTCGAGTCCGATTCGCAGGGTCTAGGTACCTGCATCGGTTTCTTTTACTTTTTAGTTTGTTCCTCCTACAAGGTTTCGTTGATTGGGTTTGTTTCCGGCACAACAATCTCTAGGGTGTGAATCTTTTTTCCTTTTTTGCTTTAAATTTTTTTTTTCCCTTTCGTTTGAAGATTGTGGCTTATTGTTTAGTAGTTGTATGAATCGTGTTTAGAGCTTATTTGATCATCTGGGTGTCAATCAGGTGGTCATTATACGATTCAAACATGGGTTCGTTCTCGTAAAATTGTAAAACTTTGTAGGGGTTTTAATTTGAAACTTCTGCATTTTCTTCTTCTTTTTTTTTTCTTTTGTAAAGCTGTGAAATTTGTTGAATTTTTTTCCAAGTTGACTGGAAGATGTCGTCCGGTGTTGCTGCACTTAGTCCAGCTCGAAACGAGCCCGCAATTTATTCTAATTACTTCCATGCTCGTTCGGGTTTGTGCTGCTTGAACGAATCTATTCTGATATATCTATCTGTTTCTGGGTCCATGACTCTGATGAGTGTTTTGGACTCTGATTCCATTGAGTCCGTGAAGCTCCGGATCCAAACTTGTAAAGGATTTGTGGTGAAGAATCAGAAATTGATTTGTGGAGGCCGGGAACTGGCACGGAGCAATTCCCTGCTCCGGGACTATGGGGTTGCAGATGGGAATGTCTTGCATTTAGTTCCTAGGCTTTCTGATCTTCAACTCATCAATGTTAGAACTTCTAGTGGGAAGGAATTTACTTTTCATGTAGAACGCGGTAGAGATGTTGGATATGTAAAACAAAAGATTTCGAAGAAGGGGAAAGAGTTTGTTGATCCTGAGGAGCAGGAAGTTGTGTGTGACGGGGAGCGACTTGAGGATCAGAGACTCATTGATGATATTTGTAAACACAATGATGCTGTGATACATTTGTTGGTTCGGAAATCTGCAAAAGTTCGGGCAAAACCAGTGGAAAAGAATTTTGAATTGTCTATTGTGGCATCACATTTGAATGGTAGGGGAAATTGTGGAGTTAGTCAAGAAGATGATAAGACGCAATATGACGCTGGTGGGGAAAATAATAAAAGAGATTTTAAAGTTGATGGAAAAATTGCGCTAAGAAAGCCTTCTTATAGGAATATTTTATTGGAGCCCTTTATTGTTAATCCAAAGACTACATTGCCTTTTGTGATTTGGGATATGGTTAATGCTACATTCGATGGATTAGATAGGGGGAATTTTCCAGTCAGGTCTATGGAGGGTACAGGGGGAGCGTATTTTATGTTGGATTCAACAGGGAAAAGATATGTTTCAGTTTTTAAGCCAATTGATGAGGAGCCGATGGCTGTGAACAATCCGCAGGGGCTTCCATTGTCATTGGATGGGGAGGGGTTGAAAAAGGGAACAAGAGTTGGAGAAGGAGCATTCAGAGAAGTTGCAGCTTATATTTTAGATCATCCAAAGAGTGGTTGCCAATTCTTTAGTGACGAGTTGGGCTTTGCTGGGGTTCCACCCACATTTATGGTTAAGTGCTTGCATGGAGGATTCAACCATCCTGGGGATGTGACCGTCAAGGTTGGGTCTTTGCAGAGGTTCGTGGAAAATGATGGAAGTTGTGAGGATATGGGCCCTGGGTCATTCCCAGTTGAGGAAGTACATAAAATATCTGTGTTGGATATAAGATTGGCGAATGCAGATAGGCATGCTGGGAATATATTGATGAGCAAAAGAGAAGATGGCCGAACCGTGCTAATTCCAATTGATCATGGGTACTGCTTGCCAGAAAGTGTAAGTACACTACTGCCTCTTTAGTTAATTTGCTGCAATGTAATGTATATTATGGCAGCCTATAAAATTATGATTCAATTTATGATTTGGTTGTTACCTGAATGTTTTACGAATTCAAGCTGTATGCTTATTTGCATATGATACTGTTGTTGTTGCCTCATATGATTATTACCTAAGCATAGATGACACCCATCAATGCTTTTTGCGACTTTATTTCAAAATAAATTGATCTTAGAGGATGACAAGTATATTGTTCTTATTTCAATATTGTTAGAGGATGACAAGTATCTTGTTCTTATTTCATTCTTTTTAATGCTGCTGTAAGCAATCACCTGATATATATATATATATATACTGTTCCTGCAGTTTGAAGATTGTACATTCGACTGGCTTTACTGGCCGCAATCTCGTGAACCTTACTCCAAAGAGATTATTGATTACGTCAAATCCCTGGATGCTGAAGAAGATATAGCACTTCTTAAGTTCCATGGGTGGGATATGTCGCTTGCTTGTGCACGGACACTCCGCATATCAACCATGCTTCTGAAGAAGGGAGTGGAGAGAGGACTCAGTCCTTTTGTGATCGGAAGCATAATGTGTAGGGAAACCTTGAAGAAGGAATCCATTATTGAAGAGATTGTGCAAGAGGCACAGGAATCGGTGCTTCCTGGTACAAGTGAAGCTGCATTCATTGAGTCTGTATCCCAGATTATGGATCGCCACCTTAATGAGATTGCTTGATTCCCTCATTAATGGTTTTATGTTGAATCCTAGGTATTTCGTATATGTATATGTGCATGTACATGTTATTAATGTACATTTGTATGTAATGTCAGGCAGGACGAACAAATCTTTTGTCCATGCACCGTGAAACAGGGGTTTTTCATTTCTTTGTTTATTCTTTCATTGGAGGTTTTTACTAAATTGCCTTTGATTGAAATCAAAAGTTCATGGGAGTAATTTTAAGTTTGTATTGATGACAGAAATATTATTTATCTTTTTTATTTTTTAGTTATTATATTTCTTGCCTTGATCAGCTGCTTCTATATGCATGTGTTGGATGTGATTCTACAAAGTGAAAAACTATGTCGTATCTCATTTTCGCTGTACTTTCTTTCGCATTATCATGTTGAAATCATAGACGGGACATACGTTCAGACATTCGTTGAGCTTATGAAACATTGATGTTTCTTATTGTATTTGTCATCAACGGCTGATATGATATTTATTATTGAATTATATTTATTTAAGTTTTGTTAAAACTTTTGATACAGAATCAATCGCCATGTAACAATAATATCCGGTGTTCTATAATCAGTACTATTTTTTGGTCCTCCGAGTACAATATTGCATGGGGAAGAATGAGTACTGTAAACATGACAAACACGTCATACAGCATAGAAAGTTTGGACATGTATTATGGAAACATGAGCATCCAAACTAGTATAGCTGCGAATCCATGGTGGTCACCGGCAAAAGTGGGTGGGTTAACGCACGGTCAAATCTATTTGTGAACATCGGTGTTGTGTTGCTCCACGGCCACCATCGTGCTCCGTATATAAACATTGGCGGGAGCAAAACAGGCACTAGAACCAATACGTAGATTACGTAGGGCAGAAGAAACAACGAGTGTGGAAGCAGGAGTGATGCGAGCGAAGCTACAGAGAGCAAACCGAAGAACACGGCAGCAATGCGAAAGCTGTGGGAATAGCAGGGAAATTGTAGGGAAGCCCCGAGAGACAAGCAATAAGCAAGTAAGCTAGTTAGGATAACATGGGGGACGATGGGGTGTGTTTGGAAGAGAGACAGAGAAGCCTGGTTTGTAGAAAATTTGAGCTGGAGAAAGGTTAGGAGTAAGGGGAACAGAAAAGCGAGAATGTCATGGACAGAAGTGGAAACATTCCTATGATGTACTTGAAGGATCATCAGCTTCAATTTCAACTTAACATTGCAGTGATCACCATGATGGTGTTCGTGTAACAGAATGTTATGCCAATATTGATGGCTGCCCATCGAATTAAATCTCGTAACTAAGTCAGTTGTCAAAGTATTATTGTGTGTCTCTTTGGCTATCAGCTATGGAATAATGCAGGCAGAACATGGCTCCATTCACATTTATATATGTATACACAAACTGAACTATAGCCGATGTGAAGGGGAGGAAAAGTCACTCAAGCAAGAAGAATTTTTTGGTCTAGCATTGGTTATTTGATCATCAATAATCCTGCATGTGGGTTCTTAATCTTGGAAAGAGGAATTATTCCATTTGCTTATCCGAATTAGGCCACGCATCGAGTAGGGTGATCCGAGCTGAGTAGGATTGATCCAATCCATTTACTCACAATCACTCACGCGGTGCGTGGACTGACTGTTCTTCACATTACTCCCCAGTCAGAATTTAGACAAAAGTAGATAATGATGTGTGGATGTTATATGTATATATGATATTAAATAACCATATAGTTTCTCTGTCCCCCCCAAAAAAACCAGGTTTTAACCACATCTTCGCAGAAAAATGATACATGAGACCCTACACTTGACACGTTTTCAGTGCAGCCTTATCCCTAGACTTCTTAAATGCTGGACCTTTTGGCAACGATGCTTAATAATATCTGAATTCTCATAATACTTACAAATTATTAATAGCAAATAAATATTATATTCAACAATAAAAATACAAAAGGGAATCACTGCTACTACTCTGTTTCAGCTACCATCGACGACTACATGCAGTGTGTTTTAGGTGTCTCTATACATGACGTACAACCCAATCTAGCTTTGGACCGCGTTGACTCACGAACATGGTGACGGAGATGATTTGTAGCACAAATCAAGAGCGCTTGGAAAGCAAATGGAGCAGGCAGGCACAGCATCCATGATTGAAAGTGAGAATCTTCAATTTTAGCCAGAGCTCACTATTTAACTTTTTAACTTTTGCCACTATCAAATGAAGCAAAAGATTGTTATGGAGGCACATTTCTTGACCCACGACATTCCGCCTTCGACTACGTGCCAGTCAGGATTAAGAACGTCAATCATGCACTAAAGGCCTTTATCCCAGCCATAACTTTCGTACATGGAGGTGCTACACAACAGCTTCATTTCTTGCTAGGCTTCTTCAGTTTTCGCTTTGATCTTTTCCTGGAAAGGAAAGATACAATGAACAAATCGATGAACTACTCAATCTAAAATAACTGTAATGCATGCAGGACTAGGCAGATATATAAGGAACCAATTTTACTAGAATTAAGAAATTACCTCTTCATGGATTTGCTGTTGAAACCAAACACTCCTTTCATCAATGAGCTTATATCCACAGAGCGCTCCTTCATCATCATGTCATGGTATATTTTGCTCCCAATCTCAACGATTTGTTCCTCCACCTCTTCCAATGTTTGGTCCACATTGAGCTGAAGCTCCCCTTTCCTGATGACAGTTACGTTAAAGCCATTTGCCTTGGCTTCCCGGAAAGCATCCTGTAGAGGATCAAGTGATGGTTTCAACAAGCATGAAACTTTCCAACAATTGTAATCACATGACAATCTACTAGAAATTGTAAACCCACTATCAAAAAGATTTAAGACCCCAAACCTTAGGTGGTTGTGGAACAACAAAGGCATGGCCATTTCCAAGCACATCCATTTGAGCTTGAATGATGTAACAAAGGTTTTTGCAATCATTAGCGTCCTCAAAAGCAATCACATGACATGGTTTTGGTTCCAATTCTAGATCTGTTGCCATCTCCAATGAATAAAATCCTATTCTTTGTTCATCATTATCAACTGTGTACAACTCAATGCACTGAAAAATAAGGAGAGGATAAAAAAAAATTATCAAGAAGTCTCTTTAGAATCTGTGAAACATCAAAATGTCAACTATAAATTTATACAGTGCACAAAGTATTGACATGTCCATGTAAACTCAGTAGAAGTCAGGAGACATATTATATGCTTACCAGTATATGTGGTAGATCTAACCACCAAAGATAATCTTCCTCCTTGTCTTCTGCATATTCACGATATTTGCTCACAACAGCCTGAGGTCCAAACAGTTCCATCTCTCTTTTAAGTTTGTTGAGTTTCTTTTCCATGAATTTCTTATTCCTCTTGGGTAGTTTGGTCATTAAATCAGAAGCTTCCTTTACTTCTTCTTCAGTGATCCATCGATCCAAATCCTTCCCAATTTCTCTCATAGTAGATTTAACTTCTGGGTCTGTCTCTGCATTATAGGATTCCAAGAACCCCCGGGACCATTTCTTGGTGTGTTGCCAAAACTCCTTCCCTGATTTTTTGCCAGCTCTAACAGAACCATCGCTGCCTTCTATAACTGTCTTCGAATTTTTTGAATCCCCTTGAAATTGCTTCTTTTGATAATTCACCATTGACGAAGTAGCAGTACTCTCATGTGATGAGGATTCAGTTGATTTCTGAAGGAAGTTCTGCTCATCCTTGTTCACAGGATATAAGATCTCATCATTTCCATCAAAAATTGCCTTTCGTTGTTCTAAGAAGTCGTTGATGAACTCAGGACTTTTTTCCAATGGGGGACCTTTCCAGCGTGGTATAATTTTTTCTGGTGGATCATACAAGCTGATACCATCTAGGGAAAAGTGAAAAGACTCTATTAGCATCTATATTTCTGAAAATTCTACATTTAATCTGTAGAATTATTTCCTTTTTTTCTTGCTTACCCAAGATCCAGCCTGAGCCACCCAATTACTTTACCACATAAGTAAACATTCAAGCTGAAGTAATGTACAGTTATTGTTGGCTAAAAGTGCAGTGCAGGCATCTAAAAATGTGAGAAACCAGTCACAGCAGACACTAAAGTAGAAAATTGAAAATTTTCAGGGGAAGAACCAAGGGGTTTCCAGACCAGGAATATTAGAAACTTAAGCATCTGCTGTACTAATAAAGATAGACAATTAAACTAAACATCTGAATGTACTAGTGTATGTAGAAAGTTAAACTAGACATCTTAGTACAATGGTGCAGGCAAATTAATGTTTTATTAGAAAAACATATATATAAAAATAAAGACATCAATCTTTTCTTTAAGTCGCAAAGAGTTTCTATGAAACAAAATCCAAAAAGCGACCAACTACCTGCCCCATAGTCAAGATTTTCAATGTTTGAATGCAGCCATTCATGCAGTTTGGACAGTTTTTCATTCTCTCTTTCAACTTTCTTCCCAAGACCATTGAAAAATGCAAGTTTGTCCTCAGCATTCAGCTTATAAAATGGATCCCGCCCTGCCAACTCATTTTCTCGGACTTTAAGAACAATTTCTGTAAGACTATGGTCTCTCATCCATTCAAGTTTACCGTCATCTCCAATAAACTCAAGTTGCTTCATGTCAGAATTCACATTAACCTGTCGATTCTCCTTTTCTCTTGCAACCATGTAGTTATCTCTAAAGCCAATACCAATCTTCTGAACAATGGGTTCAATTTCATTATAATTTTTCTCTATCCAGTTATCTTCTTGTATAGATGGTTCTTTCTCAGTAATACTGTCAATACCTTCTTGATCCAAGGGAAGTTGCTGCTTTTCAACACCATCCTCTCCTTTAGTTTTACCATTCTTGATTTTTACAAGTTCCTTATCCCCTAGAGTGGAATAATCAGAAGCATTTATGGTATGTTGAGAATCTGATGTCCCATTTGAAATTGCAGATGCAAACTCTTTGTCCTTCATGTCCAACTCCTCAAGTGCATTGTTATCACATAGTTTATCACTTTGTAGCCCTGAAAAAGAAGCACTTTCTTGGTTTGATTCTTGCTTGTTACGCTTTACAGAGAGAAACTCCCTAGCTTCTTTCACTGACTTTATGACCCATGGTTTTACTTGAATAGAACTTTCTCTAGAATCAGATGACTCACTGAAGGGAGCATCATCTGTATTTACAACACACTCCTTTTTTTTCAGATCCTGTTCACTGGTTTGCCTAAGAGCAGAAAAGTCTACATGAGAAGTACTAGAATCTTGAAAATTTCTTGTGTCTGCCAAAACATCAGTCTGTTGAAATCCAATATCACTACTAACCCAATTTTGTTCAGTATCTCCATTTAGAAGGTTAGTTAGAAACCTTGTCTCCTGTTTTCTATAATCTTTGCCCTCTTCAGTTTCTTCAGAACATTCCTTATTCATAGTCTGATTTTCTTCTCCATCCATCTCCAATGAGTTATGTTCCCTATCTTCAATTTCCCGGGCTTGCCTAGCCATTTTTCTGATTTCTTGAATTTTATCATCAAACTCCATAGACTTAGCAGTTGAAGAACTAGAAGAATCTAGTAAAGCCATATCACCTTTCTGCAACTTTGCTCTTGCAATACTGTTCATAAGTTCTTGGTTATCTAGTCTAGGCTTTTCAATGGAAGCCATGGGCACCTCTAAAGGTTCTTGAACAACCTCCACTTTGACATTTTCCAACATCTCTTTCTCATTTTTTCTTGATTTTATCTTTCTCCTCATCATTTCTTTTTCCAATTCCGTATATTGAACCTCTTTATTTCCAGAAGTGAATAATTTTTTCAGTGCCCACAATGCAATGAAACCGTACAACACCATGGTCCCAACTTTAGGGAGCTTTTCTAATAGATTAGGTTGAAGAGTGAAACCCCGAATTGCCTTAAAAATACCAGACTCGTGACCTTGAATAACAAACTTAGCTACCGAACTGTTCCTCGGAATCACATTTTTCCCACTCTCCATCTCCCCAGCTAAACTCTTGGCATGCAATATCTTCAAATTCACCCCTGATAAGTCTTCTGATTCTCGTTGCTCTACTTGGTTTCTTGTAAATATTTCATCCTCATTGATAGAAACCCGTTTGACATTCCCATCAGAATCCTGAATAACAGTGAAAATTGGTTCTGACCCAATTCCCCAATACTCAGAATCTCTCTTATACTGCTCAACCCAACTCTCCAGTTTAGTCATCAAAACAGATTCACCGAGACTTTTGGAATTCGATTCTTTTGCTCTGTTCCATTCAACTGCATTATCATCGACTACCCCATTACTAAATTCACTGTCTTTTACAGTATCACCGTTAGTTTTATCTAGGGAGCTCTTGATGTCGTCGAAACTACGCTGTAAAAGTTGAAAATCAGAACTTGGGTTT
The DNA here is from genome assembly GCA_007844105.2 of Rhamnella rubrinervis. Classification (NCBI taxonomy): domain Eukaryota; kingdom Viridiplantae; phylum Streptophyta; class Magnoliopsida; order Rosales; family Rhamnaceae; genus Rhamnella; species Rhamnella rubrinervis. The sequence continues at coordinate 14,769,087 of CM017584.2, forward strand.
AAAGGAATTGGATTCTGACGTACCTTTTGTTCATCAATGAGCTTCTTCCTCAGCGAATTTCTGCGACTCGTTGGTCGACCAAAGTGGGCGAGAACTTTAAACTTTCTGCTATTTGATGAAGGTAAACAGAGAGAAACATTTGAGTTTCTGTAGAATATGGAACTGGGTATGTTGTATCTAAATTGGTTTTTCTTGTAAAAAGATTTTGTGGGAGATGTGACAGCGAATGGTGAAGCAAAAGAGAAAACTTTGAGATTTGTTGGCGCTGAAGAACTGAGGACCTCCATGGATAGAGAAAGCGGAGGGGTTAAGAATTACATGAGATTTTGCTGAGGTTTTTGTTTATTTGGTAAATTTTTCCTTTTGGGTACATTTTGCTGAGGCGTTTGTTGCTCCGTGAAGGACGTGTGCTTTGTCATTTTAGTCCTGAGCCATTCCAACTACACTTTTTAAGTCTTTTTTTTTTCTTCACTTTGTCCCTAAATTTCAATTTTTGGTGCACTACTAGTCCTTAAAATATATTTAGTCTAATTTTTAATAGTTTTGAGACATGCAGTGATTAAACTAGTATATTATTACTCATTTTATGGTTTTTATTGTCTAACATTTGTATATTGTTACCCATTTTATGGTACGTTAATTTAAGTTTGTACACTGTTACCCATTTGAAGGTTTTATCATCTAAAATTTATACATTGGTACTCATTTTATGATCTTGTTATTTGAAATTTATACATTAATCTCCACGCAATTTACGATTATGTTAATATTGCCAATTTGTTCAAGTGGAAATTATGTTAAATGAATAAAAATTTAATAAATCTATAAATAATTAAAATAAATTAAATATATTAATTTAAATTGATTAAACCATTACCAAAACTTGTAGTCTTTTAACATATTAATCGGATTAATTTGTTTTCAACTTCGTCAATGGCTACTCGATTAGAAAGGATAAAAGATGGCCTCCAAAACATTAAAACTCAAGGAAACTATACCAAGCAAGTTCCTTTACAGAATGGAATGGTGATTAAATAAAGGCAATTAAGTTACTGAATCTGATACTAGATTGTGAGCCAAAAAGCTTTTGCAGGGACAAGTTTCCATATTTCTTGTTTTTGGCTGAATACAAGTTTCCATATTTCAGCTGAGGAGACGTGGAACAGTTATATAAACTGAGGGCACTGTAATATAATCCTGCAACGTACAGGTCCACTAACAACATTAACATGGTATTTTCAGTAGCACACTGATAGGGGAGAGGAGAGTATCAAGTATCATAAAGCCTAACTACAGAGGGGTATGCATGTGCCACCTTCGGGGTTCTGCTGTTCTTTCCATATCCTCCCTGTAACTCGCAACTTCAGCTCTTTCCTGTCTCCGCCGGAGAAGAAAAGGGCCATGTTGCGCTGTATTATGAGGCCGTCATGGCTGTCTCTAACCTTCTTGTGACTATCCCTTATGCTTCTAGGATTGCCTTCAAAAATAAGCTTTCTCCCATTTCCTCCAACCTCAAGGCTGTAGGTGTAGTTCCGAGCTTCTGTCTCATCCCCCATGAAACGAAGAAATGCCATATAAACAGGTGCCATCTCAAGCTGGAAGGCTTCAAAATGAAGACAGAAGTACTGACCGAAACAGTGAAAGACCTAACAAAGACAAACATAAGGACAACTACTTCATGAAAACCTAAAGGGAAAATTGCAATTCTGATCAGACAAGGAACTATTCCATTTTATTCTACTTACAGTCAACATCCATGTAGCATTTTCAACTTCTCTAGGATTAGACTTAACATAACGATGATTAAATGTGCACCCAGAATGCATGTCCACCTTGTGATCATCCCGTAAATGAGAAACAAGGTATGGAATATCCCCAACAACAGAGCAGTCTGACCCAGCATATGGGCAATTGTATGGTCCGAAATTACACAGAGACTCGTGTTTGAGTTTGCTGTAGTAGGGAAATATTTCCGGGCACCCAAGAAGGTTGTATCTGCAAGGCAGTTCAAGTGATTCAGCTACCTTCTCCAGTGCAAGACACCTTATGTCACCAAGCTCCTGTCTACAAGTGGGGCATCGGTTGTGTACCATTGTTTTACAGGTGGAACAAAGGGTGTGGCCGTTGTGGCACTGCAGAAAACAAAAGCTTGCTCAAATATCAACAGAATCAGCAAATCCTGCAGAAATTGAACAAGCACTTAAATATGTCTAAACTAAGGAATCATAATCCCTATCCCATGCAAATAAATTTAAGGGTGGTAATTTGATGAGCTTGGAATGAGTTCCATTCAAGCTGTAAGGAAAACAACCATCTTTGACAGAGTAGGGAAGTTCCATTCACCCACGCTGAAAAACAGCAGCAGACCAACTTAGAAATGATATGTTAATGTGAAAGCAAGATTGAGAAAATCTCACCATTCACTCACAGAACTAGTGTACCAATCATCATTTAAATCCCCTCAATTTCTGTACGATAAATGACAATAGTCCTACTCGGAAATTCACCATATATGTAGCCACGCATATAACAACAACCAAAGAAAAGATCGTAACTTCATCAAACTCCTTGTCACTATCATGATGCACACTATATTCTTTTCTTTTATCAAGTGTATTGATTGATAATCAAAATCCAGTTTTACCCTTTAAGTTGTTTCTTTCTTTCTTAACCTTCAATGTCATTCGGCTACATAAGTTTAGGAGTTTAATCAGTGATATACAAAATGCTGCTTCCAAAAAATTACACTTTCAAGCGTACACTGATATAATATACATGAAACTCTGAATGTTTCTCTGATATAATGAAACTCATCTCATGACCACTGCCCTAAGAACCATTTTGAGGATCTTCTACTAGAGTGTAAGAACTCAATTAGAGCTAAATAAATAACAAGCAGAGTTTAGTTAGCTAGCCCTATACTAGTAATCAAAGAACCACAATTTAGAACCCCAAAAATCCAAATACTTGGAAGAAAAAACTTTTTGACAGATAGAATCATTCACCCCATTTACAGGTGACAAATCTCCCCGGTCCAATCCAATCAGTAAAACCGCCACCTTACTACAATCATAATCATCCCAACGATACAAACAACTAAGCTATTTAAACTCTGATCAAGTAGAGCACAATTGTAGCACAGAAAGAAAAAAAAAAATTAAGCAACAAATAGGAATCAAAATTAAACCCGACAGAATTAAAAAATAAATAAATAAAAATACAAACTGATGCAGGATGGGATGGGGCGACGAAGTACCACTGACTAAGCAAGTGCAATAAAGAACAAACCTGATGGATTGGAGGATACATTGAATTGGTACATACAGGGCATTCAAGAAGCTCATGGACACTAGTGGTGCCGGAATTACTGTTGTTGTTAAGAGGCTTCGGGACTGAGAGTAACTGATGAGGAAGGCCATGGATCTCTTCCTCATCCATCACATCCGAAGACGGCATGCTTTCAATGCAATCAGATTCCATTCACACAAAACAAGCAGAAACCCAAATTTTCCAAGGATTAAAAGAAAAGTTTGAATAATCCTTTAATGGCTCTAAGTCTTCCAAAGATATCCGTGCATGTAAATTCATACATATACATGTATACCTAGTATTTGTAACTGCGTATATGTGTGAAAAAACCAGAAAATAAGGAAAGAAAGAGAGACCATCAATCTTGAAGATTTTGGGTAGAAGGGTATGAATCTTTTGTTTGTAATTTTGAGTGATAGACAAAGAATCGGAAGGAAAATGGGAAAAGATTTAAACTTTTTCAATGCAAAATAAGGGAGAAACTATTACTGTTCCTCAAAAGCAGTGCTTTTTCTTCGTTAGTTTTACAGAGAGAGAGAGAGAGACAGCCAGTGTGAGTCACCGTTGATCAAACGCACTTCAGCTCTCATCAAAGTGAAGAATTATAAAAATGGTGGGAGTCCTTCCAAATTTCCAGCCAATTTTTCTATCTTTCTTCAGAAAAAATATATATATATATATATATATATTTATTCATCTTTATTTGTTTATAATATTATTTACCAGCAATTTTGATTTGTTAATAAGAGAAGAAGTGGGACTATTATGATTAAATTAATTACACAATAATCTTCTGCTTTTAATTGGTTATTACTTATTACACCCTATTTCGACGAATTATTACAAGCCGACGCGCTTACCTTTTTTCTTCTTCTTTTTTTTCCTGTGGTTTTAGGTGGGTCCCACTTTTTATCTTTATAAAATTTTCTTCTGTATCTCTGACGTTGATCAAATTGATTGGCAGAAATTGTGGACATGGAAACTAATTTTTTTCTTAAAAAGCAGCTTCACGGCTCGTTTTATTGGGTGGCTACTTTTAAGTTACATGGAAAAAATTATCTTATAATTTTTAAAGGATTTAATATTTAAAAATCTCATTTTTATAAATTTGGATTTTGGAATATATGCTGATTTGAAAATGAACATTACAGAATTATGACTAGAATGGACTGCAATTTTGGAAGGTGTTTTTAAAGTTCATGCCAATACTCTCTTGTCCTAATCCAATTCCATGGTGGCATGGTCTGACTTGGATTGGCATTTAATTAGCATTTTGAGTGCCTGACAATTACAAATTAGATAGAAATGCATTTACCACTAACCAAATAATAATACAAGTATCTTCCATGTCAACACAGCTAAGTATATTATATTTTTTTTTTCAAAGAAAACATTAAAGTTACTTAAAACTAAGGATGAAAAATATTAATATCGACGGAAATATCAAAGCTTAAAAATATAAAAATATCGGTGAAAATTTCAATATCGATAAATTTTTTATAAAAAATAATAAAAATTGATAACAAAATATGAAAATTTTCAATTAAATTTTAAATATGTTTATTTATTAATTACTTTATCAATTTAATTATAAAAAATAAAAAATTATTGACCATAAATTATATTTTTTATAATTAAAAATTTATTTATTAATTAGAATAATGATACAGATATATAATTATTTAAATATAACTCAATACTATATAGAATTTCTTTGTGGTTGAAAATATTCACTCTCTTCTACATCTTCATTTTTAATAGTGTATTGAGAGAAATATTGATCAAATAACACATCTCCTTGATAGTTTTTCATGTAATTATTAATATATCAATCATATAGATTTAATATTATATGTGATCGTTGTTGATAATCGTGATATGAATATGATATTGATTGGCTTTGTACATAACTGCTGCTTCCCGATGGTTGAATTTGAAAATGTATACATAAATTATTACAATTTAAAAATTTGATTTGAAAAATGATATTTTTGAGTGGGTGTAGTCCAATTCCAATTGTATTTGATATAGTCCAATAATTGAGACATTCAAATTCATTATGATAAATATTCATACATCATTCATAAACTATAATTTAAATATTTAATAACTTAGCAATAATGTAGAACAAAAAAGATACTCTTATACTTCAATACTTTTATGTAATATATAAGAATATCATAATTACAATTTTAAAAAAAACTCTATATAATATGTGAAACGTTGAAAGTTAAAATCATATAAGTATAATCATTACAATTTGAGAAAAAAAAATATTAATGTTTAATTTAATAGTTAATATAGATATTTTAAAAAATTTCATGAAAATTTTGGAAATTTCTAAATTATGAAAATTATGACCAAATCGTGAAAAAATTGGCATGAAAATTTTAACGGAAATATTGAAAAAATTTCAACAGAAATTACAAAAACTATAACTATTTTCAATTTCGGTTAATAGATAATATCCATACACTGAAAAAATAAAAATATCCACGAAATTTTATGGGTATTTTTTATTTTTTCATCCTTGTTTAAAACACAATAAATTTTATATGTTGTTATATAAATTATGTAAAGCATTATCGAAATTTCCGTTGTTACCCATTTTAAATACACATTATATGATTTTATAATGTGTTAAATAATTCAATATGTTGTTAATAGATTAAAGTTGTATTGCCCATGTCAAATTCATTTTACCTTAGATGTGCTATTGTGACATAAACTACGTATAATGTTTACTAGATTCCTATTAAATTATCAATTTATAGTCATGTTATTTAAATTTTGTGTCATGTTACCCAATTTCTTTGAAATTTATACCTCATTGTTTATTTTTATGGTTACGATACCTAAAATTTAAACATTGTCACCCAACTTATGTATAATACTATCAAGAATGTTAATCTATAAGACCTGAAATTTAAACCTAAGTCATCTTTTATGTCGTCATCGTTTAGAAATTATCGAACTATGATGAACAAAATATTTGATCTATTACGTGCTCCAAAGACAAGTGCAATAATCTATTTTCTCGGTTGAAACTGGTTATGTGATGCCCGTATCAAAGATTCAGCTCCCATGTATTGGGAGAAATGTTTCAGCGAAGATTATTGTATTTGGCTATGAAGCAATGTAATAAATGGAATATATAATAACGGTCACCATGGTTAGATAATTCTAAAATAGTGATAGCATAAAAGATGACTTAGGTTCAAAGTTACTTCAGACCAGTATTAAAGCATCTCTTACGCCATAATAAAAGTAAAGTAGTTGAAACCCAAAGTTCAACAATTCTCTTTGGTTATGATTTTAATTTGTACCATTAGGAGTTCCACACTACCCCCAACAGGGCAATATCACCTTGGGGATAGCTAAGCACTAAATGATTAAGCACATTCTTAATTGGCTAAATTATTGTCATCCCTGAGGGCATTAGACCAGTTTGCAAGACCTATAAAATTTCGAAACTTGACCATGAGATCACTGAACAACCACAGCACAAACTCAAGTGAGCAGACAGAGACGTGAGCAGTGGCGAGATAAGGCAAGACGACACGACAAAATAGAAGAAGCAGCAAGATTCATACTCCCTCTTAACTCTTAAGCAGCTTGTAACATAACTTCTTATTTATCTTCGTCGTATACAAAGCTTTACAAGAATTTAAAGAACAAAAACAAAAAATCAGCGTATATTACAAAAGATGTCAGAAACAGCTACCCTTGAGCATTCACTAGCCCTGCTACTTAATTTCATCAACAAAAAAGGACATCTAAAAAGTAATAAATTAATAGAAATGCTCATCGCTCCAGTTCACACAGGCAAATTTCTACATCTCTACCAACTCATTCAAATTTGTTTGTCTGTTAACAAATGCATCTGTGTATTAAAAGTCCTCTGGATTATCCCATTTTACCATTGATTAGGAAAGGCTTCTTTGTAATTTGCATCCACATCCAATGTAAGCTGTCTAACTGTTGCATCCCTTGCCCGTGTATTCAACAGCCTCTGAGCTATCCTATCTTTTGCTGTGACTTTCTTCCGCAGCATGGATGCTAGTGCTTGCTTATTGCTTCTGGTTGATGCATTTTCACTGTTAGTTGCAACCATATCTTCTCCAGCAGATGCAGATAATGAAGTTGATGCTAATGCAGCATCACGCAAAACTGCTTCATTGTGCTTACGTACTTTTGCAAGCTTTGCACGCTTCAGGGACTTTTGATCAATTTCTCTCTTCCTTGCCACCTCTTTATCTTTAGCTCGAACATTCTTAATAGCTTGTTTTGCTAATTGTTCCGCTAAATCAGTCCCTGAATCAGGGGTTATCACATCTTCTGACAGATTCTGATCAAGTGGCTTTCCCTCATCATCTCGGGGTATGATAAGTCCATGAAATGGACAAACTCTCAAATCTCTTCTCTGACAAAGTCTGCCTTTATGCAAAGGAGCATGACATGGCTGTATTTCAAGCTGCTCTTCTTTGTACACAGTAGCCTGAACATTTAACTCTGCAATTTTTTCTGCTGGAATAACTGCATCATAGTCCACTCTTCCCCAATGGTTTTCAAGGTCCAATCCTCGTTGATTAGCCAGTATATCCCTCTTTGAACCCCAACTGTCCAAGTAAGAGCCCCACTTCATAACTGGAGCTTCAGCTAAAAGCTTACTTCTTGGAGAGCTCGATTCAATTCGACCACCTTCACATTCAAGTATTTTCTTGCCACTCGGCACTTTGTAGCTGCATCCTGGAGTTGTATTTTTCAACTCACTGGATGTTGAAGCAGTGGCAATATCTTCATTTTCCCTAGGGTGAGATGCCCTACTCTCATTTAATCCAATTTTCCCCTCCTCCCAAAAGTCCTCTTCTTCTTCATTATTTGCAATCCTTGGAAGAGCACAACCCAATTCTTCACACTTCTTCTTCACGGATATAAGATGATTTCGAATGTCAATGAATTCCTTCAAAATAGAATCTCTGAATCTGTTGTCTGTCGCTTCAACCCTTATAAGAACAGAAATCCATTCTTGGATTGTAACCAAATGATTTGTCACTAGAAGCTTGTGTAGCTCCCTCAATGCATCAAAAACCACTTTATTCTCACTGTTTTCACAGACCTTTTTCCCTTCTTCCAACGTTTCATGACGTATCTGCCGCAATTCAGAAGAACGGAACTCTTCAATTTCCTCCTCATCCTCTAAATTATCCAACAGCATACTGTCCTCTCCACCATTACGAATAATATCTAAACACTCTCCTATCTCATCAACAGTCAACCGCATTTCTTCCTTAATGGATTGAAAATTTTCCTTCAAAGTCTCAAATTTGTTGAGAACAATTTCTTTAGACCTTCTCTCCCTTTCCCTTCTCTCCTGCTGAAGCCTAGCGGCATTTGCCTGCAGATTAGGAAACTGGAACCTGAGGGTGTTCTTAAGGTAATAAAATCCTAATCTGAGCCTCCTATAGTAAATTCCAAAAGATGAATTCCACTTCTCCAAATATTCAATTGCCTTAGAACGCAAAAGGGCTGCAACAGCTGGCGGAGCAGGGAGCGGTTGGTTTCTCCGAAATCCAACACTAAGTGTCAACAACTGATCCAAATTCTCTACAAGAAGTGTTCTGAACAGCTTGGACCGCATGAAAAGTTGGTCAATTATGAGAAGCGAAAGGTACCGAACCTGCAAACCAATGTCTACTCTCAAATTCTTCTCCCATGCAACAACAATGACAGAGCATTTAAATTAAGTCACAAATTTCACAACCTAAAGCTATTGACTAAACTCAATCAATGTTCTCTCATCAACACAATTGGATCCTTAATCCAACTATATGGTGCCTGCCAAACTACCGGAGTCCTCGTAAACGAAAAATGACAGTAAAAAATCTAAACTTTTCCAAACGTTGATGCGTTGGTAGTGGATTTACCCCACTTTTCTCAGCAGCCAAATACAACGAGAGAAAATAAAACCCAACCCATATCATTGATAGATAATATTCTTTGTAACTGCAATTAGCATTAATTGTTAGAATCTCTTTGCACAACTTTCCATATTTTGGTACATGTACAAAGCAATGTTAGTGAACGAAATAGCAAAAACTTTTTCCCAAATTCAATTCTCCTTAATCATATTTCAACTTAAATAATGTGTATTGATCAAATGAATAGAATATAAGCAATCAGAAAGAATACAAAGAGAGGTTGAAGAATTCAAATAGTGAGGGGAGATAACCTGAGAGTGGTCTCGCTTCATGAATTCCATGAGGGTATGGGCGGCGAGTCGGAGCTCCGAATCGGAGTAGCGAACAAGAGACTTGATGGCCTTGAGGAGACGTGGATCGACGTCCGGTTGCGTTGAGTCGGTGGCCCTCTCTATCAGAGCCCTCACCTTCCCTCCTCCCCCTTCTCGCTCTTCTTCCATTCCAAATTCAAAAAAAACCCCCACCCCACTTCGACAGAGGTTGCGCTTCGATTTGAAATCCCTCTCTGTTTTCAGTTTTGTGGTATTTTTCGCGCTGAGTCAATGAGGTCGGTAAAGTCGGTTGAAGTTCCGTAATTGCCATCGCTTAAAAGGGCAACGAAGGGCACAGATTCACATGAAAGGAAGGGTACAATAGTAATTTCAAAGTCACAAATAAATAATAAAATGGATTGAAATTTCCTGCGGCTCCTTCTGTTCTGTAGTAGAGTCGCCATTTGAATCTTTTCATTCTTTCTTGAATGTCAAACATTTTGTATATTAAAATAAAAAAATGGATACATGTGGCATAAGCAATCTGCAAGGTTCTGATTCACCAAAAAAAAAATCTGCAAGGTTCTGATTCAGAGTTTCACCGCAGATGGTTCTGATTCAGAGCTCAACTCAGTTGGACCTCGTACACATTGCTAGTATTGTGAACAGGCCCACAAATGAAATCAGATAGGCCCACAAAAATTCGCAAAATTGTCATCCAAATTACTTAGAAAACACCTTGATCTTAAAAATATGTACAATTGTCTAATTTAGATCTAACAAATGGGTTTTGATTGGAATTGTATCCAGTAACTCTACTCTACTACTTATCGACGACTCCTAAAAGATTGGATCATGCTGTGTTAGCACATGAACCAGAACCACCGCGTCACACGGGTTGTACAGAAGGATGTAACATCTCTTCCTCTGCGTTTGATATAACAACACCAAATCTTGCATATGCACAGTACAACATTTCTGCACAGCATCTTTGAGCATTGTTTATATAATGTAATCCAAATTTTTTGGTCTAACTTTCACCCAACATATGATATCATTATAATATATTTTAACACCCCATAGTTGTGGTGCCCATATTGCAAAAGCTTATTTCTATGAGACTATAACCACCACTGCATATATATATATATATATATATACACCAAGGACATTATAGTGATTGAGTGCGTTCGTACAACTTTTTGTTTTATTCCACTCGATCTATGTATATAAAGAGGTAACAGTGGCTTTGCACTTTCCTAAGCTATAAATTGACAAATTTTTTACTTTGTCCATGTTCTTTAGCATTATGAGATGGGGTGTGGTGCCCACTCACTTTGACCCACTACTGCTTGGGTCATGTGGCTACATATTTTGGAACTAATGCCGGATGGCATATGCCCCGCCTTCCTCTTCTGACAATTGATTGAAGACGCTGGTCTCTTTGGTAGAAAAAACTTGCTCAATTTCGGCAGTGATCAAAATGAAAATTCTAATCTCACTAGGTGGATGGACACACAAATTTTTCAGATATTCTGTACCCGAGTAGAACCAATTTAGAAAAAAATAAAAAATAAAAAACAAAGACCCCAGGAGGCAACCCAATACGATTGAGAAAATGACACCATGGGACTAAATATTCCTTCCGAATCATGTCCATGGCTCCATGGACTATGGTCCGTGTGCTCTCTCTGTCTTTCTCTCTGAATTCTTTGTAAAATGTTACTAAAAGGCTTTATGGGGGGATTGATTAGTGTACGAAATATATATGATGGCATCAGCTTCTACAAATGAGTTGAAACCTTGACAAACGATATTTCAGCATCAAATCACAGATACAAACATAATCAATTTTCTTCTTCAAAGTTTCCCATTACTTAAATACCAGAACTCGCTTAAACTACTAATTTATAAAGTCTGTATTTCATTAAATTACCCCTCTAAGTCTCTCAACTAAGATGATACAACAAACACCACGTGAACTTTTCTCCTACCCTTCCCTCTATTTCAACCCTTCTTTATATATTGCAATCCAAGAAAGATTTCCTCTTTTGAAATAAAAATAAATTAAACTTAACAAACAAAAATAAAAAAGAAAAACACTGAGAAACAGCTTTTCCATTGCTTGTTACCCCAAAAATCAAGCGCACCCACGAGGAGCGAACCCGATCCTAGAACCCGCCAAGTCATAGACGACCCGGAACCCCTGCTGCTGGATGTTACCAATGATGGACAACCCGCCCATTGTACCCGCAAAAGCGAAGCAGAAGCTCCCACTGCTGTCCACCGGAATCAGATAGTTCGTCGCCGGCAATGAAACGTCGGCTCCTCGGAAATGCAGCACCACCGTCGGTACCTTCACCTCCGACAATCCCGACAAGTCAAAGCACGTGTCGAACAACGAAAATTCCGGTGCCCGTTTCAAGTTGGCCGCTCCGACCCTGAATGCGTCGCGAAGTGCCACGTAAGCGGATCGGGTCAAGCGCGTGACGGACGTCCCTGAATCTATTATAACCCCTCCGTTACCGGCGGTGTCGAGCTTGAAAAGCGAGGCGGAGATGGCAGACACACGTTTTCCACCCACGCTGATACCCATGAGCTCCACATAGTAAAATGTGTCAAGCTTGGGATTTCTGAGCAATGGTGTGAACCTGGCGGTCCGGGAAACAGCCGCGTCACCAAACACGATGGAAGACGGTTTGGACGAGGCCGACCGGTCCACCAAACAGTACGAGAACTTCCGGTTGAACCGCCGACCGGTTTGCGTGGGAAACGATAACCTTCCCCGGCCGAGTCCTAAAAGCCCCGCTGCACCAACGAACAAGCCCTCGTTATCATGGCCACATCCGAGCGCGACGCGTCCAACTCTGCTGCGTCGAAACGTCAGCGTTTCGGTGGAGAACTCACCGACGGTGAACGAACCATCACCGTAGGATACCTGGTAGAGACATGTCTTCCGATGGTTGCATCCTGGGGAATCAAGCTTGCGACACAAAGGAGACCCGCACGGGATCCCAGCGAAGGATCTGGATTTGCTCGGGTCGAAAACCGGATCGGCCTGGGTGTAGCATTTCCTACACGGAGCACATTGGAGCCAGACGACGTCGCTTCCAGTGTCCAGCACCATGTAGACGTACTTGGGAGGCGTACCCACACCCAGGCGCGTGAAGTACTCGCCGCTGCCCTGCGCGAGCCCCGAGGTCACGGAGCTACTGAACCCCGGCACACGGGGACGAGTCTGATTCCGAGCAGCGAGAAGAGAATCGAAGATCTTCACTCGCAGAGCGTCTCGTTGGAGGCGTAGGCCGAAGAGGTGCTCCGGGGTCTTGTTGAACGACAAGGCGTCGATGTGCTGCAACTGTACGGTGAGTTCCGTCGTAGTCGTGGTGGTCTCTGCATCGAACTCTGTTCCTTGGGGTTCGGATATGGACTCTGAGTCGGGCCATGAAAGGGTGGGTGGGTTAGAGAGAGGCTTGACGACCAGGGTTTGGTACTCAAGTGGGTCTGTCAAAGATGCAGCAAGAGTGAGAGTAATGGCGAAAGAAAAGAAGAGAAGGCCATTTCTTGCTTTTCCTTCCATTAGAGAGAGAGACTGAGAAGTTAAGCAGGAGAGGTGGAAGCAGAGTATAAATAATTGAGAGGCGGTTGGAGTTACCACATTTTGTTGGGTGGGAGACAGCAATTAATTGGACTCGGAGTTATTTTGGTAATTTCGCAACGTTCAATGGTCACAAAGTGTGCTAGGTTTACTTAATATTATTTAAGTTTTTTTTTTTTTTAAATATTATTTAGGGCTAAGCTGTGGATGGACCCCTTTCTTACAAAATGAGGAGCTTTGCTCTATGGGTATCCCAAGTTTTATTTACTCAAAATACACAATTTTTTTTCTTAAGAAAAAAAAAAAAAAGAAGGGGAAATCTGGAATGTTTTGGATTTTTATATTAAATGCAGAATGACGATAATACCCTTTTGGATTTTTCACAGTAAGCATTGAAAGGTGGATTTGTATTCAATGCCAGCCGACTCAATGTTCATATCAAACAAGAAATCCTCACCATCCCAGAAAAGAAGGCCAAGAAATTCGTAACAAAATGATTTTCCGCCGATAGCTAACCACCGAGACTTGGGGTTATGCGGACGCATACTTCATGATGAAATGGTTTATACGTATTTGTTGTTGCCCGGAGCAACAGTATCAAGTTGGTAAGGATTAAAATATCCCTTTGTTTTTCTATTCATTTCTATGATCTATTTTCTGTGTTATTTTTGGTTCTGGGGTCCAATTGTAATTGTGTTGTGATCACTACAAGCTTTCTACGACATTTGCAGGTGATGAATAACATTTGTTGAACTGTTCCTCACATATTTTCTTTTTGGGATCGGACATTATCTCTTCCGATAAAATCCACGTTGAGTCAGATGTGATTGGACTTCATGGTGGACTTCAGCATTGGATCCTCCACAGAGTTTAAATCCAGACCCATATTTTACTTTTTGGGCATCTAAAGATCCATACTAAGCCATCATGGAAATGGAAAGTAAAATTACTCTTCTTAAACCCAAGTACACGTCATGGTTAAGGAAGAGAAGATCAAATAAAATAAATAATAAAAATTAGAATTTTGTTGCAAGCAAATCCAACTACCGCCGGTAACACTTTGACATCATGAGCCAAAAGCGGTTTGTTGTAAGAAATTTGGCTAATCACTCATGTCCCTTGCTTGACTTTGGAAGAAATGAAATTTCCATGCTCCCATTGATTAAGGTGGTGCCTCTTAAATTTTTTTTCAAAGAAATAAAATAAAATAAACACATACATGCATATATATATCCCATATATATATATATATATATATATATATAATAGTGAGATATTGAGAACCCTACGAAATTCATGCACTGCTTGCTCTTCCTGTAATACTAGAATGGTGTTTCCTCGTGACTCTTTGCTTTCCTTTTCCTTTTCCTTTTCTCTAATCTTATACGACCGCGCCCATGCTAAACGTAATAGGATTTTGATATTTAAAAGAACTAATTCAAGGATACAACACAAGAAGACCTACCGATACTTCAACAACTCAATCACGAGTGCCTGTCCTACATATATATATATATATATATATATATATATATATATGTTAGGAATTTTCTGTCGGTGTGATAGTTATGTTATCTTGACACTGGACAATAAAGCATAGCTAAAAGCAAAAGACAGTGGTTTTGGAAAAGCTTATAGCGAGGTGTTAGATATTCATGGCCAAGATGGCGATGATTGACCCAATTAGTCAAGTACATATGAATGGTTACTCATTCTTCTTTGTACATATTTTATATGGATATGGGAATACAGAAACAGATTTAGATTTGTCTTTGCTCTGTTTTGTAGCTTATGAACTTGGTGATACCCGGTGCCGATACTCGACGAGTCAAACAACAATGGCCATTTCGAAATTTACAAGAAAGTGACTGCCACTTACAATCATGTATTACTTCACATGGCGGTAGGCCCCAATACGGGCATTTGCGTATTATTGGGCTTCTTTCTTAAGCATTGGACCACCCTATCTATTTACAATCCTCACTGTCCTTAAAAGTTAATGTGGAGAAGAGAATGCGCGTATAAAAAAGTGGTTTCGTTTCTTTAACATTTCCTGAGAATGCTTTATGAAATTTTCCTTTGGGTAATACACGTTTTATGTTGAGCAATAGGAAACACATGCATAGTACAAATCTTTACCATCATAAATGATGAAATGATGACCCTCAAAATGAAGATGAAATCAGCTCCATTGATCATTTAAATTCTTGTAGCATTAATTTCCCAATAGATAAATAACTGTTGTAGAAACCAAAAAGAAGTATAATCTTATAAATGCACATGGACATTACTACCTCAACGGCATTTACAAATAATGGACCATAAAAAAGCCTTCCTCTTTCTCACTCACTTTAGGTGAGTTTGGGCAGCACATTAACGCGAGTAGGAGAAAATTATGAAAGTTATATGTAGGCCTTAGCCACGGTGATATAAGTAAGAAGTAGGTGTTCACCAAAAAAAAAAGTAAGAAGTAGGTGAAGTAGGTAATAAGCATCACTGTACTATGAAGGCTAATTTTATATATCAGGCAATTCAAAGAGAGAGGAGAATGGTGGCGTGGCTATTGATGATAACCTTCCCAACAAACCATAAAAAGCAGGACAAAGAGAAAAAGAAGAACTAAGAGAATGGGAAAAGCTACACACATAAAGGGGTTGGACACCCTATGCATAAGAAAAAGGTATTCTAGTGTGGAAATTATATACAAATGAAGCATGTTTTCATAAGAAGAGCGGGCAAGCCACTTTCAAAAGTGAAAAGAGTAGAGACAAAAGAGGAATTCATAACTGGAAAGAGAATAAAGCGTGATATAAACTCAACTTGGGCATATATATCCAGTGAAATTAACTTTTTAAATAACCAAGTAGCAGCTTGTATGTATGACTATACTATCAATTTGTTCCCAACTCGACAGCACCAACAACATATTTTATTGTTAGACCACTAAGTCCAGGTGGTCAAAAACTCCAAACGTGTTTGATCACTGCTAGGCATTAAGAAATAGGATAACTTTGCGCTCAAATTAGGTGATCAAACTAGCTAGCACTCTAAAAGGCAATCCATTAAAAATTGAGTAACACCTTCAAATCAAAATAATTCAAAAGGTTTAACAATTAACTTCAAAAAGCATTAAACTTCAAATGTTGTCAGCTTGGGCAAAAGTTTTCTGAAAAACTACATTACTCCTTTCTGAACCAGTCCCCACTCTTCCCGCCAGTTTTACGCTCAAGACGTACATCAGTGATTTGAATATCTTTGGAAGCAGCCTTGCACATGTCATACACTGTAAGTCCAGCGACAGTAACAGCCGTCATTGCTTCCATTTCAACCCCAGTTTTCCCTGTTGAAGCAGCTTCCCCTTCAATTTCCACACTGCAATCTTTAGGATTCAGTGTCAGATCAACACGAACATGACTCAGAGTTATGTTGTGGCATAGTGGGATGATACTGCTGGTTTGCTTTGCTCCACTTATTCCCGCAACTTTGGCCACACTAAGTACATCTCCCTTGGTAACTTGGTTAGCTAAGACCAGATCAAACACCTTCTTACCAAGGATTACCTTGCAACTAGCAATGGCAGTTCTATTACTACTTTCTTTGGGAGAAACATCCACCATTTGTGCTTCCCCTGTGCTGCCAACATGGGTTAGGCCAATTGCAGTTTCACTCGCCTTTTGAGGGGAAAACTGGTACTCTTCAGCCGTAATGTCATTACTTATAGAAGTGGCAGGCCCATTCAAAGGAGGTTCACCAAATACTGATTCCATTTCCTGAAACCAGATTTTGGTGTAACAATGTGTTTTGACATTACATTATTGAATTTCCTCGTAAAAGAAACTTCTTAATCAGATATTTATTAGTTAGTAGGGCGGGGATTAACAACCATGTGATATTTCTTAAAGATGAGATTGCTCCACCAATCTAATTTAGTTGTTGGTCTAGTTTCTATCAATGCTATCTTAAACTATGGTTCTATTATGGCGAATATACTATTCTTTCACTCGAATACAAAGAATAACTACCAGCTCTAAAATTAAAGAGAAATTATACCTTGTTGAGCTCGGAAATAGCACTTGCAATATCAAGGTTTCTGTTAGTGCTAAGAAACCTCCTTGAGTGAGGAAATGCAACTGCAATTCGCCGAAGAAACATGACAAGCCTAACCCAGATTTTTTATGGAACAACTGCCCGGATTTGGATAGAACACCTATGCTAGCTCTTTTTAACACCTGAAAAATTGTATCAAGGAAATTAGTTGGTTTTATGCCTTTTTATAGCTAATCTTTCTATAAGTTTTGTCCAAAAATGAAGCAAGAATTCCAACTAATCCTCCTTATTGTTCTAGAAGCAATCGCTTTATTATGGTTGTGTGCCAAACATAAATACAAGTGAAGTTGATGACATCTTATGTGGGCATTTTAACGAATACCTAAAGGTCATGCGACCAAACAAGCGAAATAAAAAAACAGAAAAACTAAGAACATTGATAGAGAGCATAAATTGAGTATGCATTGAGCAGTCTATACGAAAATAAATGACGTACCTGGGAAAAGTTAAACAAAGGTTACATTAACCCGAGTCTTATAGTAACGTGTTTAGCCAAACATGGACTTGTTCCTGATCGTCCTTGGTTTTGCACGAGGGCTTTGCATATACATGCCAACACCTCGTGTACATGCACGGTCAGGGAATTTATGTTAGCAATTCTGAGGCTCGACAGGTAACTATTATTAAAATCAGAAGAGAAAAAAAAAAAACTATAAAAAGGACTTTCAATTTTTATGCTACTTTTGCTGTGGATAATTATGGGAGATATTATATGATTATACAACACTATTAAGAATAAGATGAAATCATAGGCAAGATGTTTAACAGTGGCATCATTCATAACTGTTCATTTCTGTCAAAAACAATTTTATTTTATTTTTTTCCTTTTTCTGTTTTCAATTGTAACTTTATATATGAGGATCACATTTAATACACGTATTGATTTATATTATATTAATTAATATTATATTATATTAATCTATATTGTATTAATATATATTATATTAATTAATATTATATTAACTAGACTATTAACCTGTATTATTTACCATATATATATAAAAGTAATTCTAAAATAATTTAATTGTTATATTATAATATTATAACATTGAACAATACCATATAATTAAAACCCAATAAATAATGGTGTATAATTTAATCTATATTTTTCACATAAATATATATATTCATATATTATATAATACACCCCTACTTATTTTATCATAATACATTCTTCCAAACATACCCTAAATTGCTTATTAATATTTTGAGAAAGTATGGTGGTTATTGCTAAAATTTACAATTCTAAGATGGTAAAGTTGTGTATTAATCTAGTCAAATACAGTGTAATATACATATGCATATATATATATATATATATATATATATATATATATATATATAAACATATTCAAATACAGTGTCCATAATACAAATATAACAATTTGTAATTGTTAGATTGAAAAAAAATGAATAAGATACTATACAACAATAGCACAGCAGGCAGAAACCCATGTGCTTTAACAATTTTTACGGACAGTAAACCCTTCTTGCGCAGCACTTTTCTTTCTTTTTTTAGTTTTGTGTTGGTTTTTACTGCTGCAGGAAAGCCATTCAGACCATCAGATGTCCCATAGCAATGAAATTTAATTATAACAAAACTAATAGTAAATTTAATTGTAACACACGAATATGACAAGGTCTAGCTTGAACTGACCAGCTTTATTTCCTGTTGACTAAATGGCCTAGCTTCCATCTTCTTTTTCAGAGCATTCATGATCCACTGCAGATCCCAACCTATATACCAAGGCACGTAACATTATCAGTAATTTTGTGCAACATTTGCAGTCTACTCGAAGTCTCAAATGTTGTATATGCGTGTGTGTGTAAAACCAGCTACAAGGCTTTCTATGTGATGAGAATAGTTGGATTCCAACCATACCAGCACCCGAGTAAGATCAAGAGAAGAAAGTCTTACTTGAGCTCTGACATTAATTGTTTGACTTCCCTCACAGCCGAACTGACGGCATAAAGTGTAATCTTTTTCACCTGTTTAAGAAGGCAAACAAATAAAGTCTTAAGTAGTACTAAAGCATAATCAATCACTCATAAATCTATGGCCAATGTGACAGCCACTCCTAAGCAGCTATTCTACCAACCTAACATAGGATTTGAAGTTCTCCTCTTCATGTTGCAATATAAATGAATCTGCTATCCAATTTAAATCTTACTTTCAGATAATTATATGGTCCCAATCAACTGGACCAAAATCTAGTCAACAGCCAGACCAGAATCACTCCTTTTTCATAATTATAAGGTTTGACAGCTTCCTTAACAGCATAGTACAATGTAAAAATCAAATTAAAGAAGAAGTGTTTTCCTACTTAACAGAACAACAAAATGATTTGCCATACTGAAAGACATCAAATAAATAAAGGAACCTCCAATTTGTCTTCCTTTGCTCTATGGTCCTTTGGAAGAGAACGGAATTCTTCTGTTAACCGAACACATTCTTCAACATTTTCAGGAGATACAAAGTCTAGAGCAACCTTTATGCAAGACTGGAAAAAGGTATGAAAATGAATGTTAGAGACTTCCAAATATCAGAATAACTGAAACAACTTATCATTATAGTCATAATTAGGCAAAAAGGCAAAACAGATCCATGAAATGGAAAATAATTTTTGAAGTACTTCATCTTGATCCTCTAGAGCGCTAAACCCACTTTTTTCTTTAGGTTCGTTTTCTTGAGATTTATTCTTACATCAGAAACTCATTTGAACTTACTTTGAAGATCAATAAAACATATAAAAGATATAGTGAATGAAGAGAGCATTTTCGAAATGTAGAGGTTTTTAAGCAACATGCAGGAATTTTAATAACAATGAGGTTGGGAAAAAATGCCAGAAGTAATTAAAACAAAATGTAGATCATTCATATCAAACTTGCTAAATTAGCATTGAAGTTATTAGCTGATTTACTTGTCTGTTTCTCACTTGATGAGGACATCCTGCTGGAATAAAAACAGCCTCACCTAGGAATTGCTCAAATGTCCAAGGTTCCACATCTTCATAAGAATATCAAAACATTAATTCCATTTGCATAAAATGTCACAACTAATCAAGACTGCACTGCTATAGAAAAGATTCTTACTAAACTCCTCCTTCAGTTGTTTCTTATGTCTCTCATTCAAGAACAGAGTCTGATCATGAATAGGATGAACAACCTATGACATGCATAGTAAGCAACCAACCCCCATTTATGGTGTTATGTACAGTCAAATGTACCAGCGCAGATACTCACAGAATTTACAGGAAGATTTTTGATATGGCGAAACTCCGTCTTGTGCTTTTCCAAATACTCAATTAACTTGGGAACATCCTGCCTGCGGAAGATGTCCCAAACAGCGCCACCATATGCTGTGTCTGCAATATTCTCAAGGGAGCCCTTTGTTGGGTCAAGAAAGGACTCTCCGAAGTCCAGATCATGAACTCCATTTTTTCCAGGTAAAAGACTCCCTGAAGTATCAGCTTTGCAAGTTCTCTTCAGTGATTCTCCATTAACTCTGCCTTTATCCTCATCTAATCCTCCATAGAGTTCACGGAGGTCTTCAACAAAATGTTCATTCTGCAACCTTTTAATGCTTTTGCTCTGCCAGGAAGCAATCTTCACCCTAGTTGTGTGTGTCAGGACATTTACCTAAACCAGAATCAAATTACCTATATTTAACATTGTGGGAAAATATAGATATAATTGTACAAGATAAAAGAAAGAGAAAATCATAAGCACTATATTGCAGTGGGGGGTTTGGGGGAGAAATTTGAAATGAGAAGACGGACAAGAAAAAGACTAATTACTAATAATGGTTTATAGATGAATGACTAAAGAGCAGATATATTACCGCATCAGACATATCACAGTGAAGCTTTGTCACTGAATCACCTCTACCAAGCTCTTCAGAGAATCCATATGCAATATATGTTTTGGGTCCTAAATCAGGTTTCAGTAAGTCATCAGGAAGTCTTGTAGCAAGATTGAGAAGACCTAATTTTGGATTAGTATAGTCACTGTAGGGGAGTGCTGCAATAAATTCTGCACCATGCCTAGGCAAACGCTCCTCAAATAAAGTGGAAGAGGGCCAATCCTTTAATTTTAACATCTCTGGCCACCCACCTTTATGCATTCTCCCCTCTAAGTAGCCCATGAAAAATTTGTGAATATTGATCTCAACCTACATAAGAATGACATGTCAATGTTACGATTCTATTGTGGCACATATGACAAAATTATTTTTTACTTAGTTTGTTAAAGCAACAAAGTCAAAATTTAGATAGTTGACCTCACACCAATCCAAGCAATCGATGGCCTTCATACTTCTTGTCTCCTCTTTGAACTTTACATTGGAACCTGTTTCTCTAAAAGCTCTCCACATGACCATGGGTTCCCAACTAAGACCAGATGTTTTGTCAAGAACATTTTTGACTATCACAGGTTCCCCCCTCATCCAGTGCCTCTGAAAATGCTCAATGTCATCATTTTCCATGCTTACAACACTTGGGCAGTATAAGAAGTTATCTTCACCATTTTCCCTGAAAGCTGCCTGTCTCACTTCAGACGGAAAATTATTGTTCTTCCTAGAATCATTTGGCTTGCACCAAGAGCATACTTGAGATGAATCAATATCTTGCGACTTGAATTCACTAGTTAGATCCTCTGCATTCTTTAACATTTTGTTTACCCAATTAGCTTTAAAAATGCGTCTAAGTTTCAGTATTGCAGCTCCACAACCTCCAAACTCTTTTGGGGGGCATGGAATGCTACCATCAGGATTAGCTACCCAATCAGGAAATTGGCCCTCCCAACCCTTTCTTTTCCTATGTGCATTAGCATTGTCCTCACTATCAGCCAATTGACCTTGCACTCTCTCTACAGGTTTCTTGCAATATGTTGCTGCTTCATTATCTACAGCTTGGCAACCTTCCCTTAGTTCTTGACAACAAGTGAGACATAGATCATAAGAACAACTGGGTTTGGGGCAGCTTCTGAATAAATGAACTATGGATGTATTACAATTATCACTGTCATATAAGACAGCATGCAGTCATAACAAGTTCAAACGTTACATATACAAGAACTAGCAAAAATCAAATAAAATATGCTATCTATATATATTATGTCTTCAATCAGTTCTGGCGATATAGGGATAGGACAAAGATAGGGCAGAACTTGAGATATCTACTCAAGATTTACAAAAGTGCCAAGATGGAAACCAAAAGGGCATTGATCTACTTCTTTGCCCCTTGACAATAAGTAACAATGTTGTACTGATTACATCATTTAGTTCAAGAATGTATAATTATACATCAAATTAATTCAAAAGACAAAAAATGAGCTTTCTTGCATTGGTTGATAACATGAGCAATATTATCAGTTTTTTAACCTTGCTCTGATTCTCAAATTCTTCTAACTAAGATTTATATATATGTATACGCTTGGCAGAATCTATATCTATTATAGAAGACAATGATAGCCTGTAATTGACGAAGATACTAAAAAACTGATCTTAGCTGTTTAATTGTCATAAAAACTGAACATACCAGTATAAACGCTCCTTTTTATCCAGATTAACTCTTGTTATATCCTTTTCTGTCATTTGAACGACACCTAAAAAAACAAAGAAAAAGTAGAACTAAAGACGTTCAGAGAAAGAGGAAATAAAAATTTTATTTACTAGAATACCATAAAAGGTCACCTTGTATTTTGGCTTCAATCTCTAATTCAGAGCTATGTTCTCTACAAATATGCCTGATAACAGGCAAAGCCTTATATAGCAAGTACCACAGCCGTTGTAGTTTCACATTGACATCAATTTCCTGGGGGCAAGGCTGTCAACAAAAGAAGCCAAACATACCATTTATGAGACTCAGAAACTTTACAGATTACAGTGTGCGAGAGAGAGAGAGAGAGAGAGAAAGCATCCACCTTCACAACCAGGACTTCCCGCAAGCAAGCTTTGCAATTGCAGTTGCCACGGCAAAATGGGCATTCAGCCTCAAATTCTTCTCTTTCCTTTCCAGGATACCTATTTCCCATAAAAAAAAGAAGTCTTTACATATGCTCTCAACTTGTAACCAACCAACATATTTCAGTGAAGGTTCGAAATATAGCAGAGAGTAGTGCATTTGGATTTGCCAACTGTCATTAAAGATTTATTACTACTAATTAGTACCACTTTTCAATACACTCGAAACAATAGCGCTTTCTTCCACAATTGGTACAGTGTACAACGCCACTCTTATCATTCCGCTGACACTGGTGGCACATCAAACTCACACGCTCCTTCTTACTGCTTATCTCCTGCCAAGCTCACATTTTTTCCATTACTATGAAACACAAATTCATCGCTGAACACTAACGGATTATAGAATTTAATTAAAATCATAAATCTACAAATTCATTCTATTGCTACACCTAAATATAAAGCAAATAATTTTCAGTGACACACAATAGCTTCGCCTGAATGGTAAAGCTGTGTGTATATTTCACCACTACCTGAGTTTCACCACCACCTGAGTTCGACCAGGTGTGTGGTAGACCAAAGCCCCCCATAAAAAAAAAAAACAATTTTCAGTGACCAGTGTGAACCGTCAATGAAGAATGGCTAAAAATTAAAACTAACGCACAAGTCCTTATGATCCTGCTCACTCACCAGAACCCGATTCGACTCGGAGGACTCGCTCGCTTCTCTATCCGCTCCATCACTCTCTCTTTTGCTCCTCTTCCTCTTCTTCGATACGCTGTCCTCAGCTGGCCGGCCACCGGCAACCGTCTCTCCGTCCCCGGAATTGCTGCACCCGACTCCTACTCCGGAATTTTTCTTCCTCCTCCAGTTCCCCAGCTGGGCCAAGCGCTTCTCGCAATAGGACTTCCCAAACAACGCCTTTTGGCCCCACCGCCACTTGCCACCGTCGTTTCGGTTGCAGCGAAGATCCTCCGACGAGTCCATGTCGGAAGACTCGCGAAGTTGTTGAAATTTAACGGCTATGATTTCTCTTAAATTGAAAGTGGAAAGATTCGCATCCACCGTCTAGACTTCATTGTATTAATTAGAGGACTGGTGATCAGTTAAACGGGAACTGTGAGGAAAAGATTTTCTTTTAATTTGGGAAGGATGGGGAGTCGAACTCATGTAATTACCCAGTAACTTGTTGCTTTTTACCGTTAGGCTGTCCCGGAAAAAGATGTAGAAGTTGGAAATATTTTCTTTTATTTTTTTCTGTAATCTATAACAAAATTTACAATGCCAAAGAGAGGCGTTTACGTTTGAAAACGAACAGACAGCCAAAAGCGTAATACTTGCTCAGACTATAATTAATTAATTAAAAGCGGTACAAATGGTCAGCCAAACGCGGTCTAGCAATAGCCATAAGAGGCTGGGCCTTGGGCATGGTCATTCCGTAAACCTCATGCGAATCAATATCTTCGGGCCTCAAGCCGTCCGGAGGAGCCCAATCAAAACAGTGAAACAGTCGCGCCAGAGCCATCAAAACCAGAGTCACACCCAGCGGCGCGCCGGGACATTTCCTTTTCCCAGCGCTGAACGGCAATATCTTGAAATCGGCTCCGTGGCTAATCTCGACTCGGCTTCCATCGCCGAGCCAGTGCCTCTCTGGCCTGAACTCCTCCACGTCGTCCCAGATATTGGTGTTCCGGCCTAGCCCATGGGTGTTTATGAAGACACGTGTCTTGGCGGGAATATGGTAGCCGTTGATCGTCGTGGCGCGCAAGGACTCGTGCGGGATGAGAAACGGTCCCGCCGGGTGCATCCGGAAGGTTTCGCGTACCACGCAGCGCAAGTAGTTAAGGTGTGGCAGATCAGATTCGGAGACCATCCGAGTAGGCCCCACTACGGAATCGAGCTCATCCTGGATCTTATGAAGGACACGTGGGTGCTTGATGACCTCCGTCATTGCCCACTCGTTGGTCACAGCTGAGGTGTCTGTGGCTGCGGCTATCATATCCTAAAAGAAAAAACCAAAATCAAAATTCAAACAAAATACAAATATTAGAGTCAAATTACTCATAAATTACCTGAATGAGAGCTTTAATTTCAACAGCATCCATCTGTTGTTTACCATCTTCGCCGGGCAAAGACAACAAAACGTCTACAAAGTCCATTTCCTCTTCATCTTCTTCTTCTTCTTCTTCTCCTCCTCTAATTTCGTATGTCTTCACTCGTCTTTTCCTTCTGTGTTCTTCAATAATCCTCGTGTGAAAATCATCCACTCTCTTTTCCACTTCTCTCATCTTCTTCTCGCATCCGTACGGATCCACCCACCTCCAAATTGGCAAATAGTCACCCAAATATATCAAGCCCAGTAGCCAAAACAACTCGTGGGTTATGTGCATGAACTCCATGGCTTCTTCTGGACCTGCCGATCCCGTACCGAAGTATTGCTTCCCAAGCAACATCCTAGTCACATTGTTCATCGAAAACCCACCCAGTACTTCCCTCAAGTTCATGGACTTTCCACTTTGAGCCCTCGACCAAACGTCTCGAACCAGGTGTTGCGCTTCGTTGGCTCGTTGCCTCGCAAACGATTCGAGCCGCTTCGTCGTCAATAAGTGCTCCATACAGATTCTTCTCATCCGTTTCCATTTTGGGCCGAATGGGGCCAGCGCGATGTCGTTGCACCCGTAAGCCAAATGCACGGCGGCGAGAGTCCTAGGCCGGGACGCGAAGACCTCGTCTTGTTGAAGAAGTATTTCGCGTATGATATGGGGATCATTGGTGGTGATGGCGTCGACGCTGCCGAGTCTGAGGTAAACCAGCGGTCCATATTTGTCGCAGAGAGAAGCTAGGTCTCTATGAGGAAGATGACCCAATTGAAGGAGGTTTCCGAATATGGGCCATCTTGGTGGACCCGGAGGAAGCTTTATTGTTTTAGTGGAGGACTTATAGGTCAGCAGCCTATGGTATATGATAATGGCGATGGCAAGAAGTGCTGAAAGAAGAATGGCGGTGCCAATGGTTACTAAATCCATTAAAACAAATATAATATGCTTTGGAGCTCTCTGTTTGAATCATAATATATAAGAACGATTGTGTAAAGAAAAAAATTATGAAGTTTTAGAACTAGATCTTTGCTTGGCAGCGAATAAAGAAGAAGGAGGTGTATCACACCCTTTACATGTATTGGTAGGTTGTCTACTTTTAACATAAAGTTTCCAACTTGTAGGAAATGGAATTTGCATGCATGGGACCTAATTCATGAATATTATATATCCATGCTACAAAAAGGAGTAGCAAGCGTATGAAGCTTTTAATTAAGGAGGAAAATATATAGATGGGACTAATGCCCAAAATCCAATTAACATGTTCCACCCACCCATATTGTATATATTTTATTTATATATAAAAAAATGAAATTATAATCGACATTTATTTTTATATTTTCTAATCCCAGTATTTATATTTTCATGCATCTGTTGCCTATGGTTTGGAGGGAAATATGAAAATCGTAATTATAAAACTATATTGAGGAACACACAAGCAGGAAGGTTCCATGGTCTAGCGGTTAGGACATTGGACTCTGAATCCAGTAACCCGAGTTCAAATCTCGGTGGAACCTTTTATTACATTTTCGCGCTTTGAACCCACTCACTCTCTCCCCCAGCTGCTAATTACGAATTCTACCCTCTGTCTCTGTACTTCACCACCTCCATCAGAAATTCACGAAGCTCCAATTTTTATTTTTATTTCTTGTTCAGAATCACAGAAAATGGACCCAGATATTCGAAAAAGGATAGAGGAAACGGTGCTCGACGTATTGAGGAAAGCAAATTTGCAAGCGATGACCGAGTTCAAGGTTCGGCTTGTGGCCTCGGCACGACTCGGAATCGAACTGTCTGCCAAGGAGTACAAGAGTTTCGTGAGAGGCCTGGTCGAGAACTTTCTCCTTTCCACCGGGGAGGCCGACCTAAACGTTGGAGAAGAGACCAAGGAAGTGGTGCAGGAGGAGGAGCATGAAGATAAGGAACGGGTTATTTGTGAGGTCAAAACCCTAATAATAATCTGCTTGCTTTTTGAATGAATTGTAGTGACAGAAAATTCAAAATTCGATTTTCTTTTATTTTAGTAGTTTTTGAATGATGGGGTTTCATTTTTGTTTGGATTCCTTCGAGATTATCATTTTCCTTGCTGTGTTCATGTTGGTCTTAATTTTCTTTTTATCAGCTGTCAGACAAAAGGAGTGTGATTGTTCAAGATTTCAAAGGGACAAGATTGTTGTCAATTAGAGAATTTTATCTCAAAGATGGAAAGCGACTTCCTTCATATAGAGGTAATGATGTATGTAAATTGTCTGTTCTTGAATTATTTCTTGACCCGTTTGTTAGTTGAGGATTTATATTGCAAGGAGTGCTGGTTGTTAACCACATAATCTGTGTAAGGCTTCGTTGGGATGAGTTGAATTAGGAAAGTCCTCTTTGCTTATATTAGGAAACTCCTCTTTGGTTGTATGTAAACCACATAATCTACTTGATTCAAATTAGATATTAGGTTATATTCGCTAGTTAATATCCCTAGCAATATGGACTACTCTTTAGTACTTTACACTTCCATAGCATGAAAATTATCAACAAGATAGGGCTTGTTGTCTTGAATATCTTGTTCCAACATGCTGTTGCTCTCTCTCACTCTATCTCTCACAATGGTCCACTTTTAGGTAAAAAAAAATTTTGGTTTGTAAGTGTAATCCTTGGTGATTGCTTTTCTTGTGAATATTTTAATTCGATTATCTTTTTTGACCCTATTTATAATGTATGTTTTTTGATTACTAATTTAGGGTGATGCCGAAATGTCTCTGCTGTTATCTTTACAGGAATTAGCATGCCATCTTTTCAATGGTCGACCTTCAAAAAGAGTGTCCCTGCAATAGAGGAAGCCATTAAAAAGATGGAGTCAAAGATGAGGTGAGACTATAATGTCAATATTTGGAACCTGTGACAATATGGATCTTTAATTTAGGTTTAAGTATAAGTTTTAACTTTTAGTTAGAGTGGATAGGGTACTACAGATTTGCATCCTTAGAGGTGTTGCTTTGAATGTCTTACAACATCTCAATTGAAAATATGTTGTATCTGAATATCAGCTTTAACTTCAGCATGCTGGGACTCTGAGGGCTTTTGTTGATTGTTAATATTTTGCTGGCAAACTTAGAGCTGAATCAATCGCTAACATCTGATCAATTCGATGTAGATCCAACCTTGATGGTAAAAGAAGTGAAGCAGAGTCAAAACCAGAGACAAATCCTCTGCCAAGTGAACCTATTCCTGTTGAGATTGGTCGTCTAGATGGAAAGAATTACCACTGCTGGGCACAACAGGTGGAACTTTCGTTAAAGCAATTAAATATTTCTTATGTACTCAATGAACCTTGCCCGAGCATTATGCTAGGCCCAGAAGCAAGTAATGAAGAAATTACTCGAGCAAAGGCTGCTGAGCGGAAATGGATGAATGATGACCTAATGTGTCGTCGCAGTATTTTGAACTCTCTATCTGATCATCTGTTTTATCTATACTCGAAGAAACCTACAACAGCCAAAGAACTATGGGAAGAGCTAAAACTAGTTAATCTTTGTGAGGAATTTAGAACAAAGAGATCTCAAGTTAAAAAGTACATTGAATTTCAAATGGTGGAGGAAAAACCAGTTATGGAGCAAGTTGAAGAACTTAACAACATTGCTGATATAATCGTTGCAGGTGGAATGGTGATTGAAGAGAAATTTCATGTTAGTGTTATTATCTCCAAGCTTCCCCCATCATGGAAGGACATCTGCGTCAAGTTGATGTGTGAGGAGCATCTACCTTTTTCGATGTTGATGCACCGTTTGAAAGTTGAACAAGAGTTGCGTAACCAGGATAAGCAAGGGGTGCCTAATTATCCAGTAGTCAATAATCTAACAGGGAAAGTTGTACCAAGGATGAGAGATGAACAGCTGCAAGGTTTTCAATTCAAGAAGAGAGATGTGGAGAGAGATAACAGAATTGTTTGTTATAATTGTGGCAAGAAGGGGCACTCTTCTCGGCAGTGTTACAGTAAGAAAAAGGTTGAGAAAGTAATTAATGAAAAGAGGAACGAGGACAATGGTTCAACGCCCGCAGTTACAGAGGAAAATGTGATTGATGGATCTTCGAAATAGGTTATTTTCATTTTAGATGCCTTCTATCTCAACTTGGAGTACAATACAGCACTGTCGCGTCTTCAAAGTTAACCAATGTAGGATGTTGTTCAAATGGATACCAAGTCTATGCAATATTTGTATGGACAGTGCTATAATGTCAAACCTTACTTTAGAGGCACAATTAACAAAAGGCTTAGTTTTTGTAAATTGATCTGTAATGTCTTTTTACATTTTGTATATAAACTCATTCTTTATGGTCATAATGCAAAAGAAACAACTGGCAATGTTTCAAACTTATGACTAGGGATGTTCTTATAAATGTTATATGTAGACTAAGAAATCAAATTGTATAAATTGCTATGCACTGAGAACGATGAGATATTAGCTCAAACAAACAAGACAAGACATTTCTCATAGAAATATCAACCATGCAATGACTTCCATTGAACTGTTTTTGAGTTTTCTGATATCCTTAATGCAGCACCTGCTGTAAAGAAATTACAAATCAGGCTTGTTCTTTGCAGTTTGCTTTAGCAGAGTCCAGAAGTTCTTGCTCTCTTCTCATATCTTCAGTAATATTAGTCCGCTCCCATTTCAGCATCCTGATTGTGTCCTCAGTTTTGATGTAGTTTTCAGGCACATTTGATTCTCCAGAGATCACTGGGAATTTTACCTCTATACCTTTCCTAAAATCACATAAGAATTTATCATTTGGGGTAAAAAAAGAACAAGAAGATATCTCAATTTCATAATTCAGGTACTAAAAATGACATTAAATATTAGATAGTATACCCACTGCCCAGGGAGAATAAACCAAACTTTTTAATCATTCCACCGTCTAAAGATACGGCTCCATCTTGGATACATGGAAGTGCAAGTAGCATTTCGTGTCTTGTTTTGTATATTTGCAGGCGAGAAAAGAGGCTAAAGAACAGTGTCTCTCTGAGACCATACCCGCTGGAAGTGAGATATGATAGGTTCCTACTCTCCAAATTGACCATGTTCACTGCATAATCAAGAAAGCCACTCGGGCACTCCCCATTTGGTAATTTTGGCTTTGGAAGAGCAAGCTTCTTCTGTGGGTCATCACCTATAAACCCACCAACATATGGCCTGAAATGTTTTTCCAAAACTAAATCTGGTGAGTGGAAAATTTTCCATAGTAAGCAGAGTATTAAAGCAGTGAAGAATAGTTTCTTGCCTCAAATCTTCGAGACATATAACAACAAAACGGCCAGTTATGCTCTTCCCAAAAGAAGATCCAAGCCCATGTAGACCAGAGCTGCTATCTATACTGCCTTTACCATCATGCTTCTCCAGAGCCTCAACACCTTCATATGTTCTGCAGACAATTGCTACCATTGTTTTCAATCCCAGGTACTCAGACAGAAGCCTATTTCCATAGAAATAAGGATTTGTTAGCAAAACCAAAATTGGTCTTAGTAATCGGACTCCAGGAGAAAGTAAAGCAGGAGAAGAAATGCTGACTGGCTAAGGTTATCATCATCAACTCTGGCAAGATTAGCAACAATGCCCAACACATCCTTGGCCAATCCCAAATCCAATGTCTGAGAAGCATGTTGAGAATTCAACCAGCACAACACTCCAGCAGCTGTTTTTTCTTGCTGCAATATCTGTTCCATTGTTTCCTCTTCACTGTTAGAAGCACCATTTTCCTTTGCTGTTCCAGATTCATTCGTCGAATGGTACTTTCCTAGACTCACTGGAAAACAAAGTCACACGAAGAAAAGCGTTACAGTGAAATTCCAGTGATCACGATGCTGTCCATTCTTTAAAACTTAGATACTGGTTGGAACTCAATGCCATATACGATTTATCTAAACCAAATTGGAAACCCAGTTTTGTTATAGAGGCTGCATCAGGAAACCATATACTCTCAATTCTTATTTGCACATATCTATGTAAAATTAAACTGAATGAGAGAAAACAATACCTTGCAGATCAAGTATAGATTCATCCAACTTGTTTGCTTGAGTTGTAAGAAATTTAAGGTTATCCTCATGTCGCTTGATTTTATCCTCTAAGCTAACTAAAGTGTCCTGAACATATTACAGAAATAAGCTAATAAAAAATGATAATCCAATACATTATACAATACAATAAAAGCAGCTTTCAGGATTCACAAAAGACTGGGTAAAGATTAGTTTCTTGTAGATGCAATCACAAGCATCCGATTCTATATGGATATGTAATATCTGGAATAAAACTCTCTATGTTAGGATTTATCACACTAAACATGTTGCAGATGCATATAAAAAAAGAATAAAGTTAGCAAAATATTTTAAAATTTGAATGTATTAGGCCTGTAATTTCCTTCCACCTTTAGGAATGCTCCATGCAAATGGAGGTCACACAAAAAACACTCGTATTTTCTTGTGAAAGATGCTACCATATTATGTTATTTACATTGACATCCAACATCTTATTTACAGTATTCAAGTACTTCTATATGTATTTTGGCTGGCCTATGATTTATGATATTAGAAAAGGTAGCATTTTTTTTAGAAGAAAAAGAGCCTTAATGTGGGAATCATTAGCCCAAGAATATATTAGGAGATAGTGTCTATTTGCCATTCCAGCTTTGTAACCTATAGGAGTTTGGAATAGCAGTCCCATACTCTAATAATTTCCCTCCACCTAGCATTTCAACAAAGTTGAGAACATTTGGCACAAACAAGGTTTGTTAGGACTCAAACCTCAACTCTTACAAACGAGTGTGAAGATTCAGTCAGCTTCCTTCTCCACTGCACCACACCCTCAAGTGCATAGCTAGCTACTATAGTACATTACTCAATGTCAATGAATAATAAGACAAATTTAATCTACTATAGTATATTTTTTTTTCTTTTTTTTTTTTTGGGTAGCAATAAGCTACTGAAATATCAACCAATTAAAAGGGTATTAATAGCATATGCATGTGTTTAAATGGAAGCAACCAGGTGCCATATAATCCACATTGCAAAAGTCCTATATGACGATTATACACAACCAACTTTCCCATGATCACCATATTTCCCAGTATTGATAAGTAAAAACAAAATCCCAAGGTAGATTACTTATACAGACCCAAGTATTTGACTTTTTTGTACTATTTTGTACGGTTCAAAAGATACTCAGGCAGACCCAAAAACAGAATGTTTCTAAATGCAGAGCAACAGTGAGCTATGGCAATTTCTGGGTACCTGAAGATTTTAGCGAAAGCACATAAATATAAGCCAAAAGAGAAACAAATAAAGAAATTGCTGGACAGAGATACAGCCTTACCTGGCAGTTCGATTCAGACATGTAAGAAGATGAGCGAGGCAGAAGCTCTGATTTTGAAACTACAAATGAGGGCCTTTTTCAGGCTTGTGTCTTAAAATCCAAAGAGCGATGGTAGATTCGTAATATTTTGGAACTTCATTGGTATAGATGAGCATCTGCAAAGTTTCTAAATCAAATCTACGGTCGAATTCCAACAGCATTGGAGCTGATGTGTTTACGTATAGAAGGTAACCGTACGTTTAGTGGTCCCACTTGTTTACTTTCACTTTGACAGTGTTTACTCTGGTTTTTTTTTTTGGGTTATCGAGCCCAAGGCCCAAAAGGCCGAAACCCAATCTATTATTCAGTAACCCAACTTTGGAAAAACAATTTTTAAAAAATAGAGATTCGCTCCTTTTTTCATTTTTTTTATGAAATTGAAAAACAAAAGCATCTTGTCGCTAGCATATATATATATTAAATAAACGAAATGATTCACAAAATAAAAATTAAATTAAATTAAATTATTCATAAAATTGAAATTCCAATATAAAAAACGGAACTTTTAAGTTATGATAAAGTGGAGATGATTGTCAAGCTAATTAAGAAGGAGCTCAAAATGAGACCACTCTTATTTTGATAGTTTTTAATCATTCAGTTTTACTTGAATGCTTAGAACACTAGAAAATAAAAAATAAATAAGTAAATATTTTTTTAAGATTAAATTTATTCCATGAATGTTTGGTAGAGAGTCTAATCAAATTTGGAACGTGTGATTATCTTATTTGAAATGAAAATTAGACCAAAATCCTTGTTTATTTTAGGAAAGTTTCCAATTCCAAGCTTCTGCCATAACAGGGGAAATTGTAATATCAAAGTCCTCAACTGGAACATGAGGGATTGAGTTTATTCTATTTTAAGGCAATTTGTTCAGACATCAGACAGGGGAACCAATGACCATAAGACTACCCGACATTTCAATTATTTGACCCTTAAACGTGGTTGCTAAACATGGTTTTTTTAATTTTCTTGTTCAAAGATTTTCAATGCAAAAAAAAACTGGTCAAATTCTTCTCCAACATATCAGGAAACCCTTTATTTGTTTTTCTCCAATTAAAAAGCTATAAGACCAACGAGAGGCATGCATTTGACTATGGAAATTCCCATTGCATATAACTCACATAAGATTCAATCCTCAATGATAGTTTTAAGATGATACAAAATTGGGAAAAAAAAATTCCCAGATTTCTCTAATTCAAAATGTGAACACCAAAGGTTGAAATGGGTCCTCAAATTACTTTAAAAAGTTTGATGAAAATTTCTCAACATGCCCAATTGCCCCACCACATGACATGTGAGTGACTCACTGGAGGCACCCCTTGCCCATGCTTTGTGGGTCTTTCAGTGCCTCTGACAGCCAGAAGGAAACTTCACCAAAAACAAAATGAACCAAAGACACTGGAGAAAGGCATGGGCATAAAAGAAACAATGCCTAAAAGCATGCATATAAACTCAAAGCAATTCTAATTTGGTCATATTTTTCATCTTTTTTCAACCACTCCAAACCAAACCACAAAGATGGTTGATAAAAAATGGCAATTGTAAGAGTGATGGGCACGCGGGTGTTTGTGATTTGGGGAGCAACAAAGTGGTTAGTTGCACAAAATGTTTGTTAATGGCGCTGAACCACACGCAAAAGACAAACCCCCAGCGAGAGAGTCCGCGCTATTTAGACACGGGACACTTGAGGTATGCTTGTTAACGGATTTTGATGTGGGGGGTAATTAGGATAAGGGTTTGTCATACTTTTCTTGCTCCCATTTTGTCAAAGTCTATTGCTTTTTAGAGCACACATGCACCACATGATGGGTTTGGCTGTTGCTTCATTGGTTGAAAGATTGTGAATGATATTATAGTAGCATTTTGTTCATGGGTCGTGCAACGCGGATACCATTGGACCACAGCATTGTATGTTTCAATATTGTTTAATTTCATTTTTGTTTACTGGGAACGAATCTTTGGTAAGTCTCTTACTTTTGGGTTAATTCTATACCCGTTTATAAAATGGTTTTTGCCAAGACAATGAAAGATCAAGAGGTTGGTTTTGCCGAGACAATGACTCGTTTCATGTGGAGAAACGAGTCTAAATACTCAGCAGCCCACCTGGAACGCATGTTACTGATGAATTGCCTACCAATGACAAGCCAAAAGAAGTTTCATCCGAGGGAAATAAGAATGCGACACAGCTACTAAATTGTACCATTTACATATACACAACTACAAATAATCTTCCCAATTATGAAAAGGAATCTGAAAGCAATACAACACATTGAACTTAAATGCATAAGAAACGTCATATCCCTTTCTTTTTCTACTGTCAGTTGCTTTTGTGGGGTGCTATCAGTGTCCTCAGCCATTCACAAATCTATTTACCACTAGTTCTGAAGTCCTTGAGATATGTTTATATGTCTATTTCCCCACAACGTCAGTCACACACTGGCTTAAAAGTAAAAACTCTAAAATTCAGAAACACGTTGTCTTCAAGATATTTGATTAAAAGAACCAAACATCTTTCAATCAAACATCAGGTACGTGGCTTTTGGAAGAGTACCTATTTCTCACCATTCAGCCAACAACTGCAAAGAAAAACATCAAGCACACAGGCATACTCAAAACTAATGCTTTCCACATCTTATTGAGGAGGATGAAGACTGCCTAAACTTGGAAAAAGTAAAAAGATAAAGGGGGTTCTGAATCCATAACCAGAAACTTTAAGAAATAGAAGAGAATGTATTACAAAACCGAGAATAAACATCTCATACCATATAATTTACGACAGAAACTAGGAGGAACGGAAAATACAGAATAGTTAAATGCAAATTCTTGGTATCCATATATGATTTCTCTCTAATTCCTCAGACAATACAAGCAGCAATAAATCGCTGAAAAGTTCATATTCAGCTAAAAGAAAAATAGTAACTAACAACAACGCTAACCAGAACTAGGAAAAGAATAAAAAATTTGAGAAACAAAACAAATTTTTTCAGCTCTTAATAACAATGATGTAGAGTAGGTTAAACTTACAAATTTAATCCACCTTGCAAGAATACTTAATGACAAAATATGTATAAGCTATAAACAATGACAGAAAATTTGCTGCACTACTTGGTCAATAGGTAGTTACTTTTCTACTTCTAACTGGCACTTCTCTTACTTTTACGATCCCCTGCTGTATCAAAACCTCTGAAGAAACTTTTTAAACTGGTTCTTCACTAATATGCCTATAGACTATGTTAATTGCAATGTTTATTGTACTACCCAACAGATGACAACGTCTGTAAGGAGTTTGATTCCCGGGAAAATGCTGCAATCAACTTCTCCTTAGTCAGCTGCTCGGATCCTTGAGACTTGATTACAAAAGTATGAAACACAGTATCATTTGCAGCTGAAAGTTTTGACTCAACAACAGTGATTTGTGCCTCTTTGAATGCTTGGATGACTCTTGACACAGGGTGTGAATCCAAAGGGCAGCTCACCCTAACAATAACCTCATCGTGAGTAGCTTGAATATCAACATCAGGAGCTCGCCTCTGGATTTCTGGATTCGGATTAGCTTCCAAAGATGCTGTCTCTCTTGAAGTACTCCCCATATTGTCCCTCTCTGCTTCCATGACCTTAAGCTTAGCTTGAAGCTCGTTAATGTAAGCAATGGCATCACCCAAAAGAGAGGCTTTATCCATCTTAGATATATTGGGTACAACAGCTCGTAAAGCATAAAATCTCTGGTTCAGCTTCTCACGCCGCTGCCTCTCTGCCTCCACATGATTGAGAGGTTCTTCTCTTCCATTGGCAGGCTTTCTACCCCGTTTCCTTGGCCTCCTATCATCGGCTGTGGCCCCTCGATCTTCCTTGCATGAAACTTCAACATCTGAGTGCTCGGATTCAGCACTAATTGGCCGGGCAATAACAGAAGGCCTTGAAGTAGCCCCTGAGAAGTCAATTTGCAATGGCATCTGCTTCTGAGGCTGGTAATTATTTTTAAGCCGGAAATCTTCTCCAACCCCATTAACAAGCTCCTGAATGTTGTTTTGTGAAACAAAAGTGTTTGTTGGGTTCCCCTGCTTCACACCTTGAATATGTGGCCAATTGGAAGCATGAATACCATTCCGAGGGCTCGAAAATGCAATCCTATTCCCATTTGAGTACACATCCCAGGGTCTTTCTTCCATTTTTCTAACAGCAAGTTTTTCTCTGTAATGGGGTCGACCTGTATTCCCTGAATTCAAATCCTGCCCAAAAATCTTGGGAATTCCTTCCACTCTCTCCACTATCACCGAAGTAGACAGATGGGTATTCTCCTCCCTCTTTTCAGCCACCACAGGTATGGCCGCTACTGGTTTAACCCTCATATATGAGGACTGTGTTGAAAACAATGACCTAATTGACTGCAACAACTCGAAGCTCTCGCCCACAGATCTCACAGAACCCAATTCAACAACCCCAACATCAGTCGGGACTAAAACAATGGTTTGAATTCCAGCAGATTTAGCAAGAAATGACCGGACACAGTAATCAGTGGTCGATTTAAGTGCGTTGAAGAGCCAAACATGCTTCCCTGATGCGTAACACTTGCCAGGACCGCCCTCTCCTCGAGGAAATGAGAAATACATGGATGCAAGAAAGAACATCTCGGTATCTGTAACTCGGTCTAATCCAAGAGCATAGTTGTCCTCATCTGAGCCCCCGAACAACTTGTGCAACTTCTGAAGAACCCTCTTTCTCATCTTCTGCTGAGACTCATCCTCAATGTGATGATTGAGAATTCTTATAGCTTCAGAGTCTTCGCCATCCCTAGGCTCCCTACAAGAACCGTCCCCCCAGCCCAAAACGTAATCCCCCGACTTGGACCGTGAAATTTGCCAAAATATCGCATAGTTCCAGCTGAAATTCGACGCGTTTGGGCGGTCCACGAGATCCGAAAGCTTATTCTGCAAATTCTCGTCGCTCCCGATTGCCAAGAACTGATTTTCATTCGAAACCGAGCTTGATATCAAGTAATCGAAAGCTCGAGTGCCCAAAACTGCCGCAACCATGGCCTTCTCTTCATCATTCCAAACCCCACCTCCTAAACCCACCTCAATCTTCATCTCTAAATTCCAAAAAAACAACTATCCCCCAAAACAAAGATCTTTGAATTTCAACACCCAGATCAAATCCAGTCCCAAAACTCCCCTAACCCACGAAAAGTTCTCTTTCTTTTGTTACACCTCAAAGCTCAAATTCGATACTTTCAACCACAACACAAGCCCCCATCATAGCTACAATTTCAGATCTCAAAAATTCCATCCCAAGTAACAGAGAAAATCCAGAAAAGTAGAGGAAAACTAATCCAGAAAAAAACAAGGATTGAGGAATTATACAAACCCGTTTCGGCAAGGTAAATGGGATCATGAGCAAAGATTGGAAAACTCAGCAAATGAAGAGCCTCGGGTACTGCAAACAATCCCCGGAAAGTGAGAATTCAGTTGGGCTAGAAAAAAAAAAAATTTCCCGGAAAACAAAAGAAAAAAAATAAAATCAGCTTAATTCAGAAACAAACACCAGAAGAACATAAGCCCCCTCCCTCGTTCCTCCCGTTGAATCAAAAGTGAAGGCAAAGAGTAAAATGGGTTCGTATGTTCCTTCTTGGGCGCTCTAAATCCTAACTGCATAAGTGGACCGTGGTTTAGTAAACCTCTGGTTACGCATCAACCATGGTTAAAGGGACTAAAGGGTTTGCTTTTGTTGGGGGGGTTCACATTCACAAGTAGTCGGCAAAGGTTGTGTTTTTGTTTGTGCACACCACCTGATAGACTCCTATTTTACTTTCATCACAGACTCACAGTACTTAATTTTCTTAATAAAAAACGATAAAAAAAAATATTATTATTATTTCAGTTATAATAATAATAAAAAGACTAAATATTTTGATGATTTTAATGCGACAGAAAAAGTGTTTGGCAATAAGAGACATGTAGATTTTGTGATTCTCGTGCCAAATAGGGGCACGCAAAATTACTTGCAGCGCATGTACAACCTGTGACCTGCTTTTATTACTTTACATATTTGTGTATATAAATATATTTTTTTTAAATTACTTGCACAACAAATCTTCACCCTCCATTCCATACCTACAAAAATTGAATTGCAAACATAGAAATCATGATGAAGATATTATATAAGCTTATGAAATGTTTGGTACTTTATTATGCCTTTTTTATTTTGGTACATAAATAGTATGTAAATTCTTGATGGGTTTTAATTAAATTTTTGAATGTTCAAAAATTAAGCAGATTCGTCTAGCTCAACACTAACTTTCAGGGAAAAGATATTTCCGATTGAAAGATGATAATTTTGTCTATATTTATGCATATCGTCTATTGGGCTTTAGAGTTAGTTGCATATGAATCTGACTTCGTCAAGCTTTTAATTTCATCATCAACTAGATTTGAGCTACATCTACGTCTACATCCATTTTTTTTATTTGGTAAATCTAAATCTACATCTACATCCGTGTTCCAGCTAATTAGTATCAAATTCAACTTCATGTTTAACGTTTACATTGAAACTTTCAAGCATGGTTGAAATCGTTTAGGAGGGGATATTTGTCTTTTTCTTTTTCTTTTTTTTCCTTGAGTTACAATCTTACATAGTATCAATGGATTAGATACGTTTAGAAAATATACGTCGTATTGAAAATATCTTAAAAGATAATATATTCAAATAATTAGGCAAAATGTATGTGTTTTATAAATAAATTAAAAAAAACACTTACGTAATCAATTTAACCTCTTCCAAAAAACAACAATAATAATAATAAAAGAACAAATAAAGGAAAGCCGTACGTGTAGCATGTGAAGCACAGTGAATATTGCGATGTCCATTAAGAAGAAAGTAAAACGAGGTTTGAGATTTGAGTGATAAAC
Organism: Rhamnella rubrinervis; assembly: GCA_007844105.2. NCBI lineage: Eukaryota > Viridiplantae > Streptophyta > Magnoliopsida > Rosales > Rhamnaceae > Rhamnella > Rhamnella rubrinervis. The sequence continues at coordinate 14,808,687 of CM017584.2, forward strand.
GGGTCCCAAATTAAAAGCATAATCAAACATATTTATATAAAATCATAGAGGAAGAAACAGGGGTTAGCCCACTTGGGTTATATTCCATCATTTGATATCTTGATGTTGAAAGTTACCCAAAAAGTAACACCATGAAAAAGCCTACAAAATATATATATATATATATATACATTTTGACAAGTTTGAGGTTACATAATGAACATTTTCAAGCACTAATCCATTATCATTGCCGACCTCATTTGAGTAGAATATAAGCCAAATAAAAGTTGAAAGTGATTCCAACCTATAAAATTTTCATGTTTCACCTTTTTTTCTCGGTCCAAAACTGTGTAAAATACTAGGTTTGTTTTCTTAAAAAAGCTCACCACCAACTTAAAATTAATTAAGTTGGATTTCTCTTAATTATCTCTCCCTCTCTCTTTTTTCTTTTCTTTTTTTTCTTCCAAAGAGGACTAAACAATCACGTGTTATTATTTCATTTATATATGTATTTAATCTCTTCTGAGATATAAATTTTATGCCTTCTTTACGACTCAAACTTTATCCGATTAGTTGGCAGTAAATATTAAGTAAAAATCAAATGCTGTAATATTTCCTTTTTCAGTATTTAGTATAACATTAAACAAATGGAATACCGAAACAAAAATAATACAAGTGTTTTTTTTTTTTTTGCTAAAAATAGAAAAAATAATAGAAGTGCTTTGTTGATCGATCATATTAACATCGTGGTAAGACTGAACCGCCTTTTTTTGTGAATTAAATATTTTTATAATAATCGATTTTTTTAAAATATCTAAATAATATTTTTTGAAATTATTTATAGAGCATGCAAGGAAAAAATGAGTTTGAACAAAAAATTATTTCTTTAAAATGACGAGTTTCTATATACATTTATACGTGGAAAATTCAATTAAACAGATAGAGATTAAGAAATAACCATATTTCTCTTCAGGAGAGTGCGACGCTACATTATTTTTTTTTTAAAAATAAAATTTTCGATCTAAAATTTTATTACTGTTTAATTTTATAATTTTAAAAGAGTATAATTTAATAAATTTATTTTAATTTTCTTTTAATTTAATATTTATTAAAATTGAATATATCAAAAATTTTAATAAAATTTGTGAGATTTTAAATCGTAATTTTCATAAATAAAATGGGCAATCCTGCCATTAAACCACATCTCGAGGTGGCGTTTAGGTGCGAACACGCTACAGTCTTGTTTTCATCATATTGAAAATGCACGCGCTTACATTATTTTTTTTTTAAAAATAAAATTTTCGATCTAAAATTTTATTACTGTTTAATTTTATAATTTTAAAAGAGTATAATTTAATAAATTTATTTTTAATTTTCTTTTAATTTAATATTTATTAAAATTGAATATATCAAAAATTTTAATAAAAATTTGTCGAGATTTTAAATCGTAATTTTCATAAATAAAATGGGCAATCCTGCCATTAAACCACATCTCGAGGTGGCGTTGGGCCACAGCTAGGTGCGAACACGCTACAGTCTTGTTTCCTCATCATATCCTAATGAAAATGCACGCGCTAGGAAGCATCTGAACCCGGCCGTCAGAATGGAAAGCCATTCATTTATAACGGTGGGGCCAGCTCGTCTCACGCGTTTTGGGCGGCTCAATCAAAACCCACCTGCGAAACGACCACGTTCAGCCCATCACACGCGCGCCACTTGCCGAACCCATCCGGTCCATTTTCTGAAACGTGTCGAAATCTAGTCAATCCTCCATTTTGTTGAGTTGAATGATAAACACACCAAAAACACAGAACCGAAACGGCGATAAAGCTCGTGATGAGCACGTGATTTTTACGGAATCGAGACGAGCAGCGTGAGTAAGAAGCACGTGATGCGTATTTAATATTTTTAGTTTTTCTAAATAGGAAAAACATGGTGCAACGTGTTCCGTATGAACTTTCATATTACAACGTCAACACCGTGCTTACTGGATGACGTGGCATCGTCTTTGCCTTTCTCATCTTAGCTCGGGCATATTGACCTGTGCAATTTTCCTATTATGTCCCTCAGCTTTTGCAATTTTTTAAGGAAAGAGGCCAGACTAGCAGTGACAAAAAAGGGAAATTACAGACAAATTAATCAACGTTGCTGCTCAATATAGTTTCTCAAAGGAAAAAGTAATTATCAATTTGGATGCTTTACATTATTTTTTACCATAATAATTTTACAAGGTAATTAACATGACTACCTAATTATAATATTTATATAATTTTCTCCCATTGCTATAAAATAATATTTCATCAATGATAGTTTCCTCATAGTAAACCAAACATAATTATTACAGTGTAATATGATGGAAAAATCACAATTTGAAGAAGCACTGTGTTTATTTCAGTGGAACACTGCTCAAAATTATGTGTTTGTGGTTGATGACTTTCATAATAAATCAATCGGATTTGATACTTGCAATGCAAAAAAAGTGCTGTCGCTAAAATGCTTCGTAGTCTGTGACTGCGTTTTTATTTGTTCGTCCGTGTTTTATATATAAAAATAGCACAAGTTTATTTTTTAATTATTATTATTTTTTGGTGAACGACAGGACTTTAATTTGAAAGATGCGTAGGTAAAGTTTTTGGTTTTTGTCAATTCAAGGCATGAATAGGACCGGGATGGGGATTGGGAGAATGAGAAATGAAAGGAAATGCCATTAAAGGGAGGTAGGTTTGGACAGTTTTCACAAGCGCGCTTCTAATGGCATCGTCTCCAGAATAAATGATTGGTTACAAGTTCAATGCAATATAAACACTACATATATATATATATATATAGACACACACACAGAGCTAATATTCTAGGCTAAATGACTTAATATATATTGAGCTACAATAAAATCAGCTAAGTTATACCAAATTTAATAAAAATAATAAATATTATATTTTTATTATATTTAATAAAATAACATATGAATTATGTAGGTTAAAATAATTTTCTTATTTATATATATGTATACTCTCAGGCTTGTCTGTACTCTGGACGCGGTCCTTGATTTCACCATTCAAATTATAACGAAATTACCCACCATAAGTTCTAGGGGTCAAATTTTGTGAGTCAACAACTTTTATTTAAAATGGAATAATAATATATTTATAGAAAAACTTTTACTTAATATATATTATATTTGAAGTTTCTTAAGTTCATGAAAATTTTTTAACCAAAACAAAAAGCTAAAAATTCAAAATATATCATAAAATAAATTGCAGTTTGTTAATAAAATGACTTTGCCCGTGAAATTGCGGAAAGGGTAAAGGCTACTTTGGTCTTTTCATAACAGCACAACATGTGAAAGTACAAATCTGGTATACTATTCTGTACGTCATTGTGAGAAAGAGGTGCTATCTTAACAAGCTGTCACTCACGTGCGGCACAGAAGTTTTACCAGCCAACCAAACGAGCTGAGACCCCATGTGGAAGGTAGAGCGTCACCTCCGCATTTCTATAACATTTTGGGGAGGACAGTATATCTTAGTTCCGAAAATACCCTCATTCCACGGGGCCGATAATTACATAGGCATTTTCGCCATTTGAAATTTAAAATAGACGGTGGTATTTCAGGCATCTAAAACGACGAGACCACACAGTTCACGTGCTTGTTGGACTCGGGACTGGATTGGATGGTGCGCGATGCACGGGCCACGCAGCTGGCACCCACCCCCACTAACAGGTATGGTCAAAGCATTAAAAAACACCGGCGTTTTTTTAAACTGAATCCCACGTGGAAAATTTAACGTACACGAGTTCAACACGCTTAACGACAGCGTGCCACGTGGAAAATTATTCGATTAAGACAATTTTCTTCGTAAATTGCAGCGTATGGTACTTGAGTGCCAAACTTTTTTTTTACAAGATTTTTAATATAAAATTCTAATACGACAGTTTGGTATTTGGAAATTTTAATATATCAAGTCGAATGCCTTCTACATTTGTACTTTAAAATTATAAAATTGCTTTCGAGAAGACAAGTTAGTATATAAGTACAATAAAACAATTGAGGAAATGATAGGAAGGGAAAAAAAAACCCCTCATATTAAAATAAAAAGATTCTTTAAACTATATATATATATATATATATATATATATATATGTGATGTGTGTTTAGCATGCAACAAAATCAACAAGCTGATGTGAATGTGAAGTAAAATGAGGAGGTTAATGTACAAAGTGGAGTGGCAATGAGAAATATGTGTAAAACAATGATTTCCTTTTTGTAATTGAAATTGGAGTTGCAATAAGAAATAGAAATGATATATTAATATGGGCACTAGAAAGCGTGTGCTTGTATAGGTTGGGTTGAATAATAATAGGAATCTCTTAAAAGTAACCACAATGAAGCAAGCAACTGTGGCTTTCTAATATATTCAGTGGGCAAAGTGTTTTTGGATGACTTGGGGTTTGCACGTGTAGAACATGCATGGCGTGAAAAAGATTTCTACACTGAGAGCTTGCACGTGCAGAAGGGTGAGTGGGTTGGGTAGGAGATGGATGTAGCTTGGATTTTATTTGTCTATTTATTTCATTTTTTGCTCTAAGTGCAGAGAATGAGAGTACGTGAGACAGTGAAAGGGATATGATAACCAAAATTGGTGCACATGGAAATGGCTTTCGTTCCAAAACTCTATCATTCATATCAATTTATGTGCTTCAAAAATGGCATCTGAATTCCACTTTTAATTTTAGATTTTGCTATTTTATTGAATCCAACTATAAAAGGAACACTTGCAATTGCCAAATATTGATATTTGTGAGTGATTTTCACCTTAGATTTGGATAAATTCTATTGAGATTAATCTTTTAGGATTTATTTTTCTAAAATATATTTTAAATAAGAAAATTCTTTAATAATTAATTATTAAATATCATATAAATAAATAGTAGATCGGTGTTATCACTAATGGACAAATAGTTTCACTGTGTGACGCTTCGAAAAACCTCTTGAAAAAAAATTGAAGTTGGATAATTAGTCAAACTTAGCATCTAGCTGGTTAGCTAGCTAGTCTCAAAAGTATGATGAATTTAACACCTTCTTTTTGTCAAGAAAAATTATATAATTTCATTTTTTGTCTTAATATTAAACATGATTCATTTATCCTTTAATATGTAAAATTATAGCTTTATTTATTCTTGGACCCACATAAAATACATTTAATTATATGTAATCATTTCTTATCCAGTTATTGTTTCTTAGTATAAGCTAAGCAACAGTGACTAAATCAATTCTAATCCTATATATATATATATATATATATATATATATATTATTGGATTGAGCATCAATTCAAATCCTATATATATATATATATATATATATATATATATAGGGTTCTTTGGTTGTAGCATGTGCTAGTCTTTAGTTTTTAGTTCAAAAACCTCCCACCCTCAAGATCGAAATAAAAGAAGAACCAAGAATGAGTTTGGGCAGTACTATTTACTTAGGGGGTTAAAAATTCTTTTAATCATACTAAATACTTCATACAATTCACCAAAGAAAATTAACCTCAATTTGACAAATTAGCTGGGTTAGCGTTTATCCCGTACATGGGTTTTATCATTACATATTTTTGAGGGAAAAATAATAGTTTTATTTATTTATTTATATAATTTACATCAACATTTACGTGTGGAATCCAGCTACCCGATCCATTAAAAAATTAGAAAAATAAAAATAAAAATTTGTCACTTTAATTATAAAACTATGTACATTACATATATATACATATATATATATATATATATATATATATATATCGTCTCGACAAATGTAGCTTTCACACCTAAATCTCATAAAACCGTAGAACCCCCGAAAAAATTGTCATTAACGCCCAAGCGAGACCCAAAAAAAAAATGATAACGAGATTGAGTAATTATTATTACTTTCATTTAATTACTAAGTAAAAGTCTTCTGATTTTGTTAATATTGAATACTATACACTGATTGGATACCTGAGCCTGAAGTTCTGGCATGTTTGTCTGCATCTTTTTAACATTTTTGAAATAGCCTTTTTGTATTTATTTGAATTATTTGATACACTCAACTTAAGTCAATGGGCCTACAAATTCAGTATTATTATTATTTTGACGAATAAGTTGAAGTTGATAATCCGCGTCTTCTGGATTTAATCGTACAATCAGCTACCTCTTCCATGCATTTAAAATTGTTTACAGTAATCTCACAAGTTTCTTTTATCAAAAGCTAGACACAACCAAATTTGATGTATCACCTCCACCTACTACTCTATTGTCCATGTGTAGAATATATGTTATATTTTAACCATTTGTTAAATATATATATATATATATATATATATATATATATTTGTGTTTGAAAGAAACACGGCTTCTTTACTCGCTTTTAGAAATTTTCTGACTTTTTTTTATATTATTAATACTCTAATAATTACATGAGATTTTACACCATCTTTGGTTATTTTGGGTTTATATAATGGGAATTGGGTTTCAATTCGTTCATATATATGGCACGCTGAGAGAGAATACTGTATGAAATAAGCCCAAATGAATATGGATTACCCCAACCAAATGGTCTATGCGGCCTAAACTCAGGTTCATAATCGAATTGGGCCCGTAGTCGAGGTTCTTTCACGGGTTTTTTATGCCATACATGGATCCATTTGAATTTTTTTGACCAATTTTTTTTATAAATATTATTTTAGTTAGTTTTTTAACAAAAATATTAAATATATCCTTAAATATTTATAGATTTTCTCATATTTTTTTTCATCGTCTTCTTCATCGCCGTCTTCTCTTTGATTTTCTTCTGCAACTTCTTTTTTTTCAGCTTCTTTTATTTGATTTATATGTCATCTCCTTCATCATAATCTTCTCCTACAAGATCTCTTCTTCGGAGTGTTTTTATTTTTTGGATGTTTTTCTTGTCATATCCTTCGTTTTTTTTTAACTTTATTACAAAATTTTAATTTTTATGGACTTTTTAAAATTTATCAAATCTGATCTATTTTTGAGAAAAAAAATAGATTAGGATTAAAAAAATTATGATAAGATTTTATAGATATTAAAGAGTACATAAAAATTAAAATTTGTAACAATGTAAAAAAAAAAATCTGTCACTGACTAAGTACGTTAAAAAAAAAAGAAAAAAATTCATCACCGACGAAATGCGATAAAACTTCGTCAGTGACGAATTGGGCTTTAATGACGGTTACATCGTCAGTAATGAATTTTTTTTAACTTTGTTACAAAATTTTAATTTTTATGGATTCCTCAAAATCCATCAAAGCTTTGTTAGAATTAGTTAATAACGAATTAATTCGTCACATTGCATAAATGTGAAAAAAAAAACGATGGATATGGCAAGAAAAAGACCCAGGAAAAAAAATACCCCGAAAAAAAAATATTACAAAAGAAGAGATATTACAGGAGAAGATTACGACGAAGGAGATGCCAAATAAATCAAACAAAAAAGTTAAAAGAAAAAGAAGTTGCAAAAGAAGGAAAGGCAGAAGAAGACGATAGATGACGAATACGATGAAAAGAAAAGGTGAGAAAACCTACAAATATTTAAGGGTATATTTGACTTTTAATAAAAAAAACTGGCTAAAATAATAATTATAAAGAAAACTGGTAAAAAAATTCAAATGGGTCTCTAACGTGATATGACATCAAAAAACCCTTCTTTTACTGACAAATTGAAACGCTGTGGAATTTTCTTGCAATCATCTTTTCTCTCGTAAGAAACAAAGACAAATATCAAAACATTAAAATCTTATACACCCATATTTAATTCCTATTATGCTTATATTACCACCCATTTAAATATATTAACATTTATAAGGATCAAAATGACTTACAAATAAGGGGGAATGCTAACAATTATTGGTAGCTTAAATTTTTTAAACTCAAACTTTTGTGATCAGTAACAATTTAATATATTTTTTTTACTTAGAACTATAACCTTTGGGATACCGATGTAGTACTTTCTAAAGAATCTCCAACAGCCAAGTTGATTCTAATTTAGAATTCTTAAAGAAAGCTTATGAGTTATGGGTAAATATCTAATTTATAGAGGCCTTTGATATTTATAGAGTTTGAGAGAGTCATCTCAAACCATGAGAAGGATAAAAAACCATAAACCCAGCTTACTCTAGCTATTGGCAACTGTCCTGATCCTTATGATCTAGAAGGTCAATTTGATAAGCAATCTATCATTTCTTATATCTCTTATTGTCTTCTCATCATAATCAAATGAACTTCTACATTCATAGTTTCGCCACCTTATACATGAGGTTGGGATGGGCCGAACCAAATGGGTCAACCCTTCTTAATCATCGTAGAGCATGTAATCTCAGTTCGGTGCATATTTTATCTTATTAGCAGGTATGTTGATGAAAAACATTGACATTGGTCCAATTCATGAACTACAAGTTGGTATCATATGATTGCCAAACAGGAAGATTAATTGTGACTAATAACATGTTTGAATGCAAATTGATTCATTAGAAAAATGTTTTTTAAAAAAAGTAATTTAATTTGTTGGTCTCTAGTTTTTGACAAATAAAACAAATTTTTTTATTAATCATGAATAAAAAGCCTTATGTGTACATATGTAAATATAGAAGATACTAGGGATTCTAAAATTGAAATCCCAAATGAATCCCAAATAGCATGGCATTCATCATTATCATGTCATAAAATATATATATATATATAAAATTACATCTCATGTTAAAAAATATTTTAATTTTTTTTACTAAAACTTTAAAAGTAAACACTAAAAATATAATATATATAAAATTCTTTCAGACCCACTAATAATATAAAAAATATTATTAATTCTTTTTGTAAATAAATTAAAAATTATTAATAATATACAATACCATATCAGTTAAGATACATTTAAAATTTTAAAATTTAAAATCCAAATACTTTCCCCTAAATATATATAGGGCCGCAATTATTAAAAAGCGAGCTAGGGTTTCTATGTGGAATGCTTGCACGTTTAAAACGGAAACCTAATTGGCAACGACATGTAGTCGGACGAAATACAATGTAACTTTTGTTGGCTGTAATAAGCGTCAATGAGTGCTTCTAGGCGTTTGTTACGGACGTCATCACGTGGCGACATCATTACTTTTTTTTTATTCAAACCCGACGCCAAATAAGACACGTGGTTTTAACCTGTTGAAAGCTTCCAAGATTTCGACCAACCATAATCACTGTAGTACAGTGTACGTACAGCGCAAAGCTTATGGCTCTAAAACTTTCAGTCTAGCTCCCTATTTTTATTTTTAGTTTATTTTTTTTCCCTTAAAGAAAAAACGCTTATGGGTTTGAGTAATTTTCTTTTTTCTGGTTTTTAATACGTTAGAATATGACCATTATAGATACATATGGTAGGAGAATATATCAACCAAAATAGCTACTGAAAGACCACGGGTACTGGTTTTGAGCCTTTTTTTTCCATGCGCGTACATAAACTCTGACGATGATACTGATCAAATACATAGCATGCATGTCCAACAAAACCATATTTTATAACTTCATCAGTTGTGAACACTATCAGGGTAAGAGTAAGACCATGATTCAATTATGCCAATCTCGTGGGTATACGTAGTTTGGTTTCTTATGTGGTGTATGAAAACTATTATCAATTTTCATGAAACTAATTTGGGCTTGTGCATGCACTTATGGCCAAATATATATATATATATATATATATATATATATATTAATTATGTCACATATACACTCGATATTTATAGGTCGTTTCAGTACTGAGGGAAGACCTTTTCTAGCGTATTTATGTTTGGTGTCACTACTTTTTCAAGGCTTAATTTTTTACCCACAAATTTATCTTTTATTTTTTTTTAAAAAAAGAATATCGGAAATGGAAACGAATCCTATTCATAGTTCATCTAACAAGTCATTTTTAACAAGCCCGGGTTTGCTGTTGATCTAGTTACATAAATATAAATATATATTAAAAAATGTTTAGTTGTTCTAGTTGAACAAATTACGACTTGCTTTCTATAATTTGATAATTCACTTATATTGATAACCCTACTGTGTTTAGCATTAAATTAATTTTACTTAGTTTAATGGATATGGTTCGATTTCTCTGATACTCTAATATTACAAAAATATTATTATACAGATAAGATTTTGTTGGCAGAGATCTTCTTCTATAAAGATAAATCATAAATATATGAATTTCATTTTCTGAAGATTCTAAGTCTCTTGGCTTTTCTTTTTCCATGTATGTGTGGCTTAAGATGATTTGTTGGGGTGCGCTAGCTACTCTCTCTCTCTTTCTCAGTGGCATGCAGTTTCGTATGTATACATATATATATGTATATATATATACATATATATGTATGTGCTGTTTCTGTTTCTAATCAGAAAGCTAATTGTTTTGATGATATCTGACTCAGAAATCAGCTGATTGGTCTCCTGGGTAGCGTTCATTATCTTCTCCTATTATATTGGGAAAGGATGTGACTGTGATTTGCCAAGTCGCTCTCGCCAATTTCCAACCTTTTTCACCAATTAATTAATAAAAACAATTCATATGTAAGAAATTAACGAGTTCTTCTTAGCACATATTAAGGCGAAACATATTGTTAATTAAATCACAAAATTTTCCATTTTCATGTCAGATAACATGTTATTCACACAAAGGTTCACATGACTGCAAATATGAAATTGCTATCTTTTGTATTTGTCGAAGTCGTTATTATTACTAATGAAACTTACAAGAAAAAATTAACCGGGCATGCAGATATATAAAATCACTAAACTGTATAATATTCTTTATGGGACCTTTTTATTATTATTATTATTATTATTATATGTATTCTATTACATATATACCAGCATTACCACAAGGATGAAATATTTTGTCTTTTGTTAAAACAAAACGCACTTTTCTCGCTAACAATAAACGTCGAATAAGAAAGAAAGAAAGAAAAGAAAAGAAATGGTGTATGTGGAAATTTATAGCTACCCGCTTTATATTTATGCATGTAGGATTATGGTATCTAACTAAGGATTTGAAGGTTAATACTTAACACCATTAACATGGAAACTAAACTAAAGGGTGCTTAATTATTTATTAAAAGTCATTATATATGAAGAGGGCAACAAGATGTCGTTGATGAATGGGGGGACACCGCGACCACATGGGCATTTTTGTCCATATCACATACACTCCAAAATCTAACACAAAAAACCACCAAATATCATGCCCAAAAATCCCACACTAAATAGACACCCAATTGGAAAATCAAATAATAAACAATAAAAAAGGAGCAAAAGGGACCTAAATCCCGTGCACCATGTGAAAAGTTGAACCGGCCAAAAACCCAAAGCTTTAGGTGTTGAGGTTTTGATAAGGATTTCTGCTTCTGTAGGAGAGGGTAGGTTGGTCACTAGCGCCAATATGTCAATTTTGGTAGCTTAGTCATTATTGCCAACATTTCAATTTTTCCAACAGTCTTTGGTAGCAAACACACACAAAGTAATGCAAGTGTTTGAGTGGTTGTTGTTCGAATCACGAACACATACCAAATTCTTTTATGTAACAGTGAGTTATTTATTATTTAACCCACCAATATTACTTAATTAAAGTGTTTTTTTTTTTTTTTCTTTCATAGAATTATAATAAGTAGCTTTTTGGAACTTACAAGCACATGCAGTAATGAAATACGTTTATCACTGAACTGTCCCTCAAACACCGCATCACTTCTGGTTTAACTGGTTCATCATAACCCCAATTAACTTAAAGAATTATTTCTGTCATTTTGACTTTTGATTATTATTCTATTGGTGGAAATCATTTTGTATGCATGCTATGTTAGTAGAAACTTCTTAGCCAATCGTGTACCCCCAGGTTGTAAATTTGCAGCTCTTTCACAATCGTCAATCAAGTAACATGGAGGCACGTGTGAGATATCTATATATATATATATATATATATATCAAATAATTTGTGTTTATTCAAAGCTCGCCTACCGTGGGGTTAGTCAGACAAGGGCATGTTAGTAATATCACCGACCGCTTTCACAAATATAAATGTGGGGGGCACTGAAAAGTGAAAGCCAACAGGTCTCTTAATGTAAATGGAGCAAACACCGTACACTGAAGATGACCAGACCACCACCTCCCCAGATTCCGCCGCCGAAGTCCACCGTGAAACCGAACCCCAACGAGGCGGAGGGACACGTCACCCAGTCTACCGTGGAGTTCGGAAGCGGCGCTGGGGCAAATGGGTTTCCGAAATTCGGGAACCGCGTAAGAAGTCTCGCATTTGGCTGGGTTCATTTCCGGTGCCAGAGATGGCAGCCAAGGCATACGACGTCGCGGCGTATTGCTTGAAAGGTCGAAAAGCGCTGCTGAACTTCCCGGACGAGGTCGAGCACTTGCCGAGGCCGTCTTCTTCTATGCCCAGAGAAATTCAAGCCGCTGCGGCCATGGCTGCTCATACGAAGAGGTCGTCGTCGGCTAATAGTGTTAAGGAAAACGACGCGTCGTCGGATTGTGGCGGTGATGGCGATGATTTTTGGGGGGAGATTGAATTGCCGGAGCTAATATTGAGTAATGGGTGTTATTGGAATTCATGTGGGTGGACGACGACGTTTGCCGGTGACGCTGCTGGTTGGCCGGAAGGAGAGGCTCAGTAACCGTTCATGGAATGCCTGTAAATTAATTGCAAGTGTGGTGTCGTATTGGTGTGATTGGTACGCTTCATTTATATATGCCAACTAGCCTGGTTATTGTGTCCGGCCGTCCTTTTTTTTAATTATTAATGTGCTTACTAATATATAATCATTTTGTTAAATAAGATTATAATTATGTTTAAAGTATATTACTTGCTGCTGATGAAATATTCATATGATTTTATTATAAGGAATCTTACTACACATGGATTAAGTGGAAATAAACTAGTCAGAACAATTGGAATTTGGCATGGGCATGCGTGTTTGTTCAAACCTTAATAAGAGGAATCAAGTATGTTTAGGAAGATTTTGAGATTTTATTTATTAATTACACAAGTACATAATAAATGAATCCATATTCAATCTCTTTTTTTTTTTTTGGCATGAAATATACAATCTCTTTTATTTTTTGACTGATGAAATACACACAAATTACCCACTGGTATTTGCTATAAATTTGTTTTGGCTCAAAATGTTATATACGACAATGGTCTTCATATCTGTAATGGATGAAAAAAAAAAAAAACATAAGGAGAAATAAAAAATAGTCATATCCAGTTTGGCCAAAGATGGAGTTTATTGGATGTTAATGGGAACAACCTTGCCATATATAAATATGAAGGCAATACATACTTGGGTTTGACCATTATAATTCTAGTAAGTAATGCAATGGGTCGCCACGTAAAGTCTAATTTCAAATTAATTACCTTTCTTATCAATAGCATGATTTACTCCAGATATTAATCCGTCAATTAATTTGCTTATATATACTTGACCGTTGAGAAATATGTTGAGGGAGACATAAAATAATATGTTTTCAAAAGGGAGCAGAAATTGATGGTAATAGTGGTATGAAACAAATTACAATGATGGCTAGAAAATGATATGTTCCTACTTCCTACTTCTACTTTAAACTTAGGTCCGTAATCATCGTTGATATATAGATGCATGGCCATGGGTGTTACGGAAATAATAAAAGCCAAAATGCTATACGCCTCATATAAATATCTCTCTAGGTTTTTTTTTAATGCAAAATATATTTCTAGCTAGTTTATCATGATTAATTAACAAGGGTTTTCTTCATTTTTTTACAAGGGTTCAAAGATTAAAAAAAAAGAAAGATCATATATAAATATATATATATATATATATATATATATTTTTTTTTTTTTTGGTTGTTAGTATTCACTCTTTGACGTATTGATGAGGTTGCTGTGAAGACAGTCTAAATAATATAATGTGCAAAAAATGTGATCACAATGTTGCGTCCACAGCAATCAGAAGAGATACGAAGATTTTCATGATAAGGATGGCTGAGAATTGCTGAGAAAAAAGAAAGAAACGAAAAATAAAATAAAAATAGTAGATTAATTAATTTGATCAGGTAAATGTCACACAGTTAAAAAATGTTGTATATATAAGAGCTTTTAACTGATTGTGAACAGTTATATGTACCATGAAAGAGAGCGTTACTCGCAGATAGCTAACTAAATTTTATTTTGTTGTATTTGAAAAGTACACAGAGATAAAAAGCTCATGAAAGTTGAAGAAGTCATTTTCAAAACAAATGTGAAATCAAAATAATAAAAAAGAGACAAATATAATTGGTTTAATCCCGATGAAGAAGGAACTTCCCCATGTTAGTGGTTAGAATTTGTTTTTTTTCTTTCTTTCTCACATATTATTTGTTAGTTTGGCCAATTGATCATATGGGTAGCTAGGTTGATACAGGAGTGCAAGTATTAAATTAATATTGTATAAAAAATCATGTCCATGTAAGTGAACCAAATGAAATTTATTTGTTTATCTTTTTATTGTTTGCAGCATATGTGTTTAAAACTAAGATGTCAAAATCAGAAAAAGTTTAAAGACATATGACTCTTAATAATGATCAGAGATGACATTTTCATGAAGTTTGGTGAATTGATCACAGGATTTGGTACTTGACAAAGCTGGTTCATTCCAGAAGATTAGACTTCACAATTCACAGGTACATATATGCAACTTTTATCAAGTGCAAAGTATACATATGTTTCATAATTGCAAGTTAATAGCTAGCTTCTACTGTTGGTGTTTGTGGTCAGAGTTTTTCTATTCTCATTTGGGCTTTCCACCCGGACTTGAAAAGGATACAAAAAATATTAATAAGAAAATGATATAGGAAATCGAATTTGAGGACCACATGTACAAGTCTATTTGTTCCAATGTATAGGCCTTGTCAAAATTATAAATGTTGTGAGCTGGGGATTTTGATTTGAGAGTTGTGTATTGCAGTACTAGCTAGTCACCTTTTTATCTTTGTCGGGAATCATATAGTATAATTTTTGTTTGGAAGCCTTCGCTCAAAATGGCATTGAGGTACTGACACTGTCAGCAATAATTCTACTCTTCAATCTTCAAAGAAGCACCAAAATATGGTGGCAACAACGCTGTTTTATACTTGAAAGAAGGGTCTAAATTGTAATAAAAAAACTACTTCAAATTCTCATTAAGCCTTCCCTTTGGAGTAAAAAAACTAATTCTACCTAGAAATATTCATTGGCAATACGCTAAAATATCGAGCCTCACTGTTCTTCAAAATTAGTGTGTGCGATTAATTTAAGGCAAGCACTATGGGTTTTGAAGCTAATGAAATTATATAATTACCACCAAGAAATTGAGAGAGAGGAAAAAAAAATAGAAAACTTGAAGGTTGGCATGCATAAATTTTATTGATGAGGTTCTGTACGTACGCATGCTGACTGACTGACTGACTGACTGACTACTTAAAAAGGAGCCTACGAATGAAGGCATGCAATGCATAACTTAGAAAGAATAAAAATTTTCACTGGAATTTGTGTTGATGTGGTATGTTTTCACTAGTTAAGGGGCGACATATTCATCATATATAATCGAAAATTTAAAACATCCGTTATATTCTATCATAAATTGTGTAGTTATTCTCATGTCGAAAGCAAAATGACACTGTAGGGTGATCTTTTTGTGTGCTGCACGTGGTCAGCTTGATATCCAATCCATCACCAATCACCATATGCTACATCCTTGGTGCAGTAGTACAAGACAAAAGGGTGCCGTAAAAATGCTTGGTTGTAGAAGATACCGAATCCATGCATGTTTCTCACAACAATAATTGAGGACTGTAAACTTTGCCGATTACATATTTATTCAAGTTATTTTATTAACAATAGATTATATACACTGTTGATTAACTGGAACAGATAATTAATTAAACCCTTCTAACCAGTGAAAATCTCATATCGACCCCTTGCTAGACTCTTATTGTATAATCAAAGACAGATTTTTCAGTATTATTTTGTTTCTTTTATAGGTGGCATATGTATATGAGAATATACCACATAAAGATTATTTGAGAATAAAAAAGAGTAAAATATGAGATCAATAATGAAGAAGAGGCTAAAAAAATTTGTTGTGAGATTCTTTTTTGTGTTTTGTGGAAGTACATGAAACAAGACGCGAAAGAAACAAGTGGGGAGAGGTCACAATTAAAAGGTTTTGTCTGGAAGTGGACACTATACTGTCAGTCCTTATTTTCATTTATTTCACACCACAAAATTAGAAAATGAAATTTGAACATGTGAAAAAATTCCCCAAGACGAATAGGAGAAAATGTGGATGGAAATCCAAGGAATCAATGTCAAAGGTGATGATGATATTGTTAATCAAATCAGTAACTGTCTCTATTTTGCTTTTAATTACGTTCCATGGTAGCTTTCCTAATTCATATAATTTTTGTAAATATATATTTATCTGTATAGGATATGGACAGTGCATACACATATGTCTGGTGATTAGAGTAGCCATGTGTAGGTGCTTGTCATTTGATTCATTTATATTCTATTAAGAGAAGAAGCATGCATGCATCTGGTACGGTACAACAGAAGAAAATTGATAAAATTTATATATATATATATATATATATATATATATATATTTCTTTTATTTGTAAGAGTTGAAGTTTAAATTTTGATAAATTTTATATAGTATCTCAAGTCATAATAAATTCTGTATAGTACTCTAAGAGTATTCCGCTTATAATATTGAATGGAGGGGATTTATCATTTCTTATTTATAAAAAAAAGGAGCATGTTTATTTGTGTTGGCAATTGGGTCAGCTTTATTTCTAGTGTTGTTTTTTTCATAAATAAATTGACATATGACATGTACTTGGAGGTGTGGTTTAGCGGAAGAAAATTAGTCGTTCTATCATACTTATGAGAGTTATTATTTGAGTTTTATTAAACTTTATTATTATCAAAGATATATTCAGTATTGCTTGAAGCCCTTAGTAGGGTGAACTATTAAAAAAGTAGGTGCCATGAGGGTGTGGCCTAGCAGATAGGAAATTGTCTTTTTCATTATACTTGTTTATTAAAGGTGTGGTTCAAATTTTGGTAAATTTTACTATTATCTCAGCTGTATTCAATATCGTTTGAAGCCTCGATAGGAGAAAGTATTAAAGGAGTGGACGTAAATGGAGGGAACTGTGGATACTGTCTCCTTAATAAGATTAGGTGATCTAAGAGTAGGTGCTCTCAGGATTCAATTCCTATGGTGAGAGCTTCGTTATATTTAAATGCACCAGGAAGCTGAATTAAAATCCACATCGAATTTTTTTCTATTTATAAAAAAAATGATGTATAAATATATTAAGTTGTGTGATGAAATCATATTAAATCCTTTTTTATTCATAAAAGAAAATGACATATGACATCTCCTTCCTTAAATGACACGTATTTTAATGTGTCCCTTCAATAATAACCTTTTATACAGTCTACGGTCCTATTAGTATTAATAATCAAAATGGGTAATTTTCTCACAAAAAACAAATTCTACTCCATGTTTTACAAAAGTCAGATTTATTTTCTTTTTATGGTTGTTTTTAGTTGGACCCCAGAACGAGTACAGACCAACCTAGGGGAGTATAGTAGCTTTGAGTATTTGACTGTGAAAAAGGTGTAAATATACTACCCACAAAGAGTTAGTCCTCTTATAAGGGGGTAGGTGTTCTCTTTCATTGTCAATCAGAATTCAATTCCCATAGCTAGTATTATAGAAGTTTAATAACATCCAAATGTACTGAGCCAATATGCAGGAGTGCATCCTCAAAATCGTCCAGGCTAGTAGGATACTATAAGGTGTATTGAAGCTTAGTTAACTTGTTTGTTTTGCATAATTTACCTTCAACATGTAGTCATGTAATGCAAAAGGCTTCAAATGGATACGTACAGGTAGTGCAAAGGAACAGATTCGGTAACAGATGTCATCATTACTTCTGCTTCTTTGGTACGAAATTTTAAAAGCATGGGCTCACCCATCAATCAAAGTTTGAATTCACTTGGACCCCATGCTTTTAAAAATTCGTACCAAATACACAGAAAGAGTCAAAGTGACTGTAAACCAAATTCAATACAGCGAAACCCAACCCAACTAATTTCAAGTTGTAAGAAGTGGGCTTTGGAAGATTGGGCCCAATTATTATTATTAACATTTAAATGGGCCTTTTACCAAAACAATTTTCATAGTAGGCCCAAATAATATGACCCGATCCATTAATTTCCTCCGTCATTTGTCACGCTGGTCGGAAAAGGAGCTTCCCTATTTAAAACCCTCCAACTCTCCCTCTGCAGTCTCAGTTGGTCGGTTTCGATCTCCCTCCATTTTTTCTATTTAGCTTGCATTTCAAACTTCGCGAACTCTCACTTATTTACACAGAAGCCCCTACGATTTTCCAACCCCCGCTTAAACCCTAGCAAGCAACATTAACGACCTAATACTCACTCTCATTATTACTCTCAGCCATGGAGTGGAACTCCGAAACCCTACAGTTCCTCTCCCAGTGCTTTATTCACACCCTCTCTCCGGCCCCTGAGCCTCGCCGCCGCGCCGAGGCCTCACTTTTGGAAGCCTCCGATCGCCCCAACTATGGCCTCGCAGTCCTCCGCCTTGTCGCCGAGCCCAGCGTCGACGAACAGATCCGTCAGGCCGCGGCCGTCAACTTCAAAAACCACCTCCGTGGCCGATGGGCTCCTGCTGCCTCCCCCGAGGAAGCCAATGCCGGACTGGTGGCCTCCCCAATCGCTGAATCCGAGAAGGAGCAGATCAAAGCCCTAATCGTCTCGCTCATGCTCTCTGCCACTCCCCGAATCCAGAGCCAGCTCAGCGAAGCCCTCGCCATCATTGGCAAGCACGATTTCCCGAAATCGTGGCCCGCCTTGCTACCCGAGCTTATTTCGAGCCTCCAGAAGGCGTCTCAGGCCTCCGATTATTCATCCATTAACGGTATTCTCGGTACTGCTAATTCTATCTTTAAGAAATTCCGATTCCAGTATAAGACCAATGACCTTTTGCTTGATTTGAAATATTGTTTGGACAATTTCGCTGCTCCTTTATTGGAAATTTTCCTTAAAACCGCCGCATTGCTCGACTCCACTGCCAATTCGGGTGGCTCTGCTGCTACCCTCCGCCCGCTCTTTGAGTCGCAGAGGCTGTGTTGTAGAATATTTTATTCGTTGAATTTTCAAGAATTGCCTGAGTTTTTCGAGGACCATATGAAGGAGTGGATGACTGAGTTTAGTAAATATTTGACCACTAATTATCTCGCACTTGAGAGTAGTGGTGCTGACGGGCTTGCTCTTGTGGATGACCTTCGTGCTGCTGTGTGTGAGAATATCAATCTTTATATGGAAAAAAATGAGGAGGAGTTCCATGGTTACTTGAATAATTTTGCTTCTGCAGTGTGGAGTTTATTAGGAAACGTGTCTCAAGCATCAAGCCGTGATCGGCTTGCAATTACAGCAATTAAGTTTTTGACCACGGTTAGCACAAGTGTGCACCATGCTTTGTTTGCGGGTGAGGGAGTGATACCACAGATATGTCAGACCATTGTTATCCCGAACGTGAGGTTGAGGGACGAGGATGAGGAACTCTTTGAGATGAATTATGTTGAATTCATTAGGAGGGATATGGAAGGTAGTGATCTCGATACAAGGAGGAGGATTGCATGTGAGCTTCTTAAAGGGATTGCTACAAATTACAAGAACCAAGTTACTGAATTGGTTTCCGTACAGATACAGAATCTTTTAAGGTCTTATGCAGCAAACCCAACTGCAAATTGGAAGGACAAGGATTGTGCCATATATTTAGTTGTCTCCCTTGCAACTAAGAAAGCTGGTGGAACTTCTGTCTCAACAGATCTTGTTGATGTTCAGAGCTTCTTTGGATCTGTTATTGTTCCAGAGTTGCAGAGTCAGGATGTGAATGGGTTTCCAATGCTTAAAGCTGGTGCACTTAAATTTTTCACGATGTTTCGGAATCATATTCCAAAGAATGTTGCAGGGCAATTATTTACAGATTTGGTTCGGTTCCTTGGTGCAGAGTCGAATGTGGTTCACTCTTATGCTGCAAGCTGTATTGAAAAACTTTTGTTGGTCAAGGATGAGGGGGGACGAGCACGATATTCTTCGGCTGATATTTCTCCTTTTTCCAGTGCTCATGAACAACCTCTTTAATGCCATGAAGTTTTCAGAGTCTGAGGAGAATCAGTATGTAATGAAATGTATCATGCGAGTTTTTGGGATTGCAGATATACCTTTTGAGTATGTTGGAACTTGCATCACTGGGTTGACGTCTATTCTCACTGAAGTTTGCAGAAACCCAAAAAATCCAATCTTTAACCATTATCTATTTGAGTCGGTGGCCATTCTTGTCAAGCGGGCCTGTGAGAACGACTCTTCTTTAACATCAGCCTTCGAAGCAAGCCTTTTCCCTAGCCTTCAGATGATATTGGCCAATGATGTCACCGAGTTCCTTCCTTATGCATTTCAGCTGCTGGCCCAGCTTGTGGAATTGAATAGGCCACCCATTCCTCCAAGCTACATGTCAATTTTTGAGATCCTTCTTTCACCTGAATCATGGAAGAGAGCTTCCAATGTCCCAGCACTTGTTCGTCTGCTTCAGGCTTTCCTTCAGAAGGCACCACATGAACTCAACCAAGAGGGGAGACTGAGCCAGGTGCTTGGAATATTTAAGAAGCTTGTCTCCTCACCAAGCTCAGATGAGCAGGGTTTCTATGTGCTCAATACTGTTTTTGAGAACCTTGAATATAATGTGATTGCACCCTACATTTGTCACATATGGGCAGCTCTTTTCACAGAACTGCAAAGCAGGCGAAGACCAAAGTTCATTAAGTCTCTGTTGATATTTATGTCACTCTTTCTTGTCAAGCATGGTTCCACAAACCTTGTAGATACAATGAATGCTGTTCAACCGAATGTATTTCTGGCAATCTTGACGCAATTTTGGATACCTTATCTAAATCAAATCACAGGAGCCATTGAGACCAAGTTGACTTCGGTTGCATCGACCAGACTTCTATGTGAATCTCCAAGCCTTTTGGATGCTGCAGCTGTTGAACATTGGGGAAAAATGCTGGATAGCATTGTTACTCTTCTTTCACGGCCTGAACAAGATAGGATTCAGGAAGAACCAGAAATGCCTGATATTGCTGAAAATGTTGGTTATACCACCAGCTTTGTCCGCCTTTATAATGCTGGCAAGAAAGAGGAGGACCCTTTGAAAGATGTAAAGGATCCAAAGGAATTTTTGGTTGTTTCATTGGCAAAGCTTTCTGCTCTTTACCCTGGGAGGTTCCCTCAAATCATCACCCAATATCTTGATCCAGCCAATCAGGCGGCATTACTTCAACTCTGCAACAGTTACAACTGCCCAATTGTTTAAGTGAGTATGTACACATCTTCACGGTTTTTCTGTACAATATTTGTTATCCTTTGCTGCTATTTTCATTTTAGCATGAGAAATTTCTCTGTGATTGAAAATAATTAATTACTTCGGGAATTTAGATATGGTTTATGGAATTGCTCATGATCAGTGATTGGTTTCTGCTAGGTATCATCACAAGCAAACATCAGTTTAATCTTGTTGATAGAAGCATCATATCTAGATGGAGTTCTACTCCCTTTTACTTTCAAATTTTTATTTTGGCAGAAATTATCTATTATATGATCTCCTTTTATATGGGTAAAATCGGTGCTTTCGATTACTCAGTAGTGTAGAAGTGGTATATGGGTAAAAACAATACTTAATTTCTTACTTAATCAGTAGTTTACATCAATGTACATTTCATATTTCTTAGTGATATCAATATGAAAATTTGTGTTTTTGAGTGTGATTCATCCTGGTTGATTTCTGCATGTGAAAGTCTCAGTACTGTTTTATAATTTGATAAATCGAGAGGGGAAAATGTTAGATGCTCTCTTCTGATCCTAGATCAGTATATAGTAACTGTAGAGGGCTGGTGGTGTCTGAAAGATGACTGTGGATTGGATTTATCTCTATATTATAGCTGCCCTCTGTCATTATGTGTCATTTTGAGTTGGGAGTCCAATTTTGGCTGCAACTACTACTATAAAAGGTGATCAAATCATCCATTTGTATGACCTTTCAGGATCTCATTTGTCATCTTGGCGTTCGGAACAAAGTTGGAACAAGGTCGTGACTCGGCACCTGACTGTGGGCAGCCAGTGTGTATTGCATTGCAGACAACAGAGTCAAAGGGTTTTTGTAACTTCCAAAGATCTTTACGCTGTGTTTTGGAACTTTTGGTGCACGGTTTTCTGCGAGTTATTGCAGCTGGTGGTTCGCGATGTTGTTTTTATCTTGGTTTTGGGTTCTACAAAAAAAAAATATAGATTTTGTATTACAGGGCAGATTAATTGTGGAGACTTCTTTTCTTTTTTCATTTTTGATACATATTTATCGCTGCTGCGTCCATTTTCAATGTCGTATGTGAATTAGTTTGTGAAAAGTCAGATATATTTTCGGCCACCTCGTTTTGACACTTTTCTTAATCATATTCTTAATAATTTCCCATGTTATTTGGTACAATGGGCACATAAATGATCAAAATATAATTAAAAATTTATTAATTATAAAAAAAATTATTTTTTAATTTATTTAATATTAAAGGGGTTTTTTTTTTAATAGATTTACCATTCATTTTCAAATTAATCTTCTCTATCAATCGCTTATGCCAAATAATCCCTCGGGTCACAACTCCCTCCTTTTCCCTCCACACCTTTTACCAAACAATGAAAGGGCTAAAAGTGTGATGTCTTACACTATAACCGAGGGGCTAAAACTTGCGTGATGTGTTACACTATAACCAAGTGGATGCAGCATAGCTTACATCTTTGAAAACCTCACCGACTTATTTCAAAATTTAATTTAGAAATACCAAAATATAATTAAACAAATACGTAATACAATATCAAGCTTTTAGCTTTTGAAACAATTACATTGCTAGTGCTAGATTGACTTTGACTAAATAATAATATATAAAAAAGAGAAGAAGAAATACTTGTTCAAACTTGAACATCTTATTCATCAGAAATGATTAATGTCCTTGTGTACGTTACTCTCCATGACAAAAAGATGTAGAAAAAATTCCTGGGCTTGGGCTTTTATCATTGTTGAATTAATAGTTGAAGCTAAACATTATGTGTGAAGTTCCATCTTTCTTACTAAGCCGACCGTCAGCTCTTTTGACATCTTAAACCACTGAATTTGGGTTAATATTCTTTTATTTCACCAATATGTAGTATTTTAGCCAATCACCACCTACCTTTGCAAACTACTTATATGACTGAGGACCTCTGAGGAGGTTAGCCCAATAAATATTTATTTATTTGTTTTGTGGGAATCAGATTCTGAAGGATGTTGAATACAAAAGGTGATCGACATTCAACCCCTGCATGACAATTGGCTAATCAAGCAGCACAGCAAATAATTATAACATTTTTTTTTTTAAGTCACAAAGTGGGTGTTTAGCAAGTTTTATAACCAAAGTGAAAAATATGAAAACAAACATACAATATCAGCAAATAGCAGTTAAAAAAAGTGTTTCCACAACTCTTTTAATCATTGTTTAAGTTGTGATTGTATAAAACAAAAAGTTTTTTTGTTCCTCAAAACATCATGAAGATGATATGCCTCGCCTGCGCAAGATTTGAATTGCTAATAAAAATAAAGCTAATTGCTTACCATCCTCCACAAACTTCATATTAAAAATCAAGAGGGTATTTGTCATTTACACAATCTTTATGAAAGAATCCAGAAGCAGGCCCCAAAGCAGTCCTCGATTCAAAAGAAATTCGAAGGGGAAAAAAAAAATACCCCACCATTCCCATTAAAAATATATGCTTATATATATATATATATATATATATGGAATGATGTGTTATACAAATCAACCATAACCTCATTGGACCATCTTCAATCCGGGTATAATCTTCAGCTAATTATTTAATCATAAACTTTCATTTTCATTTTATTTTCCCTATTAAATGCGGATTAAAAAAATTATTCAATATAAGTATGATCTTAGACCGGCTAATGAAATCGACACACTTGCACTTAGTATCTCTCAAAAGTTGAAATATTAAAACGTTTAGACTATGTTTGGAAGGGTATATTATAGGGTGGGATAATATAATATAATACTATTTAATATTTGATAAAACTAATAGAGGTGTATTATATAATACATAAATATATTTTTTATATGAAAAATATGAGTTAAATTACACACTACTTCTCTTGAGTTTCAATTATAAGATGTTATTCAATATTATAATATTATAACAAAAGATGAAAATTTCGAGGTTCAAAATTAGAGAAATTTCGATAGAAATTTCTATTTTGGTAAAACTTTAAAAAATAACGGAAGTTTATATAAAAATTTAAAATTTTTAATGAAACTTTCGGATATGCTTATTTATTAAAAACTTTATTAATTTAGCTATAAAAATTAAAAAAATATTAAGTACATATCATATTTCTTATAATCAAAAGATTTTTAATGGCGCTGGAAGTAACAAAAATATTATTATTAAATAGTAAATTATTTATTAATTAAAATAATAATACATTATTGATAAAAATTACAATAGAAAGGGAGAGAAGTTTAAAAATATAATGATGTAGGGGAGAGAATATGGTTGATTAAAATTGAAGGGAAGAAATTATGTTAAAAATAATAATATTATTAAAAATAAAAATAACATTAGGGAGAGAGAGGTAGAGAATATGTAATATCTTTATATATAAAAATAATTTATAATAAAATATAAATTATTCAGATGTATAGATTAAATAATATTTAATGTCAAAATAGAATTAGAAGAATATAAAATTCAGTATAGTTTGGTGTAAGGGCCAGAATCACACTAAGGAAAATTAGGTTTGAAACTCATAAGGTGCATGTTAAAATTTTTTTTTAAACAGCCAGCATGATATCATCTTCTTCAACCTTCAACCGGGTCAATTTTGACCCCTTTTACAACAGCATGTTGCAACCCAACCCGTCTTCAACCTTCAACGGGGTCAATTTTGACCCATTTTACAACAGTACGTCGCAACCCAACCTGTCAAAATTTGGTGATTTTGAAAAAAAAATTATTGGGTTTTATTCTACTCCTTCTCCTTCTTCTTTTTAGATTTATTATGTTCAATCGGTATAATTTGCTACAAAAAAATTCAAAATCAAACCAAATTTATTTATTCAAATTTTTAAATAAAATTTACCAAAATATTAGAAAAATCTTGAAAAATTAGAAATTTCAATAGAAATTTTCAAAACTATAATGATTTTTTTTTTAGGTAAAAATAATTTCCACCTTTTAAAAAAAAAGAAATTTTCGCTGAAAATATCAATTTTTTCATTATTGATTATAACATAAAAATTGAATTATTTTAAAATTATTATATATATATAATAAATAATATAATACTAATCAATATAATAGAGTATACCAAACTTAGACCTCCTAATATTTGCTAAATCTATTCATGGGAATAAAAGTGCGTAAAAAAAAATAAAAATTCATGGTATAAAATTTTGAAGCAGCGAATAACAGTGAATTCTGCTGGGTTGCCAACTAACCATCCACTAAAACATAGTTAAGCATTTATTGTTGAAGGGACTAATAATAAAATCATGTTTAAGTTGATAATTATTAATGCCATAATAATTTCTAGCCTGTGATGTTTCGTACCCGCGGGCCTTTTCTCCAATCCAAAGCATTGGTACTGCGAAAATCATGATCGTTGTGTCTCTCTTAGGACACCATAAGGTTTTCTAGAGTGGGGCCATAAACATATATGGTCTCCCACCAGCCCCATCCAATTCTTACAAGCCAACCTACTTTCAGCACTAAATTTCATTGTCAAAAAGGAAAGTCCATGGAATCACCCCGATGAGCCACAGCCACCCTCTAATTTTGTTAATCTTCTTAGTGGTAACTTTACCTTATCTGACCAATCCTCCGCTGTCCATAGGGCTTACCTTTTTGCGTTCTATACAAGAAAACTAATAATGTTATTATTAACAAATATCTTTTGACAGAAATATACAATTTCACACTCCATATACCTCACTTATTTATTTATATATATTGCTAATTTTTTTTTTTTTAATGAGGTGTTTTGATCTAGTCAAAATATTATATATTTAATTGAACGCAGATGACGATGGAATACATATTTAACTTTACTATCAGACTAAGCTATTGTATATATATATATTGCCAAATGGACAGTACTAAAAAGCAGTATTCATTTTATTATGTTACCTTTAGAGTCCATTTGTAGATGTTTTTTAAAGGAAAAATATACTTTTAAAATTAAAAATTGGAGCTGTGTATGTTTTGCAAAAATTCAAAAGGCATTTCTGTTTTCTTAGAAGCACCTGGTTGGTTGCTTTTTCTAAAAATAAGTTTTTTTAAAAAAAAGTTAAAACAGTATTTAATGTTTTATTATAATTTTTAAAATATTAAAAATATCTCATTTAATTTAAAAGCATCAATATAAATTATTTTATTGAAATAGTATGTGTTTATTAAGGTGCTATATATAAAAATACTATTGATTAAAAACTTTAAAATACTCTCAAAGAAGGCACATCTAAACATGTCCTTGCACAATTAAGGAAAAAAAAAAGGAATTTTAAGCCCCTCGTGAAACTTGCCACTCACAAAATCACACATGTTGGGTCATTTTCTTGCGAGTGTCACTCAATATTTTATGCAGAAAAAGGAAAAAAAAAAGAAAAAGAAATAAAAAGGGGCTATATTTGGAAACAAATTAAGATTAAAACCATGCCCTACAAAAATAATAACCCTTTACATATAATATCGAATTATATGATCCATGATCTCAATTATAGAGTCCCTATTTTTTTAATTTTGTAAGAGTTACTTTATTTTTTAAAGGTCCTTGTTCCGATATCCACTATCCAATTCAAATATAAATATTTAAAATAAAAAATAGAATAAAATTTTTTATCATATAATTTATGTTTTAACATCAATAATGTGACAGTTTTCAATTGATTTAAAACTTCCATCAGATAAAATATGATGGCTGCAATATTATTTTATTATATTATAGTTGATAATAATACTCATATTAATAGGCCTTGTTGCGAAAATAGAATAGTAAAGGGGCAAAAGGGCAAAGAAGCATATGGGAGGTTGAATGGATGGATTTTAAAGATTCTCAAAACCCAAGAAGTGCATCTAACGGCTTCGAAAGTGTGTCAAACCAAAGTCAAAAGTAATTCACGAATTTGTACGGCCAAAGAAGTGGACCCTGAAAAATCCCACTTAGCCCAGTCCCTTAATACAAAGCATTTTATCAAATTGCCATGAAAGTTGTAATAGAGATCAGGAGAGCCTTCATTAGTGACTCTTGGGGGTGCCATGCTGGCCTCCAAAATGTAGTTAGCCCCAACTTAAATATATATATATATATATAATGGGGACAAAGAATAATGCTATTAAGGTATTTTATCTAATTTATGAAGTAGCATAATCAAATTTAATAGCACTGTTCAGTGGCCGAATATTACAAGTAGTGGAGATGGTGCAAGGATAAGATGAAACTGAGTCGTTTTGGGGAAAATGAAGAGGTGGGTGGCTGTAGACTGCATGCAGTCTGCAGGTGCAGAAGCTCCGAGCGTATTTGCAAAGACAAGTCTCTTTCTGTCGTTTTGGAAGATGCGGGCAAATGGATTGGCAATGCCAGTCCTCTCTCAGCCTCAGAGAATTAGAAGCTTTTCTTTTTTCTTTTTAAAGAGACCCTACACAAATATTCTTACTATACTTGCTCGTATATAATGCTGTAAAAATGAAGTAATTATGGAGATAAAATGATGTGAGAGAATTGGTGATGTAAAATTAAGGTCATTTTCAGGTTGTTGAGATGGGACTGAATGGATTTGAGGGAGGGTGTAGAAGAAAATGGAAGAGGAACATTTTTGTTTTTCTGGCGGATTTAATTGGAGTGGCCCTGTTTTATGTTAATGCTCCGAACTGTTGCCGAGGCTCTCTTAATAATTCAAACAAAAAAAGGTGTGGAAAAGTATAGTGAGTGAGTGGGTGGGTTGGTGGGCGAAGGAGCAGTAGAGCAAGGGGAGGGTTGAGGTTTTGAATATTTTGGTGCATGCCCTTTGTTTAGAGGTAATACACAAAAATCCCAATTCGCCTAAACTAAACTAGCACCTTCTGATCATGTGGTTTAGGAGCTTCATGTTCAACCCTAATTCACTCTTATTTATTTATATATATATATGTGTGTATGCGAGGTTAATATTAATTCAATGGTTTGGTACAATGCTCCCCACCCACCAAAAACAATAAAAAGAAAAAAAATTGAGCTAAAGAAAGGATTTTTGGTTTTTTTTTTTTTTCCTGACTAGATTAAGCAGAAACAGACACATTTGCTTACATGGAATCAAATGCAGAGGGAGGGACTCCACTGGGATCCAGTTGCCCATGATTGTCTTCACATGTTTCAGCATGAATTCCAACCTCAAAGTGATTTTATTTCTTTATTAATTTCTCATGCCCTAAACCAAATATATTATTATACAAGACCAACCCCTAGCAATTCTTAAATGCTTTTTCTAGGGTATCCTACGTTATAAATATTTAATAATAACATATAATCTAAGGTGGCAAATTGAAATGACCCATTTACCCATTCACACCCTCATCAAAGCTCAAGTGTGAGGTCTTGGGCAGCCAACAAACACAAACAGAATTGGTCTCCACATGGGGTGTGCATTCAAACTCACTAGTCCCACCAAGCATGTATTTTTCCCTTCTTTTTTTCTTTGATAAATATGTATTTTTCCCTTATTTAATGTCACTAAAGGAGGGCACATTCTCTCTCTTCCCCTCCCATTTTAGCTTTAACATAACTCAATCAGGAAACTTGCTTTTTTTCCTTTTTATTTTTTTTTTCAACAATCCAAACAAATGGGAACAATTGAGAAGATTCTGCCAAGATACCGAGTCTTTATGCAAAAATTTATTGTGAAGACTAAAATGAAAAGGAAAACACTGAGATCAGGTCAAG
This sequence comes from Rhamnella rubrinervis, assembly GCA_007844105.2. Taxonomy (NCBI): domain Eukaryota; kingdom Viridiplantae; phylum Streptophyta; class Magnoliopsida; order Rosales; family Rhamnaceae; genus Rhamnella; species Rhamnella rubrinervis. The sequence continues at coordinate 14,837,864 of CM017584.2, forward strand.
AGGACAAGTAAAGGAAGAAAAACAAAAACCATCTTCTTAGCAATTGTCACCAAGTGATCCAATTTTCTATAATTTTTTTTTTTTGACAATTTTGTGGGATCTAATCTCTAATCTCTAATCTTAAAGGAATCTACAGATCGGATGGATAAGATTATACGCTAAATTTAATTTAAATTTTTTGGATTTATTGAGATAATTATAGATCTTAACCCTAAGTGTTTCCAAGAGTCAATTTAAAGCTTAAATTACAGCCATCTTTCAAGAGTTAATATTCTAAACTATGGCCCCAAAATAATTAGGCTTGTAGTAAGAAATTAATATAAAACCTGCTCCAAGGTTAATAGTGTAATTATGATTCGGACTTAAAATATAATCTTCTTGATTTGATTGGTCTGTCCTGTCTCCTAACCATGTCCCATGTTAATCGCGCCAAATAAATTTCACCACCCTGAAATAATTTTATAAAAGAATTTAGAACCTAAAACTGGTTTTTATATCCAAAGAAATATATTATATGACTTTGGCTTTTCTTGTGTCGCCATGCTTTCCATATATTTTTCTCAAAATTTCACGAATGGATTACTTGAAAAAATTATTATTATTTTTAATTTATGCTGTATAGGAAGAATTTCCACTGAACAGGGCCGATGAGGCTAAAGATGGAGAAATGAGCGGAGCCACCGTAGTTGGAAAGAAGAAGAGCTCACGCACCCCAGCTAGCTTGGAAGTCTTAGAGCCAAGCCGAGGGTTTGTTTGGAGGTTCGGCAAGGAAGAGCACGGGACTGCAGGGAGGAGCTATCATTACGTGGTTCGAAGAAGGCTTGGCTCGGACGTCAGAGCCGGGCGACGGCTCGGTAGTGATGGCTCGGAACAATTTCCCTTGGCTCGAATGTGGTAAGAGCTGAGGAGGGTTCCAAAAGGAAAGTTCACTCCGTAGTAAATGCTGGATACTTTCCCATATTTCACTTACCAAACTGGGAAGAGCGCCCATTTATGACTTGCCTTAAATCAGGACGGCTAGGGTTTCAAGCCCTCATCTTGATGGACAAGGTAAGGCCATGCATATATATATCTCTTGATAACTCAAGGCAAGGTACGCAATACTCTACACTAGAATTCACTCAAAGTCCAAAGCCGATTAACTGACTTGAGCGTCGGAGGTTCTTTGGCCGGTACCACACCGGTGCCCCCAAAAGCTTTCACGTTTTTACTTAATTCTTGCAGATCCACGGTGGTACTAGGCAGAAAATTTAACCGTTTGTGGCGGAGCAAAATTCGACATAAACATATGCATTAAAAGATTTTCTTTTTGGGAAGAAAAATGTCCAATTATTGAATACCTTTTTAGTTTTAAAACCAAAAAATATATATATTTTAGCTTTTCCCATTTTCATTAGCTGTATTTTTTCTTTTGTAAACTAATGAATGTGTTAAATATTTAGAGAAACGTTACATTACCCTACTGTTTTATAAAAGTTGCTTAATGTTGAAAAAATGCAAAGTAAAGGAATGAGAATCCCTTCTTTTTTTTTGGGTAATAGAATCCCTTCTCTGTTGCTTAGTAAAAAAGTTTGCTTTCTAAAACAAACATACCCTATTAATGAATTTAATCCACTTTTCTTATTCTTTTGTATTTTTTATTTTTTTATAAATGAGATTCAAAAACAACAAGCCCTTATCCACCCAATTTGGCCAATCATGCATGCGTGATTCTGTACAATTGATTCATTTCCAATTCTAATTTTTACTCTGCCCACACAGTATATGGTGCTCATAACAAAATGATCCCTATGAGCATGAATCACAGCCACTAGATTGTTAATCTGATTAATACAATCAAATCAACAACATATAATTGAAAAAAAAAATGAAAAGTGATTGACAGAGTGTAAGTTAAGCTAAAAAGGGATGATGATGATCGTAGAGTCTGTGAAGGAGGGATTGAAAATGACTTGATTTGAAGTAGATATACAGTTTAAATGTTTAATTGCTGTGGCTTAGATTTGTGAAAAGATTTGGGCATAAGAGAAGGGTATTTGGTGCTTAAAATAATTACAAAGCATATTTAAGAATAAGATTTTGGATCCCACTCCCACCACTAAGTCTTTCTTAATCTAAGTAAAATAATTATTCCCGTCCGTACACTGCATATGTACATTGTATTAATTATAAACAATTTATATTTTGTACGCAAAAAAACTAGCACTGGTTGTATTGAAAGCAACGGCGCTCATTAAACTTGTAATTAATTAATTAATTAAACATAATGGAACTCTGATAATATTGATTCCCTCCACCCCCCTCCCCATGTTTGGTCAAAGGCAAAGCGTAAATCCCACGGCTATTCCTTAGTACACACACACACACACACACGTATATATATATATATATATATGCACACCTCACTAAATCAAACAATATTATTATGATTCTAAGACTACTAATTCTTATTTTGTATTTACTTATAAAACGTTAAACCTTGCTCAAGTCCTTATGCTTTCACACTCTAATTTTCTTTTTGGGAAGCTAGGGGTTCAAAAGTGTTAATATTCTCTTGATTCATTCATTGAATTTCAAAAGAAATATAGAGAGAGAACCAGTTTAAATCCAAGTAAATAATTAGCTAGGGATTTTCTTAGCATTTATACGTATAAGATAAAAATATGCATTAAACATGTTCTATATATTCGATAACTTTGTAAATATGCCTTATACCACCAAATGTAGATAAACTGGAGTAAATTAAAAAAATAAAAGATACATATATATTATGCATGTAGTAATAAGTGACTCATGATCTAAGAGTCGAATGAAGAGAATCACACACACACACACATATATATATATATATATATATATATATATATATATATGTATATCAATGAAAGCATCTAGGAAAAGTCAATTTTGAAGACTTTAGGCTTCGATTTGTTTGATTTGGTAGTGAAACTTCAAGTTGACATGAATGTAGTAATTTTGGGCCTATATTCAATTAGCAAGTAAATATTTTAGATTAGTGGAAAAATACCATCTTCTTTGCAAAGAGATTCCACAAGATAAAAAGCGTTGCCGAAGGTAGAAGTATCATTACCAATTACAATTTTTCACTTACTCCTATTGGATTCTAGATGCGAATTACTTCAGCTTTTTGTCCCTTTTTTTTTTTTAAAGATATGAAACATATTCCATTCTGCATTATCATTTATTTATTTTATTCCACTTGCATATAATGAATATACAAATTAATAAAGGTTCACTAACAAACAAAAGGGGCTTGTTATTCAATAATATTTTGGCATCCACTTCGTGATCTAATTAACCCAATTACTTTTTGTATTAAAAAAAAAAAAGGGTAAGGAAATTAAATTTGAGGTTAAATGAAAAGATAAGCTGCTCTGTCCGATGATTTGGGACAACATAATAGGCTATTTTTACGTTAAATAATTGCATGCGTCAACCTCAAAATTGTTATCACTATTATTTTCATCAAGCTGACTGTGGATTGTAAATTTGGCCTACCATGTTTGGGATTTAAATGTTTGGTGTTGACGTACTTATTTGTTTTATTTTTCCACAATAATTACTTGAATTAATACACATAATAATTAATGCTCCTTCATCTGTATTCGAAAAATTTTAAAAATAAAAAAAAATGAAAACTTTAAAACAATTATCTATTAAGCTTTAGAAAAGAATCAAACCCAAGTAAATTTGCAATAATAATATTTTGGTAAAAGTTTAATTTGAATTTGATTGATGAATGTAAATGCCGTAGGGCGGGGTGTTTTTGATTTGTCCAAGGAGTGTGGGAGCAGAATGTCCTGCATTGATGAAAGCCTGAACCAGTTGGCTCGCGACACATGTGTACGAAAACGACCAAACCACGTGGCCAAGCTTAATGAGCTTGGCATTATGACGTGTACGGTGGGACCACTCATCAGTTTTTTTTTTTTTTCACTTGTCTATTTACTTTTGTGGGGACTGGACCACCCAAATCATACACCCTGCAGTGCAATGCTCAGAAAATTCATAAGATGACGTGGATTCTAAATACCCACCGCTCCTCTAAAGAGTGCATACCACGCGCCCCCTAAAGTAGTCTCTCCATCATACAGTGACAATGACTGAAAATATTTTTTTTTAAGAAAAAATTATATGATTTAAATGAATGGAAATATTGGACTGGGTGTTAATTAATTATTTAATTCCTATAGTTTTATATTCAATTTAAACATCTTATATAAAGCATATAAAAGGGAATCAAATCAACATGCTATTCTTTACATTGAAAAAAAAATTTTAATTAATTAATTAGCCGTCCACTGTATATATGTTACTTTATATCTAAATGCAACATGTTAAATCAATACTGCAATCATGGAATTAATGGAATCAAATTTCTAGTTAACTTTCCTGCGCGAGTATTCAGTATTATTTATCACTTGCAATTTCTTTTTTATTGAACTCTGCATATTCATTAAATAATTTTGAAACTTATTTAGAATTATCTGTAGAAATGTAATTCTTCTCGCAATTTTAAAAAAAAATTACAGGGTTATGAAAATATTTGCATATTTGTAGATGTTTGGTGAGCTAAATTTGCATTAAAATCGTCAACATTTTTTAATTTAAAAAATTATATTGTTAAAATGTAAATTCCTATTTAATTACGCAATGTTCGGGAAACAAAAGAACATAAAATAATAGAATTCAATGGTCTAACTCAGTAACTCTCCTCTAATTAAACATATAAATAAAGAATTAAAAAGATGAAATCCAGGTACTCACCAAAAAACAAAAAGAAAGAAAGAAAATAACCCACGTATATCCACGCGCCAACGCACGTCGGTATTGGCTTCCGTCCACCCGAAAAATAGTAACAAACTAATAAACATCACGAAGCAAAGGTAACCATTAGTAGAAATGGACCAGGGTCAATAATGTAAAAAAACCAACTTACGAGGCCAAAAAAAATAAATAAGAAATGCAAATTAACAAAAGAAGCGAAAATTTTGAAAAAACCGAAAATTATCCTGCCGGGTTTACACGAGCCAGTACCATTGCCTGCCACGACCCAGACAGAGAAAAAGACGGCCTAAAATAACCCCGTTAAGGGTTCCGTCTGGATAACATAACGGACTCCGTTTCTTGAGCGCCTTCACCGTTCCCAATGGCGCCGTCAAAACTCATTCACTGAGGCAATTAATTGCTTCGTCGCCGCCGTTATCAGACGGTTCCCATTCGCTTCTCCAAGCCTGCCGTACTTGTATTACAGTGATCCTTAATCACACCGTAACCTGAGCATCTGTCTTTAACCCCATAACACCGATTCAGTTCGCTGTGAACGCCAATATTTGTATTTTAAAGTTTGTGAAGGAAATTTAACTCATTTTGTACCGTAATATCTAATATCTAATGTATTTATTTTTCTTTCTAACATATTAATTTTAATTCTGAATCGTGTTTCTATATGATTATATGTTACTTTTAAAATTTATACTTTAAAGCTTTAAGTTTTAATTTTATTTCAAAGTTATTATAAAACATTTTCTCTACCGCTGAGAAATACTTGCCTAAACTTAACTTTTTTAAACGTTGAATCCAACCATTAATAAATGATGAAAAAAGTATACAACTTCATAAGTCCAACTATTACTTAATTTAAATTTGTATGTAATGCAGTGGCTTAATTTTGTTACATTTTAACATTAACCCTCAACCTTTATTTGCCATTAACATACAATAAAGCCACGGATATGAAAAAGTCTCACTCTTATTCTTAATTACAAAGGTGGATAACCCTAGTTACAAGTAAATTATGACGTTTATTTCATTTAATATAAACTAAAGAAATCTTGACAACCTTCTTAGTATTAAGTTGAACCAACAACTAAATTATGTATTGGAATGGTTTAAGTACAATTCACGCAACCAGAATACATGTGCGTGTTCAATCTCAAGTAGATTTTAATTCCGTGGTATTGAAAATAATTTAATGAATTTGTTAGTAGTTGGAATCATGATCCAATTTTCTAAGTTCTTTGCATTCTCTGCTCAGATGTAACTTGTACTGACCTCGCACCCCAAAAAAAAAAAACAAAAAAAAAAAAATTGTATTGACCTCAAAATTGGTTTTAAAATCTAAAATTAATTTAAAAACTAAATCCATATATTAGACAGGTTATGAAACTCTCCAACTTTGCTCCTCACACTATTAACATTTAATCAAATTCAAATATTATCATTATAATTGGTGTTCTTTTCGTTATAATCATCATTTTTTTATGTAGCACCGACATTTTCAACAATTTGGTTTACGCGACTACAAGTATGAACATCATCATCTTACCATGATCAAATTAATGCGACGGTAAACCAATATCTGAAAACCAAATGGTAGTAAATTGGGTCCCAACAAAACCATATGAAGTATTACGTGGACACTTTTTATAATAAGTTTTTGTTTCCTAAGGCATACTTATTTTTGAATATAAAAGTTATATAATGTTATAGAATCAGTGACTTTTTCCGAGTCCAAACGGAGGTGGCTAAAACAAATTCGTTTTAGCACATATATCTGATGGACTGTAAAATTTCAAGTATTGTAGTCACCCAAAAATGGGAGCTATTTCTCTTGATGCTGGCAGTGCAGAGGTTGACAGTCAGTGTGTAAGCCTTAGCAAATAGACGAGAGAGAGAGAGAGAGAGAGAGGGGGGGGGGAGATTTTAATAGGACCCAGAGAAAGCAGTTTTTGGGGATGTGGTAACGTCGGTTCAGGTTCTTAGATAGAGCAAAAACAACAACAACGACAGCAACAATAACAGAGACCCGGAACAAAGAGCTCGTGCTTGACAAAGAAAATACAAAACAAAGCGGTATTGGGTACCTTCGCTTCTGAGAATAGCGGTTTTTTGGAGCTGAGAAGACAAAGCCAAAGGTGGTTTTGTAACTGAAACAGACCCCAGATAGCACAAGCTATTAAAAATCACAGTCGTTACAGAGCCAAAGAAAAAGGAAAAAAAAGAAAAAAAGAAAAAAAAAAGAAAGAAAGAAATAGTACGACTGCTACTAATTATGATTGCTTGCATAACCGTCCTGTTTGTTTAGCCTTTTTTTCTTCTGGGTCTTCTTGTTCGTAAATGGGGTAGGCTATTATGTGCTACAGTGCGTGAAGAGGTAGTTTTTGCTGCTCCAGCTTTTGCTTTGTTTTGTTTAGTGGGTTTTTTGTTCTGGTACGACACGCCGGGTTTGGAGTTTGTGGGGGTTCGAATGGCGCATCTCGAGGGTGGTTCGTCGATTCCTCGCACGGAGACAGGTGGGTTGGTTTCTGGGTTTGGTCCTGCTTGGTTGCCGAGAAGGTTGAGCGGAGCCACTGAGCAAATAATCTGGAAATGTGAAAGGCTTTGCATTTTTCTGGAAGAAAACTAAGGAAAATTTCAAGATGAATTTTTTATTTATTTTCGTTCTTGTGTTGGATGTTGAGGTAAATGGTTGTTTAAGACTCAGTAGTTTGGTGGATAATGATCTTTCAGCTCAAAAGTACTGATATATTTGATACATATATCAAGTTTGTTGCTTTTTAAAATTTCTTGGATTTTCTCGGTAACCAAGCAGAGCATGAGGTTTCGACTGATTTATTTTCTCTGTTATTTGGTAATTTTTCATTTTTTGTTTTCACGTTATTCTGTGTTGGACAGGTTGTGGAGGCGCTGATCTATATGAAGAGCTATGGAAGGCATGTGCAGGACCTCTGGTGGAGGTGCCTCGGCCAAACGAGAGAGTTTTCTACTTTCCTCAGGGTCACATGGAACAGGTAAACACCTTCCAATCCTCTATTTCTGTTTCCGTTGTTTTTGAAATGGATCAAAATTTGTTTTTCCTGGGTGGATTATTCTCATAAAATACAACTTCTTCTTTTGGGTTTTGAAACTGCTGAGTTTTGCAGTTGGAAGCATCAACAAATCAGGAACTAAATCAACAAATCCCTCTTTTCAATCTTCCTTCTAAGATCCTCTGTCGTGTGGTTCACATTGAATTCCTGGTAAATATTCTGTCTCTGACCCAGTTTATAAGTATCTGTGTATTTGTTTTGTATTCTGGTGTGATTTATATTTGCTTTAGTCTGAATATCGTTTTACTTTTGTAGGCAGAACAAGAAACAGATGAAGTTTATGCTCAGATCACCTTGCTCCCGGAAGGAGATGTGAGAAAACACGTTTCCTTTGTCTTATTTATTGTTTTTGTTGTTCAACCTGCTCTCTTTGGTTGCTGAGAAAAAAAAAAAAAAGCGGTGAGAAAGAGAAAATAAGGTCATATTTTTCCTAATGTTTCGGTTCCGTTAATGTAATTGTTCAATTGCTTCAGTTGAGTATGCCCTTTACCCTTTAACTGAAAAGACGGGAAATTTCGCAATCAACTTTAGATGAAAAGACCGGAAATTTCACGCCTTTTTCATTTTTCTTTACTAAAAATAATTATAATTAAAAAAAGAAATGCAGCAACCCGAAAATGCACCAAATAAATTATATTTCTCCTTGTTGATTCTGATTTGGGGTGGCTGCTTAAATTCTACAGCAGAGTGAGCCAACGAGTCCTGACCCGTGCCCGCCCGAGCCTCAAAGGCCAACAGTTCATTCATTCTGCAAGATTTTAACGGCTTCTGATACAAGCACTCATGGGGGCTTCTCTGTACTTCGGAAGCATGCCACTGAATGCTTGCCTTCGCTTGTAATGGCTCATTTGATACATTTTTTTTTTTTGCATTTACATGATTTATTGATTGATTGGGATTTATTTGTATTTCTAACTTTTTAAGGACATGACACAAGCAACCCCAACTCAGGAATTGGCTGCCAAAGATCTTCATGGGTATGAGTGGAAATTTAAGCATATATTTAGAGGTAACCTATTCATGTACTTGAGAATTCTCTTTTAGCCATATTTGGGTACAAGTTAAGTTTTGATCCAATAACAACAACATGTTGGAGGATAGGAATTGAACCTGTGTTATTTTTTATTAAAAAACTTACTTTTTATCTGCGCTGAATGATTAGGTCAACCTAGGAGGCACTTGCTTACTACAGGATGGAGTACATTTGTCACTTCCAAGAGATTGGTCGCAGGGGATGCTTTTGTGTTTTTAAGGTCTATAAACTTATTACACTTGATGTTTTTTGTTGTTTAGGTTAAAGGGTATGCTCTTTGTAGGTTTGCATTTGGTTATGACAACAACTTTGCAGGGGTGATAATGGAGAATTGAGAGTTGGAGTTCGTCGCCTAGCTCGTCAACAGAGTCCCATGCCGTCATCTGTTATATCAAGCCATAGCATGCATCTTGGAGTGCTTGCAACAGCTTCTCATGCTGTTGTGACTCGAACTCTTTTTGTTGTTTATTACAAGCCGAGGTTTGATGGATGTCTTTCTTCTTTAGTTTTGGATTGGTCATAGTTGTTGAACATTCTGTTTATAGCAGCTTTCTACTTGATTTCTTTTTTCAGGACTAGCCAGTTCATTATTGGTGTAAACAAATATCTAGAGGCCATGACCAATAAGTTTTCTGTAGGGATGCGCTTCAAGATGAGGTTTGAGGGAGATGACTCCCCAGAGAGAAGGTACCTTGTATTAATTTGGGTCTTTGAATGTTGTCTTACTTCCCTTGACTGTGTATTGCTTCATACTTTGTCCGCTCAGGTTCACGGGCACTATCATTGGGGTTGGGGATGTATCTACTGAATGGTCAGACTCCAGATGGCGGTCTTTGAAGGTTGAAAATGTTATAGAGCTCTGTAGTTGCGTGCTGATTTATTGATCATTGCCTTTGCGATACTTATTTTCATATGATTTTTCTTTTAGGTTCAATGGGATGAGCATGCTACAATTCAAAGGCCAGAGAGGGTTTCTCCTTGGGAGATAGAGCCTTTTGTAGCTTCTGCTCCTCTAAACCCATCTCAAGCTGTGGCAAAGAGCAAAAGGCCTCGACCAGTGGAAACTCCTTCATCTGGTATAAGATACTAATGCTATCGTTTCTTTTCAACGAACTGTTAGTTGTTCTTAATGATTTAACTTGTATATATCTCGATTGGTATGTAGAAATTACTACCAATTCAGCTGCTTCAGCTATGTGGTATCATGGTGCGCCCCAGTCTGTAGATTTAACCCAGTTAGGAAATGCTGCTGAAGTCCAAAGCTCTGATAACCAGGTTGTCTGGCCTCTGAGGCACAAAGATGTCAATAGCAGCAACTACTTCAGCTCAATGGTCCGGTCAGATGGCATCTGGCCTTCCTCTCCAAATGTGAATATTTCTTTAAACCTATTTCCGGACTCGACAGAGGACAACAAAACAGTTTCTACAAGGTGTATGCTCACTAGTTATGCGTCTCCTGTTTCATCTGTGCCAATCAATGGCATGATACATGAGAAGGAGGAAAAAGGGACACAATCCGATGCTTCTGTAGGTTGTTGGTTGTTTGGAATCAATTTGACAGGCAACTGTTCTGCAGCCTCTCCTCCAGAGAGAGAACCCATGTCATCGGTTATGTCATCGGTTATGGTGTGTTCTGGTGCCAAAGGATCTGCTGCAACTACTGCACCTGAAGTTGATAAGGCTCAAAATCAACAGGATGTTCCAAATCTTTCAATGGAACAGAAGAAAGTTATATCTGAGCCATCAATGAAGGAGACGCAAAGCAAGCAGGGCACAATGCAATCCTCCAGGACTCGTACTAAGGTAAAATGTGTATTAATTGGTTCCCTTCTAGATTTTTAGCGCACACATGAAGCAGGTATTTTCTAATAATGTTACTTGTTGAGAAAGGTACAAATGCAAGGGGTAGCTGTTGGTCGTGCTGTGGACCTGAACATGTTGAAAGGGTACGAGGATCTCATTGATGAGCTGGAGAAAATGTTTGAAATCAAAGGAGAGCTTCGTCCACCAAACAAATGGGCCGTCGTTTTTACTGATGATGAGAATGATATGATGCTTGTGGGCGATGATCCATGGGTGTAAGTGACTCATATAAAGTTGGTCCTTCTCATACATCTCTGTTATATATTATTATTAAGTGGGTTGGAGCTAGCTCCTAGATGTGTTTTAAAAATGTTTCTTTCTTAAATTGCAGGGAATTCTGTAAGATGGTGAAAAAGATATTCATATACTCAAGCGAGGAAGTGAAGAAGATGAAAAAGTTCAAGGTTCTTGCATTATCATTAGAGTGTGAAGGGACTGCTGTAAGCTTGGATTCGGAGCATAGAGCTGAAACTTGACTAGTTTTGGTTCCCCTATCATGTTTTACATGATTTGAATTTCTTTTGGCCTTTCCCACTGGGGATGTCATGTTTTTGGAGCTTACGTGACGAGGAGCAGAAGATAGTTTTTAGAATTGGGTTTTGATGGAAGGGTTAGCAGCAGACTTGTTAGACTTTAAAAAAAAAAAAACAAAGAAAAAAAAAAAAAAGAAATGTAGAGCTCTACATAAAAACAGGATTTAGACAAGCAATTTGTGAATACCTTTGCTTGTTGCGTGGTTTGGTTTACATCAATCAGCGTGTAAAATACAACTGTGCTTGCATTTTTAATGTCAGTTTAGTTTTCTTTTATTTTGGTTTGTGTTGTGTGGATGCTTACAGACCTCTCTCTTTTCCCCGTGTTCATCTTGTACTGTGGATCGGAGTGTCACGCAAGGAAATGTTCAAAGGCACAATGAAATCATCTCCTATTCTTATATATAAATATATATGTTTTGAAGTGGTCAAAAACCCACCTCTGTTTTAATATTTTAAGGGGGTTTTCATTTAATAATATACAACTTCCAAATGGATTAAAGTAATAATTTATGAAAAATGACAAAATAGAGAACAAAAATAAAGAAGTTTGTGTTGGGTTCTTGTAATGAATTTCCATCTATGTACTTATGATGGGGCATTCTATTGACTTTTGCGTTTGGATTTTAGGTAACAACTACGAGGTAAATATGGTGGTGTATAAGCCAGTTGTCAACAGGGGGGGGGTATTGTGATTTTGAGGTATAATTTGTCAGTTGATAGCAATTATTTTCTACATGTGTTTCCAATCTTAAGAGAGTGTGATGTCTTTTGCGTGAAGTTGTCTAAATTGTGGAGGCAAAGAGTTGCTTTCACAAAGATTTCTTCCTCTAAAGAAAGTTCTAATGGAAAAACCAATGAACTTGTTACATTAAATTAAATTGAAAAAAGAAAAAGTTTGAAAATCAATTCGACAATGATGTACAAGATGTGGGAAGCTTTTATTATTGTCTGCCGACTTCTTTTTGCTATGCTTTTTGGAAACTCTTTAATTTGTTCAAATAAATAAAATTAATTTTTCTTGTTGGTCAAAAAACATGCGGACTATGAAAGGGTTGGACATGAAATGTTCAAAGAAAATGAAGAGGAGCCACCGAAAATGTTCATATGGTAGACATCTAAAAAGCAAGTTTTTATTTTTAAATAATAGCAGAGCATAGAGGACAAATTTTGAAGTGGTTAGTTGCTGAGCAATGCCAAGGTGGAAAAATGTTGCGAGATTTCATTATTATATATTTGCCTTTTTTTTGTCATATTGAAGGACATCATGAAATAGTTTATGGTAATTTGAAGATACATCGTAGTCTGCATCCAACTCGGACTGGTTTTAGACCTACACTCTGTTTATATCACCTTTTCTATTACATAGTTATAAACAATATATATATATATATATAATAGGTGTAAACTAAAAAAATGTAATTTATAAGCTAATTTATATTCATCGCATTTTTGGTGGGTAACATAGTACATCAAAACCGGGATATTGATCAGGTTGAACTTCAATTGTTTTGTTATCCAAGACATTTTATTAGTTAAGGAGGAAAATGAAATAATTATAATATACAAATCCATCATCATTATTGTTCAACAAAATTGCTTTCTGGGTCGGTCCATGAAAATCGGATCAGTAAATATATGTACACATATATATATAGGACATGCTTAGTTTAAGCCCCATGGTAATTGGGCTGAGATTAACAAAAGCCCAGTCTATTTTATGGAGCTGGTTTGGAGTTGATGGGCTTCGAAGCCAAGCCAGCTCTTGTCCATGGTTGCAAGCAACAGAAGCGCTCCACAAAGTTGCAACACGTGATGTTTGTGTTTGGTGGCACAGACTGACAGAAGCAGATAATAATTGTATTTCGTGTGTAGCTTTAATAATTGCTCTTACAATTATTGAAAATGTGGAATTGACCATTTTAATAGGTTGCTGGGAGTGAGTTTTGTCAACGGGGTTGGTTAATTTTCCCACAAAGCAAACGCTAATGAACCGTAAACACTGGATTTGGCTTATTCTTTTTTGGCGAATGGATTTGGCTTAATCTGACCACCCATCATTATGTTTCAAGTGCTTAGCTTTATGATTACGTGGAGAGGACCCACCCACCATTTTGTATTAAGTTTTGCCAGCTATTAACATTTTAAACATGTCAAAATCAACAGCCTCAGGCTCATCATAAAAGATTTTGGTTTCTTTTTAGGAGGATCCAAAAGCTACTTCATGCGCTGCCTCTTTCTACTTTTTTATTTTTTTAAATGTTTTTGTGAGCTTTGTGGTTTAGCTGGAGTACGAAAGGCTACACCTTTTAGCGGTGGAGTAAAATTGAGTATATTTAAGATATAAATAAATTTATTAAAATTTAAATTTTTATAAATTTATATAAAAATTTGATTATTTTTTTTCTGTTGCACCACAATATAAAATACTGCCTTTTTCCTACGCAGGAGACTGACACATTGTTGAAGAAAAAATCTCATGCGTTACCACAATATACATATAGAAGAGCTTGGAAGCAAAAGGGTTTTATTTATTTATTTTTTTGGTAAAATAAATATTAGATTTATAGTCTTTTTATTAGGAAAGAGAAGTAAAGGTACTTGGATCTTGTTACAGCCATGAAAGATATTGTCTGAACAAAGCTTTGTATAATTTGGACAGTGACTGAAAGCGTGTTGCATCTTCCCCTTTGACATTTTGCATCTGGTTTGTTTCTCTCTCTCAGTCCATATCAGCACTTACTGCCACTGCGCTTTGTGATAATTGTATAATGCGCATTAATTCACTAACTTTGCCTGAAAAGTTGGATGAATAGTTTTGTAAATATGTGTATCACAAAAATGGCGTGCACTTTTTATGAAGGCTTTCTTATAATTAAGAGCTTCACCCGAAAGTTGTCAATTCTTAGGTTGATGGATGGTGAAGATGGAGCCATGAAGGTAGGGTTTTAGACCAACTTCACAAAGCTGTTTCAGATTATAATCTCAAACTTGTAAGTACTCGTGAGAATATGCTGTTCTGAGATAATCTCTTATATAATTATATAAATAAACCTTCTGTATGTACACACACACATGGATATCCTCACCCTCCTGTATCCACCGTCAAAGAGAGAGAGAGAGTGTGTGTGTGTGGGGTCCAAATGGGTGTTTGGTAGCAATGAGGAAAGTATGACTTGCCCGAAAAGTTATTTCATGGGTATAAACAAAATCCAAAGAGCTTCCACAGTGCTTTTGGACAGGAGAATTATTCTCCATCACACGTTGGCATCCAATGCTCTATTTCTCAACCATGCAATGCATATTCCATAATGATCAGGTGTGGTCATTTCCATTGTGTGGGTAAGCTTCGAGCCTTTGAGGCATTGACAAATAATAAGTACAAACCTCTGAATCTCTATGATTTTCTGCAACAACTCTTCGTTTTATTGGCTAAGAGATTTGGAAAACCTGAAAAGTCTAGTAGGGACGGGTCGTCTTCAACTTCTGTCCCTCTATTCCTTAATAACATACAAGATAAGCTATTATGGACACTGTGATTTCAATTTTAACCGCAGGTGACCGAAACTTGAAAGTGACCTTCCTCTAAATATTACAAATTACTATTTGTGGATCTTTATAATGTCATTGCTTATATTAAAAAAAGGAAATAAGAAAATATAAATAATCCAGCCTAAATAATCGTACTGTTGCTTTCCCAATATGCAAAACCCATCTCACAAATTTGTCAACATGTGACATTAAATACAAGTAGATCATAATTTTAACATAAAAGAAAAAGTGGAATCCATTATGAACCTCTCATAACAACCGTATTAACTTTCTTTTCAGCCATAATAATATGGGATCAGAGAGAGGTCCATGGTATCCAAATATAGGGATGCTCTTTTAGGATACTCGCTGTTGTTCACTGAAGACTGAAAGGGATTGGCTTTTTCCTTTTGGACTTTCTTTTCTTCTTCTTCCTCATTGTCTCCCTTTCTGGCTTTACAAACCAAATAACACGATTCAAGCATAAACTCTCCACTCTACCAAAAGGAAAAAAAGAAAAAGAAAAACATAAAAAACAAAGACTCTAGCCATGGGATCTGAAGCAGTGCCAGAGCCAAGCTCAACACCGAAGCTACCACTGTTTTCAATCCCACCACCCTTGCAGTCTCCAGAGCGTCCTGGTATGCTAACCCCACCGCTCCACTCCTCAGTTTCAGTCCCATTTCGCTGGGAAGAAGAGCCTGGCAAGCCAAGACCTTGCACAGCCCTCACACTCTCTAATCCCGTTGACTTGACCCCAAAGTGCTTAGAACTTCCTCCCAGGCTGCTGTTGGATACTATACTGCCATCACCAACCACTGTCCTGGAGGGTCCGTACGTGGGCAGGTCAAGGTTTCATTCGTCTTCGTTTAGGTTCATTGGGGAGTGTTATGGTCCTTTCAGTCCAGAAAGAGGGAGGCTTGGTGCCATGGTGCTTAGCAAGAGAGGGATCAAGGAGCGAGGGTCGTTTGGTTCATGGAGGAGGAGACTCATAAAGGGTAATAAAGAGGTTAGTGGGGGTAGTTATGTCTTTCCATCTTCTGTTGACAGAGAGAGTGGTGATGGCGATGGTGATGGTGGCAATGTGGAAGAGACTCGCGGTGGAAAGATGAAGACGGCAAAGATTAGAAGGGGTCGAAGCCTTTCAAGTATCTCTTATCCCAGCTCTCATTTCTGGGTAAGTTTTGGTTTCTCTCAGTTTTTTGTGTTCTCTGTTTCTTCCTACCATGAGGTTCAATTTAACATGTGCATAGAGTAGTCCATGAGTGATAGGAGGCCAAGGTTCATAGATTTCTTTTCTTATTTTTGTTCTTGGGAATTCTTTTACATAACTAAAATAAATGTTGATAAATTAATCAAACTAAATACCCTGGCTGTAACGTCACTGAAAAGTCAGAATCCAGAGCATTAATTGTTAGGCGTTGGTAAGTTGCCTACTTTTGCGGGCAAACTCTCTCCCAATTTCCAAGCGGATCTGATTTTGCAGATCAATTTGAGTAGAGTTGATTGTCTTATAGAGCATGGAGTATGATAGTTTGGTAGGGTATTCAAAGAAAGATTTGTATTCCGTTTTGTAAAATTGAATTCTCATTGCAAATCTGATTGTTTGGTACTCAGGCAACCATTTGTGAGGGTTTCAAGCATGCTGTTTCATGGAAGAGCAAAAAACTGAAGAACATATTCTGATTCAGACATTTTCCTCTGGGCGTAAGTTACGTCTATATCGATTATCAGATGAACTGAAGAAGTCTGATACAATCTTCCAGTGTAGTAATATGACATACTATTCTAAAGTGTAGTAATATGGCATAGCATTGTATAACTTGGCCAATATTTGTTTTCTTCTTCTTCAGCTGTATACCTTGACAACTGTCTGTTTTTTCGGGGCATGTTATCTGCAAGCTTCCATCTCCATTATGTACATTATGAACTTTGTAACCCAATTCTCTATAATATAAAAGCAATTTCCAATATTTTAAAAGCGTTATAGAATAGGTTTCTCGTAACCTTCAACCACGAAGCAGCAGAGGTTAACGATGCGTTAGAAGATTGATACGTTCATTAACAATTAACCCATTCCATTGTCATAAGCTTCACCTAACTAATAATGCAATTAACCAAATTAACTAAAACTACTAACCATGAGTTTCAACATTTCTAGTGAATCACTCCAACATGGTTAATTGTTTATAAGCCAGAATGCGTTCTAACATTTATTTCAAATTTGCTCGTTGGAAGGGGCTACAAACACGATACATTTCATTTGGCAGCAAAAACTAATTGAAGCAAAATTAACAGGGAAGAATATAAAGCACTGTAATTGTCAAGTCCAAAAATTTTGTTCCACTCGAGAGTTAAATGAACTTCAATTTTATAAAATCAGTATGGTTCTAAAATCATTCAATTTGCATACATGAAACATACACAGAAAAGGAAGATGTTCAACAAGTAGAATCACTCAAATCCTTCATAACCATAGTGTAGTACGGTTTATTTCATTTCCAAATACAAACAGTAATATGTTGAAAAATGGAGTCGGATTTTCTGAGTTCTGTCGCTTGATTCTGTCATCCATATCATCTCTATTTCTTACCTGTCATACTTGCTACGACCTGCAAAGTTTCCAGCGTATGAAACTATACATATCAAATGCAAATGAAAGAGAGTAGAATAAGTAGAGTGGTGACAAAAAATCAACATCGAATTTATTTTCATACTGATTTCATTATCTCTCTCTTCTAATTTGGATGCTCATGGCTAAAGCATACACCCAAATAGGTGAATCTATTTCAAAGGCGTGGTTTAAGGCATTGATATAGTTACAGGGGTGAGGGCCATAGGCATCCATGTAGATCTACATGTGTTTGCTACTTTGAGCACTCAACACCTTCAATATGAATATGTTTTCAACTGTACAAGATAGTTGCTTAAGCAACCAGAGCAGTAATAAAATAAATTAGCTTACACCAGGGACAAGATAAAGGAAGCAAGTGCTCCAATGAAGTTGCAGGGCAATTGGAAAATAGAAAGAACAGACTATTTAATAAACACTTACATCGCTTAAAACAGGCGGAGGGACTTGTTTGGATGTATCATAAGAATCCAGGATGGGTCTTACCACAGCCGGAAGGAAGAGGCCTGAAATTTTGACAGCATAATCACCAGTTTGTTAATGACGTCCCAATCCCAGAGAGAATATATCTTAAGACCCATACAAACGCTACGCTTAGAGAACCTTTAAAATGCATGATTTAGTTAAAGAACTCAGACCAAACATGATTTATATTCACACAGAAACATGGACCATTGATTCCTTGTCCTCTTTGCATGACTGAACTCCTGTTATAAGAGATACATGATCTCTTAAATTACGAAAAGCTGAATGAATTAGGTCTGTTAAGAATATCACGAACAACTTTGATGACTAATTTTAATTTATAAGAACTGTGGAGTTAATACTCACACAAAACTTGTTCTTGTCATGCCAAATTTTGATGAAACCATCTATTTCTAATAAATCAGAACAGTCTATCCCATGGACTTCCAAGTTTCAGATCATAAATACTCTTTAGCTACATTAAAATATAAAGGATGCCCATCCGATAACATTCTTATTTTTGGTTTTTTCTCTTGAACTGTGTGTGGTTTGCTTAGTTCAAAGGTTCGTTAGAGTTGATTAATCTTCTCATTTTACTATGAATGTTAAGGAAAAATAAAAGAGAAATATCAAATGAAAAACAGTTTGAAATGGTCTTCAAATTACTGTTTTTGTTTCTTTTTCCTTCATGTTCATAGTTAATTTGTGGGTTCTAACTAACAATAACAAACTTTTACAAACGTTAACTAACCTTTGAACTAAGCAAATTACACGCAAATCAAGAGAAAAAACTAAAAACAAAAAACGAAAACAAAGGGGGGGGGGGTGGGGGTGGGTATGCACTAGCTTCATGTGAGCAAAGAATCAAGAGCCGTTTTGTTTCCAAGAGCTATAGAAGTACAATATAACACCTGGTTAATTACTAAGCTATTCATAATAAGGCACATTGGAAAATTTCTGGGCCAAACAAATATGATAATTATCAGCACTTGCAGCAACAAAACAAGGGTATTGCATCAATTACTGCATCCGACTCAAACAACCCTAAAGTCTGTAAGCTAAGAAGAAAAAAAAAAACAGGGAAAAAAAAAAAAACATATACCTAATTCAGTAAAAGTTCTCAACTTTATCCATACTCATTTCATGGAATTCAAACTCTATTTATCCAAGAATTAAAACCCAAATGGAATTGTGAAAAAACAGCATACAAAAACTAGAGATTTCCAGAGAGATGGGAGGAACAGAGTGTACCAACGCCAGCGATAAGGCAAGAAGCTGCGACCACTGGCTCTTGGGCTACGAACATCCTAAGCTTCTCCATCACCGCCATTGGTCTGTGTCTGGCGTCGTGTTCGTGCGTGTGACTCTTCGATGTTCGTTTGCCTGCGTCTCCGACTGTACGCGACGTGAGGATTGAGGGGTGGAATTGGATTTGGGATTTGGATCTGTATGCAAATCACCCCCCGGCCCGTAACGGGTCGGATTCCATATCCGAACTCAATGGATTTAGAAAGCCCACGTTAACTCTACTTTATACAGAAGCCCAAGTGGGTTGTAGTGTATGCAGACTTATCTATCGTAGCCGAATGACAAGTAGATGACAGAATAAATATCTCCTCAATATCTGAACACACTTCACAGCCTGCCGCAAATGAACTTTAAAATTTTAATTTATTGCTTTTGGACGAGGTTTTAATATATTGTTTGATCAACAAATTATGAAATTAATAATATATGCATTATAATTTTTTAAGAATATGTATAAGACAGAAATATTCTGGTATGCTATATCGCTCATATATGGTGAGCAACATATAAAATATGTGTTATTTTATTAAAAATAAATAAATATATATATATAAATTTATTATATTTATTTTTTATATATACATTATATCGAATCCCACATGAATTGATTAATTATACCCTCGCTCACTATGTATAAACAACGTACTGGAGCATTTTTCATGTAAAAGAAATTCAATTTAAACGGCTCAAAGAATAGGATAATAATGATACTGAAACTTCCTCACGTTCTTTGAATTACAAAATTAGAGGATCTTTTGAAAGTTACAGTACCAATTGATTTATTAGTACAACCTATATCAAAAAGACTGATAAACATTCTATGTTATTTTTATTTTTGAAAAAAAACTA
Source organism: Rhamnella rubrinervis (assembly GCA_007844105.2). Classification (NCBI taxonomy): domain Eukaryota; kingdom Viridiplantae; phylum Streptophyta; class Magnoliopsida; order Rosales; family Rhamnaceae; genus Rhamnella; species Rhamnella rubrinervis. The sequence continues at coordinate 14,857,970 of CM017584.2, forward strand.
AAATTTAGACATGAGAAAAAGCAATAATGATTGTTAAAAACAAGGAGAGAAATTGGATGGAATGTCTATTGTCACACTAAATGGTATGAAACTTAAAGAAGTGACCATCAGAAATGGTAGACTAGAAGTCATTAAGCTTTTTGCTTATAAACAGCTCAGAAACATTTTTACTCCCTAACATTTGTACAATATCTTGTGAAATCATTGTACAACAAAGTACACTGGAGAATTTACATACAAAGGCCTAATCAAAACTAAAGAAACTAGAAGTGAAATAAAAATAACTCACCCACTTTCTCTACTAGACCAATAATCACAGCAAGTATGAGATTTGGTCCTAGAAGGAAGGTAGCATCCAACCCACTGTCCATCCAAGGAACAAACCAGCACCAACAAGACTCAAACCCAATGCCAGAGCAACTGCATACTTGGTAATGTCATGATTTGGTCGACCTAGCTTGCCCCGTTTACACTTGAAACCCTTATGCCACCTCTTCCTTGGATTCTCCCCTTTGCAAGACATCCATGGAAGCGCCAGCGGGAAAAGAGTGGACATTTGCTGGTCGTTGTTCTTAACCTGGATATAAAGGGCTTCTAGCTGCAGTAATCGGAACCACTGTTTATAAGCAAAAAGTTGTGAGGCTTGTCTAAAGAAGAGTGTAAGAATGTGCTCCTTCTCAGCAAAAGCTCGGTTTGCTGCCTTCTCAGCTTCCCTTGCTCGTGTTTGAGAATGGCAGAGTGCTTCAATTAGCTGTTCTTTGCTTAGCTCTCCTTCAGAATCTTGTAGTGTTTCTGTGATACTCTTGTGGCTTGGAACAGAGCTGTTTTTGAGGTCCAGGTTCCAACAAAATTAAGCTCATGGAATTTAAGCATGGTTTTTGACATATAGATGCCTATTATACTATAAACTAATATAATTATGAAATAACTCATAAAGCAAATGAAACACCCAGGGAAAGTTAATACCTCAAAGGTTTGTCAGAGCCATAATGCAAGTGCTCTTTCTCAGAATACTCCTGTCTTTCATGTGTTCTCCCAGAGTTAGCAAAGCCCTCTACATAAACAGTCCTATTGGAGAGACCATCAGTTGGAGCTTTCCAGTTTAAAGATGATGCCAGATTCTCTTCATTGTCAAAACACCCAATTTGAGCATATGGGTGTCTCCTACAACACATCTTCCGAGGCGGGGGAAGATCACAGTTCTCAATGTGGTCTAGTGACTTCCGTGCAACCAAGGAGACCAATTCATCTCTATCTGTCATCCGCCACCATGGCTCAGTCTTCTCGCTATTCATCCAAGTATATTCTTGATCAATACAAAAGTCACAAGGTTGTTTGGTAATGGGGCAGTCCATAGGATCCAGCTCCATACTTTCACAGATTTCTATTGTGTCCTCAAGTTCTTTCACATTCTTACCATATAGGACTGATAAGTCAGGAGTTTTCTTCATGCAATCAGATGCACAATGATCTACATCAAGAGAAGATTTGAAGTTATTCTGGCCACCAACACCAGCTAAGTCTCCTTTCTGTGGGTGGACTTCGGTAACTTTAGATGTTGGGTTCTCAATCCCAGCTCTCAAAGTCTCCTCCTTAGACTCCAAAGCATTTAACTGTTCAAATGTCAAACCCTTCTGGTATCCATAACTAGGTTGCACTTGGAGCCACCATCTTCTGTCAAGTGGTAAATTAGAATATGAAGGATTCCTACTAAGAGGCACGAAACCACTTGCAGGATAATCTGGACCATGTGATGCTGTTTCAGGTCCTGCCTCAATCTGTTTTGATGTTGAAGATGATGATTGGCAGCAAGCTAGCTTGGGCGCTCTTTTGGCATCTTCTTGGACAAAGCAACGATTAGCTGCTTTCTGCCACACAGCCCTTGCTTCTGCTGCTGCCATCACTTTACTATACTTCCATACATTTCACTCTGTCAAAGGAAGAACTGAAACTTGTAAGCATAAAAAAATTCAAAAAGGAAATTAACATCAACAAATAGGGGAAACGGAAAGCTCTTCTTTGCTAGGAAAGGACCCAAGATCTGTTCAGAATTCAAATAAAGATAATGTAGTTCTCAAAGAGGAAAAATTTCAGGCTATTGGCAGACAAGTTTAGAAAACTGTAGTTATTAAACACTTTCAACCACGCCCATCACTATGTCAACATATCTCATAAGTTTATACAATTCATTCAATCAGATGCACGTAGATTTACTTTCCTGAGACTCCAGTTCCTTATGGTGAGTTAAAGTCCATATTACAACAAGGCAAGTTTAAGTTGTGGAAATAGGAAACTTGTATAACAAATTTCTTCAGTCTATAACTTTTTGGTCAAAAACAAATTTTAAAGATATAGATTCAGTAACGGGAACGATCAAATGTGTGTTTCAGGCAATATATGCGACTGAAAGTTATCACTTTGAAACAATTGTCCGGTCGAAATAACTGTTTTTTCATAAGACCCAAAGCTGCCACTAAGAATACTTCGTACTGTGTATAATTCATTGTAAGCGGCGACCATACAGAGGGGGGGGACCTTTATAAGAAAAAAATGAAATAAGAGTAAAATCAACAACCATAATCCTGAAACGAAGAAAGTTTTCAAAGGTAGATCAAACTGGGTAAGTGTAATCTAAAATTTACGCCTACCCCAACAAATATCTTAAATCATTGCCACAAAGAGAACAAAACCCACATCAACATTTTTCAGAAAATGCCAGCAACATATCGTTATCAGGGAATTGAAAAGTAATCCAGAAATTCAAGCACCCAGCAAGTTATCTACACAAGGATATTTCATGCACCAAATGTCAGAAAAATACAAAATTTAATAAAAGCTGCAAGCGACCCAAAACCACAAATTCTATCAAAACAAAAAGGAGAGTTAATAAGGGGGTTGAAGAACAAACCCAACAGAGAAGCTGAACCGAATTGAATGAAGGTAAATGGAGATGCGCAACTGAGTATCCCCAAGATCTGATATAATTAAAGCTGAACATGCAAAAAGAAACCGTTTTTGGTCTGAGATCGAAGACAAGGAATCCAAAACCAAGCAAGAGGATTAACCATGTGAGAGAAGGACACGAGAGAGAGAGAGGAGGGACTAGGGAGGTTGGTGTCAAGCCTCGCCTTGTTTTGTGCTTCAGTTATTATTCTCCTTCTTGTCAGTTTGCACAATCAGCCTTTATTTCTCCATTAAAGCAAAACAGGAATGTACTACCAAAAGAAAAAAAAAAAAGAAAAGCAAAATAGGAATGAAAAAACTGAAAGTGAAACGACGCCGTCCTTTCCTCTCGTCGTTTTCAAGTGGGGTCCATGTTTGGGAGCCGGGTATTTACATAATACCATAAGGTACTTCGCAGCTCGAGTGAGTCGGTGGATCACTGCAACGTGGCATGTGGGTACGGAAACTCAAGGGCTGAAAGTGGGTCCACATCCTTCAAAGGATAAGACCCTTTTATCTGTTTAATTTATTTATAATTTTTTCTTCCGTTGACAAATTTATTTATTTATAATAAAGAGGAGCAGGAGTCGAGCCGCAACTTCAACATCCCCTTCGGCTTCTCCTAAGGGAATATATAGATAAGCACGACAAATGCACGTATACGGAAATTGGTACATACATACATACATACAAGTGGACCCCATGAAGGTTCGGTTTTCCCTTTTATATTTCTAGGAAATTCAGCTAAAATTTTGACCAATAGCTGTGGGTGTTAATAAAACTAATGCCTTTGAATTATGAAGGGTGATCATCATGATTAAATTGATGGGAGTTGTGTTGTAATGTTAGATAGTGCATGCAATATTTCTCTCAACCAGGGCTGATAAGAAGAGCATGTTAATATGATTTACCCTTGGTTTTGGGGTGAATATGGAGGGCTGAAATTAAGACGTTAGCATGACAGTGTGTGCCCATGGTTTTGCAAACCCACAAAACCTGAAACACTTGCACGACGTATATTTTGTAGTTGGGTGATGGTAGCTGTCAGCGTGTGATTGATCTATAGTGCAAGAAATGAGAAATTCAAGATTGCAGTGGGTGTATCTACAAGGAGCTAAGCAATCTAGTGAAAGATAACCAGAATTTTTTTTGTACTTCTTCTTTATAGACTTTATGACTTTGACTTGCACTCTCTGCCATGCCATGCAATGGAGACAAGAAACCCACTCGCAGTATGCCACGTTTGAGTCATTTAGACAAATTGTCTGTGTTTCCTTCAGTTTCAGCGTACAACCCACAGAAAAAGTCCCTCTCCAATACCTGTTTATTCAATGCCAATCCTCACAGGCTTTAACCTTTGGGAAATTACAAGTGTGGCTCTTCTTCCTCATTGTCAACCAAATCTTCCACGCCTGCTTCTTCTGTCCCGTCTCTGGCTTAAACCATATGTAGTTTAGTGTATACTACTAAGAGAGGTAATATTGTTGGGAGGAACAACTGTACGGGTGTCTCAGAAATTCGTAACTAAGGAAATTAAGATGATAGACGAACGGTTAGAATACTAACGCCTGTTTAAAAATATGAAATTATAAATATAAAGGATTCAGTATCTAGAGCGTTTAAAAAGGATGAATCTAGTGTCTTTCATGAAAGGACGAATTTTTTCATGAATATAATATGTACACAAAACAATCAAAGTAAGAGAATTGAAGACTTTCATGTTGATAATGGTATACACAGTTAGTTAACAAGGTCTTGAACCCAGCTCATTGGGTTTTCTTTTTGACAACGTGGGGCAAAACTGCGTTGTATTAAAGATACATAGGGGCTCCTGGAAGGGAGGAGGTGGCAAAGTTATCTACAGTCGACCTGGGTGGTCCTCATTGGTGAGAGACATGGTATTTTTGGCAACTTACAAACGAACGAGGGACTCACATGCATGTCCCTTTGATGGTGGTTGTATGAGAAATGTCGGAAAAGGCAACCATACAAGAATTTGGCGGTGACAAAGCTAACAGGATGGGAAATGTGCAAAAATGGCACCTTCCTAGTCCTGTCGGTGATCTTTGCGGAATTGAATGTTTCCTGCATGTCACAACTTTGCTGAATAGTTGTCCATGAATTCATCTTGACTAGCTTATGTTCCATGTTAATGATCCTTCAGCTGAATCAGCTTTACAGTGCCGTCTCCACCACATGTAAGAAAACCATGTGAAACGATTTGTATATCTGTAACAGCAGCCTGTGACAGAAATATGATGTTGCTTTAGCACCATCTAATCAGAAGTATGAGACGACTGCAAATAAAGGATTTACCTGAACTACTCCACCGAAACCTCGAGTGCTAGGTTGCAGAAACGTATGTCTTTCATGCAATTTTGGCCAGTGACAAACCATTTTAGCTCTTTTGGCATCCCAAAGTTTAACATCTCCATCTTTGCTTCCCGTTAAGAACAAACTGCTATTTGGGATTGTAGATACCTTTGTGACACTCCCTTTATCAATTTGTTAAGAACAAATTAATTGATGATGATAGTAAATTAAAAGTATTAATCATACACAGTAACAGTTCCATGAAAATTAACTTTCTTGTACCTGAGTGAGCCTTAGGCATATACCATAGCATCCCATAATGATTTTGTTCACCAAATTTGTGATTGCCAGTCCTCGTGTCAATATTTGATGATGTGTTGAAGGTTTGATCACCATTTTCAAAGTGCTTTTGCCTTTTAGTCTTTCCAGTGGCAATGTATCGGAAGTCATGAAGTCCAACATCTCCTCCTGTACCGCCAGTCACAATAAGGGGGGAAACAGAACCACTTCCTATGTCATTATCAAAGACGGAAAGAGAGCGTGCACCACCTTCAAATGAAAAAGGAAAATTTTTATAAGAAATGAGAGAAAATTTCAATCTCAACTAAGAAGTTAATTTTGATGAATGTGCTAATTCTCTGACATTGACAGTATAAATAAAGATTATGCGATTTTTGTATAGTGTCTCCGGTAAAGCTGCTAGAAACAATGATCTATTTTCCTCCTTCGAAAATGAATAATTATTAAAATCATAAATGACCCTCTAATTAAGATATAATCTCTCTCTCTCTCTTCTTCCTTTCTCCTTTTTTTTTTCCCCGAACATGATAATGTTTGAAGTTAGTAGTTCTCCCTGTCTTGAATGTTTTTACCCTTTTATGAAGATATATAGAATATGGAAGGCCATGAAAAATCTAAAAGGAGAAAAACGCAAAAGAAAAGAAAAAGAAAGGGTAGGAAAACCTTCATGGCATATAATGGAAGCTTGTGAGGTTGTTGGTGGAGCTAATGTATCCCATATAACCACATTAACACCATTGGAGCTGTATCCAGCCACAGCAATGATTGATCCACTTGAAGTAACATAAGTCACATCCCTGCAAATTATTTTACTCGATTTATAATCACATAAACAGCACAACACAAAATGGAAAAATGTAACCCACCAACCCACTCAGCAATGCTGGACGCATTCTCTGGATCTACATTTCCAAACCCAAACAAATACATAATGCTTATTGCTCTTAAACTTTATATTTAAAAGCACATACGATGCATGGTTGTCAAAGCAGAGTGATGATTCCAAGGGACGAATATTGCTTCTTCCTCCCACTTCCAGCTGCCACGTGCATACAGTACCATCTAAGGCAGCAGTTGCAAATCTGTGTCCACATTGGTCAAATTGCACTGCTGATATAGAAGCAAGTGCGTAAGGTGGAGGGACATTAGCAGCAGGAAGCACTCCATAAGTTGCAGTAGCTTTGTCCTTACCGAACTGCAATTATATGTCAAATTAGTGAACATGCACTAAAAGTTGCAATAAGATAGAAACATCAACTCCAATCACTCTAAATCAGGTACGTGCAAATATTAGCTGGCACCTCAACATCTCTACTTTTCATCCTAGTAAAAGTGTCATTCTCTTGAGAGATAAATCAACAAGATGAGAGCTGAAGCACTGAACATACAAATTGAGGAGAATGTTAACCTTTCAAAAAATATACAATACATGGTTCTACATCAGCAAGACTATATTAAAAATTTTGTTTAAGCTGCAACCAACTTATAAATCTTTTCACTATTGTGAAAAAAGTCAAAACCGCAACCTTAACCTAAGAAAATTTCATATCAAACATGCTTAAAAATATCCCTACAAGCACCATTTTTAAATACATTTTACTGGAAGGTACAAGTTTCCAATGTAAATGCCTCTTGAGAAAGATTAGTGCAGATATCATATCGAGGACTGCAAATGTCAAAAAATTAATGCATTTTCGTAGACAAAGTCTCCCACCTCCCATAAGTAAATGTGTGTATTGCTTGAGCCAACCAAGAAGAAAGGCCTAGAGGGGTGACTGGAGAAAGCCCTTGTACTTGTATTCTCCACAGTAGCTGGTGGATCAACAAACTCCTCAAAGTCCTCTTGAGTCTCCCAACCTAAGCTAGATGCACCTGTTCCAGCATAACCAGGAAACCCAAGTGATCCACCACCAGTCAAGTCTCTCCTAGGGCTTCCCAAAGAGTCCACGCCCACAGTTGCACCACCCAGTCCAAGGTGTGCCCCTTTCTTGCTCCCAAGACCTACACCAGGAGAAACACATGTAGGAGCTGGTGTAGAATCAGAACCAGCCCACCCATTCAGTGGCCAATCAGCCTCTGACCAGATATATCGTGATTGATCTCTTGAAGGCACCCCGTCTTCCCAATTCAAAAACATTATTCCCTGATTCAGATAGAAGCTGATGTTAAATACTCTTAATTTCTCCGTCAACTGGATGTAAGGTACATAATAAGGGTCAAAATGATATCTATCAACATTGAAAAAAAGAATCAGTTTAAACTTTAAACCAGTAAACCATGCATGCGGAATTTGTGTGCTGGGACTTGCCTTTCGATTACTAGCAACTGCAGCTTGTCGCTGATAAATGGAGTTGATACACAATGCCTGCTGAAAATAGATCTTTAATTACCATTAACTATGACTGAAATCTCTAAAGATGTCTACTTCCGCATTCCAGAAGCCATCTCCAGTTAATACATTACTCTAGGGCCTTCCACAGTAGCAACTACATTTGGTATAACAAGAAACAAGATGCAAGAAGTTAAACGAATGAATGAAGGTTACCTCCAAAAGCTCCCCATTTCTCTTAAATATTTCTTTAGGGCAAAGGAAGGCTGTAACTTCGTTTTTAACTGTTGTATCTTTCTGCCACGAACTCAAAAAAGTATGGCCATTACGGAACAGGCGTCTAGAAGGTGATCCAATTTGGGTAGTGGTTGAGCTAGTGCTAGGGGTATTATCATGATTGTGAGTTTCCTCAGCTACATCTACCCCTCTGACGCCTTTATATATTTCATTCCATCTCTTAGAAGGCTTATGATCAAAGGAGCGCAACCAAATTATTTTTTCCTGGGCAAAACTTTCAGATATTATTTTAGGATCAGCACAGATATCCCAAAGTATATCCACTTCACGTTTGCCATTTGTCATGTCCAAATTAACAATGTCCTGATTTAGATGCTGATAGAGGGCATTGGTTTGAGACTGACTCAATTCCTCTAACCAAGCAAGGGTCATTACATGACAACTGTCATCCATCTTCTGCCAGAGATATGATGCTAGATGTTTTACATGATAAGAGGAAACATGTGCTAATGTAGTCTTCAATACCTTGACCAAGTTCACTGTTACCAGCCCAATCTGCTTTTCTATACTGTTGCAATCAGATTCTAAATTTCTGGAACTAGATGCCCATGGAGAAAGTCTACCATGGGATACACCAGAAGAAAAGCTATCTTCAAGTTTATTGGACATCATATTTAGTTTATGCTTCACGAATCTGGACATATGTTGCCACAAACAGGCCCCTATAATTTTCCATCGTTCATCTTCTGGAATTGAATGTGTTAAGTCTTTACCCTGATTTTCTAATAGGCCATTAGAAGCCTGAGAGGCTCTTCCTACATCACCAAGCAAAAAACTTTGAGACACCAGCTCTTCAATCTCAGGGAGGACTTTTTTCAGATCCACAATATCAACTTCATAAGGTGTAAGCCCATTGTTATACGTGACCAAAATAGGTTGGACCATCAGCATGAGACCTCTTGAGTTTCTTTGAAGCCAAGCATATGCAAAATATACATAATATTCAATTAAATCAACAATCATAAGGGGTTTCAGGATGAGATCTTTGCTAAGGGATTCACATATGATCCTCAAAGAAGCACTTAAACCCCATAATGACAACATAAGACCTCGAAAATAATTACTCGAAGCATCTGAGCATGATGATCTACTATCACAAGACTCATTATTTTTTGTATAATGCTTCAGTTGGGAACAAGTTATACTGCACGCAGCAATAAACCGTGAACATAATGAGGAAGTTTCATCTGTAGCCCTCAAGAGTGGGTTGTGCATAAGAGGATAGAAGAGCGTATCATCAATGACTTCGCTCTTACCTTGTGAGTGATCTTGACATATATATCCATGTAATATATCATAACCAATAACTAATAGCCCTTGATTGTGCAATGAAAATACAATCTGTAGAATGAGAAAGAAAAAAAAACAATAAGTGCCTCTGGAAGAAATAAATAATGGAAAGCCTTATGTAAGAGTCAGTCAAGCCTTATGTAAGAGTCTATCTAATATGTACCTTGCTAACTAGACAGATAGGATCCAATGAAAACTTTTGCTCATAATGTACAAGTCCTGTGTATAACTTATGTCTAAAACTTCCAAGAAGTTCTACATATTGATCACTATCATACTCCCTTGAGCATATAGAAGCTCCAGCCCATTTTTCATTGGTGTCTGCCCAACTTGGATGCTCTCTTATCAATTTTGAGAAGTACTGAAGTGCCAAATCTAATTTAGCATTGCACTCCAAATGGAAAGCCACATCACCTGACAACCAATTACAAGACTCTCTTGAAGGAACTAAAATTCCAAGCCGAATATCGTGATGCCCAATGTCAAACGCATTTCCTTGATTTGTATTCCCAAGAGTGCTCATAGAAGAGGAAAGACACTCCAAAGCTTCAAGCTTACAGTGAGCATGAGATATATTAGCATATATTCTTATTAGAAGCGTAAAAATGAAAGGAAATTGAACCACTAAACCCATTAGAAAGTAGGCAACAGTTCAAAACTTAAACATAGGCTAGGGTAAAGGCTAATTAGACTTTGGAAACTTGATGCTATGTGGAAGGATTTTATGGAGCTCTTATGGATTACCTAGTTCACAAAGCCCTTTAGGACATATACAAGGATTATCAGCATTCTCACAAAGGCACAGTAGGTAAAGTTGGTTATGAAGGCTTTTCCAAAAATGTATTGTTTTAACAATAAACAGAATCACATTTGTACCTTAAGGTATATATACAATGAAACTTTTTAAAATCGATTGTCTCATCAATTGATAGTGACATGATTTTAAGACACAAAACATACTGCAGTAACCATAATCAACAGAATGACAATTTTCTTACAAGAAAATGAGAAACTAGCTTACATGGGAATGTCTACACAAGTTTATTAACATCAAAATCTCATTGAAAGAAATAGGTTGAAAGTCATGCATATTAAATAGTCTATCTCATTGAAAGATATAGGTTGAAAGTCATGCATATTAAATAGTCTATCTCATTGAAAGATATAGGTTGAAAGTCATGCATATTAAATAGTCTATCTCATTGAAAGATATAGGTTGAAAGTCATGCATATTAAATAGGCTAAGTCCCATAATAGGGTAACATTGAAATGGTATAGTTCAAACAGAATATCTACATTTTCATCAGGCATATATAAACCAATGTAACAATAGCATGCGCTGTAAAATAAACTTACAGGAAGACTGCATCTGCTTAAAGCAGTAGCCGTCATCAAAATTGCCCACCTACCAAGGATTGCAGCATTTTGATCTCCTACAGTATTCCTCATACTATTTTTGGTCGCTAGCGTAAGGCAATACAAACCAATATTTGGCTCCAAAAAAGCACTCTGATTGGGAAAAATTACAGTTTCAATTGCAGAGTGTTTTTGAAAACCAAGCATGTTCATGAAAGATTGAGAGTAATTCCCCAGCTCCCACTGAAAATTAAGAAGAGTCCACTATAAGTTATCAAACAAATTGGGAATAATCACATGCAGCTATATATAAGAATGTCTTTAAAAAAGTATCGATGTGTAGTGATTTTTATTCAAAGCACCTCGAGAAGGCTTGCTAGCCAATAGTCGCCTTTCTCAATTGCAGATGGAAGTATAAACTTTGTTATAAGGTGACTTTCTAATTCTCCACCACGCCCCTCAATCAACCGACAAATTACTAGTGCCAGCTGTTCATCCCCAAGGTTTTTTGCACAAACATTAATAGCTGAAGAAGTATCACCCCCAAGCAGAAAGAAAGCAATGGCCAACTCCAGTTGATGTCTCCCCATTAAGACATATGCATTCTTCAAAGCAGCTGCTTTGTTCTTCTCCTCCTGTCATTGTAATTGTAATTGTAATTGTTAACGTATATTAAACTTGAAACTCTTAAAAAGACATCATTGATTAGCTTCTGATATCAAGTATTATTCAAAATAAATAGAATGTAACAAGAAGACGGTAGCCAAATAGGAGGGAGAAAAAGGACAGAAGTCTCAATTGTCACGAACAAGCACCAAACAATGAAGAGAAAGAAGATGGGGGTACAAGGAGGACTTGACCAAGAAAGATTTTTTAAATAATGCCTCCTTTAATTTATATATAGGTTCCTACAGATAAAATGACTTACTAACATTACATGGTACCTGAAAATTGCGTAAAAGAAATCCAACCAAGGGCTTGTCCTTCTCATCCTTGCTGATTTTGAAAAGTCCAGCTAAAACTTGAATTCTATTCAATGCTATGTACAATAATGCACAATCCTTGGGATCCTTTTTCTTCAGATACTGCAATCTTGCCAGTTTCTCCATCTACATGAACCAACAATATCAAAACTGCTTGAAAGAGATATATAACCAACAAATCAAAACTGCTTGAAATGGATATATAACCAACAATATCAAAACTGCTTCAAAGGGATATATTTAACTTTAATCACAGAATAAAATAGTTGAAATCATTTCATTAAGCATTTATGGTAAAATGAGAGACAGAAGGTAGAAGTATAAAACCCAAGAATCAGAGATCCAAAAAAAAAAATGACACCTCAGATCCGATGCAGAACCAATATGATGAAAAAATTTCCTCCAAAAAACAATCGCACTTTCCTCATACAAAATAAATCTCTCCCTTGAAACATCAGTTGGTCAAGTGCATATATACTACTCTTAATACAAGTAAACAGACAGAGAATGAGAAGATATTAATCAGATTCAATAGTAAATTTGAGACACACATTACTTACAAATGTTACATGCACCACTGACTAGTAAACACTATGTTACGGGTAGAAAAGACAAACCAACCACTCTTGATATTAACAAGATGAGAAGAGCCATTTTTCTAGCTTTGTGCATTAAGTAAGAGAATACTAATAACGTATACCTTAGTTCGCAATTGTGCTGCATTTGTGAACCAAAATCCAATGCCCAATTTCCGCATTTCTTGCCAAGATGGTTCATTAGGTGGGACAAATGCAAATGCAAACAAATTGTCTTGGCAGTCAGAGTGGTAGGCCCATACAATCAAACCAGAGTTAATACCCAACTCTTCCACAGTTGCTGGTCTACCAAACCTTCTCAAGAAATGTAATTGCTGATACCTCAATGCAACCCAAAACCTAGACATATATAATTGACAGAATCAATTTACAAACAAGCCAATAATACTCCCCAGAAGTTTGAACACATACTAGTTCGATTCTAGAAAAATAAAATAAAGTTATATGACATGCACATGGATAGGACCAAAGATTAATTCCAAATGGGTAAATTAGACTGCTATATAAAAACAATCCAGTCAAGACCAAAAGTATTTGGTGAGTTAAACATATAATACCATAGAATATAATCTAAACATTAATGGGGGTGTACCTTCGTCCAGATTCATCAAGGCTTTCATAAACAGAAGCAGAGTGAGGATTTGCCATTTCACTGAGAAGATCTACAATTGCAAGAATTTCAGTCTTCTTTTCCTTGGTTATAGCTGCTAACTCGTGCAAATTCTCTAGAGGTTCCACAAAGGCACTGAGTTCAGATTTTGTTGTAGAGGTAATCGGCATATTATTAGAAACATCAGAATCAGAACCATATGCAAACTGGGACAAGCCTCTCTGAGGCTGAAAAGACGAAGTGCTTAGACTAGTGTCCCCACTCCAGTTAAATTCTTTATCTGGCAAACTTTTTGGGAGAAGACCTTCAAAATAACTTGACAAAGGAATTTGTGGAACAATATGGCTGGACTTTAAAAGGCCAGATCTCTTTTTAGAAGAACAAGTAGAAGTGAGTGACTCAACAAGATGTCTCACAGCCAAATATGCACGCTTCCAATTGCCTAAACACATTAAAGATTGCATGCTTTATTTTAGTAACACAAAAGCAATACAAGTTCAACAAAAGACTAGCTTTCTGAAAATACTTCCAAAATGGCCTATAAACGACAATGGAAACAAGAGGTAGCACCATAAGAAAACACTAGTAATGAACCATGAAAATCACGTAGATGCATTACCCTTGGAAACAAACTCATACACTTTATCTTTATAAAAGTACTATAATTGCTTTCTTCATCATACAGGTGGAAAAACTTATATACTCAGCACAAAATATTCCACAGTATCTCTTCCTTTCATAAACATGTTTTCACAATCAAGCAAAATTTTTCCTAACTGCATGACATGTACTTTTCTTTTTCATCTAAGCACCTAAGAGGAAGCTTGTGACTACTATAGCATAACTCATTCCAACTTTTCAATTAGAAGCTCTTATGTTTTTTTCCATCAAGAGAAGTTATTGAATACCTGCATAAATATTCATAAGGAGTGCCTCAGGATGATAAACTGGCAAAGATCCACTTAACTTGTCAACAACTTGGAGAATGTCCCACAAACCAAGCTTCGAACCTAGACCATATTTAAGTTGAGTCACTGCCAACAAAATCCTGGACAAACAATCTTTTTTCGTATTAATCTGGGCAGGAGTTCCAAACTTGCATTTTCTGATGGTTTCATCGAGTGATAATTCTTTCAAATCATTAATGTCACTGTCGGTGAAAACTGTAGAAAGGATATCCTTTTCTATTTCACCCTCACAATCTGCGTGATTTCCCTTGATATAATCTGGATGGCCCTCAGACTGATGTTTTTTATTAACAAGGAATAACCATTGACTAATTATAGACAAGTAACTATCATGAACAACCACAGCTGTTGCTCTAGGTCCCCAAAGGAAGTCACGGATGGGAGAGAAAGTATTAGCAAATGCAATTAGAATCCATATTTCCTTAGTGGAAGATTTCACAGAGTTTAACAAAGTCTGACCACCACAGCACCTCTGAGCATATAAATGCAACCGATTCTGCATGCAAACTCCAAGTAATAATTGACCAGTTCCTAATGCCAACCAATTTAAAGAAGAAACTTCTCCGTCAAGGGCTAATGTATCTTCTAGCATAAAAGTACCTGCACCCAAGATATGTACACAGTCCCATATCTGAAGAGTGCTAACATTATTTGACTGAAATTCCTTGCAAACAGTTGCAACCTTCCGACCACAACCACTTAAGCCTATAGCACTAATGGGGCCCCTATGTGCCACAAACTTGCCCACGAGCTCCCATGGTGTATGAGGAGTTGATGTTTTACCACGGTTACTTCTCCACAGTTTCAAACTACCATTAGAGCATCCTGTGGCCATGGTATATGTAGGGTAACTACAGGATTGATCACCAAAGTTTTGTTCAATAGAAATCAAACCGTCCGGACACACCACGGCAAAACTTGTAACATAATCATTGGAGTGGCGTTCAGGAAATTGAGATGAGCAAGGATTTACATTAATACAATATTTTTTACCAGAAAAAGTACTTTCGAATCCCCACACACTACTTTCAGAAGCATCTTTCACCTCAAAATCATCACAGCAGCTTTCCAATGAACTATAAGAATGCAAGGTGACTTCCCATGATAGAGCCTGAAACCCCTTTGTCCATATGCCCAAAAGAATAAATTTATTAGACTTTAGGATTTTATGCTGAGTAGAAGCGAAGGAATTGAAAAAATATTGGTTGGACCTTCCTCGTAAGGACCATGACCAGTAAAAGGTATAGTGCATAAGTAATGACATTCTATTTTTTCTTCTTCACTTTGATGATTCGTAACTATAAAGCAATCAATTCCTCCAATGTGTCCCATAAGGAGAACCAGTTCACTATCCAATACTGAAGGTGCCCACCTCAAACTCGTGTACTTTGAACAGGAATTTCGAGTTACAAGCTTCCCATAAAGCTCCCATGTTGGAATTAACGTCGGATGACCCAGAATGCAGTTAGAAATTGTAGAAAGCGACCAAAAGAGAAGCAATCCATTAGAATCTAAAGAAACAGCCAATTGAACTTCACAGCTATAAGGGTGCACAGCTACTTGTAAGATGTTTCCAGCATGACCATCTAAATTCAGCAATCCACCAGGCAAGCAAGATAAAGTGTTCTCTGTTTTAGATTTATTAAGGGGTATATCCCCAGTATCACTTGATGTTTGTATAGACAACAGTGACCAAACCAAGGAATTACATGGTAACAATTGAATGAAAGAGCACATAATTGGCGGACTGGTTAAACCACTTCTCAAAATAGCAACTTTAGGAAGAAATCGGTTTTCTTGAGAATTAGTGAAATCACTCCTATGAAGATGTCCCACTTCAAGTCCCTGTAGTTCTTCTGTCTTCCACAACGTGACTCGAGGGAATCTCATTGGGGAAACATCATCAAGACAGTGGATAGCCCAAAGACTAACATGTACTCCTGGACCAAACCCAATAATCCACTCACAACTGCCAGTCTTGTCATGCTCATAATCTTTCGAGGAGAAAAACTTCTTAGCTCCTTCACCAGTTTCATGCATTCCCCCAATTTCCGTTGCCCATGTTACATACACATCCAAGCCCAGAGTCCCCCTCAGTGCCTGGTTTATTTCAATTACAGCGGCAACACAAAAAGACCGCCTCGTTGTTTTGTAATCATTAACGTCCTTGCCGATTTTTCTAACCCTTCCACTATCTATCTCAGTCCATAACCTTACAGTTCCATCTAAACAGCAAGTTAGCAGAACATGTCTTCTTGAGTGTTTAGCATCCCCATTTGATTGTCTCCCTCTAGATCCTCTCCACTGAATCATTAACACAGGCAGAGGATGATGTAACTCCACTTTCGAATATCCCAGTTTTCCATCACTTTGACAGACTGACACACATCTGCTTGCTTCATTGGTCAATAATCCTTCAGTCTGCAGTTTATTTGGATAAGCTGCTGTTGCAGAAGGTCCCTCAATTGACCAGGTTGCAGAAACCAGAGTTTGTGGTCGATCTGTTTGGTATTTCCAAGCAATTTCCCAGGACCTGTTAGCTTTTTTCCACAAAACAACCTCGAGTCCACCTGCAATAATTCCATCTCCCGAGTCCGTCCATCGGATTGCTTCCACCTTTGTAGATTGTACAATTACTGCATTCTGGCTCCAACAAAAAGAACCTGAATATGAGTGAAAAGAAAATTGAAATTTAAGACATCCAGACCAAACCGAGAAGAAAAGGAACCAAATTAGACCTCATTCTATTAGATATGATCAAACCGTATTAGATGTTAGTTATTACCACCGATGCTTTTCATTAGCTCCAGTTAAGTCCTACAACGATAAGTTCACTTTTTTCCCTAACAAACGAAAACCTTCAAATTCCCACATACCTTTGGACGTAGCCGAATCATGAGAGAACACCCAAACGGAATTGTCTGCCGCGGCAGCCAGCTCGCCGATAGAGGGCGTAGCGGGAGACCAAGAGACTGCGTTCACAAAGGAAGAAAGCTCGAAGACCTGCCGGAAATGGGGTCCAATTGCTGTTTCGTTGGAAGACAAAGGAGAAGGGAAGTGCGATATGACTAAGAGGGAGGAGGCTCCATAGGCAACCCATGAGAGGTCTGAGAAGTTTGGATGCCAATCGATAGTGGATCCAGGTGGGAGTGATCGGGTCGGAGAGGGAGGGATGGGGTCGGATCTGAGAAGAGGGAGAGGAAGGTGCTTTATGGGATCGACAGCGGACACTGGAACTTTCCAAGTGGAGTTCGGTGTCTCTGTTCCTGCCATGTACTTTGATTACAGAGTGTGAGGATGTTGGAGGAGGAGGGCTATATATACGCACACAGTTGGGGGTGTAAATAGTAAATTGTCAACTTTAGCTGGGACGTTTTAGGAATTTTAGCTAACCGGATAAGCGACACTAAACAGTCAACCGTGAATGCGATTATAAGGGAAAACGACGTCGTCTTAGAACTTTGGGAGGACAGGTGATCCTTGAAAATAATAAAGCAATA
Source organism: Rhamnella rubrinervis (assembly GCA_007844105.2). Taxonomy (NCBI): domain Eukaryota; kingdom Viridiplantae; phylum Streptophyta; class Magnoliopsida; order Rosales; family Rhamnaceae; genus Rhamnella; species Rhamnella rubrinervis. The sequence continues at coordinate 14,875,455 of CM017584.2, forward strand.
GCAACATACAACTTTTGCATAGCGTTTCATGTTTCATCACAAAGGCTAGCAAATGGATTCGGTCTTTTTTTTGTTTTTCCTTCTAAATTCAGTTTTAGAACTTCTAGTATTGTATGCGTAACGTTGGGTTCAATCTTCTTCCAGCTACTGGCGTGGTCTTTGACTTACTGCGCCCTCTTCTAATGCTTAATTACACTCATTTGCTTCTTTGGTCACTGTTGAGGTGACAAACTGAAACTGCTCAAGCTAGCAGACTTTTACTTCTCTGTCTTTCCACAAATACAGACTTGAACTTGATAATATTATACAAAACAAATCAAAAAATTTCCAGCGGATGTCTCGTTGTAGATCAATGAATTGATGAACTGAAGGAAAAAAAAAATGCTATATTAATGATTTTAAATTTTCTTGTAATATAATTGTAGGAGTGGTACAATACATATATATACTGGACGATCGTATACATCTAGATGTAGTCATTGTCCAATGGAAATTTAAGAGGATCATAGGGCAGTAGTGTATCATGATCTGGTAGTATTAGTGGATCATCACAGAATGGGCGGTCATGCATGGTGGACAAAATATCAAGGCAACCAAGATTCATAAGAATGCCTAGCAACTGATCTCTATGAGCTTTCATCTCCAAGACTTGACCTCTTATGGATTCCAACTGAGATGCTAGCTCTTCAACCATCTTCTGCAAATGGAAAATAGCACCAGCACTGCCATATACAGGGTCTCTCACCCTCGCTGTTGCTTCGTACACCAGGGCTTTCACAGCATCTTCTCTCTTTGTTTCCTCCACCATCTGATCAAATATGGCCAGCCATAACTTAGACATCTATAATAACATTACAAATTAATGGAGATTTCAATATATACATATATAGTGAAGTATAATACTACATACACACCTGGATCATCTTGACAACGTTGCTGGCACCAAAAACCTTATGCACACCGGCAAACTTGTCCATCTCCTCACTCGGGAAATATGGTGAAAGTAGGCAATTACTGTCGCATCTCCGGCGTAGCATCCTACAAGCCGCGCAAGGTTGATGATTGAACCGTCCTCCACGCGTTGGAACTTGGGTTGTTTCCATTTTCTTTTAAGATTACTTCGTACCCTAAGATCAAGAGACTTAATTTATACACACATATATATACATAAACACACGCAAAGAAGGTGAATCAGCTAACAACTGGCAGTTAGATGTTCATACCTATAGCTAGTAGCTAGCTTGTTTGCTGGGGGTGCTAAAATTTTCAAAAGTTTAGTGCAAGGAAGCTGCGGAGGCGGCCACTTGAGGACAATACTAAGCCTGTCCTATGGTTGAAAATTGTGCTACATATCACTGTTGTGGAAAGTGGACCTAACTACTATTTAAACCCACTTTTACCACAAAAAAGTTAAAGCCATATAATTGCTGTTCAAGTACAGGATTCTGTTAGCAGAAATTTTTTTTTGTCGCATTAAACATGTGCAAAATGAAGTAGTCGATTTCAGATGGCAAACTACTGTTTGACCATGGTATGGTATATGGACCCAGCACACGCACATAGAAATCCACTTCAGCACAGCACTAGGGAACAATTAGAGCAATTTTGTTTGGTTTTCATTCTTTTCTTGGCTCTCAGGTCATCCGTCCAAAAACTACCTCCATAAGATTCAACTTCCACGTGTTTTGTGATCCTGTCTTGACTGCTGACTGCTATTGAGGCCTTTGACTGCATGCTGCGCTGGTCCTTGACATTGGCTAACTTGTCTTTGTTTGTTTGCCATTATGGGTCCCATTTGAGATCTTATTTCAAATTCCATGAAATTTTAATTCATATGCTGATTTTGAAATAAGATATTATTGTCCCTCCATAGAAAAACAATTGAAAATTTTTCTGTCATTTTTCCTGGATAAACATGAAAATTAAGGTCTGTTTCTAGAAAGAAAAGAAAGAACGACATTCCAATAAGCAGTATGACAAGGAGCAAATGCAAAACCCATGGTCACTCATGGTGAACAGTTTAAATATAGTAGGACAAACATTCAAGTACAGCAGGAACCCAATAGAAAGGAATAATAATAAACCTCCAATGGTTAAGACCTTTGACTTTGCACAAGCTGGAGGCCAGAGAAACAGAGTGATTTCTAGTCTAAGTTTTGAAACCAAAAGCAGGCCACCTCTTTGTTCCCTCTTTAATCCTTTGGGAATTGGAATGAAGAAGATTTCCAAGCGATTTTCCCTTTTTATTCCGAGCTCTTCCCACTTCTTTCAAAAGCTGAGCTAGCCTTTTCTTTTCATCATCAACATCAGGGTTTGCTGTTCCTAGCTTTTCTTCCCTCACCTTCAGGATGTACTCCAGTATCTTAATTGCATCTTCCAACCTGTTGTAAATAAAAATCACCAATTTAAATAAAGTACACTGACCTTTTTAACATACACAGACGTTTACTGACTAGATAGTTCACAAAATCTCAAAAACCTATTTAAGACAATTGGACCCTCCTTGAATGTCATGGAACATGCACAAGTTCAATAATTTCTAAAGTATAACAATCAAACAGGCTGAGCCGTGGGAAGTCCTCCTAATTAATAGGCTATATCCCTCATTGGTGGACTTGATGAACATTCATGTTAAAAATGAGGGATCATGGACAAGGCATGAGCATCAGGAGTACCAGATGTGGATTTAATGCCATAAATGCCTTCCGTTACATCAGCATATGCTAAGATGGATATTCCAACACATAATCAATGAACTGAATCTATAAGTAGCAAAAGATAAAAGGAAAAGCAGCTGACATATTATCAAAGAAAAGTCTAAAAATAAAAGGGCTGAATCAATAAAAAAGGCTTACCTTCCCATAGCATCATAAGTTGCTGCGAGGTTGCTATAAATTCCAAGCGTATCTGAGTGACATGGACCATACTCCTGCTCTAGTATCTTCCTCGCTTCTTCAAAAAGTCTACTGGCCTCATCTATTTTGTACAGCTGTACACAAGCTAAACCCATCTGGTTCAACAAAATTCCAAAGAAAGCTGATTTCCTCTCTCCGCTTGAAGAAAGCTTAGCTATAGCACTTGAAAAAGAGTTCCTAGCCTCCGCATACCTTCCAACCATGTAGCACATCAGACCCATCTGTGCTTCCATTCCTGCAATTGTGCCACGATGAGCAGGGGTATCCCCCAACAACTTCATTGCCTTCTGCAAGAGCTTCATTGCCTCCTCAGGCTCACTGACAGCTTCATAAATGGCTGAGATTTCTGTCAACCCACTGGCAATTTCCTCAGGTGTGATTCCAGGCAAAGGTTTTATGTATATCCTCAAGGCATTCTCACAGTAGGATTTGGACTCTCTCAACTTGCCTATCTTGTAATACAGGTCAGCAAGGCGAATAAAGACTGATGCCACAGAAGGGTGATTTTCACCTCTTATGGATTTGAAGACTGTAAGTGCTTTCTGGTAGGAAAATACAGCCTCATCAAAGCGGCAGAGAGACGAGTAAATGTTTCCAATGCTGACATCAATACTTGCAACCTCATTTTCTTGTCCATTGGCAATCATTATCACGCTAGCAAGAACAAGGTGCTCAAGGGCAGTTTCATTATCTCCCTTTGCTTCATAGATGAGAGCCATAAGACGCCGGTCAGCTGCTTCCTCAAGGGATGCCGGTGAATTATGCTCCCTGTGAATTTCAAGTGTCTTCTTGCAAAAGTCCTCTGCCTCATCAAATTGCATTGCTTGGACATGGGACTCAGCAAGGTACCTTCCATTTCAAGAACCATTAGCCGGCAATATCAAAAGAACAAAAGAAACAGAGAGAGGGAGAGGGAGAGAGAGAAACATATGCTTTTATCATCAAATAACAATGGATGCATGAAACATTACATCCGCAATTACATTGCAAATTTTCACTCAAAAGTCATATGAATGCATCACAATGAGATTATGGTACCCAGAAGAAAACAAGTTCAACCTGACTACCTTAGTGAGTACCATACTATTTTCACTAAAAGAGCTTGTGAATGGCTAAGTAAACACAGAACATCTTCAATGGCCTTCCTTGTGCGTTTACATTATTGTTCAAAAAACTATAGCAAAAAAGAACGTCATTAACCAATAAAACTACTGGGTCAAACAGTTAGTTTTGTGCTGTATATCCCCATATTAAAAACTAGAACACAAGCAACTATATAATATAAAATGGGTGTTACTCAGACTGTAGTAATTCATATTTGAATTCATAATTCAGAGTGTGGAACGGAGATCAGTCAAAAGTGTAACCAACCCTACCACCTGGCCTAGTTCGAATTTTAAATCCTAGACATATTTTACAACAGCACTGGATGTAAAGAGGATAACGTAAGTGGTACAATTCCTACTCATAATCATAAAATTACCACTAAATCCCAAATAATAAAGTATTACCACCCTTATCCTAATCCTACAAACACATCCATCCAAGTAAGCAAAAGCAAAAACATATGGGCCCAGTAGCCCAGCCAAGCACTCTCACCACTAACATCCTTTCACCACTAATATCCTTCCACCACTGACATCCATCCTACTGGTCCAATATAATATTCCAAGAGAGGCGCAAGTTAGCATTCCATTAACATCAAAAGTTAAAGTTAACGAGGTGCAGTGCGGATGTTACCTGCAAGTCTCTGCGACTCTGGGATCCGACCCACCTAGAGCCTCCATCTGGATCTTAAGACCCGCCTCATAACACAAAATGGACTGGTCCAGCTGCCCCAACATTGAATAAGTGTCCCCCAGCTGCATGTAACCGGAAAACTTCGCGAGCGCGTGGTCCAACCCGTTTTCAATATTCGGAACCGCAATTGACCGCTCCAGAACCGCAACCGCCTCCTCCAATTGGCCTAATCTACAATATATAGCCGCTTCAACGTGCAAGCTCATAGCCAGCTCCAAACCCGGACCCGAGCACCTTTCGAACGACTTGGACGCCCGAATCGCATAATCCAAAGCCTTCTTCGGGTTCTCACCCGACGCAATCATGTCTCGGGCGTGCTTCAATAGAAACGGACCGAGATCCGGGTTGTCGAGCGAGGACTCGTCCATGGCTAGCTTTTCCGGGGCCTTTCTCGAGGGTCTGGTCCGTGAATTGAATGGTGATGATGATTTGGTACTGCTATTAGTGCCATTGAAGTAGTAGCTTTTCTGGGTCTGCTCTTGGCTTCTGGAAACGAATATGGGTAAGGGTGATGGTGTTGCCGCGTGAGATGGGGTTTTCACTGAAAATAAACCCGGCATCGCTTCAAAACACAAAGACCCAGAATTCTAGAAGTTCCAAATTCGAGCTCAAAAACACTGTAATTCGGATACCCACACTCCAGTTAATGGATAAATATGCTAAAACCGAAATTGACGAAATTAAAAAGCAATGGCCTTTTAATATGCTAAAAAAATGGATTGATGAGGCAGAAAAAAATTTGGAAATCTCGCTGAGGAACAATTCAAAAGATGGCTTTGAATTAAAATGCACATATTGTGTTTCTGTATAAACGTCGTGGGAAAAGAAAACACAAAAAGGAAAAAAAAAAGAAATAATAATAATCAAAAGTAGGTGCAGAAATTGGTTGAATTGGAGTTCAGCAATGTGGAGAGAAATTAAAGGTGGGAATGGTGGTGAAGTGTGGCGTGGAAGAGACTCCTCATGATCATGGAGTTTGGGTACTTTAATTTGATGACCAGCTTTAGAATGAAAAAGGGAACGAACAGAGATACGAAATCCATATGCGCTGAGTGTTGTGCGTGTGTAGTGGTGTCTTTCTCTCTCTCTTCCTTTGCTTTCTCTGTAATTCTTCCTACTCACTTTTGTGGCGCCTCGTTGGTACTTGGGACGGAGCGTGGGGTTTACCACAATTGGGCTCTGGGGGCTAAGTTTTAAATCCGTGAGATGTGTCTAATTTTCTCCTTTGCCATGCCATGGCTTTCTCTTCAAGTTTTCTCGTTTCTTTTCCTTAGTCCTGACTTTTTACTTAATGAGATAAATAATTAAAAACAAACAAAAATAGAAACTACCAAAATGAAAATACGAGTAACACCGAAGAAAGAAGGAAATTGAATGGGATAATATTTTTATTTAGGACTTATTTGATTACATATGGTTTTTTCTTTTTTAATTTTTATGTCTTTAAAGTGTAAAAATTTAAAGTGTTTTTATTTTTTTTTATTTTTATTTAATTGAGTAATTTAAATAATATTTATTGAATAATTTAATTAATATTTAATAAACTATAATTAATATCTAAACTAACTAAATTATACATAATCTAAAAATAATAATAAAAACAATAATATTATCTAACCATTGTATTATCACCAATTTTATGTACCAGCAAATTTCTATTACGGAGGAGCTAGGGGAGTTCCGATATAAGACCAGTTGCTTGCAGTATAAGCAAAGAATAAAATGTAACTTCAATAAGCACCCCTATATTTTCAGATTTGAGTCAATTTAAGCTCTTTACTATTACAAAGTCTTAATTGGTCCTTTTATGCAGAATTATTCTTAAATAAACATGAAAAATTGCATATTAATTGCACATTAGCATGTCATATGACCTCATCAGGCATTTAGAAAAACATTATTTGAGCTTTATTAATATAAATTTTTTTCATGTTTATTAGAGAAAAATGGTATATATATAAAAAAAAAGGATCTATTTGAGGCTTTATAAAATATATAGGGACTAAATTGCATCAAAATAAAATGCAGGTACAAAATTTTTACAAATGAAAATACAGGGTTGCTTGTTTAAATTTACCCAAGAATAAAAGATCTTTGCTTTTAAATGTTTAAAAATTTTCCATAGCCAATTAGATATTTTGCCATGGATTTTCCCTTCCCGATTTTGACCCATATATTAAATGAAATTAATGCATTTTATTATTGTTGATTATGTTATACCACTTTAAACTAGCAATTAATCCATTTGAAAAGGTTATATATAAATGTAAACGCTATTAATTCCTGTCCGCTTTCATACAGGCAATTGTAGTTATATTTAATTTAAGTCTTTTTTTATTTTCTTTACTTTTAATTTTTCTTATTTTGTTTTTTAATTTATTAATTGAAAACATTATTACAATATAATACAAGATAACTAATGTTGTAATTAATTTTCATATGAACCTATATCTTTCTGAAGATAGGTGATCTTGATGGATAACAATTAATTATATTTTTATAAAATTGTCTATGATTTGCATTAAAATATAAGTGCTGAGTGGAAACACCGCTGTTAATAGTTAGACTTACTATGTATTATTTTAAAGAAAAATAATTAATTCTACCCACTAAAAAAAATAATAAAGATAATAATATTTTAAGGGTAGCTACGAGAGCTGTTAAGTAGACTAATGTTAGAGGTGCAAATAGAAAATTGTTACTTTGTTAAGAATTTATAAATTGAACCTGTAAAATATAATGTAGGCACAAAACATCAAGTTTTTTAAAAATTTAAAATTGAAATGGATAAAATGGTATAATTCACAAATTTCACAACATCTCACATTATAGTCTCACCGATATATCACTAACAAATTTAATCAGACACATGTTATGATAACAATTTGAAATATTAACAATTAATGTATTTACTTACTACTAAAATTATCAATTATTAACTTATTTTAACCTTCTTTTTGGTTATGAGAACTTCTTTTAACCTTTAATTACTAGAAAAAATATTATTTTTCGATTGACTTTTCATGTTAAAACAAGGCATGTATGCATGCATATTGGCTTTACCTAATTAACCTTCTTATAATATACAGACATATTTTTAAAATACGTGTAAGGAAAAATAAAGAGTATAATAATGAGAAATAGATAAAAAAAAATTAAAATCTTTCAAATATATATATATATATTTTATTTTCCTTTTATCAATTCCGGGCTCCAAATATTTTCACGTTGCTTATTACCAAAAAAACATATTTTCACGTTGCTAATTTCTAACTGATTCGTACGGTCAGGCTCAACCAATATTCACTGCCGCCTCGAGAACAAATAAAAAAGCTCATACATGATCTACCGGCTGGTCATCTCAATTTCCCAACATACCCCTATTCCAACGTTGTAATACCCAACCTATCCTCCAACAAGACGAGTACTACTCCAGCTGTAAAAACTAAGGTGGCATGGTTTGTAAATGAGAAGTAAAATAGGCCCAATTGTTGAGATGATACGCTCAGACTTATTGAATTCTCGCTCTAACCGCCAAAACCAAAATCAACCCGCCATGCTTTCCGATCTTCTGGAAACAGGTCGCTGCCACACCCATTGCACGGGACTTATACATTACCATATCTCTCTCTCTCATTCTCACTCTCTGCAAAAACTCTCTCTCTAAATTCCAAAGGTCGGTCGCTCTCCATTGTGAACCCAGACGAGTTTCTTTCGTTACTTGTTCTTGAATTCGATTAGCTTTCTGATTTAGTGGTTCTTTTCACAAATGACAAGAACGCTGAAAGAACTATTCGAAGCAGAGAGGCCAGAGGCATCTTCGCCTCCGGCTCCAGCGCTAGTGACCAACGAGAAATGTACGGAACAAGGAGATTTGACGGAACAGAGCTCTGCGTCAGAATACCTTGAAGGCTCACCGGCCGGCTTGAAGGAGCTCTCTGTAAATGAAGCCGGAACCGAGGACTCGTTGATGAGCGATCTTCAGCTGCAAAATGCTTCAGTATCTGAATCCGAGTCAATGATGTTGTCGAAGTGTGATTCTGATTCTTTAGGAAACGAAGGATCAAGACGTGAGAAATCGCCCGATAATTTCATAGAGTTTGACACTTCCAAATTAGACAAAAAAGCAGCAGATTCTTCTAAAAAAGAAAGTTCAGAGAGGCAGAGTTATTCATCGGCAGAGAAGACTCCTACCGAGAGAGAGGACTCTAAGGAGAAAGCCGAGCCGGCGAAAGTGAACGAACCGTGTGGGAAAATTCCGGCAGAGAAGGTCACAAAGACCGCGAAATTTCAAAGCAATGAGACGTGTCGGAAAACTCGAGCATGGGGAAGCACACGGCGTTGAAGACGTGTCCAAGTGTAGGCACGAGTCTGGAGAGCTTCGATTTCAAAGACAACTCGTCGTCGAATATTGGAGAGAGCGTTACGATGGTAGAGGAGGCCTGGGAGAGACTCAAGAAGTCGACTGTGTTCTTCAAGGGCAATCCGGTGGGGACTCTTGCTGCTATGGATCCGACTGCTGAGTCTTTGAACTACAATCAGGTATAGCATTTTTTTTTGTATACTACTTTCTTTTGTAATAACATTGTGGCTTTGAAGTCATCTGAGTTTTAGCTACTTCTTTAATGAGTAATGCAATCAGTTTCATTTATATCTCTTGGCCAATTTTGGAAGTTTTAAGCAATCACTCCAGCACCAATATATAAGTTGAATAATGAACTATATATATATATATATATATATATACTCCATGGCTTTATATTTTGGCTTGTTTTCTTTTGATTCATCGATCATGTGATGATCAGTAATTAAAGTATAGACATCTCTATTTTTCTTGAACTTGACAACTCAGAATTTATTTTAATTTTATCTTTAATTTGATATTGAGAGTTCTTGTATTTCAAAAGGTTGATATGATGAGTTTAAACTATACATGAAGATAGAAGTTATCTAAGGAAAATAAATGCGTTAATTATCATCAATTTACCTAGTATGTTTATCAGTTATAATTATAATTATATTTATATATTACCTTCCATAAAATGTGTTTTATGAGAGCTAATTTAATTTGTTCCAAGTCAAGCATCTGAATTAAGACAAACAGCATCAGTTTTTGGCTTTACACTATCAGTTTTGACATCGTTTGCATTTTCTCTTGTAGCACTTTCTTTTATTCTCTGCATGCAGGCAGGCAGTTAATGTTGTGTGTGTAGAGAATCCTGAACCTGATAGCCCGCCAATATGACTTCTAGTTGTTGTGTGTGTACACTGTTTAATGTTTTCTTCATGCCATTCTTAGACATATAATAAAGGATCCAAGTGAACAATTCTAAATGTGGGTGGTTCTTTAATTCTTGATTAAAATCATGTCATACAAACTTGCAGGTTTTCGTGAGAGATTTTGTTCCTAGTGGTTTAGCCTACCTGATGAAAGAAGATGATAATCAACCAGAAATTGTGAGGAATTTCCTGCTGAAGACCCTCCACCTCCAAGGATGGGAGAAGAGAATTGACAACTTTACACTTGGAGAGGGTGTGATGCCCGCAAGTTTTAAGGTTCTCTTTGATACACATCAGAAGGAAACTTTGGTTGCAGATTTTGGTGGCAGTGCAATAGGAAGAGTTGCACCTGTTGATTCTGGGTTCTGGTGGATTATACTGCTAAGGTCATACATCAAATCCACAGGTGATCATACATTGGCTGAACTTCCTGAGGTGCAGAGGGGAATGAAGTTAATACTCAATCTCTGCCTGTCAGATGGCTTTGACACGTTTCCTACACTTCTTTGTGCTGACGGTTGTAGCATGATCGATAGGAGGATGGTGAGTCTTTTATTTAATTTACTTTTAAGATTTTTGGAATATAATTTATGCATATACACAGAGTTAAAGTATGTAGTTAGTGGTTGTTTAAACAGCCGATTGTAATGCGTATATGGAAGAGGTCCTGCCAATTGATAACCCCAAGGGATTGCCCCTTGGATGATTCCCTGACGTTATTGAGAGTTTTGACCTGGATAGGTAAAAGAAAAGGGAAAACCGATATCGTAAAGGTTTTATTTTTATTTTTTCCTTGTTTGGCTATATATAGTGGAGATGGTCTAAAATTTTATTGGTTACATTATAATCTTTGAAAGCCTGGCTGAGCATCAGGGGAAGAAAAGGTTTCATAGGAACCTTGGTTTCCCTTTAGTGGTTTATTGATTACATTGACTTTCATGTCTATCCTCTGTTGGAGAGAAGCACTGCATGGTTTTAGTTAGTACTCTTTAAGGATTATATGAACTTAATAAGAACTGATCTCTTAACAACTTTATTTCTTGCTTGTGGAACAGGGAATATATGGGTATCCAATTGAGATCCAGGCACTATTCTATTTTGCACTGAGGTGTGCGAGGCAGATGTTGAAACCAGAGCGTGATGGTAAAGAATTGCTGGAACGTATTGATAAGCGTATCAAAGCTCTCAGTTTTCACATACAGAAGTACTACTGGCTTGATAACACGCAACTAAATAACATCTACCGTTATAAAACTGAGGAGTATTCCCACACTGCAGTCAACAAATTTAATGTCATCCCCGAGTCCATCCCTGACTGGGTTTTCGATTTTATGCCACTGCGTGGAGGGTACTTAATTGGTAATGTCAGCCCAGCTCGCATGGATTTTAGGTGGTTCCTAATTGGCAACTGCATAGCCATTGTTAGCTCTCTCGTCACACCTGTACAAGCTACAGCAATTATGGACATGTTTGAGGAGCGTTGGGAGGACTTGATAGGGGAGATGCCCTTGAAAATTACCTACCCAGCATTGGAGGGACACGAGTGGAGAACTGTCACTGGATTTGACCCAAAGAACACAAGATGGAGTTACCACAATGGTGGGTCTTGGCCAGGTGAGTGTCACAAACTTGAAATTAAAAGCATCTATATCAAGCTGATAGATTGCCACCTTAATTGCATTTGGTACTTTGCAATTTCATTTCACTACTTGTGCAGTATATATAGTTTTTAGGATTTGCTGCCTTCAATGAATATGTATATCCGAGGTTTTAGCTAACCCAGCCCCTTCTAATTTGTGAGTTTACTAGTACACACAATTGGCACTTACAGTTTGTCCAAGACCTCCTAGATATCACATGTCCTATTTAGTGCTAACAATTTTAGCATTTGGATCCTGATAGCTGAGCCAAAGCAAACATCTTGGTTGCATATATAGGAACTTCTCTCTCCAAAGACATCTCATAAACTTAGAGAAACTGGTTAGAAGATATATATTTATGTGACTATGATCTTGTTAACAGTAAATTTACGAATGGTGGTATGTTTTGTAGCTCTAATATGGCTACTTACAGCGGCATGCATAAAGACTGGAAGGCCTCAGATTGCAAAGAGAGCAATAGATCTGGTGGAGCAGCGCCTGTCGAAAGATGGATGGCCCGAATACTACGATGGAAAGACAGGGCGTTACATTGGGAAGCAAGCTAGAAAATATCAGACATGGAGCATTTCTGGCTATCTTGTCGCCAAGATGTTGATTGAGAACCCTTCCAATCTCCGACTCCTATTGATCTCACTTGAGGAGGACAAGAAGATAGCCAAGCCAAGGCTCAAGCGCTCCACTTCATTCTAGCATGAAGCATGCAGTGCAGGAACCACAAGTTTACATAGCAATTAGTAGATTTTGGTTAATAAATTGCATATCATAGCAATTACTAGATTACATTTGCATACTATGAGTTAGACGTCATTAGAATTGGAAGACTGAAAATTCCCTTGACATATTTTCATTTTGGAATGATGGATGAATTTTAGGATGTTGAGGAATCAGAGATTCAAAAACAAAATGAAAATATACAAATCCGAGGTCAGTGCGCATCCGGGGAATCGAACCCCGGTCAGTACCGTGGGAGGGTACTATGATACCACTACACTAGATGCGCTTCTTGAATAATGTGATCACAATTTAAATTAAGATAAAATATTAATCTTACCAATGTCCTTGGCATTATAGTGAATTAAGAAGTATGAAACAAGGCCCAAACTATAGAGCTATATAAGTAGACGCAAAGTTAAATTGTTTGCAAGGTTCATTATCTTTTCTGCATAATCCACGTCTATGGTAAACACGACAACCCCCTTGATTTTTTCATTATACTAACAAAAATATGGTAAACACATGATATGTCAGTTTTGTTGGTTTGCTTCGTATAAATGCATGCGTACAGTTTAGATTAATCTAAAATAAGAAGCATTGAGATGTGATCCAAATGAGTTTAAAGGTTATAAGTAATAGAAATTGGATAAGATTTTTTTTTTTTTAATGGTGAATAGAAATTGGATAAGATTCGTTAGCCTTTAAGTTCCCGTTCCGATAATGCTCTGCAAAAGTATTATTAGAAAATTATTCTGTTAAATAAAATGATAAATTATATTTTATATTTTTAAACTTAGGGCCGGCCCTAAGTTTTTTGCTTTTTTCTCAAGTGTGCCCCAATAGAAACCAATCCAACTGGGCACAAGCCCGTTGGGTGGGACTTTGATTGTGTGTTTGGATGTTGGTTTAGGTGGGACTTTGGTGGGTTGCAGATAAACTGGGATAGAAAAAGGAATGTATTTGGGCTCAGAAAGACCTGTCCCTAAGCCACCACTCTTTCATCTGGCCTGCCCTTCCCTTTGCAGCAAATTACAATTACTCAAAGAAACTGACAAACGCACCGAAGCTCATTAACATCAACATCAAACTGACAAAGTGACACGTGACAACCGACGACGTAAACATAATCCCATAATCACCCAATTTCCGATTTCTTCTCCGACGCCGATGGAGACCAACAACTGCACATCCCTCCTTTCCTGCGAGAAGCTGGATCGTATGGCCAACTGGGTCGGCTCCAACGTTGCCTCCGCCTTCTTCGCCTCCCTCGAACGCTGCTCCTGTATCCATCTTACCACTATCGATTTCGACGACGACGACCACCCCACCGACGACCATCCTAAGGACCAACTGCCTCTTTTGCTCTCCACTCCCACTCAAACTCACTCTGACGAGTCTGAACCACATCTTCCGCCTACGTGCTTGGATGCTTAGATACCAACGACGGCGATAATTCTCTTTTCTAAGCTTCTTCCCACGAAATTCGGTAGTTTTTTTTAAATTTAAATTAAAGCTGTTGTTCCTCTTAGGTACCTCTTGTTTTTGCCCATTTCACTGTACGTACTGTTAATTTGCTGTTTGAGTTCAGTAAATTTGGGTATCGACATGTATGCTACCTTTGTGTTTTCAATGAATTGAGCTTCGTGTTCAATAATTGCGTTGTTTTGTTGCTTCTAGAATTGTGGAAAAACTAACAAGCCCAAATCTCAAGTTCCATTTACTTTGTTTTAAACGAAAGTGGTATCAGAATTGCATATATCTCAAGTTTAGGTTTTCCATGAGCTCTGTATGTGTTCCTACTTTGGTTTTTAAAGTGTTCTCAGAATCATCTTTGAAAGACCCTAGCTATGTATATGGTTAGTATTCTTCTTGTAGTGGGTTTAGATTGGTCCCCATTTTGATATTTCATAATGGGTTGTTAGCAACTGTTATAAGTATAAAAAGCAATTGAGACCTCCTGCAAGTTTAAGCTCTTAGGAAGAGTGTGCTTTGACAGCAATAAAGCATTCAATGCTGAATGTTTTCCCTCATTCCTTACTTTGAGTTCTCCAGTAGGCAACAGGTAGCTGGTCGCAGGTTGAGTTTGGTATGAGGTTAGATTGTTGCTAGAATTTCAATTGGTCAAGGACAGAATTTGTTTTCCAGCATTTTTTGTTGTTACTTTAGGAAGATGGAAACAGACTCTTTACTCTCAATGCCCTTCAGGTTTGTGATAACTTTGCTCAAGACTTGTAAACTTGTATAGGCTTTAGTGAGATCCTTTTTAGAGTAAATAGAGGTTTATGTGTTTTATTTTAGCCTTAAACATGGGATGGACTCTATACAAATGGCCAATTCTATAAAATATTGGCACATCAGTTTACTGAATCAGCTGAGCATGTGTCTTGGAGCAATTGGATTTTGGTGAGGTTCAACTTTGGGGTTTTTGCTGGTGTTCTGATACTCTGTAAACCTAGGTTTATGGAGAGAAAAGGTACTGTCAAGCTGCATTAGATAAGGATTTTTCTTCTTTTTGTTGAATTGAGCAGTAGTGTGAAGACTGAACCTTAATGTAATGCACTGTAGTAAGTACACTTCTTCAAAGATCTTTTTTTATGAAAATGTTGTAGATTGAACTTCAAAGTATTCTGCATGATCTATATTGGACCAGTCAAATTTGTACTGGGTGTTTTCCGGTGGCTTTTATGGTTCTTATTTTAGTTGAAAAGTAAATTAAGTATCCATAATTAAAGGATCAGCATTCTAAAAGAGAGAAGTTTACATGATGCTGCCTGTGCAGTATGACTGATAGAAAAAGAGTTCACTATGGTTTTCTAACTTTTCTATATTTTTCCCACATGAAGCTTCTTGGGGGGATATACTGTACAAAGTATGGCTTGAATTTCCTTAAACTTTATTGTAGTTATTAGCATGTTATTGCTTCTACCAGCAACAAACGACAAAATCGTTTAATAATTTTTAAATTATACGGCAATGATATGGTGTCGGAGTGTTGTTAATGCAAGATCTCCGCTGCAAGATACGACATAGTCCGTTAATGCTTTTCAATTATTAGTATTTTTATTATTATTGTTTCCATAAAAGCCAAACTGCAATCTTTGTGTGAGATCTGATAGGTAAAGTCTTTATGCCATCTGAATTTGGAATTGAAGTAAATCTTCCTGGTGGAGCAATAATTTCTCCTGGATATTCAAATTAAAATTTTCTCTGATTTGGTATGTTTTTTTAGTCAGGTTGAAACAGAGGCTGCTATTTTATGGAATGGCATGCTTTCTTGCAGATGATAGTTAAACCAGCACAATGGCATGTTTTTGTGCAGATGATTGTTAAACCAGCATAATGGCCAGATGGAATCATTCATAAGCTAAAAGAAAAGGATAAACATATATTGGGCAACATGGATATACAGAGTGCTCTTGCCGAAGATCTTCTAACAGCACAGCTGAGGAAAGTTTGAATTTTCCTTCAGCAGTTGTATTACCTTCCATCTTACGATTCCCAGATACAAAATTCCAGATATCTCAGCAACAGTGAAGAGACAGATTGATCAGATTCTAGTTGTCGGAAAAACTAATTACTTATCTCCATCATCTCTCCAGCAAATCAGCATCAACACGCACCGTTGGATTATGTAAAGCCTTGCTTTCTTCTCCTTCAGAGCCCTACATCCTGGAAGCTGAACCTTGGGTTGTCTCCGAAGCGGAAAAGGTAGGCATCCCATTCCTACAAGAAGTTTTCCTTTTGTTACCTTAACAAAGAAAAGATATGTTGGGTTGAATTTGATTCCTCTGTGTTTAAGTTGCTGTTTCACTTTGTTAGTGGATAATAAGGCTGGTTTCTCTTTTTATGTAGAAATGTAGAAGAAGAAAATGGAGTGAGGAGGTTACACAAGGTTTGTTACAAAATTTGTCTTGGAGTGCAGTGAGTTACTAAAATATTTGTTGCTAGTTGAAACACGAAGTCTGTTGGCTCCTAGGGAGCTCCGCAGAGGCCCAAAACATCAGTTTTTCTGCATTCAAATGCTGCCTTTTACTGCTCTGGCAGTTTTGTGGAGGTGTTTCTGTTTAGCTGTCTCCTGTGGAAATTCAGCCAAGTGTTTTTTAAACACTTGGGGCAGTTAATGCATCTTTGTTCTTTCTGTACCAAACCAAGACACTCTTCAAAAGTTTTTCTCGAAGAAAAAAAAAATGGAGTTGAAATTGGGTTAATCATTTCAAATTTGCACATATTAATTTGGAGGATTTATGGATTTGGTTTAAGGATTAGTGGCAAATTAGAGTCCTTATAACTGGCTAATTCATTTGCCACCTGATGTTTGGAGGTTTTCTTTTGGATTAGGAAAGGACTTAATTGCACGGAAGCTTCACTATTTCATTGTCCTAGCTATAGTGGTTGCAGCGCAGCAACGCATATTGCAACTAAAGGTAACAAGAACCTTCACCATGTAGCAAAACGGATATTAAGGATTTTGTTATATTTTATGTTCTTGATACAGAGGCGGGAATATTGCAGCTTATATACAGATTTATGCTTGTGTTAGAAAAAATAATTAATATTGAGAAAATAAAACTCAGTCTACGTACTTTAGAAAATAAATATAGAAATTTTATGCTACAATTCCACTATTCTTCACGGCAAATTAACTTATCAAACATCCAGCGGCAGAAATAAGTATTAAATAAAATGTTATTTTGCATAATTTCGAGGTGTATAGGTGGTACTCTAATAAAGAAATTAAATCCAGTTGACATGTTGAATCCGGGATGATGTACTTTTTATTTTATTCACATTAATGGTGCGTATGTAAGCACATTATCAAATTTAGATCACATCTGATTAATTCTTAAATATATATATATATTGTGAAATTTCATTTTAGGAGTCCAAATTCCTTTAAAAAAAAAAAGGGTAATTTGATAAAATACTCACTGCGCTGTTAATATTTTTTAAAATACCTTTATCTTATAATTTTTGTAGAAATATCTTTTTTTTTTTCTTCAAAATATCATGTTATTTATAATACCCACACCCTTCAACTTTCATAGCTAGTCTAGTTATTAGATGGCGATTTTAGC
Organism: Rhamnella rubrinervis; assembly: GCA_007844105.2. Taxonomy (NCBI): domain Eukaryota; kingdom Viridiplantae; phylum Streptophyta; class Magnoliopsida; order Rosales; family Rhamnaceae; genus Rhamnella; species Rhamnella rubrinervis. The sequence continues at coordinate 14,892,900 of CM017584.2, forward strand.
CATGAGATAATTATTCTAGTCATTAGAGGCGATTCTAACCGTCATATGGTAAGTTTAGCCATCAAATGACAAGTATCATCATCAGATTGCGAGTCTAGCCATTAGATCGTGATTCTAACAAATAAATAGCGAGTCTACCTATTAGAGTTTGAGGGTATTTTAAAAATAGTGGGTATTTCTATAAAAAAAAAATTGTAGAACATAGATATTTTTAAAAAAATTAGTGACTCGGTGGACATTTAATCAAATTACCCAAAAAAATATAAAAGACAGACATTAAACTCATTTAATTGGTTGCTGCCGCATGAATAAATATAGGATTTTAGGGTTTATAAAATGGGGAAGCACAGCTACAACAAGGCATGGGAAGCCATGCATGCGGAGCTCAAGAGCTCATCTTATTAAAACAAGTAAAGACGTTATTGTGCATGCTTAGCAGCCATCAGAGAGATTCAGTGATGCAGTCCCTGTAGCGTGATTTTGAAGTAATAACCTGGCATGCATTGTACATAATCATATGGTTGGTGATCAAATTTCTTACTCAAAATGGACATGTAAATTCTGTGGGCTATATCTATACAACATTTTTGCATGACTATGGATGAGCTTAATTAATCGCTAAGGTAAAAGCCAATAATAGTTTCCACTTTAGATTGCCATTATTCTCAAATTATTTAATTCCGTAGATCCATGGCTCTCCTACTCATGATATTTGTAATAAAAACAAGGGGTAGATGCTCCACCAAATTTGTCGACTACTACTGGATCATAATTATTTAGTGCACATTAGCTGTAATTTCCAATTAGGGAGGATTAGATCACATGCCACATTGTAAGCTAATTTCATACACTTTCCAAAAAGGAAAAAAAGGGTGGCTAAGGAGATCTTAGTAAAATTAAAAGAGAGAAAAAAAACAAAAGCAATGCATAATGAACATGCAAAACGGCTAGTTTAGCAATCTAATGAAGATATGTAAAAAAAGATATATTTGTGACTTTTGAGTATTTAAATAATGACAACCCCAAAACCAAAAAAAAATAAAAAGAAAAGAAAAAAAGAAAAGAAAAGAGAGACTTTTTTAATAAAGCTTTGGAAAATATTTGGCGTAGAAGGTGGGGTTGGGATGTGAAGGCGTGCAATACGAACTTTGGTTATGATGGAGTTGAAGAGCACATGTCTTATAAAAGCACAGCAAACAAAGCACATCCTTTTACTCCCCTTTTCCTCCATTTGAGTATCAAGACGTGGGTTTGGTCTTCCAGAGTAATTTTTACCCAGTTTCAGCTTGCCACATCATGGGTATTCTCTTCATGTCTCTATGTATTAAGGCAGGTTGACGAAAATGTATAAATATATGGATAAAGAGCTAAGCTCCTTGGTGTAAAAGCCATAACAAATTTGAAAATAAGCATGCTATTATATTATATATATAGGATGCTTATATAGTAGAATGACAAACTATTCAAGAGAACAGGGCAAGTTGCTGTTTTGGTGGGGTTTGGAGGACATGGTGTATAGAAGCAGGCCTTGCGGTTGGTTATATTCTCAGTCAAATGACATGATTAAATAAAAAGATATAGACAGAAAAGAAAGGAAGAGGGGGACTGGCGAGGTTTAAAACCTTCCCCACATTGAATAATTACGCTTCCAACACCTTATTATCACCAATCCATGTTAGAGGAATCATGAAAGCTGACAAACATGAGGACACGTAGAACAAACCCTTTTGCTCTCTCTTCCAATCAAAACTTGTACATCTCAAAGAAGCAAAACGAAAATGAAAAATTTATATAAACAGAATTACAGTTTTAATATTTTAAGAAGCATCCCTTTCATGGTTCCACTAGACAGCCTTCACTTCAAACTCTTCTTCTTCCTCTCTCTTTTTGTGTGACAATGGCCAACTTAGCCTCTTCATTTGTGCTATGGTTAAGCATGTTACTCTATGTTTGCAGTGTCAATGTTATGCCAAAATGGGTTGCAGGAAGATCAAACAACTTCTATGATTTTAAGGTCTAATTAATTAAGGTTCTACTTTCATATATTCTTTGTCTGATTCTGTTTGTTAATCAAAAGTTTTCGTGTCACTTCAGGTACAAACTAAAAGAGTTACTAAACTGTGCAACACCAAGGAAATGGTGGTCATTAATGGAAAGTTCCCAGGACCTATTGTTTACGCTGAAGAAGGTGAAAACATCATTGTCAAAGTTATCAATGAGACACCCTACAATATCACAATTCACTGGTAAACCCCACTATCCTTTTAGTCTGTTGAATTGAGAATCAACTTATCTTATATGTCATTCTAAATTATTATCTCTTTGTTGATGGAAAACTTCATTCTTAAAGGCATGGTGTTTGGCAAAGGCTATCATGCTGGTACGATGGGCCTTCATACATAACTCAATGTCCAATTCAAGGTGGCCAAAGTTTTACCTACAACTTTACAATGGTGAATCAGAAAGGCACATTTTTCTGGCATGCCCATGTTTCTTGGTTAAGGGCCACGGTTTATGGTGCCCTTGTTGTCTACCCAAAATCTGGGGTACCGTACCCATTCAAATACCCCTATGAAGAGCACATCATTTTACTAGGTAATCAAATCAAACTTATGGTATGTATTCATTCTCAGGACTGACTTATAGAATGTAAATTAAGCATGAAAGTTTGGTTCTACGTGTATGTACATGTCAGGTGAGTATTGGGTGGAGGATGTTGTAAAGCTTGAGCGCTCCACTTTAGCAAGCGGTGGAAACCCTCCACCTTCAGACGCCTACACCATTAATGGCCAGCCAGGCCCCAACTACAACTGCTCGCAACATGGTAAACCTCTTTTATACGCATATTGCTCATAAATTCATAATAAATTTGATCACTGGATAAACAAAGTATTAATATTGATTACTTTTATACGTGTTGTCACCCCCAAAAGATACTATAATGTTGCTCAAGTGGGCCTGTGACTTCTCAAACACTTCGGATACTAAGATTCTTGTTGAATTTGTAGTCTAGTAGCTCTCTTATTCTGCATTGATTATTTATTTATTTATTTATTTGAATGTTATGATTTGTTTCAGATGTGTATAAGATTAATGTGGTCCCTGGGAAGACATACTTGTTGAGGTTGATACATGCAGGAATAAACATGGAGAACTTCTTTGCCATAGCCAATCACAAATTGACTATTGTGGAAGCTGATGCAGAGTATACAAAACCATTCACCACAGACCGTGTGATGCTCGGACCAGGCCAGACAATGAATGTCTTGGTCACCACTGATCAGCCAATAGGAAGATACTCCATGGCTATGGGACCCTACATGTCAGCCAGGGGTGTCTCATTTCAGAACATTTCATCAATTGCCTATTTCCAATACCTAGGCGCTGTGCCTAATAGCTTGTTCTTACCCGCTAAATTACCGAGCTTTAACGATAATCTAGCAGTTAAAAGTGTCATGGATGGACTAAGGAGCCTAAACACTAGTAATGTCCCCAAACAGATTGATGCTAATCTTTTTATCACCATCGGATTAAATGTCCAAAAGTGCCACTCCAATACACCAAAACAGAATTGTCTAGGTCTTAATAATGGGGTTATGGCGGCATCCATGAACAATGTAAGTTTTGTCAAGCCCAAAATCTCACTCTTGGAAGCTTATTATAAGAAAATCAATGGATCTTACACTGAGGACTTCCCTGGGGCACCCCTTAAGTTCTATGACTTTGTTAATGGGGCACCTAATAATGCTCCTAATAACACAGAGTCATTGACAGGGACTAGGACCAAGGTCCTTGAATATGGGACTAGGGTTCAGATCATCTTGCAGAACACTGGGACAGTCTCCATAGACAACCACCCAATTCATTTTCATGGTTATAGTTTCAATGTAGTGGGATATGGTAGTGGCAACTATAATCCACGAACAGCAAATTTCAACCTGGTGGATCCACCGTACATGAACACAATTGGAGTCCCAGTAGGAGGATGGGCCGCTATTCGTTTTATTGCTGATAATCCTGGTATGGTTGTTTGCATTTATTTAATTTGTCTTGAAACTGATTTCGTTTATATATATATATATATATATATATATAAAATTAAAATGGAAATGATAAATTGCAGGAGTTTGGTTTATGCATTGTCATCTTGATGCTCACCAGTCGTGGGGATTAAGTACAGCATTCATTGTGAAGAATGGGAAGGGAGAGTCCGAGACACTACCTCCTCCTCCTGTAGGCCTGCCACTGTGCTAGAATGTAGTTTTGGATTTCAATAAAACTGCCATTAATCCAACCAAGGATTCTTTGAGAGCAAGTGTGTAATAGTGTTTTTGGGTCCATTTTTCTCACAAGAAGAAAATGTGGCGGGTGTAAAGAAGTAGAAAGATTGAATGAAAAAAACTGCAGATTTAATTTTTCTTAATTCTTTTCATTTCTCTTTTTCGCTAATTTATTGAATAACAAGCAGGAAACTCCACAAGCGCATGGCGAGTAGCATAAGCAGATAAAGACACGTATATCTGATAATTTGAATCAAAATGTATAACTGTTACTTGTTCTGGAAGGAACGTTACTCATGAATTCAACAGAGCCCAAATGCCTGATTTGAAATCGTAGAGGATACACACATGATTGTCATAATTATACAAATTTATCTCCTTTTATATATCCTATAACATAAAGAAAATATTACAAAATTTACGAGTCAGTGGAAGGGAACATGTTGTTTGATTCATAAAACAATCATTGTGGATTAATCTTCTCTGAAATACAGAGGTTCTCTCCATTGTCGTTTTGTCTGGGTATAAAGATCAGCCTCTCGTTGCTCTTCAAGTTCAAGTAATCAACCTGTGAACAAAATAAGTCACGGAAATTAAGGAGGGAAAGCAATATTGCAGTGAAATCAATTGCAGAATGGAGAAACTATTAAACCTGCTCTGGATCAAGAATCAGAAGACAAAATGCATCTACTGGGCCCGCACAGGGGTCTAGAATTGCTTCATTCAGCGGTTGTTCATCTTGATATGGAAGACCAGGATCTAAATACACTAGTCTTGAACTTGGCGACCTGACAAACCAAGATTTCTCTCTTTGCTGTTCCATTCATTCAAAAAATGAGAGGAAAACATAAGGCATCTCATGTAGCAAATTTGTAAAATGCATGATGTTCAATATGATTTCTAAATCATTGCAAGCAGTAAAAAATGAGGATCATTTTGGTTGCATATATAAACTGTCATATTCCACTTTCCTTCTGTCTCATCCCAAGTTTTAACTAATAATTTCGCAAAAGTAACTAGTCCATAGCAGCAAACAATCTGCTTCGACATACTTTACATTATTACATCTCCCAGACATGATCTAATGTAAAATCAAACCTTTTCTTTTCACACAAGTTGTCCATCCCTGCTTTGGAAAGAAATCAGTATAGTGTCATTTACCCGAACTCATTTCATAGATATCATCAGTTATCTTCTATAGAAGAATAAGGATACTAATATCTCAAAAATTTCAATTCATGCTCATCAATGCCTCATGGCCTATACCCAAGTTATTATTATCACGATCACTCTCATCAGAACACCCATCTGCGAAGATACCATCTTAAAAAGCTGCAGGACTTGCACTCACTTCCTAGAACGCGCTAACCAAAATTTGAATCTTATGGTGGGCAGCAAAAATCTAATCTGTGCAAAGAATACATATAGATATGGTACATAAAAGGTGCTTCTGTCTCAATGGGGTCCCAATGTTACCTGAAGTTTTACAGGATCAGGATTTGATCCATCAATAATATCAATTGTTCCTTTAATCCGGAATTGCTCCCAAGTGTCAGTGAGGTACCAACATATCTACAGTGTTGAAAACATTTTTCAAAAATATAAGAAAACAATATACGCATACTCCAAAAGAAGCTTTAGTATCGGAACAGAGATAAATATATAAAGCAGCAAATTTTAAGTAAAATTCTGGGACTGAACATTAAAGTTACATCACCTCAGCAAATGGAGAATGCTTAAGCTCCTCAATCTGCATGTTTAGGCAAAATATCAACTCCAGAGATTAAAAAAAAATACGAGTGAATTTCAACCCAGCGTATACACACATATGGGAAACAAGCAAATTGGAATTTTTTATTATAAAATCGCAAATGAATTAAAAAAAAAAATCAAATTTTGAATCTTTAATCAGATAAATAGCCCCAAGTCATAAAACATCAATACTGAGAGGACTAGAAAAAAAAAACAAAAATCGACAACAATAGATGGAAGAACAATTGAAGAAGAACCTTGCGACTTCTAACATCGGTGTTGATTTGTATCTTATCGCTATCTTCTACAAATCCCCTGTAAGCCCAAAAAGCCATCAAATTTAACTTGCAGATAGAAAGAAAGCAGGAGAGTGGGGGAGAATACCTGAAAACAACGGTACGATTCGAAGGTCTCCCATTACAATCTACAGTTGCCTGAAACCCCATCATCGAATTATAAAAAGTTAAATATTGAAAAAAAAAAAAAAAACTGAGAGTTCGAATAAAGGAAAGGGAAAGAGTGGCCGAAGCTTGCAAGGTAAAAGAAGGAGGAGTGTTGAAGGTGGGAGTTGGATTCCAAGGCTTTGATAAGAAGGTGTTTCCAGTTCCATGGCGGTGTGAATGTTCCCATGCCTCAGCTTCTTCGTCGCGTCACTTCCACACCCTCTCAAAAACTCGACAAAGCCAAAATGCTGACTCATACTGAAATATGCATTATTTTAAGTTTTGATTGTAATATTAAAATATTAAGTTAAAAAAGGACTCTATACAATTTATTTATTAATTTCCTCTACCTGGAGGAGCACTGGAGGCTGTGCCGCAGTCAAAAAAAGCCCATAATATCTCATATTACATAATTATATAGAAACAATAATAAATAGGCCATATGTAAGCTTCAATCTTGAAGCCTGAGCATTGATTGGATGAACAAATGTCCGAGCAAGCAGAATACTTCACAAAGTAAAGGAATTGCAATAATTAACTTGGAAGAGATTTTCTAATCCTATTTTAATGCTAAACTTCAATCCCATTTAATATTTTGAGCATTTTTTGGATGAACAAATGTCCGAGCAAGCAGAATTAGCAAAGCTTCTTCACAAAGTAAAGGAATTGCAGCTGTGAGATTGGAGACTTGGAAGAGATTTTCTAATCCTATTTTAATGCTAATTCTTTTCGAATCCCATTTAATATTTTGAGGTCCTTCTTTAAACTAACATTCGGAGGATGAAATAAATTATATAGTCCCTGCTTCCATTAGAGTATGAGACCACACCTCTCCATAGTTCCAACTATCAATAATAATGTATACAATCTGAATACTCTCTTTATTTTCATCTCTTTTTAATTTTTATCCCTTTTGACTTTAAATCTCAGCCTTCATTTAATACTTAACAGACATAAACATGCCGCTTCACTTTATCATTTGATTTTTAATTATTTTTTGTTTTGCTAAATTATTATTTAACTAATTGAATGTATATTTTGATTAATCTACAAAAGCTAAAATACTCAAAATCACTATAGGTGCAGTTTATATAATTTGTAGGTGCTTGACTAAACACTCAAAATCCACGACTAAATACTCAAAATCCACAACATTTTTTTTGTTGCTATTTGTTCAGACATCTTATATATATTTTAGTTCTCTATTTAGAAAATAATGGTACATTACATACAAATTATATACTTTAAAAGTTACAAAAATAATTGTTTATAAATAAAAAATAAATTTCCTTTTCTTAGTCGTTAATTTTTTGCAACATATATATATATATATATATATATATATTTAATTAGTTAAATAGTTATGTGGCAAAACAAAATTTTAATTAGATTAAGAAAAGAATTAAATCAAATGATAGAATGAAATGACATATTTATATCAATTAAATGTTAAACGCAGCGCTTAAATTTAAAATCAAGGAAAGACAAGCAAAAACAAAGAGGGCATGTAAGCCACTACGGTTCTTGCCACAATCATTTCATGTTTCTTTTTTTTTAATTACTATTATTATTATTATTATTCTTTTAATTAGCCGTAAAAGCTTTTTAATGAATGCATTGCATGGTAAGCTCTAATACCTTTTTATATACAAAATTAGCTGTAGCAAGCACAAAACAACATCTTCAAAAATAGTATATCGCATGCCTAAGTATGTTTGTACATAAAGAGCTTCACATACACTTGGAATGAAAGAATAAATTGTCCTGCCTAATCCGAAAATGTTGAAGATTCATATGACAGTCATAGAAATACGACTTAATCTCCTTTCTTCATAAAGAATATATCAAAGTCGTTGATTGGGAATGTGTTTGAGTCATTCACAAAGCAGGCTTCACGTCATGGATTGATTGTTTCTGAAGTCCAGCACTTCTCTCCACTAACATTTGGTCTGGATGTAAAGGTTAGCCTCTTGTTACTCTTCAAATTCAAGTAATCGACCTGTGAATAAAGGTGTCAGTTACACTTAGAACAAATCAAGGGGCCAAAATAATAAAGCTTTGAAATGAATGGTAGATAAGAGAAACCATGGAACCTGCTCTGCATCAAGAACCAACAGACAAAATGCAGCAACTGGTCCTGTACTACGGTCTAGAGTGACTTCTTTGGGTGGTTGTTCATTTAGGATTGGAAGACCAGGATTAGGCCCCAAATACTGAAGTCTTGAGTTCAAAGAACTGGCAAACCAGCATTTCTCTCTTTGCTGCACCATTCGTTCCAAAAAAGTGTGAAAGAAAAACTAAAGGCATCTCAAGGAATTATAAATTTAATCATATTCATGAAACTCTTTGATGCTCAAGATAATTTCTAAGATGTCACCGAGACAGAAATGAGGAACATTTTTTTCTATTAGCATAAATGGTCATGTCCCATTTTCTGTTCATCTGATCCTATGTTTTAACTAATAATTTTCCCAAAGCAACTAATTCTAGCTAATAATCTTCATTGATGCTTTTCATTCTTACACCTCCCAGGAAAGATCAAAAGCAGAACCAATACTTTCTGGTGACAATGGGAAGAAATCTGAAAAGTGTCACTGACATAAAGCACATTTCAACTTTTATCAACTATTCTCAATCCAATTCACCTTTCATCAATAATCGCCTATAGGAGAACAAGGATCCTTTATCTCTTTATGATCGTCAATGCCTCGTGGATATACAAAAGTGTTCTTTATCATCGCCATTATCATTACTACTTCACCACGTCAGTCATCTTTAAACATACCATGTCAAAAAAAGCTACAAGAATTCCATGTGCAATAATGTAGTAAACGAAATTTGAAGTTTATGGTGGCAGCAACACAATCCAATCTCTACAAAGTACACATACAAATATGATATGCAAAATGTGCTTCTATTCTCAAAAGGTCCCTATTTTACCTGAAGCTTTCTAGGATCAGGGTTTGATCCATCAATGATATCAATCGTTCCATTAATCCGAAATTGCTCCCAAGAGTTGGTGAAGTACCAACATATCTACAACATCTATAAATTTTTAAGGACAATGAAGGAATGAAAATAATACAAGGGAAGATAAACAGCTTTAGTGAACAAGTTATTTTTAAAAAGTTTTAAAGAATATCCTCAAATGTTCATTTACCTCAGCAAATGGACAATGCTTAAGCTCCTCAATCTGCATTGTTCATGCAAATGGTCAATTCCAATAACCAAACATCCACTTAATCACAAAATCCAGAAGTAAAAATATGTGCTTTCCATTTTGAATTTCTAGAATAGAATTAAAAAATAAAAAACTTCAACTCGGCGCACAATTACGATTACCTAATTTTAATAAATTCTAGGAAATGGCAAAACAAAATGAAATCAAAGTTGGAATCTTTAATCAAATAAATAGCCTACCCCATAAGAACATTAAATACCAAACCGAGCAAGAAAATGTCAAAATTAATGTATTAAAGGGAAAAAAAAATTATAGATGACAAAGCAATAAAAGAAGAACCTTGCGACTTCTACAATCGGTGTTGATTTGTATCGTATCGCTATCCATTTGAAATCCCCTGAAAACCAAAAAATATCCATCAATTTAGGTTTACTATGATATAGAGGTATAGCTGCAGGACGGAGAGAATACCTGAAAACGACAGTGCGGTTCGAGGGTCTACCGTTACAACCCACTGTTGCCTGAAACCCCATCATCAGAAAACAAAAAAGCAATAAATCATCAAAAACTCAGACTTCAATACAAATGACAGAGAGAGTGAGAGAGAGCGAGTTTTAAGCATACAAGCTGAAAGAAGGAAGAGTGCTTGAACTGGGCGTTGGAGTCCAAGGCATCGAGAAGAAGCTGCTTCCATGGCGCTGTTACTGTTCCTCCCATGCTTCTTCGTCTTCCTGGTTCCTACGCTAATCCTTCTCTGCTATTTTTGCTGACTCACTATTCACTAATATTTTATTTATTTATTTATTTATCATTTTTGGTGCCACCTAAATGCGCCGTTAAAATTTTGAAGTTAAAACGTATTGGTTCTTGATGTGTTCGTAATTAAAATGCGTTATTCCAGACGACGGCGTTTTAAGATCGTAGCCAACAGCTCAAACGCCACTTCGCAGGGCGTTTTGCGTCTTGTATTTTGGCAAACATTCCCCGGCTGGTTGATTTCTACGACATTGAACATTATGCCGTTACTCGACTTATCAGCCTTTATAACTTATAAGAAGTCGTTATCGCCACTTTCATTTTTCCTCCAAGAATATATAACGGCGGTTATATATATATATATATAGTGGTGATCTGCTAGGCGACATCACCCACTGTAGCGCGAGCGTAAAATATTTGTTTAGCTGTGAAATTTTTGGCCCGTTTTAGACCCAATTTAAATTTTTTAAATACTATTTTGGACTCTCTGTGATTTCATCCTTAAAAGAATACGTTTATGCTCATCTTATAGCGGGCGATGTCGATGTCGCCTATCATATCATATATATATATATATATATATATATATATATATATATTTATAATGAAAAAGTGAGAAGAATATAGAAACAAAATGTATGAAAGCTGCTGAGTATGAAGTCTCATTCCTCTTGAGTTGGGATGTGTCACTTGGCCCAAATAACATGACTCGGGATGGCCAAGCAGTAACCAACTATGTGTCTGGGTTAATTACCGTTTGGCATTACTGTAAATCGTTGATTTTAAGGTTTTTCTCTCCGGTGTAATCTTTGTCGTTGTTTCTCTTCCTTAACAATTGTATAAAACCTCAGTTTTCCTTGATCTTTGTGTCACAAGCATTAATCAGGTAAAAGGTTTGAGGGTCTCTAGGTTTTTCGTAATTTTCCTTTTATTTTTCCCCGTGATTCTTCTATCTCAAACTCCCATTCTTTCTATTTTGATCTCAGAGTCTTTTATCTGTTTGGAGACTTAATGATCTGGGTTGAAAATCATATGTATGTAACACTGAGGGTGTGTTTTCTGTTTGAGTGTGTAAGAATTTGGTTAATATTACAGTGAACTTGGTTAGGGGTTTTGTGTTTAATCCCTACAAAAATATAAAAGGTTAGACTTCAATCTGGTAGTGGTTTGGGGGTTTTGTGTTTAATCCCTACAAAAATTGTGTTTAATCCCTACAAAAATATAAAAGGTTAGACTTCAATCTGGTAGTGGTTTGGGGGTTTTGTGTTTAATCCCTACAAAAATATAAAAGGAGTGAGACAATGTTAATGTAGTTTTCATGTACATAAAAGAGTATATGTGTCTGAGAAAGATTGCCATGTATGTGATAGGGTGTCTATGTATTTACAAGACTGATCGTGTCTATATAGAGGCGCTATCCGTGTAATTACGTAGTTGTGTATAAAAAAAAGTATTCATGTACTTGTGTACGCAAAAAAAGTGTTCGTGTGCTCGAGGTGTCTGTGTACATTGAGAGATTTTTCTTTTGGCGTGCCCATTACTTGAACCCAGTATCAAAAACACCTTTCCAGGTCACATGACTGCTAGGCTACAAAATTATAAGGTGCTCGTGTACACTTGAGAGATTTGTTCGTTCACAGGTGTAATTTAGAGTAAATATATAATTATTCTTGAAAAGTAAGGTAAATGTATAATTATTCCTGAAAAGTAAATTTATTACAAAAATGATATTGTAGAGCTTATCCGAGTTTTTCATAAATATCTTAAGATAGTGTTGAAAATGTGATGGACTATTGGCATTTACTAGTATAAGTTGGTGAGAAAGTAATGATGACGATAAAATTATTCTTACTCGTAGTCAATGGGATCATTTGGGGCGTACAGATGAGGGCGATTGGATTACGAAGCCAATAGCCATGAAAAAGAGCGTATTTGGATCGAGTGGGCATTTCGTGGAAGCCGCACTCTCCTTTGCCTTTGTAGATTGTTTCAACTTTGAAATATATGTATATATTTTTGACATTTGTTGTATATACTACGTATTATGCTTATAATATTATTATATCACTTTGGTGGTCCATTTAGATCACATGTATAATTCAACACGATTCCTCAGATAGAATAACAAAGTTGTCAAAATTTAAAAAGTCTAATTTGGTGCAAACCTCCTACATACTTCCAACTTTGAATGCTGTATATTATTATGTGAAAATAGGACTTTGTTACTTTCTAAGTATTTGGTACGTAAAACCCATCCGGGTACATTTATCTAATTATAGCATTGTTGACACACGTGTGTACATATACGTATGTTTGATGCTTTGACCTAAACAAATAAACAATCAAACTCAGGTGGCGGTGACCGACGATCGAGTATTGATTTGTAACAAAAGAGACTTAACAATGCCAAATTGCATTTTGATCTTTTATGCTTGCTTCTTCTTTTCCAAGTCTTATGCAAGTTCTAAGGAAAATTCATCTCCCGAATAATAAATTTCAATGCAGATGGATAAAGCCTAAGAAATATTTTATAGGGTATGAATGGAAACGGTCCGCCCTGTGTCTGGATTCATGAAGTTGGTCACCTATCTATGTGTGTGAAATTTAGTTTGAGCCAGTCTAAATAGAAAATCGACCATTATCTATGTGAATTATGCACAGATTGTCTATTAGTGATGAAATTAAGGGTGTAAAAATTTCCATCATTCAAATAGATCGGTTGAGAAGAAAATAAGTTCCATTAAGTGGTTGAATTTCGCAATTTATTAAGTTGTAGCTAAGACCGTAGCATTTGACTCGGGGACCAAAATGAATGTGGTGATGTACACGGAATGGGAGACGATTTTTAGCAACAAGAAAGGAAATGGAATTGAAGACCCATCCAATTTTGGCAGCCAATTAGAGATATTACACTTCTGCGCCTCTATATTCTTAATTGTGTTTTAAAAAAAATTACGTATTCAACGCTAACGCTGCATTCATCATCTAATACGAGTGTAGACAGCAAAAGGCGAGTCTTTTTATTAATTTTTCTTTAAAAATTACTTTTTTTAAAAAAATAATTTATAATAAATTAAAAAATAATGCAAAAAATTAGTATTAAAAAATGAAAACTTATTTGACATTAATTTTTTTCTTTTAAAAGAAGTAAAAATAATAAAATATAGTGTATAGTAAAAAATTAGATAAAAATTAATTAGAATATAGTGATACCTAAATTATATATTAATTTAAAAATTATTAAACAATTATAGATTTATATTATATATGATTTGAAACTAATTTTTATTAAAAGTATGAAATTTTCATAAATATATATGATTATATATTTACTAATTTATATTACTTACATATATATATTATTGAAATAAATTTATATAAAAGTTAAGATTTAAAATATAAAATATTTTATTTATTTAATAATTAAAATAATAATATAATAATAAAATATTTTTGAGACGTAAATTTTAGTTAATACACTTAAATTCATAAAATTTAAAATTTAAAAGTTGCCGTGGAAGAAAAATTATGATATTCTCAAAATATATACTCTTTTACTATTAAAATTATATTATATAAATATTAATATTAATAAAATATTAAATAATATCTTTGTAAAAAATATATACTCCATGAATATCAAAATTTTTTGAGTTGCCGTGACAACGTTTTAATACCTCTTACGACGCTGCTCTTAATTATAACCATTATAGTAGGGTGGTCCATAAAAAGTCAAATTGAGTTGGATTTGCGATCGTAAGTCAAGGTGGGACCCCACAATGCCTCTTGCATTTGCAAAAAAATATATATATATATAATATATTCAGCTACCGATTTGAAGAACAGAAGTTAGTCACGAGCTTAGCTAACACACTATCCAAAATTTGACACGAGACACAATTAGCTCAATTTTTTATTATTTTAATTCCCTAATAATAAGAATTATTTTTTTTTTCTTCTTAATTTTCTTTATTGTTTTTTCTGTAAAGAGACAATCCTTTAAATTAGTCAAAGGCTGATCACGTGATCACACCTGCTGGTGTATTAAGAACAGTTTAAATGGGATTTCTGATCCTATTAATGAATGAAAATATTTACTCATGTGATGTGGCATATTTTAATTAATTATATATAATAAATTAGTCAATTTTATTAATTATATAAAATATATTAATCAATTGAAGAGTGCCACATGTTGAAACACAAATTGTAAGCTTTATTCAACTAATAACTTCTTTTATATACAAGATATTAAATATATTACCGTTAATAGTAAATTATTAATAATAGTTGTGAATAATTAAAATTAATACTAGTTGAGGTGAAACAAATGATGATCATAAAATTAAAACATAAATTAATATGGGCATGCCCATCATCACCGCTAGTTAGTAATCTTTAGGTAATTTCTTAATTTCTTTAATTTAGCTTCTTCTGTTTTCTTCTATTTTTTACTTTTTATTTTTTGAGAAAAACGATAACACATACGTAAAAAGCAGATGAAAGTAATAAATAGTTTATACATTCATGTATGGGAGGTAGTAGCAGACAACTATATATAAACAGCAGTACCCTCGCACTCCCGCCCTTGCCTGTCTTTTTCGTTGTCTTTGTCAGAGGTAAGAGCCATATAATGGCCGCCCAGTCACACTCTTATCAGAATCTTACCAATTGCACTACTATATATAGTTTTAAAACAATTAAATTTTAATTCACATAATTAAATTTTAATATATATAATCAATGCTCCTGAAACAAGATCCTATAATGTATCTAACACCCAACAAACACCACACACACATATATGTGTTGTTCATACTTTTTTTTTTTATTTGAAAAAAAGGTTCTGGTTAAAGATTTACATTTACTTGAATTTTTTGGGTCTAATTTGCCGCTCAAGCATATACTTGTGGTACTCGTTGTATTTGTGTTTTAACAAAACCAATATCTACAGACTCAAAATCATCACAAGTAGCGTATAATATATTCGCCTGCGAGAATTTTCCTTAACAACTTTTAGGACTTGGAAAGCTTACATAAGCGTTTAAAAATTGCAGTTAAACAAAGACACGCACGTACGTGATGAACTTTGAGTCTACAATTAATTGAAAGGCAACCCTATAAGAATAATAAAGATTACGTGAATGACAATATATTTATTGCTTACGATATCTCTCTATACCAGATTCCAAGATTTTTTCATCACTTTGAATGCCATCACTTTATTCCTTTCTATTTCACATCCATCCAAAGACAAAGTCTCACCGATCCTTTCCACTCGAATCTCATTATTGAATTACACATTTTTTCTTTACCCGTTGATTAATTATTAAATGTAACAATACATATTCGCATGAAGTAATTACCCATTGAGTTATGTATATGTTGTATGTGATGTGTGTGTGTGTGTGTGTGTAACCACAACTTGCATTTTAATTAATTAGAATATGACACCATATAAATATACAACTACGTCATGCATGTGATTGATGTGTTGCTTGCTCACGTATCACTATCAAATATTTATAATGTCATCATCATTATTATTATTATTATTATTACATACTATTATTACATGACAGAGACTTAAAAGACCATTTGGTTTCGAAAGTGGCCAGAAGGTAAGCACGTGATGAGAGGAAGCTTGAAACGTTAAACCCTTATCATACACGAATTGCCTTTTTCATACGAATAATGATTCCGCAAAGGAGTCCAACTCAACTTGGTCATGATCTTCTGTCTTTAGAAGTTGAAGATATTCCTCGTAGAGCTTCTCTAGCGTGCCATCTTGTTGTGTTGGCACTTGAGATTGGCACTCAAAATCTGAGCCACTTACGAGATGATCATGCTCATGATCTCCATCGTCATCATCATCTACGAGAAAGCCAACACCTTCTTTAAAATTGCTCCAAGGAACATCAAAACCTGCTTCTCTAATTTCTTGGCTTGAAGAAGTACCACTTGTTGTGTTGCATTCAAAGCTGTCATTTCTTCTGATTTTGGAAAACGAAGTAGTAACTCTAATGGGTTTGGGGAGATGAACCTTTGGCCTAAAAATTTCTTGTTCTACCTGATCACGATCTGTTTTGCTCTTGTTCACCGTCTGCTGCTTCTTCTTCTTCACGTTGCCTTTGCTGTTTTTGGTGTTCTTCTTTCTCTTTGTTTCTTGGACTAGTACTGGCTCTGATAGTTTTCTGTGAGTGTTCGGGTCGGTTCCTTGGCTTCTGAGTCGTTTGCTAAGGTGGGTGTTCCAGTAGTTCTTGATCTCGTTATCGGTTCGACCAGGAAGCCTACCGGCGATGAGAGACCACCGGTTTCCGAGAAGGGAATGCAGTCTGATAATAAGGTCATCTTCGTCAGGAGTGATGTTCCCTCTCTTAATGTCGGGTCTTAGATAATTCATCCATCTTAGTCTGCAACTCTTTCCACACCTAAGCAGGCCTTCATGCACCAACATACATAATATTACTCATTAAATATCAACATAACAAGAATGACTGCTTAAAAGAAATAAAGAAACAAATAAAAAAACAAGAGCAAATGCAAGTGCTAAAATATGATACAATGAACTTGAAACATATATACACTGCATATTATATAAAAATACCTGCTTTTTTAGGCAGGGATCTCCAATGGCCTTCACCATGAGCTTGAATATACTTGGTAAGCAGTGTGTCTTCTCTGGGAGTCCATGGACCTCTATGCAAACCCACCTTTGAACAACAAGGAGCTCTTCCCATCTCTATATCTATAGCTAATAGCTGATAGAGAAAGAGAGAAGGTGGTGGTTTCCAGAGAATGAGAGGAACAGAACAAAGCTGGCAAACGAGAGTTGGGATGCTCTGCAGAGCACAAAAATATCACAACCTTTCTTCCCTTTTAAACCGTAAAAGGTCAAGGTGGGACTGAGATCAGTAATTTCAAAGGTTTTCTTGTTTTACCAACAAACCATCTCTCCACACATATGGTGTTTATTTATATTTTAGTTGTATTTAATCTGTTAATTTTTAATATTTAATTTGCCAATTGATGAGAATATATTAGGATTATAGACTTATTATTTAAAATTCTGAAAAAATTATAAAAATTAAATATATAGTATTCCTAATAATTTAAAAAATTTTTTATTCATAAAAAATAAACGACCTCTCTGCTCAATTTTTTTTTTAATTTTTTTGAGAAAAGTTTATTGACTACCAACGGTGGCTTTGTCTTTGTACAATTCTATGATGACTGATACAATTTTTTTATTGAATTTTCCGAGAGCACCTTTTATTATTATTTTATTACTGAAATGATCACATTTTGTAATACAATTGTTAATTTTGGCCCAATTGAAATTACACTTGTATGCACGTAACTCAACGACCCTTCTTCCTATCTGCCCTTCTCCATCATGCTCACGCCACACATTCCAAATCACATATTGGTCTACACAAGTGACTCCCATTACAGAAATTACTGTATACGACAGATAAATCACCACCATTAATCATATAGGGAAACATAAAGTTACGGTTTGATCATCAAATTAAAAAGTCATGATAGTCAATTGATACTGTGAGGACCCTGCAGGAATTTATATATAAATATTTTTCAATTAAGGATTAATTAATTAATTAATTAGCACCAACAATTTTAAAGATAAACTAATCAAGTTTTTTTTTTTTTTACATAAAAAAATTCAATGGAATTTCTCATCGAGATACTGAAAATGATAATACTATTCTATTCCATGAACCAACTACAAACTTACATGAGCTTTTCATTGCCTATAATATATTATAGAAAAATTAATGATGAATTTAAATTAAAGATCTTTTATCAGGAACCACTCTCAAATGCTTGCAGATTACGCGGGTTGGTACTAATTCTAATTAGATTGCTATTTTAAAAGCATGATTAAGGTAACGTACGTTCTTGAATAGGTTAAATTGCATGCACCAGCTAGCTAGCTAGCTAGCTACTATCGATATATATATATATATATATATAGGCCATTATTGATGTTGAATATTAAAGAGCTTCATCCTTACATGCATATTTTACTTTAGGTATTTGGATTTCTAACCGTAAATGATATATAGTTAATTTGTACAACTTCTTAGTTGGGAAAAGGAAAGCGGACATGTCTGCATTATTCAACGTAGTTGTTGGAAGCAAAATTATTGTGTGTTTTAATTATAATATAATAAAAATAATATGCTATATATATAGATCTTGGGGTTATAAACAATATCATTATTATGCTTATAATATGTAGCAGTTGAGAGCAGCAGATGCAGAGGTCGCTTTACATACAGGCACATCATTCATTATTGACTGATTATACATGTAGGTAGTCTCACTAAAAGCTGGCTATAGCCACCTCATTGTTTTCGGTTCGCTCTTGTTTATTAAAAGCGCTTCTTGTGCGAATGGTCCATATGTTTTCACTGTAAAATTTCACAAACGACAATACTCTTTGTGATTGATTTAACATATAAAAAGGGTATCATTACAGCTGCAATATACATATCATATCACATATATATATATATATATATATATATACATATTCTTCATAATTTGTTGTGAGCGGTATTTTCTTGTACTGATTAAGATTCAAAAGAAACAAATTAACTAGACCATGTAACATGTGCATAATTGAAGGCCACATGTATGCGAGGAACAAGGTTAAATTAAATTTCTATCATGCAACCAACTCTGTCGGATTAGTTACGTCCAAACATGTGGCTCTATTTAAGGAGTTAAATATATATCCTGAATTAACCTCCGCCACAATTTGCGTTGTATTTATTAAATAATACAAAGACCATTTCCAGCGAGAATCATCAGTAGGCTGTACGTGTTGTTATTGATCGCAGACTTGAAGTCGTGTGTCTCATGAGCACTTCACGTACTACTACTCTACTACGTACTATACTACTGAACTCTAACTCTTAGCCACCATTCTGAACGTTAATTTATATATATAAATATATATTTTTTCTATTTACTTAATAAATTTTATTATTCTCTGTTTTTGGTGAACTTGTTTAAATGGATGGTGGTTTTAATCTATATTAGAAATTAATTAAGAAAGAAAAGGGTTTAAAACAATCAAGGAAATTAGGAAAAGAAAAGAAGGCCCAGGTGTAGACTTGGACCACTTGGTACTGAAATCTGAATTCAATTATTGGTTTCTCCTTTAAATTAATTTGAAGATGCTCTCCAAACTGTGAGGAGGAGGAGGGGTGATGTTGCAGAGAAAGCAGCCAAAACAGTCGAGCATCCAAAATCCACTGGCCGTGGCCTTTTAATTATATATGTACCTAGGAATAGAATTATTAATTGATTCAATGACCAGATAAACTGTTGAATGGTTCATTTCATTGGACTGCCTGTCTGTGGGGTCCCCCAACAGGTTCTCTTCTGTAAAACGACGGCAGTCGTATCATTATCATATGTACTGTCTTCATCAATTGGAACCACATGTATTTTGCCCAAAACAAAAAATTGGAACCGCTTGTATGATGTTTGTGTATGATTTCCAATCCAACACCCCCTAATCAACGTTAATGACATATATATTTAAAGCTGTCGCCGAGTTATGTATGTATGTATATATATATATATATATATATGACATGGGGGGTGGGATGGGGTCCTATATTTATAGGGCTATATAATCCCAACCTACCTACTCATGAATGTGTGGAAAAAAAAACAAAAATAAAAATTCAAATCTTGTTTTCCAACATTGCTCATGGAGTTGTTCAGATACACAAGATGATCGAGTTTCCTTTTATATCCATTGACGAAAACCTACCAAATGTTCATTGTTTCTTAAAACCCAAATTTAATTAATTGTTCATTTCCATTTCACATCCACGACTACCATGTATTTCTACCTATAAGAAAAATCTAAATAAATAGAAATATTAAAGAGTAGATAAAATCATTTAACAATTACTTAATACATAATGACTCGCTTAATTTCTTGATTTCATAAGAGAACCAATTCCATCATTTTTCAAATGATGGAAATAAATTAAAGAATGTAAGAAATACAATTGATATAAATTTTATATCATTTGAATTTTGATTCCATCTGAGTAAATACTATAGACCCCCACCAATTGGCCCACCAAACAATCAAGACTGCTTCAAAAAACTTACAAATTGCTTCAAACTCATATTATACTTCAACTAAGGTCGGCTGTGGCTGACAACAATTTTGATTATTTCCAGATTCGTAGCTTCAGGAAACCAATAAAATACTGAATAACTCTGGCTTGACTGCTTCAGAAAGAAATCTCAACTCTGGAAAATCTCTGGTCTCAAAGTCTAGTTGGGTAATCCGTAATTCTGAAATGATCTGATTCGTCCATCCCAGCCTGCAGTTACAATAACCATACCCCATGCATGGGGACAACCAATCATGCTCTGACAAGATGATTTCAGAAGCTTGTACTGGGATTTACACATTGCAGAAGACACTAACAATGAACTTGAAGGAGGAAGCTGCTCCTCCGGCCAGGTTGCAGATCCCTTGGGTGCCAAAGACTCCGAGAAAAACCCACCATGGCTCAGAGACGAATGACTGGAACTCGATGATGAGAATTGCATATTTTGCAGCGAATTCTCACCCAACTCATATCCTTTGACCATCTTTCCTGATCACAACTTCTTGTGTCAAAATGAAAATCAGGATATGCTGATGTTCTAAATGTACTTGACAAACAATCGCTACCGCTAGTCATCCTACACCAGGGTATAGCAACAGAAGCATTGTTTGAGAAGAAACGTTCATAAGACCAGTGGTTTTTTGCTCGGCCCACGGGTCTTTCCTCACTACTGCAATTCCAAATATATACATTAGAATCCTCACTTGCTGAAACAATGTGTGTCCCATCTGAGGTGAAACATGCAGATGTCTGGCTTCCAGCATTACGGAGGCCTGAAGATGGAAAATAAATAGAACAGCTTAAAATTATAGAACAGGTATTTGATATTCTAATGATCTTTAGATTGAAGGAGCAGGCGACAAAAAATTGGCCCTTGTTGCCATATAAAAGCATCGAATGATTAAACATTCAACTGATTGTTTTAGATTTATGGTCCCAATTCATGCAATAACCAGATGAGAAACTCAAAACATTCTAGATAATAATAAGCAACACCACCAACCTCGGTATTTGCAGATAACATGAACCCCAGAGAGAATCCAAACTTGTGAATCGGCAGATGTAACCATTAGTTTGCTCGGGTCAGTTGGAGAAAACTGTGAAACAGTACAGATTCCAATGCATAAAATGAAGCCTAATGAAAGGGAGACAGAGAATTGGGAGCAAACAGATAATTGATAGAAGAGCGCACCCACCTGAAAGCCAGTTATCCTCTTGAGTGGTGACTTCTTCTTACCCTGCAAGCATATTTGAGCATACAATTGCAGATGATTATCTGATCCAAGCAAAACAAAGTAGTTAGTATTCACTAAAGCAGCTTCTCGTGGATACATACCATTAATCAATTATCATACATGCAAACTTCAACGGATCTGAACTGGATTTCAAAGGTATACAACTTCGAACTTTTCTTCCCCTAAGCAGTAGCACATAAAATTATATGGATCCGCAGATGTGTCAATTTCAAACTAACATTCATTCCATCAAATAGTAAAAGTTCGAAGTAGACAAAATAGTGAAATACCTGATGCATCATAAAAGTGGCAATCACCATTCATGGAGCCAACAATTCCCCCCTGCATGAATAAGACAATTAAAGAAAAACCTTGGCGGAATTCTGATGGAAAAGAACTATTCCAAGAAAGCTATAAAGGGAAACATCTTGAAACCTTTCCATCTGGGCGATAAGATACAGCTGTTACTATTTCCCTCATATCAGTCCAAACAACAACTTGGCAACCAGAAATTGCCCAAATGCGAACTTTACCATCTATAGAACCACTGATAAAGTAATTATCATCCACAGGATTAAATTGAATACTTGTGACTGCACCAGGCAAAAGCATGAAGACAACGAAGTCAGAATGGATTGAAATCATAACACTCCTGGTCAATGTCATACCATGAGGTCTGATATGCTTCTAATCAGTTAATACAGTATAAAAAAGAATCAAAGCAGCAACGTCCACACACCATAGTTATTGTGTGAAAATACTTTTAGGCACTGATCGCATCCGACTTGCCACAAGCGTACGGTCTTGTCTACAGATGATGACAACAGCTGGTGTAAAATTGAAATTAGACACTAGAAGTGCAATTGAATGCAAGAAAATGGGAAAGAGTAAATTAACCCCGAAAAGTTCATTAACCTTGTTTTTCGACCATGAGAGGTCCAACACTGCACCACAATGCCCATGGAAGTCATGGATTGGTTTTTCTGATATCTGGAAAAACTTTGGAGGGAAAATGACACAAGATGAACCAGATTGTTTCTTCATATTCTTCAATTTACCCTTTTTCTCCCTCTCCTCATGAAGAGAGACTAACTCGCCTAGATAATTAATCCTGAAGTATGCATGTGAAGGATCAGTACCAAGAATGTCAAACTCATCCCCTCTCTCTGATTCCACAACCTTCCATACACGCACAATTCCATCTTCACCAGCACTTGCAAGGTACTGACCGTCGGGACTGAATTTCATTGTTAAAATTGAACCCTCATGTGCATGCATATCTTGTCGCAAATAAAGTGCTGAGAATTCCTTAGACCGCTTCCTGTAGGACCTGACCTTAACTGTTTGAGCCCTATCCCCTGCAACTGGATATGAATGATTGCAATTCATATTACCGGGTTCCAATTGCCTATCAACAATGCAGGCCACAGCACCTATTCTCCTCAACCACCCTTTATTTACCCTCTTTCTAGCCACCTCTGAATTGGAAGGTTTTCTAACTTCTCTCTGCATCATTCGCTGAACAAAAGGGGATAAACCAAGACTCCTCTCGAACTCCTGAACAGTAAGTAAGCTATCTGAACCCACCTCTCTCAGTCTCGTCAGCATCCCATCCTGTCCCAGTTCATCCACAATAAACTCTGTCCCATCATCCAAATTTCTGATCCTACAAATGAGATTTTCTACAAATGTCTCATCTAGGAATTCTCTAGCATCAGTAGACCAGCAAGAAATGGAAGATTGACTTGAGGAAAACCCATCATCAAAACTTGATGATCCTAAAACTGCACCACTATATTCAGTAGTTCTATCAGTCTCCACCCCCAATTCATCACAAGATGTACTACCAGGATCTTCTCCCACTATTTTCTCCTCACTTAAACCGATCCATTTTAAAATGAATTGCGTCTCTCACGAATGCTTCCCGGGTTCTTAATCCAAACCTCATATCCTACACTAGCGGGAAGAGCAACAACAACCCCACAATCAGAATCAGTGCTTTCAGGGGAATCAGAGTTGGAATCGGAAACAGAAGTAATGTCCTCGCGACTGTCAAAGTATTGATCCTCTTCTTCACCCAAGCTTCCCATCACGCCTCAAATGCTCAACCCATAAAACCACCTCTCCGCAGCCCTAGACAGCATCCCATACGCTACCTATGGATAATCTACCCCAAACGTAAGATCCCGAAACAAAAAGAAGATAATATTCAACTACCAAACCTTCATATGCAGCACCAGAAACACAGATCCCAACTAAAACACAGAGAAAACAAGCAGCTTTGAAGCAAACACAGAGTTCAAAACCAGTCGATACATAAAACGGTGCAAACCAAAACTAGGCATTTGTTGCACATTAACACCCAAATGAAAATATGAATCAATAATAGAAAAATAAAATAAAGCAGCCAAGATACAATTAAAAAAAAAAAAATTAAGACAAACAAAAAAATAATTTAGCGGGTGGTTTATGCACCTGGGATATTGATGATTAGTGCGTCAAACCCAAAAGTCTAGCAATTCATCATCACCGTCATCATCCATCACCATGAGGATTATCCAGCTCTGCGACTGCGACTTCATTCCAGAAAGAGTCCTAAATTTAAGCAGGCTTTAAAAAAATTGAATAACAAAATAACTTCAAAAACATATTTTATTTAAAAAAAGAAAAGAGAGAGAGAGAGATCAATATTTTACAACAAAAAATTAAAAAGATAAATAACAAAAATCTCCAGGGGAGTGAAAACGGGTGGCCCGACGACCGATTTGTTCAAGGACTGTTTGCGTTGTGTGCGCGCACTTTACTGTTCCATCCTATATATATATATTTTTCAACATATTATATCTTATAATATTAACAATTACATGTATATTATACCAACCCGGATTAACAATTACATGTTTAGATCATTCACCAAAAAAAAGAAAAAATTACATGTTTAGATCCAATTGGTTATAATGCAGGTCTAGATTGTTGGTGACATGCAGTAATTAGTATTCTAATATAGAAAATTTGGGTAAAGTCGATTTTTTTTTCGCTAAGCCTTGGATTAATATTGTTTATCCTCAACAAATTAAGTTACTTAATTTACGCGGTTAATTCGTGATTTTTAATTAGTTTTTACTTGTCCGGGTTAATTAGGGAAAGAAATCCAAACCACCCGGAATGGGATAATTGAAGTTAGGAGGAGATTACAAGGCGATTGAGGGATATAAGTAGAATAGGATTTGCATTATCATTTCCAAACTCCTAACTACAATACATATATAAATTTACATAATTATTTTTCTGAAAAAAATCATGTATATATACCAAGTATTTATAATAAAAAATAAAAACCGTATATATATATATATATATATATATATATATATGTGTTAAGTGATCATGCATATATATGCACACACTAAGTATTTGCATGCATGCTTCACCCATTTGTCAAACTCCATTTTAGGCCCAAAATCACGCAGACACACCCAATCCAACACAAGGTGTATATATTAACATCATTCAATTCAGTCACATGAACGTTTTCTTTAATTTAGTTATGAGATAAACAATAAAGCAATATTTCACCACGAGTCTACTCTAGGGTATTATTTCTAAATGCTTCCTAATTTCCTAACATTTATATGGCAAAATTTTTTTTAATTTTTTCAAAATAAAATTACTACTGTAAAAGGAAAAAAAAAATTAATGCAGAAACATGATCTGATGTGATAAATAAATAGAAGCTGAAAAAGGAAGCAAATTTCAGAATGCAGACAATGTTTTTATTAAAACTATTTTGGTGGTTGTCCGTTGTTGAAGCAAATTTTGGCCATGCACACCCGAAATTAAACAGCAACACAATGCGTAATTGTCTCTCAGCTAGTCGACTCAAACAGTAGGTTGGAATTGAAATATACACATACATGAATATTAGATGTGTGTGTTTGTGTGTGTGTGTATATATATATATATATGAAGTGCTTATTTAATTTATTCTCAAGAAACCGGCCATTAATACACGTTTCCAACACATGATATTGACTGTAAAATTTGTAATTTTGGTGGTTAGCCCTACAAATGTTCTTCTTTTTCAACTTAGGTCGCCACTTGTTTTACATCTCTTTCACATATGTGTGTATATATATTTCTCATTGTGCCACATGTATTGCGCACTGCCTTTCGTTATTTTCATAGTCTATGCGCTCTAGCTAGTATCGTGTGTATCCTATTTGAAAACGAAGCTTCACTCAATTTTCTACATATATATATATATATATATATATATATATACATATATTAATTATTGATCGTGGGAGGGGACGAGGGTAGGTGTATATGTTGAAATTTTATTTGTTTATTAATTAGAGCTATAATTAATGTTATATATTATCATTAATGTGGACCCATAAAATTAATAAACTAGCTTATTTAAAGTATGATGTTTCATCTAAATTTTGGTTCTTCTATAATATATGTATATATTTATTTATATTTCGGAAAAGATATGTGGACCCTTGAACGTGCTCAATCTTTTTTATCGTAAGAATCATGCCAATGGACCCATAATATTATTCTAATATATAATTTTTTTTTTCACTGAATTTTTTTGTTATTTGTTAATTTTAAATAAATTTAGAACTAAGCATTATTTTTCTTTTATGTCTTTTGTGTAGCCAAGAGGTAATGAAAGAAAAAATAATTAGTCAAGCGATAAATAATTCACATTAAATTAATTCTATTAACATTACTTTCTCTCAGCTAAGGTTGACTATATATGGTTTTTTGAGGTCAAAATAAAAAATTGTCTTTTAACCATTTAAAATCAAAATTAACATTTTATATTTCAAAATTTATTTTCTTGGATCAATTTAAAACTTTTTAAGATGAAAATGAACTTTTTGGGAATCATAATCAACTCTATGCGTTAATATTGAGCTTTTATGGTCAAAACTCAAAATTAACCTTTTTGAGATTAAAATTAATCTCTTTTAAGTTTTAAATTTTACCTTCTTGGATCATAATCAATATTTTAGAGATGAAAATGAATAACAAATTATTGACGCTTTACATAGCTTCGACGACGAATGATGCATGCATGGCTAGGAATTACGTATTTCTCACACATATAAACCTAGCTTATTAGCTAATACGTGTACCAGCAAACTGAATCTGAAATTATTCTCTAACAAATTAAACCACACCCACATCTACATTTAAAAGACGTATACGATCCAACTACACAAAATTATAATTATAATTCACAAAATATTCCAATAGTTATAATAATAATTACTACTTTTTTTTTTTGGTAAGACTAATAAAATTAGTACTGGTTGGTTGAAATTGCAAACTAATTGTTGAGATCAGATATTAATTTACAGGATGGGCTGAGAACGTACGTGCAGTCTCTGAAAGAAAGAACACCTCACTGCCCTCATGTACATATGATAACGTTCGTAATTAAGAAGCCCAAATCCTTAATTAGACAACCACCTCGTCGGCTGGGCTCTCTACTTGTTTAATTAATGCATATATGCATGTATATATATAGGCGCACCAAAGAATATAGCGTAAAAAATCACATCATAATAAATTGCATTCTTAAAAACTTCCACTTCAATTAACATGTGTTTTATTTTTAATCTTTTTTTTTTTGGTAAATATAATTTTTAATCATTTTATTCGCTGAGAAATGAGTTTGAATTTGAATTCGTCATAGAAAAGTTGATTAAGGTCTGCTATCAAAATGGACGGTGGCAAATTAAATTCATGCTTTTCACGTTGAAATTAAAACATGGTCTATGGCCGTGACATATTTGGAACTTCTATTCTTAATTTATATGCTGGTCTCCGTCTTGATGATGGACATGAATCAAATGGTATTAGCCACTCAAACAAAATAAATACTTAATTAGTATAATTTTATCAACTTTAAAACAAAATATTCACATAAAAATAATTTTTCAAAACATAAGTTGAGACTCATTAAACATAAAAACATTCAAAACCAAATATAAAATGGCCAAAAGAATAGTACACATTGAGAGTAGGGTGGGGTGAAGAACAGGGGATTAACATTTTCCCAATTAGAGAATCGCCACTGAGATTTTGTTAGAATTGGATGCGGGCTGTTTGGAACAAAATTAATTCAAAACCAAACGGGTCGCTATCCTATAAAGAAATTGAAAATTAAATATAATAAAATAAACGAAGACAGAAGCCCATAGGGTCTACACAACACTCAGATTTCTAATTTTTCAATCCTAACCAAGCCGGGCCCGCACGCACGATTTGGGTCCCACTAACTGTTGCATTTGTCGGCAACTGTCGGTTCTTTCCCTCCGAAAAACCTCTCAATTTTTATTCTCTACTAATTTAATAATTGGTTAATTACACTTAATACTTTTATATTTTGTGAATATAATCGTTATATTTTTAATTTTAAAAAAAATTCATTCTTAAATTTTTTATTTTCATAAAAAAAATGATCCTTTTGTAAAAATTTTATATCTGATAAACTATATTATGTCAGCATCCTAAAATATTCAGTTAGCAGTTAATATTATATATATTTTTCAAATTTATTCATTCAACTAAAATTTTTGGTTGTGAAAAGTTTATAACTTTATTTTGATTGAATGATTTTTGATATATATATATATATAATATTAATTATCAATCGGATATTTTGTGAAAATTTATGTGATATATTATGTTAATTTTGATAGAAAAATTTAATAAATTTTTTTTATAGTTAATGACATTTAAAAATATAAGATGAGATTATTTAAATTAAAAATGCATAAATTATATTGATACACCTCTAAAATATAATAGTTGTAAATATAATTAATCCTAATTTAATTTAACTAATTTCCTTATTAATAACCAAACCTTATCTTTTATTTATTTACTAAAATACGTAGCAAACGATGTCATTTCATACAAAAACCACTAGGGTTAATCAATTACAACATTCTTAGGGTCCATCTGAAGAAAATTGTAGGATTTTTCCATTAGTTCATATGGAAAAACTACTTACTTTCAGAATTTATTTTATTATTTTTACTAATTGTGACAAAGTAGAACGTAGGTTGGGGTTAAAAAAATATTAGTTGTATGTGCCAAAGAAATGTTTTTGGAACCATTGTCGTCCTTAAAAGAGGTGCGCAAATTCAACTGCGAATGGTGGAATGTCATGCCCCTGAAGTTAATTTATAGGCTAATTAAGCTATATATTGAGACTACATATATATATATATATATATATATATATATATAACATGTATATATGCTTTAGAGAAATGTATAATATGATATGTTTATTATATAATATATACATATAACATGTATATATGCTTTAGAGAAATGTATAATATGATATGTTTATTATATATATATATATATATATATATATATACTTTGATTACCCTCCAAGAAAACAATAGGAGGTTACTTTTAGAGAGAAAGAGAAGATGATTTTGATTGATATATACATAAACAAATTAACACCAATCTAGGTAGCTGATTAAAGATCTTTTCGATAAATCAAAAAAATCTAAATCAGTACTAGTATACTGCTCATGAATGGTCCTTTATGCAATTAGAGAAACAAATACAGAGAATGAAATAAGTAGGATAAAGCACAAGAACCAAAGACTTTTTGCATGATGAGGTCAAAAAGCAGAAACCCATCACTGTGCATACACTCAAAATTCCATCAACAATAATAGGTATTTTTATTTTAATTATTAAAAACAAAAATCAGATGAAATCAGACAAAAATTCCCACATAGCAGAATAACACCACCAAAAGCAGCAAGCAATGATGCACTTGATATATTAAATTAAACGTAGTCAAAACAAACACATCCAACACCCTCTACTGTTTCTTTCATGGTTCATAAAAAGTAAGCAAAGCAAAGCCCAAAGGCAATCTTAAAAACATTCTTTCTCGCACTAACACCAGCTGCAGACAAAGGAGAGCTCAATACTCTCTCTCTCTCTCTCTTAACTCGCTCATCACTTGCCTTTCCTTCCCTTTTCTTGATCTTCTTAATTCATGGATACTGCTGAATGGCAACAGGTGGGGTTAATTCTTTTATCATCCGTGTGTTTTTTTTTGTCCATTAATTATTTAATATTTTGCAGTTTTGAGAGTGCCAATTATTCTGGGTAAGGTGTGAAGAATAATTACATATAGATCAAAGTTTCACAGCTATTACAACCTGTACAGATTGCTATATATGGGTTGTTTTTTAGCTGTAACTTCTCTCTGTAAGATGATGAAATTCATGGCATCTGAAAGTTCCTTTAGTATCTCCTTTTCTTTCTTTTCTTTTTTTATTAAAAAAAAATAAAAATCAAAGACAAAAAGTTTATTTTGTTCCGGTATTTACATGAAATTAAAGCTAGCACTGCACTTTTCCTTTCTTCATCACCTTTTTGCTTATGAAGAAAAGAAAAGTCATTATTTGTTATTATTGTTTTTTTTTTTTATATATATTTCTTTTTCCCCTCTAATACCAGAGATCTGTCATGTGTAATTATTTGTTTTAGTTTTGTAATAGAAAATTAAAAATATGGTTTTCTCTAATTCTCTTTTGTTGTTATATATAGGAAACTGGATTGGTGAAGAGCATGGATGAGATTGGTTCTAATGCATGTACAAGGCCAGCTCATGTGTTAGAGAAAAGGGCAAGGCCTCAAGAGCAATTGAACTGTCCAAGATGCAATTCAACAAACACCAAGTTCTGTTACTACAACAACTACAGCCTCACTCAACCAAGATACTTCTGCAAGACGTGCAGGAGGTATTGGACGGAAGGTGGGACTCTCAGAAACGTCCCTGTTGGAGGAGGTTCAAGAAAAAACAAGAAACCTATTCCACTTGCATCATCAGCTTCATCTAAGATTTCCGATCTTAACCCACTGAGTCTCTCGCAGTTCTCATCTCAAACACATAGACCCCATCAAGGCCAAGACCTTAATCTGAGTTTCCCAGGCATGGACAAGTATTATGGCGCAACCCAATACGTGGAGGTGCCCAAAAGTGAAAACGAGACTGGTGGTCCTCATCAGCAGAACCATGGTTGTGCAGCTTCAACCATGGAGCTGCTTAGGAGTAGTAGTAGTGGAATTGCTTCTAGGGGTTTGAATTCATTTATGGTCTCAAGTACTCCGATGCAGGATTCAAATACACTTAATATGTATCCATCTGCAGGGTTTTATTTGCAAGACGTGAAACCAAACGTTGGGTTTTGTGTTGAGGGATCACTTGGAAGTAGTAGGTATGGGATTCAAGAGAATAATAATATTGGTGGAAGGATCTTGTTTCCTTTTGGAGAACTGAAACAAGTTTCAACCACAACTACTAGTCATGAAGTTGATCATCATCAGAATAAGGCTGAGCAAGGGAATTCAACTGCATATTGGAATGGAATATCATGGTAAGTAAACAAAGATCATGAAGGAGGAGGAAAAAGACGGAGGAAATTAATTAAGGTGTTTTTTTCCCTAGCTACTTAATTCTTCTTTTGTTTCATTTTAAGGTTTATTAGCTGGTCACTTATTGCAGTTGTTGAGAACTAACAGAGAAGATACATATGGTTTAATTCCTGGCTGTATATATAGTGGTCTCTCCCATGACTCTTTATTTGAACATTAATGTATGTAGAGGAATGAATAATTAGCTTATAATATATTTTGGGTTGCCTTATAAGAGGGTTTTGATGACAATATTGTACGTACTTGTCTAGAAATAGACGAAGACGTGAATGTTAGGCTAGGTCTTGTTTCTACATATATAACGCAGAAATTAATGGCTGTATTCACGGATTCTTCTATTAGAACTAGACCGTACATACCTAGAATATTTTGTAGTCTTATTGAAAGTTTACAATTTCATCAATTTATGTATTCAGTGGGTTAGTTGCTCTTTGCTCTTCTTGTTTATTAAATGAGTACTTGAATTTACGGCCTTGACCATTATATACATATATCTAACAAAGTCTGAGACTTTCAACTTAAGAAATTAAGCATTTCATAGAGCATGCAATAGTACAAAGTGAAACTTCTGTGAAAAATGGGGCGAGCTGGTCACAGCAGGAGAGACAATTTATTTATTTATTTATTTTGACTCTGTGGAGAACAACAAATTAATCCAAAATAAAAGAGTAATTTATAGGGCAAATATCATAAAATATCCCTCACGTTTGTCTTCATTACTATTTGTTTTAAAAAACTATCAAACGCTCACCAATGTTAGTTTATTCATGTTAAAATTTAACAGTTAAGGGGTAAATCTAATGAGTTTTTTTATAATATTTGTTCAAAAATATATATTAAAATACAATATCACCGTGTTAAATTTTTAAAAAGAAAAAACTAATAAATTTTGATGGTTTTTTAGAATCATAATGAGAAAATACGAAAATAATTTTCAGTCAAATCTCACAGGACCTAGAGAATTTTTTCCTAATTTATGCATAAAATTTACAATACCTGCTCCAACCAAAAGCTAACCTAATTAATATTTCTGGCACCCACTCAGTGTTATTATTATTAATTTCTTTATTTGGGATATCTTACATGATTAATGATGTCCCTGCTTTATTAAAGAATTTTAAGTTTAATAATGATCAAAGACGAGGCAATTCTGCGAAGACCACATGCTCTTTCTGGGTCCTTGAAGGGACCCCCAAAACATTCCTGATTCCTCTTGTTGTGGGTAAGTGGGAAAGCGTGCTGTTGTGTGTGTGTATATATATATATATATATATATACAGTACTTCTATATTTCTTTTCTCCACCTAGCTAGTTAGTCAATCCATCCACAAGTAGTATACCTTCTAATGTAATATATCTATCAATTTTTTTTTTTTTTGGAATTGATATACCTATCATTTTCAATTTATATGTTTTTGTGTTGTATTTGTAAATTTGTGTTTTAATAAGTGGTAAACGAAACCCTATAACTTTCATTTCTTCGATTTGTTGAATTTTTTTTTTCTTTTTTTTTTTTCACTTTTTCAGTCTCCAAAATGATGTGTTGGGTTTACTGTAGCAAAAGAAGGCGATGAAATAAGGTGTAGGAAGCTTTCTTTTCTTATTCTAGAGAATAATTATGATTAAAAAGAAAAAGAAACTGTATGCTCATTGTCTCGTTCTCATAACTAAACAAATACAAGGAAGTAAGATCCCTTGCATTTTCTAGTTTTGAGTGTGAAATATACGACTTTTCTAAAAAAAGATTGTAGGGACAAATTAATACTACACACTACCACCAAAATTTAAACAATCTACAACCGACCTGTAATTATGCTTCAGCTTTTGCTCAGTCCTTGTCCTTAACCGAGTTCCTAATCTCACTTTAAAAATTATATTAGACGCTTAATCACGAGTGGCTAATGTTTTTTCAGATACCCCACTTGGCTGTTCTCGTGAGAGCGATTGAAAGTGGTTGACCAGTCAGTTGTCTTGCTTTTTCAGGTCCAGCCAACAAATATTGACTACACATTATATAAGAGAATTATATGGAAAATGCTAACTTTTCTTTTTTAAGTAATAAAATGTTACTCAACTTGCCGTAACATGAAATGGGCATTTTCAAATTTTAGTTCCTTTTAAGGTTCTGGTTTTGGTTTTGTGAATATTACAGCAATCCTACACAAAAAGAATAGCCCATTTTCACTTTCTATCTTAAAGAAAGACTGAAGCCTGGTAAGGTAAAAAGGGTAGGAGTAAATATCCAAAGCACATGGTGTACTCACTACTGTACAAAGACAACTCAGATACAATTATCGAACGCAAAAAAGAAAAGAAAGAGAGAAGCATTACATATTTGAGCATCTTTCCAGTTCAGACTTCTATACATATATATATATATATATATATAACTTTCTACCACAACCAGGTGAAGGATCAAAAGCTTTTGATCCAAGTTCAACAGACTCTTCTTCTGTGCAAACCCCAACTCACTTATCTGCATTGATTCCAAAGATCCGGACCTTGTGCATGTTGGGGAACTTGGCAATCACCAGCACCATCACTGCTATAGTATTGAAAAAGAGCATTGGGTGCTGGTAGTCAGTTGTGTGTGAAGCTATCAAGTACCTAATATAGATAGATTCAAATAATAAGAACAAAAGAATCCAACATGGTGCTTAGTCAAGTTAATCTCTCAGAACATATCCAAGTAAATTTACAATGGAGTAATTGTACACAGAACCACCAAATATAAGGTAACAAAGTCATATGGCAGCCACTTTTTCAAAGTCCTATCTCAACTAATCTTCATATTTTACAACAGAAGGCTCCGTAAACTATCTAGTAACATCCCCTGTACTGTGAAGAAAAATGAAAGATTCAAAGAACAGGAAAACTCAAAAACAAGATGTGCAATGCAGGACTTCATGTATGAAACCAATAATATAGTTCATCATGGTAACAGAAACAAATGAAACTGACTTGGACAAATGGCATGTATACGGTCTGAATCCATTGTTCCATCAATTCAAACACCACATTCAAGTTTCATTAAGCCAAAGGACCAATCAACAAGAATAGTAGCAGTGACAAAAGCTTGACAAGCACTAATATTGACATAACATAATGTTTCATGTTGTCACCAAAAAGTTGCAGCAATTCGTGTGGCTTATTAGTTGAGCACCCAACATATTATGCAAATCAATCAAATAAACTTAGACAATGTAGTTTCCAGAATGCTGCAAACCAGCTCAGCACTATTGTGTTGGCACTTTAGAACAATGGTACAGAGGACCATATCAATGAACATGCATACTGCATGCAGAAACAAATATGCACAGAGAAAGAAACAGAGATTCAAGATCTTCTAACTGGAACCACCTAAACTGATTAAATTCCAATATACAAATACTTTACAAAAAATGGCAAGAACTTCATCAACAATTGTTATTTTGGTGGGGGGTGGGGGAGACGGGGGGGTGTGGGTGGGGGGCGCTGTGTGGGGTGTGAAAAAAGCAATTTACACAAACATTAAACCAAAGTACAGACAACATGAACATTTCAAAGCAGGATAACCTGAATAACATCAGAAAGAACGGCCCCCTATAAGCTTGTGGACATTAAAATCAGTTTCAAAATTCAAATATGCTGTATAATATCTTGAAAACGAACTTACAGCACCAAAGGGACAACTGTTAAGAACTTCCTGTTGCGAGTGAGCTGCTTTCCACTATCAATCTGCTCCCACCAAGTCAATCTATTGTAGATCCCCTGGTCATCTGCAAATGGAGTTCCTTTCTTCCAGTGGAAGAAGTGATAAGTGACCTAATAGAAGAAGGATCATATTTGCCACACAGTAAATGCAGAAGTTAGTGAACTTACCAAAACTTTAGAAGACAAAACTGACAAATCAGTAGGCTAAACATACAACTTAAGCCATCAAATAGACTAAGCAATTAAAAGGCTGATGGTTGCACCAAGGCCTAGAATCAAGTATATACACCATGTTTTTAGCAAAAAAAATATACACACACATCATGTCTTGGGTTTAGGTTAGATTATAAATGCAATTGTTCCCCCATAAGAAAAGGCAGGAAAAAGTGAATAAAAATTTTATTTCAAATTGAGCAAAATCAAGATATAAAAATACCCAGCAAGAAGCCATAATGGACGTTGTCCTGTTGTCTGAAAAGGGATATACGTAAGGAAAAAAAGAAAAGTGTTCTGATAAGAATGGAAAAAACAGTTCTCCAAATCTCTACATTAAGTATGGAGTTGATGCAGCAAGGCTAGGAAAATACTAACTTTGGAATGTTTTTGTTTTGGCTTACTGTCTACATGAACTTCTTATCATCTGAAATGCAAAAAACTATTAATTGAATCTCATAGACTGAAACATTTCATACCCCTTTTTCCATTGAATTACCTTAATAATCCAACTAACTAATGCTATAAACTAATTGCCAGTAATAAGCCCGTAGAAGACTGTTTTTTATAACCCTTTAACATATTCAAAACTCAAATTTTCCTTTTTTGATTTTTTTAAACATGCACAGTCCAAATGAACATCCGCCCTCCTTTGGACAACCAAATGGGTATTCTTCCGATTAAAATAAATAAATTCAAATTAAACAGCACCCACTAATCAACGGCATAGAAGAATTCGCAAACTGTATATCTCAACCGACACAAAGACCAAATCGAGTATCCAAACCAGTAAGATACAGCAATCAATTAAAACCATTACTTTGCAGTCATGCAGCTAGAATAGTAATATATAAGAGAGAGAAGTGATACATACGACGAAGTGAGCGAGGTTGACAACGGTCCAAGCCATGCCAGGTGAACAGCCGAAGACGGACAGGACAAGAAGCCAAGAGAAAAAGAGGATGAGTATGTAGGTGGTCCATACCCCTGGGTACATGAACCACTCAGTATTTCTGTTCAGATCGGCGGGCGGCACCGCCGTCACATATAGATTCGCCATTAGAAAATGAGGAAACTTCTGGGCTTTGGCTCAAAAATGAAAATTTCTGGTTGGATTTTGACTGGGATAAACTCAAATTTATGTAGCGGATGGCAGATGGGTGATTGTTGGGTTCGACACAAAACCCAAAGAAACCAGAACAGTGGCTTTTGATTGGTTTTTCAATCTTTCTTTGTTCGTGGGGCTGGCTAATTACGGTGCGCTCGACTGACAACGAAACTAATCCTGATTAATCCAAACCATACCAAATAGATAGAGAACTGTAACCCAACAACTTCCCCAAAAATATCAGAACGCAAAATTCCCTTCACAGGTTTGAAGGACAAAATTCACCTAAACGACGACGTTATGATAGGGGCTTTGTTAAAGTTCGTCATAGTTATCTTCTACCCGTATTGCAATGTTTTTTTTGTCCCTGTTATAGAAACTTATGCATTCCATTAAATTTAATTTTTTTTTCTTATTTTGGTAATAAAATAGGAATTTATTATAGTAATTATTATTCCAAGATTTGATCCCGCACCTAAAATGCACCTAAATTATTAAATTTTGAACTCCAACTATCACAAATATGTGGAAGAGCTTTATTAATTTTCTATCATTATACACCTAAATGTATGTGTGAGAGTCTTATCAATATCTTCTACTACGCCACACCAAGTGTATTTGTAAGGTTGTTGTGTATATATATATATATATATATTCAAATAATAATATAACAATATGGTCCTTGTCATGCTCTATGCCATGCAACGGGTTTTTGGGTAATCTTTTGAAATATATAATATTGCAGAAGTAAAATAGTGATGAATAGGCTAAAATTGTAAATGCCATTCTCTTTTCTCGTTTTTTACAACTACAAAAATTAAGGTCTATATTTGACTGTTTTTTATTACATAGTTTGTTCGTTCATATACGAAAAAATTAAAGTTCGGCATACGCATCTTTGACTTAATTAAAATAATTTTAAAAAATTGATGTATGGAATAACCCAAAAAATTAAAACAAATGCAAGTGTAACAAAGATCGTCGTGAGCTCTTGAGCTAAGTCCAAAGAGTCTGGTTGGAGGAGTCGGAGGTTTCAAGGCTTAGAGTTGGTGTGTAGGATGTTTGAAAATTGAGAAAACTGTATAATTCTTATAGTCCATACCATACTACATCAGACAGCCCAATTACAAGCAGACACGCTTACTTTCATCATCCCATGCATTAAACAACTAGATAGCAATCGTATGATTGCAGCTAATGTTTGGGGGAAGAAATGAGGAAATCATAAGTAATAATGTCAATAAAATGCTTATTACCAAATTCACACTGATGAGTCAATAACTATTAAAGCAAAGTTCATACGCGCAGCCTCACTTGCAGGAGGATCAAACACATCATCTGGCAAGTTGTCTTTTAGAAGCCTCATTATCCTCGGCAACTTCAACTTCCTCTTCCTCATGATGTCCACCCCAACCCAAGTTCACAGCCAGGTCCTCCGCTGCCACCTTTATCACATCGGTTCGGACACCTATATCAGTTGCATACCTGCTCATACAATACATTCCAGCTGTTACTGTAGCTACGCCAACCGGGCTTGGCATCAATAACTTCAATGGAGAAGAAAGAATTGCAGCCAGTGGTGCACCGATGACTGATGAAGCTTGGCCGCTTCTTCCAACACCCTGTTTGTCTACTATCAGAAGACCAGTTTTGCAGTACATTGCAAAGTCCTCACAGTTGTTCTGAAACACATCGTAATTGCCAAATCCATTTTGAAGAAGATACATGGCTCGGTGGACAACTGCTTCAGGTGCATCGGACGTTGCAGTGGTGCATGTGCCACCCCGTAGTTTGGCGAGAAAAACTGAAGGAGTGACTCCATACTCAAAGCAGTAAAGGGATCCGCTTCTAAGGAAGCAGTCCAGGCAAGAGAGGACAACGCCACTGTTGGGCTGCCTGAATCCACAATCAGGAAACGTTGGACATGGGCTTGACATTGATTCCTCATACACGTCAGATGATGCTTCAGTGATTGAATTCAAGTTTCTTCCCGGTCTAAAATGAACCACCTTACTTCCCCCGACAAAGATACCTGCACATCAAGTGTAAAATACAACTTATGATTATAACTTGATCAACCACAGGAGTGGTTTATAATATTATTAACTGTTACACAACACAGCTTCACCAAATGGAAGTTGTACTTCCATTATCCTTTTACTGAATTAGCAGGTAAACACATGTATATCTAATGTTCGAGGACAAAAAAAAATACAGGAAATACAATGACAGCAACTTCCACATAGTGGCACAAATTACTAAGAGCCGTATTTTTCATCAGCTGCATAAATTGCAAATCCATAGTTCATTGCAAGAAGTTATCTCCATATTATCCGACAAACATATATGACGTCTATTCTGCACCATGGGAATCAGTAGATCAACGAAGACTTGATCTCATGTTTGTTGAATCCAAATAAGGTTCAAATTTTTCAAGAGCAGCTGTGTTGAGGGGTTATAGACATCAAAAAGGAGGAAGAGAAGAAACACTTCATAATCCCGTGACTAGCTTTAGGAGGTAATTTCCAAAAACGGCATTACATTTCAGCTCCTCAATCTACCATGCTAACATTCACATTCTATTCCTTTCATGAAAAAATTCATTCACAATCTATATAACTCTATTTAAAACTTGAGGGAACACAAACAGTCATCTCTAATATACATTTTCATCAGTTGCTTTATGTAAATCTTCCAAGAAGCCCTCCATGAAACAATTCAAACAACAATTACTTCTTAAGAATTAGCTTTGCAGTAATTTTGACAAGATATGAAATCAAGAAATGAAATTTGTCCAAGCTGTTGAGCCTAGGGAGTCATTTATGTGTCAAGCGAATTCAAAATATAACAAAGTATCATATTGGTAAAAGGTCTTCCCATAGAAACTATACTTTTATCATCTATATTGAAAATAGAAGAGACGTTACATCTATGAACTCAATAGTCTCAAAAGTCCTTGACAGTAACCATAATGAAGGGGAGAGAAGGGATAAGAGTGCACTCCAGGTAGCCGCTCTTTAAGGATATGATATGTCACTGGGAGACCAACCAATGACGGCACCAATAAAAACTCTTACATGCCGATGGACATAAGACTTCCTGTACCTCTGTGATCCAAGCTCCATTACATGCTCTATATCTCCAAAACAACCACATCACACCTCTAGACCATCTTAATTGGGACCCTACAACACTGTCTTTGATTTCCATCAGAGATTTAAACCTTCTAGGGTCCCATATATTGGAAAGTCAAAATTTTATATTTTGACTATCTTCTCTGTCCATGTCTTTTCATCAACAAATTGGAGAACCAGCAAGAACTTATAGAGGACAAGCTCATACCATCATGCATATAAGTATTTCAATTATCTCGATTCTCGAGTACCAACATAGAATAACGCGTTAAACGAAAAACAGCAAGCAAATGAAGCACAAGAGTTCTTGGTGGGTCCCAGTCCCATCAAGTATTCCAATCATCTATAATCGTAATGTTTTTGTTGTTCCTTGCACCAATGAGAGGCTTAAACCAAGGAATTACAAGCATAAACTTGCAAGCAACTGATTAGCACATAATATCCAAAATCAAAACAGCAGGAATCCAAATTCGATGGAGCAGCAGGAAGACATAAACAGGAAACTAAGAAAGAAAAATGTTTGGCGGGTCCCATCAAACATTCTTCAGAATGCACAATTCAGGGCTAGCAGAAGACAACCCCCAAAAATTACACAAGTCAAGAATTGTAATTAAATAAACCAACGAGCAAAGGAAAGGAAAGGTAAAACAGGGAAAACAACAATCAGACTCTGAATTCACCATCAGAAAATTGAACTAATCTTCAAAAACTGTAGAAACAACAAAATGGGATAACACTACAAACAAGACTAAATAAACTAAAAATTAAGAGAAACAGAAATCTAAAAGTAACCCACATTGCAAGAACAATTCAAACAATTAAAAATGAAAAAGGAAGAGAATATCTGTTGGTCAAAGTAAAAAGAAGCAGAGAGACGGAGACCGTGGTGAGAGTAGGTGAAGACAGCTCTGTAGGTGTAGATATGGTCGCCTGGCTTGATCTCATTTCTCTCCACTCGGTGTGAGAGCAGACCCATTTCTCACTAAATGCCTAACGTACTCTGCTGGGGCAGGTGCTCTTCCTCTGAAGCAACCGCTTTGAAGTTGCAAAATGTCTCCGTCTGCGAACTTCTAACTTAGGCCCACATAATTCAAGGATTAAAGCTAAACAAATAAAAAATATACGAGCGTGGCACAAAAGGATTGGCTGCCTAATTATCAGCTTAACAACTTTTACCAACGGACAGGTCTGTATGAGTATATATATTTTTGGATTATTTTGTAGATCTAAATTCTTGATGGCCACCACCAATGCGACGACGACGATGATGATGACGACGACGATGATGATAGGTTTTCTTTACCAATTCCACTCCCTTTTGACTCGCGGAGAGATGGACAATTGGACATGGAGCGTCCACGTGGCCGTCAACGCTATCTTAAAACGATGCCGTTTACAAGGGGAAGGAAAAGGAATAATCACCAAAACGATGTCAAAGCGCTTTGGATTCCTTCCTTTGGTTCCACGTTATGCGAGTTTCCTACCTGGTTCCCACCTTTTATTTTTTTTCATTTTCTTTCCCAAGAAAAAGATGAGAAAATATATTACTGTGTGTAAATTCTAATAGCAATTATTATGTCTATTCCACGGTGCCATACACATGTATACCCCCACAGTGAGCATCATGTTTGGCATTTTTATAGACGAAAATCAATCGTAATGAAAGAATAAAGCAGCTTTATTATATTACGTATTTACTGTCTGTTCCGCAGTACCTCTTTTACCTTTATATGACACATAATTGTACACGAAATACCATTCGAGGTTTCTTGAACCACCACAACCAAAGACAAAACCTGCCTCTCAAATTACAGTAAAGAATATGTAAGAATCAATCCAAAGAATAATAACAATGATACAACCTTTTTATGATAAAATCTATACGACTAATTTTATGCTGAGAAGATGTTCCAATCGTAGACTTTCGCATCAAAACTTGAATCTTCCTCCAGCAAATTTCTTAGTTTCTTTGCGCGCTCAGCATCCTTGGCAAGTAACAAGGCAAAACCACCACCACCAGCACCCACAAGCTTGTAGCCACAGCAAAACGGGTGAGCAAATTCAAAGAGTCGATCAACAGATTTATTACTGCAGTAAGGATCGAGTTCCTGATGCAACCTCCAAGCTTCTAACATAATCTCCCCTAGATCATCTATGTCGTAATTCATCAAAGCTTCCCTCCCAATCTTTGCCAGTTCAGTAAGGCGCTTGATGCTAGATACTAGAAGGTTGTCCCGTCGAAGATACCGAATCACCACCTTATGTAGGACTTGGTGTGCAAGTCGAACCTGCACGATCAACCACATTACATAGGTGATCTATAACCTCTGCATTACTTCTAACTCAAAATGTACTATTATGCAATGCCATGTTATTGATACCCAAAGACATTTTACAAGGGAAGCAGTAGTCTTAAGATGCATGCCAAAAGGATGAGTTACTTACTTGACCAGTGAATACAACCAGCAAACGCTGCTGCAACTCTGAAACTAACCGAGGAGAAGCCAACAGTGGGATGACTTTTAGTCGCAACGGAATTCCAGGAAAACTTGCAGTAAACTTAATACCGGGGTATAGACCACCAATTTGATCCTGCCAGCCACCGCCTGTCCCCATAAGCTGCTCTAATACCAAGACAAGTCTTGCAATATTTTCATTACTTGCATCTCCATCAGTTATCTGGAGAAGTCCTTTCACAACAGCAGCAGCTAAGATGCTAGAAGTCCCCAAGCCACTGCCACGAGGTACATTGGCCCATGTCCTGATTTGCAAGCCCATTGATGCAAGACAATTCTCGTGAATTACCCCAGTCACAAGCAATGCAGATTTGACAAGCCGGAATGGATCATCGCCATCAAATGGAGCGGCGATAGATGTTAGATCTTCAATATGTGACTCATTTCCAGCATCATCATTAACATAGACACCAGTTGCTTTTGTTGTTTCTATGGTGGTGCCAATTGGAAGAGAACCTTCTAAACTTATTGCCATATTTAAAACGTGACCAGCACGCTCTAAGCTCCACGGAGGAGTATCACTCCAACCCCCAACAAAATCGACTCTAACTGGTAACTCAACCGTTACACTTCTAGGATGGAAAGATTGATCCAAGTAGTCATCATTATTCTTCTGAAATGCTGAAGCAGAGATGTTAATGGGGGCTTCCAAGAGATTTTCTACACAGCATTGGGAAAGTGTTTGTAAATTCTTGTCCATCATAAAAATAAAAAGCATAGTATGACTCCTATAAAAGAGAAAATTCCAAAAAGGTATCGATGATCATCCAAGTAAAAGTTGTTGAAAAATTAACTATTAAGAAAAGACACTAGTAGCATAGCAAGCTCTAAAATCATTTTCACAAAAAGATAGTTTACCTTTTCTTAATGATTATTCTTCCTCCTTTATACAATTTCTAACATTAACAAGATGAATTAACATTCCTACCTTTAAAACCATATCTTACTGCTGAAGCAGTTTCATCAGCAACTGAAGCCCAAACTTTATGCTCTAACTTGCATGCTGTTGATTCACTGCCACATGCTCGAAGAAGATCAACTTGCACCTGGTACGCTCGGCTTTTTGGAAGTATTTTAGAGTTCTGCTCTAGAAGCTTGGGACACAGGTCAAGGAAGTCCTTGCATGTTTCAACTCCTAAAGTTTCCTTTTGAAGAATTTCTTCACACAATTGAGATAAGTTCCGCCCAAGCATTCCATAATTAAAGCAAGCTTTAGCAATTCCAGCTGCAAGATCAGATTGATGGATACTGGAGCCTATACACATTTTTGAAAAATCAATTGACCTATGTAACTCCTCCAAACTAATACGACGTGAACTTCTCCACACTTGAAGTAATTGCTCAGATTTTTGCTCACTCAAGCCCATCAACCAAGATGCCAAATTAAGCATCTCAAAGTAAGAATGAATAGGGAATATTTTTGCATTCCATAAACACTTTTCATGAATACCACTTAAGCTCCACAGGTCACTTTCCTCAATTCCTAAATCAATCAACACCTTCTTCCAGGGTCTCCCACAGAAAGTTCCACC
This sequence comes from Rhamnella rubrinervis, assembly GCA_007844105.2. Taxonomy (NCBI): domain Eukaryota; kingdom Viridiplantae; phylum Streptophyta; class Magnoliopsida; order Rosales; family Rhamnaceae; genus Rhamnella; species Rhamnella rubrinervis. Next base: position 14,936,410 of record CM017584.2, read on the forward strand.
TCTAGATAGTGAATCTTTGGGGTTATCATGAAGGCCACAATACACTATAACTCTCTCAGTGCATCCTACTAAAGGGACCTCCCAAAGACAATGGCGATCAGGAAGCATGAACTTAAATGGGTTTTCTGTTGTACCATTTACTGTTGGAACATTGACACCAACAACTATCGAAAGGGAACCGATTTGTATTCCACTGGATATAGATGAATCATATACAAGAGAATCATCTCCAATTGAGACACCTGGTGCAATTTTACTAGAAAGAACAACAGAATGTGAAGCAATGTCAGAGACATTGGTTGCAGGGATAGAGCACAAGTGTCTTCGACCTACAAGTCCTGAACCAGACCCACTTAAGTGATCTAAAACTTCGCTTGAGGTTCCAAAATGTAAGAACAGCAAATCATCTGCACCAAAGTAAACAAGGAAAACGATGCCAATTTAACAAATCATACAAATATTACGATCATGGAACTATAAATTTTAGACATTTGCAAGTTGCAAGTTTAAAATACATGCACAGTAGCTGAACATCTTCTGTTTTCCTAATCCATTGACCAGTTCTTCACCCATGGGCCGTGGTCGCAACCACTCATGTTTTGCAGGTACCCAAGCTGCTACCAGGTCTTCATAAAGACTAATCTGCAGAAAACATAAGGATATCATTCTGAGATTAGAAGAACTTCAAAACTTTGTATGGGAAAACTCAAATCTTCACAATGAAACTAGTCGAGTGGAAGGAAAGAAGTCAAATCAACGTGAAGAAGTCTAGTCAGTCTGGTAAATCTGAGGTTACAGACCTCAACATGCATTTAAACTTCATTATCAGAGACATCTTTCAGAAACTGATAGAGAACTAAGTTAGTACCACTAGCCAATAACATTCTGATAGACATTTACCAACAGTCATCAACTAGGAAGGGTGAAAGAAACCTTACGATTGCAATTATAGGGGGTGGAGGAAGAAACCAAAAAACTGTAACTTGCCTCTTTTCTGCTCTTCAGAAGCTCTGAAATCAACGGTTGGCAGGACAATGCAAGCGTAACTAGCTCCAACCACCCTTTTCCTCTAACTGCTATTATTCCAGTGTCAAGAAGTGTTCTACCATCATCCAGGATTGCCTTATTCTTGGAAAGCTCCTCCAAACTAGGCTTCTGTAAGAGATTGTCCACCAAACTGACGTTACAACTTTTGTCCAAGCTCACACTCTTAGATGACACAACAACACCATGGTTAGAAGCAACATCAAGGGTGATGGGAACAGTGATGATGCAGGAAGTGTCCTCTGGCAGAATCATGGTGGAGGCATCAAAACATGGAAGAACATCTCCAGTCATGATAAATATCCCACCTGAGAATATAGATAAACCCGGTTTAAGTACATGTCCACCATCTGCGAGAGATGATCTGAGCAACCTCAAGCAATAAGCACAATATGAATATCAGGGCTGAGACGAAGAACCAAATAAAATGGACGTTACAAATAACCTTCATTTTTAAAGGCTAGCCTTGCACAGGCAGCAATTGCAAGTATGTGATCAAAAAGCAGTGGAACTGGCCCATCAGGGTCATCTGCTGCTAGATATGGAAGTGGAAGGAAAACTTTTCCCATCGGATTTGCCCACGGGACCCTTTTTGAGTCACCTCCGGCATGCAGCAATAATATATGCCTTTTGGCAATGAAGCTAACCATTGGTAGGAAATGAACTTCATCTCTGGAACTCTCGTGCAAAACGGAAGACTCAGATATGCCATTTGTTGCTCCAACGTGTTCCTGAACATCAAATCAAATCAGCAACCACAAGAACTCATCAATTGCAACGTGGATTCATTAGAGAGGCTGCACATAATGATAAGCGCTATAAACTAGTTTATCTGAAAAGCAGAACACAAGAAAAATTTCACAAATGCATTTAGCAAAACAGTAATAAAAGTGAATTTTTGAAGCCATTATGGAGATAAAGTGCTGTAGAATGACTTGAAATGTCACAGTCACAATTTCAGTACATTTTCAATTTTGTTGGTCCATTTTTGTTACCGTAGCAGAGTCACCCTGTACTTTAATATATTGTATAATGAATGTATAAACATCAAACGGAATTCTAGTAGATCCATAAAATTATCTTTGAAAAAAGAAACCAAAAAACGATTCTTAAATTTGTCACATTTCTTCAGGCATTACAAATTTTACAATTCCAAAATACAGAAATGTGCAAACCTTGATAGTAACAAGAACAACAACGACAAAAATAAGCAATAAACTGAAATTAATTAGAGCAAGCACTACCTCTGGGACGAGAGAAAGGCCCAGCTTCTGGTAATGGGCAGCGAGAGCGTGAATAGCGTGGAGAGTAGCAGCGCCAGAACCGATCCGCTGGCCTAGGGGATCGGGGACGGCGAGAGTGACGGTGGAGGCAGAGATGCGGCCCGTCCGCTTAGCGCGCTTGAGTTGCCATTCGTAGAGCTCGGCCTGCTCGGGACTAGCCGCCGTAAGAACGATGGCATCCCAAGTGGGAACCCTAGATGGATGCCTCACTGATAGCCTTAGATGGTACCACGACTTCCGAAGGACTTCAGCGAGGTCAGCCTTCTGTTTGGTCCTTGAGTATCTCGCCCATCTATCATTTTCCATTTTGTTTTCACTTTCCCGGGAAAGTGGGAGAAAATTCACAGACGGAGAGTGCCTGAGAGTTTGAGCAGGAGTAGTAGATGTAGATTGAAATGATTGACTGAATAACTACCCCACCATTTTTGACTTGAAACCACCCCACTGCCACTGTTGAAGGCCGGGTGGCACCGTGCTCCCGTCCCGTTTCGTTGTGTACAAGTGGCGTCCCCAGGACTCGAACCAGACTCCTGTTTCGTTAGCACAGATCACGCAATCGTATATTTACATCGATTACGTTACGACGTCGTGTCCAATAGAGGGAACTCATGAGGAAAAAAGTAGCAAAAATGGCGTCGCCCGGACTCGAACCGGAGACCTTCAGTGTGTTAGACTGACGTGATAACCAACTACACCACGACACCCCTGGGATTTTTGTTCATATTAGTTATATAAAACAAAGAAAGAGAGTCGGACGTACTATCGCAGGTTGAGGATATTAAATCATCAAGTTAAACAAATATTTATGAAATCCTCAACCTAAAAAAACCTATTTATTCTCTTGAACTTAATGAATGAATTCCGTCAGAAGCAGAATTTAGAGAATAAATTGTTGTTGTTGTCTTTCTTATTTATTTATTCTATCTGTGTCTGTGAATAAATAGAATATATAAGTAGTTTTTCACAACTTGATCTCTTAAAAAGCCTTAGATAATGAAAAAAATAATAAATTAAAGCATATATTTTTCATGTGGAGTATTGCATTGATATCCTAAATAAATAAATAATAAACATATGGGCCTTAGATAATGAAAAACAATAAATTAAAACATATATTTTTCATGTGGAGTATTGCATTGATAGCCTAAAATAAATAAATAAATAATAAACATATGGATTTTTTTTTTTTAATAATAGAAATTTTCTAAACTATGAAAGAGAGGGGTTCACTTTCTTCAAGCCAGCCTGATCGAATATTTGAAAGTTGAAAGTCATTGATTTTAAATGGATTTGTTTCGTAATAGTTAATTACGATTGAGCTAATTGGGTTGAAAAAGAGAAAGAAATCTGTACGTTTCACTAGTACTTTTATCAATGTGGATATTAGTGTAATTTCTCAAAATAAAGAGATTTTCTTTGAAAAAAATATCAAAATAAAAGGGTGTTAGTGTAATTTTATCAAAAAATTCGTCGAAACTGGAAGGTGAAGTAACAGATTAAACATCACGTAGGAGGTGTATTATCCAAAATGGCGCCTGCTGGTGGATTTTATGGAAGTTTATTGTAATTCACCACACAAGTGTCCGTTCCTACCTTGGCTTTCGCACCATTCCCAATTCAAAATCCCATTTCCATTTCCTTCTATTTCACAAATAGCTGTTCTGTCTCTGTCTCTGTCTCTTTCTCTCTCTCTTTCATAGCGAAAATCCCTTTGCATTAGCATTTGTTCTACCCGACTTTTCCGTCCTGTTAAACCGTCCTTGCACTTCCATTTTGATTTGGGTCAATTCCAAATTTCGTTACTTTGAGCTTTTGGGACCTGGGTTGGTGAGGAAAATGGGTTTTGAGAAATGGGTCGTGTTGGGTTTGGTGTGAGGATGAGGAAATTGCGTGGTATGGAAGGTGAGGTTTTGAAGTTAGATGGTGGTTCATTGCCTCAATCCTCTGCCATCGAATGCCGATTGCGACCGGAATCGGCATTCGATTTTTTTTGCTCTGCCTCTGATGCTTTTTCTGAGCGTCATCGTTGTCTGATTTCAGCCAAAGTCGACCAATGACGATTGCTTTGATTGTTGAACAAGAAAATACATAATAGAATTGACCCACAACAATTCAATAAGATACATTCAAAAGTCCTTGTCCTTCTGCTAGCTCTTCGGTTCTTGGCAGGAAACGAATGCTGGGGCTGGCTGGGCATTAACAGGAACTAATGCAATGAATGCAACAATGGAGCCTCCCGATGCCAATATGAAGATTGTAGAAAGGGATCCAACTAATCGATATGTTCGGGTATTTATAACTACATGCATTGCATCATTCTTAAGATATTAGCATTGAATCAAATTGGATTGTCAATGAAATGTGGAATTCTTGTGGGTATGATTGAAGTTATCAGGATTTTGCTTGATGTGGTTGCATATGCAATTCAGTTAATTAAACAATTCAATTACACACGAACACAATGAAATACGTACTTTTAAGTCCATAATTCAATTAGCTATACAAGAATTTTCTTCTACTTTTTTTTTTTTTTTTTTCATTCTTGTCATTTTATTATAATAAAAAGGTAAAAATAATGGAGTCGATGTTGGATTTATTGTCATTTGATGCTTGTCATGTTAATTCCTCATGCTTTCTTGATGGGTGGAGTGTTGTATCAAAGTTGCAATCTCGTGATTTTGATGCAAAGCTGGAAAGAGCTAACGACAGAAGTGCATGATTTATGTAACTATAGTTGACGTATGACATGGTATTATTCTCTTCTTTTGTGTCATCATATGGTTGTATTACCTAAAATTTGTATATTGTTACTCAGTTTATGGTTGTGTTACTTGAAATTTGTATATTGTTAGGCTGTGTTACCTAAAATTTGTATCTTGTTATTCATTTTATGGTTGTGTTACTTGAAATTTATATATTGTTATTCATTTTATGGTTGTGGTACTTAAAATTTGTATGTCGTTACCCATTTTATTGTTATTTTACCTAAAATTTATGTCTTGTTACCCATTTTATGGTTGTGTTACCTGCTACTACATAATGATTCTAAGTGTGTGGCTTTTTACTTGATAGGAATTTTGTGTTTAATCTGATACTTCTTAAATTTTGATGTCATCAATAGATTGGGATGACTCTTAACCCTCTCGACTAACTGTGGTAACCAGTTAACGGAAACTCTTCATGTCATATCTTTCCATTGACATGGAAGAGAATCTTTTTTATGATTGGTTTTTCTTTTTTAGAAATAGAACAGTGTTTTGTCTCCCATCCAGACATTTTTTATTATTAATTTACTAATAATTTATTTATTCTAAATTTGGCAACAGTACAATGAAATCTTGGGAAAGGGTGCTTTCAAGACCGTGTAGGTTCTTAAACTTAATCTTAATTTTTTACTCATTTTGCGTAATTTATTTGGATGCTATTTTCCAGAAAAGCATCCTTTTTGGGAAGAAATATTGTTGTTGACTTAAAGAATGGTTCTGCTTGGGTTCCTTTTTTTTCTTTTTTCTGCAGTTATAGAGCATTTGATGAAGTTGATGGAATAGAAGTTGCTTGGAACCAAGTGAAAATTGATGTTGTCTTGAAGTCGCTAGAAGATTTGGAAAAATTATATTCTGAAGTTCATCTGCTGAAATCATTGAAACATGAAAATATAATTAAGCTATACAATTCATGGGTGGATGACAAGCAGAAAACTGTTAACATGATTACTGAGCTCTTCACATCTGGGAGTCTAAGGCAGTATGTTCTTTTGATTGTTTCTCATTCTGTATTGCATTATTTGGCTGCATTTTACCACTTATGCACCTTTTGTTATCAGATATCGTAAGAGGCATAAAAATGTTGATATGAAGGCCATAAGGAATTGGGCTAGGCAAATACTCCGAGGTTTAGTCTATCTTCACAGTCACATTCCACCTATTATTCACCGAGACTTGAAATGTGACAATATTTTTGTTAATGGACATCATGGAGAAGTTAAAATTGGAGACCTTGGATTGGCAACTGTTATGCAGCAGCCTACTGCTCGAAGTGTAATTGGTAAGTGGTAACAAATCTCTGTCTTCAGATGTTGTTAGATGATCATACTTTATAGATGGACTTAACTTTTTCTTATTTTGCATTAGGGACTCCCGAGTTTATGGCTCCTGAGCTCTATGAGGAGGAATATAATGAACTTGTTGATGTGTATTCATTTGGATTGTCCATGTTAGAGATGGTTACTTTTGAGTACCCATATAGTGAATGCAAAAATCCAGCTCAAATCTACAAGAAGGTTACCTCTGTAAGTTCAGCAATTGTCAGCTTCTCTCTGCTAGGTGTTTTTAAGTGGAGCCGTTACATTTCCATCTAATTTGCCTTCTAATATGTTCTGTCACAGGGCATTAAACCTGCTGCTCTTCGTAATGTGAGTGACCCCCTAATTAGACAATTCATTGAGAAATGTCTGGTTCCAGCTTCTGAGAGATTATCTGCAAAGGAGCTTCTCAAAGACCCATTCCTTCAAGTTGTGAATCCGAAGGAACCAAATCGTGATCCCCTACAGTTACCTAACCAAAGTCTCAAAGCTATAAATCTTCTGAAGTCTGGGCCACTTTCCATGGACATAGATATTGACTATAAGCAGCTTTCTTTAAGCACGTGTACAGGAAGCAACATTGGAAGTCCATGCAGTCCAGTTCTAGAATTTGAAAGAACGAACAAGAACAATAAATTTAGGTTAAGGGGGACGAAAAATGCTGACAACACAGTTTCATTGACCTTGCGTATTGCTGACTCATGTGGTAAGTACCCAAACCAAGGGGAGTTGTCACAAGAAGTGGACGTGCACTTTTTATACGGCTCTTATTCCTTTCTATAAAATGACATAATTTGCTTTCATTATTTTTCAGGTCGAGTCAGGAATGTACATTTTCTTTTTTATCTGGATACTGATACTGCTCTGTCAGTTGCGGGTGAGATGGTTGAACAGCTTGAGTTAGCTGATCATGATGTGGCATTCATAGCTGAGTTGATTGATTACTTGATAATGAGACTCCTACCTGGTTGGAAGCCCTCATCTTATTATTCCTCAAGTGAAACAATAAATCCTTGTCAGGGATCTCCAGTCCTTGGACATGACAAAACCTTGATGCCATGCCCTTGGGATTCAGTGCTCTCTAGTGTTCCCGCAGGGTTGGTAGTGGAGCAAGAAGTGTTCTCTGGGTTAGTTCCTCAAATTGGTTGTGTGCCATATGAGGAAGGTATCTTGTTTGATAACACTGATAGTGCTATTGGTACCGTTGAGTACAATGCATCTCCAAGTTTAGCTAGTTTCATCGATGAACATTCACAAGCATCAGTTGCCTCTGAGGTAATGGTTGAAGATGCTCTCACGAAAAATGGCATAACAGATGAATGTGCTGATTGCAATGCCAATGTAAGCTGTAAAGGCTTAAGTTGGACTGCCTCTGAACTAGAGCCTGGGGATTTATACTTTGACCTTAGCAGATTACAAGGAAATGCTAGCAATGCTGGGGAATTCACCCTGATGAATGAATTTTCGAAGAATTTGGAGTCATTGCCTTATGACAGCAGAATATCTAATTCTGTGAGCTTGGCAAGCAGTTGTTCGTCACTATCTTTAGCTGATAAAGATCTGGATGTTGAGCTGAAGTTGGAACTCAATGTTATTGAGGCACAATACGAGCATTGGTTTCAAGAGCTTTCTAGGATGAGGGATGAAGCATTTGAGGCCACCCGGAAGAAATTTACAGAAAAGAAGAAGTTGCCTGTTCATTGATCGAGAGCATGTCGAGCACCTTGTTTCTCTTGTTCAGTTTGTCCCATTGTTGTGTATGCCACTTGCTGACAATTTTATTCAAGAGTTATCCTAGCGTTAACGTTTCTGTTGGATGTGCTAATTTCCTGTTTACATGGATGAATATAAATTTCGAGATTTGCTGTTGCCATGCCTTTCTTCTTTTTCTTCTTCTTTTTTCTTTTGACCGTGGGTACTAATCTCATGTCTACATGTATGAACAAAATTTCGAGATTTGCTGTTGCCACGCGTTTATGACTATTCTTATATTTTTATTGATTGTTAAAATTAATGAAACAGTAATGGTCAAAAGCCAGTAAGAAGCACTAAGCAACATACATAATGCCTTCACATTTCCCAAAGTGCATTTAGCAACAGTTTTGAGTCCATTTTCTCAAGGAAGGGGTGAACTGGCTATAAGCTTGACGATGAAGACCCCACAAAATTTTAGAATAACAAACCAAAAGAGGCAATAATTAAAAATGAGACGCAGATTTTGATACAAATACCAGATATTGACCAAAATTAAGACTACAACATACTTGGACTAATTCAAAATTTCATGAGTCGACACAACCCAAAGGACTGCCTCAATCCAAAATATAAAAGCATATAGCAGAATACTCGAGGAGGGGCTGGAAACAGGAAAAATGTAAATAAATCCTATAACCTCGTTGGAGTGTAAGATATATTTGCTACATCAGAGCCCTAGTCACGCCAAGTATGTCTACAACTCTTCTCCAAGCATGCATAAAGTATGGTCTCCGGCTCATCGGCTGATCGAGTTTGCATCGACTTGTAAGCAGCCAATCCATGACCACATTTGGGACATGTTACTGCCACAAAAAAGGAAGAAAAGTTAAGATTAACAAAAAGCAAGAAGGCATATTTGCATAATCAAACCTTATCCGATTAAAAGTTTGAAATTGTGGGGTGGAAGAAGCATGTATAAAAGAACAACAACATAAACTTTTACTAAAACAGTGAAACACTTGAATGTTCCAAGCTTCAATCACAAAATGTTAAGCTGAAGGTTATTTTTAAGTTAAATATTCATTAGAAAAGTTTTATCTATCAAGATTAATACAAAGTCCAACTACACCAGATGTGTTCTGAGAACAACCCAGATCAGTATTTGCACTTTGATCAATAAATGAAACACACTTAGCTTTACCCTCAACATAGTCTTACAAGTTCATTCAGTAATTCATCCCAACTGACATTTCATTTATCAAGTCCTTTTTCCTTTCCATCCATCTCAACAAATCAGTTCCAAACCAAGGGTTTAAGCATATAGTTGGTCAAAACAACTTGGTCAAATTCTTATTTAATTTGAGAATTAACCAAAGAAAGAAATAATTTCTTCAACCATGAAGCATATAAGCTACTAGCCACTAGTTTACCATGGGAACGAGATACCATTTTCAATTGGAAGTATTACTGTTCACATGCTACGGCCAGCAGCTTCAGAAAAGCACTGGTAACTTCAACCACAACAGATGAATTCTTCAGCAACTAATAGTTACATAACTTCAACCACAACATTGCACTCGTGAGTTGAGAAATATGTTCACGCATTAAAAAATAACCGAATCTTTTATACGATTCACACGCTCTAAAATGATTGAAGTCCGTTAACCAACTATAGTAATACTAATCTGTATGATGTGAAACGGTCTATAGTGACTATAGGTGATAGGTCATAATAAACAAGCTCATAATTTGGACTTCGCCGTGAGCTGCGAATACAAATTCCTCCATACCATGCACCTTTTCCAAACTAACACTTCGTAGTTTAACTAAAACAAAGCCTAAAGAGCAAGACCAAACCTCTTTCATCAATATTATCATGCGGTGAGTTCGTGCAATTCAAGATCACATATAAAGTGGAAATCTCAACAGAATCACTGATAATAAAGAACGAATGCCAAATTATGACAGCCCAAACAGTAGTCCTCGAGAGACCGTAACTTGAGTTCAAACAGTTACATTAGGACCAAAAAAATTAACTTAAGGAGCAAGTAACTGAGCAAACCTTCAGCTTTGGGCGCATTGTCCAAGTCATCCTGGGAGAAGATAGGCTCAATCACCTTTTTAACCAGATGTTGTCTTCTCTTTATCTTAACCTAAAAATTCACAGACCCAATTCACATGAACCTCATAAATAGTTCCCACACACATATTTATACCATCTACCATAGAAATTAACAAGGTGAGCTATGATACCCTGCTTTCCAAGTAGCAAACGTATGGGCATGTCGGGCAGTAGAATCTCGCAGAGCGACCCATATGGGGAAGCTCATATAGCAGCATGTTCCCACAAGTCGGGCAGAACTCCATTGGCTCTCAAAAGCTTCCAACACAACCACTTTATCTCCTGCAATTTCAGTACTTTATGCTTCAATTATACTGGATTAATAATGCCTGTTACGTTTAAGGTAAAGATTACCGCGTTCATGCTATTCATAAAACCACTTTTCCATCAAATACTGATTGCCGTTTGTTTGTGTTTCCAGAAAATAATCAAACGAGGGGTTAGTTCTTGAATCATACTGGTTATGTAAGACAACGGAAAGTAAAAAAACTCACCTTTGAAATTAAGCCGAATGGGTTTGTTTTTTAATAATCCAGAGTCGCAAAAAAGCTTCCACTTTTCTTGCTTCCCAATTAATCAGTCAAGAACGATCAGCGATCTGCCCCTGGAAACACATCATTCGCTGCATTGGACCTTGAGACTCTTCTGGGTAGGTTTGGAAACTCACACACTGTGACCGTGCGAGTATCTTTGGACACGGAGGCTTTTGGAAGCTGCAGGGTTTGAATTTGATTAGATGGAACGACAACGTTTCAATGTGATGCCCAAGGAGACTTCTCTGCCTGAAGCGCACCGTTTAACACAAATGGCTATAATCGATTACGGACGGAACGACAACGTTTCTTCACTAATACACTAAATTTTTCTTTTTTCTTTTTGTAATTCTTTTTATTAGAATGCATACTTTTCAAGATTAACTCCGTGTTTTAGAAAACTTGTGCATCTAATCTGCTACATTGTGGCGTGTGTGTTCACAATTGCGATTTCAATACTCCTACTCAAAAACCCTAAACCACATTCACCAAAAAAAAAAGGTCAAAAAACCTAACCCACATTCCGGGAAAAGGTAGGAAAAAACTCTCATCTTGTATTTCTCAGTGAAATTTCATTTCTTGAATATATTCATTTGTTCTGTAACCTTTTCGTTTGTTTTGTAAGGCATATATTGAAAAGAAGACTACTTTCCAAGACAGACTCTAATATTGTCAATTCATACGAAGAACACTTTTTTATAAATAATATGTGATCATGTCTCTATCAACCACAGATTGACCAATTGTTTTACTCTATTGGGTTATATATATATATATATATATTGTTTGGATCTTTACTTAATCATCTTGGTTTATTTCTTTTGATTGGATTAAGTCTCAATAAATGATTCAACGGTATTTAATTAAGCAAGATAATCCAATAAGAAATGAATTTGGTCAAATGTGGGTAGTTTCATTTTTTAGCTCTGTGTTGCAAAGGAGGAAACTTTTGGCTTAATGGGGTTCGCTTTGCACTTGGCAGGTAATTGTAGCAGTCTGACTAGGTTGTTTCTTTCCACTCTTTTTGTGTGGAAAAGAAAATTATTGAATGGCGGATGTACTTGGGACACGGCTGTACAGTTGCTTCAAGTGCCAGAACTGCCTAGCTCGTCAAGATGATATTATTTCTAAAAGTTTTAAGGTGAAACCCATCACCCATGTGATTGATTTCTCTAATAAGAATGCCTACGCTATTGGTTTGGTTTCAGCTAGCATTCTCTTTAGAATCAGTGTTTTATTTGTTCGGAAAAACTAATGCAGCTGATGAAATTAGAAATACAAAATTGGGTGTTCAAAGGTGAAGCTTATATTATTGAATTCTTAGATATACATTCTTGCATCCACATCCAAGAGAGTTTTGGTTGATTTGGTGGTATTTTCTTGAACATCTTTTTAAACTTTTGCTAATGACATGCTTTGTGTTGTGCATTAGGCAAATAATGGCAAAGCCTTCCTGTTCTCCCATGTGGTGAACATTGTTCAGGGAACTAAAGTGGACAAGATGATGATTACTGGTATGCACACAGTTTCTTATATATACTGCAAGGATTGCGGCGAGCTCTTAGGCTGGAAGTACGTACGAGCTTTTGATGGATCACAGAAGTACAAAGAAGGAAAATTCGTACTCGAGAATTTCAAGATTGTCAAAGGCAATTGGTAGCAGAAATTCAAATAATTGTTTGATCGTTTTTTTTTTAAAAAAAAATTTTGCTGGGGGTATTTTTATTCATCAATGCATAAGCTGTAAAGGAACCTTGCTATTTTTTTATTTTTATTTTTGCTTTTCTTCCGGTGTAGGAAATTGGACATATGATTTTGTGTTGATACAATTGCAAATGATGACATTAATGCAGAACTAGGTTCTTGATCATTTTATGCAGTTGAAATTATCATCATGATGATCATTTGGGGCATTGTTAAAGCAAAGCTAAGAAAATAAACAGGACGGCAAAGACTTTGGTTGTTGATTATTAATTGGTTGGAATATATAACAAAGTTTTGCCCAAGACAAGATGTTGTGCCAAGTTTGCATTTTTTCATTAACCAACAACAAAGCCAAAAAAACAAGTCCATTTACCAACCACCTAGGAATTAGAAAAAACCCAAGACAGAAAAATTTATCATTTGCTAATGAAGTCTAGGAAAAGTATAACGACGAATTTCCTTGGGATTTAAAGAAATATTTAACTTACTAAGAAACCTCTTCAAACAAAAAAACAAAAACTTCATTGAAAAAACGTCATTATAACTTCTTCTACGAAAACTCCTAGCAAAGGAGAAAGAAAAAAAAAAATCTCCCCCTTTTATTTTCTACACTGTAATGCAGACCTGACAAAGCCTCGTGCTTGGAAAAAGTTATGAAAGAAAAGTGGTGGTTATTTGATTAATATGGTATAATTACCAAGACAGCTTTGTTGTTTAATAAAATATTGTATTGGTGTACCAATTATTGTATTGTGTCCAATTTCATATTATTATCTAATGCAGAGCTGCCCCTTGTAACTCAATGGGGTTTAATTAGTAGTGGATCTTTAAGGTCAATGTTTCACGTTGGTTTGGAATCTTCCCTAGATTCCATGATCTGTGCAAACAGCTTGGATGATGGGGATGACAGAAACAAACTGATGGTCCAAAGTCATACATTGGTTAAACATGTACCAAACCATGTGTCTCCCGCCATCACAGCATCATATATAGACTAATATTTTCAGGTGAGACTACTCATCTTCATCATCTCCATTTATATTCATATTTTTAATCTGTAAATCATATATAATTTTTGGGTTCAGATAGTGGCAGTGGGTTAAAACGAACCAGTTACCCATGAATGGCCTAAAAGACTAGTGCAGTGAAAGTTTGTTTGTGTATGTCAGCGAGCAAATGATTTTAATGCACGAATTAATGGGAATTGTCGTTCTTGGTTGGTATTCAGGATTGGAACTTAATACACAGATGTGGTTGTAATTGTTTTTCCCTTCAGAACCAAAATTGCATAGCTGGCTCCCTTGGCCCTGGAACAGTTGCTTTGAAAAATGAGATAGCGTTCTCCGAATTGTCATTGTCAATATATAAAATTCGAAACCCATATGGGTTATAATGCGACAGGGTTAATTTCCTTACACTTTGTATTTTGTATGGAAAACATAAATGATATTTTCCAAAGCACAGGAGGACAAATATTAATGCCCACATGAATTTCAAATGACGTGTGGAAAAACACATTTCTAGACGCAACCTAATAAGAAATATAAGAATGAGAATCAATCTCGTGCCTAACCTTTTCTAAAGAAGCAGAACGTAAAAGCGCTTTATTGGGTAATCTCGCAAAACCCAAATGCTAAAATCTAAATTAGATGTCTCATCTATGATTAATAAGTAGTTGTATTGTAAACATGCAAAACATATGGGTCGAAGAATGTGCATGTGAGCCAGAACTCCATGTGAAAAGAAAGCCTTTAATTTTGAGTCTTGGGGTGTTTCTTCAATCTTTTTATATCTTCCCCTCCTTTTTTAAGTGATGGATACTTTTATGCAAGCAAGAGAAAAATGCCAACCAGAAACAGCCCATCTATATCATGTCCAATATTATTCTATCATTCTGAGACTAACCTCTACACTGGGTCAGCCAGCACTTATTCTTTGTTTGCTTCTTTGTAATTAAAAAGCACTGGACGGCTGATATCAAAAAAATTCTAATGGAAACCGACGATGAGGATGAGAAAAAGGAAGGTTCATAGAAACCAAACTCTGGACCGTTTAAGCTTATTCCTTCCCATGAAGAAAGAAAGATTGCGTTTAGCCATAGAGTATCCCTTACTCCCCTCCCAAAGAACCTTCCTAGAAACTCATTAACCAAGGGATCTTTATCTCTATTTTCTTTTATTTTTTTTATACGAGAAATATCATGTCAAGTGGTGGCACCAGCGTTGGCCTTTCATAATCTGGACAATCATACACCCTTCACATGTCATGTCCAACGAGGATCACACCGTTCCATCTTCTATCATACATATCTAATATGATATACGGGTAGGGGCTTATCTGAGATAGAAGGGCGCAGATGAATGGTTGAGATTGAAAATATATGCTTGGAAAATTGATACCATGAACCTACATAAAGGAGAGAAACTTTTCTATACCTTACAAAGGCTTTCCCAAGTCTTGTCATATATAAATATTCTAGCTCCTTTGTGAAGGTCCTGTGCTTCTATTGTAGTCGTACCATTTTTGTTCCTTGTTAAGCTCTTTCCCTGTGCCATCCCTTTGTTTGCTTGTTTTCTCTTTGTTTGGTACAGAAACAAAAAAAAGGAAAAAGTTTGGAAACTTAGTGTGACCATGGCCAAGAGAATGGAACAAAAACAAACAGGAGGGAAGGCTTCGACGGCCACAGAGTACGAGGACTTGTTGCCGGTGATGGCAGAGAAGCTGGACGAAGAGAGCTTTATGTCAGAACTATGCAAGGGGTTTCAGCTTCTGGCAGAGCCGGAGAGTGGGTTGATAACTTCAGGGAGTCTGAGAAAGAACTCAGCATTTCTGGGTATGGAAGGAATGAGCAAGGAGGATGCGGAGGCCATGGTTAGAGAAGGAGATCTTGATGGTGATGGTGCACTCAACGAGACTGAGTTCTGCATCCTTATGGTAAGGCTGAGCCCTGGAATGATGGATGATGCGGAGGCTTGGCTTGAGAAGGCTATTGATCATGAGCTTAAGAAATCCTCACTTTGATTACCATCATCTTATAATAGTATCTTATATCATAGTTGTTGGAAATCAAACATCACTCTGTTTCTGATCAACTGTGGTTAAGGCATATTATGAAATTGTTAATAATAACTTTGAATCAAAATTGTTGAACATGTTAGTTTAAGCCTATTGTTGATGTCAGAGCGACGCAATTGGTAACTCAGCCATGCCTTGTAAGACTTTTTATTCCTTTTGACTACAATAAGGTCACGTCTGATCTTAAAACTGGAACACAATTACCGGCCGGCTATATTTCATTGCAAAAGGACTTGTCCAAAACAAAATCAAATCAGCCACGAATTGATCTCATTCTCAAAAATAACCTGCTAATGACCAATAATTGTAGCAATTGCACTCGAAGGTGGTTGAAGTAAGTAAGTTGACGCGACCATGAGACACATGTAACGTTTGTTTTCCTGCTTCACAGCTTTCTTGCAAAAACAGGACCCAATTGATAGTAATAAATGGAGAGAATGATGTTCGTCGTAAGTGATTGATTGCATCATATGAGTACAGGAATAGACACATTACCATTCCAGTTGATGTAGAAAACTGCATTGAGATGCGAGGAAGCTTCCTCCGGGTCACACCTATTGATGATATTGACATCATCAACCACTATGCCTACCAGTCTCAATCAACCTCACAAAACATTTAATTAGACTAAGCGCCATAATTAACAATCCCACCCGCTTATAATTTTTATAAATCACGCTGAGTGGAAAAATCACCTTACAAACAACTAAAGACATGTAAAACACCGTCCACTTATTTTATTAGTCGCGGACAGCCAATTTACAACTTGGTTTAGTTTACCAAGAAAATGTAAGCAGCCACTCCTGTAGGTTCCTCCACTAGAACGATTCGTACATTCCAATTTTCAAGCATGCTTTGCTAAACATATTTGTCGCTACTTATATATTTACACTTTATAGATTTGAAAAGTAACAATTTTTAAAATTACAAAAACATAAAACTTGAATTCAATATCTTTCATATGAAGAAAGTGGTATCCTAAATGATATTTAGTTTGCTTTTGAATGGTCTTCTATCATGAAATCAAACTAATGCTGGTTGAGTGAATGATTAAAGTTAATTACTTTTATGTCATATAAGACGACTTATTGTCGAAGCAGAGGGTAAATCTTCTAAATTCAAACGTTCTATAATCTTCATCCATAATCTCTTAAGAATCCATATAATTCACATACTAATAGAAACCCAAGTACTCTCAATGGGATATTCATGCTCTACAAACTATGCTAAGAAGCTGTAAAAACCTCCAGGAAGAACATATCTAGCCCACTTCATTCACTGAACCACATGACTTCATGTTCTCGATCTTCGAATTGGTGAGCGGCTGCAACAACAAGAGAGATCCAAGAATAAAAAGGATCAAAATATTGAAATGTGCATGGAGAATGAATGAATTATAAGAAAACATGTTACACAGAGCACAACTGCAAGCACACAATTTCTCCTAAATATAATGTCGACCCAGAGGCATAGGCTTTACTACCAACCTGCGATATCTGCCATATTCTGGACTCATGTTCCGACCATAATCAGGACTCCTGCGCTTGCCATATGAAGGGCCGTTGTATCTATCATAAGGTGGACTGCGATGTCGACCATAGTCAGGACTTGGCCGCCTGCGATACACAGGGCTAGGTGACCTCCCATAAGGACTATCTCCACGCCTACCATAACTGCCTCTCCTAGGACTATCAAAACGATCACCTCTCTCCCCATCATCCTTCAGAGCATACTCAACAGAGACCACCCTGTCAAGTATCTTACTGCAAATTTTAAAACATTTATCGGTTGTTAAGTCCATGGATAGGTAGGAGAATCATATCCTACTTAAAGTTTAACCACACACAGAAAAGGATACTCACCTCATGTGCGTACATTCAAGAGCTTTAGTAGCATCTTCCTGAGTCTCAAATTGTACAAATGCAAAATTCCTCCGAATTCTAACATGTAGAACCTTCCCATATGGTTCAAAATGTCTTTCGATATCACGAACTCTTGTACGAAGTGGATCAAAGTTGATAACAAACAAGGTCTTAGTGGGCCTCAGATTTGCTGATACTCTAGAGTCATCACGGGGTCGGCCACGTTCACCCTGAAAAGTTAAAAGTTGCTACAATCACAACCAGGGAAAGTGAACTCCCAAAATTGGTCAATGCATAAAAGTATTGAGGAAAAAAATATAATAAAAGAGGCTATATGGTAAAGGAAACGACGGATAGAAAACCAAATTGTACCCTGGCCCATTCAACGGATAGCTTACGCCTGTCATGTCCAAATGGCCTATTGTCAAGACCACGAATAGCATCTTCAGCATCCCGCTCATCCTCAAAATAGACAAAAGCAAAACCTGAAGGAAAAGTTAAATCAAAGGCAGAAAAGAAACTAGGTGAAAGTAAACATCTGTGCTAAGCAGGAAGTTACATCAGCCTCATTATTTCTTTCCCCTGGCACAAACTAAAGAAAATACAACACCTGCACAAATGTGAGGGGACTGATGAACATTAGGCAGTAGAGGCGTTGCATGATGAACTAAATCAGATTGGTTGCATATTAAATATTTTAATCCAAAGTTTCAGGTCTGAGATGTCATTGCTAAGCATGCTTCGCCATTCAGACAGCAGGAGTTCAGTAATGGAAGGCATGGTATGACAGATTTCAATGATCCCCCTATAAAGCATGGCCAGATTTCATCTATCCCCTATGAACAGTGGTGGTAGGCATAGCATAATAATTGAAAGATCCCACTATTCTTGTGAAATGGCAACTTTAAGCGAAGGAGTGGGTGAGTGCAGATGGTCGAGTGAGAAAATGTAGAATGTTGCTATCTGTGAGTGCAGAAGAGCAGGCAACCAGGAAGGTTTTCCTTCCCAAAATAATTATTTTTTTGCACAGATGATGGCGAGCCCAGATAGAAGCTCATCAATTTCCCTTAGTAGAAGTTCCTGCGTCAAAAGAAACACTTATATGTGGAGGTTCTCTCCCAAAAATTATAGCAAATCCGTGGCTACCATTTCCTTTCCACCAAGGAAATAGGGATGGGATACACACACTACATGAGTAGCAGTGTATCCTTCCAACCTGATGTTTATGCAATGCTTGTTTAATCAAATAATCAAAATGATGGATATACTTGAGCCAGGAATAAAGGAGCAGCTGCAAGTGAAGTTTGTGCCCTTGAAATACTGACACAGGCCAAGCATTTATATCTCTAAACTGATTAACTTAGTCAGAGGAAGAAGGAAAAAAGGAACGATAAAAAACACGAATGCACCCAAAGACGATAGTTAGGCAGGAAAATAGACAGATCTAATAAAAAGCTTAATTTCATAGTATTGAATGATTAACAGAGATTAAAAGTTTATAAAAGGGGAACAAGTGTTCGATTATCCTAGTTATAAAACTGTCTTCCCTACAGGATAACACCATGAAAAATTGACAGCATATAATAAGCTACAATTGCAGGATAGATTGCAATGCAACAATGCGCGTGGCACAGTAAAGATAATAGAAAAAGCTAGTTCGTCAAATATAAGCTATAATGCTAGTGTACTATTATGGATTCTAAAGGTTACAGAAGACCCTCCCTGAGTACCAACCGTAACAATCTTTGAACTCTGATACAATTGAATGCTTACATATAGGAAAAAGATGAAGGGAAAAAAAATAGGATAACAGTGTCATACCAGATTTCATGTCGACGCGCTCGACCCTCCCGTATTTTGAGAACAGACGCTCCAGCTCCGATTGGCGAGTTTCATACTCGAAGTTACCAACGAATATCGGCCTCATCCTCGCAACTGTTGCAGAGAGTAACACCACGGAGAAAACCCTATATCACATAAATACATCAAAACCCCCACCACGACTTAATCACATGCATAATCAATCGAGATGACGATGAAAACACTAAATAAGCAGCATGAACATGGTTAGTTTTAACTTGGCTCGATTATTCAATATCCCAAAGCAGAAAATAAATAGAAAAGAAATACACACACAAAAATTCTATAATTGTCACTTTTACCTTTTCACGGGAAACAAACACAGGAAAAAGAGAAGAAGCTAAAGCGATGGAGACTTACTGAGAGAGTACCTCAAAACCCTCGATTCCAATTAGGGCAACGAACCCTGAAACAGAGAAAGTATGTGCGATAGAGAAAATAAGGAACCGTTCGCAGAGCTTTATAGGGCGAAGCCCTAATGGCGATTAGAGGTGCCAAGTAATTTTGACTTTTTGACTTTGACATGGATGTCATTGACCTGTGTTGGCCCATAAGTATTTTAATTGGGTTCAAACCTAACCTAACCCACATTCTTCCTAAAATAGGAATAACGATCCAATAACCGTTCCACCTCTGTGGGCTTTTCTGCATGGTAGCCTTTGAAAATTCACATTAAAAAAATACAAAAATAATATATATTTTAATAGAAAAAGAACATACCATAAGAATTATCAGTTTAACAATTATTGAAAATTATCATCTGTGTAATCATGTAAAGTTTAAAATAAGAGACTCTATCTATATAATAAGGTTAAGTAAAGCAACTGATCTAACTCCTAATAGATTCCTTTTATATTAACTTAATAATGTTAAGTACATATAAAATAATAGCATAGTTTATTTGATTCAAATTATAACTTTTACATATAAATATAATAGAACGGTCAATTTTATTCTACTAGATCTCATCATGGATGCATAAACATGCCCTATGCATTCATAAATATAAACAACCAATCTTTTCATATATATATATAAAAACACCCTTTTATTTGCATAAACGTATACCTGCAGTGTACAAGCACTTTTCTTATAAAAAATTATTCCGAGTATTTAAAAAAAAAGAAGACACACTCTCGTATATAATCATTGGCTAAAACAAAACAAGTTATTGCAATAATAATAATAGATTATTGAAAGCAGATGTGCTAACCAAAAACCATGGACAAAAGAGCCACTGGAAGGTATCAACCAGAAAGATGAGGCATCAATAATGGAATCTTGGCATCTTGCACTACACATTTTAGAAAGAAAAAAAAAATGAAAAAGAAAACGTATGGAGAGGACCCATTTAGGGAGGCCAATATTCCATACTGACCAACAAACAATAATGCGACTCATGTGTAGGGGATTCTAATCTAAGCGATCATATACAAGTGTAATACATATATAACATAATGGTAGGAATCAGTGTAAAAAAGCAGGTAACAAACAAAGGACTTTCCGGGAATTAGGTTCCCCAACTAACAATTAATTGGTAATATTATGATTGCACACGCATTGGCATTGCCGCACAACACACTCTGCTAAAGCTGGAATAATTATATACTTTCACATGGCCTTATCACAGCTTACCACCTTTGTCCCACCCCCCTAGCTCCTCGCCTAATTAATTAAAATCACCCACCCCCCACTATTTTGTTCTTCTTTGAGAAAGGCTTGAGTATAAAGTTAATTAGTTGCTTACTGGTGAGGTAATTGTACATTTGATTGTAACTTTAATTGTGAAATATTCCTTCGACAAGTCTAAAGGGTGAATGATAAACTAATTGTTGGGTGACATGTATAGCTGATACTTTATAGTGGAAACCTTGTTTTAGGTTCAGAAAAATGCTAGAATTTTCTTCGGAAAAACCACGCATGCTCTTTGCAGATGCACATAAAAATGAGGTCTTTTTATTCTGGTGTTGTTATTTTAATTTTCTCATTCAAGTATAGGATTAGGAAACATTCGGCCTTATAATTTTTCCCAGATCGAGAGCAATAGATGAGGAATTGTCCTTTTTCAGTTCCAGCACATTTTTTTTCTTGTATATGTATGTATATGTGTATATATATATATATACATATACATATTGTTAATTGAATAAAAGACTCTAAGATTAATAATATTCAATATCATTTAATTAAATCCAAATGACGGTTTCGTTGTTTCTTGACGATGAAGTGACAAAAATATAAAATACAAATCCTGACAGAGAAGTTTCTTAGGATGTGTCATCATGTGTCACCAACCCACACAAACTCCTAGTTAGTTGGCTAAACAAATTTTATGAAAAATAAATAATTTGAGTTAATTGGGCGGTGTATACAGATTCTATATAAATATAATATAATACGGGAACACAGTCAGAAAACACACGATGGGAACCAAATCAACAATTTAAAAATACAGAGGCACGACTCGCGCGCACGATGCAATTAAACCCGCCGCAGAAGGGTATTTTAGTAACTGAAGCGGGTTTTGGATTTCAAAGTTGAAAGTTATTCTAAACTGACGGAGAATGGAGATTTGAAAGCATACTAAAGATCCTAAAATTCCAAAGCAGCCAAAAGCCAAAGCAGAGACGAGTGCAAGAATATGACCAGTCCACTCTAACCCCATAAACTCCTTTTATCATCTTTTATTTGGGCTTTGCTTTGCCTCCAAGCCAGCCACATCGTCGTTGTTCTTCTACTAGGCTGAAAAAAGTTCAGGTCTTTCTTCTTCAACTAAGTTTGAATGCTTCTAATTTATCTTGTTTTTTTTCAACTTCTTCTTGCTATTCTGAATTTGGGTTTACGTGGGTAGTTGACATATGCTATTTTTGTGTTTTGGTTCTTAGTGCTTTTGTTTATTCTTTGCGTCTGCTTATTGTAAATGCTGTCTTGTAGTTGTCAATTTTCTCTGTGTAATTTGAAGGATAGTTCTATGTTGGTTTTCTCTTTTGGGTGTCTTTGCATTTGCTGAGCTTTGAAATTGCTTCTTTTCTCTCCCTCTCTTGTCGTTTCGTTTTCAGAATCAGTTATTGGTGTGTAAAAATATATCTTTTGGTGGTTGCTGAGGTAATAATGAAGTTCAGGAGCCATAATTATGCTAAAAGACTCAATTTTGTTTTGGCTTGTTGAGTGGAAACAAAACTTGCTTGTAGTTTCGTTAATTGTTTTGAAAAACAGTTTCTTTCTGTATCTGTTACTTTTGTAGTTGTCGTTTATGAAATTGTAAGAACTGTTCTTCGACTTTATTATCCTGCTTCCAATTTCATACCACAGTTTTAGGCTACGTTGTTCGAGCTCTGCTGATATTACATGGTTTTTACTTATTATGTAGGAATTCGACATGTGATTTATACAATTTTAACTAAACCTTTTTACCTGGAGTAAAATTTTCACTCCAAATTAAAGCATCAATGGAGGAAAAGCCGTTCCCTGCATGGTCCTGGTCTGTTGAGCAGTGCTTGAAAGAGTACAATGTGAAATTAGACAAGGGTCTGAGCCCTTATGAGGTTGAGAAGCGCCGTGAGAGATATGGCTGGAATGAGCTCGCTAAAGAGAAGGCAAAGCCCTTATGGCGGTTAGTATTAGAACAGTTTGATGATACGCTTGTAAAAATTCTTCTAGTTGCAGCCTTTATATCGTTCATTTTAGCTTACATGCACGGAAGTGAATCAGAGGAGTCCGGGTTTGAAGCTTATGTGGAACCATTTGTGATTGTCTTAATTCTAGTCCTTAATGCCATTGTTGGTGTTTGGCAAGAGAGTAGTGCTGAAAAATCACTTGAAGCACTTAAACAGATGCAATGTGAATCTGGGAAGGTTTTAAGGGACGGCTATGTTGTGCCAGATTTGCCTGCACGGGAGTTTGTGCCTGGTGATATCGTTGAATTGAGAGTTGGAGATAAAGTCCCTGCTGACATGAGAGTTGCAATGCTGAAAACCTCAACTTTGAGGGTGGAGCAGAGCTCACTGACTGGAGAGGCAAATCCTGTTTTGAAAGGAACTGATCCTATATTTGTGGATGACTGCGACTTGCAGGCTAAAGAAAACGTGGTTTTTGCGGGCACCACAGTTGTCAATGGAAGCTGTATTTGTATCGTCATTAGCACTGGGATGAACACTGAGATTGGAAAAATACAGCACCAAATACATGAGGCTTCTCTGGAAGAGAGTGAGACCCCTTTGAAGAAGAAGCTTGATGAATTTGGTAACAGGCTTACTACTGCAATTGGGCTTGTCTGTCTTGTCGTGTGGATTATAAACTACAAACATTTCATCAGCTGGGAACTTTCTGATGGATGGCCTACAAATGTTCGGTTTTCTTTTGAGAGATGCACATACTATTTTAAAATAGCCGTTGCGCTTGCAGTAGCTGCAATCCCAGAAGGACTTCCTGCTGTAATCACTACCTGCTTAGCTCTAGGTACAAGGAAAATGGCACAAAAGAATGCAATTGTGCGGAAGCTTCCTAGTGTAGAAACTTTGGGATGTACAACTGTGATTTGTTCAGACAAAACTGGGACTTTGACAACAAATCAGATGTCTGTGACAGAATTCTTCACTTTGGGAGGGAAAACCACTGCATCTCGAATAATTCATGTTGAAGGCACAACATATGATCCAAAGGATGGAGGAATTGTTGACTGGACTTGTTACAATATGGATCCTAACTTGCAAGCACTAGCAGAAATATGTGCTGTTTGCAATGATGCTGGAATTTATTTTGATGGAAATCTCTTCCGAGCTACAGGTTTGCCCACTGAGGCTGCACTTAAGGTTTTGGTTGAGAAGATGGGAGTTCCAGATGTTAAGGCAAGAAACAAAATTCGTGAAACACAGCTTGCTGCAAACTATTTAATTGACCACAACACAGTGAAATTAGGTGAGTAGAAAACTTACTGTGTATATATAATCTGAGTTTTTTGAGTGCCAGGATGAATTCTAAATCATAATCAATCTGTCAAGTTTAGGCTGTTGTGAATGGTGGACGAAAAGGTCAAAAAGGGTTGCCACATTGGAGTTTGATCGCATTCGAAAGTCTATGAGTGTTATTGCCCGGGAGCCAACTGGGCATAATCGACTTCTTGTCAAGGTGATTTCATCAGCTTATCTTTATATAGATACTGATTCTTTTTTTTTTTGGTAAAGATAAAGATACTGATTTGAATGTTGTTTACTGCTTGTTTAAATTTGCAGTTGGTGTAGTTTGTAGAATAGGTCTGTTTGTGTTCACTTTTTTTCTTTTCTCTCTCTGCTGAATTACAAGAATAATAATCCCCTTTAACAAGTAAATTAGAGTAATCTGTTGAATCGTAAAACCTTGTTTTGTGATGATGCCCCCTTAATGTCTTAAAGCCTTCTTATAATACTTGCAATCTCTCTCTATGCCCTCCTTTCAGTCATGTTTGTGTTGCTTGGTCAGAGATATTAGCATGGTTGGATGGTTGATTTCATTTAGTGCTGCTTCTGCACTTCATCTAATAGTTAGAATATGCAGGGTGCTGTTGAGAGTTTACTGGAGCGTAGTTCGCATGTTCAACTTGCTGATGGATCCCTCGTTCCAATAGATGAACCTTGTAGGCAACTGTTGCTTTTGAGACTCTTGGAGATGAGCTCAAAGGGATTACGCTGCTTGGGCTTGGCATATAAGGATGACTTAGAAGACCTTTCAGATTATTATGCTGAGAGTCATCCTGCTCACAAGAAGTTGCTTGATCCAGCAAGCTACTCCTCCATTGAAAGTGACTTAGTTTTTGTAGGCATTGTTGGTTTAAGAGTGAGTATTGGATCTTGCTAATTGGTTTTCAAACCTTGTACTTTTGAAATATTTTATCTATATGAATATAATTGTTTTTGTCAACCTGTTTAACAAACTACTCTGCACAGGACCCTCCTCGTGAAGAAGTTCACAAAGCAATTGAGGATTGTAGAGAAGCTGGGATTAAAGTTATGGTTATAACTGGAGATAACAAGTCCACAGCTGAGGCTATTTGTCAAGAGATCAAATTGTTTTACAAAGGTGAGGATCTCAGAGGGAAAAGCTTTACGGGTAAAGAGTTCATGGCTCTTTCTCCTTCACAACAAATTGATATATTATCAAAACGAGGA
The DNA here is from genome assembly GCA_007844105.2 of Rhamnella rubrinervis. Classification (NCBI taxonomy): domain Eukaryota; kingdom Viridiplantae; phylum Streptophyta; class Magnoliopsida; order Rosales; family Rhamnaceae; genus Rhamnella; species Rhamnella rubrinervis. The sequence goes on from CM017584.2 coordinate 14,961,812, forward strand.
GGAAAAGTTTTTTCTCGTGCTGAGCCTCGTCATAAACAAGAAATTGTTAGGATGCTAAAGGAGATGGGAGAGGTTGTTGCAATGACTGGCGATGGTGTTAATGATGCACCTGCACTAAAACTTGCTGACATTGGAATTTCCATGGGCATTACTGGAACTGAGGTATCGTAACCAATCACTTTTTTGGATTGTTCTGTTGCACCTCATCTTTTCTTGCTGCATCCTCCTATCTTACTCTCTTTCAGACTATTACATTATCATACCTTAGCCATGACCCATGACCCCTAAATTTCTCTTCTCTTCCAGCTTTGTCGGTAAGTTTTATTTTTGATTATCCATGCTTTATATTCAGGTTGCAAAAGAAGCTTCAGATATGGTTTTGGCGGATGATAATTTCAGTACCATAGTCTCAGCTGTTGCCGAGGGTCGTGCCATTTATAATAACATGAAAGCTTTTATCAGGTATGCCTTTTTGTTCATTAATGTGAATGAAAGCTACGCTTACAGAAACCGCTTTTTCATATCCTCAATCAATCTGCACTGCAGGTACATGATATCTTCAAATGTAGGGGAAGTAATATCCATATTCTTGACTGCTGCATTGGGGATACCAGAGTGTATGATACCTGTGCAGCTTCTTTGGGTGAATTTGGTCACAGATGGGCCACCTGCAACAGCTCTCGGTTTTAACCCTGCTGATGTTGACATTATGCTAAAACCACCTCGAAACAGTGATGATGCTCTTATAAATTCTTGGGTTCTCTTCCGCTACTTGGTTAGTTGAATTACTACTTTGTTTATCATTGAAATTGCTACCAATACCGTTCATTTGGTACTCACATTCACACTCGTCAGGTAATTGGTTCTTACGTGGGCATTGCAACAGTTGGCGTGTTCATCCTGTGGTACACTCAGGCTTCTTTTATGGGCATCAATCTTGTGAATGATGGACATACACTGGTTGAATTGTCTCAGCTTCGAAACTGGGGGGAGTGCTCGTCATGGCCAAACTTCGAAGTGTCACCGTACATGGTTGGTGGGGGTAGACTGATAACATTTTCAGACCCCTGTGACTATTTCACTGTTGGCAAAGTGAAGGCAATGACATTGTCACTTTCTGTTCTGGTGGCAATCGAGATGTTTAATTCTCTGAATGCACTTTCTGAAGAGATCAGCTTAGTGAAAATGCCACCTTGGAGGAACCCTTGGCTTTTGGTGGCAATGTCAGTCTCGTTTGGACTCCATTGCCTCATACTCTATGTTCCATTTTTGGCAGATGTGTTTGGAATTGTCCCTTTGAACCTCAATGAGTGGTTACTGGTTATTTTGATATCAGCACCTGTTATACTGATTGATGAGCTTCTTAAATTAATGGCAAGGACAGGAAGGAGAGGAAAGAAGGAGAAGATGGCATGATAGAACCACATGCGTTTGATCCTCGTGGAAAAGGATTTCAACCTGGACGGGATAGATTGAGGAATTCATAGTGTTTATTTATTAGAATTCTTTGGCAACTTTATGATTTTGCAGAACCAAAATTGCTTTGTATTAAAAAAGAAATGTTAGTTATATAATACAAATTGAAATATTATATAAAATCATGTTCTATTGCCTGTTCCACAGGCTATTTAAGCTATATTCTGTTTTCTTCCTCCTTTAATTCGTTTGATAATCCTTCGAGTTGCAACTCACTTGAATTTTTGGCTGCCTAAAAAGTATGGAGTGAAAATTTTCTGAATTTCTTTCTAAGTTGGACTTATTTCCTTCCGAAAGCGTATATTACCTTCAAAATATTTCAGTTTTAGCTTTTAGTTGACGAATCATGACATTCTTTGTTTCAATACAACAACCTTGTTGATATCACCTTCAAAATATTTCAGTTATAGCCTTAAGTGATCTATGAAATTAAATTGACGAATCATGACATTCTTTGTTTCAATACAACAACCTTCTTGGATTAAAGGGCAATGCATCATACTATACTGTTACATTACTAGTCACTCAGTATGGTTTCCATTATATGGGCTCAACGCCGATCTATCCCGTCCAGCTTTATTTAGAGGACTACTTCGAAATTCAGGCCCCCAATATAATTATTTCTTTGAAACCCTGCAAAAGAACCATTGAAGTTAGACGTTAAGAAGAGAAAATAAAGAATAAAAAGGAATAAGGGAGTAAATAAGGAAACAGAAGGAATAAAAGAGAACGAAAAGCCGGGAGGGAATGATAAGTACCAGAAATATCAATATTCTCCTAAACAAAACATGGGTTCTATTATGTCTCTAATATTAGCGGCTTCCTTATCAGAATGGTACAGCAACTGTAGAACCTCCATGCAGAGCTTAGACCTAGTAAGTATAAGCTATGCAAAGGTGGTGCATTTGCTTGTTTCTCAACCACAATAGCTCTTGTTAAAATTGAATTTCTTCAAGCTCCGATAGCCAACAAGTTGTGTCCCTATGAAGCTTAATTTCGGTGTAAAATCCATCCAATAAAGCATATATTTCATCACTTCTAAAATGCGATTTGTCCTCCACAATGAACTTATGAAGTTGTCCTCCCACTTCAATGAAACTATACCCTGCTGCCTTTATAATTTTGCCACCCTTCATCGCCTTCCTTAGCTTTGCAACTCCATCCCATCGGCCTGCTGATGCATATATATTGGAAAGAATGACGTAGTTTGCTGGATTCCATGGCTCAAGCTCAAACAGCAGCTCAGCAGCTTTTTCAGCCAGTTCAACAGCCAGCTCAACAATACAATGAAAACTGCAAGCTCCCAGAAGGGCACCCCATACAACGGAGTCTGGTTTCATTGGCATACTTTGAATCAGATCATAAGCTTCTTTCAGTTCTCCTGCACGTCCTAACAGATCAACCATGCATCCATAGTGTTCTAACTTGGGAGGAATACCAAACTCTTTCTCCATTGCTTTAAAGAACTGACGGCCTTTGATGACCATGCCTCCTCCATGAGTACATGCTAAGATAAGTCCCACAAATGTGATATCATCAGGTGCAATATCTACTCTCTGGTATCAGGCAGGAAACAAAGTTACATGTTAAGGAAAATAATAAAACTTTATGAAGTACAGCAATTTTCCAAGTATCATGAAGGAAACTAAAGTGACTGCTCACCAGCATTTCATCATAAAGATCAAATGCCTCATTGAACCTCCCATGGACAGCCAAACCCATGATCATTGTATTCCAAGAGCACAGGTTTCTGTGCCTGCTAATCTCATTAAACACCTGCCTAGCTATATCAATTTTACCGCACCTTGCATACAGTTCCAATACAGCGTTGCTCACGTACAAGTTCTCAAAGAACCCATTTTTTCTTGCGTATTCTTCAATTCTCTCCCCCACTTCCAACGCCCCAAGGTTTGCACAAGCCGGAAGAACACTAGCTACAGTGACTCCATTAGGCCTCACATCCGTCTCCTTCTCCATTTCCAAAAACATGGCTAAGGCCTTGGAGTATTGTCCATTTTGTGAGTACCCAGATATCATCGTAGTCCATGAAACCACATTCCTATAAGGCATCAAACCAAATAATTCTAAAGCTCCCTTCAAATTCCCAGATTTTGCATAGCCCGAAATCATCGAATTCCAAGTGGGTGTATCTCTTACTCTCATTTCATCAAATTGTTGGCGTGCACATCTCAACATTCCCAGTTTAGCGTACATGTCAACTAAAGACGTCGGAGCGAACACGTCCCGTTGAAAACCCGATTTGAAGAAATGGGAGTGGATCGTTTGGCCGAGATGAGGGGAGGAAAGGGCAGCGCAAGCGCAAAACAAGAGAGTGAAGGACTGTGGATTTGGGTTGCAGCCACTGAGGCACATCTGTGTATAGAGAGACAAGCATTGGTGGTGTTGGCCATAAGAAGAGTAGGCTTGAATGAGCTTGTTGTAGAGAAAGACATTGGGCTTGGGAAGAAGGTTGAAGAGGGTGCGGGCATATGGGAGGTTTGGGATATGGAGGAGCTTTAGAATGAGGGTCTCGGTATGGTCTATGCCGTTTCTGAGTGTATAGGCGTGGATTTGCTTCAGCCGGTTCATTTCGTCACATATTTGCCCACTCTACGAGCCATAAACGACCTGTCGGTTTGAATATCAAGTCGACTAGTCACTCACTTGCCTAGCCCTTTGGAAATCAATGCTCATGTCATGCACTTCGTTAAATACAACACCTTTCGCCAGCACAACATAAAAATGAAATTGTTTAAAAATTCCTAGTAATATTTTACACATCCTAGGATAGGATGTCCCATAACGAATATTATATTTTTATTACGATTATTTTAAAATCATGGATAATTTTTTTTTTGGTGAATCTCACGCAAAGTATTGGTGTAAAAAATCTTATTGAAATAATTATGCAGGTGGGTTGTTTTTCTTTATAGATGACCAATCGTAGCTCCTTTTTAATTTGCTTTGAAGGTTTGCCAAAGTATTCATGAAAGTGCTTATCCAAGTGCAATCTCACAGTGCTGCATATACCACGAGGGCTTATATTTGCATGGCCACACTCCACATTACAGAATAATGATACAATTTTCTGAAAGATCAAAGATGTTTCAATAAAATACGCACTCATAAATACACAAAAGTAATTCATTTGAATGCATTTCAACATAGGGGGAAAAAAAACCCTAAATATTTGACACCAGAATGTGCTGTGAATTTTTTCAACTTCATTCCTCGTATACAGAATATAACACAATCCAAATGGTAAAAAAATTCAGTTCTACATTACTAAAAAATGAAAATGAAATAAAATAAAAAAATTAAGAGAACTTATCTTAGCTGACCAATCAACCAGTGGAGGCTTAAACTGATTCTTTGTTTTCCACTTAACCAACAAAAAAATCAAGCTGCGAATGTACAGACAGAATACATGTGGCATCTAATGTGACCCAAAATTAGCTTCCATATCCTATACAACGTAGCAGCACAAATCAAATTAGGTGACCTTGAATTACTTCATGTAAAAAATGAAACTGCGCACTAAGAAGAATCAGACATAGTCTCTAACTTCCCGAATCTGAATAATATAAGGAAATTAATTTAACTAGCTCACATTCTATGTGCACGTAGATTCACAATCAAGGAACAGAGGTATTGTCCATCCTTTTTCCAGAAATGCAAGGGTCCCAAAACCTGGAAATGCATGTCTTCTTAAAATTCTTCAGAGTTGAAGCAATATCTGTGACTGTCGACTCCTTGATATGTAAGATTGAAATCATGAAGGGTTTCAGAAATATGAAGACTGATCATGAAGCACATTCAAGTGAGCAAGTATTCTTGCTGCCATAGATTTGACACTTCCACTTCCTCGCTGAGTTAAGTCAACCAAAGGCATTTGAGCAGATGCTCCATATTTTTGTTTGAACTCCAGCAGCCGAAAAATCCTTTCCAAGGCATTCAGAGCCTTCTCTTGCAATGTAGGGTAAGGACAACCAAGAAACCTTATAATAAGTGGTATAGCATTTGCACTTGCAAGCACTTTACTACCGTTTTGAAGTTTCTCACCTTCAATTAAAGTTAACAGTGCATCTAGAGAAGCCTCACAAGCTGCAGGATCAGCTTCCCCAAGAATTCTTACTAATGGTTGCACTGCATCAGCCTCTATGATGCAAAATGAAGAAACAACAGTGCAAATTCCACCATGAACTAGGCATCCTGTCTCAGGTGGAGCTGAGAAGCACCACAGCCCTCTACGCTTTGGCATAGGTCTACTTAGCTCTGACGAAGACTCTGAAAAACGAGCAAGACATATGGCTGCATGTTGCTTGGTCAATACGGATCCATTTTCTAGCAATCTTACTAATACTTGTATGAGACCAACTTCAGCTGCACTCTTCTGCCATTCTAATTTTGTTGGAACAGTGAAACGACGAAGGGCTCCAACAGCATTTTCTATTAACTGACTGTAATGTGAACCATTCTGTCTTCCATTCTGGAGAAAATTGAAGATGACTTGAAGTGCACCAGCATCCAAAAGCCACTGAGTAATCTCATGAGTTTCTGGAAGGTTGGAGATAATGCCCATTGCTGAAGCAATCTCTTCTTCATCATTAGAAGATCTGATGATTGTGAGTATAATCTCGATGCACTTTTGATCCACATTCTCCATGATGAAAGCTTCATCTCCACCATTAGCTAAGCAAGAAAACAGCTTTACAGCACTTGCTCGAACATTTGAGTTATTATGCCCACACAATTGAACCAATATTGGCACAGCTGAACACTGTAAATATCGTTAAACAGTTAAAATTAAATGATACATGTTACTTGCAGGTAGAGGTAATTTGTAAAAGGTGACAATTGTAAATCTTCATAACACAGGTTAATTAGAAGGGCTCATCGGCTAGACTTCAGTTGTACCACTATATGATTTTGACATTTTACCTTGGACTTGTATGTAGTAGTCTTTTAATATATTATGATCTTCAACCTCTTCTTTTTTCAACATTTTAGCCCTTCATTACTGACATTTCCTTTTGTGAAAACTTAATTGATACCCCCATTTCAATTTACTTGTCAATTTGCTTGGGAAGGAAATATTTATATATCTCAACCAACAGAATATGTACCTTTATTAAGTTCATCTTGATGTTGGAACTGGATTGGGATTGACACAAGGCATAGAAGGTCTGGATAATGCTTTGTTGTACACTAGGCCCCGTTAAGTTAATTAAAGAGAAAAGCTGGAAAATATCTCCATCAGATTCCAAGAATAAAACAGGTGCCTTGTCAGATTCCTGAGATACAGTTGACATTGCTAGGTGCATAATTGTGGCAGCTAAATATTCACGCAAACTTGAGTTTGATGAGTTGCGATGGAAAAGAAGATCAAGTAATGGACGCACTGCACCTTCTCTAATCATCTGGAGACCATTTCTCGGTAAGCTTGAGAGATTTCGAAGTACTTTAACAGCCACAGTTTTCATATGAATTTGACCATGGGAGACCATTTCAAGAAGAGGACCTAGTACACCTTCTTCAAACAGAGACTCCTTGTTGTGGTCAGTCAACTCCATCTCTGCCAAATTTGTCGCCATGATCATTTTTGCATCATCAGATCCTACATGAAGAAATTAATAAGGTTGAATTCTTTCTTTAACTCATAAGATGTTATTATGATCAGTTTTCTACTTAGTATGTGTAATATGAGGACAATTCACTCTTCCTGAGCCTAATTTTCTTTAGAAGGGTATTTTAGCTCAGGTACTCCATAAGGTGTTTGACAATAACAGTACAATTTGGTCATAGTAACATCAAGGGCACAATTGGCCTTTAACAAGAAAATCTTTTCATAAACTCGATGCTAAGCTAAAAACTTGCTATTTACACTCTTTTGTAAAAGGAGAAGAAAATAAGAAAGCATGTCAGTTTCCACAAATAAATGAGTAAAATGGCAAAATAAGATGAAATATAAAGTAGAACCTGTGGAGAGACGTTGCAACAAATGTTTAAAATAATTGGCCTTTGCCATCTGTATCACATTCTGATCAGAGAATGACAAATTCTCTAATAGCTCCTGTGCATCTCTGGGAGCTTGATTATCATCACTGTTTGACATGGTCACCAACAGGAGTATGCAACCTTGAACTTTCCCAATGCAGTCTTTCACAAAATCACTTTTTGATAGTTCCAGTAATAATGCCACTGCTAACTTCCTTTCCTCAGATCGACGCCCAAGTGACCGAACTATCGATTCAACAGCATTCTCAACTTTTATAATTCTTTCCTACAACATTTTTCAATTATTAGGGAAAGATCTACAAAAACCAATAAAAAAATCTTGATATTCTTTTGTGTGGCAAATGGAGACTATCCTTATTTGAGAAGATGAAAGTACTTCAAGTTAAATAAAGAGATACCTTAGCATCATCAGTATCCTTTGCCAAAATACAAAGGATGACAAGAACATTTTTCCTTATATCACGATTTTTTGCACCAAGAAGTTGAATAAGGATCGGCATGTAGTTCTCTAATATTACCCATTCCCGGTGCATGTCCCTTTGTTCACAGAGAGACTGTAGCTCTCCCAAGTTAAGAAGCACTTCTTCCTCTTCTTCAGACTTGAGTTTTTCTTTCATGGAAGCAATCATAATCATGGTGTTTCTATCCTTCCATTCTTCTATTGATTGACGCAGAGTTTTGTTGGGCCGTAAAATTGACGTGTCTAAAGAGGTCATGGTCAGGGGACACAATTTGTTACCATCTGCAAACCACTTCTCTATGGCACCTTTTTCAAATGTCTGTCCTGAAGAAGTTTCCACAGGGTCTACCATAACATCCCTGGTGATTGGACAATAAAACGATTGAAGTGGTTGCAATGGTTGACTACCCAAAGACTTCCGTTTAGTGAAATATTTCATTTCCTTCTCCTTCGGAGATGAAGCTGCATCAGCTCTTTCTAACAAGGCAATTATCTGGTCCATCTGTATAGCTTCAGCCTGGTCTTTCCTCACCCTGGCACTTTCTATCTCACTCTTGAATTCTTCAAATTCCTTCCTCAATGCTGACCTCTCAGTTGAGATTCCAACAGCATCAGCTATGAGAACTACCAAATGATTCGCATAAGAACGATCAACATTCCTTTCCTGTATTCCAGTCTCAATTTTCTCCAAATTTCTTCCTCTGTTATTGCTGCCCTAAAAGCAGCTCTCTGCATGGTGTTGCAAAGTCTTTCAATATCTTCAACAATGCCAGCGGAAAGGTCAAGTGAGGCCAAAGGGAGAAGGCCTAGAGCTCGACTGATCTCTCTCGAAGTGTTCTCTAGGCGATTGACTATTGCCCTGCAATTCATTAAGAGATAAACTTTGTTTTTCTTGCTGCACTCCAACATCAGTTTCTTAGCATCTCTAACTTCTCGGTTGAGAATCTCAATAGCATTTTTTAAGCTTTCAGAATTATCAAAATCTTTCTTCTCCAATTCTCTTAAAACAGGGATTATCCTTTCCAGGTATGATGCAAGTTCCTTGAAACTATCCCTTTTGAAAAGGACATTGTTGGCTGCAGCTAATATCTCAAAAATGACCTCTATTGTTTGAGTCAGACCCTCTGAAGCCGAAATTGATGAGGCACTAGAAGCCACGTCTCCTGCCAACATTTTGAAACCAAATAAATCTATGAACCAAATTTCTCTCTTCCCATTTGCCTGTATCACCAATCAAAAATGGTAAAAGCTGGTTTGCAGGACAACCCCCTGAACCTTTCAACAGGATCAGCTTTCATACTAACACCATCAAATATTTTCCTTGAAAATTCCTGCATGCAACTTCAATTTGAAAATGATCAATTAGAGCCCTTAGCTTGTTTTACATTTTCAGTTACATATAATATAACATTTATAACCGAATTGACAGATCAAAGCCTGCATGCCGTTGTTGAGCATCAAGCAGAAGGAAAAAGAACCATAAAAAATAAAACCACGAATTAATTCCCTTTTTACTTGTGAGAAAATTTGAAGTTCCAGAATTTTACATCAGCTTCAGAGTATGAAAGGCTTCAGTTTAAGAAATTTAGTCCTCAATAACCAGAACGTTCAGGCTAGTTTGTTCACAAAGAAATTGGTAGTCTTAATCTCAACTGGGATTAGCTGAACCAATAAGTTTAATCAGCCCCAACGGAGCGGATATTGTAGAGTATCTCGGTGTCTCACCAAATAGCAAAAAGTTTTGTAACTCAACAATGTCAAGCCACCTGCGCTAACAGCTCAGCTGAAACCCTCAACTCATCTAGATTGTTGGCGGGTTATGGGTTTAAGTTATGATTAGTTAGATGAGGGGAAAAAATATATATATATATATATATATAAGGTTTTTGATTCTGATAAAGATCAGAATGTTAGCTTTGTCCCCCATTGATACTCCTCCAAAACTTGTATTTTGAGCTTTCTTTCAGACTCGAACGGTTACTATTTTCTTCCTACATTTCCTCACCAACAAGGAGAGCTTAACATAACCATCCCATAAAACTATTTCAGACAAATTCATGCACTTAAAACAAAGATAGAGAAAAAAAAAAAAAGGCATATGTAAAAACCTGTCATAACCCAACAAAAAGAAACAATTTTGAATTCAGTTTTCAACCTTTTTCTCCAACACGAAGTTCAAATTGTTATTCACAAGGAACCCATTAAACATTTAAGCATAATCAAAACACATCCGACAAGGTAAAGATCCACATAGTCAACAACGAAGTCTTCGCTGATTCCAGGTGAAAGAGAAAGACACTAACCTGAAAAATAGATAATGCCCCCTCAAAGCTCAATGCACCACGACCCTTTCCCAAAATGTTTTCCGGGAAAAGGAATTGAGATTTTCCGTGAAAAGCAACGAATCGAGTCTCTGGAAGGCAAGAGCCGCTGCTCCTGAGAACTACAACAAATAAGTATGAAAATCCACCCACACAGAAGCAAATAACAAATATTAATTATTTCTCCCTTTCTTTTCTTTTCTTTTTTTTTTCCCTATGTTTGTAGTATTTCTTATCATATATTTTTCGTTAAGGCCTTGAAAAGTAGGATTTCTTATTCTCAGCAGTGAGTTGTCTCCAATTGGACTAAATGCTCTCATTCCGCCAGTCTTGACCCTGTTTATTTTGAAAGGTTTTCTCTCTCTAAAATTCCTTTTTTTTTAATTTTTTTTTTCTCTCAGTCTTTCGCGTTGACCCTGTGATTTCTTATTATCAATCGAACTGAAGATCAAAATAAATAAAACGAAACAAACAAAATAAATACGGTTTTAGAAAGCTAACTTGTAATTACTTGTATAGTTATGTTTTTTTTTATGAATTAAAAAGAATTTCGATGTGTATCTCATCAGTCCAATATTTTATTAGTGGATAGATCCCTTTTATTATTTCAAATTTTACAATTTATAGCCTAAAATAGTTTTTCACCCCAATAAATTCTCCTCACCGACTTTAAATAAGATCAATACACTTATAATAATAATAAATTGTCAAAACTCGAATTATAACTTTTACAAACGAGTATGATGTAACAATCGCCACCTGAACATTTATTTTTAGAACATAAAAATTAACTGCCACCTGAACATTTATTTTTTTCTTTAAAAAAAAATTCTAAGAACCTTGAAACTGTTTTCTTTTTATCATCTTTCTCCAAATAAAAAAAAAATCATTGCTTATTCTTTTAGAATGTGTGGCAACAAAGGAGTATCATATTGATTTCAAATAAAGTCTTAAAAATGTTTATAAAATAGCTCGAGTTACTTTTTATATTGGATTAATCTTGTAATGTGGAATTCTAAATTTACCTTATTTGTTTAAATTCTTACAAATGGTTCTAGTATCGCATCTATATGAATATATAAAGATGAACTATTATAATTCATTGTAACTACGAGTACGGTGATAGATGGATCCCATATTAATATTTATAAGATGACTTAGGTTATAATAAGGTGGTTTAAATTACTTTTTATATGAGATTAACGTTTTGTGTTTTGCTCTTTAAATACTTACATATCTAAAAGGAAATATAAATGTATAAAGATGAACCATTATAATTCATTGTAACTCCGATGGCGGGTGGACCCCATAAAAGATTAATATTTATAAGATGACTTAGATTATAATAAGGTTGGTTTAGATTATTTTTCATATGAAATTATATATTTTATATTTTGCTATTTAAACGCTTATATATTCAAAAACAAGTATGAATGTATAAAGATGAACTATTATAATTCATTGTAACTTCGAACACACCCTCACAGACGATCAATAGTTACAAGATGACTTAGGCTATAATGTGTTTAGACTACTTTACATGGAATTAATGTTTTGTGTTTTATATGAACTTGATGTTTTGTGTTTTGCTGTTTAAACGCGTGCACCGGGAAACATTTTGAATCATGATCGCAATCGGGAATGTTTCTCTAAATACGGCAAGTGCATGTCTCACGTGAATTATAATAAGACAAACTACGTATTCTTCGTGCCAAAATGAACACAGAGTGAAACATACACCCTGGTACTCCGGTGGAGGTTCAGTTCATTTATGTGATAGTCTTATTTTTAGAATAAACCGGCATCGTTTTCTTCATTTTCTTTCTTCTCTGTTTTTCAAAGAACGAACGTGTTTATATTTTTCAATGGTATTAATGTGAAAGCATATTGTTAATCGGTTTGTTATCCCGGCTTTAAAAATAATAAAAATCTGGCAGAATCTTAGTACTCAACTTTGATCATTCGAAACTCACCAAAATGGTACGTTTAAATGAATAGTGTATGAAAACAAGAAAAAACCAAACCCATAAATTTTGTCGTGAAAATCTAAACACACACACACATGCATATGAATTCATGCAACATTCCCACCAAGTCAATCCTCTGAATTTAGGTTTATAATAAAAAGGCTTTGAAATAACATGATGATCAAAACCCCACTAGGCAAAATTCGCAGAATCTAATTTCTGTTTTAATCATGGTAGTGGCGGACTTTGCCACTGCAATTGAGAACACAGAGACAAAAATAGTAACCGACATGTTTATGTTGAGGATAAATTGATTACTTTTGTAATACATAGTCAAATTATGTATATGGGTGTGTGACAATATACCCAACATTCTTCTTTCTTTTTCTTTTCTTCTTTGGGTTCAGAAAATTTTCCACAGCTTGAATTTGAACCAATTGTATTGGCCAGCCCCAAAGTAAACAACCTAGTACTGATTTTCCTCCGCGGTCTACAGCTGAGTTTTGTGCCAGCTAATTAGCAAAGCTGTATATGTGCCTGACGACCACAATAGACGAGAGCATGAAAAGGTCCAACTTCTTAAGTAACTTTTATCTGAAAAATGTTCGTCTTCGTAGCACATTATACATTTAAATGTGTTTCACGCTGTAATCCAGTGTTTGATTTCAACTTTATTTGGTCGCTTATGTTGGGCAAATCTTCAATTTTGAGTCGAATACAAAAATAAATTAATCAAAAATTTCAGACAAGGGAGTGCGATCCAACACATGGCTGCTAATTATATCTCTTAGCTGATAATATAGTATTGTATAATATAAATGAATTCCAATACATTTACTTTTTATCTTTATTTTTTTTGGTCATGAATATAAAGTGGATTACCAAATCAGAAACTAAAATCCATGAATACATATAACTTATATGAACTGCCAACTGAATTAGTAGGCATCGGCAACATTGACTACCAAAAAATAATGGAAATATTGAATTTTAAAATACACTAAAATAATTAAATCAACAAGGAATTCGTGACCTTACCATCCCAGACGATAAGATAATCCATATAAATAATCAACATGGAATATATGCACTAATGAAAATAACAAACCCTTTTGGGCCGACTACATCTGGGCTTTGATTGTTGGGCTTGTTCTGAACCTTGCAACTATAAGAAATACTGACCCACTTGGACCCATTTAAAATACAAACTTTTTTTTTTTTTTGCCACGGATAATAATAATGAATATGGATTTCCATACCTGAACCTCCAGTGAACATGAAATTAAACCATGATGATCTCCATATACAATTAGACAAGTCACATTGGGTTACAAAGTTGAAAAAATGAAAAAGAAATTTGTCACAGTAGAAAACTTCGTTGATGCATGGATTCTTGGAGAATTCATTAAGAAAAGTATACAATTTTTAGAATTTAAGGTTTCTCCAACTGTAGACTCTTGTTCCTTTACTAAAAAGGTATAGTCTTCGGATATTTGTACTTTATTTTAGTAGCAAGTCCATTTGATTGATATGGAACTTATTAGTTTATTTTAAAAATTATGTAAGAAGTAATATAAGGTTTTGAAATTCATCAATTTTAAAAATTGTGTTACTCAGCTACTAATTAGCATTGAAAGATTCTGAAATTCATCAATTGTGGGGAACTTAAAGAAATCGTAACCCCAGAACTGGAACACACATACTAAAAATGAAAAGCCTGAAGCTTTAGACATGCCATTGGAGAGCTGGATAATCAAACATGGATTATACAAGACATCACTACTATTTGAAATTGTTCTTGTAAATGTTTCTACTTAGGTTGCATTTTTTCATACAGCAAAGGAAGGTGTAGAATTGTCATGAACCAAATTCCTTATCCTGACCTTTACAGCCCCAGTTAAGCTCTGCACCCTCTTAGCAATTCCATATAGCTGCTCTTCCCCCAACTTGTTTGCCGACGAAACTAAAACCACTTGAGTCCCACACAGCTCATCGTAAATCCTCTGGAATTCATCCAACACTTGCTTCAAAATACTCGCCTTGTTCTTCTTCACCAACATCTTCACCAAGCCCACCAAATGCCTACTGAATTCCCCTTTGTTCGCCACACCCATCAAAACTTGTCCCTTTACTTTCTCACCCTTCAATGGGTCGGCCAGGACATATTGAATCTCCTTGTTCTGGAGCAACTTCAAGAACCTCTGCACATCGTTTTCAACCAACCCAATACAACTCTTGCTCTGAGCTGTATCTAGGAGTGCCGCGGCATAACCGGTGGCCGGTTTCCGGTGAAGGGTTGGAGACGACGAAGTGAAGGATGATGATAAGGTTGGAGATGGGGAAAGAAATATGGGAGTACCGAAAGGCTTGGAAGTGACAGAGGTAGTGGTTTTGTTGGAGATTAAGTTGGGTTTTGTGGCGGAGCAGTAGAGGTATGGTTGCTGTAGAAGATTGGATGTGGAAGGAGTAGTCTTGAAGTGACAGAGCTCGCGAGAAGCTGAATGAAAGCCATGGACTTTGACTATAGAAACAGAGCCCGTTGGCAATGTATCCATGGAGAGCACCAGAGGCTAAAGGTCCTTTTGGTGCTTTTAGAAATAGGCTTTGTGGGTAGGCTTCAGCCACAAATAACTCTTTGAATGGGTACCTTGAAAGCAGCCTTTGTTTGTTTAATTTTTGTGATTGAGAATTGGTGGGTTTACATATTTAATGCTGGCAATTTGTGGAACTTTCATTCAGCAAATAAAATAATGGTTTAGTAGAAAGAAATCGACTGTTTTATCATATTCGTTTGTGAAAGTAATAGTTTAAATTTTGATAATTTTTATTATTATATCAGATGTATTCAATCTTATTTAATACGTAAGATGGAGGGAGATCTATTAGAGGTATAAACTAGCTGCTTTAGACTCCTATTAAATTATAAAATTGAGTAAAAAAATTTTATTCTCTATTAGAATTTTAATTCAATAAGATTCACATTAAAAAATTTTTTTATTGATAAAAAAAGCAAAATAGTTTATTCGACAAAAAAATAAAAAATAGTTTATTTCCCATTTTTACGGAAATAGTTTTGGTAAAGAATCATTCACCACTCATTTGTTAAAAGAATTTTAACACTAGTAGTCTACTACCAACCTATTGGCTATTTTGTATGGATATGCATGTAAATGAGTCTTGATTTTTTATGCTGTCTTTCATAAATTACAAAATTTATCATTTTCAAAAAAAAAGAATTTAATCAAAATGAAGTGAGATGATAATATAATATCTAGGCACAAAGTTGGTTGGTCAGTAGGCTTTGACATGACTACTTTTAAATTATAATGTAAATTGAAAAACTCTATCATATAATTTCAATAAACATTTCAACCTATTCAAGAAAAATACTTAATTTAAAATTGACTAATTCCGCGACACATGCGTTTGACAAAAAGAAAGAAGAAGACACGGTGGAGCTCATAGAGGGTCAGCCAGGGGCCCATAGAGACTAAAAGCCCACTAAAAATGAAGTATTGGGTTTGGGTGAGTCTTT
The DNA here is from genome assembly GCA_007844105.2 of Rhamnella rubrinervis. Taxonomy (NCBI): domain Eukaryota; kingdom Viridiplantae; phylum Streptophyta; class Magnoliopsida; order Rosales; family Rhamnaceae; genus Rhamnella; species Rhamnella rubrinervis. The sequence goes on from CM017584.2 coordinate 14,977,589, forward strand.
GGAGTTTGGACTAATAAATGCAGTCTGGCTTGGCAGGTCTGACTCTTTTATTTTGAATTTAGAACCGTTTGAAAATATTTATGTAAATAATATTTTTTAAAAAAATATTTTTAATTTAAATATTTTAGTTAAAAAATATTTTAATAATAAAATAATTTATTTTTAATTAAAAATTATAAAAAAATATTTTAAAAATATTTAATAGTATATAAAAAATACTTTTATAAAAATACCTATTAAATACTTTTTTAAAAATATTTTAAATATTTTTTTTATAAAAAAAAATACTTTATAATTTTTGATTGAATATATTTTAAATTATTTTTTATAAAAAAAATATTTTTTCTTAAAAAAAAAAAAGTTCAAAATAAGCTCTTAATGTGGAATGTGGGCCTTCTTCCTCAGTTGGCTCACCAAATTTGTCGGTGCAAATAATTAAGATTCCCAAACAAACAAAACAACATTTTAACATTTTTCTTTCACCAACTTCTATGCATAGGGCTTACCTTGAATTATGGTACAGCTTCGCACTCCGTCCTGTCACCATAATACATGAGATTTTGGACCCACCATCCTCTTGTAAATTGTTATTTCATTATTTATTTTCTACCTACTTAAAAAAAAAAAAAAACAAAAAAATCCATATTAATTATTATTCACAATTCTTTCGGGATGTTTCTACTTTCTTCTGGTAATTAAATCAAAATTATTGGGTCATATTAATATATATTTGTCTTCTCGTTGCTGAGTTGATGGTACGACTGAATAATTCACAACTACAAATGTAGTTTACGAGCAGCATTAATTCCAAGGACAAAGAAAAGGAGAACATGAAGCCCCTAACCTTACCTACCCGACCAACCACACTGTTTTGAAATGACCAACTTAGCCCCCAAAATTCATTTATTTTCTTGGGGATTTGCGAAGAATGAGCTGGTTCACGATAGAGGACTACGATCTAATAATAAATACCTTACTGCCTTTTATGATATGATGAAATCAACTTTATAGAAACAAACACCTTATTTTAATTAATACTAATCGAAAAGCAGTGAATTGCAATTGCAATTGGAGAAAGGCCATATATAATCCCGTGGATTGCGCCACCAAACACTCTAGCCTTTAGGCCACCTTAATCACTCACAGACCATTGCTCCAATCCCATTAACCATCAACTTTAATGGCTTTTCACAGACAATGTTAGGCATTTAAACCCCGAGATTATGCAATCCAAACACCATTTTTACTCATATCACTTAAATAATGCATGGTACATAACCACTACAATCAAAAGCTTTAAAGTGGAGGCAATGACTGACTGGACCCTATTTGCCCTATTTGTTTACTAGGTCCTTTTGTTCGCTACTAGTCTTGCTTTTCTTTTTTCTCTCTCTTCTTTTCAACGTGCTCCCACCCAATTTCAACACCAAAATCACCAAGTTTTGTTTGCATAGTTTTGTAAGAGAAGAAAAGGGAGTATCCTAATACTGTTGCTGAATTGATTTCAATTGGGTTTGTGAAAAAATGAATCAGGAAATGAATGGGTTTGAAACAGAGAGTCATGGGCATGAGAAAATAGACTATGTTTTTAAGGTGGTGGTGATCGGAGACTCTGCTGTGGGGAAGACTCAGATACTTTCAAGGTTTACTAAGAACGAATTCTGCTTTGATTCTAAATCCACCATTGGGGTTGAGTTCCAGACTAGGACCGTCACCATTAAAGGCAAAGTCATCAAGGCTCAGATCTGGGATACTGCTGGCCAAGAAAGGTTCATCTCTGTTTCTCTCTTTCAAAATGCGCTATGAATGTTTTAATTTGGTCCATCTTTTGACTTAAATAAAAGACATAATGTAGATTGTTCAATTAGGTACATGATAACATTAATAGCTTTGAAGCAGGAGCTGTATATATTAAAATAATTTTTTTAGTTTCATTCAAAATCCATATATACTTGTGTTGAGTAGGCTTGTTTTAGAACCAATAAACTGAAACCAAAATTTAAAATTATGTGTAATGTACAAGTCTAATTGATTCTTAGTTACATATGTTCTATAATCTGGTTGTAATAGGTATAGGGCTGTAACAAGTGCGTACTACAGAGGGGCATTAGGGGCCATGTTGGTGTACGACACCACGAAGAGACAGACCTTTGATCATGTGGCGAGATGGGTGGAGGAGCTCCGGGCCCACGCGGACAGCTCCATTGTGATCATGCTGATTGGGAACAAAGCTGATCTTGTAGATCTGAGGGCTGTGCCCACGGAAGATGCAGTGGAGTTTTCAGAGGATCAAGGCTTATTCTTCTCGGAGACATCAGCCCTCAACGGTGACAATGTGGATAGTGCATTCTTTAGGGTACTTGAAGAGATATATGGTGTGGTTTCTAAGAAGTCGTTGGAAAGTGGCAATGGAAAAATCAACGGTGGTGATGCTTCGGTACTAAAAGGATCAAAGATTGATGTTATTTCAGGGTCTGATTTGGAAATTAGCGAGATGAAGAAACTATCTGCTTGCTCATGTTGATTATGTATAGTGTAAGAAGCAAAAATATACAGGGTGAGAGTATGCTTTGGTTTAGGTTTCCTTTGCTGTTTCATTTTGGGTTGGGTTTGGAAAGTGGGAGAGTTACCGTAATGGATGAGCCATTTGTATGCTGTTCATTAAGTTTTAGCAAGGTGACCAAAAGTGGTTTTCTTTATGGAAACTCTGAGCGACAAGTCGTTTGGTATATGCGCAAGCTTGAGGGTCGTTATAAAGATCATGAAGTATTTATATATGATTGAATGAAGGTTCCCTCCTCTGGCTGGCGCGTCACGATGAAATATGAAGGCCAAAATTAAAACTATCATCCAATCAAATTCCTTTCTAAAAGCTAAACCTTCTTGTATTGCTGAGCTTACCTTTTATGTCTTTGTGGTATGCGCTGGGCTACACTCACAGATTGTATGTGTGTCGTTTCCGCAAATTACAAAGGATCATCACGTCCTCCCAAAGCCCAAGCAGTTGCAGCACTTAAAATTTCTCCCCACTACGTACGCTTCTCGGTGCTCCATATATATGTTTATCTGTTAATGACTACTTTAGGACTTTGTCGTTTGTTGTCAACGATGTGGTTCGTATATAATATACTACTTAATTTTGAATTCCATTTAGTTCTTTTTTTTTCAGTATCGGTAATATTACAAGTAGTATTTTATTGTCTCCTTAACGCAATCGTGTTATTTCATCGAAAAGAAAATCAAGTAAAGGAATATGGATGAGTGCATGCCACCAAAGTAAGGAGTACATAGTAGTGAAGTAGGTAAGAGGAACTCTTAAAATGCATCGCCATCAGGTTCAGACCTCTTTATCATCAACTGTTTAATTACCAAAAAAAAATCATTATTATCAACTGCTCTTAGTTTCTACCCTTTTGTTTGTTTATGATGGTAAAAGCTAGAGTTTTCCTTCTCCGAAACTGCATGGACCTTGTACAATCATTTAATGGGGTTGGATGTTATTGTCGGTGACAATTAACTTCTAAACAACTTAAATGTCGTTATAATTTATAGCTAGCTAGAATATCATTTTTAAAAATAAATGGAAGCTTCTGATCTTCCTTCAATAATTATATATGAGGAGGCAATACCTACTAAAAATGCTCCTGATCTTGCTCAGCTACTCACTACATTTTGTGTTATTCCACCTGCTACGCTGACATTCTTCTGCAATAATTATGTAACATGAGACATGAACTATGCCACGCCTTCACACGAAAATTTATTCATGAAAACTGTTAGAGGATTTGAAATTATTGAATTCCCAATAATATCAAAATATATGCAATATTTAATATAGTACAAGGTTTTCCAATCCCTCGGCAGCTCATCATCATTGATGAGTATCTGGGTTCTGGACTACCATTACCAATTTATATATATACAGCAAGGTTTGTGAGACATTCCCAGAAAATTAAAAATTTGATGCCGCGAATCTAATATATATGATGTGGTGACATGGGACATGTATATCTGGGGTGGCACAGTGCACTTGATGCTAGCTTGGCAGTCTGGTCCATGTCCATGTCCATTTGAGACTCTTAATCGACGAGGACAGAGCCAGCTGGACTGCCTCTGGACGTACCACCCTATAATAACACTTCTTCTCTACTGAATTAATGTATTTCTTTAATTGCAGACGTTGATGAGCAGCAAGGGGCATGCTGCTGTCATAAGTAATACTGATAATAATATATTTAAAAATCATATGGTATAATCATTGAGTGAAACACTTCACTTTGAATCACAGTTCGAAGCCCTATTACATACCAATTTTTATTTCATATGAGTTTTTCATACATGCATTGCAAAAGCAGCTCATAATGATTAATGAGGGGTTGGTTTCATAAAATACATAGGGCCACTTGGTGTAATACTTTTTTCTTTTGTGGGTTGAGGGTTGGGAGGAGACTGAGAAATTGAATAATTAGGGGGTTTTATTATTGTTATTTATAGTAGTTAGAAATTGGCATGGCCATAATTTCTTAATTAAGCCGACACTACGGTCATGTCCAGGGCGGCCCTGAGCATGTACGAGTGGTTTGACCGTACAGGATCTCTCAAAATATAGGGGCACTCAGATATGTATTAGTTATATATATATATATATAAGTATATATTTATATTATAATAACTTTATTTTTAAAAAAATATTATTTTTCTAAATTAAAAGGTATAAAAAATTAAAAATAATAAATATAAAAAAAATTAAAATAAAATGAGCAAATTCTTTTAAATTTTACACAGGGCAGATCGGCCTGGTCATGCCAATATCATTTGGGCCGACTTTCATTATCATCGTCAGCCAGGCACCACAGGTGTACCCAATTGGCTTGGAGTTTGAAACGTGAAGTCATTCTGATATGAAACTAATTGAATTTCTTTAAAAAAAATGACGATTATTGCATAATAAAACACAAACCCACTACTAATTTCTTCACCACTACAGGAACAAACAAGTATAAATGTTAAGAAAATTTGGTTCATTTTTTTCCAAGGAATTGCGTACCAAATGGGGTAATTGTCTATGAATGAATTATAATCATTAAGGAAAAACAACAAAAATGCATCACTTTATTTAATGAACAGTAACAAACCATGACTGCTTTTTTTTTATATATAAATAAAAAGGAATTTCGATGTGGATCTTATTAATTCAAAATTCTATTAGTAGATAAAGCCTTCTTACTGCTTCAGTTTTGTAATATTTTTGGAGTTTAGAGCAGCACACTTTTAATAAATCCTCCTCCACCTGGCGCATTAAATAAGATTGAATATATCTGAGATAATAATAAAGCTTATCAAAACTCAAACTACAACTTTTATAAATGAGTTTGATGAAATAACCAACTTCCTTTTTACTAGCCCCAGGTGCAATCCTTTACTGTTTTTATGAGGCAAATTTAGGCCTTAAATTTTATTTATTTATTTTTAAATATTTGTGTTTGAATTTAATCTTACGAAATTGTGGTTAAAAGACAAAACGACTTTTAAAGAGGAAGTGCCAAAAATATACACCATCATCACCAATGATGAGAGCACTGGAATGTTGTAGGGCATCATCCTCTACGTCCTGAGCAGACTGCAACCAAGTAAATAAAAGGAATACACACCTTTTTTTTTGGTGAAAAAGGAATACACACTGTTGCCGATTGGGCTGTGCGACTCTAATTTTCACACTATTCACCAAAAAAGACTCTAATTTTCACACTTTTTGGCATCCTTATCAATCACTCACTGTCTTTTTTATGCCTAGTTTCTTGCATTGACGCCGACTCTCTTCTTTCCTTTCACTTCCATCGTATCCATCTCTAAGGCGACTCTCTTCTTTCCTTTAAAGTTTTTTTTTTTTTTTTCTTTTTCTTTTTATACGTGTCTAAAACGATAATTTCAACTTCTAAGTTTAAAGCCATTGTTAATATATATATTTTTAACTGTTTTTATATGAATTTGGATTCTCTCCTTATACAGGTATTTCTTAACTTTTCTGTAATATTTCAAGCATATAAAATGTTAAATATTAATGATCCATATTTATTTTAGATTGATCCGAGGTATAAAGAATTAACAGACACATATTGACCTATTAATATTTAATTTGTCATTGAAGATTACAGAAGTAAAAAAAAATTCTATTTGCCACATTAATGTTCTGATTCCTAAGAATTTATTTGTTACAATCTCACCTTGACTTTGCACTCTTTTTTTTTCTTCTTTTAATTCTACTCTCTTTTTTTTCATATATATATATATATTTATATATTTTTTTTTTGAGCTCACAGGTTGGCAATAGAATTGTATTTTGTTTTCAACCAAATTCATTGAACGCTGAATCAATTTATAAATTCAATTGAAAAAAGACAAAAATATATAATGATAAGGGCTATATTTTAAAGTTGTAATGTTTTTAATTTTATTTTGCAACTAAAAAATCCTAAGCAAATTACAAAAACAACAAAAGAGAAAAAACAAAAATGAGAATCATACTCTGAAAAAGACTATCAACAAAGTTACAAAAGCATCCAAGCCACAATTATAAAATGTTTGTAATATTAAAAACTATGTCGTATCATGCCTATGAACAAAAATAATCCTCTTTTTTTTTTTTTTTTTGCGTTGGAAAATGTCTGGTTTTGGTTGACCAATAACTTGAAACATTTTCAACCCTACAAAATCTACAATCACCCATCTTTATGTTCCGTGGACTCATCGAACGGTTGAGATTTTCTGTTACTCTTCATCCTGAAGAACCCGTATAACTTACGCAAATCCTTTACCGTATGGAGGCCTTCACCACAAAATAACCCACCCGGTTCGACCGGATCCTCCACGGACTTTCTTGACCCGTTTTGGAATAACCGCCTACCCATCTTCCCCGCTCCTCTACCATCACCGTCCGTTTGCAACGCCGTGATAACGGATTTGATGGCCCGACTCGGCGAATTCCGGTTGGCTATCATGAGCTCGCTGATCTCCGCCGGACTCAAACTCGACCCGTTTAGGAAAATTTCCTCCACTTGCGGGAAAAGTTTGTGTTCCTTGAGACCCAAGTAGCTGTTTGCCAAATTCTTAAACGCCGTAAAATCACACAATGGAAAATGGATATGCACGTCGATCCGACCCGGTCTCAAAATTGCCGGGTCAATTTTGTCCTTGCCATTCATGGTGAACACCATGACCCTCTCCTCCGCACAGCACGAGTTTAGAAGACCGTCCATGAAGTTCAATACCCCAGATGAGCTTACGGCCGTCGATTTCTCTGCCAGAAATCGGTCAAGATCCTCGATGACGATCACCGACTTGTTCGTCGTCTGCAACAATAACATTTTGAGATCGGAGTCGTCCATAACTTTGGATAGATCGAGATCGTAGACGTCGTAGCAGAGGAAATTCGCCATGGCGGCGACGAAACTAGTTTTTCCGGTGCCGGAGGGACCGTAAAGGAGATAGCTTCGTTTCCATACACGGCCTAGTCTGTGGTAGTATTGTTTGGCTTTGAGAAAGGACTCGAGGTCGGACTTGACCTTGGCTTTGAGATCGGATTCCATGGCGATGGTCTCGAAGGTCGAAGGATGAGTGAAAGGGACAGAATTCCAACGTCCGTTCCGACCCCGATGATTGGTTTCGACGTTCATGAAAAGCTTCAAATCTCTTTTTCTTTGCTCGAGTTCATCGGCTACGGCATGGATGTGCTGGAGATACGGCCGTAGAATTCTGCGTTTGTCAGCTTTTCGAATCTTGAGCACCATAAATCGGCTCGTGCTAATTTGATGGCCTTTATCTTCGTTAATCCAAACCAATTTCGCCCCGAGAAAATTGTCTTCAACTGTCTGGTTGGGGTCGAGTTTGAGGAGGATCTCGTTGGGCTTATTGCCTGTGACCAGGTTGGTGAAGTCGGAGTCCTCGACGGAGGCCAAGGAATTCAGATAACAGGCGACTTTGTGATAAAGAAGATTCTCTTGCATGCTTTCGTTGAATTCAGGGACTCTAAAAGACTGATAAACATGAAAACAATCTTCAAACGCTCTCCACCATTTCTTGACGATATATACAAACCCAGTTCGGTACAAAAGCACACGAACCACCACGAACACGCAAACAATTACAAGTAAAAGAAAAAATGGATTGGAAAGAATCATTTTTTTTTTTTGGTTGTGGGTGTTACAAAATGGAAGAAACCCAGTCGCAAGGTGGGTTTAATCTTCCTGAAAAGCTCTAAGTGGAATGGAGTAGAGGAACAAACTTTTTGTTCCAGTTGGAAACGAAAATCATGTTGGAAGAAAGAGAGAATATAGGAATTTAATTAGGGATAGGAAAAAATGAAAAGAAAAAAAAAAAAAAGACACAGAGCCTAGTGATGGATTGTATAAATTAATTAAAAACTGGCAACAGTAGAGAAAGAAAGAGAAGACGCTGTGTCCGAATGGAAGAAAAGGTGGAAAAACTATATATGTTTGAAGGTTGAAGAAGAGGTTGGGGTTGGGTTGAGCTTTTCTTCTATGTCTCCGTCGTTTCTAGTTGCTTTCCAACCAGGATGGTTGTTCATGGCTCTTTTTTCTTTTTTAATTATTATTATCTTTAAGTTACGATCGGACTTCTATTCCCTCTAATTCCATTCCGTGGCTTTACCGCGTGCCAATTTTCTTTTTTGTATTTTTTTGTAATCCACAATTAATTTTATTATTTTTCTACATTATATTAGCCGATAAATACAAGGTGCTGATTTACCAAACAAACGGCCATTTGGAATTTTTAATATCTCTGATTTTACAATTATTATTTTTTAAAATTTTATGATTTTAGAATTAGTTGATTGGATGCGATGTCGTAGTGGGATCTGCTAGGGAGTTCTTTCAAAAACTGGTTAACTTGTACCCAATGAAGAAGTAAAACAGATTAGGAGCATTAGCATTGTTGGGTCAGTTTGATAAAAACGTTTTTAAGAGGATAAATTATTGTTCTACTTAGATTTTGTTTAAAAGTGGTAACATTGTAAGTTTATTACACGTTTTAGGAGAAACATCTTATCTAATTCAATATATAGATGGCTTTTGATAATTACCTATACACACAGTATTCTCAAAGGAATCCTCATGCTGTTTATATATATACCTGTAATTGTGACTTTCAAATCATAACAAACACACAGAGTTACTCGACTTGCTTCAATGGTATTCTATATTTTTTCATTTTAAACAAACAGTTTGGAATCAAATCTAACATTTCTAAACAAAGAGGGACATAATCACTTGTATGTCATTGGACTGATAGGTGCACTTACAAATTCACACGGGGGTAATTAATCAGTTTAATAAAAATATACCATGTTTTGGTTCCTTGTGTGTGTATATGTAATCAAATCCATATACCACTAAAACTTGTGCAAGTAATTTAGGCCTAGCTACTCATATCTAAATTGCCAAAGTTTATGGACAAAATTATTAATATTTACAAGTAATATGATCGCATATGTTTTTTTCTTTTTTGGTGGGAATATGAGCATATTTTTTAATAATTGATGGTGTATTCTTCAACATCATTATATATGTAAACTCAATATATAGATAGTAAAAAAAAAAAAAAACTTGTACATAAACTTTCCCAACAATAAATAATCTTAATATATCTATTTTTAAAAACCAAGATAGTGAATAGTATTCATCGAAAAAAAGCATGTATATATAAAATATAATTTTACGTATAAATATTTATCCTCCGTGAAGTACGACGCACGTAATTTAAAATTTGTTTCAGGTATTGACTAAATTGACGACCGAACTTTTTCAACTTAATGTATTTAGGCTGTTGGATTAGTATACGTAAAGGTAAGATTCGGATATTCTAATTATATTTGTTGTACAAGATGACGCATGAACAAACCAAAAAGACAAGTATTTAACTAGTAAACTATATAATATAATAGTAATTAGCTGTAATTAATTAATTTTCTCGGTGTTGGAAGATGGAAAGAAATTTAGTTAATCGCGTCGAATGCACAAAAGATTCCCAATACTTTTTGATTCGGTTCGATCCTTTAAGCTCGGTGTTTTCAGATACACACTCATCCCTGAGCTTTCAAAGCTGAACAAGCAAAACCGCCTTTGAAATTGTCTAAACCGACCTTTTGGCTCATTTCCACCTTTTTTTCTTCATGACACAATTGTGACTAATTAAACGTCATTCATTCCAACTAATGTTAATTTGCCCCTTAGCAGGATCCAAAGGCAAATGTGTACCTGATTTATCATAGCGAATTAGCTTAATTATAACTTGAAAAAGCAAAAAAAAAATGCCCTACTTTTTTTTGGTTACCTTTTGGAGGTAGAAAAACAGATCATTAGGTAAAACAAAAAAAAACTTTTATGGAATAAAAAGTCATACCAACAAAGCAAATGGACCGTGAAGTTATTATAATATCTATATTTATAAGAAGATTTGAAACTAATTAAGCAGAGAAAATTATATCATTTGAATTCCATGCTCACTTATTCTTGCGCCAATTGATCATGAATTTATTCTTTGTCCAACGGCAGAGAATGTCAACCTCATTTTTACTTTGTACACTTAAGTTTTTTATTTTATTATTATTATGTTTGCTTTTATTATTATTATTATTATTATTATTATGTTTGCTTTTTCAAACTGTTAATTGGTAGGAATAGACTTGTGTATTTTTTACTAAATAATAAAAAGGCTACGATGTGGATTTAGGATTCTATTAGTAGATAAGGATTTCTTTCTACTTTAGTTTTATAATATTTTTAAAGTCCATAACAGTTAACCCATACCTTTAATAGATCCCCATTTATTGATATATTAATAATACGAAGTACATCTGAGATAATAAAGCTTGTCAAAATTTAAACTACAACTTTTATAAATAAATACGATGGAATGATCGACTTCTTTTCTACTGTATCACACCTCTAGTTGTAATAGACTTACGTGTTGTTATTATCGCTGGTGTCTACTACATATTTTATTAACGCTTAATTGCATGGGTCAATTCTTGGGGTTCCAAACAAAATGTACAGTACTACTGTTCGCAGTCATAGATCTACTACTAATTCACGGATACATTGTTTTTAAACTTTTTGGGAGTGCGTCTCGCAAACTCTGGATTGGTTAATGAATTGATGAAATTGTAGCCTCTGATAATTGGGTTTAAACTCACAAGCAAAAGCAATATCTAGCAAAGTTTTTATGTCACATATATATATATATGTATATGGTGGTAAGTATTCAGAGGTCAGAGATCTGATTGAGTCATCTGTGTTAGTAAGTTGGTCATTCTTTAAATTTTCTTATTGGATTCTATTCGCGTTAAAAATATATAATACTATGCTAGAAGTAAAATCAAGTGGCAGTGGCTTAATGGACCGTTTTGTTGAATAAAGACCCTTTTTCCATGGAATTAGTAGACAGAGGGAGAGAAGAGGGTTATGCAATAATAACTTATTAAAAAAAGCATGTTGTTGAAGGTTAATTCCTTTTTCCCTTTCATAATTAGCATTATTTTTTATTTTATTTTAAAATGAAAATATATGATATTTGTGAGTATGAGTGTTATAGGATTTTATATTAAGCCCAGCTTCAATTGAAGCCTGCATTATTAAGCCTGAGTGTTTAAGAAAATGTAGCCTCACCCAATACAAAGGTAAAATAAAACCCAGATTTCAGAGATCTTCTAGAAGATAGCACACTAATCCACCATGATGAATTTCTGGACGTAGTGGAAACAACTCCCATATTCCACGGAGTCGTCCCACTTACTTTCTGAAGGGAGCTTAACTGACTCCACATTCCCACTCCATAAGTGGTTAGGAATAGTGGAGGTAATGAAACATGAGGTGCAAGGAACACTTTACCTCCTCTCCTATAAATACCTCGAAGGCACCCCATTAAGGTAAGAAATTCTCAAACCTTACAGAAACTCTGTCATTCTATCTTTAAGAACCAAATTACTAACTTGGCGTTGAATGCTTTACAGATCTACACCTGCCCTAAGGTCCTGACTTTCTTTTTGTTTTCAGATTCTAAAAGCAACTAAACTACCCAAAATACCCTTCTAAGCAGAAGTAAGGTTTTAATCCATTTTTCAACAAAAACAATGAGCAATGATTATCGATTCGCTAAACATTCAAGATTCGAGATGAGCTGCTAAAAGAAGGAAGGGCGATAGAGAGAGGTGGAAGGAAGACAGCCTATAATGCATTACCAGAAGGAGAGCTACCTGCACTAATAGCTAGAGGACTTAGAACTCCAGAACTAGAGTCAGTTATTGCGCCATAACAGAGTATTAGAAGGCTGGAGAGATATTGATTAATGAAATTAATATAGAAGATTCCAGGATAAATATTTTTATTATTATTTTAGAAGTTGGCTGTACCCGTTTTAAAATTGGAAATTTTTTTATTAAACATTTTGGGAATGTAAAGTAATAGAAATAGTTTTAGTTTCTCCCCCCCCCCCGATATGTTGTTACAAGGAAGCCTGTTTAAGCATATTGGTATCTTCCGAAGGACAAATTTTTTAAAAAATTAACGGTGAGAATTTGTGGTAGTAGGGGCTGCAAATTAATCCACCAAACATAAGCTAGAAGACAAGAACCAAAACAATTCATAGTTAACGTGTACACGATATTGCGTCAAGGAACATAACAATGATCGGTAACCAATGCCTAACGTGGCAACGTTTCTGCCTACGATAAACACAGTACGTATTTCGCAGGGGTATGCATCATACATATATATATATGTATATATACGTACTAAATTATGTGTGTTACGTGGTCCACCCATTAAAACAAAACCGGTTAGAATTTTAGATATGTCATGAAGCTAGTAACCAAAAAATGACCATCACCGTGTGTCGTAATCATAAACGATCCAAAGCAGAGGCTGTGTAACGTGGATGTAAATTTTGTATCGATGTTTTGTTGTAATACTCACCAAGTGTGCCAGCCACACGTGCGTTTATATTTGTAAGATTTTCATCAGTCAGTCTTTTTGTCTGATTTATATTCATTCTCTACTGGGCTTACGACAGACTATAAGTGGGCCGCCTGGTTTGAGCGACCCAAGGCTTAGGAGATGTGAGCTTGGGCCTTACAAATCTAAAAAGTAAAAGCATGATCGTACTCTGCTACTTGCTGACACTAACTGCAGTAATTGCCATCTGGACTATTCTTCCCATGTCCACAGATTAGGGAAATGACGTGAAAACAGATCCCCCATAATCGTTGACCACGTGGTTCCTAGGAAAAACTGATGGGGGCGGTTCCAGAACTCGGAAGTCGGAAAGTGGGACCCAATTTTTTAAAAATGCAACAGCAAAGCAGTCTTGCTTGGAATCTTCAATCTCACTCTCTGGCCCAAGTCCAACCGTGTATTTACGCTCTCTCTTATCTTCTTCCACCAACACCCACTTCTCTCTCTCTCCCAGATCTCGATCTCTCGCTCTCTCCCTGGTCTCTCGCTCTGAGTTGAAAATGGCATCCTTGCTCAATCTTGTCAAATTACATCTTCAACCTCTGAAACCACTCACCCCAATCTCTAAACCTCAGATTGTATCCTCCCCGCTTGTACACTCGGATGTCACTATTCCTCATCAACTTTTAACTAACACATTCCATCACTTCAAGAAGGCTTCTCTTCCCATTGGGGCCCTAACATTGCCATCCTTTTTTGACCCTAAGGCAAGTGCGATTTTCACTCTTTATTTGTACTGCATTTTTTGCTATATATATATATATATATACATGTTCAAATTTGGAGTCGATTTTTTCACATTTTGTGCAATTGGGTTTATGGTGATTGGGCAGGAAGCATTTGCTGTTGGAGGGGAATATGGAATATTGGAGGGTAGGACACTTTCCCTCATTCACCCCCTTGTAATGGGTGGCTTGTTCTTCTACACTCTTTATGCTGGCTATTTGGGTTGGCAATGGCGGCGAGTTAGGACTATCCAGAATGAGATTAATGAGCTCAAGAAGCAAGTTAAGCCTACCCCTGTTACACCAGATGGGAACCCAGTGGAGGCGGCACCTTCTCCTGTTGAACTTAAGATTCAGCAACTCTCTGAGGTAAAAAGTTTTGAACTTTCTTTTGTACTCACCATTGAATCTATGCTGAAAAGTTGTAAGTATTTACTTTTATTCCACACCTGAATTTTCCCTGTTGTAGTTTTAATTACTAAACCTTTTTTTTCCTTGATGGAAAAACAGCTTTTGTAAGTAATAGATGAATGTGGCTACTTAAATTTTTAACTAACTATAGTATAGTAGTGTGAAAAGATAATTTTGTTCAAAATCTATGTAGATTTTCTTTTATATATCGTTAAACATTGAAACCTTGGATATTTAGCTTTTTGTAGTTCTAACAAAATTGGTGCGTATACTTGATATTGCTATTTACTTGATGGTGGATAATTAATATTTTGATATGCCTATATGGTCTTTCAAATCCAGGAAAGGAAGGAATTGGTGAAAGGGTCTTACAGGGATAGACACTACACTGCAGGTTCAATACTGCTAGGTTTCGGAGTTTTCGAGGCTGTGGGTGGAGCAGTTAACACATGGTTTAGGACAGGAAAGCTATTCCCTGGACCCCATTTGTTTGCTGGAGCAGGTTAAGTATGGGTTTTGTGTTTCAGATTTTAAGAGCAAGAAAGATCGTTTGGGTTCCTTTAGCTGAACCATAATAACATAAGCCTTATTGAACTACTCTTGGTTAAAATTCTCTGTGTGCGCGTGGGGGTTTCTAATTTAATCTTGCTGGTTGTCCACAGGTATCACAGTGCTATGGGCAGCAGCAGCCGCCCTTGTACCTGCAATGCAAAAGGGGAGTGAGAGAGCCAGAAATCTTCACATTGCGTTGAATGCGTTAAATGTACTGCTTTTCGTGACGCAGATACCTACTGGATTAGAAATTGTTTTCAAAGTGTTCGAATTCACCAAGTGGCCTTGAACTCGAGCCAGGTTCCATTGCGAAGTTCATTGTTTTAGTCAGCTGCAGCATCTGCAATTTCTGTTTTTTTGTTGTTTGACCTTTCGTCTACTTGATGATCATAAACCTTGTACCAACAAACTAATATCTTTGCATCAGTCGCAAATAATTACTGTAAACCATAAGCCTAAGATTTCCAGTTAATTGTATGTCTATTTTTATGCTGTATAAACCACAATGCAAAATGCACTGTGTCCCCTGTGGATTTTTTTTTGTTGATCCACTTTTGTTAAATAGCCATATATGACATATGTTTGGCAACAGGGCATTTTACCATATAAATTATGTTTTGCTTCCTCTCAATTGACTCAGTAATTTTGTACAACACTATCTATGGATCATAGAGCCTCAGTAATATATGTTGTTTTTGGCCATGCTGTGTCTGGAATTATTTCCTTAATATTCATAATTTATCCAAGCAGAAGCATGCACTATAATGTATTTTTGTCCATAATTCTTTTCCTGGTACATAGGCAAGAGCCTTTAGACGCTCATATCTGAAACCCATCTAATGTTTTCTATGGATCTTACTCACATAACTTCAATTTTTCAGTAGAATTTGATAGTTTTCTTTTTTAGTTTCTGTTCCTCAAGATTTCATTTTTCCATCGCCCTTTTGCAGTCGGTCATCATGCATGGTAGTGTTTGAATAAACTAAGCAGCTTGCAAATATCAAAGGCAAACCCTTGCCAGAGAAACGGAAAGATTCTTGGACTGATACATGACCAAGGGCAAAGTAATGTATTCATAAAAAAAAAAGGCCAAAGTAATGTTCACAAAAGATATTTTACCAGTACTCAGTTTGTACCTTCCCTTGGACCAAAGGCAAGGACAAACTTCTTTTTCTTTTTCTTTTTTTGGTTGAAGTATTGCAGTTTTTTGAAGAAATTCTTAAGACACGTCTTTCCATAACTATTTCTGTAAAAAAAATTTTTGTTTTTTTGGTAATATGACTATTTCTAGAACTTCAGTTGAAAACAATGTGTAGTTTGGTGGTTAATTTTTAGGCCAACATAACATATGGAATAGCTTAGTACTTCTAAATTAGCCTTTTTAGGACAAGTATAAATGTCTTTGTAATCCATTTCAGGGTGTCAAATACCATAGTGGTCTGACAGCAACACAAAGCATATATAAGTATACATCCTTCATTTCCCTGTCTAGGCCTTACCATTTTACTTTAGGAAGTCCAAAATGATCATTAATTAGACTGCATGTGTACAAATTCAGCGAGACAATAATTTGCCCATTTGTAGGCAGTTCATGAACCTATATGGATAGGAAATATATATAGTCTGCCTTCTTTTGGATACAAATTTCAAATTTTGCTTTCTTGGTGGATGGTGACTTGAGTAATTTAGCTTTCGTTGACAACATTTCAATTTCTTTTGTGGGTTGGAGCCACATTGGTTAGTAATCAGAAATGAAAAATTTGCTGTCAAAACTGATGTCCACAGCAAGATGACCAAGTTAATCAAACATTAAGCCCCCCATGCTTACACCATTTGCGGAACTTCGTTTTGTAAATGGTGGAGGATTGTTGTCTACGCTGGCTAGACATCTTGAATCCGTGTTTGAAGGGCGCTGATTAAGTAAGATCCTGTTCCGCCTACAAAATGCTATGAAAAGGGAAAAGAAAAAGAGAGATATTCCGAGGACCCACATTTCCAACTTGTTTCTCTTCACTTTTCTAGCAATTGCCATTAAGAACCATCCAATATTGGGACATAGAATATGTGTCATTTTTTTCAGTGCCCTCCTCCATATTCTGTAGGGCCGAATTATGAAAACACCCTCATGTTAGGCTGAGTATTACGCTCCGTACATAGAAAGAGGGCAGCGCAACTTGAAGTTGAAGCATCCAGAATTGAACAAAGTGGAAAAAAATAGTAGAAAGCATCACTAGCTCAACAACCTCAGCAAGCAAAGTCAGAAGGAAGACACAGACGGTAATTAAGCCTTCGCAAGAATCTTTGTTACAGTGTCGTACATTGTCTCGTGATTTGTTTAGCGCATCAGCAAATCAACAAGAATCTAAACTAAACGTCTGCTAGCTTTTAATATTGCTGGCCACTGAGAGCACAGAGTTGATATTATATATACGGCGGCCAGCCCACACCATGCATGGAGGTTGACAACTTAAAGAGCTCCTGCATGCGCCGCAATTTGCACATTCTAGCGACGTACCACCTTTCTCGATAGTCAATCATGCAAATTGCAATGTGAAAGTCATATTCAGATGAAGTGGCAAGCAATTACATTTTCACAAGTCTCATTGGCTTCAAGCTAGCACAAATATATTAGAAAATATATATATATATATATATATTAGTGGTTTGGTTTTAATTTAATAAAACTTTTAAGTAAATGACAAGTATAGTAGCCGTTGAAATGAAAAGTAAGTATTCAATTTGGAATAATGAGTACTGTAAGAGAGAATTCTCAGGGACAATACAAAGGAAGGAGGTTCACCCCCATGAAGGGTTGAAAGCAACCCTTCAAGAGGACTCTTTACCATCGGATACCAAACTTCTCTGGTGAACTTCATATTAGCTGTTGAGTGCTCTGCTGAATCCGATGCTTTTCTTATTCCTCTTTCTCTCTCTCTTTCTCTCTTAGCATGTTTCGCATGGTCTTTTCCTTTGTCTGTTTTACATCTTACTATTCGCGAACTTCTTTAAGAACTATAAATAATAACACACATCGTAGAGATTTTATGCTTGTGGCCATTTCCTCTTATTTCGCTTTTGGGGTTTTGTCTATTCGATCCTCTCATTAACTCTTTCTACGTACACCTCCAAATCCCCATTATGGCACGTCCCTTATTGCGTTTAGGATCCATGTTCCGTGCACCAGCACCTGTCCCTGCCCCCGCCCCCGCCCCTGCACCCACACCCACACCCGCACCTGCACCAGTACCAGCACCAGCAACCGCACCCGCACCCGCACCGACAACGACACCTGCTCCGGCACCCTCACCTACAACGGCACCTGCTCCGGCACCCGCACCTCCAACGGCACCTGGTCCTCCACCAGTTGCTCCTCTGGTTCGACCTACATTGAGGCCAATAGCTACGCCTGCACCCCCACCTGCGGTTGTTCAACCCCCACAGGCCACTGCTGGCTATACCACGTCGTCCGTACCATCATCTCCTACCCAAAAATCACCACCGCCAACCTCCACTGCCATTCCTGTCACATCCAGTTCTTCTGTGCCTCCATCTCCCAGGATCAGGGCTGCCGCAGCTCCTTCCTCTTCTGTATCAGCTTCTCCAGTCTCTAGACCTGTGGCGCCAACTTCAACCATTTCAACCGCTGCGGCCGATTCTACAAGACCAATCATAAGGCCGGAGGCTCGAACCCCACCACCGTCTCCCAAGCCCAAACCCATAGCTCCACCACCCTCTCCCCTTACCCTACCACCTTCCCAACTTAAGGCCAATGCTGCAGCAGAACCTGAACCAAAAATTCCTGCAGAGGCTGAGCAGAAGACAGTGCTGGTCCAGAAGACCATCGACAAACCTAAGCAATGGCACAATGGAAGCCCCAAAACTGAATTTCGTGAGAGTTACAGTTCTGGCATTTTTCATAGCGAGAGGCAGGGAATTACGGCCAAGGAAGCAGGGCAGACAAAGGAGCACAAGGGTATTATTGATGGAAAAAAGTTAGTGGAATCTGAAGATGGTGGCATGAAGGTCATCACAATTGCAGGGGAAAACAGAGGTGCTTTCATGGAAATAATCCAATCCCCAAAGAAAAAGGAAATCAGTGAAAACTCTCATTACCTTTACAAGAGAGGAACTCCTACTAAATTGAGGAGAAATGGTGGCGGTGAATCTGAAACCTATAGTGGCAATGAAGAAGGAAGCCCAAGTCGCAACGGGAAGGCAAAGCAAGCACTGCCAATGACTGCATTCATGAACAGTAACGTCCAAGGTATTAATAATTCTATTATGTATAACAGTTCCTGCACTCATCACGATCCTGGGGTCCACTTGGCTCTCTCAAGGAAGCCCGCCGGCGGCGGGTTTCAGGTGGACGACTACGTCAATAAGCAGAGCTAGAGGGACAATGCAACCCAACAAGAAAAGAAAAGAAAACAAAAGTTGCATACTTTTACTTTTGTGTTTAAAAAGAAAATTAAATTAATTAGGACGATATAATTAATTATTGTAATGAGAATAAAAGTGAAAAAAAAAAAAATTAATATATATATATATATATGTGAGTGATGTGAGTCTTGTTGTTGAAGGAGGGAATCTATATGTGTGGGTTCTGATTCTGCATGGGTTAGCTTCCACTTTGGTGGAATGTGAGTGAAGGTTGGCCATTTAATTTGCCTTATTATGATAATAATAGGGGCAGTTGGCTTTGTTTGAGGTGCCGTAGAATTTGAATATTTTACCAGCGGTGTAAGCTTGTTGTTTACATATACATATATTTATGTAAAAGGCCAATTGTGTCATCACTTCAAAAATATTGCCTACTAATCTTTTCATGTATCTCTGTTTTCTTACTATTACACTCTTCTTGTCGACTGACTTATTAGGCCTGGGAATTTTCGGTCTTTTTTATTAAGAATATCTGCTTGCTCACAACTCGAATCACCTATCCCTCCCATCCACTCCTCATTGTTTAATTCATTTGTCCATAATAAAGTGTTCGGATTCCTTCTTCAGCTTTTCTTATTAATCCAAGGCAGAACGTCAACCATATGTTTTTTAAATCTTCCTTTCCCCTGGGCTACATTACCAGTGATATATATATATATATTTTACATGGGGGAGTGGCCTAATAAAAATAAATAAATCGTTTCATCATATCTGTAAATTATCCACTAATAAAATTTTAAAACCCTTTTTCTTTCAAAAATAATAATAATAATAATAATAAACCCCATTTTTTTAACGATAGGACGTTGTGCTTTTGCCTCTTAGCTTTGAAATTACGGAGAAAAAAATCTATTACTTTCGACATATTTTTTTTTTCCATTAAAATAAAATAAATCAGCAAAAAAAAAATAATAATAAAAAGTATGCGGCATCACCGAGGGGAATACCAGCCCCAATCACCGCCTCCTAGTAGTAATAGTGAAGAGTTCTCTAAAGAATATAATTTAATATTTCTGTAATGGAAAACTTAAATTCTTATCTTTAAAACTATAAAGAAGCCTAATTAAATAAGGGGAATATCTTCTCCAGCATTACTAGAGTTTTTTTTTTTTTTTTCTTTTCAAAATTATGATAGATCATCACCTCCTGGTATAGTAGTTAAGAGTTCCGTAATTGAATATTTCTATGACAGAGAGCTTAAATTCATGTCTTTAAAATTATACAGAACTCTAATTGATTAATCTTTATAATTCACTGAGCACCCTGTGGAGAAAAATGACTTTGAAGTGAAAAAAAAAATAATAATAATAAAAAAATCAACCGTAATGTAGAAAAATTGACATTGAAAAAATCAATGTTAAATATTGTAACATGTTGTATTATAGTGTCGCTATGTAGTACTATAATATTATGTTAACGGATTCAACAATAATATTTTATTGGTATGTAGTACTAAATTATTTTCGAAATCAGTCAGCTCTTGTGCTTCATTATCTTAATGCATGATATCAACTGCGAGTTGGACCAAAAACCGTTAAAATTATTTAGGAGGAGTTAGTGATAAGTAACATGAGGCTTTCAGTATTCGTCAAAAAACAAAAACATGAGGGTTTCAATGGTGCAAGACTTTTACAAAACAAAACTTTACCCTATATTGAATCTGAGAGGCTTTATTGGTCATTTTACCCACGAAAGCAATGCATCTTGGGCTTGACTCTTGAGTAGTGCTAGCTTGGCTCAGCCCTTAGTTGGACCCACATTAGAGATCCAGGCTTCATTTTATTGGGTTCAAATTTAGGCCCAATATTCTCACCATCTGTTTGGTCCATGGCCCTATTCATTCCTCTATTAATTTAGCGAAAGCTATTGTTATCAAATTCGTGTCTTAATTTATATCTTTTTTTTTTTCCTAAATTTCCAGAAACAATGTTATCCAAATTATTTCGTTTAATTATTTGAATTTATATATATATATATATAGCTAAAACCATATGAATGTCAGATAGTCGACATTTTTTAACTGATTGTATCTTATAGATGGTGAAAATTGCTCAGACAAATAGGAATCAAATGGAAGGTACAAAACACAATTAATTTTTACAAATTTTTTTTTTGTCAATTTTCTATTATGTGCCCACTGAAATTCTCTCAGCTGAAATGATCCAAATAGAATACTACGTATTATTATACACCGTATGGGCTGAAGTGCACACTAAAGAGTGGTTCTAACTTTGTGCTTCGTAAAAAGTCTTTGCATTGCATGTGGAATTGGATAATGGATACGAGAAAACAATTGAATCGGCCAAGCTCACTTAATACCTCTGAATTTGCGAATATTTTTCAGATTCATGTGGCCATGCAAATGCAATGCTCTTGATGACTAAGCAAACGAATTTGAAGAAAAAGAAAAGAACAGGGTTCTGCCAAATAATGCTCAGCTGCGATGATGAGACAATGATCTTCAAATCTTTTTGACCTTTCATTTTTGGTCCTATAAATTAAATAAACTTTATAAGACCAACCTGAATGTATTTATATAACATTGGTTGGCAACCATTTTTCTTTTCCTACTATTTTTTAATAAATTTAAATTATATCTGAACCCTTTTCTTTTTCCTCTTAATTAATTAAAGTTGAGAAAATGACTTACCTTGGTGCACTACCAGTGGCTAGTGAGTATGCATAATGGATGGCGATGCTCTCTGTTTGAGCTTTATTAATTAAAAAGTTATGAATTTTGGTAGGTAACCATGGTTGAACATGGTCGTACACCTTAACGATGTGATTCTTAGAAGTGGGGATTGTTGAATTTTGTGGTTGGAAGCCAAAGAGTATGGGACTAGAAAATATCACTTCAGCAAAAGCGGCTTTTGCCTTCACAAAACAAAACCCATGTAGTTGGTTCTGTCACCGCAAGCACATCTAACTTCAAATTACAAACTAAGCAATAGTACCATATGAATTTAAAATGTCACTTAGATAAATTATCCATAAAAAAAAAAATCTGTTAATCAATTAGGTGTCATCAAACAATTTGTAGTTCTTATATTTGGATCCACATTGGCTCATATGATCAGACTGTTGGCTGCGAAGTCAGATTGAAATCGGGACAATAGCTAAAATACAGGGTTATGCAAGTCTTGATGAGTTCACATTCATGTGATTTTAGCGTGGTGGGGTATAGCATGCATATATTATTATTTATGAGTCGGGCTTTATAAAGGATGTACAAGTTTGAAGAGCCACATTTTTTCTTTGGCCCAAGGTAGCTTTTGTTGTGCTGATATTGTAATCAGCAGAGGAAATTGGTGTCCCACCCTCCACCCTGAAAGATGAGATGAGTTAAGCTTTTAGGAAGAATCCGAAGCATTTTTAATGGTTCCAAGGCAAAGGCAGGCACCAGATGACCCTGAAAGACTACAGTCCATGGTGAACATCCCATTTGGGTTTTAAGGCTTTTAGTCTTTTGCTGCAACCAGACAAGTTGCTAAGAGTCAAAACAACAGTAACATGACTGGAAGTCATCTATTTCTTATATGTCTTTGTTTCCCTTTGGCTAGGCCCTTTTGGATACCTGTTCCAGATAAGCTAAGCTGGGTTTTCATATTAGGAGAACATTCTTTTTGTGAATGTCTCATTTGCCCTTACAACAGCTCTGGCTAATTAGTTGCCTAGCTAGTAAAAGTACTCTTTTTCTATATTGACTCAAAAGTTTTGTAAGCAAGGAAAAAAATAATTCCAACATAAGTTACAATGTCATTATGTGAAGAATGTAGCAAAGAGGACATTGACTCCAAATCTGCTTCCATATACTACTTTCGTTGGTTGGGTTTGGGTAAAAAGTTTGGGCATCTCCAATTGTTATGCAGAGCCATGAAGTAGAACTTTTCAAAGGGAAAAGATGCATTTTGAGTCCCAATATATATATATAAAGGCAAAGCAAAGAGAACTTTGATGGCATGAGAACAAAAATGAGATGATTATAGGAAGAATCAAAGACCATATGATTTGCTTTGTAGTTGAATGAGCACCTGTACTCTCACCTGGGATGTTATTTGTTAATTTAATGCAAGCAGAAGTTTGATATTTCTAGGGAGTACAAGTATTTGTTCCTACTTTTTTCCATGTGGTATGCCTTTTTGAGAAATTGTGTTCCTTATTTGATCGAAAACGAAGGGAGAGAGGAGAAGGGAAAAGAAAGAAGAAGAAGAAGGAGGAAAGAGAGGTGTGGTGCATTCCATGAGTCCCACCATTATACACTTCTCACATGGGGATGGGAAGATTATATCCCACTATAATTACAAGTTCACTCTGTTCACAAGAACAAGTGAATTAAAACAAGGAATATGGCTGTTCTAAGTTTGCACCAATTTCGTTTTAATCAGAATAAAACGTCTAGCTAATGGAGGGTTTATGCTCGTAACAGGAGCTGGTTTACTAGAAAACATTAGCTAATTGCATCCTAATATATATTTCAAATTGGATCATTTGGTTGTGGAAAACTTCTGAAGACGTACATTTAAGCAAGAAAATAAATAAAACAGTTAGTAATAGAGTATGTTAGTTCCATCTTTACACAATCTTCCATGGTGTTTCTTTGTTAGATTGTGAGTCACAAGTATGAGATATGGGGGAGTCCCAGCATATTATCATTGGTGCCTTTCACACACCATATAATATATATTTCCTTTTTAGTATGGACCTCAACCTTTTCCCCTTGCAGCATGAATTATTAATAAAAGTTATCCACATTCTTTTTTTCTTCAATTTTTATTTCCAAGTAAAATGGGATTGATATTTCTTACGCATGTATTATGTATAGTGGACTCGTAGACAGAGAAAAAAAGTGGGAATTTAACAGTAATGAAACACCAAATAATAAATCAAATTACCCTCTTATTATTACAAGAAATTGCTTGGGATTCCAAAAACTCTGCTCCTTGTCTCATTCATTTCCTCTTCCAATTTAGTGCTTATGTTTTTCTCAGTTATATGTATATATAGCTTAAAAGAAAAGACAGTTAACATAAATAGAGCGCAGTAGATGAATAATGATGGATACCGAAAGAGTTAGGCAATAGAAACAAAAGAAAAGGAAAAAGTAAAAGAAAATAGAGAAAGATTGATAAGCAAAAAGGGAATTTCCAAAGAGAAAAGAGGAAGTGCAGAATAAATAGAGAATGCAGGTAGCAGAAGCATATCACTTCAAGAATATCGGCACATCGATCATGCCAGAGAGACCCAACATCGTGGCTCCTCAAACATCCCATGCACCAGTAAACATGCCTACATATTAGGTCCCACCTACAACCGACACGTGTCCTCATTTGATTCTTCCACCCACTAGGCCCCCTCTCCTCCCCCACTTCCGTTTTTCCACTTCTTCTTCTCAATATCATTCATTCCCCTCATCACTCTTACTTGCTTTGGCATTTCCTTCGTACCGCCATTTCTCTTTTCAACTTGCTGTTTTGAGAAAGATATGAAGGTAAAGTACGTACTAAGTAGAACTATGCACATTACTGCAGCTTCGAATCCGATGACACATTTTATTTTTGGGAGAGCAAATGGAAACACAATGAGTTTATGCTTGTGTTAACTTACATATTTTCCTGCTTATTATGTCACAGATCTTCAACTGGGTTCACAAGAGGTTTCATCATAGCGTCCTCAAGGGTTTGGTTTTCCTAACTCTATTTTGTCCTCTTTAATTTCTTGCGCTAGAAGTTTCTTTTCGGGTTTTATATATTCATGCCAATTCATTAATGTTCATAAACTTCATTAATCTTTGTTGTTACTGTCATTATTGACGTTCATCCTCTAGCTTCAATTATGTCTTGTTGTTCGTATATCAATAAGTGGTTTTGTATTTTTTTTCTTTTTTTCTTTCATTATAATATTTTGGACCAGATGAGTTTGCTCAAAATGTCGAAAAGACTGATCAAGCCCCTGCCAGTGACAAGGACACACAAGCATTACTCAAACAAGCAGCCCTTGTGGATGTGCTTGATGGCTGGAAGGATGGCATTTTGACAATTGGCACTTTTGGTTTCGATCCCTTGAAGTCCTTTAACCAACAGAAAGAATATTTGGTTCTGGAGAGTGAAGAAGATGATGAAGAGAGCCAACAGTTTTCTTTTGATAGTAACTATGAAGATGAAGACATGACTGATAATGCTGAGGATGAAGAAGTAAACCCTTTGATGTTCACGACCTTGGGACATAGCTTTGATGATGTTGGCTCGAACTTCGATGCCAATGTTATGGAGAAACCTGATCATGATATGTTACTGTCCCTTGATGGTGTTCCTTTAGCTCCATTTGTGGGGTCTGATCAGGAGCTGGGTACGCAACAGGAAATCTTCGAGATTGATCAAAAGAAGAAGAAAGGTGAAAGGACAACACTGGCAGACTTATTCTTGGCTGATGCTGATGTTAAGATGAAGTTAGATTCTGGCAAAGATTTGCCTGCTGATTCCCCTAAAAAGCTCAATGTTCGGTCCAAGAACAGCCTCTCATTTGCCAAAAAGTTCATTCCTCGAGTCAAAGAGGATTCAAGTCCAATAAAGAATCTGCAACAAGTGAGTAGAACTGTAAATTCTCTCCCTCCCTCCCTCACTTCTTTTTTCTATTGACTACTTTACTTGAGCATTGTCATGATTAACCCCATCAGGAGGCTCAAAAATACATATAGGAGAAGATTGTGCATATTGCTTGTTTGTGGTTACAAGGCAGTGCTCGTTTGAGAATATGCGTTTAATTAAAGCTTGATATAAATAATGGTTTATTTTAATGATGCTATAGTTGATGAAGAGGATGTTGAAGAGGAAAATTCATCCAGAGCTTGATGACAAGATTCACAAATCAGATGGCCAGAAACCTGAAGCAGGAGCAATAGGACTCATGACCACCAATGGCGGACAAGCTGCAGCCTCTAATGAAGCAGTCTCTTTGCTTCCAATCCAAGGTATTAATCTTCTCAGTTTCAGGAAAGCAATATATATAAATATATGTATATACATCAATTTTACATTTGAAACATTACAATGTTCAAAGAATGGTTTTCATTTTGGTCGTAAAATAAACATCTAATACTTTGATTTTGGTAAAAAAAAAATTAGGTATGCATATATAGGATCATAGCCTCTTCAAAAGGACCAATCTTAATTGTTCATCTTCTTCCTTTTCTTGCTAATTAACCTGTTCTAATTGTATGTATTCCAGTAGAGTATGAGTGGTCAGTTTCAACTTTGAAGGTGGTTACAGGGCAAAGAAGCCAATTATTCCACTTGTCACTTTCCATGTGACGCAATAGTAATAATATTACTTATAATTGGGTCCCTCTTGCAAAGTAACTCCAACTATAAATCCCACCAGGAAGGTGTCAAAATTGTATAAAAATTCCAATTATTCCACATCATATGGCGATGATCAATGTTGATCATCATGCGGTTGCATTTTAATCAACTCCAGCCCCACGATATGTCCTTTTCAGGCAATGCTCTTCCTGCCACTCTTAATGGGTATGTAGGGGCCGAAATTCATCATCTATTAATTTATCCACTGTGGGCATGATCATGATGCTAACCATCATCCTCCTGATCATCATCATCATCATCATCACCACCACCATTCATCACCTTAAATGTTATTAGGAATACCAAATTGTATTTGATTATTTCAAATATGAACTTACAAATGTGTGTTAATTTGCTGATCTTGTTTGCAGGTGCTACCTCTAAGGTTTGACTGATGGGCAGGCCTGGTTTCCTTGGACATGTATTTTTTATAATGCTACATCTATATGTATAATTAAATAACTTTTGAAAAGCAATTTTTAATTAGGTTGTTCATGTGCATGGACTGTTTGGAAGTGTGATTGGTTTTTGTAATTTTTCTTTTATTTGTTTCGGTTTTAGTATATTGATGCAAGTTTGTTTGTCACTTCAACTGATAAACAATGACTTTATGCTTGGCATTTTGATGCACATATATATATATATTTATACTCTTAGTAATATAATCCAAGTTACAAATGCAATGATGATGGAGATTATTATTAGCAGAAAACAAGGGTAGGCCTGTAACATATATATGTTTTTTAAATATATTTAAACAAAGCCACATTTACCTGTACTACAAAAACTAAGCAACAATAGTCTTCTAGCATTCTATGTATGGTAGGGTTTCTGATTTTTTTTTTTTTTCCCTTCTGTTTTTGTTTTTCCAAATGATAAATTTAACCTCTATATAAGTTATTATATTACCTAACTACATTATTTTATCTTCCTTAATCAGATATACTTTATTTTATTAATTAAAAAGAATTATAAGTATTTGATATTTCAAAATGTTCACAATTCTATTTATGGAAACGATTTTATGTTCTGTTTACGACCATGCACCAATAGTTTCCATGACCCATAGGAAATTCCACAACAAAAGCCCCGGCCCATTTACCGTTTGACTTAAAAATAAATAAATAAGATTACGAGATCTGAATTTTTTACAAAGTAATAAATTATCTTTTAAAATTTTAATTTGGTATCAATATTTTTAAAATTTTTAAAATAAAAAATTATCAATTATTTTTAAAAATTAGAAAATATTAGTATTAATTTTAAAACTCAAATGACAACTCACTACTTCATATAAAGTTTTTTGGCTTTGATACTAATAATCCCAATAATGAAATCTATTTATAAAAACAAGTATTCAACACTAACTTACCACTAATATTTGGTCTTCCTCTAGACAATAAGCATGAAAACGTGAAAATATAAAGCAAGAAATAGCATTTGAAATTGTATTAGACCAAAAAGATTACAAAAATCTGCTTCTATGTATAAATATAAAACAGAAGATTAGGAAGCCAAGTAACGTTAGTAAACAATTCATAATTTGATGCCAAACCTAGTCACCAAATTACAAGGTGTTTAGCCAACATGTTTTGTCGTTTTTGGTAACTAAGAAAACGAAATAGCAGATGGAACAACATTTTCATGGACCTGACTTAACCACAGGCCCATGTTAATTTTCGTTTTCTTTTTTTTTTGGTGAAACAGGCCCATATTAGTTGGGACTGGGTAGTATGTAGCAGTCCAAAGTTTGACCTCTTTGCAAATTAACAATTTTTTTTTAAATTAACATTTGGCTTGGTAAGATGTTGGCGAAATAAACAAGAAGACAATAAAAGAAAAAGTTTATACCCTTTTGGGATTTAATTAAACATGGTCTTTCAGGTTTAACTGTACATCTGGGACCACTCCACTACAATGATTAATACAATATAATGGTCAGTGGTGGTGGTCAGACACAGTCAGCTAAGTTGGAGAGATCTGACGGGAGATTCCACTCCAGAGGTCTCTCTCTCTCTCTCTAAGACACCCTCTTCACATGTAAGAAAAAAAAAAAAAAAAAAATCCAGGTTTCAATTAGTTGATTGATGGGTTTGCACTTCTTTTTTTTTTAGTTTGAGGGGATGACTTTGTTTGAGCATTAATTGTTGCAGACATGGCTTCAGATTCTAAAACGTTTCACTTTGATGAGGTGGCCAAACACAACCACAAGAAGGATTGCTGGCTTATAATCTCTGGAAAGGTCAGATCTTTGTTTCCTCAATCTCTTCTGGTTGTTTATGTTTAAGCTGTGTGTGTGCATATATTTAAATTGATTGTTTTATTCCTGTTTTATAAATTTCTTCTGCTTGTGGATAAAAGACTGAATAGAACAGAGAGCCTACAGTTTAAGTTTGTATTGAAAACCAGAATAAAGGAAAAAGAAAAACTTTTAGATGTGAGTCATGTTCAATTTGTGAACGAATAGTTTTAATCATTTAGGGAAGGAACACCAAATATTATGACTTTAGAAAACAAAAAAAATTGCACAATTAATATCACCTACTTGGAATTATGTAAGATGAATATGTGAGTAACAAGTTATTGTATTTTTCACCCAAAAAAAAAAAACAAAAACAAGTTGTTGTATTTCTACTTGGGATGAGAATGTATGTCAGAATTTAATTCACAAAGGTAATGGGGGGAAGTTCTTAATGGCAAATGGGTGCCCAGTTGGTTGTTATTGGAAATGATCTTGGGTATGTAGCTCTTTCATAATATACCATTGAATTTTCCTTGGAACATCCTATAAAGTAAAGTGGAAATTTTAAATTGATAATGTAATTACATAATGCGGACTGAGAGCCTAAGGATGGTGCTTAATTGATTCCTCGAGCCTGTGGCAAGTAGTTGCATTTGAAACTTTAATGAGTTCAACTGAAGCGTGAGGCAAGTATGTCTAGTTTAAAGCTTCATTGAATTGAATCGGACATTTATATATTACTCCTATTTTAATCACCAACACTGGCTTGAATATATTACTATAAAAATAAAGAAAAAAAACACTGGCTTGAATAAGAAAAATGCAACTTAACAAATGCATTGGACTCCTTCATGTGTTTGGCATACCATTTGAAGGTATGGACCATCATCTATTTTGACATGGTTCTAATTTTCATGTATCCCCACTGATGAATATACCTTACCAGCCGCTGTTGACTGAAACTGGGGTTGAAAGAATGTTCAGAATGGAATGTACTAATAACACCTTTTGATAGTTTTGAGTATACTGTTGTTGTTCTCAGAGAGTTGAAAATTATTAGACATTCTCAGAGTTGGTAGCAGATTTTGATCTTTTATTTTCCTTTTTCAGGATGAGTATTTTAAAATTTTTTCATTAATTTTCTAAATTTGTGGCTTTGAAATTTCTTTTAAACCAATGGTCTTGTTTGTGTTTGTGAGTGGTGATTTTTCAAATAGCACGTCCTGAACCTCTACTGCAGGTGTATGATGTTACCAATTTTTTGGATGAACATCCTGGGGGTGATGAAGTCTTGCTATTGGCAGCCGGTAAGATTCTGCACTGCCTCCTTGTTTCCCTCACTGAAAAATATTACATGACATGAAGAGGACTGCAAGTTTATTATTTACAAATGTTGCAGAGAAAGATGCCACTGAAGATTTTGAAGATGTGGGACACAGTGATAATGCAAGGTCAATGATGGAACAGTACTACATAGGCAAAGTTGATCTGTCGACCATACCAGAGAAGCCTAACTACAAGCCACCTCAACAAGCGGCAGCAGCAGCACCTCCCCAAGGCAACCAATCTTCTGGTAGTGCAGTGAAGATCTTGCAATTTCTTGTGCCCTTATTGATTTTGGGACTGGCATATGCTCTGCAATACTTGCGTAAAAAAGACTAGTTCAATTATTCAATCTCTAGGGTATTCACCATTGAGCCTGAACTTATCGATCATCACCGTTGTAATAGTGGAACTTTGGTTGAAGTTCTGTCATTTTGAAACACTTTGTACTATCCTTTAAATCATGTATGCTCGAGACAATTATAGTTTCCTTTCCTATGGCAATGCTTGCAGTTTCCTCTTATCTTCACCATGATGAGATTAGTTTCTCTTTGGTCTTTGCATCCATAGAATACAAACTAGATCGATTCACTGAAAAAAAAGAAAAACTAAAATCATTTGTCGCTCATGCAGATGACACATATTTGGAGCAAACTTAATTTTATTCAGGAACTGAAAAACATGTGAATACTACTGGTGTGCAGCTTTAGACATATATATCTCTTTCAAGACTTTCCTATTGCGATCAAGATTTGCATTAGTACCCTCATCAGTTGGATTGTGTTGGTAAAATATATCGAAGTTATCAACGCACATTTACAACTACAGGTAGCTCTTGAGTGCATGCCTGTGAGTGTCCCTCGAGAAAATGAACGACAAGCCACTGAGGCTACTTTGAGTAGATCACGTAAACCCATCATACGACACTTCCATGAGCTCCTCCAGACCTTACTCACCTCTTAAAAAGGGCCCAAAAATGCTTTTTGCTAAGCCCCAATACTTCTAAATAATAACTAAGTATTCTATACCAAATCCAACCCCAGAACTTTGCACTCGTAGCTAGCAAACGTGGATGAAACACCACATGTTTGAGATAATAATGTAGCCCGTGTGTTCATGCCCGTCTTAGGAAAGATTAATTCCAATATGATTAAAGATTATTGACATCCCATATCAATAAACATTGAATACGCCACATGTTTATCTAATAGGCCTGACAAATTTGGACAAGCATTTGATTTCTTGCACAGCTTGCCTGCATGCTTATTCTAGCAAGGTTTAGCTAGTCCAATTACTTTTACCATAACCCTGCTTTTTGTATGCTTGTAATCACAAAACAACCAATAAAGAAATTTCCCTCATAAAGAAATCACAAATAATTCGATTTTAGTATTTGATGGAGAGGTGGCATCCTAAGAGACCCTTGTTAATGCAAGTAACATTACTATCATAAAAATCACTTTCACAAAAAGGATAAAACCCAGCCTTAATGTCAAATCAAGCAAGATAAGATAGAAGAATCTCTCTGTTCTATTATCTCTCCCTCGGAGTTCTGCTAACCTTTCTTTTTCACTGTGACAATGCACTGCCATATCAAAACAAACCCTTTTGGATCTAATCTTCTAAAACAGTGGTTTCTATTTTCATTTGTTCAATAACAACTCACATTATTATTATTTGGGAAAAAAAAAAAAAACATAACAAAACATTTCGATCTCCGTATGATTTGTACCTCAAATCAGCAAGATTTGTGGGATACGCCGTGTTCTTCATTTGGAGGGTAGATTAGATGTCTGGAATAAGCAAAAGTTGGCCAACTCAGCAAATGGGAAAGTTAAAAAGCATAATCAAAGTATAGGGCATGACATTTTGTATACAGGGACAGTTTAATGTAACATACAATTTGGTATACTTGTTTGTTACTTAGTATGGAGTCCTTATCCATCAACTCGCAAATTAATTATAAGTTACGTAATAGGACAGCCATGTGACGTAGGTACAAAATTATTATGTTTAAAGCATAATTACGGTGATTGATTAAGTTAAGGACATGCTACCACCAGCTTGAGTAGTAGTAGTACTTTTCCTTTGTCTCTCATTATTCCAGATATAAACATTTTTGCCAAAACACATGAGATACAAGGACACGCCAGGGTTTGAACCTCATGTTGCTACCTTATTAACTTTGCATTATGCAATCAACATCACTAGTGTAATAGTAGTAGTGTCAAGTGTGTGTGGTTTATATTGATTTAATACCAAGGAAACCTCCTGTGTTTTGCCTTATAATTACGCTTTGGTTACTTGGCATTATCCCAACCCAACAAAATGTTCAATTATCATCACCCCTAGCTTAAGCTATTGGACTCATTAATATGTTAAAAATTATCTGATTTTAAAATTTAAATTATTAAAAAGTATATTTAATATGTAAATTATATTTTAAAATAGATGTTGAGAAAAAATATTATTAATATTTTCAACGGTAATAAAATTTGAATTTTAATGTATAGAATTTTGAAACTCGGATACTATATTAAATTATTACTAATTTTAAAAATTTAAATTATTAAAAGATAAATTTAATATGTATATTATATTTTAAGAAAGAGGGAGAAATAAAATATTATAACTTGATTTTATTAAGAAAAATTGAGATTGTTCAAATGATTAACAGTGGATAAACCATAGGTTGGTGATTTGTAGAGGAGATGATGTGGAGCATATAAAGCTGAGCTTAATTAATTTGCGCATGAGTGTCCCTTATCCGCATTCAATTTGCATTCAATTTGTTTCCAAGTGTTTAGAATTGTCTTTGAGGGTCACAATCTTTAACTAGGGATCCAAAGGAGACGTTCATGCGTATGTCTAAAAAATCCAATCTTTAATAAGCTTTTAGCTTTTGATTAAATCCCCTTATAAATGAAATTGGGTAGAGGGTCTTAATCACATTTTTAATTAAAAGAGAAATTAAGGGCTTTTTACAATTGTTTGTTTGATCACTGTCATTGGCTCCATATGTTCCTCTCAACCGTCTTACTCACATGAGCCAAATGGGCCACAACAAGTTATCACCATTGGTACACCTAAGCTTTTGTTGTTGACTTAGCGTTTATCTTGTCGCAATTTCCCTTGTTCTAAGGCCTCCAATTTTAATCCTCCAAAAATAAATAAATTCATTTCATACATCTTCTAGGACTAACCCATACATTCAGTATTTATTCAATATTCATATATACCCTTAAATAACTTATATAGTCTACTTCCTGATGAGTCTCCAAGAGACAAAACTACTTGTTTTTTCTTTTTATTTTTATTATTATTTTTAGTTAAGAGAGTTGATAATTAGCAAGTGTTAGTGTATGATCTAGACCTTTTAATTATTTATACGCCATAATTCGCTAACAATTCCTTACCAGTCAGCAAGAAGAGTACTATTGGGATGATGTGATACACGCAGAACTAAAAGAATGTATGTAAACACCATTCTATTTTTTTTTTAAATAAAAATACAAATTGTAAGCAAAGGCAATGTTTAGAAGCAAAGCGACCAGATTTATTGTATATTAGTATTAATTAAGAGCTAATTATCAATAGTGACGCATGTCCGACCTATAGCTTCAAAGTAGCTGATGTATTTGACACAGAGTTGACGTGACAATATGTCAATTTAACACTTGGCCACGTTTTTTATTAGCCAACTAAAAGTCCATGGTCCAAACTCCAAAGAGAGGGAATTATATAAAACAACGTGGGGCAATGTACTACATATCCTTGGAGGTCCATAAAACTAATCTATTAATTAATTACTTTTAAATAAAATGTTTTATTAATAGGATAAGTAGAAGGGTCTGACCTATTTCTCTGTAATTTAAGCTTTCTAGTTTGTGGGTTCATTTCAGGCAGGTTCATGATTTAGAGCTTAAATTTTAGTACTCCAAGTCCGACCAAGTGTAACAAAAAGGAGATGAGGAAGAAGAATAAGGAATTAATGTTGTAGACCAAAGCATGCATGAAAATGAATGCCCTGCTTTTTTCTAATAAAAGATGTGAGATTTATAAATGGGGCATAATAATAATAATAACACCATTTTTGCAGAAACAAAATGAAAAAGGAAGAAGAGTGAGGAAAAGGAATCCCAACCTCAAAAAAAAAGGAAAAAAAACACATCAAACATCTTCTTCATTGTCATATGTGCAAACTAGTACTCAAATCTTCCACTATTTCTATGCTCATGTTTTTTCCAAAAAAGTTGGAACATGATATTTAAAGGCTTTTGTATTCTTATGTGAACCAAATCCCATATTGGGCCACCTCTTGATTTACGAATCTGGTTTGTTTTGATAATGCAATCCTGACGGCTCATCAAATCTCTCTTGTTTTATACCTCGCTCCATCTGATGTCATAATAAACTCATAATATTTCTTCTTCTTCTTTTATTTTCTGAGGCCGGTGTCCTATTTTTCATTTTTATAGGTTGTTTTCGTGCGATTAAGTTGTATTATGATTAATATTCATCAAAAAAAAAAAAGTTGTATTATGATTAAAATCAAAATGACAACCACATCTTTCAAACTTTAGACAACCATAAACACAATGCTACCCTTGACTGCTCTGCAATCTCTCTCACTCACTCTCTTTCTCAAAGTAATTCTATTCTTTCTTCCAAACACATATTATAAGAAACGAAAGCCTGGGAAATTAATGTTATATTGGCTATCAAATAGATATTCAGGAAGCCAAACGTCAGCAACTGCTCAAAGGGTGCCACTGCCAAGTTCTCAAATCATAAATTTACAACATTCTCATCACATAATTCTTGACCCATCTAGATTTTGATTTTGGTGCATAAAAAAACAAAAAAGGACGATTAAAAATAAATTCTATTAAATGAGGGATTTATGTATAAAGATTAACACGAACATCATCGCCAGTCCATCCAAAAATATATAAAGAAAACTATGTATTGATTTTCACCAATAATATAAATATATACATTACTTGAAAATGAACACCTTCGTACCTTTTCACTGTCAAAATACTTTTCACATTCCAACATCGTGACACCCAAAAACATCACCCTTATCTACTACTTTCGAGGATTTTCATGAACAGCTAAAACCCCCCACCTATCCCAGCCCCTTCCTTTTGCCCTTTTAACTCTTTTTGGTCTTTCCTTTCTCTCTCTCTTTCCTTTTTCCATCCATGGTCCTTTTCTTCTTTTTTTTTTCTGACGAAACCCAACCTAGTTTCCTACTATAATATTTACTGAGGAGGGCTCAATCGCCTAGGACGCAACTTAACCATAAGTGGATTAGCCATCTCGCAGGACAGCCTCAGAACCTCAGATAAGTCGACGGTATTCTCATCTGACGGTAACCATTCATACTCATGCAGAAGACATGCGACCCAGAAAGTCACAGTTGTCAGTCCCAGACTTTTGCCGGGACAGATCCGTCTTCCCGACCCAAACGGTGCCAACCTGAGATCCGAACCGAACACGGAAAACTCCATTTCTTTCTCGTGGGTGACAAACCTCTGGGGTATAAATTCCAGTGGGGTCTCCCACACCTCCGGGTCCCTTGATATGGCCCACATATTCACAAAAGCGGTGGTCCCCGCTGGCACGTGATACCCATTAATGGTTGTATCAGTGATGGCCAGTCGGGCCCACGATAGTAGTGGACCCGGTGGGTGTAGCCTCAGCACTTCTTTCACAACCGCCGTTAGATACACCAGCTTAGATATATCACTGTCTGCCACGGCTCTTGATGTTCCTACAACCTTGTCTAGCTCGTCGTGCACCCTTGATTGAACATCAGGATGAAGCACCATTCTCGCTAGGATCCACTCGATCAATACCGCTACTGTATCAGTGCCTCTAAATATCATTTCCTATGCCACAAAAACGTAGAACCCAAACGAATAATTAGTAATATTTCAATGCAA
Organism: Rhamnella rubrinervis; assembly: GCA_007844105.2. Lineage (NCBI taxonomy): Eukaryota > Viridiplantae > Streptophyta > Magnoliopsida > Rosales > Rhamnaceae > Rhamnella > Rhamnella rubrinervis. The sequence continues at coordinate 15,013,619 of CM017584.2, forward strand.
TTTGGTACCACCAAATAAGATTAACGTTCATTCATCAAAAAAAAGAAGAAGATTAACGTTCAAGTACCATTAAAGTTTTGAAATTTCAAAAGAAAATACAAATAGCTAACGTGAAAACAATGATAGAACTTTTAAAATGACAGAAAATATTACGACTCTTGGGATTCTGATAAAAACAATAAATCTCACCCAGAGAACGGCGATCATATCGGAGTCGGATAACTTATCGGGTCCTTGGAGGGAGAGCAAAACGTCAACGAAATCTCGGGTTTTTCCAGCGGTTTGAGAACGGTGTTCCATGAGGATTCTGGAAACGAACAGGTTTACTTTAGGAACGAGTTGTGAGCATCTGAACCGGATTCTTTGAGCATCAAAATCCGCAAGCCAAGGAAGGTGGTCGGACCAGTTTAAAACACCCAACAGCTCGTACCCTTGGTCCACTAGTTTACGTAGCTCTTCCACTTCCTCATTGGTCTGGTCAGAATCTAGACTGTATTCGCGTCCAAACACAGAGCACATCATGTTGTTTAGCGAAGCTCGTTTAAGAACTTCACGCACACACAAGTTCTCTGGTAATTGGTTGCGTAACTTGGTCACCATTTGAGCAGCGATTACCGCCCTCTGAGACTCAGAAGCCTTAATCTGTTTGGGACAGAAAAGGTGGGTGGCAGCGATTCTCCTGAGAGTACGCCAGTAAACCCCATAAGGAGCAAATCCAATAGCTCTGTTGAACATCAAGCTATAAGCCGACTCCTTCACGGGACGATCAGCGAACTCAGAACTATTCAGAATCTCTTTCGCCACCTCGGGGTTGCACGTCACAATAGCTCGAGTTTCGCCGAGGCTAAAGGCCATGAGGCGCTTGGCATGGCAAGCTTCGGCCATGGCGGCAATCCGACGGTGAGCCAGAGACGCCATGAGGTTCATGCTTCCGATGAGAGGAAGACCTCTGGGACCAGGAATTGTGTTTGATTTCTTTAAGAATGAATTAATGTTTTTTCTCCACTTGAACTTTCCCCAGGCTGGACCACCTGAGTGAGACCAGTACGTCAAAGTCATGGCTAGCCAAGAAAAACCCATGATCAGAGCCAGACATGTAATGCTTTCTTGGGAGAAAGCTCTGCATTTGGAAAGGAGGGCAAATACCCAGAGGCTTTCAATGTCTGTTTTCATGGCGGAAAAACAAAAAAATATAAGCTCACTAACACACAAGGACGATGCCAAGATGGTTGTGGTTTTTTTTTTCTTACTTTGATTTTGAAGTATAACACTAAACGAGTGGCTTGGTATTTATAGGGGGAGCAATATGAATGTGGAGCTCGGAGCAGGACCGAGATATATATAAATAATAATTATAAAAAAAAATAAAAAATTAACCGTTATATAGTAGCAATAATAACTGAAAAAAAAAAATCATATAAATTATGGTTGCAAATTTTTATGAACTGCGCCGCCACGAATGCATGACGAAACGTGGAGAAATGTAACCTATGGAAATTGGGGCGCGCGTGAGGGGAGACTATGCGGTTACACTATTGCTAGGCAGACGAAGCGTGAAAATTTTGCCGATAAAAGTTATTCCAAGTTTTAATTAATTAGTCCACCCTACCTTTTCTTAAAATCAAAATCAAATATTTTAAAAAAATTACCATGCGTGCGTTACATTTTTTTATTTTTATTATTATTTTTTTACATTATTACATGTTTCAAAAGAAAAATATTTTTTGATTACTGAGATTTTTTACTAAGATTTTTTAATTACAAAGATTTAGAGGCTGTATTTTTTAAAGTCAGAATTACAATATATTTAAAATGGGAGGGTAATTTTACTTTAAATCGTAATTTGGAAAATATGGGTGCAAGTGATATAATACTAGGCCAGTCTCATTCCTTAACTTACAAACTCTACGATTTACTGCAAAGATATATGACTATTAAATACTAATTAATTTTTATTAACATAAAAATATAATTATTTTTTTATTAATCCCTTATTCCCGTATCAAGTTCTCTATTCTCCCTCTTAATTATGTTCTTCATCATTCTTATCATTTTCATCTAGTTATCTTGTTTCTTTAAAAAATTAAATAGAAAAACCTAAATAATATTAATAATTCACAAAACCACGTTTTAACTTTTGAGATATTTTGTTTGCAAAGCAAAAAAAAAAAAACAAATAAACGTTTGAGAAATTTTAAATATATAGCTGAGTATATTTAAGTTGCAGCATACACAAAAAATGTCTGCAGTTAAAGTGAGAGTCTGTTAATTATTTTATTTTATTTTATCATTATTATTTTATTTTATTAATTATAGATCTAATATTAGATATATAATTGAAATTAGTTTTTTTGCTTTTAAAAACGAATGAAATTGAAATTTAGTTATTAATTCTCAAATTACGAAGGGTACCTCTCTATATTCCGTTTTTTGTCTCTGTTATCTTAACATATATACAGGGTTTACACATTGAAATTTCATACACTATTCCTTGACTAACTTATTAAAGATTAAAAAATTGATTCCTTGTAAATAGTTCCAAAATGGGTTTTGATCATTTCTATATACACACATGCATCATACATGGTGGGCGGGTGTAATGAAACCCATGAACGGTTCTTGATCAAAACAAAATGATTAAGGGCATTAGTTTTCTTTACTGCTAAAACCTTATGCTAAAATATATTACCCTACTTCTTGATCATCCTAGTCAACAACATTGAATATTATTTAAAAATCCATATCAATTATTATTATTATTTTTTTGAAAAATGATATAGATCTACAATAATTAGGTTAGTTTAATACATAAATATTTAGGAAGAGATTTAAGTCCAACTTTTCCTATTTTTTTTTGGATTGTCAGTAGTATTTTCGTGGCATATGCAGTTAATAAAAAGCTCCACTGGCGTGTTTAAGTGACTGACGCAGGCACCTTTTTGGGAATGTAAAAGTAATTAATAGTCAACGAAAATCATTAGGGAAATTCCAGAACATTTGTTCTAAAAGTGACTTGTTGGTAAGAGAATATTGGCAATTCCATGCATTTAAAAACAAAATAAAAGAGTATTACCAAAAACAAAATAAAAGAGTAAAAATGGTATTTATTTATTGTTGGCTAGATTATCATTATAACTCTCACACAAAAAGCCACAAATATTAAATGTTAATTTGTATCTTGTAACTAAAAATGATTTTAGTAACAAAAGTTTTTAACTCGAGTGTAAAAAATTCAAATCTTGCCACAGTAAGATGGTTTTTATGTCAAAATTGAATTTCGTAGATAAATTTCAATATTTCTTGTAGTTTTTTTTTTCCTCCTCATTTTTTTGTTGGTTATATGAAAATTGCACATCCGAAACACAAATTTTGGAGGAGCTTTTTGTAGATGGCCTAGCTCATGACCTTTTCGTAGAAAGGACTATTGCATTAAACACAAAATAAACATTTAATAGGATATTATATAGCAGCATAAGCCTGCTCAGTTAAAATTTTATTTAAAATATATAAAAAAGATTTTTAATCAAGAATTCATCTATAAAAAAAAAAAAAAAAAAAGTATCCCACCAATTGCATTACAAACTCTACTTTGCCAACTTAATTTTCAATCTATCCCACCCAATTTTTGCCTTAACTTCATAATTCTGTGGAAATTAAACCAGCAAGTCAATTTCTCATTTGATAGAACGGCCCTCACCTCCTCTTTGGCATCTGCCTCCCAACATACATGTTTCCATCCGCATCAAAATGAAAATTAAAAAAATTCCTTTGTTCACAACCTTTTGAGTTGGCCTTATCACAAATGAAAATAAAATTTAGACATTGTTATATAGGTTATTTATCCAAGTCATTTTTCAACCACACCAAAATTATTTTTTAAAATTAAAAAAAAAAAGAAAAACCTTCTATTAACTTTCCTACTTGGAGATTTGGAATGATATGTACACTTGTCATTTAAATTTTGTTTCCTTTCAAAATTCTCTTAAGATTACTTATTTTAAAGTTGAGATGTTATTAAATAATTATTACTTTATCATATGATGTGATTTTTTTTTTAAAATTGTAAACTTCCATTTAATTTCTTTTTTTTTAAGAATTCGTCTTTTGTTATTTCATTTTAAAGATTTTTTTCTCCCTTTTTAGAGGCATTGTTTTATGTTGTAGATCACCATTTTAATTTATTCACCATAACGTGGTTATTGTTTGACAAAATAACAAAACCTAATAAGAATAATTGAGTTTTTTTTTTTTATATATATAATGAATAAATGAGTATTTTAAAAGTGAACTAATTATGCAAGGCTACATTACATTAATTTATTGTCTTGGATGTCAAGACTGACATTTCATTTTTACACGGTATACCAATATCTTAATCGCACTCATTTACATTGAAAATTCCTTTGTTAATTAATATTTGCATAAAGTTTAAATATAAATGAAATGATCTTCTTTTGGTTAGAGTTAAAGGTTTCTTTGTCGAGTGGAAAAAAAAAATTTAAGACCAAAACACTGAGAAATAACTAAATGAAGTTTCGTCTACGTGCCTTTTTGCACTGTTAAATTGGCTTCAAATGTCAAAACGTAGAAAGAGATGAAAATAAGTATGGAAATTCTATACTCTTTTGTTTCCAAATTTATGTTTGTAGTTTGTTATAATATAGCTAATCCTATTATTATTTTATTTATTTTTTGCTGGGACATACTCATATTTCATGAGTTAAACCATACTTTAGGGTTAATTAACATTTTTTGTTTTCTTTCTTCAAGCCAACAAATTTATGAAAAGAATATGCTTCGTATTGGATCGAATAATGATTAAATTCCATAAAGCTATCCTACGTCATATTAAATAATGGTAACAGTTTTGTAACTTTTGTCTTAAAATAAATATTGTATAAAAAAAAAAAGGTGCTGAATAGATTACAATAGAGCGTGAAGTGCAGCGAGAAGGAGAGCGCGTAGGGGAAGGCATTTAGGCCTCGACAAGTTAACATGGCAGCAGTAAATTTTCAGGTTCCGGTGTCCGACAGAGATTGTCGGGGTCAGAACCACGGGGGTTGCACATGAGGCCCATGCACTTGTGGCTGTCGTACAATGTTTTTGGGCCTAAATTACGTAGGACAAGGAGAGTATGGTCCATCGCCATCGCTGCTGCCTGACCGCCAAGTGTTGGTTGCATGCAACGTTTATGTTCGTGACGGGGACAACTCCTGCTTCCCGCGTACCGAAGCTTCTGGCCCGTATTAATAAGACTTCGCACACGTGGCCTTCACTCACGGTTAAAACTCATTTGACGGGTTTCATTTACTAAACTGTCCTTTGCTTTTCTAATTACACATGTTGTCTGCATGGGTATTGTAGTCATATGACGACATCACACATGGCGTGGGTACGAGATTCAGATTAGCCAGGACTACATGATCAAAGGGTAGCGTGGATAGAAAGCTAAGGGACACGGGAGAGGGACCCGCTACCGTCGGGTTCTAATTTTGATGGACGGCTGGGATTCTTGACGCTGCGCAATGAGTAGCCCCTGTCCGTTGATGAATAGAATGCCTTTTGTCTTTTGTTAACTTTTGGAGATTACAATTATGGAGGGATACGGAAAATGCTAGATTTTAATTTTAAAATCATTTTGATTATTAAATATTTGACAAATTTTTAATTCAATTTAATTAAGTATTTAAATTTTTATACTAAAATCAAATTTTTTTTTTCTTAAAAAGTAAGTCCTAAAAGCTTTATACTTTTTCATTACCCTGATTTTGAATTTTTCATTTGGGATCCTTACGTCTTCTAACAGATTAAAACTGTTGCGTGGCGCTAAGGATTTTATATATAAGTAATACAAAATACCATTTGCATGACCAAAGAGTCCATTAGGCCATGACATCGATTTAAAAGCAGTCAAATGGGAAAATGTAATATTTTCTTTAATATATATATATATATATAAGTATATAGCATCGAAATTCATGGTGAGGTTATTTTTAGATATAGAAAAAGAAAATATGATTGAAGTGTAATTTCAGAGAAGTAGCTAGGATAGTGATATTGATACACAACAAGGAAGTCAGAGTCTCCCACAACTAGTAATGAATTACGTGGAATAATCAGTATAATATAAAAAACATAAAAAAATATATTTAATAAATGAAGGGTTGGGTTGGTGATCCAGAGAGTCGATGTTTATTGGAAATCATTAATTCACTAGATTTTAGCTGATCTAATCAAAGTATATTAGTGGACGGATTAGCCAACGGATTTAGTAGGCTTTGGGTGATTGTCTTGGGACCTAAGCAACGCGTTTACTTCTTAGTCCACCTATAAAAAGCTTTTGCTTTTCAACACAAATATTCACAACAAAGTCAGGGTTTGGCAAAATTCTCAATCACTGAAATTAATTAATATTTGGTCTCTTCAAGCATGACGAAAGAGGTTCTCATTTATTTATTAGATTAAGAAACAGTAATTTTCACATCTTTTTCCGAGAGCACAGCCCATTTATATTATCATTATTATGTAAGTGAAAATTATGTAGGTGTATGTATGTTATATGTACATGCATCGAGGAGGCCATAAAAAACTTCAAGGAAACTTCCCAGTCATTTTGTGCGTAATTATTAATTCCAAAAAACCTGATAAAGACAGTGCCAAGAACATTAACCTTAATTATTAATTATATATATATATATGTTTATTCAATCAAAGACGTACCTTGTCCGAATCTTTTAAAGATTCTGTTGCTGTCTAATGGGTTTCCCCATAACTGTTTGTGTTTGTATGGAGGGAGACACCTTGACCTTTGATTTTGAATGCTACAGAACTTCTGCCATATGGTGTATATATATATATATATATATATATATAAATAATATATATATATATGTTACATTATATGGCAAATAACATTAACATTCAATTATAAGCTCGGTCAAGCTTGGAGAAACAGAATAAATTGTAGGCAGAGTAAAGAAAGAGACCGCTCTAATTAATATATATGGCGGAGATTATGATGATCCACATGCACCTTGAACATAAAACTGTCTTAATTAGGATGGATTACGATAATAATTATGCATTAGTAGTCTTCAAACTTGATATATATTTATGTATGCATGCGTGTAGTTTAATTCTACGTACAAATACTTGCATCCCTAAACAGTTCAAGATTCTAAATACGACGTCTTTAATAATCTAGCTTCCCATTTTAGAGGAGAAAAAGACAATTATATCGTAAACGTACAGTGTGGTCTTAGGTGTAAGTAGTTTCTCTAAATATCATGAAGTGCACGTACGCCCCAAACTTTTTTTTATAATGAGGTTATATATATCGACCTACGATATAATTTATTGGACGGTTGAAGTTCCACTAGCTGTTTTATATGTATGTAAAGTAGAATATAAAAGCATGCATGCTTCGATCTGTTACCTAATTTTTGACCAAGTCATTCAGTACCTAGTCCAGCCCTATTACTTTTTCCCCAAGTTTGAAAGGGTTTTCTTATTCAAAGACTTGGGCTCGTTATATTTATGCCTAGCTAGATCGATATACATGATGGAGATAGAGAGACCAACGCCCCAGTGTTGAGTTTTTGAAAATCAAAAGCATATATATATGTTCTATATATATATATATATATATATATTTGTTGATCAGAAGCAATAATGAAATGGAAATGCATGCCTTAAAACAGAGAAAAGGGTTACTGAAAATTAATTAGCAATTATAAGGCTTTAGTTTAGTGGGAGGCTGGATTAGGACCTAACCCACTTGGGTTAAACAATTAGTGATCAAAGGATGATTGGATTCGATGCGATATATTTATATTTATATTAAATGCCACGCAATCTGACTGGAATTGGTGGGTGGGAAGGTCTAAAAGATTCTTGACTTGTATTTTGTTTCTCTTTTCCATAATTTGGATCTTTGAAGAATATAATATATAAATATAAATGACTGAAGAGAATATATTCAAAACTTGTCCGTGGTCCTGGAGCTCAGACCTCTCTCCTCTTCTTCAATTTTTTTTTTTTTTTTTAAATTAATTTCTTTCCTTTTCGGGGGGCTCATCTGGCATGCACAAAATGGTGATTGGTCACCCTCGCCATAGCACTTTCGTTAATTTTGACTGAAAAAAGCTCAACAGGAGCAACTTATAAGTTTAGTTGGGGGTGGGGGTCCTACATGTAGATTTGCTGGTTACGAAATACCACCCTTTTTTAAAAAGAAAAAAAAAAAAAAAGGAATCCCAAACTCTATCGAATATCTAACATTATATTTTCTTTTTTTAGATTTGGTTAAAATGGGAAAAGCTTTTGTTGTCTCAAATGTTAATCATCCTTCACAAATATATATAATATAAATAGTCAGATGATCAGCAAACCCTCAAAAAATAAAATAAAAGAAGGAAAGAATTGCGTACTTAATTTTGGTGCTCCATGATCTACTACTTTCCAAAGAAAAAATTATAATTTTTCAAAGACTACAAGATTCCTTTGAGTTGGAAGTCTTGCTTATTAGCTATTAATTAATTAATGTTATTCACAAACTCCCATAAGCTACCAACCAACTGGTTCAATTTGGACCAACGATTGAGTGAATTAAATTTTTTAAAGGGGTTTTTCATTTTTTTTTAGATAGGATAGCATCAATATGGCAGTACAGCACTGTAAAGACCAAACATAAACATTTAAAAAAAAAAAAAAGTTATTAAAATAATTAAGTGAAATTAGATGTAGTATAGATAGATAAGCCAGTAGAAGATGAGAGAAGTTATGTATGGCCCAGGCTGGGTGTTTGTACTTTAAAGGAGATATGAAACCAAGTTTGAGGGTTAGAGGAGAGATTAGGAAGTAATGGTAGGGCGTAACCAATGTACAGCCAAGTAGATAAATAAACAAATAAAAAGCATATATAATCTTTGAGTTCATATTCTCAGTTCCTTTGTGAAGATTTGATTCGAGATGCAAAAATTAATTTTATATATATATATATATTTCTTTTATATAAACAATTTCAACAGCTAATTACAACTTGCGTCCTTATGATCATCAATAATATTCACCACCAATTATAAGTTTCAGTTTACACTTTAATTAGTCCTCTAATCCTACATTGTAATCTTCCCCTTTGTATGACATTTATAGTTAGAAAAAACGTGGTTGGTGCCTAACAACTTACAACTCAAAGTACGTACAGTATCAAAGACCTATCCAATTAAACACGGCGAACATTATATATATATAGCATCCCATCTTAACACGCTTCACAAAATAATTTAAAAATATTGATAATCAACTTAATTTAATTAAAAGCAGAGCAACATGCATGCCAACATTGCATCATGAATGATTTGTTTAATCATATATTCTAATATGATCTTATATTAACTGTTGTTTGTTTATGATCCATTAATCCCACGTACGTACTAATTAGGATCGACATCATATTTGATATATTCGGAGAAGTCTGTGTTTGGCTGCGTTGGAATCATATCTGTTGGTTTCAAATATATATTCATGAGGGTTTAGGGAGATGTGTTATGGGAATCCATCTGTGCTATTTCTTTATTGATATATATATATATATATATATATATACACACACACACACACACACAAACACAAACACTAGCTAGTTTAGATAAAATTATCCAATCTTTAGGCATCTGTTTGGGAAGCTCATCGAAAATGATTATCATAGCTTCTTATGGCTTGCATTGCATGCAGAATTGTTTATGAATAAACATAAAACATATTCCTAACAACTTTAACAACATGGTATGCATTTCATTGGCAAAGGGGTTACTTGCTTGATCCGCCATCTCTTCAATATCTAAATATGTTATTACTGATGATACGAAATCAAAGGAAATTCCGATAATTAATTAAAAATATAAAAGGTGATGATCAAGCTGTAAATATTTTACATGAGTATAAGAATCAGAATATTTATATGATTACATTGGGCGAAGAGCCGCCAGGGGAATCATGCTATAAAATATTTATATTATTGTTAGGTGTATATATGTATATATTTATAGTCAAATTAAACTAAAAACAGCTGGCTAATTACATTAATATGAGATAGCTCATGTTTGATAGATAAACATATATAAATTAGTGATGTAACATAAGCTAGCTCAACACAAGTATTTCCACGTCTTCACTTCTTTAATTATATGTAGATTATGTAGTGATATAACATTATTAAAACTAATTAAATAAAGCAGAAATATTGAAAAGTAAACTATACTTAAATAAGGTAGGGGTACAGCTACGGCATAAATGAAACTAAAATGTTCTTTTGATAATTTTTTTTAATAACTTAAAAAAAAAATCTCATTAATTAATAAAAGTTAACAAATCTGACTTGCAAAATGCAGGATTTGGTGGATGAGGGAGCAGAGGGGAAGAAAGAATATTTTATTATTATATACTTTTATTTACTATAAAATAATGACAAAAGTATGCGCAACAACATGAATAGTGAAGCGGTCTCTATTCGCATTAAGCACAATTCATGAGAATCATTTTTCCACTGAATTTGAGATCAAGTGCAGCAGGAAATTTGGTTGATTAATTTTTAAGTATGACTTATGCTTTATTATCTGGAAATTTGCTCTACACAGAAGTGAACAAGAGTGGACGATTCATCAAAAAAAACAAGTCAATTTGGAAAAAGAACAGAGGGTCAGCATGGAATTTTTATTTTAGTTTAATTTTGATGGAAGTTTGTTGGAATGTTCAAGTCTAATATAGTAGCTAGGCCTAGGTAGGTGTAATATGTCTTGGAATTTTCTTGATTTTGTTTGCCTCATATATATATATATATATATCAATATCATATACAATAGTGAAAGTGAAATTTGATGTGTGTAATGGACACCCCCATCAATAATGTACAACTAGGTGAGTGGCTGACGGCTGACTCTAATTAATCCACAACTTTGAGAGAAGAATAAAATGATGTCCAACTTGCCACTCCCTGACCCTAAATAATTTAGTAATTTATGCTCCAATACGACTTAATTTAATTGCAGACAAGAATAAAAATAAAGTTTGACAGGTTCTTTAGTGTACAAGTCTCGCACCATGGGTATATACCCATGATGCTCTTTCCTTCTTTCTTTTTAATTTGGTGAGAAGAAATACGCAATTCACAATCATGGTTTAATTTCTTTTATTTTTTAAGAAACTAATAATTTACAAAACAAACATTTGATCCGAATAAGAACCTTGTTCTTGCTTTATACAGGAAATTCGAAGCGCTTCCATAGAAAACCCATCATTGTTTAACTTTGGGTTAATGGGCTTATGTCCAGAAAGACAACACAATACTTACATGGGTTCACTTAGCATGGACCACAAAAATGGTCGGCGAAATCTTTCCAGGCCCAGTCACTAAGTGAAGTCTACTTAAAATCAGTTGAAAGGTCGGGCCAAGATATTTTTCACAAGGAATGTAGTGTTACAATTAAGAGTGAGAGAGAGAGAGAAAGAGAGAGAGGTGAAGTTGAATAAAATACAAGCTAAGCATTCAAAATCCTCAGTCCTACATGTTCCTAGGCTAATCCCATATGTCAAACACACTAACATCCAGGGCTTTGCATAGAATTGTTGTTTGAAAGGCCGCCAATTTGTGAAACAGTGAGGATAAGTCCATCAATTTCAACAGGGAGAAGCAACTTTTGCCATAGACATCCTGTGGATATGATTTCTGGTGGTTCAACAATCATATTCATATCATTATTTCTATGCAATAATCCAACTACTGTCACAGAGCTGCCTTCCTGTACATACCTGCCAAAAAATATCCATGCAAATGAACTCCACATAGGCTTAAAGCTCTTAAATTCGCATTGGGGAAAACCAGCAGGAAATAAATGCATTCCATAATCATCCTTACCCTTCCTCTACACGCAGAAGACGAGCTTCAACTGACAGGTTTCTCTCCCTTAACCATTTTGTCAAGTGAGGTGAAAGAATCCTGCATTGTCTTGTAGTATTGACGAGTCTACTCTCAACGATTAGGGGAATAACTTTACAATTAGACCCAGCTTTGACAATGGCTCTGAGACCAGACTTCTTATCGGTTATGTAAAAGTCCGTGGAGAACCTCTGTCAGGTGGAAAGGCCAAGCAGACAAAGGTTACTCCTCCAAAAAGAAAATGTAAAAAAGAACAAGTATGATTTCAAGACTGAACTCCTGATTTCATTCACCGTCTTCATAGTGAAATATACTAGGGAGATTCAAAACAGATGGTTGATTAATTACTTGAAATGTTCATCATTCCAATTCCATTTAATTCATCACTTACTGAATGATTTCCTCAATTTTGCTCCTAGTGCACCCTTTTGTTAGATGCTGCATCAATTAAAAGACAAAAGTTTTTTGATATATGTGCCCAACGCGTGTTAGAGCTTGAAAATTTCCATTTATAATTCTTCAAACACCAAGAGAAAAAGCTAACAAAACCAATTGCCTTTCTAATATGTCCTGCTGTCAGGTTGACTACGAGCCATAGATATCATCCACTTTTTACCAACTAACAAAACAAGCTAATAGTAAAAGCTAATGAAGAAGAAGAGCTATAACACAATACTAATATCCAAGAAATCGAAGTAACATCATTTAAGTTAGAACTGCTACGAGGCAAGAGGAACTACAATGTATCTAGGTTGAGGCTGTTACGAAGATGTAGTAGAAAACATCATGCTCAAGAAAGCATCGTCACAAAAAGGAGTTATGGAAAGAGTCAAAGACAATCAAGGTTGTATGGAATGAGATTATCTTGTTTTGATGCAAAATTATCAAGTAAAATTGTTCCAATCTGGCCAAATCAGCCCTTTGCATTAAATACTCCACATCTTAAAGACATGCAACAAACAGACATCATTTATCAATCTCAGAAATTAAAAACATAATTAATCTAGCAAGTACAGGCAACAGTCCCTTCACTGACCTACATGGCTTAAGTACAGAAACTTGCATACCTCACAATATGCTAGACTCCATTGAAAGCATGACTTGTTGACACTAAAAGGCTTCAGAGCTAATCCACCATATTCGTATAAAAGAGTTGATGCATAAACACATCTGGTAGCCTGCTCATATGAAGATTCAAGGGAGATACTCCCGCATGACGCAAACTGGAATCATGACAATAACAAGAATATAGTTGGTCTGCGTCAAGATAATGAAAATCATTATCTACTTATAAGCACAGCCTCGAAAAACAGAAAAGAATACATTGGATATGATGAAGAATAAACAGGAACATTAACCGTATTAAAAACATATAAAAGTTATGGACTGTAATTGAATGGCAGGATCAGTTTCCAGATAAGTCATCTATTATATGTTTATTCTAAAGCACTGGTTCTCACTACGACTTCTCAAATATGCTACAAGCCAAGGCTGAATTACAGTTGAAATTTCTTGTCTAAATGTTGCAACTTTGCAAACTGCTAGTTATAAAACTACATTTACAATCAATTGCTAAACCTCCATTTCTTTACCAGTCGAAAAGCATACTCACAGAAGCCAAGTATCCAACCGTGCAACATTTGATTGACAAGAAAAAAAATCAAGTTTAAGTTTCTAGTTATAATTTCTACGTTTTACAGGACTCGGTTGAAACAAAACTTTGGATTCAACTAGACCTCAAAAAAAAAATCGTGGAGTTATTAACTCTATTTCGTTTCGGAAGCTAAAAACTGTAGTTTATATGATATTCCTTTGCTCCATTTTTGCGAGCCACGGAGGGCATTTTTTTCAAAGTCCACAGATTTACCACCTTCTATCTTCACATTAGGTCATACAAGCAAGGAAATGGAACTATCAGCGACAGCAAAAGACAGAGTACTGAAGCAACATTCATGCCGACGTCTTCATATGTTATTGCTGGTATAATTAGATTTTAACCAAATGTCCTCCATATTCATAATACATTCGCCCTAATTAGAATATAAGATAGCCCAATTCTTAAATTTCTATTCTCCCATGTTCTAATCAACCAATAACAGGTCACTCTATTACAACGCATTCACAAACTTATTCTGAGATAAACTCAAACGGAAAGACAAGAATAGAAACCGTGCAAAACTAAAAGAACCCATATGATAAACTGAACTAAAAAGAGTGAAAGGAAGAAAGCAAAGGTACCCCAGTGATCTTGACGAGCTGACCCTCCTGAGCCAGCCGAAGGTCAGTCTCGGGCAGAGAACGGAGGAACAAGAAAATTGCACCTTTTCTTCTCCAGTTGCGCGTGTTCCAGACAATGACTGCAAGGACGAGAACAGAGAGCAAAAGGAAGGAGACAAAGAAGTAGGTGTTGTGAACCACAATGAGAATGAAAATGGAGACGGAAAGCCCTATAAGAAATAGGGGTGAAAGGATATAGAGGGCCAAAGCTGGTACGGGCTTGCAGGTACTGCAATGGTGATCTAACAAAGCTGCATTGGAGAGGTTGTTCATCACTCCCTCTCTGTCTCTGTGTTTCCCTATCTCTCTCCGTCTCTCTCGCCCTCTGAGTAAACTCAAAACCCCCACATCTACTCAACCAGCAGGCAGGGACAGATGAGGGGAGGAGTAGACTCGGGTAATAATACGTCGTCGTTTGTAATGGTCAAACCCAACACTGAAACGCAAAACCCTGAGCCATCACAGTTAGGACCAGTTATCGAAACGTTGCCATTTGTCTCCAAACACCCCGCTTAGGCCGTGCCTTCTGTCTCACTCCAACTGACTACCCTCTCGAACCAATCCCCGAGTCCCAATTTAATCAAAATTTAGAAATTATAAAGCTCACTATTTTTATTTTTATTTTCATTTTATCTGGCTATGTGTTCTGTGCGAACCTTAATTTCATAAATATTTCGCTTCTGGCTTTGACGATCAAATGTTGTTGGGGGTTATTTATTGTCCCTGACATTCCCATGATTAAGGGTATCTATATCTATATATATATATATATATATTTATATATATGTCTGGAACGTGTAATAAAACTGTAAGAAGAAGTGTGAACAAAAAAGGGAAGAGCATTTAAAAAACAGGAATTGAGAAATAGGAGTGTGAAAAGAAGAGGGTTTTTATAAGAAAGTTTGAGCTTTGGCTATGAATGACACAAAAAACAATTATATTTGTCACCCAACAGTCTCTGTTTCCTTTTGATTAGTAATAAATCAAGATAGAGATGCAGCATGTATGGCTGTGGACTACTTTAATATAATTTGGATAACTTTCATCTCATCATGTCTTCTTTGTATACCTACCCTTTTTTTTTTTTTCCACACCTTACTAATTTTTTAAACAAATTCAACAATACACGCTTTTTAACTTAATTAATGTCCACATTCATCATCCTTGTATAACCGCGTGTGTACACTCGCTGCTATATATTTTTCATCTTTGTTTTTATTTTTTATTTTTTATTTTTTATTTTTATTTTGTCTCCCTTTCACACCCTTTTTTACACGTCTTAAAATTGAGTGATCAACAGCAGCACCAGCTCTGAAGCTTCTCTTTCTTGGATTGCCAAAACAAACAAACAAACAAACAAACAAACAAAAAAAACACCAATCGCTGAAGTCATACATATAGAAAAAAATTTAAGAGATTGATGGTTATTGTAAAACAAAAAATTTACATAGCAATTTCCGGATCTCTACCCAAGTTGTTGCGTGCTAATTGAATTATGATCTCTTCCTAATGTTGTTTCTCATATTCAGACAGATTTGCATCCTCTTTTTGTGTAGCATAGGCCTAATTAAGCAGCAGCTATTCATTACGTTTCTTTTTTAACCTATGTTACGTACACTGCCCTCATCTAAAATCTTCTACATGGATTTTGAATTCGGCATTTTGGTGTATTGTCCATGTCCTGTGCTGATAAATGGATTTTCCTCATTACAAAATCCACAGGAGCTATCAAATTTCTATCATCGATGCATTTGAGCCCCTTCTTCTGCAAGGAAAATTAAGCTTATTCGCATATACATTTTGTTCTCCAAAATTAATTAAGCTTGTTGTTTGAGGAGGGTGGAAGGTCGTTCAAGACCAGAAGTCCCACCACTGAAAACTGCTGGTAGATTCATCGAAGAGACATTCGGAGTTCAAACTTCCCCAATCTTCATGTGAAGTGCTCAATGAACCGTCCGCAGGTTCCACCATATTCGCTAGGTTGGCAGGTTCCTCCTCCATTCCAAAGTAGTCTACTGCCTTGATGCTGCTATCATCGTCCGAAGGAACACCATCACCTACTCCATGTTCTGTTTTCTCCACTGACAAACTCTGCTTCACTACTACCACTTCTCCTTCACACTTGGGGGTGTTTTTTCCGTTGTCTGACTCTCCATCAATGCTGTTCAGTTTACTTCCCTCCCCCGCTCTCTTCATCACTTCATTCAGCTTCTGTAGCTGTAAAAAATTAAACCATTTGATTTTGTTTCTTCAGAGATGGGTCTCAGTGACTGTGCTTCTAATTAAAAACAGAACAAAGTTAAACACATACATACATACCTGATTAACTAAAGTCTGCTTCTCTTTCTTGAGAGATTCAAATCGTGAAGCCAAGCTGTTGTAATTTGAGCGTAGGATGCTGTAGTCTCTCTCAAGCTGCTTGGACTTCCAACGAGCCCTCTTGTTCTGAAACCATATAGCAACTTGTCGTGGTTGCAAACCCAGGTCTCTTGCCAACTGAAGCTTCTTCCGAGGCTCAAGCCTGGCCTCGGACTCGAACATGGTTTCCAACGATCGGATTTGTTCATCGCTGAACCTTTTCTTGTTGTTCTTGTTGCTCTTCTTCTTTCTACTGGTGGCTGCGGCTGTGAGTGTGAGTTGGTTCATGCAAGAAAAAGCCTGGGCCTCATCTGCTGCCATTGGAGAATATGAATAGTCTCGGTGATCCAACATGTGTCTTGGCGATGTGGTGCTAAAATCTGGAGGGTTGGCTTCTGCTTTTCTAATTTGGAACAACTCCAACTACTACTACTGCTGCTGCTACTTGCTTTTGCATTTAAACAAAGGTAGGCTTTGGGATTTGGTGTGTTTTTCGGCTCTTCTGCCTGGGGTTCCGTCCCTCCGCCTTATATCCAAATTCCATGGGTCTCACTCTATCATAACGTACACTGCTCTTCTTTTCCTTTTGTTTGTGCCTTTTTTTCCTTTTCTTTTTTTTAGTGATGTCATAATTAATAATGTTAACAATTATCTTCAATTTTTTTCCATGGTTTTTTTTTTTTAATATAATATAATATATATTATCAGTGGGGCAAAGTGGCTTAGCTTACATTTTTGGAAACTCGGCGACCGACTTGGGATTCAGATGGTTTACCATATTATACGTTCTTATATTTATATTTTAATTATTTTATCGCAAAGCAACACTTTTTTAGTGAATTGTATATTGTGGTGGATATGATATTAAATTGCGTTCAAGTCATTATTGTGGATGTCATCATTTTGTTTGAGTGTGTCGGCAACGTGAATCACGTTCTACCATTGAATTTTACGTTGTCTGTCTTTCATTTTTTTAATTACCAAAACTTATAGTTTTTTTTTATTTATTTGTTTTCGAATCCAAATGAATCACCCATTTTTATTTCCTGACTTTTTGGAGGTGCATCGTTCTTGTTTTTATCTTCATTTTTTTTGTAAAAAAAAATGGAAAATACACCTCCCCCAGTAGCCATACGGCTGCATCAATTTGTTTTAATTACATTTGCCACAAAAATTCTGTCTTATTGTTAATGGGTGCGGCTTGAGAAGCCTTTGTTGGTGGGACTGGCTCGAGCCATTGAGACAGTGATTTAGCCAACATGTATTGTCGCACACCGCGTACGTGTCCCACTTGGATTCTCCATCAAAATAAATTAACAACTAATTTATTTAATTCAACAAAAACGGTTACTCACATCCGAATAAATAATATTTTCAAGCCAATAAAAAATGCGCTGCCTAGGGACAAGTTCCATCACCTATCACACGTCACCCAATGATCTGTCGCCACCTGCTCCGGGTCAAAACTCGGTATCTTACTACGTCGTCTTTTTCTCGGTTGACGTGGCAGAAACCTGGTGGTTGAGGATGAAAGGCCCATTCGATTCGCAGGACACGTGCCTTGATCCTTCTTCAACGTCTTACATCATCCGGAGACGTGTGCGGGTGGGGATTAGTCATTCGCCGAGGCTGTTTGTCTCGTTGTGGCTGCCACGTGGTGAGAGCCCCTTGGCGATGTTGGTTTTCTTCCATTTTACATTCGCTGTGGAGAAATATGTGTCTGCGTTCACATGTGTAGGAACGTAATTAAGTTGAAACGTAATATATAAAATATAAAGACCATACACATACCCAATGGTGGACTGACATTTGAACCACCGTACAAATATTATATATGTGATGGGTTCTAATCAATATAATGAGTGGGACTAAGATGTACTGAAAGAGAATGTTCTAATTGAATTGTGTGCTTCATGTTTTTCTTCTCCTTCGTTCTCTTTGGGTTTTCTTTACTCCGTTTTTATAGTCGTATATTGTAGCTTTTACAACTCAAGCAAGCGTATCACATTCAAATTAAATGTTAATTGAATTAATTTTTTATAAAATTCTCCTTCTCAAGTTTTTGATAGAGATCCACTTGTTGTTGAGTTATTTTGTATATTCTCTTTTACCACCTAAACAAGTCATTTTCTTATGCAAATAGTTTCGTTTAAAAAGGTTAATATATATATATATATATATATATATTGATTTTTTTTTGTAGGATGCAAATGTGTTTGGCCAACATTAATTGGATGGAGGAGATAGTAAGTGAAGTATTTGATTAGAAAAATGTGATAAGGAGGGTGTTGAAGACTCAGACTTATCACCATCAAGATGAAGGCCAGCTTACATGAATTACCAAAATAAATAATGAGAAAAGCGAAAATATAAAGGGAAGGTAAGTGATTAAGACGGTGTGTGAAAATGACATGAATATTTGTACGTATTAGGCTGGTTTATGATCATTGATTAGCATCCTTTGCGTTTGGGCAACTTTGGAACATGAATGTACCAATCCATATTAGCGGGGTGGCAAAAGAAGATTAACATGGAGAGCTTAATGTGTTTTTTGTGGAATTGTCAACAGCAATTCAGCTAATTACACACTAGATGCCACATTAGCGTAGATTTTGTCCAGCACGGACTATGAATTAGTGACAAATGGTCATGCGAAGCAGGCTGGAACAGGTGTCCCATGAATTAGGAGGTTTGATGTTAATTTGAAACCAGACTGTGACTAATTAAGAGAGCTCACGAAGCGCGAAGCTAGGTGAATGAATATTGAATTGCAGTCAGAGTCATCGAATTCTATGGCTTTTATTCAACTTTTAAGGTGTCGCTTATACTTCAATAAAGCTTTTCAGGTGGAATAGCACTGAATGTGTCAAATCCATAAGATGACAGCCAGGTTCTTCAGTTTCGGTTGAGTCCAACATTTTATTTGGGCTAAATATTTTGCCATTTTGAGGGCAATTTTATTTTATTGCTAAGTAAAGGTTCGTATCTTTCAAAAAGATTAAAAAAAAAAAAAAAAGAGGGTAAAATGTTGATAATTGTATGTGTATCTATTTAATGGAGATAAAGTATAGAAATATATATATATATATATATATATATTTGCTGCTGTTGGAATTAGAGGATAGGGGTCTTCATTTTAATATGATAAATATTAGAGATTTTAATATTAGTACCTTCAAATAAATACAAAATTACAAATTACCCAAAGTATGGAATTGACACTAGCTAATACTTCTGAACTTTAAAAATAATTACAACTTACTCATCACTCATATAGATAATATAGTTTTAAAATATTTAAATGTATTTTTTTTATGTTAAAAGATTAAGATAAATGGTGGTTGATGAAAGAATAAATTAATTTAAATTATTGAAATAGTAGTGTGTCCAGATCTTCCTCCCTCCTCACAGGGTGTGTGGGCCAACGGCGTGAGAGCTAGGACGGTCTTTAGTCTTTAGCTATCGAGGCCTTGTAAGACACCCTTCCTGGACCCTTTAAACCCAGTAACCCAATAGCAAAATTCCAGATCCAGACCCATCAACATTCAGTGCCAGCCAACCCGAAGCAAATTATTGAGCATGATACATGAGGGCGAGTTATTCATAATTTTGGGAACAAATATAATATAAATGTATATTTTAATGAGTAGCAAAGCAAGCAAACATTTGTAGTCATGTGCTGTCTCTTTGCCTCCTCACACCGATGTCACAAATATTGTGTTATTTGAGAGAAGACACAAACAAAACTAGAGAACCCTTCAAAAAATATCTATTCCCACCTGATCTCAGAATGCACTTATGTAATTCAGAAAAGGTTTAATGTATCATATCATATACAATGGGTCGGACTTGGACTCTGGGACCAGGCTATACTTAATCGGTAGTTCATATCACAGAATGGATACAGCTAGCCGATCAATGTCATTACTATGTCATTTAATAGGAAAAAAAAAAATGTGACTGCTATGTCAGCAAGAAGTGAGCAGCTAACTTGGCGAACCCTCGACTCAACTAAAAAACATTAATCTGTCTTCAGCACTCTGAATATTTAGGTTTGTTTACTTTTTGGTAACCCATGTAGTATCGTCCATTTTTTATTATTATTATTATTACTTTTACTCACACACAACGCCTACTTTTTTCTTGACCTACGTACATGCGCGGCTTCCTACTAGTAGTATGAATTTGTGAAAGTAAAACCACTGATCACAACCCACGTAAGTTTTTTTTTCCTTTTTGTGTGTTTTGTGTTTCACTTTGTATAGGTTTAAGACGGTGCCGGAATGAACATTGAGTAGGTCTTCCATTCTCGACACAGAACCAAATTGACTTGGTGCCTAAAAGCTTGCTTAACCTTTTGCTTCTTTTCAACTGCTGTTTGGTGTTTTTCCGAGGGAGAGAGAGCAAGTACACGTGACAAGCATATGGAATAGAGAGGAGAGTCGTAAGGGGCTTGTATAATTTTTAAAATTTGAATGATTATAATATAAATATATGTAGGGGAGTTGAGTTTGGTGTAGGATATAATAATTGACTGATAATTATATAATAATTGAAAAGTGGACAACCTGGTTGGAGATGCAGCAGGGATTTGACATTTTACGTGTTGTTTCTTTCCTACTCTCTCTCTCACGAACTTTTTTTGCACAATTTTCAAGACTGTAAAGGCGTTGAAATCTGGAGCCAGTATCGTCCTCTCCGTTTGTCATTCTGATGTACAACAATGAGAGAGAGAGAAAGCTGGGGCTGGGTTTTAAGCTAAATATTTGTTATTGGTGAAGAAGGTAAGCATGGCAGCACATCTTCCGGGCACTCCCTTCCCAAATGCTTTCATATATAAAAAAACAACCGCATATGTGTTTGTATACATGGAATCATCAACTGCCTCCACTTCTGCTTATTCTATAATGATACTACAATTTTACTAATTTATCCATATTAATTCTATATACATAGACCATATTATAGGCACCTATATTGGAGTGGGCTGTTGTTTAAGATTTCTATAAAATTATACAACTCGGTTAACAATGACCTTCGGTTATAATATGTTATGTGAGTCCATAATTCCCACAGCACTAGGCCTTTTTTTTCAACAAAAAAAGAAAAAAGAACATATTATAGGCGTGCATGAGGAAGATGAGAACATTGTGGCAGGTTTTCATGGCTGTACAAATTTGGTGCTTCACACATCTCTGCATGCAGTATATAGGAATAGTATGTATATATGGAACTACTGCGTGCCCTACCATATAAAATCTTTCAACATGGTAGAATATGTGCTATGTTTTTGTTCCTTTTCTTTGTCTTATGCCAAATGGTAGGAATATCTACTTGATTTGAGACTTCAAAATGTAACATATGACATTTTCCGCGACTTCCTATATAGACGTGCTACATTTTTTGATTGAATTTTGTTGTCAACAAACACAAATTATATATAGTACTAGCAACAAATTATATATATAGTACTAGCAACAAATTATAGTTGCCACAAATTAATGCAGAGTCTACATTATTATTTTTCCACCTTCAATACCCATGAAGACAGGCGAGCCATAAATTTTTGGATCTACTTTCACAGCAAGAAGACAATTGCACGTGCTGGCTCTTTAAGTTGATCATCAAAAACGGTTTTCATAATGCATCCAAAGATTTCTCAGGACCAATATTGCAGTAATTTCGTAATCAAAGTTAATTTATCTTTATCGCTTATATTTCATTAATTAGACCTGATATATATATATATATATAGTAGTTAATGAGTACCAAAAAGTCTGATTACTGTTGAAAGCATTTTGGCAAACCCAGGAATTCCAATTTCAAACACAATTAAAAATATATAATAACTGATAAATGTGCTTTTTTTTACACACTTTTGAATTTTGTGATACTTCACACCAATAAAGAAACCTGCTGACTACATTCCACGAAACCCCAAGTGAGTAAATGCTCATTTAGACAACTTGAATGTCCTTTCTTTTTCATTTTTTAAATTTCTCTGAAACTTTCTTTGTGTAAAAACAAGGTATTTGACCAGGGCCCCATAAAAAAAAATTTTACACAAAAGAAAATAAAATTTTACAAAGAAGTAACACCAAAAGGTGACCCAGGAATTGGGATTTGGGTTATTTACTTTTGGGTGGTAGAGGAGTTTGGGGCGGGGGTAAAAGGCAGAGTGAAAATGAGAGAATGGACCCCTGAGCCCCATCTGTCGGTCATCGCCTCGAAGTCCTCGCCATGCTCAAAAGTGACACGCCAGCCGAGGGTCCCTTCTTTTATTAAAAATCATAACTTGGAGAGAAAATATCATATTATAATGTATTTTGGAGCTTCAAATAATAACTTTTATTTTCAAAAACTCATATTGATGCACAAAGAAATGCCAAAAATATTAAATGGTGTTTCCATTATCGGGCAGCTCAATAACTCAACCACTCCTCTGACTCATTTTCAGGCACCCCTTTACTTTGATTCCTTTTCTATTCAATTTCTTTCTTTTTTTCTTTTTCTTTTTTTTTGGGTCATCCTACGGTTCAAAATGGGTCCTTTGATTTCTATGGTGCAGTCCTTTGATTTCTAGGCTATACGCCATTCGTAGTAGGCAGCTTAGTTTGGGTAGACCATGTTTGATGACACAATCAACCATCATGCCCCAAAATTAAATGGTGGGTTTTTATTATTATTATTTTTTTGGTACCAATTTATCATGTTACTATGTGTGGTAATTGTTGCAGGCAATGGTCGTACGAGGTGTTAACATCATGGTCATCTGCAAAATCCAACGGTGGATTATGATCAGATTGATCTAACATGTTACAGAAAGAGTGTTAATGTGTTTGTGTAAGTGGAAAATGAGTGAATGTGAGAGAAAGAGAGAGAAAGGGTGCATGGATCGTGGTCATTTCTGGAAGTGAGAACCCAGCTGGTAGGGTAGAGTCTGCACCAATGTTTTGTCTTTTATAGCGTTGGCTTCCCACTCTATTTTACTTCATATAAGCCCCCTCACCCCCACCCCCACCCCCCACACCCACACCCACACCCCAAATACCCATACCCACATATAATTCTCATTCATCATTATCATCCTCCTGATCCTCACTCCAGTCCTCCCCCCACCCTCCCTCTCTCTCTCTCTCTTTCTCTGTCTCTCACCTCCCCCTTGAAGGTAGGCGGGACTCTTGGGGGAGTACTTGATAAATAGATAAGAGAGAGCAGAGAAACAGACACTTTTTAAAAAGCCTACTTTCAGATGAGGCTTAATGATGAAGATCATGACGTGGAGCTTTGCCTCTTGAGGGGAATGTTGTCTGGCTCGAGGACACTTATTAGTTGATCTACCTATTTGGGCTTCTTAATTCAGATCAATTTTCATAGCATCGAAGATTATTTAGTGTCGTCGGACCAGGCTTCATTCCCCCCAATTAACAGCTTCCATAGTCGATGATCATGGGATGCGTGATACATGTAGTAATAGGTTTGCTTTTCTTTTTTCTATCACATATATATTCTCTATTTTTGTTTCTGCTATTTTGTGGGTATAATTTATATCATTGCCAGTTTAGAAACATGAGATTTTGTTGTATAGAGGAACTGATGAGGTTGTTAGTGGTTATGCTCCTGCAGATTGGTGTAATGATGGTGTATTTTGACTATCTTTTTCGTTGTTTGCATAAAAGTTTCATCATTGCTTTGTTCCTTTTCAATTCTTAAGTTATAGGCTTTTTTATTCTGATCAATGTTATGATGGTGTTTTTGTCAGCCTAAGTAACCCCTTCCTTTTCTGCTCCATCATTAGCCAGATTTTGCTCATCATGGCTTTCCAGTATCTCATCTGTCTGCTTCTGCAATTCTTCAGATCTACCTTTCAACTTCGCTAATCATTCTCCTATTTTTCACGTTCTCCTATTTCTCTCTCTCTCTCTCTTAGGGTTTCGTGGCTGATTTTTTTGGCTCTAATATCAAAAATAAAAACTTGTACAAACAGGGTTCTCCCTCATTGCTTGAGAATGAGAAGTTCACTTTTGTTTGTCAAAAGAAAAACATTAGAGAGATCAAGACCTTAACACTCGGACATTGTTTGATATTTCTATTCTGACATTTTTTTAGGGATGCTAGATGGGTAGATAGAACATCTTTGTGACCTATATATTAAGCTTAAAAACACCTATTTTTCTCCTACTTATTTGTGATTGAGCTTTCTTCAAGTGGCTTCAATAATGTTGAAGACGTTTCTTTTTATCTAACCCTTTACCTTTTGTTGAGTAAATTTGACATGATGCGCAGATTTCAGCACAAGACAAAAACAACTTTGGGAAAGTAGGTGTTTGTGGGTGTACTTAAGAGGCAACCAGTTGCTTTAGCATTAGTCTGTCTTCATTTGAACCCTAATCTTTGTTCATCATTCACATAGACTCAGTACTGTGTACTAAATACTTGTTGATTATAAATCTCTCTATCTTCTATGTATATCCCTCTTCCCATTAAACAAAAAAAAAAAAAAAAGTGCTCTATAGTTTCACTTGAGATTTTTAGTGATAGCTGAGATTTTAGTGCATGTTCTACTCTAGATTCTAATGAAAGTACAAGTTACAACAGGTTAATGGATGTTGAACGAATGCTATTAAATTAGGTGTAAATTGGGAATCCTAGACGAGTAAAGCTTATCTAGATGCCTCACTACATTATTAGACTAGCATTTGAAGTTTTGTGGGCTTTTCTTGTGTTCATGATCAGATTAACCCTGGTTTGAAATTTGCTTGTTAGTGCTTTTTATTCTATTACCTTATGCTCTAATTTTTCTTGTAAGATCAGGGATATTAGAGCACATCGCAAATGAAGACCCAGATAATGCTTGATAAGGCCAAAGTGTAACACGTATTAAGATAATGTAGGCCTCAAACACATACATGCACACACACTTGATTATCTATATATGTAGGTATTAAAGTCCTCCAGATGCAGCACTTTTGGAGTCAAGGAAGTAAATCTCAGCTTCTTCTTCTTCTTCTTCTTTTCTTTTTTTTTTGCCTTTAGCTGCTGGTTGTATATTAAAGAGAGTAATCAAAAATGCATTTCATGGTTTTAATTACATGATATGGTAGTCATCTCATTAAATCTTTACCCGTCTCTCTATGTGTGCTTTCTACATGGTTGCTGAAAAAGGGATTGTTTGAATGCCGTCCAAAAAAAGTTCTTTTTGGGAAATTGGAACTTTTTGACCTTGCCAACATAAAGTAGAAACCTTGTTGGTTTGCCTTTACCCATGATTGTCCACACACATAATTAACACATGCATGCATAGAGATGTATGTACACAAAGACATGGAGTCATAAAGAGATAAAATTTATAGCTGGTCTTATTCTTGTGTATGATGTATTATGAATGAAGAAAACAAAAGCTTTGTGGCCACAATATTCTATGAATAATTCAAATGTGAACAGCTTGACCAAGACTCTCCAGAGAAAAAAATATTTGAAAGACTTTTAGACTTGTGGTTCTATTAATTGGATGGTAAGCTGGGGACCTCGTAATGGCTCTATAGATGTATAGGGTGTAGAAGCTTTTGAACTGATTACTCAAAGTAGGCTAGTAAAACTACAAATATAGGACCTGACAGCTATTTATTGGGATCCAAAGCTAACATAATTTGGTTCCTCCTTTTTCCCTCGCGGGCTATTGACTTGTAGGTCTAGGGGAAACCTAGTTCATCCCAAATTGTTGAGCCAAATTCAATGGCATTTCCAAACAACAATCACCTAACGTCAGCATTCCAAGCCTTAATCCATCCATGTTTAATTGAAACTGAATGATTTATGCTTAATTAAATTAGCTAGATAAAGGATGTATTGTTCCTGCTAATTTTAATTACTAGGTTCATGAAATTAATTAGTTCAAGACTTCTATAAAATTTGAGCACCACAACCATAAGCTGTTATATTCATCTGGAGCTTTGGTTCTGATTATAATTACGAAGATTTTTTAGTCAAACATCAAATGGGCGAAAAACAATGACAACATATATGATATGATATTTAATGTAGGGTTTTATTTTTTAAAAAAAGGGGTTTAGGGTTTTGGACCATGTGTAGGCTTTATGTTTCATGAAACTATTTGATCTGACTGATAAATATGTACGACTTATTGGGAAGTACAACAAATGAATAAGAAATGTGGTGTCACACAGTATGCGGATGGTTGTGAGTCATTCTTGCTCTGTTCACACTCAGCGAATAAACACAACTAATGCACACTACCCTAATTAAATTGACCATGATTTAATTATTTATAAGTAACTGAATGGACATAACATACACAATATAGCACTTAAATCCAGCACCAAACTGAATTTGTTCTTGTCGTTCATTTAGGTTGTTGTCTTGAACTATTGATGGATTTGAATATCCTTTACACATAAAGCAATGACTCTTAAATGTTTTGGGATTAATAGTCTCTTGTAACATGGAGCAAACCCATAATTTCCACTTTTACTAACAAAAAAAACCATAATTTCCACTTCATTTTTACATTAACAATGAATTTGGTTGGTAGCTTGTTACAAATTTACAATGTTCTTTTGGTTTGAGTAAATGACGTGTGGACCTTCACACATGTTGGAGTTACTTCGGGGTTCGGATCTCCATGCCCAGATCCACAGGCTCAGATATTATCTACCTTTTGTCCTTGATTGAACCTTAATTAGCCCAGTCCTTAATCTCTCTCATGCGCTAAATGAAGCTTATCAATTGTTAGTTGGGGCTTAAAATCCAGCCCGTCAATGATAAATCAACTCATCAACAGGCCCATCAATTATCTAATGTACTGACTACGTTTTCTTTTTCTTTTCTTTTTTTTTTTTTGGTAATACTGACTACGTTTTCCTACTTCTACTTTTAATAGATGATGGATATTTAGAGGATAAATACTCCTTTACTTTGAAAAATAGATTGTATACGTAAAATTCTCAAAATACACAAGCTTTTTTTACTTTCATTTAGGCATCCCTATGTTGTAAGAGTAGAATTAGAGGAACTACTGTGGCAATTAGTGACCTGCTAATTACTTTTGGTGCAAAACATATAAACTCATTTGTGACAATCTATTGGCTTGTTCATAAAATAATTCTTTTTTCCTTTCTTTTCTTTTTTAAAGTGAACTATTTATATTTATGTTTGAAGTTTTGGTCACCTTATTGAGGTCGTTCGAGTTTTGTAAATTTAACTCTAAAACTCTTAAATTTTTTAAATTTAATTTTAGAACTTTTGAATTATTCAAATTCAACTTGAGGGTCTTTGAGTATGTCATTCAAGTCGATGATCCTTGAGTTATGCAAATTCAATTCGAAGGCCGTTGAGCTTTGCACATTCAATTCGAGTACGTTCAAAGATTTTCGAACTTGTCGCATTCAACTTGAAGGCCCTTGAGTTTCTAGCCATTCAAGTCTAGGCCAGTTCTTGGGCTTCTATCATTTAATGCAAAAAAATAAAGAAAAATTCTGAAAGCAAATTAAGTGGTTTTCAGCGTTGAAGGAGTTAGAGATTCAAAGGCAAAAGAAATAAAATGGAAATGGGTAAGCATAGGCAGATGGGAATAAAATAGATATGAATAATGAAAAGAAAGTATTTTGGTCTGTGCTTTTTCTTCAAAAAAGCGACACACAGAATTATTACTGAGGATCATGAGGGCATCCCCACTTTCACTTTGGATGATTTTTCCATTTTCCATTGGACTATTTTGCATTTTTCTGTCTCATCATTGTGTCTGTGTTTGGGTTGCGGATCTTGTGCTTTTCTAGCCAACCCCAAAATCTTATTTCACTCATTACCCATCAATTACACTTAGTGCATGCCTACTTGGGTAATGCCTTCTTTTTCTTTGTTATTTTTGTGGAAGTCAATCACCCATTGTCTGCCTAACGAATCCAATTTCTCTCTCATTGACTCCTCGCCTATTTATAAAACAAAATTCGCTTAGCCGCCTACCTGGAATTTAGATTTTTCTCTTTGGGGGGCCCCATTTCCTTAATTATCTACTATAATTAATATTAGTAGTAAATTAACCAGCTTTTAGTTGTAGAAATATTCAAGTTTCATTTTCAAACAAAGTTTACATCGATCATTTTGGCAGCTTCTTATGTGTGGCCTCCCCTTGCCGGGCTGTTGCTCCATTGTTTTGTCATTTTTTGTATGATAAAAGTTTGTTATGTGCTCAAAAACTTCTTCTATGCGTCTCTCTGGCTTCCCATGAGAGGTATGTAAAAAGAAAATGTCCAGATTTGGTTAAGCGATACTTTTTTTTTATTATTATGACATAAGAAATATAACAAATTTAAAACTCTTTTTAACATTGTGTGTGAAATTTGGATTTAAAAAAAAAAAAAAAACTATGAACGCAATTACCATTTGTAATCCCTTTTTAGGACAAGCAGGTAACAGTACAGTTGGGAAAACCATTAGAAGTGTATATTACTGAAATACAAATAATATGTGGGTGTCTTTTTCTTTTGACAACCCTTGAATCACTCTTAAAGTTATTCTAATTAATATTATCGTTTACTAAGAAAAAACAAAATACCTTCTCGATTCATTATTATATTATATTATAAATAAAATAACCCAACATTTCTACTGTAGCCGTATCGACAATGAAATCCAGCAGCATATCTAAGCCACAAAGATTTTGGGACCCATGGGGTGTGGTATTTTGGCATAAAGAAAAGGATAGTTTTGTCATTCTGTATCCTGATTTTATTATTCCGCCCCCTCACAGTGTCTAGGAGTCGTGCGTAGTGCGTCCTTCCACCGTGGGCCTACGCTCACTCTGGCCGTTCTTATTGTTTTATCCTCAGCCCAACGGTCACCATGCATTTTGTGGAAATGCCTTCCATATTGATTTGTACGGAAAAATTCCAATTTAAAAAAAAAAAAAATGTAATTCAGTCGCACAATTATAACCAGATTGCTTTATTTTAATACATAAAGCAACCAAATTCTCTGAAATCGATATGGCTTTGAACATTAAAAATATAAAGCGTTGATAGTAAAAGGGATTTTTATGGAGTAGAAAATTGAAAGTTGATGGTATTCATAAGGCAACTGAGTGTGAGTGTTTCCCCCAACACGTACGTAGAACGCACAAGCTGAGGTGACACATTTGGAGGTCCATATGGACATGTTCAAGACCTGCTACTCTATCGGATCTCCCAAGAATTTGCCCTCCTCTTAACGACACCTCATTGTCGGCTGTTGCTTATGATCCTAATTCCTAATCCTCCACCTGTTCTTTCTCACTTCCTTCTCGCCGTACATGTGTCTTTTTATTCCCAATCTCCCACAAAAGTTGCATCATCGCCTATGGCCTTTTAATCGAACGGCCAATTTACCACTTTTCTATCTAGGAACTCTACGGTATATACACGATGAAAGAACCCATATTCCTATGCCCGCAAGATCATTACTATTAGTTTGTATTCTTATCCGATTGGTACAGAAAACATGATCTGAGGGCCGAGAGATGAACTTTGTAAAAGGCAAGGAAACTCCAGTGAGTGATATACACTTGCTTGGACTCTCAGAACGCATCTTTGCTATATAGGAGTAGCCAATCCTATTTCTGGTGGGTATTGTTATGCGTTTCGTATTAGGGGTCTGGTAACCATGACCAACGTACCAAGGTCTCTGAGGTATTCTTCGCTAGCCCTATTCAAGCAAGCCATCGCTGCCTCAGACCCTTGGCCTTTTTCCTTGGTTTTCTTCTAAGATATTTCTCGACGAGCGTAACACAAAAATAGGTCTAGGGTTTGTGCGTTTGTATTGCACTCGTTCTTGTTTTTGCCTTTCCAGAGATGGGTAGTGGGGATAAAAGTCTGAGGAATTTCCACATACACCTTCCTCATCTACATCTTCATCTTCTTCATCATCATAACCATCACGGGGGGAAGAAGCAAGTAATCAGAGATGTGCCAAAAGGGTGTTTGGCAATCAAGGTTGGTCAGGGTGAGGAGCAGCAGAGATTTGTGGTGCCTGTGATATACTTCAATCACCCGCTGTTTATGCAGTTGTTGAAAGAAGCCGAGGAAGAGTACGGGTTTGATCAGAAGGGGACCATCACCATCCCTTGCCATGTGGAGGAGTTTAGGTACGTCCAGGGTATGATTGATAGGGAAAAGTCTCTCCACCATCATCATCATGTTGGTTGCTTTAGGGTTTGATCAATAGAAGATTGTGGTTCCACTCTTGAATCTTGATCCACTTCTGTAAACTTGAAGACTACTGTTTTTTGCTTTCTTTTAGTTAGTTGAATGATGATGACAAACATGAGGTTATGGTGACGAGAAAATTGTTAAATGTGTTACTTGCAAATGTATAAGTGATTATTGTTTTTGAACCGTAATGAAACAAGATCATTCAATGATACACTTTTTCTTTTTCTTTTATTTTTTTTTCTAATTTCGTTTCTTTAATTCGTGAAATAGGTCTTGAAATTTTTTATGATAAAGGGCATCAATGGTACTAACAAGGAGAGGGAGAGAATAGACAGCCAAAAGATGGTAGGGCCAAAGCAAGCACTGTTGCTTTAAGCCATTAGAATATCAAATGCCAATTCAATATAAACCATGAAATCTCCATTGCTGCGAATCTTATTTTTGTTATACTACATTCTTGTCGGTCGATGTATATGAAAAAGATTGTTAATACATTTTAATACACATTAAAAAGATAAAGGGTTCTCTAGGAAATTTTCCAACTCTATGTCTGTATAATACCATTCTAATGAACAATAGGGAGAATAATAATATAATTGAAAGTTATGATGAATGACTAAGAAAACCACTGAAGGAAAATAGTAATGAGAGTCATAATTGAAAGGTGGGAATGGACCGTTCGTTGCCCTGTGCTGCAACCAATTCTGATGAAATCACTGAACACATTTTTTGGAATGGGTGAGAGAGTGTATATCACTCTCTTTGTTAACCAAAATGCTAAATTTGGTAGCAGTTTGGACCGCATTGAATTGAATTGGTGACCGTCTAATACGTACTCTGATGCAGGAGGACTAACTACACATGTAAACTATATATATATATATATATATGCATATATATATAGAGAGAGAGAAAGAGAGAGAGAGAGAGAGAACGAATGAAAGTATAGGTGACTGAGTGCATGCATGACCTCCACGTTTGATTTCAATTGCGACTCAAACAAAGAACGGTTCGACCCTTTTTAGATGGTATTTATTGGGGTTTTTGTTCGAGGAATTATATCACAAGTATCACTGCCAAGTTTTGGCACCATGTATGTCACAACTTGGAAGTTGTTAACTATGCAGAGACCCAGCAGTGTGGGCCTTTGTGGGTTTTGACTGTCAGTCTTACAATTTCTCAACGACGACGACTGTCACCTGCAATTTCAATTTTTAAGGGTATGCATGTTTCATATTATTTATGGTCAAGAATTAGTTTGTCTCTAGATTTTTTTTTCTTCTTAAATTAAAATAAGTGGTCCCGATTACTGAGAAAATGACAGTTCAGCTGATATAATATCCCTTAGAGACTAATCAATTTTAGTGTTTATTATTTCATAATAGTAGATAGCATGGTATTAAAGATAGCGAATGGGTAAGGTAGACAACTCCACTAATGTCTTTTTGTGAGAGAAAATTTGTTTATTGTTTATGAGGATTATTATTACTGTAAAACCATACAAGTATACAATGACAGTGGAACACATGGGCGCTGAGACTAATGGCTGTGGATCCCCTCTTCTTTAATATAGCTTGACAATCATGTCCCATTTACATAGTTTATTTCTATGGATAAAGTAGTTTTTTGTTTAGACTGATTTATTACTATAGAGGAAACATTATACTGTAGTGTGCCGTATTATGTTTTGTTAACGACGCCAAGACGTTGCCAATATTTTCTAGCACCCACCCTTGTCGTGTCCAATGGCTCGGGATATGCAACATTTTGAGACTCTCCGCTAATTCCCACTCTGATGGCACTGCATATGCGTAGACCGGCCTGGCACCTTCTTTGCTATGACTTATGGTGTTGGATTTCCGTAAAGGTCAATTTTGACCCCAAAAAGGTCGATTTTTGTTCCTCTAAAAGGTCGATTTTAATTGGTCACCTGATGACCTAATCAAAGGACAATTTTATATAGTTATAAAAAAAGTGTACTAGAGCGTGTATGAAACATGCTAGCTCAAAGTTTGGCATAACTAGGAAGAAAATAATATACTATATAGTGTGTGTAGATGACAATGAATGCTGGACGAATGCGCTGCCTGGGGTGGCACTGAAAAAAAAACCTAGCTAGGGTTAGAAAACGGTCTGATTGTCTAGAACCCAGAACCGGTCCACTAGTGTAGACAATAGAGAGAAGTAGGACGATTACATTGACCACTTTTGATACACATGTAATAATGGGTATGTGCATATAAATGTAGCAAAGAGAGACGTACACTAGATGAGGAACCACCATAATTGGTTTGGTTGGTGAGTGAGTGGCCAAGAAGATTCTAGAGATGCATATAATTGTATAATGAGTCAAGAGGAGTAAGAATTGCATTGTGGGTTTGATATATACCATATCATATAGTGTGAGTAAGTTTGTGAATAGCACAAGTTTGTATATAGCATTGCATGAGAAGTAGGACATCATGTCGCTTTCCGTACAGAAAAACTGCATGACAGATTAGTCCTTAGGTATGCAATCGATCAACCAAACCTGTCAACTGTGACACAAATATCAAAAGTTTGGACTACTTACCTAAGCTGTATGTATGGCCGCCATTAATGTTAGTTCCAATTCTTCTACTTATGTTGGGCCGTAGTTATGTTAGTGGCTGTAATCACGAATTTCACAATGGCGTGTATAATCTACAATCTTACTTCAACAATGGTTCTTGATGCTCTATCTGCACCATAATTAAATTCTATACATTTGTAATAAAGAATATATGAATTGGGCTTCCAATTCGTAGAGCCGAATAGCTAGTTTTGTCCTTGAGACACCGAGCTTGAATTAAATGTCAAGAAGAGTTCAAACCCACGCCATTAGTCATAGTTCATAATTGGAAGTGTGGTTTTTTAAGCTTATAGGCTTGACTTTCTAAAACACCAACAAAAGGTCCAGAGCACAAACACGAACAATCTGGAAGCTAGAAGGAAGCACATCCGAAATTGGAAAAAAAATAAAGAAAAAAAAAATTGAAAACAAAAACTTTTTCACGAAGATTACGCATGCCCTACAAGAAGCTCCGACACAACATGTAGGGAAAATGGGTTTGGGCAAGCGGGAGATGCCCTGATTAGCATGAATTTGCCTCGGCCCAAAGAGTGGTTCGCATTTTCATGATCCATTATAAACGTCCCTAAACGAACTAATGGGTGGGTCAGAAAGAACTGACCAATAAAAAGCAGCCAACACATCTTTTTGCAGAACCTGATGCAAGTTACTGAACATGATGTTTATGGCTTCTGTCTCAAACCCATGGCAATTTGTATCCCCTGCCAAAATTAAGTATGAGCAGGGAGAAAATTTTCAGTGTAGAATTTAACTAAAAACCCCAAATCTGGCTGCACTGAAATGTTCATTTATACACAATTTTTTTTTCCCCTTTTTCTTAACCCCATCCCAAAGGAAAATATATAAAAAAATTCCCTCAAAACCCACGAAATTTTAAGGAACTATTTGTCAAATGGCTAAAAAAAAGTACTAATGGTGTCTTGTGTTTGAGGTACGAATTGTCACACCATGCAAAAATTTGGTATATCCAAGTAAACTAAGCTTTCCATCTGAGCTTCTGATCCAGTCTCTGAGGATTGAATATGCTGAAGATCCCAGGCTTAATTCCTGCAGTAACACGTTGCATAAAAAGGACAATAAAAGCTCAGATATTCACTCACTCTCAGATATTATTAGTCTTCTAAAATTGGATGAAAATAAGATGATTTTTTTTATAGAAGATACAATACATACTCTAGCCAGTTCTTCGACTGATATGACACGGTTACCCTCCAGTTCAAAGTGCTCAAATGCAGTCGATGCTATCTGCTCCCACCCTTCAAGCGCCTCCAATTGATGTGTGCTAATTGCAGCTGCACAAAACTCTTGAAAATCCATCGTTCTATAGGATAGTGGTTCCATCTGATATTCGATTCAAAGAAAGTGAGAGTGGTGATAATTGTCTACAGAGTTTAATAATGTAGGAAATTTGCAAATTTGCAAAGGTTATGGAATTTGCCAAGTGATAAACAGAATGACTACGCATTTCTTTTCCAAATTTAAACTTCATCTGTAAATTAGTTTCAAAGTACATGGTAATTTTAAATGTTCCAAATCATTCAACGTTGGAAGAAAAAAAAAATCAAAACTAACAGCATAAGCTAAGAAAAAAAAAATCAGAAAAAAAATCAAAATGATAATAACATTTCTTTAAGAAGAAGAAAAATGCTTTAGCATAAGCTAGCAAACTTGAGAATGGAAACAAATCAAAACCAACAGCAATTGGATGATATCTGCAGCAGCAGTATATAGCAAAAAGTCTCACCGCATTTAGAATATCAAGAACCCTTGACTCGCTCATGGCATCTGTTGAATTTCGCAGAAGAGCCTGCGAAATTAACTTTCTAACCATCACAATGATTTTCTACTGCATAAACATCTTTGAGTACAAGAACATATAATTGAGTGCTTTAAACAATTAACCAACTCTACAGTCAAAACAGAACTCAAGAACTGGGAACTGCATATACCATTTTGAAATTCCGAAGAGAGATACGTCCATCTCCATCTGGTTCCAAAAGTCTGAATTGGGCTCTAAGATATATCAGTTCGTCCTCTGTCAAAGCTTTTGAAAGAGCCTGAAAATTGTAAGATGTAAATACTAGTAATAATAAAATCAGATTTACTAGATATTGCACAAAGATCTTATAAATTTTTTTGATTTTCTCAGAAATAAATTTAAGAATACAGAAATACAATGACATATGAGTAAAAAATAAATGAACAGTACCTTAAGTGCTGCACGTTTGAAGGGTGTAGCATGAAGATAAGACTTTACTAACTTATAAATCAATATATCCAAAGGAATAGGACGACTGTCATTCTGCAACCAAGGATGAGCTGCAATTGTAAAAGTGGTTATTAGCTTGAGTAGCATAACGCAAAATATATTTACTGAATAAAAATGCCTATCAAACAGGAATTCTGCCTTGGCAATGATTTGGAAATATAGAGTCAGCACGTACTCATGGATGAAGCAACATGTTAGTATGTCACACATCCAATAAGGGAAGAAACATTGTTGCTAAACCAGTTTTTGCTGCCTTATAACAATATGCCCAACAGGCCTTTTCCAAATGAAAAAGTATCATGAAACAGCCACAAAGCTCCAGGCCTCAACCATTAATTCACAATCATCCCCCCTTTATCCAATAAACTTTTTCTTTCAGAATTTTGGGAATAGAAGACATTACGCCACACACACAAACAGCCACAGAAAATTGATCACATAATTAACGGTTCTATATAGCATCCAAAACTTTCCGCTAATCAACACCTGAGGCAATAGAGAAGTAATAAAGGAATAAACCTACTTAGAGCTTGGACAGCAGTCATTCTCTTTCTGTAATCCTTGTTCAAAAGCCTTTTCACAAAGTCCCTGGCCTCATGAGACACAGATGGCCAGGGTAATTCATCAAAACTAGGATCAGCTCTTAGAACTGCACGGAAAATTCCTGACTCAGTCCGAGCCCAAAACGGTCGGCTTCCACATAATAATATGTAGGTTATAACACCAATGCTCCATATATCAGCTTCAAGACTATATGATCTATGTAAAACTTCAGGTGCAACATAGTATGCACTCCCAACAATATCATTAAGTCTTCCATCTGTTAACGCACATAAACAAAATATTGGAAAAAATACCTCCTACTGTCAGAAAAATTATGAATAAACAAAATGTATGAATTGACTCTATCAATCTGGAGTTACAGTGACATGTATGAAATGTCAAGAAAATTTTATAAAGCATCAAATCAGAGTGATTTATTAAAACCCATTGCATTTGCAACCCTTTCTTCATCTCTTAATTTGTGTGGTATTCATTTTGCAAACATAATCTCCTTTAGTTTGTTCTTATAAACATTAAATGTTCTTATAAACATGAATATATATGCCATTAATTTAAAAAGGATAATTTGAATGAAATGAAATTATTAATTAAATTAAATTAAATTGTAATATAAATACAGAGAAATAGTTCATACAATAACAAGATAGAATATTTATAAATTTTTCCCTTTTTTTGTTCATTAGATTGGATGATTAAACATCAATACGCTTTAATTTAATCAGGTCTGAGTGTGAAGAGTATACATTACTCAATGTGCCATGTAATTAAACTCAGTTGGAAAAATCTGAATTTGCACTTTTGGAGTAAGTGGAAGAATATACATGGATATTACCTGGCCTGACAAAGTCAGAAAGACCAAAATCAATAAGCTTCATATAAGCATCTTCACTTCTAGAAGTAAAAAGGAAATTCTGACAAGAAAGAAAGAGAGAGATTGTTAATGATCAACTTTATTGAGGACTAAACACAAATTTGGAAGAGGGGGAAAAAGAACTAACAATATGTTTGGAAAGGAAAAAGATATTAATAGTCATAAAACATATCAAGTTTGAAAAAGAAAAAAAAGAAAAACCTCAGGCTTCAAGTCACGGTGCACAACGCCTTGAAGATGACAAAATGCAACAACATTTAAAATTTGAACAACTATAATTTTGGCATCTTCCTCTGCATACTTTCCACCTCTGTAGCATATGAAAACTATTCAATGTCCTCGTATAATTTTTAAACACAATGAATATCCATAAATGCTATAAAGAATATACCTTGATAAAATTTTGTCAAGAAGTTCTCCACCCTCACACAATCTGAAAAGAATACAAACAACCACAGATGTCATAGGAACATATTGAAAATGTAGAATACTATGACCACAATAATAAACACAATACTTTATTCAACAATCATATAAAAGAAGTAATAACCAATTCCAAAATTTTCATACAACAAAATACAACAGTGTTAGCATTCCAGTCAAAATCTCAAAATAAAAAGGATGAAAGCCAAGAAAACATACTCCATTACTATGTAGACATTGTTGGTGTCTTCATATGCATCATAAAACTTAACAAGATGCTTATGCCCGGATAAAGCTTTCAATATCTTCACTTCTCTGCGAACATCTTCAATTGAAATTGCTGTAGTCATCTGTCATATGAATTATATTAACAATAAAATACTGTGAATTTCAAGTACAATGCTCTCAGGTGTTAAAAGTATACTACTTAACTATGAGAAATAAAGGAAAATCTTGACATTAAAGTTATAGGGCTTTATTTTCTGGGAACATGAGAATTCTAAGACTGGACCAGTAGATAAAGCGCTGAGGAAGCAATCTTCGAACCAAAAGGGAAAGAAAAGAGATGAGAAAGTGACAAAAAAAAAATATAGGATGGCTATAGGAGTATGTAAATGAACAACTAGGTTCAAAAGTGGACAAACCAAGCACAAGCATAAAGTTTATTCAATTCTTATCTTTCATTGCCACTCCAAACCGAGAAGTGTTAAGGTAACAAATAAAAGTTTTTCTCTTTTATTACAAAAAGAAAAAAAATGCAACAATCCTTTTATGGATACCCCTGGTGCAACCAGCTCATTCAGACTGCCTGTTTGGCGCAACCATACACTATTATTCTTCATAAGAGGTGTCTTTTTCTTCAGCAATAGAAACCAGAAAATGGGCATAGTTCACTTTAAAATAATATGAGAGCTCATTAGTTCCTTTGACTGAAAACTCATCAATGTTCTTATTTAGTGACCAGAAGAGACGGCAAAGTGGCAGAGTACATTTGAATAGAATAAGAAAGGATAAAGATATCTTCACAAGGTTTGGGCACAGGTTTAAAGTGGTATAAGCAACATTCCGAGACGAACTGATTTATCAACCTATTCAAACTATGGTTCCTTAAATCTATTTCAAACTTTCTTCTTAAGTCGAATGCATAAGCACTTGTATTCCTATTGCTAACCAAATGAAAATAAACTTGAAGTGGCGATTCTCTAATCACCATAGAATGCAGTAATTGCATATTCAATTGTGATAGTAGCATGAGCCCTTTTCAGTTCCTCTAGAACAAATAAAAATTGCCGAACTCAAAAATAACAAAATTTTTTTATTATTATTAATCAAACCTTATACTATAAGCCCAGTGATAACTTAACTATCATATGCATATTAATCCAAACTATGAATCAAATCCAATGAACTGGAAGCAATAAGAACGAATAGAATTTAAATTGGACAAAATCAATTTCCACAAAACATATTATATAAGAAACCTATAAACCAATTCAAATTTTTATAAACCCAACGGTTCGCAATATCGAAACCAGAAAAAAGTCCAGTATTCAACACTGCCTAGTATAATGTACATAAAATATAATAAAACAAATACGTTTACACTTAGAACCTAACAGAAATTGATAAAATTAGAAGACATTCTCTGTTTGTACCTTGGCTTTGGAAATGATCTTAACAGCCACAGGCTGATCCTTAAGCTCGCCTTTCTTGCCCTTAGCAGAGCACGTATGACCAAAATGCCCTCGACCCACCTCGACCCCAAGCTCGTACTTGGCACCGAAGTTTTTGCTGTAGCCGAAGCTCTTGTCCAGCGACTGCTCCTGCTCCGTTCCGCGCTCCTCGGGGATCGGGCCCTCCTTGGGCTTCCCGTGGCCCAACCGCTTCGCCAGCGTCAGCTTTATGTGCTTCGCCGGAGACGGCGGCGCGAACCTCCTCTTGAAGAATCTCCCCGGCGTGGAAGCCCTCGCCGGCGAAGGCGAAACTCCCGCCGGCAATGGGCTCGCGGCCACTCCATGAGGGAAGGGACTTGGCCAGGGACTCGGGTTCGACGAACGAGCCGGTGTGTTCTTAACGCTGAAGACTCCGTTACCTCCACCGGAGGTCACCGGCGATTGAGGCCGAACTCCGGAGTCGGCCGCAGTTGTTGTGATCGTGGTCGTGATTGTAGCGTTTGGCTCATTCTCGACCGTCCGATTAGTCTTGCCGTAGCACTGCCCCATCGTAAAACCCCTGCTCCGGCACTATTGGATCACGAGCCGAGTCAAAGTCCACACATCTGAGGGCCAATGACCGATCTAACCCTTCCCAACCGGGAAGAGAAGCCAAAACAAAACACACGCTCAGATGGAGAGAGATCTACGGCGAGAAAACGATAAACGAAGAGAATGAAAGAGAATTATGAGTCAGATAGAAGGGAGAGACTGAGACAGAGACAGAGGAAGCCCAGGAGCTGAGCGGTTATAGCCTGTTTCAACATTTCCCAGGAATGGAATCTCGGTGGCGATATTGAAGCGTCCGATTTGGCGAATCAGAAAATGGAAGGTCAAAATAACGACGCAAGGGGCCGGATTTGAGGGTCTTAATCAGAGCCCTTGGCTCCTCATACCAAGAGCTTGGGAAGATATGGTAATTTACTAGCTTACGTACTCCATGCCGTACGCAAGTTCTGTCTCTCTCTCTCTCTATGTACAAACTCCTTTTCGTTTTTGTCTTTTGCTACTTTTCTTGCCGTTATTTGTAATTTTTTAAATTATGAAAAATAAATAAAATGCAGGTGTTTTCCTGGAAAACGATAGAGATTTATCGCCTGCTATCTGGTGCAAAGTTTTCTCCGTGTGGAACCTGTAGATTTTGACATGCCTTGGTCAGCATTATACGTGACTTGGGCGCTTCGCACACTCTCACTCTCACTCCCACTCAACAGCTAGAATACAGCGTCGCTGAATTACTGGATTGCCACTGTGCTATGCAGACGTGGCAGCTGCAGCTTGGGTGGCGATAATGGAAATCCCTGGAATTGGTCTCTTGGGAAACCTATTTAAAGTGGATTTCAGAGAATCAGAGCTGACAACATTGCACAGCCTGGTTCGAAGCTTCGAACCAGGCGAGAATCCAGTACGCGTTATAGTATTGAGAGTGATATTACGTGGCTCAATCTCAGCCCTTGAAAACAATTACTTTTTTGTTGATTTACTTGGGAAGTGAAGATAACTATGCAATTAATGAATTTCTATTTCCAAATTTGCCTGTTTATTGTTTCGGAAAACTGAAGAGGATCTAATAGTAATATACATATATATATATATATATATATTTTTTTGTTGGTTCAAAATCTAATAGTAATATGATAATTCCAGGTTTAGTACATAATGACCCATAAATGAGTTGGATTTTTATTGCCCAAATTAATAGAACATTGGTAATTGCATTTGTTTAGGTTATTAATCCACTCGTTTCTAATACCATCTTAGTCTACTTCACCTACCATAAAAATATTGTAAGAACTTATTTCAATTATTTGCTCACAAAATATATTATATTTGAGGTAATTTAAAGTGGTAAGTAGTTTAAATTTATATTTATAGGAATTAAATCCATGTCCCAACTAATCCTCAATTAATTTGTTTTGCATTGTTGTCTCTAGTTAATATCCTACCAACTGTCCCATTTATTTTTTTATTCAAGGTTTGGTGCCTTTTATTTTTCA
The DNA here is from genome assembly GCA_007844105.2 of Rhamnella rubrinervis. Taxonomy (NCBI): domain Eukaryota; kingdom Viridiplantae; phylum Streptophyta; class Magnoliopsida; order Rosales; family Rhamnaceae; genus Rhamnella; species Rhamnella rubrinervis. The sequence goes on from CM017584.2 coordinate 15,054,840, forward strand.
TGAACTTGATTCAAGCTTTGGTTGCTAACACATGCAGCAGCATTAATGGCATGCAATTTAAATTCCCATCATGAGAATGTATGGGCAAAACAAAAATGTAATTTTGCAAGTGCAATACCCCTTAATTTTTTTTCCTTGGGTTAAACCTTGATTTTAGGTTTTTGATTATGTTACGTATATATGTTTTTCCAATAAATGTTACATATGTTCTATCATTGAATAACGAAAGTAAAAATATATAACTTCGAGATGAGAATATTGAATGATAATTGATGAAAGTAACAATATGATAATTATGCTGACTATCTTTGGTTTCTTAGACTATACTTGTAATGCAGTAAATCAAATAATATATAGTTCAAGTTATGTGAGATGATAAAATTTTGACCATGCACTTGCACTTTTGCTCTTGCGTGCGTGGTTGACTTGACTTGCTCAATAGAATTTTTAAATAATTATACAACTCCAATCTACTTATTATTACTATATATATATATTATCATCAAGAAAATAACATGCTTGGTGCAACGTCATATTTAGAATACCTACCCTGCTGGCTGTATTATGTTTTAACTTACTCCAATTCGGATCAGATTAACACATTATTAATCTTTTTACCATGCCTTTCCCATACGTATTTTTTGAATAATTACAAACTTTTTGTCTTTTCATTTTTTATTTTTGCGCTGGAATTTAAGGAGGAGAATAGAGTTCCCATAGAAAGGGTGTGGTTCTGTCATTGCAACACATTAAAAGAGAAGGCTGTAATTTTATTACTCTACAGGGAATTGAGGTCCCATCTTAATTTATGCTGAGAAGCAGAGTATTTATTGCTATAAATTAATGAAGAAGACAAGTAGAAATAACTAATAAACGAGGAAGCAGGGACCCTTCTAAAATTTAAATACAGGAAAATGGATAAGAAATTTCAAACTAACATTAATTATATTTATTAGCCCTTATAATTAAGAGAGATTATCAATGTAATTTTTACACTTTTAATTTAAATAATCTCATTTTATAATTTTTAATATTATCAAATAAGTCATTTATTTTGTAAAATATTTATGTCAAAATTAATATACTTTATTATGTCAGTATCCTAAAAATATTAAATTAGAAATTAATATTGTATATATATTTTTTAAAATTATTCGATCAATCCAAATTTTTCATTTGAGATTGAAAAATAGATGATGTAAAAAGTTTATAATGATGTTTGTTTGACTGAATTGTTTTTAAAAGACATATTTATAATATTAATTGTCAACTATATATTTTGTGGATACTAATATATATAAATATGTTTAATGATACTAAAAAATATGAGAGTAAAATTGTTTCAATTAAAAATATAGAGATTATAAATTGATACAATATCTAAAATGTAGTTGTGATGTATATAATTAACCCATCAAATTATCACTTATTTATGAAAGAAATAAATCGGGGTAGATGAATTAGGTTACTGCTTGTTGGATGTTAGATTGCTTGATTTGACATGAGATAAAGTTAATCGGTTTTAAGCAAATAGCAAGTTATTATGAGAAATTCCAAGTATGATTAAGAGCATCGCCTTTTGGGTTATTATCTATTGGGTAAGATTATAAAGTAGGATCAACATAACTTTTTGCATAATTTTATGCACGACTTGTATCTTTCCAAATACCTTTAAAGAAAATATGTCCAAACTTATTCCTTAAGAAAGGGACGTTCTATTACTTTATAATTTACAAATAAATATTACTACTAGTCTTTGGAGATCTGTCCTTTATTATCCTCTTGAAGGATTTTAATGTCCTTTAGGACACGTTCCAGAAATGTAATGTGTAAGTTTATAGGAATTTTAAATCTTGAAAATTAATTTCCTAGGAATAAGCTTTTATTTACTAATATTTGGTTACGTTTTGGTGGTAATAGAGAAATTGTTAAGACTTAAAAGTAATTTAAATTCTCTGTATACTACAATTATTTGTATTACTACTTCATTGGAATTTTATTTTCCTAAACCCATATTTTATCCATTATAAAGCCCGGCCTCAAGGCACTGTTGTCTTTTAGCTCAGTGCTAAAAAGTGTGGAATGTCATTTGGCAGCTCTTAAAATTCAAATCTTAATTTTTTTTTTGAACAAACAAATCTTAATTTTTTTATAAAGATAAAAATATTTTATTATTTTGAAATATTAATATCAGAAAGTTAGATATTAGTCCGTGCTAATTAGTTAAAAATATTTTATTCGGAAGATAAAGAACCATCCAGAGTCTTTTTAACTATTTAGCTGCTTATTCAAGGAGCAACAAATTAAACTTAAATAATATGAAATAAATTCACGAGAAAACAAATTAATATCTTCTAAAATAACAACTAATTTTCCAGATGCTATTAGCAACTTTTGCAACAATTCATTGATGAAGAATCGCACAATCATTTTACAAAAAAAAAAAAGAAAAAAGAATCACACAGTCAGTTTCTACTTGTATATGATCAAAGCTCATTCATGCTGTAAGTAAAGCATGAAAAACACATAATAATTTAGCCTGATGATAAAGTTATGTGTGTATTCCATCACCATCTGAGTTCGATCAGGTGTGTGGTATCTTAGATGGACCAAAACCTTCCATCAAAAAAGAAAAAAAAAGGTAAAGCATGAAAAACTACTTATCCTTCAACTGCTAAAACATCTTCCCCACACAGCATTACGTTCCGGTAACACGCAATCTACCCCTGGCAATCCCGAACTACGATCGCTACAGCTCCTTTGCGTGAATGTAAAGGAAGAAAAAAAAAAGTTTCTGATTGTTGGGCTGCAAATTAGATTTGTTGGGTGGCGTAGTATGCGAGATATTGGGCCTAAAAGTTTCGGCTTTGACACGGGCCTGAGTACCGAAACTTGTCTTTGGAATACTCTAGTAGCCCACTCATAGAAAGATTCAAATCGTCGAGAAGTTAAATTTGGGAGTCGTTCCACTTACATTGCTCTTCTTTGCAGTCAAAGAACCACTCCGATAGAGTGAGTTTCGGTCCAATGGCTAATCTGGTACCCGATCCTTTCGAAGGGGTTGACCCAATTACCATCAATTAAATCCGCGTTGAAAAAAATTAATATTTCATCTAATCTAACCTAAGCTGTCTATTATTTGCCTTTCATTTATAATAAAATCAACCATTTTAATTTTGGGCTACTTTAATTGGATATGGATCCTCTTTTTGTTTTTTTCCTCTTTGTTCATTGTTGTCTTTTAATCTCTACCTTTTGTTTTGACATCGAATATATAGAAATATACCACATTAATTTATAAATAAAAATTATAAAAAATTAAGATTTTATTTATATTTTAAAAATATTAAATTAAAAGATAAATTGATGTGACATTTCTATTTATTAGATGTTGAAATAAATTATTAAAATTGAAAAACAAAGGACAAAGAGAGAAGAAACAAAATAAAAAAAAAAAATATATATATATATATAGGGAATCTTAATCCACTTTAATTAGCCCGAATTTGAGTATTTCTTTCATGTTTCAGAAACTCATATATAACAACAGTATTAAGTATTTTCTGTTCGTCTTCCTGATTCCAAGATTTCAAGCATGAGATTAAACCTACTCCACCCACCCTCTTATTTAATTTTATGACATATAAAATGGACTAGGTTCACAATTTAGTTTATGTATGATATTAGAGACGGCTCCAATATTTTTTTAATGTTTCTTAATTAATACTCTATCATATATATATATATATATATATATATATTTAAGCATCCTTAGACCTAGCTCATGTTGCCGATCAATTGTGTTGAATTGAGTTGGCTAAAACAGAGAGTAGCAACAAAATTTGGAATCTGCTCATAACTGCGAACAAATGGCCCCAAAATCTCTTGACATTAATTTAAGTAAAAGGTTATGACATAACTAAGCTCACAACTTTCCTCGATTTCTATCACGTAGCGCCATCAAACTCATATATTCATGACGAGGGACTGCTAGAGAAGGAAGGGCCGGCCGACCTTAATTTGATTTCTATGATGATGTATTTAAATACGTAGACGCTGCTTGGTTTGAACTTTGAACAACTCAACCAGATTCATAAGGATGATTAAGTCAGTTGACTAATATATATTAACTCCTAATATATCTTATGTTTGGATTGAATTAGAAAAGAAAAAAGAAGGAAAAAAAATAATAGCATTTATAATAATTATAGTTATAGGAATTAACAAAAGTACAAAATCAATTAGTATAATTTATATTGTTTATAAAAATACCCTCATACAGATTTCTCTTATTAATAAAGATAATTTTGGAATATAAAAAGTTACATTAAACCCTCTTACTTTCTTTCATTTTTTTCTTAATTTTGAATGGAAATAAAATGAATTAATTAGGAGAAAAATCCAGCTCATAATCCTTCTTTTTCTTTCCATTTCTCTTCATTTCCACTCACATATTTAGGTTGGGGCTGCGGAATTACAAGTAGGAGGTATTTGATAACATCAACAAGTTTATTTTTAATTCTTAGTAGTTGGTGTCGGTTTAGTTAAGCAATTACATAACATTTTACCTACTCATCTCTCTTTCTCAACCTACAAAATGTCCAGTGGATGACACATATCGATCCTTGGAGTTGCTTAAAAGGAATTCCATCCAGCACTTGAAAAGTATATGTAAAGTGGGTATCGATGCTTCTCCTGCTTGATTTCCTTTCATGGTTATGAAATTGCAATATATATATATATATATATATATATATATATATATATATGACCCCTGATGCTTTCAAACAAAGCATATATATATATATATATATATATATATAGCTTTGGAAATGGTAATTAATAAAGGAGTTGGTGGGAGCGTTAGGATATCATGCATCTTAATCATTAATTATTAATAATATTGACCCAATAGCTGCATTGAACTTGCATGGTCTGTAATATGTGCATATATTGGCTGATTAATTTGTTGCAGCAGCTACCATGCAGTAACAGATAAGAATTTCTTATACATAAAAATGGCAGATAGTGACATTTGGCTGCCCATGTGTACGTGGATTTTCCAAGATCATGAACTCAAAATCTTCAGAAAGCAATGCGAGGAAGAAGGAGAGTACGTACTATGTGCAGATGAACTGTCCATTTGGAGGTTCAGATTAAATTGGTTGCATATATGTTTATATATAGGGTCCACAAATGGGAGGAAAATGGATTAATATCAACAACTTTTTCGATTATATTGATCCTACGTACTGCTCTCCATCGTTATCACGTACGAACTGGTGAAATGAGAGTGCATATATTGTTATCCAACTCCAATGTTCAAAGTTTCATGGCAGTTCAAGTTATAAATTAGAGTTACAAAACATAGAAAAAGCTCCAGATACATTGTTGATGAAAGCATATATAAATATATACATATATATTTACAATACAAAGATAATAGTGTTGTTTGGAAGTGTTCATCATAATGGGACAGCAAATACTATAGGTTTTTTTTTTTGGTAATAACAACAAATACTGTAGTAGGGTACACGTGAACATCAGAAAACCGTGTGGGGACCATGTAATAAGCTTCACCGTTAGATCAACATCGTGCGGTGGCAATAGTAATGACAGGTAATTGCAATTTGCATGACATTCATGGGTTTGGACATTCACGTGCTGCATCGTCTTCTTACCATGTAACCATTCAAATAATACTAAAAATTAAGATCTTGCTATTTGATATTTATAATATTTTTTTTTAAAATCCCAAACAAATATACATCTTTAATAATTACCATTTGACATATAAATAAAATTTATCAAAATTTAAACTTATAATTTTAAATTCCAACCTATAACTTCAAACGAGATAATATGAAAAAACACAGATATTCTTAGTCACAAAATAGGCCTTTCGTTCTCACCCAAAAATAAAAAACAAAATAGGCCTTTCGTAGACCATACGGTATGCAACTGTGCAATCTTATGTGCAGGGCTGGCCCTAGGATTTAAAGTGCTTTGTACAAAATTTAAAAGAGTACCTCTTTTATTTTGAATTATTTTTTTATATTTATTATTTTTAATTTTTTATACCTTTTAATTTAAAAAAAAATATTTTTTTTAGAAATAAAACTCTTACAATATAAATACATATACTTATATATATATATATATATAGTTAATATGTCCTGAGTACTTTTATTTTCATAAGGCCCTGTGCAATCGCACCACTCGCACATGCTCAGGGCCCCTGGCGCTATGTGTTATGTACACAGTTCGTGAAACATAAATTCATGCGCCATGCAGGCGCAATTTAGCATTCACAAGAAAAGTGCGCCGTGCCCACAAAAAGGTCTTTTAGGAACTTTGGGACAAGAATAGGAACGCACCATGTGGCCATGTGACTGCCTGTGGGTTTGGCAAGCAAAACACAAAACAGCTAGACAAACACGGATTCTGATAATGAGTCCAAAACCTCATTTCCAAAGCTTTCTTCTCCAGCCAAAAATAATTGAGTCCTAAATCTTCAAAGAATCTCAATCCCTAAAGTGAATGGTGTATGTAATCTTTCAATTATTTGGTAAAAGTTTTTTGTGTTGAATTTGTTTTAGATTGTCTCATGGGGGAAGGATATTAATTGGAGGGATAATCAAGGACCTAAAATGGACAGGGTAAGCATGTAGCGCATGTGGCATTGATGGAAAACTATCTACCAGATGACCAAGTGTCATTGTGATGCGGGATCTTTAGGGCACTATTTGGTGTGATAATTTATTTTTCTTCTTAAGCATCTTCTACATACGTTGCCTCTAATGGAAGATTAGGCAAGAATACGAGTGGGACTAAAGTGATTAATGAGACACGCTTGGTATAATATAGAACATAAAATCTTCAATAAACTTTTATATTTCTCTGCCACAATACTTTTGTTTTAATAGCTTTAAGGTCAAAGCCATATGCTTCCTTAATTGCATGTCATTAACATTGTGTTTCCCACCTCTGAATTTAAAAACTCGACCGAAAACTACCTACATTTACACTCGCTACAGTTTACAGCTTAATCACAAAGCCATCAAAATTACTCGGTTAATATCCGTGTTGTAATTCTTAATCACAAAAACAGAGCGTATTTTAGAACCCCATATTATCGTCTAAACTATTGCTCTTATATTGCAAAGAAAAATTACATAAAAAACCAAATGCAAAGATTCTTTGAAGTGGTACACTCTTTGCATATTTTGCAACACACAAATTACATCAACTAAATAAACTTAGATGGCAACTTCTAAAAGTGGCTTTGTCTTTGTCTCATTGAATCGTATGGATAGCATAAACCAGATGTTATATGCTCTTGATAAGACTGGGGCCAATTATTCGGAGTACTTGAAAGTCGAATTATTCACCACAGAGTATAGGACGGGAAAGCGGATAGATCTTTCAGACAAAGTAAGGGCCCATTGTTCATGGTTTGTGAATTCAACTATGTCTATATGCCAGAGGTCCTCAAAAATGAAAGAAAAAGATTTATAAGAATGGTAGTCGAATACATTTCACTTCAACACAAATATGGGAAAAAACTTCCAAAAAACACACATTCCCCAAAAAATACAATTACTCTTAATAGGCAGTCTCAGTCTTCTTTGTGAAGTAGTCTTTTACCAGACCACTTCTTCCTCGCTCTGTCTCTCGCATACAAATACAACAATATTAATCAATGGTACAGAGCAAAGAAGGAAGAATACAAACAAAATATAAAGCAAAATGTCTGCATCGCCCTTTGCCACCATACCATACTCTCCTCTCAACCCAACAAACATTCAACCTCTCAACCAAGCAACCATCTTTTCACTTCTCCTTCCACCTCATCACCACCTTTACCGCCAAATCACCAAACCCAGCTCTCTTTCCCTCTGATAAATATTAATCATTTTCCTCTTTACACTCTTTGTTTGTACTCTTTCCCTTATTTTCCTCTCTGGCTCACACCCATTTTCTGTTTCTTAGTAATAAAGCAGATGACTCGGCTTTTCCGATCCAAATCTTGCGGTCTTGTGGGACTCACGGAGTTCAAACCAGCCCCTCCTAGTCCAATCTTCACTAATAACAACGGGGACGAGGACGATGACGAAGACGACGAGGAAGGAGAGCAAAAAGAACAAGATTTTGAGGACGAGGGTGATGAGGATGAGGTCTTGGATGACCCCATATCGACCCCATTTATTAGTCCGGGGTCCAGAACAAATGGAAACAATCTAGGTCGACATTGTCAAGCGCATGGTCAGCAGAACCAGTCTCCTATACTGGATGTTCTGGCGGCGGTTCTGAGGAAGTCTCTGGTTACATGCAGCGTGGAGAGGGAGGACGTTTCTTCTTCCATGGATATTAGCTGGCCCACTGAGGTGAGGCATGTTTCCCATGTGACCTTCGATAGGTTCAATGGATTTCTGGGTTTGCCCACTGAACTCGAGCCAGAGGTTCCCAGGAGGGTACCTAGCGCCAGGTGAGCTTCTTTCTTGAGTTGCTTGGGATGAATGTCGGACTTTGGTTTAGCCTGATTAATGGCATAGGTGACTGGAAAATTTTGGGTAGTTGAATTGGGTTGGATATGTGTTTTATGAGACAGTGGTCTGAATATGTAATCTTCTATTGGTTTGTGGAACCTAAACTAGGCGACTTAGACCAAAAGAATTCAGAGTTCTTGCTGCGACTCCTACTTTGTCTGTAACACGGAAAAAGGGAAAAATTCTGACATTTTATCTAGAATGGAATTGGAATAATATCTTTAAACCAAAAAATTTCCCCACCTTTCGCTATTCTGTCATCAATTTATGTAATTACATGTTTTCCTCTGCCTTTTATTAAATTATTTTTTTGGTATTACTCGGTGAATTGAAGTCTTAGTAAATATGGGCTTGTATTCCATATTCCTTCTCTTCTTTGCTTCTTGACAGGATCTGGTCATTTAATTGGTCTGAAAAAATTGAGATTTTTTAGGGGAGGAAATTTCTTACATCGCTGGTGGGTGGCAAAGGTCATCTGCATATATGATTCTTTTTTGAAGAAGAAGAATTTTTTTATAAGATAATAGTATGAGGATTGAAGGCAATGGATCGTTTACGTGAAATGGATGTTATCCTATCACAGGCTTCTGAATTCTGACTGTGATTGCTTTGCCTTTTTTTCTCTGTCCTATGAAACTGCGTATGCTGCCAATGTTGGCCTTCTCTTTTTAATAACCTATCCTGGTAGAATTGGCTGATAGTTTGACTAGGGAAAGTAACATATAAGGAGTTTCCTTTGTAAACTGGTTAATTTTGGAGTGTTCAAAAGCATCAATGTCAATGTAGTTGACTAATCTCTGTTGACAACGATATTGTTAATCTTTTGTCATCTAAATAACTTTTGACAGGAAAGATGAATACTGGAATTTTCTTCACTTGATATTTTCACGTTGATTGTGTCACTGATTTGTTTCATGGTGGATCTACTTTGATTGTTAAGTATATGGATATTGTGAGAAGCAATATTCTCATCTTTGTTTCATGCCAAATTTTCCTCATTACAACTTCCTGTAGCGGTCTTGTTTTGGGTTCTGATCCTGTACCGTCTTATTTGACTAGCACAGTATTCTCAATTCTGTTTCTTTTATTTATTTCAGTGCAAGCGTATTTGGAGTTTCTGCCAAGTCAATGCAGTGTTCCTACGATCACAGAGGAAATAGTGTTCCAACAATTCTGCTCATGATGCAAAAGCGGTTGTATTCAGGACGAGGGCTTCATGTAGGTTTTGCTTGTAATCTAAATTAGTTAATGAATTATTTAAAATACTTATCATTAAGGGTCAAAAATTGAACTTTCATTTCATCCATGTCATGCTTTAAGGCGGAAGGTATATTTAGGATCAATGCTGATAATAGCCAAGAAGAACGTGTCCGCAACCAATTGAATAAGGGTGTAGTGCCACATGGAATTGACGTTCATTGTTTAGCAGGTTTAATAAAGGTAAGGATATATGATACGTTCCAAGTAAAGTTTCTCCTTTATGTTTTGTATGTGAACCAAAATATTTAGCTACTGCATCCCCCTTTGGAGTGTGAGACTATGTTTTACAGGAAAGTGGACTTTCAATTGTCTGTCTCTTCAAACTTTTAAAATGCCAAAATATCAGCACTTTTTCTAGCTCTGTCAAATATAGTACATTGATTTCTAATTGCCCCTTCTAACTTGTTTTCTCCTCCTTTTCCTCATTTTCATTGCTAACTCATGAGTGCTCTCCTGGACCCTCTTCCTTTTCCTGACTTGTAGGCGTGGTTCAGGGAACTTCCAACAGGAGTACTTGATTCTCTTACACCAGAACAGGTGATGCACTGCAATACAGAAGATGACTGTACGAAGCTTGTAGAGTTACTTCTTCCTACAGAAGCCGCCTTGCTTGACTGGGCCATAAATTTGATGGCAGATGTTGTGCAGCATGAACAATTCAACAAGATGAATGCACGCAACATTGCTATGGTTTTTGCACCTAACATGACTCAGGTTTGTTAGCATTTGTTTTAATATTGTTTTATTTTATTATCTTCCTCCAACAACAGATTTAAAATGGTTTCTTGCCAATTGGAAATGATCCATTCTTTAAGAAGAATTTCTAGCTAGGATTTACTTGTACAATGATTCAGAATGATTATTAACTGTTTTCAAACACATTGTGCTATTAGCTGTATAGGGACTAAACAAGTTGTTGCTGTTGCAGATGGCAGATCCTCTGACTGCATTAATTCATGCAGTACAAGTTATGAACTTTCTTAAAACCCTGATTTTAAAGGTCCTTAGAGAGAGGGAGGAATCTGGTGACAAGTCCGATGTGCTGTCATCATGCTCAAAATTTTTCAACCACAAGAGTGGCCCCATTTATTCAGATTCAAACAATGCTGAATCCAGTAAACAAAGTTTAGATTGTTGTGTAGCCAGTCAACCTTCCCGGTATGGTAACTCATCGGGAGGAGCAGCCACTTTGGACAGCCTAGAGGGTGACATCGACGAGAAACTTTGGTGTTCTCAGACAAAGAGCGACGAAGAAAATGAGGGGGAATCGAGTTCAGGTAGGAGCACACCTGAGAAGTATGGGAAGACAGAAAATGAAAGTGGGGAGTGGCGAAGTTTGAGGGAAGGAGTGAGGAAGCTATGCAGGCACCCTGTGTTTCAGTTGAGTAAACCTGCCATTGCCAAGAAGACTGCAAGTATCAGCATTGTAAATACTCGGGGAGGAGGCGGAGAAGCTTGGGCATAGTACATAAATGATGGACAGTGTCAGTGGGCTGTATGGTTTGGAGGCTGATATGTTGTTGGGCGCTCTAGTTTTTACTAGTATTAGATATATATATATATATATATATATATTGTCATTAATTTGGCTCGGTTTGTGCAGTCAATCAGGTGTGAGTTGTTCAAAATGTTGGGAAAATCACTAACTAGATATCATAGTGAAATGGGTATACAGTAAGACTCTCTGAGGAACAGTTTTTTTTTTCCTTTTTCTGTGTATGATTAATGGTTTCGTTAAGAATAACAATGCTTGGAGATTTTTTCATACCCAGTTGATCGATGATGGAAATGGGATGCCATGAATTTTCTGACTTCTTCTTCTTCGTGTCTGTTTTTGCTGCCAGCTGATGTTTTTATGGATATCATCTGTTCCAAACCACTAAGAGAACAATGCCCGTTGAAATTGATTGACCTACTCTTTCGAATCTCTCTTTTCTTTGCTGTGTTCATTACTGCATAGCTCTTCTTCCCTTTATGGCTCAATCATAATCAAGTTCTACCCCATGGATGATGGATGCAAACAACCAGAATTTCATAAAAAATTTGAAAAAAATTAAATATTTAAAGGATGAACAGCTGAGTCCACTGGAGGTTTTCTATTTGCACAATCAAACACACTGTACACGCCCCCCGCAACACACCCAACGACACAAGTACACAACGAACGTGTATTGATATGATAAGGCCCAGTGACAAGTCTTAGATAGTCCACCCAGTGTTAAATCTATTCAAAGGCCTGAGAGCAGAAAGGCTTGGAGCCCATACAACAACTTTTGACATATCTAGTTTTTTAATTTAAATATTAATTTTCTGGTGAAATGTCATATTCTTTCCTGGGAAGTGGGAACCACCATATATAATTTGCTTATAATTAAAAACGGCTAAGCTAGGTTAGCGTCAACAGCAGTAAAACCTAATTGTAACCTTAGAATATTACTTAATTATATATATATATATATATATATATATATATACTTGTAAGTTGTAGTATCCCCACGACCACAAGCAAAGCATTTGAAACTCGAGAGAGACACGTTTCTTAAACTCTAATATTCAAAGATTCAAGTCATCATGAATGTATGGTGAGTAAGTTGAGGTATTATTTTTAACACCTTTATTTTATTTTCATATGACATAATGTGGCTGCTGGTGGTCTTTGCCCAAATCCAAGCAAAAGATATGCTATATATTATATGCCACATCTTATATTATGCTCAAAGTAACCTTTCATTCATTTTAATCTATTATTTATCTACTCGTATAATTTTCGTTCTAGCTAATCTCCTTAACTAAGTAATTATTATGTGAAAGATTTGTGTTTTAATAGAATTATTAAATTTAATTAAAATTATTTAATTAATTGATAAAAACAAAAATTAAATGACGCATGAATTTTTAAATGCTTAGAATTTCTGTTTTATAGAGTTAACATTTAGGTCTTGAATAATTCATTAAATTATAAAAAATTATACATACTAATTGGACTTAAGCAATAGAAGATTTTCTCTTTTATATTGCTGCAATTGTGTTGAATTGACCTAGTAGACTTGTTCAATAAGCACTGTTTATCTTTATGATTTACAATTTTGATTGCCGTTATTGTATTAAATCAACTGGATTTGTTCAACAATCATTACTTGTTTTCATGGCTTATAATTTTAAACTCCCTTTCAATTATACAATTTTTTCTCTGGAAGAATTAGAATCTCTTCTCCCAAAGAAATCACACACAGATCATAATCAAATGATGTTAAATCCCGTTCTCATCCAAGTAGCTCTAAACTCAAAATATATATATTTTTTCTGCAACTTAGATATGTTACAACATCACAGAAAGGTCCACCTCAAGATACCATGTACCATTGTAATCTAAAAGTTACGGAAAATGTAAAAGCACATAATATTTAAAGACAATCCTACTTATTTCCTTTTAAAATGTGTACGTGTACGATCCATTTATATAATTATTGATCGTCAAGTTGTTTATAATCAATGCCCAGCTAGCACAGTTTGATAATATGTGGAATGCACGTAATGGTGATCTGGTGGAATCGAATCCATCCCCAACCTAGCGGATTTTCAAATTGAAGCAATAAGATCTTATTTGAGAATATAGAAAAGAGATAAAACCCCAGAACATACAAGACCAATATTATATATAGATCATATTTCATTTTAAATAATGATTATTTTTTAAATTATATATAATTTGATTAGTTTAAAAATTAATTAAAATTTATTTTACATCGAAAATTTAAAATTAAATAGGTGCACACACACGCACACAAATATATGAGAGGTACAACTCCCATATGGAGCATGCTCACGTAAGCCCAAGATCTAATATCCATAATTTACCCTTTCAAGTTAATTAAGTGTATTTAAGTTTTTACTTTGAAAAATGTTCTCACCAACACAATACTAATTATTTAGAGTTTAATACACTTTAAAACCTTTTAATTAGCCAAATTTAGATTATAGCCCTCTCAATTTATTTTTTCCTTTCAATTATGGTTCTTTAATTCCCAATTTGATTTACGAATTAGGGACCTCTGCTTAAATTTTCTAAAAAATTACTTCAAATTTCTCCAAATTCAAAATAGAAATCATAACCGCAAGCTTTTTGAAATGATATATATATATATATATAATATGAAGTAGAACAAATGCATGCACGGTGAAGAATAAGTAACATGCATTCAATATCAATAACTGAATGGTAAGGACTCATCAAGATCATCAGCTACCAAAAGGACATTAATAAGCATCATTGGGGCCTTGTAAGTTGTAAGTGAACTTGGCCTATATAATAAATGAATTAATAATATTGGTGAATCCGAATACGTGTATGCATTTGTAGCTACTTCCTAGAAATTTCACACAAAGGGATATCCCTCAGAGAATATATCAGGAATCTTATCTGTTGGGGTGTGGGTTACATTACATGGTGATGTTGATGCTCTGCAATGTTATTATGCAGTCTATGTATTATATGTTACTTGACGTAAAGTTCGAGGTGGTTGATTTAAAGGTTAAATACTAAATATGTATAACATTTCCCCAGACATTAAGAAAAAATTTGGTTTTGTTTTTTTTTTTTTAGATCTTTTCTTCCCTATATATTTTGGATTTTATGTTCTATATCTAAGCTTAATATATAGAAAAGTTTGTTTATAATTTACATTATTTTGAGCTAAAATACATAGTATTTCAAACTAATATCATAAATAGGTGATCTAGCTCTATGCTTTTTCACCAAGATCACTGCTAGATGCGGAATATTAGTACAGGAATTATATATATATATATATATATATATATATATATATATAATTATATAGATAGTGAGTACTTTCGTTGTCATATGTATATTATTAAAACATATATATATATACTTGGCGATTGAAGCCATACATATACATAAGGTGGTTGCAGATTTTTCAGTACAATTAAATTATGAAAAGTGAGAGATTCCAAAGGTGCTACGTCTTTTGCCAGCAGCGTCTTAGTCTAACAGGACCATTTTTTTTTGGTAAAAGTAGTCTAAAAGGATTTGATGGAGCATATATATACGTAGATCTAACTTGTTAAAAACGTTGTTGTTTTTACAGACACTATTTTTTATTTATTTATTTATGAAAGTTGATAGTGTATTAACGAACCAACGGGAGAAGAAAAATACACAAAAAGCCTCAGAAAATAGGTAAAAGAAAGAGGACCACATCACTTAAACGTTTAGCTCTGTCTCCCCAAATTAATTAATATATATCTGGATCCATAATTCATTATGATCTTGTTAGATCATATATATGAACCATGAAGCATTAGTACCTTTTTATTATGATCTCCCTTTTAAAGTCTGATTAATAGGCTCAATCCTTGTAATGTGCATGGAAATTATTTTTAGGAGGTGTACACTACATAAACTAATTTTAAAATGTTGATCATGACCACAGAAATTATAATTGTCTATAATATATAAACCAATTACCAGATCTATTAATATTGTGATTTTAGTTAGGTTATTAATTCAAAAGGGATTTCAAATTGTCTTATATATATTATTGAAATTCACCAATATTTATGTTTATGATCAGACTCCCATAGAATAAATGAATCGCAATGAATAATCGTACCATTGCAGTACTGATGATTTATTATAGACAAATTAAAAATATCATTACATATATTAATTTCATTTTCTGGTATCAATTGCGGTAGGTATACAAATTCAATTATGTAGACCACACTTTTATGACCTACCACAAAAAAAAGAAAAAGAAAAAAAAAAAGACCACACTTTTACGATGATGATTTGATGGTTTTGAATTATCTCCTTTAATTCTTTAATGACATTACCAGTATGTATGTCAACAAAAAAAAAAAAGAGTACAAATTCCAAAAACACTCATGTATTTTAATTCTTGTCTCAATATAGTCTTGAATTTTTATTTATTTTTCCCCAATATCACCCGTATACTTTGAAAAGTCTCAAATGGATCCTTTTAATTGTATACATTTTTTGTCAATAAAAATGAAAAATTACATGTTAAATGCACTTATATATGACTTAAAAAAACTGGTTTTAGAGAAACATTATTTTAGTTGTAGTTGAACTACATAATATAGAGTAGATTTAATATGGTGGGACGCTGCCTTATCATTGTGCGCCCACTCTCCAACTAATCAAGTTGCAAAGGCATTTAGTATTTAAATTGAGTGCCAATTATTGTAATTATTAGAAGCTGCCTTCCGGGTATTTACCATTACCAGTCGCCGTTGTGCTTTTAATAGCAAGACAAAAGAGAGACGCACATAACAGACAGAGATCCCCCGCGAGAGACGGTGGTACCCAGTACTGGCTTGTCCAAATTAAAATAAATAATGCAAGGAGTATTAAACAACAAAAGTAGAAAAACTAGTTTGAATAATGTATGAAATAAAATGTATTTTTTTATAAAAAAATAGCAAACAAAGAATTTAAAGATATTGTCATGTGAATGGGTGATATATATACAGACATAATAAAATCGCAGAACATAAATTCTCTCACGGCCTGTCCGTCTGTATCAAAATCGACAATAAATATATGATGGATAGGAATACTAATTTGTCAGTTATTTTAAATGAGATAGGAAATTTCCTTATTCCCACGAAAAGGAATGAAGACAAAGTAATGTTTGCATTGGTTATAACTTGGCCGGCATGTCATTGCTTGTAATGGCATTGTAATGTTACATATCCATATTCATTGTAGGCTTGTAGCTTCAATTTTCGTGGAATCATTTGCGTAATGTAACTCTTACACTACCGGGTCCTCCATTTTTACATTTCTTTTTAGACACACAAATCGTTAGCAATTATTGCATGAAAACAATCTGCCTAATTTATTCCATTCGTATCTACAATCTTGTCTTATATATTTATATATATGCACATATTAATTTAACCTAAGATATTCGACCTACATGTATATATGTGGATACATGAATATTACTACTACCAACTCAATATTTATAATAAAATTGAGACTGCATCTGCCATTTTGTGATCAGCAAAAAGCCAAAACACCAAAATAGTACAATAATAATAATAATAATAATAATAATAATAATAATAATAATAATAATTAGGTGCTTTCAAAACGAAGCATGTGAGAAATCATATATATGGTTGATATGGACAACTACGATATCGAAATACAACGAACAAATACAGTTCGTGATCGACATTAATCTATACTGCAAGTTGATATAATATGTTATATATATCTAGGATGAACAACATGTACGTATAATAAGGTCCCAATCACGCACCACGTTTAATTTATATTATATGTCATAATATATATAATATTCGTGAAAACTATTAAAAAATTAAGAGAGAGTAAATTAAGTGAGAGGGGAAAAGAATGCTAAAAAAGAAAAAAATAACATTTACAATGTGCTGGTTTTCAAGTTTGTGGTGACTTTTGGGAGTGCATTTTCAATGGTCATGGCCCATGGTGAAAGTAACAAAAAAAAAAGGATCGATATGCCAATCAACTTTTTTTCTCTTAACAAATTGATTACTTTACAGCAAAGATCACGTAATATTATATAAAAATTAATTACGTTTTTGTTTAACCCCATGTTTTCTTAATGTGCTACCTAGATAGCTAGGTAGTAATCTATGAATGAATATGATATATCAGTTGGGTTTAAGAACACTAAACTATGATCAGTCACATATTACATAGGCGATTTGCTAATTACGTACCACCAGTCTATTCATAAAATGATCTTGGTAATTAACCTACCTATCTCATCAGTCAATTCATACAATAATCTTGGTAATTAACCTCCCTATCTCATCACTCGTACCATTATAATTTTTATAATCTTATTTACACAGATTATTATTGCTTATATGTGCAAATATGATTGGTTTAGTGCACGCTTGTAAGGAAGAAAAATATTTAAAAAACAAAGAAAGTCAACCAGATTCACTAATCGTGCTTTATTCGCGATTACTGTTTGTTTGTTTTTTGCTTGGCACAGATTCACGATCACTGTTAGACACTACTTTTTATATATAATGTCAGCATAAAATATTTCCTTTACTCCGGCGTAAAAAGTTCATATGATATTTGCATATTGCACATGTCGTGTGTGTGTGTGTATATATATATATATATGTATGCATATGTGTATGTGTATGTGTGTGCGCGCGCATTTAAATTGAATTATATCAATGTATTTATGATGTAGTGCATGTACAATAATTGACACAAATGATTATCTTTTATGAATAAAATTGATCTGTCCCAATCTCTGTAATGAAGCCATGTTGCCGTGAAAAGTACGGATGTGGAAGCTCAGCCAATAATAATTTAATTCTGTACATACAAGAAAATTCTAGTATTTGATAATTTTCTTTAAGTTATGTATTCAAAACAAATAAATAATATATATAGATGAAGTCTTTAACGACCCATAAGGCCTTGATTTCATCGGTTCGACATAAGCAAAATTTCACCTTTCTCAACCGACACATTTTTCTTATTAATTAGTTAGTGAAGCAGATCTTTACTGTTTAACAATATGTTCTTGATGCCAATAGATTGGTTTTGATTTGAATTAACATTTTAACTTGAGCGCTAAAAATAATTAGTCACCTGAAACCATTAAATTTTTTTGGGGAGTTTTTTTATTATTATTATTATTATTTTCCCTCCCTATATTAATCAAGTGTCTATATACTTCATGATTGAAAGGTACATACATAACTACTACACATGCAGATGTACATGTGGAAGAATGCCATATAGCTCCTTTCAAAGAGGCATGGTAGTTGAGTTGGCATGATCATAGAGTTGTCTGATGGCAAAGTCATTGCATGCCTAGCGCCCACTTTTCAAATACATCTGATTATTATATTACTCTGCCTTCAACAATCTATTACATTTGCGGCAGTAACATACTAAAGTAGCTTGCACATAATTCCGAACTTTATTTTTAAAATTTCAGAACTTAATTAAATAATTGTTTATATTCTTAATTAGATTATATTTAAGGTTCATTTTCTTCGTTACACTTTCTGCAAATTTGTAATATCAGCAAGCACTCAAGTGCGTTGGCTTTCATCAATTAATTATTTATCTAATAGAAAAGATTTGAATAGATTTAGCGACTAAAGTGGACTGGATTAAATAATAACATGATTAACTAATTGTCTAAGTGACAGCATAAATAATTCTAGGGCCAGATTGCGTGCATCATCAAATCTAATGGCTGATTTTTCATATATTACCAAAAAAGAATGTAAAAATCAAGTCATACAGCTTATATAAATATATGATAGTGTGTGTGTGTATATATTAATAATTAGTTGTAGCTCAGGGAAATATTTTTTGCTTAATTATTGGATTATTACTTGATACTATCTTTTAGTACCGTTCTTATGCACATATTTCTCTAAGGGCATTAATTATTGAATTCCACCATAAATAAAAAGAAGTAATTAGTGAATTGTCCATTTCCTGATATTACTTTTCAATTCTGGGATTATAAGATTTTTATTTCTTTCTAAAAGATTATGTAATTGGAATTTCATAAACATATTTCTCTAAGGCATTAATTATTGAATTGCACCCATCAATAAAATAAAAAGAAAAAAAGAAGCTAATTATTGAATTGTCCACTTCCTAATATTACTTTTAACTTTCCCATAAAATTTCTATGTTTTCTAAAATATTATGCAATTGGAAATTCATTAAACATATTCATTAGATGCTTAACGGGTAAATCATAAATTATGAATATCAATTCACCAAAAAAAATAAATTATGAATATCAAATAATCCCAAACAATCTTTAAATTTGCAATGAATAAATTGAACAAAAGAAGATTATGTAGCTGCATGTAGGATGATTACTAAAACATATTCTTAATTTTTAATCTTTGTCGTTTTATTTGGTTGGTTTTTGGACCAATGAAAACAAATTTAATTCGATAATTCAAATGTACTATTAGTTTCTTATTTCCTTATTTTTGGACTTTATCTCCATGTAATTATTAACAATGAAGTAATTTTATATATAACGAAGTTATTTTATCAGCATCTCAATCAAATATTGTGATAAATACTAATGAAGAAAATTATATTCATGGAGCAATTAATTGTTTTGTCTATCAAAACAAGCAATGACTATATAAAGGATTAAGAAGTATATGTAATACGAATTAATGAAACAATTAATTTATTGAGCAGGCAACGACACTATAATATATTAATCTCACATCCCATTCCTTTTCCTTTAAGCTGAAGCCGACATATGCAATTTTTAAAATAGAAATTAGTTAAAAAGGCAAGAAATATAGCAGAAAAATGGAGGACAATAATTTGCCCAACCAGTATTTATTTGTTAGCTTTTTCTTAATTTTAACGACAATTCGAAGGGTGCATCATATTATAAATATATATATATATAAGTCCGTCGACAAAACTTGACAATAAAAAATTATAATAGAAACATAGACTGGAAGCTGATATTAAGTTGTACGAGGCCCAAGTGTAATCATAGAAGAAAACAAGGAGAAAGATCATTTCGATTCCTGAAATTGAAGAGTCATGGTAGAAAACTACTTAGGAAAAAAAAAAAAGTTGGTAAAATTTCTATGGAAGTGAACGAATAATTGCACGGAAAGGTGAAGGTGGTGGAGAGACCACAAAACGATAAGATATGTTAAAGAAGTTAATAATAGTAATAATGGAGGTGGACGAAAGAGAGAACAGAGAAAGTGGCAGAAATGTAACCAGGTAGGCCCGAAATTTAATTTATTAAATTTGTTTATAATGATACTAAATAAATAATAATAATAATAATAATATAAAAATAAATTAAGATTCATTCATATTTCATGTAAGAGAGAGACCCCCACCCATGGCAGAGAGGCAGAGACGCAGAGAGGCACCCAATCAGTCACTGACCCAAACTCGCTTTCATTTCACGTGCTAGTGGCGCCCAATAGTGACTACCCATGGAGCCCACTAAACACCCACCAAACTCAACCTCCCCACATATACACCCCCTTGCTCCCCCCACTTTTCTCCGATTCCTTACCACTTCTCACTTGTCCCAAACTCAGTACCTCACCATGCCAACCATTTGTTAGTGTTTTTTTGGGCAAGTAATTCCACTCAAAATATAAGCTCACTCCTTCAGCTTCCAATTTCTTCTCATCTTTTTCTCCCTTGATCTGTGTTACGTACGTGCATATGGAGGACCTTATAATTTCGCCGTCTTCATCTTCTTCTCTGGTCTCTTTGTCCCAAGAAACCCCACCTACCCTTCAACAGAGACTTCAATTCATAGTCCAGAGCCAGCCTGATTGGTGGAATTATGCCATTTTCTGGCAAACCTCAAACGACGTCGAAAATGGCCGTCTCTTTTTAGCTTGGGGGGACGGTCATTTCCAAGGCGCCAAAGACACCTCCCTACCACCACCAACAACCACTACTCCAATATTTCTGGCCTACACTCGGAGCGCAGGAAAATCCTCAAGGGCATCCAATCACTCATCAGCGACAACAACACGGACTTCGATAACATTGCTGTAAATGGCGACGTCATGGATGCCGAGTGGTTCTATGTCATGTCCCTAACGCGCTCTTTCTCCATCGGTGATGGAGTTCCTGGCAAGGCCTTTGCTTCCGGTTCTCTGGTGTGGTTGACCGGAGCCCATGAGCTTCAGTTCCACAACTGCGATAGGGCTAAAGAAGCTCAAATGCATGGGATTGAGACTTTGATCTGTATCCCTACTTCTATTGGGGTTCTCGAAATGGGTTCCTCTGATTTGATTAGAGAGAACTGGGGTTTAGTCCAACAGTCCAAATCTTTATTCGGCTCCGATCTCATTGGCTTGGTACCTGAACACTCCAGTAATCCAACCAACGGACCCTTACAGTTCCTTAACAGAAATATATCTTTCGCTGACATCGGCATCATTGCCGGAGTGCAAGAAGAGGACAATAATTCTCACGACGGCAAGAAGCAGGAGACATTGGATTTGATCCTGAAGAAAAAGAAGATCAAAGAGGGTATCAAAGCAGTAGCAGGACAGACTAATTCTTATGTGGACTCGGAGCATTCGGATTCCGACTGTCCGTTAATGTCAGTTACAGCGGAGAAGAGGGCTCCGAAGAAAAGAGGACGAAAGCCCGGGCTCGGCCGCGACACTCCGTTGAACCACGTGGAGGCGGAGCGGCAGCGACGCGAGAAGTTGAACCACCGGTTCTACGCCCTGCGAGCGGTGGTTCCTAACGTGTCGAGGATGGACAAGGCCTCGTTGTTGTCGGACGCCGTGTCGTACATAAACGAGCTGAAGACCAAGATTGACGATTTGGAGTCGCAGCTGCAGAGGGAGTCGAAGAAGGTGAAGCTGGAAATGGCGGACAACTTGGACAACCAGAGCACCACCACATCGGTGGACCAAACTAGGTCTAATAACTCTGCCGCAGGTGGGTTCACACTTGAGGTGGAGGTTAAGATTGTCGGCACGGACGCCATGATTAGGGTTCAATCTGAGAATACGAATTACCCAGCCGCAAGGCTAATGGGTGCTCTACGTGACCTAGAGTTCCAAGTCCACCATGCGAGTGTTTCAAGCATCAACGAGCTCATGCTTCAGGACATTGTGGTAAGGATTCCCGAAGCAATGAGAAGCGAAGAGGGTCTCAAAGCTGCCATTCTTAGAAGATTAGATCAGTAAGATCAACACAACGGTTTCAGATTTTTTTTTTTTTAAGCTTTTCACAAATTAATGGTTTGTTTTAATTTCTTAATCAATTTCTACTAAGTATGGAGATAATTAATAACTAGTAATTAAGAAGCTGCTCTTGTTCTCCAACTGCTATATGTGTTGTATTTTTTAGACTGCGCCAATAAAAAGTTAGAAGTAAAAGTTCATACATAGTTTGCTCGTGCTCCCAGCTCCCCATGATATGTCACGGTATGATTAATGAAAAGTGACACCAACCTTAATATATTTATAAAAATATTAACTCATGCACGTTTGTATTGAGAAAAGTATAGACATGTGTTGGTAAAAGGAGCAAATTTTTGGACGAATGGCTCACCAGCCTGTTTGCTTTTTGTGTCCGTCACTTGTTTTTTTTTTTGTTTTTCTTGGCCTGAAGTATCCAATCTATGCTTCTCCTTTTGTGGACGAGATGAAACGGAATATGGGTTCATTTTGGAACAAGACAATCTGGGACCCAACTACTACTGCCAAAATTACAAAAGAGCACTCGAAAAATGTTTTTAATATGCATTTATTTCAAGGTTTCTGATTTTGGTGAGCTATTTTTTAGTTTAAGGTTCTTGTTTGTGGTAACCTATATATATTATATATAAAATTATAAATATAATAAAGAGGTTATTGTTTGTGGTAACATATTATATATATATATATAGAATTGCCCTCTATGAGTTATAGTAAATATATATATATATATATAATGAAAGATAAAATCTGGTAGGTGGACATATTTTGGTTGGGGAAAGATTGAGCCTAAAAAGGAAAAGGGAAAGGGAAATCTTATAATTAATAATAGGAGACAGGATCTTAATGTATCCCCGTACGTAGCCAACCATGCTACATACAAGTGTTCGTTTTTTTTTGGTAAATCACATAAAATTGTTTGTAGAAATCATATCAGCCGAAGTCGTCCCCACGTCAACGTAAGAGTGAGCTCTGTTTGAACGAATATTCCTGGATACTGTGATAAACTGATAATGTAAATTTAGATGCAAACATGCCCTCTGGATATTCTTACTTGGAACTCATTTAGCTTTAAGCTTATTTATTTATTTGGGTTAGTAACTAAATCTTAAGAACGAGATAATTAACTATTGTCACTCGAACTCCTTTAAAAATTTCATTTTGAACCTTATAAACTATTATATATACGAACATTAATCCAAATGTTATGACGGATAGTGATATCATGCAGGTAGTAGAGAGTGGTTATATAATACGCATCTTAAAATTGATTTAGTATTAGTGTTTGTTTGCATTCACAGAAAAACCTGAATTGTCCAACAACAACAGTGGTGTGTTTTGAAAATGTTTGGGAAATTGATTAAACATCCATATCCTTTTCACATGTCTTATCTAGTTATATTGACTCCAAACGGACCAGGTTAATTAATACGCAATTTTCATGCTAAATGCATGTCACTTGTATTTGGACCTTAAATGTATTGTAGACTTTTTCATATATTATATACAGTGAGTCCAGCTATGCGATTCGTCGCCTTATGCATTTCGTAATCCTTTAAGGGAAAATTAAGCATACATGTGCGTTATTGACTAATTAGACGGCATTAATTAAATAACATATAATATAAAGAAAAAAAGATGGACAAATTAGAAAAACATCATCACTTAGGTCACGTAGCTGTAGTAAAATAAATTCTAGAAGAATTACTAATTAAGCACGTGGTATTTGAATTTTGGGTTACTAATTAGTCTGTCATAAAACATAGCTATGGGGGTCAGAGACTTTGAAACAAAGCAAATAATTCTGCCCGGGTGCGTGGTAATTCTTCCAAAACTGGCAAATAAAATTACAGTTTTAAGTTTAAGACCACCTCCATTCATTCATGAACACGTTTCATCGGGTAAACTTGAGGTGGTTAAAACATCAAATTCAACGCCTTCATTCAGCATTAAGTATTTTCAATTTACTCTCAACTGAGTTTGAGATCGGCGATTACGTGTAAACATGGGACAGACTGCCACGGGTACGAGTACGTGGCGACAATACGACAAGTTTTAATCGTCACGTGCTGAAACGGAGGCGGAACACTCGGGGACCACCTAAACTAACCTGTGTGGCACACAGACTCGATTCATTCATCCATGTGGCCATTTGTGTGTGTCGTATTGTGAGCTTTTGGATAACCTAAAAGCCGTTTGGCTGTTTCTTTTTCAACGTGGCTTGTGTTAGGACCATTGTGCTTTTGATTTTTTAACATGTTCCAATCAAGGCTCTTATCCAAATTTAAATAAAAAAAAAAAAAAACGCAGAAAAAGCTTCTGTTTAAGATGTTCGCTTGGGCTGTGATTCTTGGGCCAGGATCTGAGCTGATTGGGCTGGATTATTTTAATGCAAGAAGAAAGGCTTGGACCGCTGCCATACTTGTTACACAAGCCCATCTTCTTAGTCTTGCGTAAGGTTTTTCTGGATTTTTCATTATTATTAAAAATTAACAAAAAAAAAAACGGATATAATTGATCAATATACGACACCAACGTGGATTTTTTTTTTTTTGGAAAGATAGTTAATTGTCCACCAACATTAAGGATAATCGTCCTAATAATTGGGTCATAATTGTAATTGACACTCGGTATGTGGACCTAAAGAGTAACGCTAGCAACCAACAAACATATGAAACAAAATAAGAAAGGCTCTTATTTGTAATTTTGGAGGCAATCAATTTGAGACTTTACCTAATCAGCAATAAAATCAACTAATAAATGATCCATCTGTCACGTCAAACTTTATTATATCAACTCTAATCAGCAAAAATTGAATGGAATTGATTATTTTAATTTTTATATTGTACAATTGAAAAACTTGAGCAGTTATGAAATTCGACTGAGTTTACATGTCGACCCGAATCTAAGAGGAGTTGATGACCCAATGTTGGCCATCAAGTGTAATTTTTAGACCATGAATGCGAGCGAACAATGTGACAGCTCTTCTCACACCTCTATCATCGGCTGCTGTAAAGTAATCGTGGCCAAAAAGTACCCCACCGGGCCTTAGAATACGGTAGGCCCGGTTTATATCGGACCAGGCCGAGTTAAAATCATGACCCGCATCCACTTCGATCAAATCCCCGAATATGCCCCACTCACACAGCTTCTCAAGCACCGCCCCGGTTGTAAACGGTACGGGTAAAACCGACTCAGTTGCGTTGTAGTAAACTACGTTTTGCATGAACTGGTGGAGCAGCAAGACGTCACCGTTTATCATGCCAATGTCTTTGAACCGGTCGCGGAACCCAGGCCAGCCTCGGAAGTCATCGACGCACAGGATCTGAGTGTTGAGGCCGAGTTGACGGGTCAACTCGGCCATGTGAATGGCTGACGCACCAAGGAACGTACCCACCTCGACGATGGTCCGGGGCTTGACTTTGCGGATGAGGTGCTCGAAGACGGCTCCTTTGGAGCCCCACCCTTTGACGCGCTTTTTTCGGAGGAGGTTTCTGACGTGGGCGGGAGGGAAGCTGTCGTAGGGAGAGGTTGAGTTGAAAACTTTGTCGACGATGGTTTGTCGGACGACTTCGGAGGGTACAGGGTCGGCGCAGTGGGTGGTGACTCGGAAGTGGTCGAGTTGGTTGGGCAGATTAACAAACTGTTGGATTGATGAAGAGGAAGGAGGAGGAGGAGGAGGAGAAGAAGAAAAGATGGTAGAGGAAGAAGAAGAAGCAGAGAGGTAGCCCAAGGTGTATGTGAGCAATAGCAGGATGATATATGCAACGGGTCTAACAAGTTTAACGGTTATGAATTCAAGTTTCTTTTGGCGGTGGTGTCGCTGGTTTTGATGGTTGTGTTGCTCTTCTTTCATCATGAAGTAGCCTAATACTTTAAGGTTATGGGAACAATTAGACTAAAAAGAAAGAGGAAGAGAAAGGTTATAGGCTTATAGCAATAATAATACACAGCCAGTGTGAGAAAGATCATTCATAGGTATAAGAAAATGAGGAGAGAAAGAGGGGTCTACTTGGGTCGGTTGGGTGTTTACTACAGGATGTTTGCAGTGAAAATGACTGGAAAACGTCATGGAATTGAGGGGCACGACTGATGAAGAATTTAGAGGCCCATGAAATGCTTGTGGGTCTAATATTTTCTTTCTACTTTTATTGCATTTTCTTTTCCAAACCGTAGATTTGGTTGGTCTTTCGCTATCGAAACGGCAAGCGTACTCTTACCGGTTTTAATTCTTCATTTTTTTTTCTTTTATAATGTCTATGTACTTTGACTTTATATGGAAGAAATTTATATAGACATAACTTATTCCAAGTACATATTTTAATTTTATTACCCAAAAAAAAAAAAGTACATATTTTAATTTTCCAACGAAAAGAAAACGTCAACACCTTGATTTACATTAGATCTGAAATTGTTTAATATGAAAATTTTTTGGGCCCTTCTTATGGGCTATAGACACATGCCTTAGTGGGGTTGCACTAAACCCGGCCCTGAAGAGGAGATGCATACAAAAATCGAAGTCATCAATCTACTCTCGCCATTCTCAAGTCCACGTTATGAGGTTTCCACTTTCCACAGAGACTTTACTGGCTATTTTCCGAGAAAATACAAACAATAAAATTGACAGCATGGATCAAACTTTTGGGAAGACCTGATGCATTTATCAGTTTCCAATTGACAAACAGGTATCGAAGAATGGACAAGCAGCTTCCACCTCATCCTTCGATAACTCAAACCAACCTTGACCACAGAATTCATTGCATGCCAATAGACTCACTACAAGACTCACCTACCTAATGTCCTAAAACTAAACCAAAGTGCACTTTAGGTTCTTTGCTCCATCTATCATATATCAGCAGAACATAAAAGTTGCTATCGGAAAAAAGAGAGAAGCGGTAAAAAAAACAAAAAACAAAACACACCTACTATAAACAGCCACGTGCATCTATGTATTGTCATTTTGCCTCCTCTCCGTCACCACTGCCATGCCCAGGAGCTGAGCTTCCCTGGCCATCAGCACCAACTGTCCCAGCCTCAGAGCCTTCTTGCTTGTTACCTCCATTAGGGCCTGAAGTTGAAGTAGGGCCACTACTACCAATAGCACCAATGTTTGTATCAGTATGATGCATGGGATGCATTCCATTGTTAGTCCCTGACGGTCTCATTCCCATTTGTCCTTGCATGGCTGCTTGGTGCTGCTGGTGAAGTAGCTGTTGCGGATCCTGTATCTGATGTGGGTTATTAAACTGCATTGGCATCTTTTGGGCGAAAAGACCAGGTTGCTGAGCCATTGCTGCTGCCTGAGGATGTTGCATGTAATATCCTCCCGGTTGCATTGCAGGATGTGGGGCCATCTGCACGTGAATATAGGTAAATAATCATATATGTAAAAGGATGACGGGCACAATTACCAGTGATGTTTACTACAAACCTGGGGAGGCATTGTTGGTGCCTGTGGTTGGGCATCAGCAATTGCAGCTAAATACATTAGATTCTTTTGAAGCTGAGCTTGGTACCTAAATCATCAAAAATTCATTTTTCTAAATCAATTTGTTCGCACGCAAACAGAGAGATTTACACCAAGAGTTTTACTGTGTGCGAATATATCTAGAACATTCCAACCTCCTACGTCATTATTTCATGTTACAGTTCATTTATTCCAATAAGGTACGCACTATTTACTTCATTTATGTAATTATACAAAACAAATTGCATGGTAAGTAATCTTTCTCAAATCATACTGCATAGTAATAGAAGCAACAGCGTACAGACAATTATATAGTAGTGTCTGATCCAAATCTGTTCATTTATGCTACAATAAACTATTTCCCAATTCACAATATAACTTAGCATCTCCTTTAGACAATAATCACATAAAAGATGCAGCAATGGTTCTAACATGTCAATATCTCTAACTGTGGAGTGCATACCCAAGACTTTTAATCAAAGTACATAAAACTTGGACTCAGTAATAACTCAAAACACATGCATATGCAAATTTTGTTAGAAGGGGAAGGAAGAAGCCACTTACTGAGCACACTCTGCAAGTTTTCCCAGGTTTTGATTATCCAGTATTGCCAGGATCAACTTTTTGTTCTCATCAAGATACTGCATCATGCCGCAAAAAGATGTATATGCACATATGAGATGTTTATAATTTTGCCTACATCAGAGGATATAATCTACCACGAGCTAAAGAATCAATTGAAATTGGCCAAAGCACATCCTGAGATTTTTTCATTCATGAGTTGCTATTCAGTTGTTAGTTTAAGTTCACAACTGAAGACAGCATCAAGGACATTCTCCATACATATTAATCAAAACTTATACATACAACTCCTAGCCCCCCCTGACACTGACTTGGAAACTCACAGTAACAAAAACTGGCCAGGTAAAGTCTTTTTTCCTCCCATTTTCAGATATTATCCTCTTATTCCTGTGAGTAAGAAGATATATTTTGAAACTATGGAAATAATCCTTAAATATGACCCTGTAAAGTTTTGTTAATGTCGGCTACTCAGCTATGTTGGTTGAGTGTAACCCCATTTAGGATGAAGATTATCAATTACACAACACAAATCCATCATATACATGTTAAGTTCAAGGTAAGTTACATATAGCTGAAAAGGAAAAAAGTAGATCACGTAGTAATGTAAAATAAGTATAGCCCCACAAAAAATCTATCGACAACAAGGAAGCATAAGCATTCATACGGTTAGTACACATGAAGAAATCTTTAAGACCAGTAAATCCAAGACAATGCATTGCTCCCTAAACAATCTCAGGCAATATAGTCATAATCCAGATGGGGAAAGTACAGGCTTTTCAAAGTTATCTTAATTTCAAGGTCCTATCTAATCCGTTGAGCTGTGTCTTCCTAGCTAAAGGGTTTATCTCTGTAAAAGGCGAAATTGGATGCCATGATCAGTCATTGAAATATTCCTTTGTGAAAGAAGCTGAATTTTGTCATGTAATGAACAGGTAATATCTGCATCAATCTAATACCTTCCCTTATTTGGTTAGGAGGTTAGGTTCGTTCCGGGAACAGACGACAGACTATTTTCCAAACAGAGGCCCATAAAAGCCAACCATACTCAAAAGACCCACTAATTCAAGGGATCAATAAAGGCTTCAAATGAACAGAGACTCAAATACAAAACCCCCTGCATTTACCATAGAGAGAAAAAAAAAAAAAGGATAGAGAAACGGAGACAAACAGAGAACAAGGGATGAAAAATGGTACCTTCTGAATCTGCTCAGTAGTGATGTTAGTAGGCGAAAATGAAGGCATCACGGGGATCATCTGCTGTGGCTGCTGCATCTTTTTCCCTTATTGTTTTTGGGCACAAACCCTAACCCTAATTTACCAGCGAATCGTACAGTATAAAATACAAAAAAGCAAGATCAAATTAAAACCCAACCTTAAAGAAAAAGAAGTAAATTTGAAAAAAAATTAAAATAAAATGTGAGCTTCCATGGAGAGGGAATGAATGGTGCGTACCAGTTATTACAGGCGTGCGAGCAGTGAGTGTGAAGACTATACTTTTTGAAACCGGTTTTTATGGAACCGAATATTTATTAGATCTTCTTTTTTTTTTATGGGTGTCCGCGACACGAGGTGTCTACAAATGTCACTCACTATACTAGGAAACCATAAATAATCCATACCACTTATCAAATATACATATTAAGTAAACCAATGAATTAAAAAGACGGCATCAAAATTAAAAACAATAACTTAAACCAATTAATCATCTTTGCTTTATGGGCACATCGGAAAATTTTTTATATTACTCTCATATCTCTCTGCACAAATTAAATTTTGAATTTTAATAAATTATGTTTAATGTCTCAGGCGTAATTTTTAAATTAATAATTACTACGATAAGATTTTTTTATTGATAAAATAAAATCATTGATATTTAGAGTTCAACTTTTTTTTTTTTCCTTTTATTATCAAACTGTGAATATCTAAATATTTGTTCTGTCTGTATTTGATTTTATAAAATAAGCTAAATTTAATAATTGATTGAAAGGAAATAAACTTTGCTTAAAAGTATGGTAGTTTAAGAGCACATCTACCAACGCATCATTATTTGTCTATAAAAAATTACCAATAATTTAAGATTAATAATCATTTGCTTTTTCAAATTTATTTATATATTTAAAAAAGAAAAAAAAAATGTCCGTATCTGATTTTCAGGTGAAGGGATAGAGAAAGCAAAAAACCATAAAAAGGGAGGAGAGGGAGACGCGTGAACGGAGTTGAGCCCAAATCCCAGACAGACAACGGAGTTGGAGTCCAAAGAAAACAGAAGCAAGTGCGTAAAGTGGGAAACCCAGTTGTTGCCAATTCAAATCCGGAACGAAGAACAACTTAAACCTGGCTTCGGACATCTGGAAACGCCTATTCCCGCGACGACCCAGAGGCTCAATCATCCCCCAGATTAGAATCGGGATAGGCCGCCGAATCAATCCCCCGATGGAGATAAACTTGTTCAGGTTCTGCTCAGGCCTCAAGGCCTTGGGCTACTTGATGATCCTCTTGGTCGCCGCCATAATCGCCGTCTCTTACTACGCCGTTGTCGTCCTCACCTGGGGACCACAGCTCCTCCGCGGTGGCCTTCAATCCTTCTTCGCCTTCTCTATCCTCATCGTATTCCATATTCTGGTAAATTCATCCTCAATGATTATTGCTCTTGTTTTACTTTTTCTTAAAAATGAGTTTTTTCTGCTTTTTTTGGCCTTTTACTCTACTGGTTGTGTATTAGCTTGAGTTGCTTAAATATCACAGGGGTTTCGAAGAGCTGTAAATTATGTTTAGAACTGAAAGGTTTTATCTTTATTTGGAAACGCTTACTTAATTGCCACGGAACTTGGATAAGAAAAATTAGTTCAAGTGGTTAACTTGCATAAAGTTCTTTTGTCTTGAATTTGTTGCTCTAATGAGCTCAAGTACTACGACTAGCATTATCTAATGAAGTTCATAGTTGCAACTTGCATGGTGTATAAGACCACAAGTCAGGCTCTTTGTTGAAAGTACAAATGGTAACTACACCTTTTTGATTGTCAGAAGTTCCATTGCATGAATGCAGACTGATAAGATCTGTGGGAATATGCCACTTAGCCCAAATTCATCGACTTTTGGGTAGTATTCCTTTTGTACCTCTATAATCAATGTTATAAACATGCATTGAAAAATAATTGATAATCAAAATATGTTAAGAATTTGTCATGTAACCTAATTTTGATGCTTAAGATGGGACATGCTTACTTAGTTTCCATTTTCCGATATTATGGATTCTGACTGATAGGGCCAAAAGTTTACTGTTGGTAAAACTGTACAAGTAATATAATAATTTGAAAGACATGTTGACCCTGATATTAACCTATATTACAACATACTAAAGCCGCATTCTGTTTTGCAGCTTATACTGTTATTATGGAGCTACTTTATGGTAGTCTTCAAAGACCCTGGTACTGTACCTGAAAATTGGAAACCTGTACTGGACGAAGAAAATTTGGAGGCTGGTAGTTCCATGCCCTTTTCAGAACATGTAGCACCTGAGGCTTCGGCTTCAGATTCAGATGTACTGGAGAGAAGACCACCAGTAGGTTATTGTAGTCGATGCCAAAATGGAAAACCACCACGTTGCCATCATTGCTCTGTTTGTAAGCAACTTTCTAGTGAATTTGGTTTGGTCATTTCTAGAATTTTTGTATCTTGTTTGTATTGCAGTTTCTACCTGCACTTAAAATTACACTGTTGAATCTACAATTTTATATAGCCTGAGAAAATCTTGGTCTCATATTAGCTTCAAATATGCTTTATTTGTCCAAAACACTGTTTCAGCATAGTTGGTGAATGATGAAATATCAGAGTGACTTGAGGTGACAATAAGTTACTAATTTTTGTGTTATGTCTTTTTGGAGGCCAAAGATGCGTACTCAAGATGGATCACCATTGTGTTTGGGTGGTGAATTGCGTTGGAGCGCGCAACTACAAGTTTTTTCTTCTTTTCTTGGTAAAGTCGTATTCTTTTCACTCATTAATTTGATGATTGAAATGGCGGTTAAATTTTATATCAACTATGTGTCTAGATGGTGATTGGTTCTCCTCTTGTTTATGCTGTTTCTTGACTTTTTCATATTGATTATTGTTTAACTTTTAGTTTTTTATTTATTTGTCAAAGATCTATACATTCCTGGAGACGACAATGGTAACTTTAGTTTTGCTGCCACGTTTTGTCAAATTCTTTGGTGATGCCAAGAATCATTCCACCTCTCCTGGCAATCTTGCAATCATTTTTTTAGCTTTTGGTAAATAGTCCACCTACTGATCTTGTTCATCTCCCATATTGGTTCTGCACTTACATCCTTTCCCAGTTTCTAAGTGATTGTGTGTCTTTGTGCAGTTCTTAATTTAGCCTTTGCACTGAGTCTTCTTTGCTTTGTTGTTATGCATGCGTCCCTTTTGTCAAGCAACACCACGTCAATAGAGGTGAGAAACAGAAACTATTGTACTTTCTGTAACTGTGGTTTTGATCATTGTGTAAATCGGAACTTGCAATTTGGGATTTGATACATTTCCTTTGTTATGCTGTGACCTGCCACATTTTTGTTATAAAGAGTTGACAAAGGACCTAATTACTTATGAACTACCTTTTCCATTCAGGTATAGATACCTCATAAAGATTAGGTTCAGTTTGCTAATAAGTTCAATATTTCCCTTGCTTCTCCAATCTTATGAAATTATAACATAGTATGCATTATTATTGATGGTTAAGGCCTTTTGTTATTACTAATAATATGACCACGTGAGAAAAATTTCTTAGGTTTATGAGAAGAAAAGAGGAGTCAGGTGGAAGTATGACTTGGGCAAGAAGAAGAATTTTGAGCAGGTAGCATTCAGTAAGATTGTCTTTGATGCACTATTGAACTGTCAGTCATATGAAGCTTCAGACCCTTTAATGGTCTAATTTCTCACAATGCACTGTTCTTCCCTGTTGAAGGTTTTGGGGCAAAGAAGGCGCTATGGTTCTTCCCATTGTTCTCAAAGGAGGATTTGGACAAGACACCTGCACTTCGGGGCATAGAATTTCCAACGCTTGCTAATATTGAGGCCTAAGCTTACGAATCTTCCACGTGCCAGCCAGTGGATTAAGTATTCAGTCTGAAAGGTGGTGTTGTGTTTCATAATCACTGTTTTAAAAAATTGTACATAAAAAATCTCTTCTACACTTGACATTGGTTTTGGTAAGGTCATCGGAACTGAAAACAAATTATTTTGCCGTGCCAATTTAAAGTGCAGTGTCGTGTAACTAGCTGACTTGGCAGAAGCAGAATTTTTCAGTTGGGTTATTTTATGCCATATCACCCCTTACATCCAATTGAATTTTTTTGACCAGTTTTACTTATATTTATTATTTTGTTAAGTTTTTAATAAAAGTCAAATATAACCTTAAGTATTTTTAATTAATGTCTCTTCATCTTTTTCTTTTCTTCGTTCTCTTTGCCGTCTCTTCGTCATCGACTTCTTTTGTAATTTTTTTCTTCTTGGTATTCTTCTTCTACATTATTTTTTTTTGTTTTAATTATTCTTTGTGTTCTTCTTCTGTTTTTTTCTTTTTTCCTGGTCTTTATCCTGCTATATCCTTCGTCTTTTTTTTTTCATTATAAAATTTAAAATTTTATAATCAAGTTAAAAAAAAAAAATTTAGTGATGAAGTGGATTTTTAACCACGGATAAATATTTAGCCGTTATTAAAGCTCATTTCGTCATTGATGAAGTACTGTCTTACTGATGATAAAAAAAATTTTTATTTCGTCATTGATGAAGTGGGCTTTTAACGATGATTAAATATTTGTCCATCGTGAAAAGTCTACTTTGTTACTGATGAGGTATTTCGTCGTACTTCATCAGTGTTGATTTTTATTACATTGTTATAAAGTTTAATTTTTATGGACTCTTTAATATCTATTAAATCTTATCACGATAATCTTTAAAGAGTCTATGAAAATTAAAAATTCATAAAAATTAAAATTTATAACAATGTAAAAAAAAAAATCATCACTGACGAAGTACTTAAGATAATCTTTAAAGAGTCTATAAAAATTAAAATTTATAATAATATAAAAAAAATGGTCACTAACGAAATACGATGAAGTATTTGTTAGTGACAAAGAATTAAAATTTATAACAATATAAAAAAAAAATCGTCACTAATGAAGTACTTTGTTGTACTTCATCAGTGATGAAATAATAAAAAAAAAATCAAAAAAGAAAAATTATTACAGAAAAAAAGATTTTGTAGGAGAAGATTAAGACGAAAAAGATGATAAATAAACCAAATAAAAAACGTTGAAGAAAAATAAATTGCAGAAAAAATTCAAGAAGAAGATGATAAAAAAATATATTAAAAAAATAATTTATCATGTAAAAGATATTATCGTAATTTTAAAATAAAATAATTATTCTAAAATAAAAATGCTAAAACAAATTCAAACGTCAATGGCCTTCCATTTCAATTTTGATCAATTTGGTGTGTCCAACTTTCTTTGTGGATTCCTTTTAGGGTTGGCTTGTGCTAATAACATGGGCCTACTGTTGTGTATTTAAAGGTTAATAGGTCCATTAAACCTGCGGTTGATATTAAATGCAAGTCTAAAAGCTTCTTGTGCCGAACCTACAAGTCCAAGGCTGAGCGAAAGGTGCATGGCCTGGTCCACGTTTTGATCTGCCTCCAGAATCCTAAACTCCCTTCCCACTTTGTTTTTCGTTCTCTTCGTTAGTTTTACCCGCATCCTTCATCTGTCGCTCTCAATACGCACGCAGGCGTGAGATGCATGTTCCAGCCTTGAAGCCACGTACCGTGTTGAAATGGATATTAATAAATAAAAGTTGGTAAAAACTTGACCGCCAAATCATTTAATTATTTTCATCCAAATTCAGTTTCTACTTGGAGCTCTACATACTGGGGAAGGCAACATCTCTACCAATTGGCTATATATATATATATATATATATTCTTCTGTCCTTTTTAAAAAATATTATTATACAGATTATGATCTTTTTAAGTAAAACTACACTAGCTGAACCTTATCTATCATCGTCTTCTGATTAGGAAATTTCTATATAATTTGCATGAGGGTATCAAAAGTTTTCAGAATCAATAAGGTAGCTAGGCTGAGCCATTAATTTAATAAATTGTCAAGTGGTATTGGACCATTCAAATTCTTCTGACCACACACATTCTCTGCTTCTACTATATTATAGAGATACTAGTCTGAAACTTGACAACTTTTCATTATACCAATCTACCTTCATCAACAAGACACAATTCAAGTAATATATCATTATCACTCTGTTTTAAGATAGTTTACCGGTATACATGCTATTTTAAATAAATTTATCTTCTAAACTTCAAGTGAAAGAAATTAATCTACTGCAATCACAATGAAGTACTGTCTGCTTCCCAAACGAGAAAACCATTAAAATAAAAGAAGAAAAAATAGTACAAACGACAATTACATGGAGACAGTTTCATGTTTGATCATCTTTCAGGGTCAGGAATCGAGTCATCCGATGAAGGCACGAGTTGATTTGGCCTGATTTGTGCAACACCATTGTTCGAGTTGCAGATATCAGAAATCAGCAAAGACAGCCAGACAATGAGTGGGGTAGCAAACAGAACGAGACCAAAGGGCACCATCCATAGTTGTCTATTCGAAGGATGAAATTCGTACGCCCACCAACCTAGTATCAACCCCCCTGTCATGCTCACTAAAATTGACCCAAAGCAAGCTACCAATATCATCAAAATCCTCTGTACATCACCCTTTACCTCGTTTGTCCCCATCAAACTTCAACCCCATATATATATATATATATATATATATATATATATATATATTTATATATATGAATTCTGTGTTCCCCTGCAATTCGATTCCAGTGTTATATGTAGGAGCTCAAGTAACGTATGTATGCATATATATATATACATATATATATATACACGAGATCAAAATTGATAATTAACAAATAACATACCCAAAGTGCTGTTGCTGAAGATGAAGAAGGACAAGAGAGGCAGTGGCAGAGACAAAAATTATGGCGGAGGAGGAACGTAGCTGAGGAGAAGAAGCCGGGGAATAAGAGAGTGATTGTTGTGTGGGGTGGAGGAAGCTACTAGCCTACCACGCAGTTAAAGGGTATAAGAGACCCATGAGATGAGAGGGGCCTTGGTTGGATTCTGCAAGTCATACAAGTAATTCTGATTGTGTTATGCATCAGACGCACCTTTCTATCAAAGTTGTTATTTGTTAATTCCAATAAACACAGACTAGACATATATGATTTACGTCTCAGTATTCAACACCTACTGTAGCCAAGAGATTATCTGGTGGTAGATTATTTGATTTATTGTTTTTGTCATATGCATGCTTCGTTTATCATTGGTGGTTTCCAAACAAGGCTTGGCCTGTTGGGCCATAATCAATAGCCATTTAGGACAATCAAACTTTAATTCTGATTCAAAAGATTCAAGTGTTATCTTTTAGTAAACTGGATTTAAATATTTAATCTAGGAACCATGTAGCTGGATAGGTGTGTAATTAAAAACCATTAGTCAGAGTCCAGAGAGTAGTCTACCTCCTCCTCCTGATTTAGCTAACCTGGTAAGTCCTCTACTTTATATTATAAGCTTTTTTAAACGTCTCAATTTGAAGACTTTTGGTTGCGTACGTACTACTACTCTCTAATCAGGAGGCAACTTCTGATCATGAACCATACGTACGTACCCAGGGACAGCGTGTAATGCATGTTAACCAAAATGTTTTTAAAGTGTAAAATAATAAGAGTTAATGGCTTCCAAAACCCAACATTAACACAGATGTAAAAAAAACAAAAGAAAGTCTAAAATATATCAAGAGCTGGCTTGTTAAAATACCTTTGCAAGTCACTAAATTTGTTAATACCTTAGTATATATATATATATATATTATTAACTAACCAGACGAAGTTTACAACATCATGAAAATGATCATTTTGTGATAAAAGTACTCACATATGGTAGGAAACCAAACAAACAGAAAACACCGCAAATAATTGTTTATATCTAACTAGCTTGTCAGCTAGCCGATAGACGGCTATTTATTTTGTGGGACTTGAGGTTTTGGTAGAACTAGAGAGATTAAAGATCCATTAGGCCCGTTTGGACTATTTCCACTGCCAGGCTGCATATAGAAACCCGTCCAGAGCAACAGACCCAACAAGCTAAGTTGGGCTAAAACAAAATTCAAATCCACCTAAACTAAATCACCGTATCCACTTGATGATTCCGGCGTTACAAAAATATTTCCTCAATCCTAATGAGGTGGACAGAGTTCAAGAATTCCTTGTCACGTCAGTGATAGTTACAGGACAAACCATACATGGAGGGGGTATACACGTAAATGCATATAGAGTATCCTTGTGGTGAAGTTGGCAACCCCTTTGCCCACCTTTGTCTCGACGTAATTGTCACCCTTAATTATAACCACATTATTGCCTTCAAGCTGTTGACAAAAATTTACACTTCCGTGGGAAGAATGTTTATAGGATTACTACTACTTTTGAATCCCAAAACATATGAAAAGCCAAAATCATCTAAGAAAATGGTAAGAACTAAGAATGGGTTTTGGTCTTTGTGGAGAGCTGAACAGCTTGCGAGAAGGGACAGCCACAGGGGCTGCAAAAACGGCAAGTCGTGTATTTTCAACATAGCTTTGAAATTTTAGCTAGTCATGACCAACAATCCAAATAAACCCAAATAAACATACAGCAATAAGCCGCATTATAACTGGTTTTAAGAGTGTAATGAAGTGACTAGCCAACAATAATTCAATTATAGAGTCCCTATCGCTCATCATAATTTGTGGACACAGTTCCACCATTCCACGTTGGTGATAGTTACAGGATAACTCATAGACGGAAGTGGGTATTAATGTAAAATGACGAGATTGAAATTTGTGTGGGTATTTCGTAGTATTGGATCTTGTCAAGTCAACCAATAAAATAATAACGATCAAAAGTATCCACGTAGCAACTCTGTGGAGGAATGTCCTTTGGACGTTCTCAATTATTGCATGCCATGCCACTCCCTTGTGTCCATGTGCGTGGTTTCTCACTCCTACGTAATTACCATTCTGGTCACGCTCACAATTATATAATTGACCTCAATCTGTTCATAAATTTACACTTGTGGTTGGGCAGACCTTGGCCGTATTCATCTTTCCCTTCATGCAAAAGACAGGAAAGGCCATTGCCGTTGAATAGGGATTAGACAAGGGTAAGTTGGTCATTCCGTTGAAACTAGGCAGTGGGTGCCATTTTAATAGGATAAATAATGCAGGTTGGTTTTGGGAAAAACACCGCAAAATAATAATAATAATAATTGACAACATACTGATTACGACGAAGAAGCGTAGGCAGCCAATAAATAATTGAAGACAGATACAGATAAGTGTGACTAATTGGGACCCGCAACATCATCCTGGCAATGCCCCACACGGTCTGTACGCAAAAAATGGCAGAACAAAACAAGACCAACCTATCTTCCGCCTTCGCCATTAAAGCGCTGCTTAATCCTCTCTGCATGTGTTTGGGGAAGACGCAGAGACAAGCACTTGGATCCAACTGTACATATTGGCCACAGACAAAGCCACAGGATTTCACGTAGCTAGGCGGGAAGAGAATGAACACGAAATCGAGGCCGGTCACTAGAACTCGTGTAGGGAAGTACGAACTGGGTAAGACCCTTGGAGAGGGCAGCTTTGCGAAGGTCAAGTACGCCAAGAACGTCGAAACTGGCGATTCCGTCGCTGTCAAAATTCTCGACCGCGATCAAGTCCTCCGCCACAAAATGGTCGAACAGGTGCTGCTGCTAATCCTGCTCTATGCTTCGTGTTCATTATATGTGTGTGCCGTGTGCGTCTCAGTTTCAGTTTGTTTATTGGGACTTGCATAACAAAACCTACGACTGATGATGTTAGTGGAACCCACGTTGTTGTTTTACTTTCTACCTTGAAGAAAGGGTGTAACAGATTGGTTAGATATTGATTGGATTTGATGGTAATCTAAAATTATATATGATTTAATTATATATTTTGAAAGTTTTTGATTTTTCATTCCTGATACACAGTTATATTCAAAACCAAGGATTAACTGCTTAATAATGCTGAGGCGAAAGTACTTGGGCATGGTTTTCACTGTTTTGGGTGTTCTCTTTGTTTACGCCGCTAAATCATTATATCTTAGCATCTATGCGCGTCTGCTGCAACAGCAGCTTTTTCATATCATGTCATAACCACTGTTGAAAATTCATAAGTCGTAGTGAAAAGTATTATTATTTATTTTACTTTTTTTGTAATATGAATTTACAAATGTGTAAAATGTTTTAACCATTTCAGTGACATAAAATAATATTACTTATGATTTCATACAATATATTTAAACACGTGCGATATGGATCTGTTCTGTTTCTCTGTTTCTTTAGAGTGTCCGAATATTGTACGGGAATTAAATGAATAGTGTTTTAGCGGTAAACCAAGAAATAGAATGAATATATTGATGACATCTTTTCTTCGATAATTGTATTGGCAGATTAAAAGAGAGATATCCACGATGAAGCTGATCAAACACCCAAATGTTTTGCATCTTTTTGAGGTATTATATGTACAGTCACTGGTATCTTATATATCTTTTACTAATAATTGGTAAAATGTTATAGCTGGTCTGGAGAATTTGAACGCAAAGAAGCCTACCCAATTGATTCTTATACAATTTTGTATATTTGATTTTAATCTACACGTCTTCTGTGCTTATGCATAGGTTATGGCAAGCAAAACAAAAATTTACATTGTTCTGGAGTTCGTGGATGGTGGGGAGCTTTTTGACAAAATTGTAAGTTGATCGTTGTTTAAAAGCGTGTGTTCAACGATTATGCAGTAAAAATTCCCTTATCCGCTCTTTGATTCTTAGGCCAAACATGGAAGGCTTAGAGAGGATGAAGCCAGATGTTACTTCCAGCAGCTAATTAATGCTGTGGACTACTGCCACAGTAGAGGCGTGTACCACAGAGACTTAAAGGTTTAGCAAAACTTCTCAACTTCACTGTTCGTAGGCTAATAGATATCAAATTGACTAGGATTTTTATGTGTATTAACTTAATATTTTGCATCTTTTGCAGCCTGAGAATCTTCTCCTAGACTCATATGGTGTACTTAAAGTTTCAGACTTTGGATTGAGTACATTTTCACAGCAAGTACGGGTGAGTATGGTTGGATTTAGATTTTAGAGTTTGGAATATGCGAACTATCTTTCACAGCAAGTACGGGTGAGTATGGTTGGATTTAGATTTTAGAGTTTGGAATATGCGAACTAGCTTTTAAATTGCTTTTTAGATCATCTGGTGAAATACAATCAGTCACTCTTTGATGCACACATAATGGACATATTATTGCTAAATTGCACACATAATAGCTGTAGTATTGCTAAAGGAGGAAGAAGATATTTTGAAGGCAAAGTATATGCAGACCTTATTCACATTCTTCTTGTTGCAGGGTGATGGGCTACTTCATACTGCATGTGGGACCCCAAATTATGTTGCTCCTGAGGTATCAGAATTGCTTTATGATTATAGGTGGATGAATTGGTATAGCTAGAGGTGTTAATTTCTCATATGTGATATTTTTTTGCATCAGGTGCTTAATGATAAAGGCTATGATGGCACATCATCTGATATTTGGTCTTGCGGGGTGATTCTCTTTGTACTTATGGCTGGTTACCTGCCTTTTGATGAGCCAAATCTTATGGCTTTGTATAAGAAGGTAAGTCTTTTCTGAGAAAGTACGTATAGCCTAATCCTATGTGATGTGAGTATCTTTATCAAACTAATGCATTATGCATACTAATATCAATTTCAGATCTGCAAGGCTGATTTCTCATGTCCTCCATGGTTTTCATCTGGTGCAAAGAAACTGATAAAACGCATCCTTGACCCAAACCCTCTTACAGTAAGCTTCAAAACCCTTTTCTGCTTTGAACTTCATTCTATGCTGTCTATTTCTCTACAACTATAATTGTTTGGTTGAACAATTAGATGAACATGAACATGTATAATCCTTAACATAGTGCATTAATATCTTAATGCATTCATTTCGTTGTTGCAAAATGATTAGCTTTTTTTTTTTTTTTTGGCAGCGAATAACCATTTCTGAAATCTTAGAAGATGAATGGTTCAAGAAAGGGCACAAACCAGCGCATTTTAAGGAGGAAGAGGATGTAAATCTTGATGATGTGGATGCTGTTTTCAATGACTCAAAGGTGAAAATTCTTGTTCAGAAGTCAATTAATTTCTCTCAATAGACCCTGACATGCAAATCATTTTACAGAAGACATCATGTATGCTTAGACAATTGAGTATTCACTTTCAATCAAATTTTAGCACTCGAAAGTTTTGTGTATGGCTACATCGAAACAAACAATTAAGTCAGCTTCAAATATAGTTATGAAAAGAGGTGCCACCATGAGTATTTATTTCTTTGTTAATTTT
Organism: Rhamnella rubrinervis; assembly: GCA_007844105.2. Classification (NCBI taxonomy): domain Eukaryota; kingdom Viridiplantae; phylum Streptophyta; class Magnoliopsida; order Rosales; family Rhamnaceae; genus Rhamnella; species Rhamnella rubrinervis. The sequence goes on from CM017584.2 coordinate 15,097,009, forward strand.
GCAGGAACATCTTGTAACAGAAAGGAAAGAAAAACCTGTATCAATGAATGCTTTTGAGCTTATTTCTAGGTCACAGGGTTTCAATCTTGAAAATTTGTTTGAGAAGCAGATGGTATGTATCTGTATCCTAAGATTTCTCTGTTTTCTGGTAATGAATTTCTCTGCATGAAATTTTTTACATATTCTCTTGCACACGTTAGATATTTTGTTGTGTGTCTAACTGACCCTGCAAAAACAACAATCTTCTAGGGTGTTCCATTTCTTTTTTTGGGATTCTGGGATCAAGTTTGTTGAATCAATCTTGTAGGTTTTTTAAACGTATCCCAAAGGTATTCTAACAATCAGATAAACTGAAAAGATCATGTTCTATAGAGGGATAGAAGCGGTTCTAGTTTTCGTACTTGTTATTGCAGGCTAATGATACGTTGTCCTCTTTTATCTTCAAATTATGTGCTATAGGGTCTTGTGAAGCGAGAAACTCGTTTCACTTCTCAGCGCCCTGCAAATGAAATTATGGACAAAATTGAGGAAGCTGCAAAGCCATTAGGCTTTAATGTTCGAAAGCAAAACTACAAGGTGATATAATCCTCTCTCATGCTATTTATTGATTTGTGATTATTAGTCTTATAAGAAAATTAGCTTTATGCGTTTTACCTTATATCTCCATTTCTTCCAATATCAATTGCAGATGAAGTTGCAAGGTGATAAAACTGGAAGGAAGGGTCACCTCTCAGTAGCTACTGAGGTACATTGACTAGTATTCTTTTGTGAAATGAACTATTCTTTCCATGATCTTCAAATGAAACTTGAAATCTATCACTGAAGGGTTAAAATGTACCTTGTCATGTTCTTGGTGTAATAGTTTCTTTTCATTTCAGGTATTTGAGGTGGCACCCTCCTTGCACATGGTAGAGCTCCGGAAAACTGGTGGTGACACACTGGAGTTTCATAAGGCATGTTATCATTTTTTTCACTTTTGCATTTGCAGTAGATAACAAAAAGAAAGGACTAGGAGATATATATTTTTAGTGTGGATATTGTTATTTTTAATTTTTTCCCCTTGTTTTCTCACAAATCTAAATGGAAGGTTTAGGTTAATTGTTTCAAATTAAAGGCCAAGTTTCAATATTTATTAATTTGGTGTCCCACTTCTCTGACTATGTGGCAGTTCTACAAAAGCTTCTCATCCGGTTTAAAAGATGTTGTGTGGAAAGCTGAGGGAAACACTGAAGAATTGAGGTGATCTCCCTCCCTCTCTGTTTTTCTCACACTCTCTCTCTGAGTTTATAGTTGATTAACTTTATACTCGTATGTGCAGGTCTTGAGCAAGAAGTTACCATTTTGGGTTACATTTCTTCATTCATTCTTTCTGAATTGTTTAGGACTATTTTGGATTTAATTCCTTGTACTCCTGTACATTTTAAAATTGAATGGTGGTCCGTGGAAGACATAAAGATGCTGGGAAGGCATGTATCGGTTAGCAGTTAATCCATGTAGTTGGACGAAGTAGCTAGCTGAATATCAAATGAAACCCTCATAATTACTGAGGGCATACTCTTCTTGTCAGTTCCAATTATAGATTTTTAGCAAATCGATTACAGTTGGTAAAATCATCCAGGAAGATGTAATTTAAGTAGAGATGCTCTCTTAGTATTCCGTGTGATTTTTATAAGAGATCTTTGGGTTGTAACGCCATATGCAGAGAGCAAATCTCAAATTTTTGTACTTCCATTTTCCCTTTTAAGGTTCCGAATCCTTGGTCCCTGTATGTTTCCTGAGCTCAATGCCAAAATATCCTTCAAAATTGCAAAAGGGTATAACAATATGATATCAATATAACAAATTAAAGAAAGAAAACTGTATACATAGGCTATTGATTTAAGTGCTGCATAAAGCTAGTGAAGAGGCCTGGGAATGCTAATCTGGTAAATAAAGATTTGGCTAAGGGAGCTGTGATGGTTGAGATCAGTTTCTTTCCACCTTCACAAACTTGTATGAGATGACAAATTAATAAAAAAAAAAAAAAAAATCTTGAAATTGAGAACAATGGTCTCATGCAATTGTTTATAATTATAATAATTATTATGTTTGGTTACAGGTAAGTTATGTGGAGGAACAATATTTGGAAGCCAAATAATATAGCAGAAATGTGCGGCTGAGCGATGTCTGTGGGATTGCTACTTGCTATCGTTTTCATCACAGGAAAACGTAATCGCAATATTGGTGTCTATCGCAATTCATAACCCGATTGAGTAACAGACACACATGTATATATGATATATATACATATTATTGTTATCCAATTAATGCACAAGTTGCGCAGTTTTCGTCTGCTTTCCATGGCGTTCCATAATTATAACAATTTTAATTGGTTGGTTTATATGGAGGGCATATACGTACACATTACAATATATATATATATATATATATATGCTACACGATGAGAGAAGGACGTATGTACGATGAAAAACTGAGATTTTAGTGTTAGTCGTGTTGAGCATCACAGATATACGAGTCGCTCATACCAAACAATTCTTTACCCGCAACTCTACTCGATGAATACTAATTCCTTGTATACACGGAGTGATACAATAACTTCTTCCTATTCACTCTTTCTTATAATCAAACATACACTTGTTAACAAGTTTCCAATAATTGAAGACAACCAGGTGCTTAATTATTAATATATACCTACTACACGATGTGATTCAGTTTTATGGTTAAACATGCAGGACAGCTTGACGCTTGAGAATTTTAATTAAAGTGGTCCACAAGTCTTTGTATACTTGGGTGAAAACACTAAGCAAGCACACGTCTTAGAGTAAATTTATATATTATATATATATATATATAGTATAAAAGCTATGAATATTTAATCCCAATAAACATCCCATGTTCACTGAAAAATCCAGAAATACAAAATTAAGACGAGCACCGACAAACCATGAACCTGATCCCTAGGCTCCAGCTAGAGTAGAAGAATGAGGACCCACAGATCACCCTTCCCAAGTACTCACATTCACTTCATCGACATCGGATGGATGATGATCGTTATTGATTGAGAGTAGTTTGCGGTTAGCAGGTAAGAGTGTGTGTGAATGCGACCCTTTTTTCAAATTGCAATTACTTTATGGTATCGTTTTTTTTTACTTTATGGTATCGTGACCACAGGTTGTATATAGCATATGATGTCTTCTGTGCTATAGTACTGGAATTGAAAAAGGCCACATTTTCACACTCTGCAGTAAGTACTAAGTAGCAGTGTAGTGCAACTCCTACCAATACAAAAAGGAGCATTAATTGATACCTCCCCAAAGCTACTTGCTTAATGATTGGGAATAGTAGATAGTTCTTCGCTTCGTATATGCGTAGGAATTAACATGGGGTGGTGGGGGTTCTTGTATATTTGTTTTCTCGTATACAATTTCTTCTTCTTCTTTTTAACAATTTTTGTTATTATTATAAAAAAAATACTCTATCATTTAAAAAAAAAGAAAAAGAAATTTGATTTCACAATTATTGTCATATTATTTTTAGAGCTTACACTCAAAACTAATTTAGAACCTGGTTTAGAACTGTTTTTTCTTAATAAAAAAGTATTTTTAAAAAATATTTTTTTTAAAAAAAAAGCAGTTTAAAATATATTTGGCAAAAAAATTTTAAAACACTTTTTTTTTTTATAAAAAAACACTTTTTAAGAATCGCCTTATAGGTGCTTCTCTAAAAAAGTACTTTTTCAAACATTATTAAATATTTTTAAAGTATTTTTTTATAACTTTCCATTAAATATAAAATATTTTATCGTTAAAGTGTTTTTTAACTAAAGTGCTTAAATAAAAAATACTTTTGAAAAAAAAAAAACTATTTACATAAACAGTTCCAAATAGACCCTTATCATAATTAATTATAAGATAATTCAGTAACAAAGGCAGTTAATATGAAGAAAATGAAATTGAGTACTTTTCCATTTTTTTTATTTTTTTTTGAAAAGAAAATACATCAATAAATACTTATGATAATTAAAATGAATATTGATAATATATAGATGGTTGCGAAGTCTCTCTTTCGTCAAAAGAAAGGGAATTTCTTAGGTCAATTTCTGATCTCAATATCAATTATATAAGTATACTGATTGACCTTAGTGGCCAAGTCATGCAATTAGCTCACGAAAATGACAAATAATATAATACCGACAGTGTACTTGGCTCGTTTCCCTCTCTTAATCTAATCTAATGACAAATAGCCCGCTGGTTTTCTCCTATCATCACCCAAGATCCTTCTTCAGACCCATTTACTAATTCCATTATTTTTGGCAAAATTAATTCTATTTTATTTGATATAATTAAATCAATTTGCATATTCATGGCAAAAAAAAAAAGCAACAGCCGACATAAATGGAGCGGATAATTATATAAGATAATAAAAAAATTTAAATTTTTTTTGACTGTTTAAGTATTAGCTAGTCACGTCTATATCCCAGGAATATCACGTCTATATCCAGCAATATCAGAGTAGTGATTCGAATAAGATTTTTTTTTGGCATACATGTATGTATATATATATATATATATGGATCGATGAGTTTCTCGTTGTTTCATTATAGGTTAGTGGTCCATTCATAACAAGATTTTATTAAATTGTTGACGTTAATTTGGTTCAAATAATTTTTTATATATATAAATTTTATAATTTCATAAGCCACTTAGTAATATATTAGTAGATGAGACTAATAAACGGGATACCATCTATTTATATCTTACTATATGGATTATAAAATTGCTCAATCCAATACTAAATAGCTGTACTCGTTTGGTATGGCCAATAAGCTTACATTATTTTCTTAATTATAATATCGGGCTTTTTTTTTTTTTTGTATAGTATCGGGATTTTGAAGTTTGGTGTAATTTTGAGCTAATTTATGGACTAAATTGCAACAAGGCAGACAATAATTTGTCATGTGTTTCAATCAACCATATGCCATGCGAAACAATTTCCATTAAAATTAATGCATGCAGTTGAATGTAATTAAATACCACGCACGTGCCACAATCCTGTCAACACTAATATTAGCATAGTACTTAGTTGGTACTGGAAGCTTCAAATTTTCAAATTTGTTTGTGGTGTGTGCCCGTATAACACTGATATTGAACATGCAAATCCATGGTGGTTACAATTTTTTGGGGCATGCTTTGATTATTATCATTAATTGCAGATTAGAAGCCGATCAAGTCCACCAATCTCATCCATGAAACCCACAAAATTGAAATCTGGCTGTTTGATTTGCTTCAAATCTCAGTTTTTAATCAAATTAATTTAGTACCCACACACACACACACACACACATATATATATATATATATATATATAACTGCTCTTCCAAACTACGTAGCTAATCTCATAATACATATAAATATAAATTTTATAAACAATGCTAATTGATAAGCGGTGTATTAAGTCCTCATCAATCGATAATGGTATTAGTAGAACTAATACTGAATTCTTCACCATGAATTGGATAATTAATAGAATGCCATCTGAATTCCAAAAACAATTGGAGTTTGACTAGGAATTAAAAGCTATTTAACACATATAGGTGCTGTTTACAAAGTGTGTGTGTATATATGGGAAACTGAATGCTAACTCCAATTATCAAAGTGAAGGAGAAGTCAACTTTCCAATTAGACTAAAAAAGGTTCTTTACTAGTTGGAAATTAACAATTGCTCATGTTGAAGAATTGTTTAAATTGGTAATAATGAACTCTATACTAAAATGAGCTTTGAGTTGGGAACCAAGCACATGCCAAAAGTCATGGCTGGTTTAGCATTATATTGGTTTAGTTTTTGCGCAAATATGTCGCGGTTTCTTTTTGGACAGGGTCAGCGGCTACCTTGTTTGACTTTTCCTCCATTTATTAATCCTTAAATGGCTAGTCACCAACACCCACCGACCATTGCATACTTTTCCTGTAGATAACCTCTCTTCCTGAATTTCCCATTTCCTGTAACGCAGGCAGAGATGGTGGACCCTCCCTAAATTTCTTAATATTTTCATGGGGTGAAAAGTGAAAAGTGATAAGTGAAAAGTGAAAAATGAGAGCAATTTTGATTAAGAATATTATTGTGCATCTCTAGTATGGGGACGGAGAATTAATATAGGTCGCTTAGGTGAACAAGAACAAAACTTCCCAAAACCAGAAACGGGGTTTACGTTTTGTAAACCCAAATAAGAAAAAGAAAGAATAGTTTAAAGCAATTTAATTTTGAGGATTAAATACGTATCCACATGTAACACCATGTCACATGGTGGTTGAGCTACATATCCATCCATCCATACCTCCCGGGAAGGGGAACTACTCGCCATTAATTCCAAGAATACCACTTCCCAGCTTTCTTCTACATAATACTCTTAGGCCTAGCGGTCTACCTTCTCCATTCCTTTAGGTTAAATATATCTCTCTCTCTCTCTCGCTCTCTCGCTCTCACCCACAAAAACCAACTGTTTCTAGGCGTGTAGGGCTCGCTTTCTTTCCTGATATGTTGGGTATTTGTAGTTGAGCTTCTTATCAACTTTGGTATCTTTCTTTATAAATTGGCGACACCCCCACAATATTGTTTAGATAGAGCTAGCAAAACACAACCCCATAAAGCACACAGACAGAAGGCCACAATAGAGAAAGAAAAAGATAGAATGGATAGTATAGAAATGGATAAGGAGAGATTGACAGCGCAGATGGACTTCAAGGACTCCTCGTCGGCCGTCATCAAAATCCGGCGACGTTTGCCTGATTTCTTACAGTCCGTGAAGCTCAAATACGTCAAGCTTGGCTATGGCTATTCATGCAACCCAGCAACCATTTTCATGTTTCTACTAATCGTGCCTCTATTATTTTCCATAGTCGTTCAGCTCACTGGCCTTGAACTCAACCGGCTTTCTGAGTTATGGACCAACCAAGCCGTCCGACTCCAAAGCATTGACGCCGCCACAAGACTTTTCTGTTCAGCGGTATTGCTCTTCCTCTTTGGCCTCTACTGGGCCAGGCGGTCCAGACCGGTTTACCTCGTCGACTTTGCATGTTACAAACCGGAAGACGAACGCAAAATGTCGGTCGAGTCGTTCCTAAATATGACCGAAGAAAACGGCGCATTCGCCGAGGAAACCGTTCAGTTCCAGAAACGGATATCGACCCGGTCCGGTCTAGGCGACGAGACTTACTTACCTCGAGGAATTACGTCACGACCCCCAAAGTTAAACATGGAAGAGGCCCGGTCCGAAGCCGAGTCGGTTATGTTTGGTGCATTGGACTCGCTTTTCCTCAAAACCGGAGTCAAACCGTCAGACATTGGAATACTAATCGTCAACTGTAGCTTATTCAATCCAACCCCATCACTCTCCTCCATGATCGTAAACCACTACAAGCTTCGAACCGACATTAAGAGCTACAACCTCGGCGGCATGGGATGCAGCGCAGGCCTTATCTCCATTGACCTTGCTAAAGACCTTCTCAGAGCTAACCCAAACACATACGCAGTGGTGGTGAGCACTGAGAACATTACCTTGAATTGGTACTTCGGAAACGACCGCTCTATGCTGCTCTGTAATTGTATCTTTCGCATGGGTGGCGCTGCGGTGCTCTTGTCCAACAGGACTCGGGACAGAAGACGATCTAAGTACGAGCTCGTTCACACAGTTCGTACCCACAAAGGAGCGGACGACAGAAACTACAAGTGCGTGTACCAGAGAGAGGACGAGAAAGGTACAGTTGGGGTGTCGCTGGCGAGAGAGCTCATGGCGGTGGCAGGAGATGCATTGAAGACGAACATTACGACTCTGGGGCCTCTGGTTTTACCTTTGTCTGAACAAATTCTCTTCTTCTTGACGTTGATTGGGAGGAAGGTGTTTAACTCAAAAGTGAAACCGTACATACCAGATTTCAAACTAGCTTTCGAACATTTCTGCATACATGCAGGTGGGAGGGCTGTGCTGGACGAGTTGCAAAAGAACATGCAACTCAGTGAGTGGCACATGGAGCCCTCCAGGATGACTCTTCACCGGTTCGGGAACACGTCCAGTAGCTCCCTCTGGTACGAGCTGGCATATACGGAGGCGAAGGGTCGGGTTTCAAGGGGCGACCGGGTCTGGCAGATAGCTTTCGGGTCGGGTTTCAAGTGTAACAGTGCGGTTTGGAGAGCGCTGAGGGCCGTTCCCGTTGGTGGGTGTCCCGGGAACCCCTGGAATGATTCAATTGATAGGTACCCAGTTAAAATCTCTGTTGCTTAGGCTGTAAACGTGGCAATATGCAATTGGCGGGTGATGTCCATGTGGAACACACGTGGCTATGTGGTCTTTCTTTTTTCTTTTTCTTTTTTTCTTTATATTAATGAATTTAATATTTTATTAATTAAATTATGTGAGGTATGACTTGTGTAATACTGGTCAAACTATATATAATATTTAGTATCCATAGAAATAATTTTTTTAAAGGACAAAAAAAAAGGAGCTCAATTGAATCAATAATGGCTATTCTGTTTTGCAATTATACAAAGGAAAAAAAAAAGTTAAGGATGTAATGGTTTGGAAGGAAGGCATTATTGGTGTATGTTCTTGTGAAACGCATTTGATAATAACGAAGAAGACGAGAAAAAACATGCAGAATATTGGTACAGAGATGTAATTGTCCAAATTGGATGGCAATATGTAAAATTGGTTCGTGAAAAAAACAAAAATAATCAATGAACATAAAGGTACAAATATGTATATATGCAGTGAATAGAGTGGTCATCGCTGCCAGGGGACCCACCGCCAGAGAAAGATCCAGTGGCAAAGACAAAAGTAAGCAAGTGATATCATTGATGCCGTAAGACCTAAAACAGAGGTTTTTTTTTTTTTTCTTGATGTTATTATTAATAATTAGTTCATCTTTATGAGCGTTTCACAGCCAGCAATATTTCCAACTGCAAGTGTGTTTAATTGGGAGCATGAATAAATGCGTGATGATTTGCCAACGAACATGAACTGCAAACGTACATGTTATGGACTCGTAACCAAAGGCAGCTACCCCATCGCTGACCACCTCGGCATTAAAGAGATTTAATCACTTCAATTTCTTTTCATTTCATATTATTAATTTTCTATGTTAAATGTCATACAGTGTTTCAAAAGGTGCCGTCTACATCCGTCTAAATGAAATGTTTAAAACACATTTCGTATTAGAAAAAAATTTAACAAAAATTGTCAACCCTGTATTTATTGGCTAGGCGTCGTAAAGGTTGGATCTTTCATTCAAATATTTTTTTTTTCTAAAGATTAAGTTTAAAAGAATTAACATTAATTTATAGAAAATAAAAATAATTAGAATACGATGATATCTAAATTATATAAAAATTTAAAAAGTATTAAGTAATTGTATATTTATAGTATATATGATTTGAAATTAATTTTTTTTTAAAAATTTAAAAAGTATAAAGCTTTTATAAATATATATAATTATGTATTTATTAATTTGTATTAATTATATATATGTATATATATATTGATGATATAAATTTTGACTTTTAAATATAATTATTTTTTTATTTAATAATTTTATAATAATTAAAATAATAATACAATAGTAAAATGTGTTTTAATATCTAAATTTGTAAGATTTTAGATTTGATCTTGCCATAGGACACCTAATGCCTTACACCAATATCATCATTTTGTCATCTCCCCTTACCCATAATACATCTCACCATATTCCACATTGATTTTCTTAGCAAACAATTAGCATTAGAAGATTCAATTCCTTAATTTCAAAACCCAGACTTAATTATTTAATGTTTTATATTCAATTGTTACAATTATGAAACCAAAATGATGTTTAGAACTCTCAACATTTCCAATAAGATGGCAATTTGACGTAGCCTATCCCACCCCGTATGAGTTCTGTCACTCTTCAATTTATTCTTTTAATTCCAATCTCTTACTCTCGTCTATTGCTTTTTCACTCACGTCAACAGCGACGATCAGTCTGCAACCTCCCCTGCTTCTCGAACAACTTTAATTGGGGGGAATATTTAGAACAACTTTCAATTTATGCTTACTAGTGTGTAATGTACGTTGTTATTTACCTTCACCGATTTTATTTGTTAACTATATTATATAATTATGTAATGTAATATTTATTAGTTATTGTAGTTTATTTTTAAAAATATTATATGTAAGAAAAATTATTTATATATATATATATATTATTTTGGATATACAAATATTAATATTAAAAAAATAAAAAACCAAAAATATGTAGCAAAGATCCCCGTTACCCTACCGCCTCATATAAATAGGGATGGCAGTGTATAAAAATCACAGCGGGCCGAGTACGGGGGAGGGACAGCCTGCCCCATTGCCGGCCCTTTTTCAACAACCAATGAAAAAGTAGTCCCTCCCCACTGCCGTTGCTTTTTTCAACAACCAATGAAAAAGTATCAGACAATAACAAATCCTTATACTGAAAATAAAGCATGAAAAACATGGCAAAAAAATGGCTGTGAGAATCAAAAATTGACTTGCTTTTAACATGCACTGGGGTTGTAACTTAGAAAAAAAAAAAAAAGGTCGGTTGTTCTATTATATTTATTTATAAAAATTATTATTTAAATTTTAATAAATTTTTTATTGTCTTTGGTGGTGGTGTGCTCAATTTATTTAAAATACCAGGTGAAGGATTATAAAATTAAAATAATAAAAATAAACTATTCAACAATAGCTATTAATAAAATTTTAAACTGATAAAATTCACACCGAATTTTTTTTATTTAAAAAAACTGCTTTTAACATTTTTCTCACAATATTATACAAAACAATGATCAATATCCTTCTCACATTTGCTTTGTATAAAAAATTTAAGTTTAACTTCATTGGGCCGCCTTTTAATCAGTCCAGCTGTGAGGCCCTCATGTGCGGGGCTGAATAAGGCCTGCTAACATAAAAACAAAGTCATTAAAACGAGCCGAAAACCAAATCAGCAAATATCAATCGTAAGCATGTGGATGTGGGCAGTGTCATGCGTGTCCCAACCCATACCATACCATAGCCACCCTCTGATCCCCAGAATACGGCACAGGCCCCCTCTTTGCCTCGCTGTCTCCGCCAATTCTCAGCCACCAGGCCAAGACATCGGAGGCTTAGGCCACACTATCCTTACAGCTATCGACTCCAACACCAAACCCACCATTCCAATTCCAAACCCGGATGATGAAGAAGATGGTAGGCAGATTAGTGGGTCAGATGTGCTTTGGGCTCTGCAGAAAGCAGCTGCTCACAAGAAGAAAAAGAAAAAGAATAAGAAGAAGATGAACAAAATTAGAAAAGGACCGTCGTCTCAGGATGAAGAGGTTGCCATGGATTATAGTAATATTCGGCCTCTATGCATTAAGAGCGATTGGGGTGGCAGATTGGACGAGTTGGAGAAGCGTCTTCAGGAGCTTTCTGAGACTATATAATTTTAAACCCACCACCACCGCACAATCTTATTAATTTTTTTTTTACATTAATCTTTACTCGGGCGCATTTGGGCGTGTATGTTCTGGTAGTAACAGTTTTTCCTTTTAAATTTAATTTAATAGTACGTAACCTTTTCTCTCGCGGTTACATGCATGTTCAGTAAACGGGTCCAAAGAAGCATAACACTTCGTATAGCAGTTTTTCTGAGCAACAAAAATGTGCTAACAGTACAGGAATTTGTATTCTCTCGAGTCTTCAAGCCTTCAGGAGAAAATACTTTTTTTACAAAGAGGGAAATAAGGAAGGGATGATAAATAATAATTGTACTTGAATGCGAAATTTCATTCGGTAGAACAGGAACAAGGTTGGAATTCCTTTTCTAACGGTGTCAATTAAAAGTGTCAAGACAAAGCATTACAAGCACATAAGTTGATACATAAAGATCCTTCTAAACTGTCAAATCATTTCTAAGAGCACTGAGAGACACCACCATGTTATATATCTCATTTTCCTAAATCTAACAGCCCCTTTGTCAGTTTTTTTGGCCTCTTCGGAAAGGGGTTATTTTGCTTGAAGCGATTGGTCATCCAACCGCAGCATTCCTCGTGTTTTACCAAAGCAAAAAACAAGCTTCTCTCCAGTTGGCTAGCTCTCCTAATAGGGTCTGTATCTCCTGCTACGATTGCTTTCATCACTGCCGCTACCTCCACCTCTTCCTGGCTGTCCATTTGGTCCATTACTCCGGTCAATTCTCCGAGGCCGAGGGTGTGGCATTTGTACACCCGGCTGCTGTCTGCACAATCCCAAATAGCTTAAGAACCCTTCTGAAAATGGAAAATTAGTGTTGAGAACATTTAATACTTACAGAACATAGCCAATTCGACCATCTGGTAGCACCATTGGCACCATGTGCATTCCTGCTGGCATTGGCCCTCTACCGTATATCATTGGCTGCATTATATAGATGACGGAAAATTAGACCCACTGAAGGAAGTAGTCAAGACTGAAGACAGTAAGACCAATACAGAACCAGTGCCTGTTACCTGCTGAAAACTCGCAGCACCACTGTACCCACCCCCGAGAGAACCATATGGATTTCCAGCAAAACCACCATACCCATGGTGCGGAAGATGGTTTGGATGAGGCCCGGTGTTATAAGGATAAGGTCCATCAGATTTTTTCTCTGTCTGAGGCTTGGCAAGAACAACCTCTAGGACTTGGCCTGCGATTCAAATTACCTTGAATACATCACTTGTAAAAAACCAACAGGCTTTCATTGTAAACCAACCCATGACTCTTACAATGGCTTAAGACCATGTTGATGATAAAATAAACAATAAGATTCAGCACTCAAGTCAGGACATTACCTCTATTCTATAACTATATCTAGAACAAAAATGCAAATTTTCATGGGGATAAACTGCAAGTGTAAATATTCATAATGCATAAAAGTTTCCTGCTACTAAATTAGGAATAACTTGAAACTTAAAATTTCAAACAACCAAATAAGTACCATCAATTTCATATTTCTCTGTATCTTTGACAGCCTTGAGTGCGCTTGATCTTTCAGCATAATGGACGAACCCAAAATCCCGTTTGCCTTGCCCGCCTTTGCCAGGTGGCATTACCACTTTTGTCACTTCCCCATGGCGCTGGAATAGTTCCTTCAGTTGTTCAGTGGTGGTGTTCTCAGGTATGCTTTTCACATACAGAGCCTTCACCTGAGAATCCAAAAGTAAGTGGACACATTTTGATAAGACTTAACAGCCTATAAATATGAAGTGCCTGCAGGTCATGCAATGTACAGTACAACATCTAACACAGTTCTATAGAGGTAGCAGTTATCAACTTTAGATATGTTCCTTATAACTGGATATGGCAATTGCATTTTATAAGATAATTGGATATCAAGCTTTCCACACAATATGTGAAGTTGTGAACGAACATACGGCTATGAAGAAGTTATAATTAAGAACATAACATGTAGGATTGTATGAACTAGGTTGCACTTTTACGTATTCTTACAAGTTAGCTGATTGTTTGCACTGGTGTTATCATATCCTTGCTAAATGCTACTAAAATTTCATCAATTTCTTATCTCGATATAGAGTTTTAATCTTTAAAACTCTACTTCACTCAGTATCTAGCATTCCTCTTACATTATACATCAATAAGAACATAGCTACCACGAAACAAGTTTATAGATTAAGCTACACAAGAAAGAAAAAGTTGATAAGAAAGTCAAGAATCTATTTTACTCTCCTTTTAGTTGGAGTTTACCTGAGCTGCAGCTGAATGATCTGATGTACTTTTTGGATCAGCCCAGGTGACAGTTGGGGTGTTACCATCCAACTTAAAGTTTGAACTAGACATCTTTTGTCTTGAATAATCAGCACAGGCATTATTGTAATACAAAACAAAAGCAAAACCACGGTTTCGACTCGCATTTTGAGGATCCTGAGTAAATCCAGAGGCAGCGACACCACCAATGTTAGTCCTTAAAACCATTATTCTCTGTAGAAGTTTAACAATAAAATTCAAAAAATAAAAAGAGGGCCACCTTGATGAGCTCAATGTTTTCAACTCCAGGACCAACCTCATCGACAACTTTCCGAAACTCATTCTCTGTCCAGCTCTTTGGAATATTACCAATAAACAATCTGTGTTTGGTTTCGGAAAGTGAACATCTTAAGGTTTTACCCTGCAAAAAAGAAATATACTCAAGATAAACACCAAGCTGGACCACTATCAGAAGCCAGGAAAAAAAAAACGGTAGTGGCAGTTACTTAAACTCCAAGCTGCTACAAACATGTTCATGAATTTTCAACGAACAAGAAGATAAATCATCAACAAGCACCACGATTACCTTGAATACTTTACCATGAAACTCCTCAATGGCCCTTTGTGCAACCTCTTTCGTTTTGAATGCTATAAAAGCATAACCCTTGCTTTCACCAGTGTCTCTATCTTTCATTACTCTTATCTGCAAAATATTACAGAATCAAATTCTCATTTAAAATCTAAACATCCATCACCCCCGAGCCCAAAACAAAAGGCTTGTCACCAGCACAAAAGGTCACAGTTCAGACCTCTAGAATATCACCTATAGCATCGCATAAATCCCCCAAATCTTCTTCTGAGACGTCTCGAGGGAGTCCACCAATGAAAACTTCGGATCCATGGGGCGGAAGGGCAAGAAGTTGATCGTGCTTCTCTTTTTCATGTTCATCAACTGAAGCAGCAGGCTTCTCATCTTCTTCCGCAGACTCAGGGTCATTGTGGCTTCCTTCTGCATCTGGTGAATGGTCTTTTCCACTGACCCCAATCATTGAATCTTCATGTACTTCTTCAGCATTCTCTTCAACATTTTCATCACCAGCTCCTTCATCCCCATCTTCGTCTATTTGTTCTTCAACGTCATCATCCATCTCTTCCATATAATTGTCCTCATCAAGGTCCACCCGGTCCTCAACTTCTGCACCTTCTGCCATGACTACTTCACGTCCAAACTTTTGACATCCAATGAATCATCCAGTCTGCACCTAAATCACCTGCAGGCCAGCACGAAAGGCAATGCCTGACACAATGAGATTTTCATAGAAGAAATACATAGATACTGGTGAATAATGAAGAGAAACAGAGCTAACATGAACTTTTGATAGGGAAAAAAAAAATTCCTTATTGTTTTAGCAACATAAAAAGGTGAAAGAAATGCCAATAAGACTTCCACAACGTTATAAGAAACATCAAAGTCGAGAAAATTCACCACCTTTCCCCCTTGTCCCATTTTTGATGCTGAGAAACTGTTCATGGGATGTCACAACAACCAGTCCAACCAGACTATTTAAAGACCCAAAATTTATTTTTCACAAGGCTCGGATGCGACCAACTTAAAATTTTCTTTTTACCATTTTTCTTCTTATACGAGTATCAGAACAAATAAAAAAGAAAATTTAGCCAAAAATCCTGCAATTGAGGACCATCCTTCAAAATATTATCGAATTAAAAGAAATTGAGATAACAATTTTCTATAAATTCTATTAAAAAAAGAAAGAAAGAAAGAAAGAAAGAAAGAAAGGAGTGTGATGCCGGAAAATAATTTCTACAATGTAATTAGAGGCCAAGGATATTATAGTAAGCAACACACCTAAGTTTAAAGGAGTTAACAGAATCCTTCAATCAAAATAGAAGAATCCCACAAGTGAAATTCTGACAAACAGAAAAACCCCGAAAAGGTTTTACAATTAGTTGCCTCCCAGAGAAAAGCAGAAGACGAAACCCAAAAACCTAAAAAAAAAAAAGCCCTGATAGAAAGTATATTAAAATCAGTCCTCAACCCTGTTCGAAAAAAAACTACCCAAGCTATAAAAAATTAACAATTAGCATAGCGACGAAGGGACAGCGAAACTAGAACCAGGCAATCAGAAGGAAGAAATCCATAAAACAAAACAAGGAAATATTAAACTGAAAGTTAAAGAGATTTGGAGGTATCAATGCTAATAAAGAAAATGGGGCAAGGCAATTTTGACACAGAAAAGTGAAAGCAGAACAGAAATCAGAAGGAATAGGAGTGAACCTCCACATACCAGTGGTGCAACTTGGTGGGCAGAGATTTGGTTTTTGGCTTTCGGGTCTGATGCCTTCGTCACAGCTATCACTCCGTTTAGGAGAAAGCCGAAAGAGCTGTATGGGTGTGGGCGGGTTTGTGGGCGGGTTGTGTTGTTATCCGACGAGTCCACCCCCAATTTGGGTTTTGTTACCGCACAGCTCTCCTCTGCTGTGCCTGCCTGGTTTGTTTTACATCCAATCAGCATTCACCACGTTACTGCCATGTCATTGCTTCATTATTATTATTATTATTATTAAGATTTTGTAGTGTAGTATGCTTGACCATATTCCACATTCTCAAATCAAAACAACAAAATATTCTTGAATGGATTCATTCTGAAAATTAACTTTCAATGACAACTGTTTATAAGAATTGTGTTGGAATCTCATTTGTTTGCAAACTAAAAACTAGCTTTTGTAATTCTTAATAATACAAAGGATGCAAATATATTTTGATTTTAAAGATATATATATATATATATATATATTAATTTTTCAATATTTATAAAGGAAAATAACATATTTTTAATGTTATATTTCCAGTTATATCGTCGTTATATATATATATATATATATATATATATATATAAATTATTGATTTTGTTTTATTTAAATGTTGAGGTGATAATTCAATGAATTAGAGACCCATAGCTATGCACTTTGTAATTTGCAAACAAGCTATAAGGAGTTTTGTTAACTCCAGTGGACTTAGTTACAACAAAAACAAATAGAAAGACTCAGAATGACCTCTCAAATGGTAAATGGGCATCATCTGAAACTAAAAAAAAAAAATGTAAAACAAATAAGTTAAATGGCTTTTGGGTTTATATAACATTCTATCGAGCTTTTTTTGACTTCTTGCCCAATCCCTTGACCAATTCCTTCACATTACACTTATCCTTAACATTCATGAAGTATGAATGTCTAGTGCTCCAAAATTTTCCTTTTTTTTTTTTTAAAAAAAGTACTTTGTGAATTTTTTTTTGATAATTGGATTACTCAAACCCAAATTCTTCTAATGAGAATCGTAGACAATGCTGCTAGAATATAGTGGGCTATTCAAATCTAGGATCTCCTATAAGAGATTAATAATAATACAAATGAGTTGATACCTAAGGATATATTTGGCACATCGAACTAAGTCGGACTTCACTAATTTAGATAAAAAAATTAATGAATACCAGTATTTAGTATCAATAAAATTAATTTTAAATGAGATTGAATTAGAGAAGGCGAACAAATTAAATGTTATAATCTGGAGGCTATCTAACCCATTGAAATAATGGGTCAAAATTAGTCTAGTAAAATATATATATATATATATATATAGGAAGGAAGTGAAGTATATTTTTTACCTCAGAAAAAAATTATTAGGAAATATTTTATATTTTTTACAAAAATAATTAATATAACTTAAAAATTTAAACAAAAAACTATTAACTAATATATTACAAAATAACTAATAAAAATATATGAAATTAAAAAAATGGCTTAATAAATTGTGATATAATATATATATATATTATAAATATAAATTTAATAAAATATAAAATAGAATATACATATTTTTTAAAAAAAAATATTTAGTTACAATTGTCCAGACTGCACCAAATACAAAATAATATTTAAATTATTTTAATTATAATCCGACCAAATTAGTCCCAATCCGAATACAAAATTAGTCTTAGTTGTTTTGCCTACCAAATATATCAGTAGAAGGGAATATTGTTGTACAAAACTTTTGCCTAGCTCTCTCCTCTGTATAATAATGTACATATACATATTATTAACTTACCAAATAAATAAATAAGAAAACACTGTTTATTATGCCCTTTATATTTTATTTGCATATAGTTGAAATAAGCAAAGAGTAGTGGGAATAATTAATGAGTAAAAATATGCCCCTGAAACCCCTGCACAGAAATCACAGGCATATTTGGCACATCAAGTTTGGTTCTCAATGCGAGTTGAGACGAGTACAAACCCTTGCATCCTTGAAAACTTTACCAGGTCTACAGAAATAGGCCTTGCTTGGAGCACAGTGAATATCTTCGGTGCAAATACATAAACCTTCCAATGCACAACCCTCCTTGAGTGTGATTAACCCACCCTGCAGTCCAAGTATTTGATCAGTCCACTCACTGGAGAAGAGCCCAAGTGGATCGTACACCTTCTTAATCCTCAAGAACTTTTCTGCGTTTTTGTACTTGTTGATCACTCTATCAAACACTATGTTCCGATTCTTCCCCCAATGCGGCAATGCCCCGTATTTGATGACCGCCATTTGTTCAATTTCTTCAATGACATCCTCGTAGAGCCTTGGGGACATGGGATCTTTGCTTCGATAATATGTGAAATCGAAGTCTACACCATCTTGTTGTTTGCCAAGGTAAGCGCTTGAGGCGGTAACATAGCGCATGAGAATCCCATTGTATAGTTCAAGGCCACACAAGGCCTTAGGTTCCAACTTCACCAGCTTCTGCACATCCTGAATGAAGCTCTTAACAGATGACAAACCAATACTGAATGTGGTTTGGTGAAAGAATTCACCTTTCACTCTGGGGTCCCATGCGCATGCTGTGATCCTTTTATCCTCAAAACCTTCAAGGCACGATCCAGATGCTTGAACCCGGTGTTGATATCCGATTACGGGATACCCAGTGAAGATAATGCCTTTAAATATTCCAAGTCGTTCACCAAATTCATCAGTTTAAAAAAATAGTAAGCAAAAGGAAAATTAAACAGATTGTATACTGTACCATTGTTTTTCAGACCGTAAGCAGAGTCTAAGAGAGTGGAAGTGACCAACTTAGCACTTAAGCATTTCCCACCATCATCACTACTGGATTCTTGATTCTCCTCTATCCGATTAGTCATAACAACAAAACCAGAAATTCAATTAAACTGACTGGCAAAGATATTTGAGTGGTGTTTGACATAATGTAGATAGATATAGCAAACCTGTGGTTCTAATAAGTGCAAGGGTCAGTGAGGGTGTTGAACGGAAAGGGATGAAGTCGTATAAACCATCACCGGAAGTGTTAGTGGGGACACGGTGGTCGAGTCGGTAGACAGCCTTATGCTGACTTGGGTACCATGTTATATCTGCGAACTCGTATTTTTTCCCAAAGCTTACCGCTTCATCTCCTAAGTCGGAATCATTCTTGCTTATGTAAGTTATGGATCGCTTGAACACGGGTTGCAGTTTTAGCGTCACCTGCAAAATCATGAAAAATTTCCACTTGTGTGATTGCTTTTCTTGCCTTTGGTATTTTCAAAGAGTTTTGTTAAATGCATACCAACATTCTCCAAATACATCCACACATACAATTTCAAACACATAAAATGAATCCTTTATTTATATACACTCAACTTCTAGAAATCCCTAAACCCATTCTTGGTTATTGGGGTAAGAATGTTATGAGAGTGAGAAAAAGAATAAATAGCGAAGGGATTCCTGTACACTAAACTTCTATAATGAAAACATGTATAGGGGCTGTACTTGGTTACTACAAATGCTGAATCATTCAGATTTTGGATCGTTCAAACAAATGGACTCATATGGTCCAACTCAATCTCACTGGATCAGTCATGGACTGAGACTGGGTTTAAATACACCAACAAAAAACTGAATAAACCCTAAACCGTAAACATAAAATCAAATGATGGACTACAAAGTGTGTGAGTGTATACAGTAATTTTTTTGGCCGGAACTGTGGACTTACTAATTGTGGTTTGGTGAAACGTTATGAATGGGGTCCGCCCTAATTATCATATTCTACTTTATATAAATGATCTTTAAAGTCAATCTGGTGTTTTGTTAATGTACGTCGTGTTTTTGGTTTTAAGCTACCTTGTTTGCTTTGACTTGGAGCTAAATGCAAACATAAAAGGACGACAATTCGATCAATACTTTGTGTTTGTCTGTCTCATCAGTAATTATGTCAAAGAGCACCATGTAATTATGTCAAAAGACCACCTTAACGGTGATCTTTATTTTAAAAAATAATTTTTATATAATAAAAAATATCTTCGTCAATATTTATATATAAAATGTAAAAATTTTTATTTAAATTCAATGGCCTTTATATATATATATATATATATATATATATATATATATTATTTTGTCTTTCAAACATAATTATTAATAAGGAGGAAAAATATTTTTTCAAGAACCAATAAATACCAATAAAAATTATAAAATTTAAATTGTTTTTGAAAATTAATTAATATAATATATTAAAATTTATAATATATTAATTAAAGTATGAGTAGAGAATAAAGTTTGACTTCCCAAATAAAAAAAAGTCAAAAGAAAATTTAAAAAAATTTATTAAATTTCAATTTTATATGATAAATTTTTTAAAGATATTCAATTAAAACTTTTTAAAATCTATAAAAGTTAAGTAATATTTAAAATAGATTTGATTTTTAAATATTATAGATTTTTAAAAACTTTTGCAGATTTTCATAAACTTTTCTTAACAAAATCACTTTCAAATTCTCATTTCTTAAACCCAAAAATTTTGGTAGAATTTTAAAAGTCTTTAAAATTTTCAAAATTTATAAAAGTCTATAATTAAAAAATAATTAAAAGTTTGAATTGAATATACCCCTATAAAATATATAAAAAATTATTTGAAGATGTTTTTGCAGTCAAAAAAGTTTGAAAGACAAAAACTAGCTCGCTAACAAGATACAAACTATGTCAGTCTTCAGGCTCACTAAAACATCAAGAAATGTTCCAAACATCCAGATATTGAGGATCTTTTACATGCTAAAACTAGTCTTCCATCAATCAGTTATGTTGGTCTTTATTTATCACATCCATGTACATCCATGAGAAAGGCCGAGTTAGGTACGTACTCCACTAAGCGTTTTTAAAATAATTAATTTGTATTACCACGTTTAATTTCTAGCAAAGGAGATTGTGAGAGGCAGACTCAAACCTGATTAGATGGATGCATATGTATAAAGAAATTACGAGTCTATGATAAACAAAAAACCAAACCCAACTAGATTCAAAAGTAAAGCATTAAACCAAAAACTAGTAGTAGATACCTGTGAAATAACACCAAGGACTCCAAGTGAAACCTTGGCTGCGTTGAGTTCTTCATCACCATCATTCAGCACACGAACCTTGACATATCCCTCTGCAGGACCACCTGGACTCACGATTCTGAGACCCTCAACATAATCATGAACCGAGCTGCCCTTACCCCATAATGTGCTTCCATGGGCACCTGTACCTAGCAGACCTCCAATGGTCAAGCCCCACCAATAGGGTGCATAGGGCAAGGCCATTCCAGCTTTAGCAGCTTCATTTATGAGCTCCTTAAGTGTCACACCGGCCTCCACAGTCATCTTCATTGCTTCAACATCGATCTTCAATACCCGGTTTAGATACTTGGTGCTTATGAGCAGCCCATCTTGGCCGTTCGGACAAACCAGCTTTGGAATGCTGTGAGAGAAACGGGTGGCAACCTTTATTTTGGACTTGTTCTTGGTTGCAGAAGCAACCAACGAAAGGAGCTCTTCCTCTGTTGTGGGGTACGCCACAGATCGAGCTCGACAAATGCTGCGATCGGGGAAGGCACCGTAGGAGTTTGTGATGGTGCAGTTGATGGTGTTACTGGTTGAACACTTGATGGGGTCCTCTGGAGGAGTACAACATACCGTCATGAACAAAACGAACAAACATTTTGATCTTAGAAGAAGTCGCCCCGGAACACCCTTTCTGAACATTAACAAAGACATGTTTGTTATTGCTATTTTTCACCTACTCTAATTGGCTGCCGGACACAAACATATACACACACACATGATATACATGCATATGTCGGCCACGGATGGTAATTATACAGCTTGATGTGGGTTATAGATTGGAACGGGATCAATGAAAGTAAACCCGGTTACGTTAAAGATGCTTTAAAGTCAATGTAATATCATAGCGAGATTTTGTTTCCTTATATGTTTGAAACCATAAAGTAGGTGAATATATATTTGGCAGTTTAATAGGAAACGAGAAGGTTGTACGACCTTACCCAACTGTTGTGGTGTCCGCGTGAATACTATATATGTTATGGGTCAGGTTTCTATTGGTTTTTTTTCTTAACCTTGAAACTATATAATATATATATATATATATATATATATTGCTTTTGTTGTTGTTGCTTTACAAGTACACGTATATGTGCAGTGTACATATTAATTGGAGACTGAGATGATTGGTTGCCTTGTTTGGCACTATTGACCAGCTGCCACAGCGGAGTGATACATATATATATATATATATATATATATATATATATATGAGTGCACCTGCGTATGCGATCACTTACAAGCTTCAATCTTTTCAGCCTTTGAAAACGAGTTAGGTTGGTGGTACAGAGTTGGTGGTAAAGATTAATGAATATGAGAGATAAAGAGTGGAATGAGAAAGTGGGATAGGTCCTCCAGGCATGAGAATTATGCTGCGCTGAGTGCGTACCATATGTTTGAATTCCCGTAAAATTTCAATTCTAGAGTCTTTCAATGGTGTCATAGAAGTCGGTGGCCACTGTATTGTGGGTTTACTACGCCACTTTCATATTATAATACATGTTAATGGTTATAAAGTTGGTACATTACAGAGCTCGTTTTCATCGTCTATATCCTCCATTTTAGAACCTGCAATTTTCTAATTTTTCCATCAGTCCCTTAATAATGTTTTTTACATATTCATGGATCACATATGATATGTGTGTGCAATCTGCCACATTGAATGTGAAAATGTTGAAGAACAATATATATATATATATATATATTAATAATTAGTAGCAAATTAATATAGCCCATTAATAATTTTGCAGAACAATATTTATTTTTGGAAATTGTATGATCTTTTTTTATCATAGCCTATACGCCTAGCTTGCTTATAATTCCTAGGCCACGTTTTTTTTTGTTTTTTTTCTGGTGAATTCCCTAGGCCACGTTTGACATCAAGGATAAGGGACACATG
This sequence comes from Rhamnella rubrinervis, assembly GCA_007844105.2. Classification (NCBI taxonomy): domain Eukaryota; kingdom Viridiplantae; phylum Streptophyta; class Magnoliopsida; order Rosales; family Rhamnaceae; genus Rhamnella; species Rhamnella rubrinervis. The sequence continues at coordinate 15,120,102 of CM017584.2, forward strand.
ACAGGATACGCATATCCTTCGCCATATCTGGTGCACAATACCTTTTATTATTATGTCGGGTTCATTATCTTATCAAGGATATTTAATCATCTAATATAACCTTTTAAAGTTTATTTTTTGGCAAATTTTTTTTTCTCTTCCTTTTAATTTTCTTTGAAAATGGAAAGTATCTTTACAATAACAAATATTTTGATGTCAAACCTTTTTATTATCATCCCTCTCATTTCTACTCTCTCCTCCTTTTCTATGCAAGTGCGTTGTGTTTATTCTAATTAATTTAATTCAAAACAAAGCCCTTATTATATATTATTGTTATTTTTAGAGGGATAATTTAATAAATAATCTTTCTTTCTTTTAAAACAAATATATATATAAATATTGTTATTATTATTTTTTAATTTTTAATGTTTTCATATTATTTTCAAGTTGTCATTTTCACCGTGGTAGATTATGGCTGGTAAAATTACATAAAAAAAAATTACTATGGCAAGTGACATATAAATGCCACTATATCTCATAACTTATGGATAAATACAAATATATATCGAAATCAGAAGTCCATTCTTGGCATGCCAAATTACACACATAAAGATAAACCTTACAGAGGTCTAATGAAGAAAATAGTGAATGGAAGTGGAAAACAGATTGAATTCAAATTGAAGGTACCTGTTACTGTATATAGCTAGTTGAAAGTTATTAATTATAAAATAATAATAATAATAATAATAATAATAATAATAATAAAGATTTTGCTTACTGGACAAGGAAAAAGAAATATATTTAACCCATTACTTAAATGCAAATGCAAGCCATTGAATCCCCAAGTGTGTCCTCCAAATCAACCAAAGGAAATATATTTACACTTTGGTAAAGCCACAGTTTTGAAGTATCACAGTCATTTCATTAAATCTCATTTTTTCGTGTAGCTCTGTACAATTATCCTTTTTCTGAAATTAAAGCAGTATTTTCAAACCTAATATAACATGCACGTAATAGTCTTTTTTTGATAAATATGCACGTAATAGAGTCGGTTAGACAATAGAAAACATATCATTTATACAAGGGAACACAGAAAAATTAAAGGTGTGGTTGAACTTTTAAATGATTAGCCAAAGTGTGAAGAAATATAAAATGGCCAGAATGAATCATAATTCTATAATTTTAAGCAATGGAAACTAATTCATCAGAACTTGTTCAATACAACACAAAAAAAATATCTCATAATATTAATGACTATCTATAATTTCCTCCACAAACAGTGAGATGTTTCTGTATTTTCACAATTATGTCAAACAGCTTATCATGCTAATGGGTAATTTGGTAGAACGTAGAAGGTTAAGTGTGAACTTTTCTTTTGGTAAATAGGTTAAGTGCGAATTACTTCAAAGTAATTGACTAAGGAGGTACAATTTAGGCTTTTGAAATATTGGTATGCTTTTCTTACCCCAAATTTCTAATAATGTGACTGTTATTGTAACTGTATGTAGAAGGGTAACATGAAAAAACTATGAATTTTTCCCATTAAAAGTTACTGCCACTGCTGTGTGCGCGGGTAGTGGTTAAACTCCTTCAATTTAGAGAAGTGTTGCAGAGGTCACACTCGGTACCATTAAAGTATGGCTGTACTGGGGGGAGGCCAAGGAGGCTATCAATGCCATTATCATTATGAATGATTAGCCAAAGTGTTAAGAAATATAAAATGCAAAGAACGAATCATAATTCTACAATTTTAAGCAATGGAAACTAATTCATCAGAGCTTGTTCAGTACAACACAAAAAATATCTCATAATATTAATGACTATGTACAATTTCCTCCACAAACAGTGAGATGCTCCTGTATTTTCACAACTATGTCAGACAGCTTATCATGTTAATGGGTAATTTAGGTTTTTAAAATATTGATGTGCTTCTCTTACCCCAAATGTCTAATAATGTGACTATTATTGTAACTGTATGTAGCAGCAGAAGGGTAACATGGAAAAACTTTGAATTTCCCCTTAACAGTTAGTGCCACTGCTGTGTGTGCGGGTAGTGGTTAAACTCCTTAAATTTAGAGCAGTGTTGCAGAGTTCACACTCGGTACCGTTAAAGTTTGGCTGTACTGGGGGGAGGCCTAGGAGGCTATCATGCCACTATCATTATGAATTTCTGTGAAGAAAAGGGCTGGACAAATCACGGCATCCTTGTCAGTTTTTTTTGTCAATTGTCTCGGCGGAAAGCAACAAAAATGCTTTTCTAACAAGTGAAATAATTGGTAAAATGCTTCACAAAATCCTTTTTTTTTGGGTGAAAATGCTTCGCAAAAGTTTGGTATAACATTGATGCAAAAAATAAAGTAAGGATGAAGAAAGACCAGCATGTAAGTGCAGGCTAGCTGTTATGCTTAGTGTGGTGGGGTTCTAGCCAAGCCAGGGTTAATTCTTCCAAACGCTTGTGAATATATCATGGCTTTCTGGGGTTTCATTATATGATAATTCTACTTACACACACACACACCCAACAAAGGATTTGTCTCTTATAAACTTGTTCAGGTATCATTGTTAATTTTATTTGTACAGTCAGATTTTGGATTCAATTCAAGAAGTGAATAAGGAAGAAAGGAGTCTATAAATTGAAACTTGAAAAAATGTACAGCTTGAGGATGAAAGGTGAAATAATAGAGAAAGGAAACAGGACAAATCGCAGAGTTGAACTTACATTTAAAAGTCTAATAGAAAAAAATAAAAATAAAAACTCAAATGGTTTAAAACACACTAATTGACTAAAAAGCAAACTAGCAAGGCCCGAGCATGGAATGACACCGTATGCATTTCACTTCTTTTTCGGTTCTTTGGTGCCTTTTTGGTACTTTCATTTTTCTACATTGGACCTCAGATTTATGCCCAACTTAAAACCAAAACATTAAAGCAAAAAATAAAAAATAGATATAGAAACCGTTGCGTAACTATTTTTTTTTTTCTTGGTGAATAGCCGTTAAGTAACTATTAAAAGCTGACTCGGTGCTCTCTAAATTACATCCCAACTACTTCTAAAAATCATTCAGTTATTTGGGTCAGAATTAAATCTAAATCACAGTCCCAACTGAAAGGGAAAACCTAACAAGCTGTACTTGACACCTTGCCACTTAAATTTCTGATACTGATGTTAATCACCTTAACCACCTTCTAAGGTCACTTGTAGAAGAAGGAGAAATCTCACCACCACCGAGGCTTTCAGTACAACAAGAAGAATAGTTAGACTGTTGCTCCAACCCAAAATGTGATCCACTTACACTTTTAAAGCTTGGACTCCTCAAGTTATGCCCATAACTTCCATAGCCCATTGCTACACCATAAGGGTCTGGAGCTGGGAATGAAAGCCGTTTCTTAGCTGAACCAACTCCTCTTTCCCTCTCTGGGGTGGAAGGTCTTTGCCGTGGCGCGCTCTGTGACCGCACCCGAGCCTTGGCGGACTCAGTTGCCGCCATGTAGTTTGGCAATGTAGGACCAGTGCTTGTGCCAGCCCTGCCATGTTGATGCGCACTGCCATTGTAGAAAGAGTTGGACCTTAAGCTTGGTGTTTGAGATGTATTAGAGCTTCTGTCATCTCTTTGACAGCGAGGGCTAGCTGACCGGACTTGCAGAGGCCGGGTTTTTGATGGGGAGGGTGTGACAGGGGATTGGTGATTTTGGTGAAGGTGTTGATTTTGGTGGGCTCTATGGAGAGGTGAACTGGGTCTTTGTTGTAGATATTGGTGATGATTCGGATTTGATCTTCTAAAATTGGGAGCTAAATATGAATACGGCTGAGAGGTATCCATTTCCACAGTTTTGATGGGGTCTCTCTGATCGGTTGAAGCTCTTCCCCTGTTTTCCCAAGGCTTTGTGGCCATCCACCTTTCCAGCCATTTTGGTCTCTCTTCAAGCTCTTCTTCATTTCCCATGGATGGGCTCCTACCAGCCCTCCATATCTTTGATAATAGGTAATGAGGTATGCAAATGTTGCACCGATTAGCTCGTGAATTGGCGAAGAAAAGAGAGATAGGTGCTTTGACAAATGAAAATACAGAGTAGTGAAACAGTGGGGTAGATAGTAAACCTGTTGAGAGAAGGCCTGAGACAAGTTCTTCTCACGCTTCATTGCAGCTTCTTTTCTCTGTTGCAACATGGCTTTTACTTCCTCAATTGTGTGAGGGCGTTCATCCCAATCATCTGCTATGCTGCTTTCCTCTCTCGACTACAATACACCACAAATAAATTTGACGGAGAGACACCAGACCAGGAATTAACGTAAGCTTTGACTCTCAGTTTGTGCAAGTGTACACTTATTTTTAAAGCAAAAAGGTATTTTCTTTTCTCCGTCATTTTTATTTTGAAGTAAGAAGAAGTACTTAATTGAAATGCATAAGACAGTTTTTAATCAAAACGAATATAAGCTATGTTTGACTGGCAGTTCAAGATGTGTTAGGTTGTTTTGGAGCCAAATACTGTGTCCATTTTGCTTCTATTTCTGGTTTCAAGGTTGTTGATAATCAATGAATGGTTTCTTGATTAATCTAAAATGAACTTACCATGGATTTTCTCTCTGAAATGTCTTGAAGGTACCGTGACTCCCAAACACTATTGGGGTCACTAAACGTGGACTTTCTGCTGCTGCCGTCATGTGAGAGTCTCATGCGCTGATCAAGCACGCGAGCCTGAACTCGCACCAGCGCTTGCATGCATTTAAGGGTCATCTTAGCTTGCTTTCTAACATTGTGACCCCTCACTAGAGCTTGCAATTTCACTAGCCCTTTAAGCGCCCGAAGAGCTCTCCTTGCCTTTTTGCACATAGCAAACACACAAATCAATCAAAATATATCCTTTTATTTTCTTTAACATTCTAATCAACCAAGCAGATAGAGGTTTAGATCTACTTTAACTTACCAAATATCCTCTGAAACCGGTCTGGATAATAATGGCTGCATGGTGTTCTCTAGCATGATTAGAAGGCCTAGTTAGCCGAGCCACCTCCACCGCCGCCTGAGCCGTGGCCATTGCAGCCTCTGCAGTGGCCACCGCCACCGCAAGCGCATGTTTTTGCTCTGCAGATGCAACGGTCACCGATACATGGTCTGTTGCCTTGGGAGCTGTTGTTTGTTGTGTCACCGTTTCTGGTTGATTCGTGGGTTTCCTGAAAATCCACCTTCGCTTCTCTCTTTTCTGCAACAAACCCATTTAAGCATGAGCAAAATAGGAATCGCCATTTTTCTCGATCTGCTAGGTAATAGAAAGAGAGAAAGAAACAACAAAAATAGAAAACCAAAGAGATTTTCGTTTTAGAACAAAAATAAAGATCACAAAAGGCAGGCCTTTTCTTCGTCCTCTTTAGTAGGAGATCGGAAAGCCCTTTTGACAGCGGTCAACCATGAGGTGCCTCCCTTCTTCCCCATCAGAAAACACAGTAAAACCCAGCTGCATTTACAGCAAGCATACTAAAAAAGATTCCACAAAGAGCCCCAAGTGTGAGAATGAGGTTAAAGATTGATATATGATAGGGAGAGTTGTCTAGTTTGTATTGTAGTGCCCACTGTCCGCTGTCCTCGTTTACTCGGGGAAATAGAGATTATATTAAATATAACTGTGAGAGAGAGAGAGAAACAAAGGGCCTCTGGCGTACAACTGCGGAGTTGTGGAGCTGGCTAGGAATAGAATTATTCAACCAAAATATAATATCCAAATCAAATGGCATGAATATTACGAATGAAGGAATCAAAGGGTTTAAAAAAGGAATGGCGTTTTATATTTCGACACTATCCAATGGTGGTGTCGGAGTCTACGTCAATGACGATTGCTCATATAAATACATAACCCATATTAAAAATTTAAAGGAGGACGTGAGCAAGTGCGAGGCTGTGAGTTTGTGTGGGAGTGCATGTGTTTATGTTGTGTTTGTGATTGTGATTGAGATACCGAGGAATTTGAAAGGCACGAGAGTGAAAGAGAAAGACAAGTGCGAGAGAGAGCACGTTGTGGGTGCACAGGACATAAAGGAACCCACAAGTGCTTTATTAGAGGTACAAAGCTGGTCCTTTCTCTCCCCTATTTTTTTTTTTTTTATAAAAAGTTGTTGAGGATGTTAAAAAATGCTTTCGAGCTGCTGGCTTATCTTTTTCAGAAAACAACTTGGCATTCACCTCTCATGCTGTCACGTGGAGGTCAGCAGGGTTGAGAATGTATAATGTGGTGGATGGAGCATGGTGGTCCTCAGTGATATGCACTGCGTAATTTTCATCAACCACTCATTGTTGTCCTAGGTCCAGTAGTACTGCAACTTCATGTTGGGGGGAGCGTCCTTCATTTTGGCTCATAATTAATCAGGCACTGCAGCGCTAGCTATTAAATCAGAACAAACATGGAGAAGAAGATGACCACTGACCAGTCAAAGAGCGCTCTGGACCGGATTCTCAAGATTATTTGGTGTGTTTTCAAGTGTGGATAGTGGATGGTCTCATTCCAAAACGCCCAAGATTTGTTGAGAATCTTTTTTTATGAATATTTGGTGAGAATCTTAGACCAACATGTATGCGTACACTTGCTCAGAATACATTGCAATTTAAGTGTTTTTTTTTTTTTTTCCATTACAAGTTAAGTGTTGGATGCTCCAAACAAGCATAAGATACGGTGCATAAATTTCTTTTTGTACAGCTTTCTGACAACAATTCACATCCATACGCATTCCCACAGTACCAATATATTATATTTAAGATATTATTAATTGCAAAATAATAATAATAATTGATTGATCTGCATATATATATATATATATATAATATTTTTTTATTTTCATCTCCCATGTAATGGGCCCATTACATCATCTGTATATATATTTGAAGTTTGAAGACAATTCATTTTATAGCCCATTGACTATGGGTTATTCAACCAAAACAATTGACCATGGGCCCAGGCTGGTATAAGAAAGGCCAGAGCCAGCTTGGGCCAGGCCTGTCAGACAAAGTGTTAGGGTGTGGGTCAATCAAAGCCGGGCTGGGTTAGTTTGTGGGGATCCTGTTGGAGTTTTAATAAAGTGAAAAGCAAACAACATAAAAAACCAATTAGGCAAAGATTAAACCCATTTAGTGTTGAGAGTATAAATTCAAAATAAAAATAAAAAGGGAAAGAGAAGAAACGAAACTGCTGGCTGAAAGTTAGTTAGATTAATTTTTGTTCTAAAAATTGATAAAACAAATATTTTATGTTAGGGTTTCAATTTAATACCTCAAACTCAGGTTTAAAATGTTTCAATTAATACTCTCAATTTATAAATTATTGTAATTTGGTGACAACCGTTAAATGTGGCTAACGGCGTTAACTCTTTTCTTTTCTTTTTTGGGAGGTTTATCGTTGTTTACATTTTCTTCTCATCCTCTTCTCCTTATTCTGGTCCCGAACATTATGATTGGGCTCCTCCCATCTTCAGGGTTCTTCTTACAATTCTTTAATGTTATATTGAGAATCGACGAAAAGTCAAAGGCTTCTTCCACTTCTCCTTATGCGGACGAGTCCTCCATCATCTATGCTCCTGGGAAGTCTCCGAGGTGTGTGCAACCAAACCCACTTCTTCTTTTCTCAGTTCTCCTTATTATCTTGGTGTTGATTTTGCTTCTGGGTAGTCTCTGGGTTCCTCTTGCATTACTTTTAAAAATAAAAAATAAAAAGAAATTCTAAGTACAAATTTTATTGCCCCGTGTTTATCACTTCGGTGTTTGAGTGATAATGAGAAAGAAACCAAGCTGTTCCCTTTCCCCCAAATACTCAACCTTTCACTCGTTTTTATGGAATACATAGTTTCTCTTTTGTTATTATTTTTGTAATGTGTTTTATCGTCCAAGATGTTGTATTGTTATGCATATCTTATCAGTTATTCAGTCTGGTCTATTCACTATCCAACCTTGTGACCAATTCAGTTGTTTAGAAGAGTGAGAAGAAGATGAATAGAAAAATTAAAAATTAAAAAAATGAAAACACCGTTAGCCGCATTTAACGGTTGGATATTAAATTGCAACAATTTGTAAATTGTGGGTACTAATTGATATACTTTAAACTCGAGGTATTAAATTGAAACTTTTTGAAACTAGAGGTACCTAAAATATATTTAGTCCTTTATATTATAACTTCGTAATAATTTATCAAGTTTATATATATTTTTTTGAGGGGCACTAATATTATATGCATCAATTTCCTTTTTATGATTTGGAACTAGATTGGATGATATTGACTATAAAATCACGATAAGCAAGTTATTTATAAATATTGTTGGACAAGAAAAAAGTTGCCTATAAAATTCTTGACAGATCCACTTATTTTCTTCTATAAATTTTTGAAGGCCTATAAAATTTGATTACGAAATTTTTTTGTCGCCTAAACAAAATCTTTGTCCTTTTTTTCTTTCTATGAAAAGGGAAGAGTTTGACTTAAAATAGATTAAAAAATATCGGAAACTTTTATATGTTTGACACATTTGCAATTTTTATTTCGTCTTTTTTTTTTTTCTTTTTTTTTGTGAATTGAAATTTTTTTGTCTGTCATATTGCACATTGAACTGTCATTAAATATGCCCAAATAGATAACTTGCGTGCAAAATTGAAACGAAATATTCCTCAAATGCCCCTGTTGATGGGTCAGGTGAAAGACCTGAAATATTCGGTTTGGCTCGTTGGATGGAAGTTATTGATTTGGGCAAAAGTGGAAAAAAAAATCATAGTCCATGATACAATGTGCCGATTGTTTAGAGACGCATGAAAGTTGGGGGGGAAATGTATTTAACTGGAAAATATTATAGTTAGTTGGATTATATTTTGATGAGTACTGCTGGGACAAACAATGTTATTTACCAACTAATGATGTGGCAACACATTATTAGTTGATGAATTTATATCAGGGTGAAGTGAACCTAAATATACATTAATGATAAACACGATAAAAAAAAAACTCAAAATTTAGTAGCTTTAATTTTGGAGGTTTCTTGATTCTCTTTATATATATATATATTGTAAAGTTTGTTTCCTTAAACACTTTTCAAGGACTCGTATAAACGACTCAAGAAAAGAAGCAGCTACTTTGGTTGAGAAGAGAGAAAAATTGGCATGTATGTTACTATTTATTTCTAGAAAACACAGAGAGAGAGTCTATGTTGAAGGTGAAGAAAGCGTGAAAACATGAACAAGTATCAGGAGAAGAAGGCAGAGATTAATAAAGAGAAAGAGGCAGAGGATTGGTGCTTCGTTTGCAAAGATGGTGGCCAATTAATTATTTGTGACTATAGGTGAGTTCTTCAGCTTATTTCTTTGTTATCCTACCACAACCACTGGCCTCGGAGTCACAGTGCTTTTGACACCTTATGTGTCGATTCATGTGCTTTGGAGAAGAAAAGAGGGTTGCACATATTATTAAATTCAGCCTTTGTTCTTTTGGCATAAATGTTGCTCGTTTTGATTAGTTTTTTTTATATTTTTATTGTGTTTTTTTTCTCCTTTGGAAAAAGCAATTCTTGGTTTTCAATGTTGCAAAAGTCAAGGCAAACTGTTTTTGAAATTGTTCCCTCCAAAACTGTTGTAAAATCCTGTTTTTTGTCCCCTTCAAATAGAAATCCAATTTCGTATTAGTAACAAAAATCGAGTATTAGAAACTTCTGAAACCCCCTTCACCATAGCAACTCATTCTTACTCTTCAATTTAGTCCATCCCTTTTGCTTTATAATTTTCTGCAATTATCTTTTCTTTTTGTTTTAGGTATGTTCTCTCTTTTCTTATTACCCGGGATAATGAAAATTGATGTACTATGTTTGATGTAATATTCTATAGCCTAGCTAAATATGTATTGCCACACACTTTAAGAATGTTATAATGCATGAGCAGGGGACACTATCTCTACTCTGCTATTTTCATCGCCTTCTTTTGTATTCTAAAATTTTGATAAATTGATAACCATTTTGAGCGTATTGTTATTGCATTGATTTTTTAATATGCCTTGTGATCTTAGGGATTGTCCAAAAGTTTATCATACTAATTGTATTCGAAGAGATAAGTCCTTTATGGAAGACGAAGAACTCTGGACTTGTGGTAAGCGACATACATTGGCAAGTGATTTACCTTAGCTTATGACTCTATTGTTTATCTATTGAAATCCTTGGTTTTTAAAAGTGCACTATGTGACTTTGATATGTGAAGCTTGCAAATTGGTGTACTAAATTTTTGAATATATGATTGCCCCTGATAAACATTATTTTATTCCTTTAGGAAGCTTTAAGTATAGTTTCATGAAGATATATTACCAGTAAAGTAATGAGTTGGGTTCCTTGTTAGTTAATTTCTAATCTGTAGTTAGATTCCTCTTTACCATCTTCAGCTCCAAATTTTATATTGGTACAGTTTGATTGACAAAATGTATGTTTTTGAGGAATCCTTGGTGACAAAAACCACAGTTCTTCAATCATTAATTAGGGCACAATTGACCTTACTTTTGTCAAATCAGCATATTACAACAGAAACTAGTTTATGAAAATTGATAAAGTGTTCCATTTTGTTCAATTTCAGGTTGGCATTGTTGCATAATTTGCCAAAAAACCTCGAAGTTCCATTGCATTTGCTGTCCAAATGCTGTGTGCGAAGAGTGCATCAATGTTGTTGAGTTGGCACTGATTAGAGAGGATAATGGACTTTGCAAAGAATGTTTGGAGCTTGTTATACTTGGGCAAGATGATGTGGCTTATGACCCTGATGGAGTATGTGTAATCATGTTATAATTAAGTTTTGTAATAAATGTTAGTTTTAAACTCCTACTGCATTGTGTAGTTATGTTTCTATTTGCTTGTTTTGCTGTGTGGTTTATCATTTTTCAGGGGATAATAGATTTCAGAGATATAGATACAGAGGAGGGCCTGTTCAAAGAATATTGGGAATTCATACAGAAAAAAGAGAGCTGGACTATGGATGATATATATGATGCGAAATCTCGATTAAAGAAGAATGAGAATCATCATCGATTGGTTTCTGAGAAATCTGGAAAGATTAAAAAAGAAGATGAAGCGATATTATCTGAATCTGATAAGGAAGACTTACAAGAGTGTCAGACATTAGGCAAAAGGAAGAAATCCAGCAAACAAAAGTTTATTGGATGGGGTTCAAAACCGCTCATTGAGTTCCTCGAATCCATTGGTATAGATACAACTAAACAATTATCACGTTCTAAGGTGGATTCTATCATCACTGAGTATATTGAAGAAAAGAAACTTGTTCACCCAGAGAATAAGGAGATGATTCTTTGTGATACAAAGTTGTATTCTATTTTAGGAAAAAGTTCACTACGGAAGAAAAAAATGTACAATCTTTTGGAGGCTCATTTTCTTGAGAACTCGGAGCAATTAGAGGAACATAAACAAAGTTCGAGTGATCAAGATAATGGTGGTAATGACAATATTTCCCAACAGAGTTATGCCTCCATTGTTGCCCACAATATGAAACTTGTCTATTTAAAGAGGAGCTTAGTGGAGGAATTGCTTAAGCAGCCTGAAAGTTTTGAAGGGAAAGTAGTAGGAAGTTTTGTTAATGTTAAAATGGACCCAAAAGATAACTATCTGGGCGGTTCTCACCAGCTTTTGCCAGTAAGAGGTAATGCTGCAATTGAGTCTATTATACTGAAAATGAAACATGATTTCTCTTCTAAAGAATTATATTCATTTGATTCAAAATACTTACAAAATAGCTTTTATCCTTTCCTAACTCCTATCTTAAATGAATTTCTGGGTTATAATTTTTTTCTGTTTTACTTATTTATATATATTATTGTTTTCTCCTCTCAGGTGTAAAAAGAATCTCTACTGGTGAAGTCCTAATTAAAGTTTCCTCAGAACCAGACTACGTGCATCTTTCTAAGATTTCAGATTTTGACTTCACTGAGGTAACCGAACTGTCAAAATTTTAGTGAGCTGTATTTAAAATGATTGACTTCAAGGTCAGCTAATTTATTTTCCTAAGTATGCATATGCATAACTCTGAAGTTTTGACCACGTTGACAAAAACTCAGTAGTTTTGACAAGTTTCAAGGCTTGTGATAAGTTTTTCTATTGAGCATTGTTAGGTAATTCTATGTTTTCAATTACTTTTTAGTGCTACATTCATAATAGTGGTTTTCATTCTTTCCTTCTTGAAACTACTTATTGAAGTGCTGCTTCTGCTCAAGTGAAAAGAGAGGACAGCCTCTTGATTATAACCCTTGCTGTAATATTGTTTTACTGATTGTGCGGTATTGTTTGCAGGATGAATGCAGAACTTTGCAGGAAAAAATAAAAAATGGCTTGCTTAAAAAACCTACTCTTGTAAGTTCGACTACACACGAGCTATCATCTTGTTCAATTTAACAAATATAACAGAAATATTTATATGTATTAATATCATGTAATAAACCGTAACTATATGCTCATACAGCTTATATATTCTTCTTCAGATGGTTGTGTTAAAGTTTCATTGTGTTTTATGTACTAAAAATGTACTCTTTGAACATGGATACTCATATACTGGTCCATTTAAATAATAATATGAATAATATTCCCTTCTCCTTTTTGAATATGCCTTTTACTACTAGATTTACTTGAAGAATGAGAAGCATGGTTATTTCAAAAACTTAAAACTCAGGCTAATTACTTTGACAGCTTGAGATTGAGGAGAAGGCCACAAGTCTGCATGAGGATATTACTAAGCATGTATGTATTTTCTGATCTTCTACTACTTCTAATATCTAATATACTATATCGTCCCTTACTCGTTAAAAGACTTGGGAGATGGAATCGTCTATACTATACATTATTTCTGGCTTGTGAGTTTAATGTGAAACTGACCTGTCTTTTACATCTATGCAATTTTTTTTTCTTTCTCTTTTTAATTTATTTTTGTAGTCTCCTTTTAATTTTATTTAAGTAGCTTTATATTTTCCATCTCTTTCCTGATCCTCTTTGCATAATATGGAAAATCACTTGGCAGAGGATTCAGAAAGAGCTGATCAGGCTACAAAATCGCATCGATTTTGCAAATGAGAAGGGACGGAGAAGAGAATATCCTTTTATGGTTCATGCATTACAAATTTATTACCTGGGATTTTATAAAATAATATAAGTCACTGTTTAGAATGTTTATACCTAGGCCAGTCTCCCACTGCGGCACTAAGAAACCAGTAACATATACATAACATTGTTAAAGTTGCATATCTTTTGCATGAAAACTAACTTTTGTAATTGTTGGTATGTTTTGAAGCTATGTACTTTTCTTTTGTGAATAAAGGTGTATGTGGACCTTAACCTGTATCATTGTAACATTATATGAATGTATACAACGAAGAGAAAAACTTGAGAAACCATCAGAGCAGGAACGGTTACTAAAACGGATTCCAATGGTGATTGCTGAGCTTGGACCTCCACCTATGTAGTAGGACCGGACGCCCGTAAATGACAATGATAAGCATCCACATATGGTTCAGATGATCAAATCCTTTTGGTGGGTTCAGCAACTACAAACAGTGTGCATGAAATGTAACGGCAACATTTTTGTGAGCATAAATGGTTAGATTCAGGCAAAAGCAAAACTTGCCCCTCTTTGTTCAAGATTGGTTCAATCTTTTTCTTAGCCTAAAGCTTTGAAATGGATTCCATGTATAGGTGATTTCTTTTGCTGCGTGTATTAAACACCCATACACATTGGAAATGGAGGGTTTTCTTGCAAAAATAAAAAAATGATATCTCGCATTACTCAAAGTCTCAAACCCTATGAAACAAGTAACAAAATGTCAAGGCAGTGATGGATCAGTGGAAAATCCTATTGAAAATTTCTAGTTAATTTCTGTTTTCTTTCTTCTCAGCTTATGTTAGTAATATGCAAAATCAAGGAAGGTAAAAAAATGCTTTTTGGGTGAGAATTGACTCGCAGGCCTATCCATCGTAAGAAACCAAAAGCTTGAAAAAAGCCCACACAAGCCTAAGAAAGCACATTACGTTACCCATTTTCCTGAAACACAGAGAGATAAAGGCATTTCCATGTATGGACAAGTATAGCCTTTTTAACACAATGCCATCAAATTACAAAATACAAGTTTTTACCGTGAGAATGAAAATTGAAAACCAAACTAAGAAAACATTTCCTAAATTTTATCCAAGTAGAAAGATTATATAAGAATGGGTCCCCTTACGGGGCACCTTTATACGACTCCAGGCAGGCCATGTAAGGGTGATGTAAGCATGAATAAATACAGCGTCTTAATCTTACAAAGTTAAAGGGTACGGAATATTTGTCTACAGGAAAAGGGTAAAAACTGTTCCATGAGATTGATTTACGTTGCTGACAGGAGGACAGAAAGGAGCCTAACATATCAATGTGGACTGCCTTTAGAGGACGTCGACAACGTATATTCATCATATTAATTTTGCTACTCATATTTATCCTACTTCTCATAATTGAAAAATGCATACACTGTGCTCATGTTCCCTTTTAAGTTTTATACGTGGTGATGCTGCGTGTTGGTTAAAAACTAATTTAGAGGACTTTTGAAACAGAGATTTCTAATTTTTATTTTTATTTATTTATTTTATATATATTTCTTTTCTTTTGAATTCTTGCTTGTAGAAAGGGGTTTTCATATATATTAAAAAGCTGATGCATGTAATGTAAGACTTGTTAATTAATTATTTATATGCTATGCAGTATGTATTAGCAACAATATTATAAAAATGAAAGGTGGTTCTTAAATAAGTATGCTTGAGATTCTTTAACAGCGTTGTACCTCCCAAAACCCCACTAAAATGGGCTCTGTAGGTGACAAATTTCCATCGAACACTAGGAATAAACTGTGGAACCATAACAGTCGCTAGTTTAACTCCTACTACTGATCGATCTGATCACGCATTAAAATTAAATTAAGAACAACATTATTATAAAATATTTATAAACTTGAAAAGAAGAATCATACGGTGGATTAGTAGGGTAAGAATGTGGTATGAGGGAAGGGAAAAGAAATGATTATTTCCTTGATTGGATTGGTAAAATGAGTGAAAGGAAACGAGAAGAGAAGAAAAAAGAGGTGAGCCTTTTTGCATTTTATTTTCACCTTAAGAGGAAAATAAAAGAGTTTAATAAATCTTTTTAATATTTCAAAATTATCCTTATCAATATTATTTAAGAAAATTTATTAATTTTTTTTTTTTGTAAATAATATAAATCATATTAATTAGTTTTTTATTTTCCTTTATTTAGATAATATTCAAACAACAATTATTATAGATATTATTATTTCTTTTATTATCATTTCTTTTTTCTGCTCCAATCCAAACAAACCCTTACATAAGCCACGTGTGTTTTTGTTGCCTTTATTTTTTGGTTGGTGAATCTGTGTTTTTGTTGCCTGGAAGCTAGCAAAAAAGGAGAATATATAGATGGGTTAAAAATCCAAGAAAGGAAATTATTAATGGCTTTGGGGGATGCAACTTTTAAATCTCATAAAAAAAATCGACAGGGGGGGAGATTCCATTCTTTTTTACCTTTCATTTTTTGAAGGGGGAAAGAAAGAAAAAACAAGGGGTTGTCTGGTTAGCTTTTAAAAGCTGAGGGCTGAGCTGACCCTTCGAATCTGCCTCTATTTTCAAACCTTTAGACGTAACACCTTGCCTGCATTACCCAAACCCCACCTTACCAACCATGATTATCTTTAATCTCTCACTGTTAATTTTAAATTTAATCAAGCACTCTCTGGTTAATTAGCAGGTGATTAATCTACATTAATAATATCTAGTTGTCCCCATGATGATAAAATAGGAAAAATGATGACTGAGATCGACCACAATGGTGGGTCTCTCCAAAGTCCAAAAGTCACTAGCCAACACCTATCTTTTGCACCCCGCAGTGGGCTTGAATCATGTCGATGGCATCCATTCGACCACTGAAAGCCAGTTGTTATGTGGAGTTTGTCGGCGAATCCCTTAACGCAATTTGGCTGCACCTTGGGTTCGATCGTGATGTAACACCTTTAGCTCTACATATTTCTGTAAACTATACAAAATAATAATTTAACTTAACCAACTAATTGACTAATTAATTTTATCATGAAGCTAGCTAGCTAGGCTACCTACCTATCTAAATGCCTTTCTACCATTTTATATACATAACCCATATGGCATATGCATGCATGTATAGTTCAGGTTCTAATAATACTATAACCTAATGCTTCAATATTCAATATAAACAAAAATGGCCACACATATAATAAAATCACTCGGATTCAAAACGATCATAATCACAATCATCCAAAGTTTCCGTGAAATTGTTTACGGCACTTTAGGGAATCAAAATGATGGTTGGCGAATGGATGGGATGTCCTAGATACATAGGTATATATCATATAGGCCTTTAATTGTATATGCAACTTTTTCCAAATAAAGGACAAGGTGATGGGAAAATACCACCTCCCCATTTTCACTTTCAAGAGAAAGATAAACATGTTTACCAAATAACCAAAAAAAAATAAAAATAAAAATCAACATGAGGGAGAGATGGCTGAAGAATTACAACCTTCTACGCATAATGGCGAAGGATAAAATAAAGCATTATGGTGGTGGAATCTGTCAACGCGATGTAAAATAAAGTTTTATATTCCAACTACAATCTACTAGTTTATTAATATTAAAGATTTCCCAATTTCGAGATTTATTTATATATATATATATATATATTCTTTTTTTTGGTGAAAAAGATTTAAATAGTTTGTTGACTTCAAATCGTTTGTTTTTATTTGACTTGCTTGTAGCGGAATTTCCTAAACCATAAAAGAGACAAAATAAAGAAGTAACGATGTGCAGACAATAAAAATAATAAAGAGTAGTACGACTTACCTCGAGAATATAAAAGATTCGAAAATAGGTTTTTTTTTTTTTTTTTTTTGGGTAAAATTTTAATTTTTTCTTATTTGTAAACAAAACAACCAAATTATAATTGTAACATAACATTTTAGCCAAATAGAATATAATAATTATAGCATTGTACAAAATTAAATATTAATAAGAATTATGTACGCAATTTTTAATTTTATGGTTTTCATTAATTTTTTTTATTCCAAATATTGTTAGGCTTATGTATATATTTAATATAATTTAGGCGGTATTTAAGTAATTGAAAAGCAAAGTAGAGATTTTGGATTGTTTGAAACCATAAAAATTTACTAGTATTTGGATTAAACCGTGGAAGTGTAGATGAAATTATCCTTTGCTATTTTAAATATTGAAATATTGAAGTTCAAAACAAATAAATAAATAAAATCTGAGAACTGAGATATTGTCTTAGCTAATATCACATGGAAGGCTTTTTCTTGCATATCATCAAAATGAACCGCGAGGAATAATAAATGTTACTCTACGAAAACGTCTAGGAAAATGCTGACCAACCTAGTAGGAGATAGATATTATGTTGCATGTATATTTATAATTGTGATATATATATATATATTGTGAATTTATAATTTAGTGTGTATATATATATATATATATATATATATATAAGAGTATGTGGGTGGAAATTATGTAATAATTTAGTATGGAATTGGACCCCCATACTTTTTTTTTTAATCATTACACATATCCATCTTATCTTATGATGAGTTTCTCATATTATTTGCTCTGCCATGTGATATGTATATATATATATTGTATCTTATGTATTATCCAAATGATTTTAAGGTCATCAGCTTTCCACCATGTTAGGCTTTTTGAAAATAAAAGTCATTAAACCTGGAAACGGCTTCATATATGTGCCGTACAAAAATGTATATAATCCATGTTATGCGCATGTTCTCTGAATCACAATCCTTAAACCGAGAATGGTAATTAATAACATCTCCCAAAACCCGGTATAGCATAATTTATTTGGGCAAAGTGCATGGTCATAGGTGGGTTTGCTTAATTAATTAGCATCTCATAAAGAAATTAAACCTCTGAATTGGAGACATCAATTAATTAAGCCAAGGATATTATTTCTTAGTTCATATATGCACATTCACATGTTTGTAAGCAAATAAACAGTAATAAAACTTAACAAGAAAGGTTGTTTATCTAACAAGTACGTACACATATACCAGTATATTTTTGCTCCAAACAAACAAAGTATTAATGATCTAATCCTAAACGCTGTGTAAAAGAACAAGAAGCAATAATATTTTAGCAATTTTAGAACTCTAATAGTTAGAAATAGACCTGCATGTGGCATGCGTAATGTTCAAATTAAATATAAAAATATGCAGGAAGCCGAATGCAAGGTGTACGAGTATGAGCATGTGAGAGTCAGTAGAAGGAAGAAATATACTAAAGAACATCACACCGGGACCCTCGAAATAATACTTAGGAAGATAGAAACAGAAAAAAATTCTACTGTTTTTCATACATACATACATATATATATATATATATATATATATATATAAGTATATGTATGAAGTCCTTTCTGGTCAAAACATTACCTTTTTTTTTCCCCCCTTCTGCATAGGTATGACGAGAGAAAGATGCAAAGCTTGCGTCAGTCCTTGATTGTCTTTTGACTTATGAAAAAGGAGGGGCTATAGTTTTCTATGTTGTTTTGTGTGCGTGTAGGTGCTCATGCTTATGCACTCTTAGTACTACTCATAGTGACTGGACAAGTATTGCCAAGGGCTCAGCACCTTCCTCGCTCAAGCCAACCGACAAGGCACGTGAATGAAAGCTAATTGATTATTATACACAACCAATGCGATTGTCTTAGAGAATGGAGATAGGATTAAAAATAACCAAGAGATTTTTAAGGGGATTATAATTGCGGTTAGAAAGAGATTATCATACCCACCTATAATTTGCTAGGCCTTTGTAGACAGCAAATTCAGAAATTAATGGTAGACATCGTGATTAAGCAAATATAATGGTTGACAATTGCAGCCCATCTGAAACTTTCTTAATCAACTTTTTATTTATTTATCTAACAATATCATGTAGATATAATATTATGATCACAGAGAGATAACTGCCTGTAATTATATATTCCTCTGACTTCAAAAACTACAATATACCATATAATATTAGATTACATAGAGTACTTGTTCTGTTATATAGGAGAGGTGGACATGTGGCATATTGGATCGGTAGATGACAAGGATGACGATGACCGTGCAAAGCTCCAGAGATCGATTTCGCTGTTGTAGTCGTGCTGCTGGGTGGTGGCATGATAAGATTTGTTGGATGAAGATGAAGATGATCGTAGTAGGTTACCCGGTATTTGCATATCATTGTCGTCGTTGGAATAAGCCATGGTGATGGTGGGGTCACTGAAACATGATAATTGCCTAGAAGCCTCCGTTTGGCCATTGAGTTGTGAAGCAACTAAGCGATCCAGGGCTACCCAGTTGGTGAGGCTCGTCTGATCTATGTGAATATTGGGATACACCAAGTTATTACTCACCTGGTTCTTATTACCAATAGTGCCTTGATCACTATCCGTCACCATTTCTGCGTTCATGGATTGTCCGTAACCACAGTTTTGGCCGCTACTTGTGGAGTTTGGGCTCTCCAGGCTTGGAAGTTTTAAGAAGGAGTATCCACCATTAATGTTGCTGATCAAGCCCGTGTTGATGGGTTGAAGAAATCTTGCACAAGTACTGTTGCTGTTGTTTGTTTCGTCCTCTTCCTTGCAGCTCCTTCCCATGTAGTGAAGTATTTGCTCCAAAGCTCCCTCGTTGGTACATGAATCAAACATCTGAAGGTTCCTTGTTTCTGCTGTGATGGACGAAGTAGTAGTACTACTCAGGATAGGACTGTCTTTGTGGTGATTTTTCTTCTTGAAGATTCGGCAAACCACCCATCCCTCTTCCTGTGATGCCTCACCCATAACCATAGTTGATACCTAACATGTGACGGCGAATATAAATTATATGTATGTATATATATATATATATATATATATATATGGATATGGAATATTAGAAGACGGTGGGTTACGTACATTGTTGGTGTCAGTTGTATTATCGTCGAGTCTGTATTCATGCATAATCCAGTCGGACTTGAGGCCATGGGGAGCTCGGCCTTTATAGAAAACGAGAGTCTTCCTCATACCGATCCGCCTGCAATTGCTGTATATCACTTTGTCACGCCCGGTGGCCTTCCAGAATCCAGCAGCCGTAGCGCGATTAGTACGTGTTCCAGTTGGGTATTTCTTGTCCTTATGGCTGAAGAAATACCAATCGTTTTGTGGGGTGGTTCCGATTTTACACTTCTCTGCAGAGAATTAATTAATTTAATTTAGAATAAGAACTAGCTAGGATTCACATTGTTCAATTTACATATATATATATAAGATGTAGGTACTAACCTTGAATATCCCAGGGCTCAAGCTTATTGAGATCGACATCACGAATAACATCGAGATCAATACGCTCATTAGAAACCTTCTTCTTCAAGTAGTAGTGCAAGAGCTCCTCCTCAGTGGGATGGAATCGGAAACCAGGAGGGACTTGAGATTGGCCGTTTACTGAGATACTCATGCCGTCAGGCATTTGAGGATGAAATTAAGATTTTTATGTCTTACAAAGGCAAAAATATATATGCGTGTGTGTATATATATATATAGAAAATAAAAAATAAAAAGTCTGTGTTTGAATAAATACCACAGAGAATCCAAACAAAGTAATTAAGATGATGCCTTGAAAAAGGCATAAGAAAGGAAAGATCGAAGAAGTAAAGAAACTTTGTTGTATATCCAAATGAGTATGTAGGAGGAAGCACTACATATATATATGTTTAACATGAAAAATAATTAAGCTTTTTTTGACACATTTATATAAATATTTGTGAGGTAATGGTGGGGTTAGTTTTCACTATACTGGGGAGAAGAGCCAACTACCTACAAAGATGGAGAAAGAGGGTGTCTGATCTCCTTATGGCAAAAGGTGTTGTGGGGTCAAAATGGATGTGGGTTTCAAATTAATAAGGGTCCCACTAAATGGACGTTGTGGGGGCTACTAAAAGAGTGTAAGGGCGCACTCCCACATCCATAACTAAGACCCTCGACCTTAAAAATCACTCTGGAAAACCACCTCTGAAACTACCATGGACCATTTTCCTTTTTTCTTTTTTTTCCCTTTCATTCTCTTTATTTTTTTAATATAATTCTCTTCTCCTCTTCTATTCTTTGTGCTTTTACTTATATATATTATATGTGCAACCACCGCAACCAAAAATAGAATAACATAAAAACTAATGGTTAGGAAAGATGAGAAAACATGAGTTTAAATGGGGGAGTGACATTGGGCTTCATGGGGACGCACTTTCGTTATTATTTTTATGGTCACTGTTGCAATTATGCTTCTTTTGATTCTCTTTGTCTCTTTATTGATTCCTTTTGTTAATTAACAACGCCTACTGTTCCTTCCATATACGTGTACTTTTTGTAATCATGAAGCTTCAAAGTGGTTTTGTTATCATTCATGAACCTTTTTTCCCTTCATGAAAATTCTTTTAACAAATAATGTAATTTGCGGGGATTAACATTATTTATTTTGCCTTTTTCCTTTTAAATCCCAACCCCTCCTTAAGCAATATTTGAACACACTAATATATATTGACCTACAGTTTAATTGCATGCATTCACTTTGTAATCTTATATTAATTAGAGTTTGGTTTTCACTCAAATCAAGCTTGAAGAAGCAATATAATTGGCTCAAAAGTTCCATCATTATGTTAAGTTACCGATTATCTACTTATAGTTGTGTGGCCAAATATTTACCAATTCAGCAGCTTGCTGTATATGTGTGTGCATATATATATTTATTCAATATATATATATATATATATATATATAGAAATATTATCATGAGCTATATAACTCATATATATTAAATTACAGCTATATACTATTTTATTAAATATAAGTAAAAATGTAAATGTATAATATTTATTATTTTTCATTCTTCTTTTCATTAGATTCTCCATAAATCAGTTAATTTTGAACTGATATATATATATATATATATAAAAGAATATTATTTTAAATTACATAATTTATATATACTAAATTACAATTATATATTATTTTATTAAATATGGATAAAAATATAAATGCATAAATTGTTTTTTTAAAGCTCGCATGAATTAGCCGATTCTGCCTAGAATATTAGCTTTGTATATAAATAAATAAATAAATAAATATATATATATATATATATATATATATATATATATATATATATTATTGACACTTTTTCGGTTAGGGGTTGATGTGGAAATACCCAATATAAAGTGACAAATTGTCCAACCCTAATTTGCTCGTAAGGAATCTTTGAATTTGAGGAAGACCAAAATCAATATCTTATTTGAAAGTGTGTGCATTGCATTATTAGTAATTCATATATACAAAGATTGTATTAATTGGTATATATTTTGTTGTATTATGTGTACTATCAAATCAAAGCTAAGGTATATATGTAGTTCAGAACAATTATTTATCCAAATTCATTTTTGCTACTCTTCTCCTTGCAGATTCTTTTTTCTTGTTTTTTTTCTTCCTGAATTCGACTTTAAGTTAAAGAGCAGGTGTATTTAGGGAGTGACAATAGGTCGTGTTTTGATGATCCTAATACTAAGAATAATTATAGTGAAGTGCTCATGTTTAACTTAAACTCAAGTTAATTAAATTGATTTCCCAATTAATCAACAAAAGTAATTAGATGGACAAAATGAAGTATCAGAATTAAGCCCTACCCCAACCAAAGTTTTATAATATATATATATAAATTAATTTGATCACTTTCTGGAAGGTAACGTCAGGAAATAGTAATTGGAAGAAATGTAATTAGTTAGGCAGCTTTTAGAGGTCTTGTTACTAATGATTTTAAGAGGTCCGCTGAATTCCTAGACTTTAATCATATTCTTTTGAGGCTGATGAGTGACCAACCAACCACTTTATACTTTGTTGCTAACCGCCATTTCTTTATTATTTTTCTGATCTTTCATACATTTTTTTGGGACAAATATATACGACGACACGCGCAACCTCTTTTATTTTATTTTTTTTTCAACAAACTAATTCCTCAATTATTAATGTACAAATATATCTATGCATGTAAAAGAAGCTTGTGCATATATATATATATATGACATATCTATATAATTGATTAAGTACTTGTTATCTTGTACTTGTACATTCATATAAATTTATGCCACATGCATTATTATATGTTGATGAATCAGTAACAACTTTGCCATAAGTGTGTGCGCTTTAGATTCAGGAATGCTTATATACCGTGCATGTTGTAATAAATTAAAAAATAATGTCAGCTGGAAGAGGAAATTTCATAAAAACTGATCAGGACAGCTGTCTATTAATTGTTAGAGTGGTTACTGATTCGTAAAGATTTAACCTCACCAAGTAACAAGACGAGACCATATTTTTTCTCATGAACCAAACACCGGCGACAAAGAGACGTACGTGGTGCACGTACAGTTCGTGATTTCAATTGTCAAACATTTTAATTACAGGGAAATTGAGGCCTCTACCAAACCATGCACGACATTTATTTTGAAGACAACAAATTAATACAAAAACAAAAAATGTGAGAATTACTTTGCATGGCAAGTAAATGAAGGTGGTTCACGTTATAGGGTGGTCAATAGCCTTAACTTAATTACTAGTAGCTAGTACATATATATATATATATATAGCTAACTAGCTGGAAGTGGTGAAATGTCAATATTTTGTGACAGAAGAATATTGGCTTCAAAAAAAGACAAATTAAGTATTCTTTTTCTTTTTTTTCAATTTATTAATGATCATTTTCTTCTCGAAAACTAATTAGATTTCTATAGTTCTCAGCGCACTCAATTAATAAGAGGAAAAGAAATAGGACGAGCACAAAAATGCCTTGCCAAAGAAACAAACTGTGGGTACAATTTTGTTCTAAGCCTATAAGAGAAAATTAATATTAATGAAGATATATATATATATGTATGTATATATTCATAGTTATTGAAAATTAGAGAGTAGCTTACATATAATAGTATGTAATTATATAGGAAATATTATATACATATATATTCCCATTAATTAATATTATATATACTTTTGATTTCCTCTAGCTAGTCATTAAGCTGCACACGAATTGCATGGAAAACACATGAGGGATGGATATATGTACAAATCAATCTTGAAGGATTTGGAAAAGTGGTAGCACCTTTGTGTTGTCAAGCTGTGATTAAATTAAGAAAAGAGCTTCCTCTTTTATTGGTTCATACGAAGAAGTCATAAGGAGATGGTTGGGTGATGTAAAAAAGTAATCGTTTGTTGATCAAAAGGTGCGGAGTCAGTGATATATGAACATCCAAACTGTGGTTCAACACAGCTCTTCCTGGCTAATTAATGATTTACATTTATTATATATTTCTTTAATTTTAATTAACTGGTTCAACCTCATATAATTTCCACAATTGGATTCGATAACGATTATTGAAACCTAATAAGTCTCTTGTGTTGGAGTTGGACTTCCTCCCACCCCAATGTTGTTAATAGTAATTTAATATATATATATATATATAGCTAGCGGAAAATCTATTATTTTCTTAATTTTTCCACCAAAAAAAAGAAAAAAGAAAAATTAATATATTGTTTTCCCAAATATGAAGGCATGTAATTAATGGGCAAAACTAATTAATTATCTTGATTCAGCCAATCTGACCAGTTGGAGTTCAGCTTGCATGCTTGTCGTGTATTTATGTAAGAGATCGAAACAAACTGAGATGGAAGACGTCCCATTTACTTGGCATCAATTAATTTAAAAATGAAATTTTCCTGTGGGCCGCCGTACTGACACATGACACTCTAAAATGATCCAGACAATAAATTCCTCAAGTAAACTACTTTTTTTTTACTCAAGTAAATAATAATAATAATTATTATTATTATGAATATATTTCAGCTTGTTTGCTTAATTTGCTTACTTAAAGCATTTTTAAAGGACTTTTTATATCATCCTTCTCTATTTTAAAAGGTAAATAATTAAAAATAAAAATTCCAGTAAATTTTTTATATTGGTAGATTCTTTAAATTAATAGAGTTTGATTCTCCAAATATAAAAAATCAAATCAAACTTTACTTTATAAGAAAATTATTTTTAATTAATATTGCATGATTTTTAATTACTATTTCATTTAAATTTACACACTCCATATAATATTTATATTTTACTTAATTATAAATTAAAAAAAAATTATTGAAAATAATAAAATAAAAAATATGATAAAAAAATTTATTGAATTTGCCGAATAAATTTTCCTCTTTATTTTTAAAAATACATTTTATTTTTTAAAAAATATTATTTATTATAAAGAGTATGGTTGGAGATGATGCTCTTGT
The DNA here is from genome assembly GCA_007844105.2 of Rhamnella rubrinervis. Classification (NCBI taxonomy): domain Eukaryota; kingdom Viridiplantae; phylum Streptophyta; class Magnoliopsida; order Rosales; family Rhamnaceae; genus Rhamnella; species Rhamnella rubrinervis. Next base: position 15,145,511 of record CM017584.2, read on the forward strand.
ATATTAGTAATAGTAATGGTGGCGGGAGCTAGTGTGCGTAAGTAGCCACTGGCCACCAACCTCTTTTTATAATTAACGACCAGTAATATTTGAAGCCGCAATTTGCACGTTTCAAAACTAGAGTAATTGTATGCAGGACTAAGGGGGTTCTGTGTAGTTGGACTAATTAACATAACGTGACAGGGAAGGTAATTTTTAAAATGAATGAATTAATTAAATTACACCACAATAACTAATATTAAATTTGGAAGTTAAGACATTGAAGCGCAAACGGTCAAGCATTTGGTGAGGCTTGGAGCTAAGCCGCCAGACAGATCCATTATTTGTCTTTTATTGATAATATTATTATTGACCATCCATTAAAATATATGCGTATATAATCGTATTTCATGATATAAATTAAAGATTATGTCTATGACTTTGATCATGAAAGACTGACGGCCGCTGGGAGTCGCATACTTCTCAAAAGATTTATAGATCTAGCTATTTTGTTGATATTTCTACGTCTACCTAATAATCTTGGTCATCACAGTCATTACATATAAAATTTGAGACCTAAATCTCTTTTTTTTTTTTGGTTATAAAATTGGTCGAATGTCTATTCCTTCACATCCATCATACTTCACCTTTAGAATACTAACACTGAAGAAAACGAAAACCCAACTTTAAAATTTAATTTGTACTATTCTTTTTGTACGTGGGATGGTAGGAGGACTTGCCGGGTTAGCGTGCATGTTCCGCGCGCCAATATTATATATATATATATATGGAAATATTATGTTTGACTATGTAACTCGTTAGTTTAATAATTGTTATTTTATTAGATATAGATAAAAATATAAATATAAATATATAATATTTATTAATTTTATTTTTTCTACTGTAACCATATAGTTCAGAATATATATAATTAATGTCCATTTTGTTCATTTTGAAAGCAATAAATGTGAAGAGAAAAAAAATTAATTAATCTTCTTATTAACTTCATGGATATTAATTGAATTTAAAGCCATTATTATAAAAGTGAAATATCATGGGAGCAATTATTCAAGATTGATTTTCATTTTAGATCATGATGCATGCCGAGAATTTCTTGGATTAAGGGGCCACTTATAAGCTTGAAATTTGAAATAATGAATTTTTTTTTTTTCATGACACCAAGATCTTTTATATTAGATGCATTGGATATATATATACACACACACACACCATATAAATCCTCGATTCCCTCTCACCTTAAAATGTTAAGGGTTTTCATATGTAATTTTTTTCATTTATATATCCCGGCCCCCATTTTGAATGAAAAGTGGTATGTTTCCGCCGCAACAGGCTAAAATAATGCTGATTAACAATCAAATTATTAATGTTTTATATATAGGACAAGTGAAGACTGCAGGTGCAGCAAAGAAATTGATAACTATATGCATTAATATTGAAGTATATAACTAAATTTTAACCCATCTCTTGGAACAATAATATTAAATTATAATTTAATATAGTACGAGAATATCAAACTGTAAGTGTTGTAACTACACTCCTTCGAGGCAAGGTCCTTTCCCTCTTTGTATAACATGTATAAAAGGATGGATGGATATTGTCCCTTGTAATATTTATTAGTTTTTACATGACATATGATATGAAAGAAAATGGCCGTAAGTAATAAATATAATTGGACAGGTGCACGTGATGCTTTCTTTTTGTTGTTATATGGTGGTAGTATTCATATAATATTAAATGAGCCCCTCGTTTTATCAAAAAAAAAAAAAACATGAGTCATCTGCTTGCAAATTAGAGTGCTCAGCGTTCGCGCAATCAAGTAGCTATATCACACGGTAAAAAAAAAAAAAAGACTGAATCTTCGAACTCGTTTATAAAAGTTAAAATTTGAATTTTAATATATTTTGTTTGTGTTTCAAATATACTCATATTTATTTAAATATCTAGTAAATAGAAAACTATTAAGGGTATAATTATATTATTTTAAACTTATATAATATTACAAAGTTTACTTATCTTCTAATAAGACTATTGATGTTTTCCATATTGATATATATATATATAAGTAGATTATATTAACTATATTTTTTTTACTATTAAAATCCCAATTAGATATATATATATATATATATATATATATATATATATATAATTTGTATAGCCATTAGAATATTGATGAAGAAGACTAGAATACCAAATACCAATGATACTTACACGCAAGCGAAACTGAAGAACGATGAAAGTTGATTCATGCATGGAAAGCAATTATTATTATTTATCATCCAAGGAACTGTGTTAGCGATTTACCAAACAAAAAAAAGAAAAAAAAGAAGTGTGTCAGTGAGCCAGCCAGTATTGAACGACATAATATTTAGGGCCCAAGATATTGAGTTTTAAATTTTAAATGATTAATATACGCATCACCAAAAAACATAACCGAGTTGAGGCTGCGACCCCTGGACCTTGGAGATTCGCTTATATTAATGAAAACCTCAAACTAATCTATGGCTAAGGGTTTTGTAGTCAACAGTAAGATGAGAATATTGGGAGAGCACTATATACGTTTTGAGGTATAGGGGCAAGTGACAACTAGTATTATTCTGTTTTTAATGTACAACATGTACTATTATCATGTACTAGCTTGTATTGGATTTTTTTTGGTAAATTAGCTTGTATTGGATTTGATGGAGAGAGGTGAGACGTCAAGAAATTATTCCAAAAGTGACCTTACAAAAAAAAAAATCATCAATTTTATGTGCACTGTCCCATTCTCTATAATTTGAATATTAGTTATAGATTCTTTGTCCCCTCGGTCGGCCCTAGCCTTACCTATTTTCCTCAATCAATGTCGTCGTGGAACTGATTCTTGCCTGTTCTTCTGCATTTACAGTTTTACATTCTTAATAATTACTGATTAGGCATTCAATTGCTCATTTGCTGGAATACAAATTTAAAATGTGTCAAGCTTTGGAATATACATAACTAGGATGTGCATGTATAGAGTTCGTCTTCTGTCATAACACATTCACGTGAAGTTAAAATTAGATATAAAATTTTTCATTAGAGCTCTTAATTCATACATTTAATCTAAAGAAATGATCAGGACAGAACAAATGAACGAATTTAATAGTCGTGCATGATTAAAGACTTAATAATTTTAATATTAGATCCTCATAAGAGAATTATTATGTATGTAAATTAAATATAATATATTCATTTTATATATAAAGCTTGGGCAGCTGGAAGTGAAATTTTGATCAAATTAAGCAAAGACAAATTGATGCAACACGTGATGAAAAGAGAAGCAATTATTTGCATCCTTTTTGTTTTATTTTCTACTGACAAAGAATCTACGGAATTACCTTTTGCTGGAAGATGAGCGCTATAAAAAGTTGATAGAAAAAATGGAAGCTGGTAATCAAAATTTAATGGTACTGAAATGTTGAAAAAGAGAGCAATTAGTGAATGCATACATATATTAATATATTCCTCCGAGCAAATAATGGAGTAAGATGGTGACAGATTAATTAAAAAAATTTAGTTGTTACTGATTTAACATTTTGTATTCATTTTTATTATTTACTTTTCATTTTTCTTTTTCACTTTGAAGGTACCAATTAATCAAAAAAAAAAAATTTATTTTTCAACGATGGGGTGCATGAGATCAACGCTTTTAGTTAATCCCATATCGCTCTTCTTTGTAGTTATACAAAAGTTTTAGTTGCTAATCTTGCTATGCTTATCCCACATCTATTTTTGGTTTTTTTAAAAAAAATTTTTTTGGAGATTAAAGCTTTTTTTATTATAGTTTATATTTCAACACAAATAATATAGCATGATTCAATTGATAGTGAATTATATATAATTAATATAGTTGACTGATTTATTATAAATAAAAATATGCTACATGAGTCATCACTAATGCTGTATTACATTACAAATTGTTGTTAAATAGTTGGATTATAAAAAACACCGACATATAAAAAGGAAAACAAATTGGTCATGAGAAAAATGGCCCGAATGTTGTAAGCCCAACTGTTGGGCTGAAATCGTAAACAATGTAGACAATCGTGCTCAAGGAAAGGATGTGCTTGTGGATCACAATATGTAAAAGATGGCCCGGACCCAGTGATTTCTAGACCAATTCTCAACCCAGCCAGTTTTTTTTTTTTAAATTTTTTATGGCGGTGCAGGTAACTCATAATTTCCTCACGCACAAACACCAAAATGTAAAATTAGTTTCTATCAAAAAAAAAATGTAAAATTAGTAGAAGTCTTAATCAGGACCATAATGTTTTTCGAATGAGCAGTATTCAACACAATCTTTGTTGTAATATAATCCATTTAAATATTTTTATTGGTCAATTAATCAATTTTATTTATTATATATACTGTGGATTTTGAAATCACTAACAGAAAACTCAATGCATTATATATTAACAATGTTTGTGTTCAGTATGTTAAGTTTGACTCAAATGATTGGCTGGAGGATACCTGCCCATAGTCCTATCAAACATAAAATAATTAACAAGAAACAATTGACATATGAAACTTTGAAACTAAAATGGTACTAAAATTACTAACATAATAAAATTTACATATACAAGAACAAATTTTGAAACAATGGAAAAAACTAAACAAATAATACCCGATTCCCTTAAAAAAAAAAAAGGAAAAAGAAAAGAAGTATTGTCTCTTAAAATTTGATAATAAGCTAAGAATATAGGACGTCGTTTTTGTCAGAGGAACCTTTCCAACTACTAGAGACGCTCAACTGATCAGAACCAGCAACCGATGAGGCCCCGTGGCCACACTTGGCGACCGTTCTAACACTCTCAATCAAGGCCTCGGTGCGAGAATCATGGGACAATATATCAGACAGCTGCTCAGGGCTTATGACCAGCTTCACCTTCCAAACACCGCTGCTATTGTACCTTGGGAACACTTCAGGCTCCGCTCGCTTCCTCAGCATGCCTATGCCTTGGTTGTCGCACGACATGCGATAGGGCGTCTCATTACTAGTGGTTTCGTTGGATTTGTAGGGGTTGAGAGGGAGAAGATAGTATAAATTTCCAGGGTGAAGCTCTTCGGTGTGGAGGAGTGGTTGAGAGAAGAGGTCACGGCTTTTGAAAATGGCGTGGCCTGGGAACTCGTTGGTTATGCAGTTGACTGTGATGGGTGCGAAGAGTTCCATGATTCCGCCATTGGAGGTCACCACTTTCACCACCTCTTCAGCCTCTCCAAACCCCTTGAACACACAGTTTCCCATTTTTCGTTTTTGGGTTGAATGTGGAGAGAGAGATGGATAGATAGATAGATATGTATATTGAGAAAATGGTATACAGAGGTTGATTGCCTTATGGGTTGGTAAGTGTTGGGAGTTTCTTGAGGGTTTCATTAGCCATGGCCAACCGACACAAGAATCCTTTTCTTTGCAAAATCCAAAATCCAATGTATGGAGGTTTCTTATAGCTGGGTGGCCCCACCTAATTTCTTGCTGATTGATGACAATAATGGTGCTTATCTCTCGTATTTAATTTCATTCACGGGTTTGATGCAATCTTGACCCTCTGATTAGGTGAACTCTATATGGGAGGGTGCGTCCTTTCCTATGGGTCCTAATTAGGAAACCACGTGTATCGCAAACACTGATGATCAATCACTAAGTCTTTTAATTAAGAGATTATATGAACGTTGATGCATATCCCATGGGCCAGTGGGAACCAATTACATATGGTGATGCGGAGTATCTCATTCATTCAATATGCGGTGGTCAACGTTTAGTAAAGAATTCTTGCAAATAACAAATCGGATTCAATTGGTGGATGACGACGGAGGCGGTGTTGATGATGAGAGGTTGAATGGTTGATGGTCAATGCCACCACCATCTATTGTTTGTATGCTCTTTTTCATCTTTGCTTTTTGGTTTTTTTTTTTTCCCACGGAGTGGATCCCACTTGTCGGCCTATGTTTTAATTAATCACCATTCTTAAAAAGAGAATAGGGGTTGTATTTAGCTTGGACAATGAGGCCCTACCTCAAAAATTCCAATATTTAACGACGTCGTATAGTGCTGTCTTTCTTATTGATTATTATTATTATTATTAGATTTTTGTTCTCCACTTAAATGAAAAATATGTGTTATGACACTAGGAAAAGTGTAGTGGAAAGGGTACCCAAATCAAAGAAAGGTGGGAAACCCATTCCAGATCTGTATGAATATGAAAGCTGACCAAAATTAATAATATACTAAAGTTTTCTATGTCTCTTGCAAACCAAATCAATTAATTTATATGAAAAAGGGATTATGGACTGCTAGAGTACTGTTTTTCAGCTCACACACACACATATATATATATGCAATAATATTATAGATATATTATATACATTCACGAAGATTAATTTGCATATATATGGTACAAAGTTGTAGTAGCACAACTCTGTAGTGTTAAATATCCCCCAAAGCTTTCGGTGACATATACTCGATTACATTTTGAAAGAGAAAATATAGATGTGTATAGTGTGGTGATGATTGAATTGATCGTTCTGTCCTTAAAAGCATACAAAAACATAAACTTATAATTAACCCAACGGCTTTGGGTATCTTTTAAATTTGACCTTTGCCTGCTCAAGACAAAGGAGGGTGGGGGCAGTTTGTTTTACTATATCATGACAAAAAGGGAAAATGTTAATTCACTATGCATGACCACTGTGACTGATTCATGCTTGGGCAAACATTTTCATGTTTTCCGTTATTAGCTAATGGAGCTATATTTTAGCTTCATTTGTCTAATGCCAAGAAGCATTCATATGCTTGCATGCCTAACCCATATCTATGCATGGTTTTACTGTCAGCCCCCACTTGCTAGCTAGCACGCACAAAATTAACTGCACGGTTCTGATGGATTTTTTTTTTTCTCTCTCTTTTTTCTTTGCGTTTTGTTATGCCCGGGGCAGATTATTTTAATTTTGAAGACAATGACCATATATATGGAAAATAGTGCAATCATTTTTTATAATTAGTTCATAATTTTGGCTTATATGTGTTAGTGTCAATATTTCAAAGTAATATTTAATCCTTGGCAGATCAGTTGGGAGTATTGTTGTGAAGTAGTAATGTTGATATATACACTCCATCCGGATCATCATTTGTATTATTTATTTTAGGACCCACGTTACGAAAGAACCCTAGCTCTCACAAGTTACAAGTTACAAAAATTCTTTTACTTTTCCTACGACTTACGTCAAAGGAATGTAGAAAACCTAATTAGGTTCGAAAACAAAAAATAAAGATATAATATGGATCACTTACAAGTTAAAAGCCGTAGTTGTGGATGGAGATGCTTTCCTTCTCACACAGACGTAGCAAGGAATTAAGGTCGGGTTTGTGGGAACTGAAAAGGGTGTAAATGACAACGAAAGGAGATTGAAATTGGCTTAAAATCCTCACACATTATATAGTTTGAAGGGAGACAAAAAAAAAAAAAGGGTAATAAGGTAATATATATATATGTAAAAAAAACATGTGCTTTAATAATAATAATTATAACTAATAATAATGCTGAATGGGTAAACGTGACGATTATATCTATATATTCAATTAGATTAGGCACGAGTTGATTGAGTTTGTAGATTCCAACTCAAACTGAAGAAGGAGGACTTTGTTTAGAATTATATCCTCCTAATTTGCATACAAACACGTTTATGCGTGTCCTTCGTAGTCAATCATTTTGCGTCGGGGCCCGGGCTTTACTCGGCCCATTCACGGGACTCGTTTCTATTTCAATACTTTCCAACCAATCCAAATCATGCACGTGGGTGACCTCCCCTGTTTTTCTACATACGACCACACTCTTGATTTGACACCCCCAAAAAAAAAAAAATCCTGTTCACATCCCCGCGTTGGCTGCCCTCTGTATTTGATTTATTTATGTACGGTTGATACGGTTGCTCGCTTCAACGCATGCTTCACAGCTTTTCATATATTTGACGTCATGAATATATGCATATATATATATATATATATATTGCATGTTTGGGATAAGTTTTTAAAATGCTAGCCTGATTCTTAATCATTCTAAGTACTGATTAATTCGATGTAAACATTTTGGGCAGCTTTCAACAGAATGTAAACGCGTGAGGCATGTGTCAGGTAGTTTGCTAATTAATTAATTTAATAATTGGGTATCAATGGGTAAGCTAGCTAAGGTTACCAGAAAGGACGCCAACCAAAACGCAAGTGGTAAGTCCAAGACGCAGATTTTGCTAAAAACGTCCAACCTTAAGAAGGGCAAAAGTCTAGCTAAACCACGCATTTCTTGCTTGGTGGGCCAATATTACTTAATGCCTATTTTGGTCTCTTTATATACATATAAATATATATATTATGCCCCAAAGCTAATCAGATCCACACACATCTCTCACACTAACACAGGACAGTATAGTAAACAAATACAGCATAAATGGGGATTTGTTTCGGGAGGAACAAGGGTGTGCACCCACTTGAAGATGAAGAGCAGCCCAAAAGAACGTCCACCAGTGTTAGGGTCAAGGTGCGTATGACGACCACACAACTCAAGGAGTTAACGGCACAGGTGGATACCAGCAAAGGTGATTCGGATCAGCTTGGCCGTTTGATTCTTCGACACTGTCTGGAAGGCAGGATTGCTGCTCATGTTGAGTGCCAGCAGAAGATAAAATGTCCAAGAGAAAGCGATACTTTGAGCACCATTTTTGAAGAAGAAACTGATGGTTTGTCATGAACTTACTAAAGTTAAACCCCGCAGTGTACCTGTTCTGTTCATGATGGCTATAAGACTATGTAAACTGTAAACTCAGCTTCACCAGTACCAACAAATTAAAAGTAATTGTGTCAGCCTGGTGGACCATGGAAAGGGGTGTTTATATATATATATTAATATTACTTGTTTCTTAATTCATTCTTTTCCTTTTCCTTAGCTAAATTATCAGTTTCATCTGCCAATCTAAGGCAAAAAAAGAGTTTTGTTTATGTGTATAGTTTCCGAGTGTACTTGCATGAATCATGTGATAATTGCTAATCGCTATGATCACCTAAACTTGTTTAATTTCCCAATTTGGAATATTTTATGTTAATTGTTAAACAAATTACAAGGAAAGCTGCTCCACGTTTCATTTACAAATAACACATTCCAAACCAAAATATCACTGCACATATATATATATATATATATATATATATATATAAGGCAATTCTATAGCCGGCGACAAACCTACCAATTCTCCTTCTTTTTTTTTTTACTTTTTTGTTTTTGTTTTTTTTGTATATATATATATATATTATATTATTTTTATACTGTTTTTATACTATATATATTTTTTATACTTTTTTTTTAATTTTTTTATATTTACATATTTTATAAAAATATTAAAAGAATATTAAAAAAAAAAAGAATTAGTGGGTTTGTCGCCCGCCGTAAAATTCCCATATATATATATATATATATGTGCGCGCATTAATTACATAAAAATGTAGATGGGTAAAGGCCTCTAATTTCTAGCCCCAGGCTCCAAACAGATGGCTACGTATTTGGGCTTAAACTAAAACCCATTATCAAGTCCTTCGTAATTAGTTTTCTTTTGAACGCGGGGGAGAGATTTGAACGCGAGACTAGTGTCATAAAATAGTTAGCCTTTTCACGAAATTGATTTTACATGTTAAAGTTGATTTTCACATATGAATTTTTTAAGTTTATATTTTCTGTTTTAAAGTTATATTTTCTCATATTAAAATTGACTTTTCCATGTACATATCAAAGTTGATTTTTTTTTCGCCTCAAAAGTCAATTTTTTAATATAGAAGTTTATTTTTACATTTTAAAATCAATTTTTTTTTATAATTAAACATGCTTAGTCAGGTTTCAAATAATTTTTATAATTAGTTCATAATTTTATTTAAATGTTAGTGCCCAATATCTCAAAATAATGAATAATTAATCCTCATAGTTGATTAGCTGGGATTGTTATGAAGTATTAAAATATTAAATACAGCATCGTAGTTTTAAATCCTGGTTCATACTACAACTACGCACTCTCTTCACACGCTAGCAGCTTCTTGTTTTTTATCAAATTTGTACTCCATCCAGATCATTTGCGTTGTTTATTTTAGGACCCACGTAATTAAGAATTACAGATATTCATTTTTTTTTTCCTCCTACTCACGTAAATGGAATCTTAAAAATTTTATTGGGTGATCAGAAAATCAAAAATAAAGATATAATAGCATATATAATATTTATTTATGGTTATATAAATTGATCATTTCAAACTTAAAACCCGCAGTTGTGGAGATGCTTTCCTTCTCACGCAGAGAATGCATTGTAAGAATTGAAAGGGGACAAGACTACAATGAAAGGAGTTTGAAATTATAGACATATATAAATTTTTTTTTGTTTTCTTTTTTTAAGGGAAAAAGAATGAGTAATAAACAAATCGTGTGCTTTTGTCTACCATTCCATATGGCAATAAGTTGAGTTCATATACACAAACTCCAAGTAAACAAAAATTAGGAATACTATAAACCTAATATATATCCTCATATATAGTTTTGCATAAATTAAAACACGTTTGTATGTGTCTCTCCTTGATTCATATATATATTCTTTTAGTACTCATATGTGTGCAGCGCATGTTTTCCTTTTATTATTATTTTGGTTACGTGTTTCTAGATGTATTTCAATTATCGCCAAGCAATCCAGATCATGCTTTGTAGAGGACTTCCTCTCTTATTTCTTAATAATATTAATTGTAAAATTATCAGTAATTCTTAATTTAAATAATAATAAACCTTTAACGCATGCAATTTTGAAAAATAAATGGATAAATCCATCCCTATTTGTTTGAAGATTTAATGCTCATCTTGAAAAGTACTTTAGTTATAATTTAATGTACATTATGTTGAATTGAATCTTTAATTTGACCTTAAAAAAATAAAATAAAATAAAATCTTATTCACATCCGTCATTATTTGATTTTTCACGATTGGCGCGCAGGCTCGCTAGTTCAACGCATATTTCACAACTTTACATATAATTTTACGCCTGCTGATGCTACAACGTCATGAATATTTTGTTGCAGATTTACGATGAGTTTTTTATTATAATTATTCCAATTGATTGATTTAATACAAACATTTAAGATGAGTTTGTTAATTAATTAATTGGGCATAGGATACCTGAAGGAAACGCAAAACGCTCAAGTCCAACTACAAATTTCTAAATGTGGTGGTAAATTGGCGAAGGAGTTTACGAGCTTGGTTTTCTACTAAAACGTCAAACTTTAAGAAGGGCTAACGTCTACCATGCATTTCTCGTAGCATGGTAGACCAATATTATTCAATGCATATAAATGTTTGGTTCCTCTCTACGTCTCTCTCCGTCTCTCTCTCTATTTGTGTATATAGTATGCCCCCAAAGCTAACCAGATCCACACATCTCTCACATTTACACAGAGACAATAGAGTATAGTAGAGAAGACAAATTTAATATTGATGGGGATTTGTTTTGGGAAGGACAAGGGTGTGCACCCCCTTGAAGATGGAGGTCAACCCAGAAGAACATCCACAAGTTTTAAGGTCCGTATGACTACCACACAACTCAAGGAGTTGATGGCACAGGTGGAATCCAGCAAAGGTGATTCGGATCAACTTGGCCGCTTGATTCTGCACCACTGTCTGGAAGGTAGGGTTGCTGCTGTCGAGTTCCAGAAGAAGATAAAATGCCCAAGAGAAAGCAATACTCTGAGCACCATTTTTGAAGAAGAAAACTGAAGGTTTGTCATGACCTAGCAATTGTATTCTTAATTACTAAAATTAAACCCACCGTGTGCGTGTTCCTGATGAGCATGTAAAGTGTAAACTTAGCTTCACCTATACCAACAAAGTCATTAATAATATAGATCGTGGTTTATTTATTATTTTCTTTTTCCTTAAGCTGAATTATCAGTTTGATCTGCCAAGTCAACTAGGAAGAGAAAGGTTAATCTGCTTAATTTCTGCATGACCAGTGGCTCTGATTTGCAGAATGATCTGATAGATTTTTGAGCCATTCATGAAATATGCTCTTCGTGGTACAGGCTACAGGTAGGTGTAGATTAGAATGGTTTTAAGAAGTAGTTGAGTTCAGCTGGTTTTGGAATACGACTATAGTATTGACCTCAAACGGCTGGGGTTGTGTACATACGTAGTACGTACCACCTTCCAATTCCAATTAAGCAAGCTAATGATATTTGCCAGTCACATGCCAACTGCTAAACGTTATTCATGTGATCGTGAACTTGTTTAATTCCGCAATTCTGCTCTCTACTCTTGATCGAAGGGTCATATCCTAATTACTAAACTCACTGCTCAATGTTTCGTTTACAAATACAATATATTCTCAAATCAAAATGTTATACCAGAAATAAAAAAAAATAAAAAAAATATATATATATATATATATACACACACACACACAGAGTACAGATGGGACCTATTTGGGCTTAACTAAAGCCCATTAGGAAAAGGAAATCCCTTGGAATTAATACGGCCCGTCCAAGCTAATTTACAATTTTGTCTAAACCAGATTATAATTAATTAATTTCCACCATGGTCCAAAAATTATAATAAAATAACAACAATCCCCACCTTCCATTACATGTAGGCATGCAGAAGAAATTGAGGAAGAGGGTTAGCGTGATTCTGCTATAATTTAATTTTTATTTTTATCTCATTTATTTATTTTCCGGTAGTGAGGTTGGGGCATGAGAGAATCGTAACGTGCCACGTGTAGGGAACAGAGTACCCAAGTGTAGTAGCGGCAGGGCGAGCAAAGCGAGAGAGTATGTGTCTCAAAATTTGGAAACTACAGGGAGTGAAAAGCAGTACATACAACCATGCAGTGCAGAGCCCCAGAATGGGGACTGTGATGTAATAAAAGGTAATGCCGTGGGTAATGCAAGTCCAAGTGAACATTATAATTCGGCAAAAGGCCGATGCGTTCTCAGTTATGATCAGTTTGTCAGTTGCTCTGATGTTGATCATCGCGTCCCAGAATACATCCCCCATCCCACTCAGTCATCACTCTTATACTATACATCGTCATTCTCTCTAGTATAACAGTATACACACACGTGTACAAACACACACCATTAGATATCCCAACATAATCCAACGGTCCAGAGAGCGTGGGGGTAAAATGGGTAATTTGAGGGGATGAGAGTTGTGAATGGGAATTGCACTGGCAAGCTGCATGTGCTTTGGTTCTGAGAATGCTTGCCTGGGTTTGCAGCCTTCATGTGGATTGTAAGTACCCTCCTCATTTTCTCATGCTTTCCCTTTTTTTTTTTTTTTTTTGAATAATTTTATTGCTCTCCATCAGCTTGGCTTTGCTTGTCGTCAAGCCAGCCTTCCTTTGACTCGAATTTTCATGCATTCTTGGTGACTTTGACTCCCACCCCATGTGGTGTGCAGTACTGTGGGAGCTACATGAAAATTCTTAAAAGATCGATGGGCATGCAGTGATCAACTTTCTTTTGTATCTTAAATGAAATCTAGCTAATTGGCCTTTTGTACTAATTAATGATCTTTTTTTGTTACTGTATATGTTTTGATCATATTATATTGGACAAAAATGCAGATTGCTTATATTAATACACTTTCCTTGACAATTCACTTTTGATCCTAGTTAGGTTAACCAGCTTTGAACATTACTATTCATTAAACAATGTCTTCATCTACAGAAAAAAAAAAGAAAAAGAAAAAAAGGCACTGCTTGTGATCTATTAATCTTTTTGAATCCGCTTTGTTGGATTGTAATGTATAATAATAAGAATCAACAAAATGGTCTTTTTATTGATGTTTCAATGGAAAGGCACAGCCAAAGGACGTACAAAAAAAATGATGGCATATATAGCTAGGTAGGGCGCCAAAATTGACAAATGCAATGACCTTTATTGCCCATTCAAATTCTAATGGCAAATCCAAAAGACTTGCTTTCAACTAGACCGACCCTTAAAATAAAGTCTTCCTGTTATTAATATATAATAATAATGTCCCTATTGGGATTTTTATTTTACATCGATATATATATATATATATATATATAATATACAGTAGAAACACTGTCAGAGAAATTGAAATAAGCAGGAAGGGATTTACGTGCTTGTCCAACACTTCAGTTAAATATAAATCAGATTCGGAGCAGCTGTCATTTTCAACTCAATTATTATTATTATTATTTTAAAATTTTGGTAGCTAATTTTATTGAATGGCTGGAGATTTTATTATAGAGCTTGTCTCGGTACACGTAGACGTAGGTGGTGTGGTATTGACCTAATTCATGTGTTGGACTTGGGTGCAGAAGCTCACCCAATTCTCTTCGAGCCCAGCTTTCATAATAGCCGCCAACAGAGCCGACAAAGAAGAAAGAGACAGAGGAAAGATGGTGGTAAAATCAGACACAATGAAAAATAAAAAACAATTTCTCTTTTTTTTTTTTATTATAGAATTTATGAAGAAAAAAGCGGGAAATAAAATAACACTAAAATAGGAAAGAGAGAGGCGAAATAGAGAAGAAAAAGGACGGGTTTGACCGATCTCTACGAGAGTCCAAAGCCGTTGTGTGGTAGCGACAGTCATGATTCGGTTTCAGAGTTTTAATTATATCTGGTGGAGATCTAATTACACCCCCACACCCTCTTCCACTTCTCATTTACCTTCAATTTTTTACTACCTTCGGCTTTGCATTTTTACCCATTTACCCCTCGATCGCATTTGACCACTACAAGACGCCGCTTGCAACGCTCGCCGCTGCCTCTCCTCCATTCTTAAATTAATCACCCTTCTCTTTCCAATTAATTACATTTTCCTATTATTATTCATTCCATTTTTGTACCACACCCACCCAGCTTGGGTGCCCTTTTTTATTTTTTTCTCAACCTTATTTCTTCAAATTACAATATTACCCTACTTTTATTTTCTTAGTTGTTTCCTTTCACTGAGCCTATCTGTACATACTTCATACAATTAGTGACGTAGAGGAGCTTTGGACTCAAAACACATAAATTAAGTGGGACCCATTTGATCAAAAATAGAAAAGCCAAGAGCCCGAAGACATGAGCAGATGATGTTCAGGTTGTAACGTAGGGTGCTTATATATGGGTGCAATATAGCAAATACCCCACGAGGTCACTCCCCCATATCCGCGTATATGCGCGCTGTGATGTCCGTTTCGCATTACTAATAATAAACACCATGAAATGCAGGGAGGGAGGGTAGTTTTGGGTTTTCACGAAGCTTAATAAGGGGGAAAAGGGTGGTCTAGTTGACAAAAAAACATAGGGTGCTCAGAATGGTATTTGTAATCATCAATTATTCACTGCCCAAAAACTATTTTTAAGAGAATTTAGAAGGTTGTGCTAGAAAGTTCTGGCCCACCAAACGTAACCCAAGTTTCTGTACTTTGTTTCTCCGGTTAAGAGAATTGCTGGCGGTTTTGAGAGAGAGAGAAAGAGAGAGATTGTGTTTTCAAGAGTGGAAGAAGGAAGAGAGAGTATCAAGGTTTGATCCCAGAGGCCCACCGAACGCCATAAAACAGAGCAAGCAATATTAAGAGGTGGGAGAGAGAGAAGAGAGAAGGTAATGGACGGTTGAGTACAGCGAAGCAGATGTTCATGCAGACCCACCCCCACACACAGAAAATGTATATTATTATTTATATTATTATTGTGTGTGTGCATATAGCAGAGAGAAAGTGGTCATACAGCATAAAAAAGGCTGGTCACTTGGTCTCTGGTTATTGATATTTCATTGGACACCTTAATGTCTACTATTCTCGTGGGTGCCCACTAGCAGCTTTTTTGTCTTCTCCGTTTTCCTTCTCTCCTCCTCTTTTTTCATTTCTGGGTTTTCTCTCTTTCTCTCTGCCTAGGCCGTCGTGTGTTCGTGTATGACTGCGTGCGTTTGTATATAATATATATATATATATATATATGTATATATCTTTTTTTTCTCGGGGGTGATTTTTCTTTTTCTTTTTCTCTCTCTCTTCTTTCATCCCCCTTTCCAACCTCAACAATAATGATTTTCTCGTTACTGGTATCGTTGTTGAGGAATCTGAGGAGTTATTGTTCTGGTTGTGAAAAAGTGGCAGTTATAGGAGCCTTAGAGAAGCAACAAGTTATAGAAAGGATGGGAAGAAGAGGAATAAACAGAATCACAAGTGCACGAGTGTTTTCATTGATGTGATATTCTTTGAAGACAAAATAGGCTCTTTCTGGCTTTATTTACCCAACAACAACAACAAAAAAATTTCTCTTTTGTTTGGCTTCTGGGTTTTTGTCCCTCGCGATTTTTTCTTTTCCTTTTTTATTGCTTTGGATTTTGGGATATTTTGTATTGCTTTTTGATTTCTCTGCCTGCGTAATTGTTTTCAATGTCTCAACCAAGGCAATTTCAGATGGTGGGTAGTGACAATCCAGGGCAATACAATGACACAACTTTTACCAAAATCTTTGTTGGTGGGTTGGCTTGGGAGACTCAAAGAGATACCATGAGAAGGTATTTTGAGCAGTTTGGAGAGATCTTGGAAGCTGTTGTTATTACAGATAAAAACACCGGGAGATCCAAGGGTTATGGCTTTGTAAGCGCATTATCCTTTCTTTGATCTTTTGCATTAATGCTTTTTCCAGAGCCTTATCCTATTGGACCTGATTTCTGATTAAAGAAAGTTGGTTGCTTCTTTGTGGCCTTTGTTTTTCCTAGGTTACATTTAAGGATCCAGAGGCAGCCATGAGAGCTTGTCAAAATCCATCCCCTGTAATTGATGGAAGGAGAGCAAACTGCAACCTTGCTTCTCTTGGTGCTCATAAAACTCGTCCACCAACTCCTCAACATGGTCTCTTTTCTTTCTCTTATTCCATTTCTACATTTTTTATGTTGAACTTTTGACTCTTAAATGCTCACATTCTGCTCAAAACTTAATTGGATCACCACACAACGTATGCATGCACAATGCTGCAAGTGTAAATTTTTTTGTTTTAAGACCATTTTCGTTTGGGATATCTCATCTCTCATCTCCTAATATTCAAGCTAATATATGCTCGCACTCGTTAAGATGAACCAAAATGGGGGATCTAAACGATATAGTGGGGGTACAAAAGAGTATGATATGGATGAATTTTTTGTCATGCAGGTGCCGGACGGTTTAGAGCAGCGCCTGGATTGGTGGCTCCACCAACTTATCAAGGCTCTTCATCAACATACTTCCACCAACCCACTGGCCAATACACATTTCCTTTTTCAGCTTACGGGTAATTTTGCTAGCTAAAAGGATCTAGGAATATAGCAAGCACAAATGCCTCTTCTTTTCTTTTTAATTTTTCTGCATCTAGTCCTAGTATTAATTTCTTCTCTATGCATATATTTATAGGTACACTGGATACTCACAAGACTCCATATATCCCTTGGTAATTATTATTATAGTTTATATTTTCATTGGAATATATTAATTGCTAATTTCATGGAGCCGAGTATGATGGAATTGTTGTTGCAGAACTATTACAGTCTCTATGGAGGCCAACAATTCTCACCTTACTTGACCACTGCTGGAGCATCAGGAGCAGCTGGCATGTTGCACAATTTCTATCCGTTATATGCTCAATATTCACAGAGTAGTCAGGCTCATGGTTTTGGCGTTCAATTTCCTCAAATGGTACACTACCCCTTATTGCCTCAGCACTACGGTTCCTCAGGGATCCTCTCACTTCCTTCTTCAATGGCAATGGCTACTACTGCCACCACAGGTATATATGAACTTTTTGGTTATGTTAAGCATGAAGTAATTCCTACATATTTCTTCCAAGTTACAGGTTATCCATTTCTTATTTTTAATTTATTGCTCCTTGAGCTCCTCTACATTGCATGCCAACAATATATGAGTAACAGGATTGACATGCACAATGCAACAGGTACAACAGCAACAATAGGGGTGACGGGAACAGGAACAGGAACAGTTGCTTCACAAGCTTCTGGAACAGCTTCTGAACAGAATTCATCATCGACTTAAATTTGGGTGTTTGTGGGGAAGGGGATATCCTCTTGCAAGACTAACATGGAGATAAATAGTGCAAAAGAAGCAAAAGGGAAAAAGTGAATAAGAAAGACATATTTAAGCGACTACTGAGGTTCAAAAGCTTGGATGCCTGATCAAGTAGAGCATAACACGAGAGAAGGAATCCCAAGTTCAGCATCAGATTTTTCAATTCATGGAACATGCATTTGTCATTTACATAAAGCTTGTTCCCATTAACATCATCGCCACGACGAGTCTTCATCATCATCACCACCACCACACATGTTTAGTACTTAATAATTAGGACAACATTTTTATAGGGAGTCTTTTTAAGCCGTAGTTGGTAGAGCATTAGGAGAAGAATCATATTCATTTACTTATTGGCATAACTAAGGTGGAAACTAAATATTGGCTTTGGATTCTACCTTTGCATACTAATCACCGGATGATTATGTCTCGGTTGCATAGAGCATCCTATGACATATACGTACCTCTACTTTGTTCATATTTGGCAAGAAATAGGGTTCAAAAGATTGGTTTTGTATCTTTTGAATTCCAGCTTGGTTGGTCAACAAGAAAAGGCAAAAGCTCGGATAGCTTGGCCATTTTAACTTATATAATTTTTGTTCTTTTTTGTTTTTGTTTATTCAAATATTGTTCATGATTTATACTTTTGAGATAGGATTAGTTGAAAAAAAACAAAGAAGATTGTGTCTCTTGTTTCTTCTTTTGCAGATAATTGTCATGCATACCTTTCATCTTTCGCTTTCAGTGAGTCATTATTTAATTTTTTTTTAATTAATTTTATGAATCTTCTTTTCCATAATCACACGTCACACCTCGTTTGGGGGCTTTGAATTAATAATGTTTTTGGGAATCCAATGGGATCTCAAGAAAGGGGGTCATTTGGTGCTCCATCTTTTACTTTTGTCGAATCAAAGGTTGGGCAATGCAATGCATGCGGGTCTTGCATCATTTGCTTCAGATTCTAGGAATTTCTATGCCAAAATGGGCTTGTATTTAACTCTTTTTAAGTTTTTGTCAAACAAACAATATTGATGAGACAGCATATTACATTTTTAAGAAAAGAAAAATCATCAACTACTAACCCTATTTATATTGGCTTTCGAGTAGGTTCAAATAAATTGTCAACTTAGTTGAAATTTATCAGTAGCTTAGTAGTATTTTGAGATGCTGAAATTCCCATTTAGAACTGAGAGCTTAAGGGTTTCTATTGCAGCATGACCATTGCATTTCATAATTAGTTTGAGAATCCATGTGGATAAATGAGAAATCAGTAGTCAGTTTTTTTTATAATACAATTGTTTTTAGTTTTTTTTTTTAAATTATGTGTAATTTAATTAGTTTAGAGGTTGATTAAAATTTATTAAATATTAGTTAAATTAAAAATATGAGCGAAAATAAAAAATAAAAATATTTTTATTTTTATTTAATTAAATAGTCTAATTAATATTTAATAAATTCTAATTAATTTTTAAATTAACTAAATTATATGAAAAAATTAAAAATAAAAATAAAAATATATTACCAAACAGATTCTAAGTAGTCATTACAGATTCCAAAATGCCTATAATTTATTTTTAGCTAAAATTCTATAATTTCCTCTTAATAATCTGAAAAATCTTCATTTTTTTTTTTCTAGAATTAGAAAAAGTTTTTTTTTTTTTTCATTTACGTGAATTTAAATTGAGGAAGAAAGAGAAGGAGAGAGAGAGACTGACTTGCCGTCAAAGTTGCGTGAAATTTAGAAGGTGCTTGGAGGCAAGTGGGAGGGTCAAATTTGGTAGTTGGGATCCATCCAGGGGATGATGGAGATAGCGGAGTAGTAAACGGTATTCAGAGTTGGAATCAGCGTGCAAGTCAAGAGCCTGTGATAGTGCAAAATTCTGGTTCCTAGTGCCTCCATCGTAGGGCTTTTGGGACCTTAAAAATCAGGTAGGGATGAATCCCCCGAATGCTAAAAGGGAATGAAGGATTTGCGATTTCAACTTGTAGACACCAAACACGAAGTCTGCGCCTCCATCCTTTCCTTCCAAGCTCTCTTCTCTTACAGGGCTAAAGAGACAGCCCGAATGTTCCTTTTGCTGCCAAACTGTTTGAGATATTGCCTAAGTTAAAGGTTGTATGGTGCAAGAGGTCAAACACCATGACTGTAAGGTGGCCGAGGCTTTTAACGCCTACATACCTTTCACAGATTATACGGAATCAGAAAAACCCATTAACAGCTCTTCAAATCTTCAACGAAGCTAAATCCAAGTACCCCAATTACCGTCATAATGGTCCAGTTTATGCCACCATGATTAGCATCCTGGGGAACACCGGCCGAATCACTGAGATGAAAGAGGTGATTGATCAGATGAAAAGTGATTCTTGCGAGTGCAAAGATTCACTTTTTGTAGATGCTATCAACACCTATGCGAGAGCTGGAATGCTGGATGAAGCATTCACTCTTTTTAAGAACATTCCAAAATTCAACTGTGTTAACTCGACGGAATCTTTCAATACCCTTTTGCAGATAATGGTGAATGAGTCTAGATTTGAAGTCGCTCACCGTCTGTTCTTGGAGAATTCCTGTGGGAGGGAAGTGAGGTCTCGGATTCGGTCCTTGAATTTGCTTATGCGTTCTCTATGCGAGAAGGGTCGTTCTGATATTGCTTTGCAAGTTTTCCAAGAGTTGGATTATCAGGGTTGTTATCCAGAAAGAGAAACTTATCGAATTTTGATGAAAGGGTTGTGTGGAGATGGCAGGCTGAACGAGGCAAAGCATTTGCTATATTCAATGTTTTGGAGGATTTCTCAGAAGGGTAGTGGTGCTGATATTGTCATCTATAGGACCCTGTTGAACGCTTTTTGTGATCATGGGCAGGTTGAAGAGGCAGTGGACATTCTAGGAAAGATATTAAGGAAGGGGCTTAAGGCTCCAAAACGATGCAGTCATCGTCTTGATCTCAGTCACTACAGTGATGTTCCAGATGCTGAAAGAATTAAACAATTGGTTAATGAAGCTCTGATCAAAGGTAGCATTCCCAGTTTGGTTAGTTATAGTGCCATGGCTGTTGATCTTTACAATGAAAATAAGATTACGGAAGCCGAAAAAGTTGTCAAGGAAATGCAAGTTAGAGGCTTTAGACCCACGCCTGTAATGTATGAAGCAAAGGTGAAAGCATTTTGTAGGGAAGGAAGAGTTGATGAAGCAGTGAAGGTGATTGAAATGGAAAGGGTAGAGGGAAATTGTGTTCCAACTGTTAAACTTTATAATATTGTGTTGAGAGGGCTTTGTGATGGAGGCAAATCTGCGTCTGCTGTTGGATACTTGAAGAAGAAGATGGCTAAACAAGTAGGTTGTGTAGCTGACAAGGAAACGTATAGTATTTTAGTTGATGGGCTCTGTCATGAAGGTAGATTTGTAGAAGCGAGCAGAGTTTTGGAGGAGATGTTAATCAAGTCACATTGGCCTTGCATTGACACCTACAATATGCTTATAACAGGTCTTTGTTCTGTGGGTAGGCAATATGAAGCTGAGATGTGGCTGGAGGAGATGATTAGCCAGAGTATGCTACCACCACATTCTGTATGGATCTCATTGGTGTCTTCTGTGTGTTGTAACATGAGTAACCTTCAAGTTTGTGATGAGTGTTATAATCTTCTGAGAACCTCTTAGATGATTTCTTGTGTTAAAAGAGTACCATACAATTGTTGATCAATCTACCCACAAAATTATATGCATTTCATTTTATTTAATAGCAGAAATTTCTTTTTTTTTTTTTTTTTTTATGAATAAAAAGGGATTTCTATGTAGATCTCATCAGTTCAAAATTCTATTAGTGGATAAAGCATTCTTATTACTTCAGTTTTATAATTTTTTCAGAATTTAGAACAATTGGTTTACATCTCTAACAGATTCTATTCTATCTAGTATATCAAATAAGACTGAGTACAGTTGAAGGCACATTAAATTTTTTTAATATATGGCCATAGAAACCTAAAAACTTTCTAGAATTTCTTAACGCTTTTGTTGAATTACAATTTTAATTTTACGAGACTGATTGGACGACTTAAAATTGTTTAGTTACGTAGTTATATAAATTCAAGATATTAATATTGATGGAAATACAGGGGAATATAAAATATAAAAATATCTATAAAATATTATGAAAATTTTCTGTACTGATAAAATAAATTATAAAAATGAAAAAAATCAAATATAATTTTATAGAGTCCTAAAAGAAATGGAAATACGAAGAAAATTTTAAACCCCGAGCAAAACACTCGAGTTAAGCGTTGAATAAACCTTGCCAGCTAGGAACAAAAACAAAGTGGTAAAATAAATAAACCTTCATAAAAAATTCCTGACAAAAAAAGGGTCCAGCCCATTGTATCCATATGGGCCTCCAGGCCAACAAGTCAAAAAGCCCATTTTCGAGTGGATTTAAAGGCGGACAAGACCTGAACCAGAAACCCTAGGCCGTTTTGTTGTGGTAGGCGCACAACTGATACTCCGAGACAGCCGTGCTTGAAGGGTTTGTGTAGCAGTTGGAAACATGTCGGTTGGAGAGTCCGCTTGCGCCTATGCCGCTTTGATCCTCCACGACGATGGAATTGGAATCACTGTAACCTTCTTAACTCTGATTCTGCGTTTCTATGTATTATTTGTCAAGTTTGGTTCTGAGGGACTCGTTCAATTTGGTCTGCATCGGTAACTATTTCAATGTGATGAGTTATAATTCTAAAATGGGTTTGTACTTAATTTGGTTTTTGAACAGGCGGAGAAGATCTCAGCCTTGGTGAAAGCCGCCAATGTAGACGTGGAATCATACTGGCCAAGCTTGTACGCAAGGTTTGCGGAGAAGCGTGACGTTGGGGATCTTTTATTGAATGCTTGTTCCGGCGGTGGTGGTGCTCCAGTTGCTGCTGTTGCTCCCACGGCAGGTGGTGGCGGTGGCAGTTCTGCCGCTGCTCCTCCACCTGAGGAGAAGAAGGTAATAAATATGGGAATTTCATAATTTAGAGCTAATGGGTTCCTGTAATTATTGTAATAATGGATTTCAGGATTTGAATATCTGATTAATACATTTTATTATTATTATTATTATTATTTTTTACAGGAAGAGCCTAAGGAGGAAAGTGATGATGATATGGGATTTTCTCTCTTCGATTAAGAGCTCATTTTCAGTTTGACCCTGTCTTTTTCATTTTCTAGTAATTTTAAGAAGTTTTGGTACCCTTTATTGATGTTTTAGACTCTTTGTCTTTTGTTGATTAGAAATGTATGCACTTTGGTTCGAGCAAATGCTTCGGGGGCCTTTTGTTTTTGAAGATTTTCTTATTGTGCTTCTTGATATATACAAGAATTTCAGACCAATTTTTATTCCTTTACTCTTTGTTTCGACTGGTTTATAATATTGTTAACGCAGTGCACGTTTTAATGCTACGCCAAAACATCTATCAAGATTTTTCCATGTAATTGGTGTGGATGGGATTAATTTGGTTCTGTAACAAAATTTGATTTTCTATTTTGCCTTGTACTGGTATGATTGTAGTTACATATTGTATATTGTAACCGGAGATTTCTTAAATTAATAAAAAGATATACAGTTAAGGTTGATTCAAAACGTTATTAATATTATTTCGTCATAAGGTTTATAACGCGAAAGTAAATGACTTGCCTTAGTTAAGGGATTATTTGATAATATAATTGTTTTTTGTTTTGGTTTATAATTTTTTTTTTTTAAGTTATATGTAATTTGATTAGTTGGTCAGCTTAGAGCTACAGAGTTATATGAAATTTGATTAGTTTATTGATTAGAATTTATTAAATATTAACTAGATTAAAAATATGGAGGAAAATTAAAAATATAAAACTGTTTGTAATTTTATATTTTTATTTAATTAAATAGTCTAATTAATATTTAATAAATTTTAATTAATTTTTAAATTAATTAAATTATTTATAACTTAATAGGAAAAAAATAAAAAAACGGCCTGAATGTATCAGATCTTCTTGTCCATGGTTAGTGTAATAATCAAAAACAAAATTCAACTTGTTAGTGAGTCATGGAGTGGCCACATTTTCCTTAGCTTGTGGTGCTATTTCCTCACCGCCGATGCCAGGTTTGCTGCCAGCAACTCCTAGACTTAGTAGCACATCCTCCCACTTCTTAGCAGGTCCCTGCACCGCGTAAAACATCAATTGCAAAGATACTGTTTATCGGATCACTATGTTTAGCGGGTAGAATCATCCTTTTAGTTACCTTCCATGAGAGATCTTGAGCCATACAATTTCTAACCATCTCAGACAAAACTGAAGTTCCATGTGTAACGAGGGCTCTTTTGACAGTTGTGGCCACTGCAGTTGTGTCCGCGGGATCAACAGCATCACACTGAATATGTAATAAATTTGTTAGAAGTTTAAAACTTTCTTGCTAGCATAATCGAAAATGCTGTGCAAGACACAGGTGAAAAGGGAGCTAGTATTACTTCAACACTGAAGGCTCCCATATGAAACCCTGTGTATCCTTCTTTGACAGTGTCTACCAACCCACCCGTTGAGGCAACAATTGGTACCTGCAGGCATTAAGATGCAGGAAGTTAAGCAACGTGAAAGAAAGCATCTTAACAAGAGGAAATCCTTTTGGCAAGCAAGCATTTTTACAGTTCCATAACGCATCGCGTGCAGCTGAATGAGACCACAAGGTTCGAATCTGCTTGGAACCAGTATGAAATCGGCTCCGGCAGTTATCATATGGGCTAGAGGAACATTGAATTTTGCTACTCCTCGAGCCTTGTTAGGATACAGTGTCTCCAACTGTTCAAGCTGCTTCTCCATTGGCATTTTACCAGTCCCCTGAGAGATAACCAAGGTGCAATAGAACAATAATCAGATATGTTTAAGAGCAATTTGTGGTAAAATGGTGATGTAAGTTCCAGGTCAGATATGCTTACCAGGATTATAATCTGAACATTCTCCTTGATAAATTGGGGAATGGCTGCTATAAGAATATCTGAACCTTTCTGCTCTTCAAGCCTACCAATGAAACCTACAACAGGGATTTTTCTATCCACTGGCAATCCTACTTCTGCTTGGAGGGCTTCTTTCAATATAGGCTTAGCATCCATCACCTGAGCTAATTACTGTTAATAGACAATAGCCATATTGATCATTTAATCAAATTTCTTCTATGTCAAAGAACCTTACAGTTGAAGCATCATATTTGACACTTGTATATTTGTCAGTCAATGGGTTCCACTCCTGTACATCCATGCCATTTACAATTCCAGTTATTCCTGTTTTCCGAAGGATGTTATCCAATTCCACTCCTTTCTCAACACTGGAAACAAGTTCCTTGGCGTAGTATGAGCTAACTGTTAAGACCTTGTCTGATTCTAAGATCCCAGCTTTCATCCAATTAATTTTTCTCCCCTTCACTGGTTTGTCATAGCTGCAGCATTTATAATAATTATATAAAATTTTGAGTCATATGATACCATGCTTTATTGAGCCAATGAAATTCTTACCCATCAATGAAATCAAAAGAGCTTTTAAAATCATCCGGAAGATTGAGGAGTGAGAAATCCGAGAATGCAAATCTGCCTTGGTAAGCAATGTTGTGAATGCAAAAAGCTACCTGACATCAGCAACAAGCACAATGCTTATTTTTCAAGAACATGCTACTTGACGGGAATTCTTACACAGGTCTATCAAAGATAAAAAAAAAAATAAAAAAATAAAAAATAATAATAAAAAGCAAAGAAATGAAGAACAAAGACAACAAAACAGATCCGCCTACTCTTGCACTCTTGTAGATGCCTCGGCCTTTGTACATTGATTTCAGGTAGCATGGGAGGGGGGCAGTGTGCCAGTCATTGGCAACGAAAACAACATCATCACCTGGAAGCAGAAACTTGTCAGCAGCACTGATTCTGAATTTTTGCTAAATGTAGCATGAACAGTGTAGACAGAAGAAATATTGGATTTGAGAATCAAAGATGAATGTGCCTACCATATGGTCCAGAAAAGTATTTGCTGCTGGTAAGATTTAGAACCCTTGGAGCTTCTAGAGCGGTCTAAACCATTAGAAAACTAAGAACATTTTTAAATAACGAATAAAGAATAAGGAAGAAATCTAGACAGCAGATTCTCAGAAGTAAAAAATAATAATACTTCTCAAAAAGATAGAGAGCAGATGAGACCATGTATACAATGCACACTTTATTCTTTTAATAGATTGTATTAATTAAAAGAATATGCTAGCTTTTCTTTTATCAGGTTTATGAACAGAAAATGCATTATGCAACCTCCATTGGAGGCATCCTAACTTCCCTTTTCTACTACTTTCTTGGTTTATTTGCTCAGAGCTGAATATACAACTATGTAGTGCTTTACATATGCATAAATACTTTTTCACAACATTGTATTCTGTGGTGGCATGACTTAGAAGATTGCATGGATCACTTACAGAATAGAATCTAATTTACACGATAATTGTAGGTGGGTTAGCACAAGATAAAATCTAGCATCTGTGAGTGCAACCACAAAGATGAAGATCACTCACCTGGCATAACAGGCTGAATCGAAGTTGGTTGTCCTGGTAATCCTCTCCAGCGATAGGCCCGTAAACTTTTGATTTAGTTTTTCCCCACACCTTGACGTGAGCAGCATGTAAATAAGAGGTTGATTAAACTGTGTTCAAATAATTGCTACATGAAGTAAGTGAAAAATAATGGTTCACAGAGCCCAACCTTTTCAAGGAACAATGGATGATCCACAAACACACGATCAACTCCTCTTTTGTAGCAATGGAAGAATCGGACCTTTTCTACTTTTTCTCCCACTTTAAGCTAATAAAGTGAAGAGAATATAATAATCCAAATAAACAAAACCTCTTGAATGGACTTGGTAGTAAAAGATAAGAGTAAATTTACAAGTTTGATGATCCAATATATATAGCTACCTCTACTATGACTTCTGTATCCCATGCATCTTTATACTGGTCATAACGTGGAGAGACAGTCATAATACGATGCCCATTTGCCTGAAGAAAAACCAAATTACAGAAGTGCTACATCACTAAACCCTAATGTATTTCCAGAGGTAGATGATTTGTTAAATTTTGGGGTGAAATTATAAGGCTTACTGCCATAGCTGGAGGCAGACCTCCAAGAACATCTCCGAGTCCGCCAGTTTTGCTCCACGGACCTACCTCTGCACCCACAAATATTATGTTCATCCCACAAACAATGAGGCTTGAAGGCCTCCTTTTTTTGCTCTCTAATGCTTCTCTCTTCGCTTGCTTGGCATGCACTTTAGCCTTTGTCTTGACGTGCAACTCATCCACTTTATTCAATGCCCTTAATCCGCTGTGAGTCATGGTCAAAACTTTTTTGAACGTTGCTTTATAACCTGATTCAATCGATGCTCTGTAGTTGGCATGTGAACTTCCCGATGCAAAGCTTGAAGCAGTCAAAGTTGCCATTGGTGATGTTTTTTTGTTTCCTAGAAAAAGGAACGGACAGAAATTAAAAGGCACCCAGCAATATCTAGATTGTTTGATTTCTGATAGGGAGAATACTTTAACATCATATTTACTATTGAAATTGATAGAAGATTTAACAGTACTGATAAATGTCAAACAAGCAGTCTAATAATACATGAATATACTACGGCTGTGCAGTCTTTCTGGTATATGCACCACCATTACGGCAAGTGCAAAGGTCTGTTCTCACTTCAATGCTGCATTTGTCATAATTGAACCTTTAATCACATTTGGAAACAGGAATTTGGTTTACCGCTTAAATTTTATATGCCAGGTCTCATTCTCGCTAAAGTGAATTTGGGATTCTATATATAATGGAAAGTCTATTCTTTGGCTTCATTTGCTTGATATAAAATGGAACAAATTATCTAGGAAAAGAAAACGCTGAGGAATAAGGACAAACAATAACAAGGAAGAAAAACAATAAACTAATGAATGAAGAAAGCAGAGCTGTTCACATTAACTTACAGAAATTCAATTCCAGAAGAGACTCAGCCTGCACAAGCTGTTAGGTAGAAGAAGATGCTTAGTGATGCTTTAAGAGAGCACTGCAACTCGTTTCCACATCATATGGCGAATGGTCAAATCTCAGCCTCAGGTTTTGTGTGCGGCTTACATAGTATGAAACATTAGTCATGGGACCAGCAGCACATGAATCAGCGGGAATATACCCATTGCCACTTGCCCGCCCGCAAAGAGACAAAGTCTTCAGCTTTGCACTGGACATCGATTAGCTCCGACGTGCTTATCGGAACGACAAGTCGAATCAGACAAACGACCCGTCGTTGGTTTGTGGAGGGTAACAGATAGGCAAATTGAGCGACGTAAAACGGAGAGTCGTGCAGGGACCGGTTGTAACCCGACCTGGTATTGAATTTGACCCGTAACGAAGGAATCGTCCAACTCAGAACTCAGAAGCCACCCACGAAAATGAAAGTAAAATAAACTGGTCAACCGAACTGAACCCACGCTGCGGTGAGCCGGACTCCGATGTCAGGCACAGACAGACGAAGTATTTGTCTAATTCCAGAACCTACGTATGGAATTGGAAGTTTCAGACGTAGCTGAAAACACTTGTTGTTACAAGAAGGAGCTTTATACGATACACAGGAGATCACCTTATTCGAAATTCCACCCATGGAGCTCGACCTTGACTCCTTTCTCGGTTCACAGCTCTCCAGTGACGACGACAACGACCTCAACTTAGTCCCCCACCGTACTGTCGATGAAATTCTCAACGATTCCGATTCTTCCACCTCATCGTCTCCCCCTCCATCCCCCCCGTCCACTCTCCACCGCCTCTCCCCCGATCCAGGACCACAATCCTCCCACGACGCCGGTTTGGTTTCTTCCTTGAAACCCTCGTCGCAGTCTCCGGTTGACGAGACCCACCAATCTCCAGAGGGCCATAAACGGACCCAATTGGACGAAAGATTGGTCCCGCCTAGACCCAGTTCGTTTACTCGGTTAAAGTCCGGTGAATTTTTGGATGATCAGTTCCGCCGGCCTTCGAGGCCGTTTCCGTCATTGTTTGGAGGTGTTCGATCCAATGCGAAGCCCGGGGCGGCACTCGCAGCTGCAGTTGCAGCCTCGAGGCCTATGCCGGCTCCTCATGCTGCTGCGATAAAGTCAAGGATGAATGCAAATAGTAGGCGTCTGCAGAAGACTCTAGATACTGGCGAATTGGGTTCTACTGCCGGCGATGACTCGGAGACTGTTTCTGATGAACTGGGTTCTAGTTCGAACGGTGATCTAAATGCAGTTAGTTCGGAAATCAGTCATTCCGATGTAAACTTTGCCGAAGATAACAATGATGAGGATAAAGCTGGTGATTTACAAACTGTTGTAGCTCATGCTGGTGGTGAAGTTTCAGGAAGAAATGGGACTTCAGAGGTTTCCCATGGGAGCAGCGAAGATCTCCGTACGAAAGAAATGGACAACGAAGCAAAACAAGCTTCCAAATTCGATAACACGAGTGTAGATGATGCTGCGGAAGAATTTTTGGATGCTAATGGTACACCCCAGATTTCTACTTCGTTGAATGTGGGAGAGGATATTAATTTTGGTGAGAGGTCTTCTATTTCAAATACTGAAAATGTTGAGAATACAAATATAGAGCCTAATGCTTCCCATGATGGCAATATAAATGATTCTTTTTCTTCTTTGCCTGACGCCGATGATGATGAAAAGGTTACAACTTTGGAATCAGAAACTGGAGATGTATTGAAAAGCATTCCGTCTTTGGGAGGTGAGGGACTTGATGGCGATGATGCCAGTTCAATGAGTGATATTAGTGAACTTGTGGAGGAGAGAATTGGGCATTTGGAGAGCAAGAGGATTAGTAGAAGAGAGGAAAAGAAATCACGGTCTCCCATGAAGCCACTCGAATTAGCTGAAGAACTTGAGAAGAAACATGCTTCTACTGGTTTGCACTGGGAAGAGGGGGCTGCTGCTCAACCAATGAGGCTCGAGGGCGTTCGTAGGGGGTCCACAACATTGGGATACTTCGATATCGATGTCAATAATACCATTACGCGGACAATTTCATCGCAGGCATGCAGGCGTGATCATGGTTCACCTCAAGTTTTAGCAGTTCATTCTAATTTTATTGCTGTAGGAATGGCAAGAGGGACCATTGTTGTTTTCCCCAGTAAATACTCTGCTCATAGTGCTGATAACATGGATTCCAAGGTTACTTTTATGATTTATTCAGTTATATAGCTTGACGTTTTTGTATCTTTGATGTCTGTTTTAGCTCTAGTTGAAGTTGGAATAGATTTTAAAATGTAGAACTAGTGTTCTGGTATAAAGCTTTCCTGTTTCTGGAAGTTTCAGTTTTCTTGACGATGTCATTTATGTATGAAGAAGACAAGCAGCAATTTTGTCTGTATTTTGGTAGATTAGTTATTTTAGTATATGATTCAGATAACTTTATCTAACTATGCTATATATTTTTCAGATGCTAATACTAGGGTTTCAAGGAGATCGATCACAATCTGCTGTAACTTCTATATGCTTCAATCAGCAGGGGGACCTTCTCTTGGCTGGTTATGCTGATGGTCATGTTACAGTTTGGGACATGCAGAGGGCATCGGTGGCTAAAGTTATTACTGGAGAACACACAGCACCAATAGTACATACATTGTTTCTAGGTCAAGATTCTCAGGTTACACGTCAATTTAAGGCAGTAACTGGCGACTGTAAAGGTCTGGTTCTGTTACATTCTATCTCAGTGGTTCCCTTGCTTAATAGGTTCTCCATCAAAACACAGGTAGGATATTATCAGTTCCAATAGATGATGTGTTCTGTAGCATTGTTTTAATTATTGTACAATAAGTTTATGTAAATTTTCAACAATGCAGTACTCCCCAAACTGATCTCTTATGTGTATTAATTGAGACAGTGTCTTCTTGATGGACAAAAAACGGGCACAGTGCTATCAGCTACGCCACTTCTTTTTGATGAACTCTGGGGAACTGCTTCTCTGTTCTCTCAGGGAAATGCATTGGGTACAGCAAGCAGCATTGGAGGCATGATGGGTGGTGTGGTTGGGGGAGATGCAGGTTGGAAACTTTTCAACGAAGGTTCTTCATTGGTTGAAGAAGGTGTGGTTATATTTGTCACACATCAAAATGCTCTGGTGGTATGACGCCCTCAGAAGATAACATATTCCGATTCCCTTTTGTAATGTGAATTTATGCTTTATTCTTTGGAGGGATTTCCCATTCAGAATGTTATAAGTTATAATTCTTTCTTGTAGGTAAGACTTACTCCTACTTTGGAAGTCTATGCACAATTTCCTAAGCCAGATGGGGTTCGGGAGGGTTCCATTCCTTACACTGCTTGGAAATGCACAGCACAATCACTGAGTTTCTCTGCTGGTATGAACTCAGATTGTTTATTTAATTTTCTGTTGATAGATTTTTAATACTTGAGTCTACTGAAATGCACAACGCAATCACAGAGTTTGTCTACTTGTGTGAACTCAGATGGTTTATTAATTTTCTGTTGATAGATTTTTAACACTTGGGTTGGATGCAGAAAATACACCTGCTGAAGCTTCAGAAAAAGTTTCTTTGCTTGCAATTGCTTGGGATCGGAAAGTCCAGGTAGCAAAGTTAGTCAAAACAGAGCTAAAAATTTATGGCAGATGGTCTCTTGACAGTGCCGCCATAGGTGTGGCTTGGTTGGATGATCAGGTGTATATAAATTTGTCCTTTCTTCTTCTGTAATGCTGAGATTAGAAAATCTTGTTCACATATTTTGGGTCACTGGTCAAATGAATTCTGATTTCTTCCTTTGAGATCTGTGCTTGCAATAGGAAGTTGAAAAAACTATGAGAATAATTGAGGGTTTTTACGTGTCCAGATGCTGGTAGTTTTAACAGTAACGGGACAACTCTGCTTATTCGCAAAGGATGGAACTGTGATTCACCAAACAAGTTTTGCTGTTGATGGTCCTGTGGGGGATGATCTCGTTGCTTATCATACTCACTTCATTAATATCTTTGGAAATCCAGAAAAAGCTTATCACAATTGCTCAGCCATAAGGGGAGCTTCAATATATATACTGGGACCAATGCATCTTATTGTGTCCCGTCTTCTCCCTTGGAAGGAGCGGATCCAGGTTTTACGAAGAGCAGGTGATTGGATGGGTGCTTTGAACATGGCAATGACAATTTACGATGGTCAAGCTCATGGGGTTATTGACCTTCCAAGAACCTTAGATGCTGTACAGGAGGCCATAATGCCTTACCTGGTAGAGTTACTTCTGTCATATGTAGAGGAAGTATTTTCTTATATTTCAGTGGCATTCTGCAACCAAATTGGCAAAAAGGATCAACGGGATGACCCAAGCAGCAAAAGCAGTTCTGTGCACCATGAAATAAAAGAACAATACGCCCGTGTTGGTGGAGTTGCAGTTGAATTTTGTGTCCATATCAAGAGAACTGATATCCTTTTTGATGAAATCTTTCCAAAGTTTGTGGCTGTTCAGCAGAGAGGTATTCTTATCTTATGTCCTCTTGCATTAAATGCTTTTCATAAATTTTTTAATAAGTATGAAATAAAATTTAGATTACTTAATTGATAGTGGGAAGTCATCTTGTGACTGCAATTTAAATATACAGAAGGAGAAGATCGGAAGCAAAAAAATATATTATCATACTGGGTGTCCTTTTTTGTGATTGAATATCATCCTTTGACTGATTTTTCAAATCTTTTTAGATACATTTTTGGAGCTATTGGAGCCATATATATTGAGGGACATGCTTGGTTCTCTACCTCCAGAGGTATTGTGAGAAGTTCAAGTGTTTTGGCTTTATTACCATCTATTTACATATAATAATGTGCTTATAATTTTGTTATTTTAAAACCTTATTCTAAGATTATGCAAGCACTGGTAGAGCATTATAGCCAAAAGGGGTGGTTACAAAGAGTTGAACAATGTGTCCTTCACATGGATATTTCTTCCTTGGATTTCAATCAGGTCTGTAACTTGCAGATGTTAACTAATTTATTTTTCTTCTTTGCCTTTTTTCTTCAATAATTGCTCACCTCAACTTTGGATCATTATTTTCTTCTAGGTTGTCAGGTTATGCCGGGAACACGGATTGTATGGTGCCCTGGTGTATCTCTTTAATAAAGGATTGGATGATTTCAGAGCACCTTTAGAGGAACTCTTGGCAGTCTTAAAAAACAGTGAGAGAGAAGTTGCTGCTGCCATTGGGTATACTGCCTGAATATGTAGTGTATTGTATAAGACCTTGAATTAGTTATTGTTCTTAAGTCTAAGATCTAGCAATGTACATTTCTTGAGCTTGTTTTCCAAATCACAAATTAGTTGTAGCTGTTTTTAGATTTTCCTTTCTGCTGAATTTAAGACTATGAATCCCTTTGTTGTCAGATTTATGGAGAAGCCACTTCATATTTATGGCCTTCTTATTTATTAGTTTAGTTTCTGGGTATGGTTGGGTACTTTGTTGACAAGCTCAAACAGCTTTCCTGGTGGGAGCTTGTTATGCTGCAGGGTTAAAAACAATATAATCCTTTTTTCAGAATAAAAGAGATAAGATGGATAGTATTAAATATTTCCTAGGAATGTCTACCTTGGATGATATCTCTAGTTGGAAAAGAGGGGTCAATTTCACTCAAAATTTGAAATTTTCTGCCGGGCACAGCTATGGAATTGGATAAATCAAGTTATGCAAGCAGAAGTTATGAAATTTCTACAAATTGTTTTCTGACCTAAAATTTGAAAAAAGCTCGATTAGTCTGTACCCACCCCTATGTTGTATCTTGTTGTAACTTTTTCATAATCATTTAATGAGTGGAATGACCATATTAGATGTCAACTTTTGGCCTCATATTGTTCGTTTTCTATTGGTATTCTAATTCCTATATTTGTTTCTTGTTAACAGGTACAGGATGCTAGTTTATCTGAAGTACTGCTTTTCAGGCCTTGCTTTTCCACCAGGTATGGACTTCAGCTATTCTTGGTATAGTTGTCTCGTTGAAATGTAACAGAAATCCCTCCACGTGATTGATTTTGCTAATCTTGAAATGGACTTTATGCATCTTGAAATTGTATATGTGGAAAACCCCAAATAAATGTAATTTGTCACATTTTTTATTTTGGTGGCACAATGTCTTCAGATACAAGTCAAACTACTTTCTAACAGTTCTACTACAGTCCTGTCAATAGTAGGTATTGCTTTCAACTATATTAGTGTCAGTAACAGTATTAATGGAGTCCATTTCAGCTTGGTGAATGAGTATGTATGCAACCCATCTGTCTTGGAAATTCTCTCTGTAGATTAAGTATGTGTTGGACTTGACATGATAAGTAAATGTCATTTTTCCCCTTTATTTTAACAGATAAGCTCAAGGTTTGTCAATGATTAAGAGACTTTGAGCTTTACTTTTTGTCAAAAATTAATTTGTGCTCTTTACAAGTTGCTTGATTGTACTGCTTGTTCTCTGGATTTATGCCCTCCACATAAATGTTTTAGATGTCTACAAAGCATTGAAGTAAGACTAGCACCCAATTTGCTCCCGATACTGTCTTCATGTAACAATTAAGAAAAGGCTTGTCTTATTATTTCTATGTGCAGGACATGGAACACTTTTGCCTTCTCGTTTGCCATCTCTCAGAACAGAACTTCTACAATTTTTGTTGGAGGATTCAAACACTCTTAATTCAAAATCAGTTTCATATTTATCATTGAGAGCATCATATTTAAACCTGTATCCTCTCTTAGAGTTAGATACTGAAGCTACTTTAGATGTGTTAAGATGTGCTTTTATAGAATCACAATCAGAATTTTCTTCTCATGACATGGAAGTGAAAGAAGAAGACAATTCAAGGGCTCAAAGTCAGAAGTTATTGGTTCAAAATACAGTAGATGCGCTCATTCTTTTTCTTGATAGGGACATTTCCCAAGCAGATAGGTCTTCTAGTAGTGATGCTAGTGGATCGGTGGGAAACTGGCCGTCAAAGAAAGAAATAGGTCATTTGTTTGAGTTTATTGCATACTATGTAGCATGTGGGAGAGCTAAAGTCTCAAAAAGTGTCCTGAGTCAAATTTTGGAGTACTTGATAACGGAGAATAATTTTCCACCAAGTGCTTCTGCATATACCATAACCTCAAAAAGACGAGAGAAGCAGGTGCTTGCCCTTCTGGAGGTAGTGCCCGAGACTGATTGGGATGCATCTCATGTGTTACACCTATGTGAAAAGGCAGGATTTTTCCAGGTACCTCTTCAACATCTTATGAAGTTGTCAAAACATGTGTCTATCATTAAAAATCTCTTTGAGGTCACTCACACTGTCAGTGCTGTTACATCTTTAGGTTTGTGGCCTAATTCATACCATAAGAGGCCAGTATCTTGCTGCTTTGGATAGCTATATGAAAGATGTAGATGAACCAATTCATGCCTTCTCCTTTATCAACAAATCATTATTAGAGCTGAGCCACAATGATTATGCTACTTTTCGTAAAGCAGTGACTTCTCGTATTCCTGAGCTGGTTGACTTGAACAGGTAAATTCTTTGGTTGTGTTGGATGTCTTTTCATGTTAAGTTGTAAGCAGGTTCTATGTTGTCATTGATATCTCTTCTCATTCATAATTCAAACTAAAGTATATCTGATCATTTGCAGAGAGGGCACTTTCTTCTTGGTTATTGATCACTTTAGTAATGAACGTTCACATATTTTGTCTGAACTTGGCTCTCAACCGAGAAGTCTTTTCCTTTATTTAAAAACAGCGATTGAGGTTCACATATCTGGCACCCTCAACTTTGATAATTTAAGAAAAGAGAGTATCGAGAGTGTGAAGGATAAATCGAAAGGGATTGAAGCTTACTTGGAAAGAGTCTCTGACTTCCCAAAGTTTCTACGCAATAACCCTGTTCTTGTGACTGATGATATGATTGAGCTTTATCTAGAGGTAAGCAATTGTACAACATTTTTTAAGGAATACAGGAATTGATTGAATGGTAGTGATTTCTTTATTTTCATTTACTCAAGTGATAAAGGTGCTTGTTCAGTCACATGTATTGAAAGTGAATTTGTTATATTTTTGTATTGTAAACTCATGTTCTTAGTTAAATGACCATATCTTCTGTCAATTTGGGTCAGCAATTGTGTTCTTGGTATTTCTGTCCACCATGAGACTTTGTAATCTTGAATTAAAATTTTGAACGTAAGTTTATGTGTCATCTATTTTCTTAGTCTTTTGATTGTGGTTTAATTATATAATAGTTTGAATTATGTGTACATTCTCATACCAGCTAATGTTCTAAGAGTTTTACCTTTTGCTTTGCAGCTACTATGTCAATATGAACGCAGTTCAGTTCTCAAGTTCCTAGACACTTTTGATAGCTATCGTGTGGAACACTGTTTACGTCTTTGTCAAGAATATGGGATTGTTGATGCTGCCTCATTTTTATTGGAAAGGGTTGGTGATGTTGGTAGTGCACTTTTACTTACACTTTCCAGCCTCAATGACAAGTTTATCAAGCTTGATAATGCTGTGAAAAGTACAATTCTTAATGTGACTTCACGCAGTTTTACTGGAACGGAGTATTTCAGCACTGTTAAAAAATCGGAGGAGGTCTGTTGAGATGAATTTTCTTTTCTTTTGGTAAAAGCATTGATATTTGATTCAAAGTTAGGCTTCTCTTTTTGTGTTTGTGTGTTTATGTATACTTTTGTTGGACACTTTTCATTCTGCTTTTTTTTCTATTTTACCCTTTTGTCTTTCTCATACAGGCCATTGAAATAGGCGATACATTGCAAGCCTGTATTGGATTGTGCCAGCGCAACACACCTCGTTTAAATCCTGAGGAATCAGAGACTCTATGGTTCAAATTACTTGACTCGTATGTTCAGAACCAATATTCCATCTTCCTTACTAAGTTTCCAAGTGTGTGATTCTCTGGCTATTGCTTGATCTTGCATTGCCTCCTAGAAGTTGGATAATTATGATAGTATGAAAGACTTCCACGTGCAGGATATATAATGAAGTGAATCTTTAGGGGGCAAGTAAACTGCAACTTGTTGAAGGAGAACAATCTCTTTGTGCTTCCTTTTCTTTCTCCTTGTGGTTTATGCCATTGATCCAGGATTGGAAAGAAAAGATCATGGCTCTGGGTTTGGTTGTCATCACATTTGCAGGGTTTGGCCCTTGCATGATCTAGAAAAATAGAAATATTGAGAAGATATCTGCTAAAATGGCTAAGTTTATGATCGTAGTTTCCAGTTTAACTACTATTTATCTGCTCAGAAATAATATAGCTTCTCATAGAAGAAATTAGCCATAATCTTTGGTGCATGTTCTTATGTAGTTTCAATGCTAACCATTTTTTAACATCCGTTGGCTTTGCCCAGTGGTAAAACACTGAGGATGTATTTCCACCAGCTTGGAACCAAGTCTGGTTGCCCAGACTGGATAGACCAGCTGGCACCCACCCAAAAAAAAAAAATGCTAACCATTTTTATAAATTTCAATGCAGGTTTTGTAAGCCTTTGATTGATTCATATAGGGATGAAACAGTACCTGAGGGAGGAAATATTGATGGAGTTCTAGCTGCATCATCAAGCACAGAAGAAGATGAAGAAGAATCCATAATTAAGTGGAGAATTTCAAAATCCCACAAAGGTGCTCATGTATTGAGAAAATTATTTTCTCAGTTTGTCAAGGAGATTGTTGAAGGCATGATAGGATATGTTCGTCTACCAACCATCATGTCCAAACTCCTCTCTGATAATGGTAGCCAGGAATTTGGTGACTATAAACTCACGATACTGGGGATGCTTGGAACATATGGTTTCGAAAGGAGAATTCTGGTAAATATGCTTTACGGTTTTGATTTATGCTGTAGTCATGTGGTCAGATGTATACTTCCTTGGAATTCATGTCACAATAAGATTGTTCTCGCATATTTGTTGAGTTTAAATCTTGCCACCCCTCCCTCTTACACACACAGTTACAATTGGAAGCTTATTGTCAACATGCACACATATCAGTTCTAGATGTGGATATGTATCTACTTTTTTTTTTTCGTGCTCTTTTATGTCATTCTTTTTTTGATAGTTTGTTAATTTTCATTTGAACTTCTTTACATTTATTTTTCTGTAAAGCTTGATTATTAATTGCTTTATTATGTAGGATACTGCCAAATCCTTGATAGAGGATGATACATTCTACACCATGAGCTTACTAAAAAGGGGTGCCTCTCATGGGTATGCCCCTCGTAATCAAATATGCTGCATATGTAATTGCCTTCTTGCCAAGAACTCCTCTAACTCAAGCATTCGAGTTTTCAATTGTGGTCATGCAACTCATCTCCAATGTGAAGTTCTGGATAATGGCACATCAAGTAGTGGCTCCTCCTCCGGATGCCCTGTTTGCATGCCTAATAAGAAATTGCAGAGATCTGGAAATAAATCAATCATTGCAGAGATTGGTTTAGTAAAAAAAATTCCATCAAAACCCCATCAAGTATATGGAACAGCTGTCTACCCACATGACAATGATGCATCAGATAATGCCTATGGGCATCAACAAATATCACGGGTATGATATTCCTTTATTACTGTTACTCTCATCGTTTCTGTTTACTTTTCAAATGTTGATATTAATCAAAGTTGAAATTGATGCTGCAGTTTGAGATCTTGTCTAGTTTGCAGAGAGACCGACAGTTGGTCCAGATTGAAAACATGCCCCAGTTGAGGCTTGCTCCACCGGCTGTTTACCATGAGAAGGTAAAGAAAGGAACTGATGTTTTATCAGGAGAAAGTAGCAGTGGTCTGGCAACAATTGAGAAACAAAGTAGAAACAAGCAGCTGAGGGAGCTGAAAGTAAAGGGCTCATCTCTTCGGTTTCCTTTGAAATCGAATATATTTGGTGAGTTTAATATTTCACATTTTCACATACTAAAATCTGTAATTATGTATCTGATACGTCTAAAACTTCCTATATAGGCAAGGAGAAGATTAGCAAGAGGTGAATTTAATTTTCATGAGGTGATTTAATTTTCATGTATAGACTAACAATACTGGAATCGGTATTCATCGACATCAACGCTGTCCAATAGCAGAGGATCTGTTTGCCCCTTTTTGGTTTAGTTTTCTTTACCCCCGCATCTATTATGGTTCTTCTTTTTTCTTTTCTTTTCTTTTCTTTGTTTTTTTTTTTTTCCTTTTTTTTTTCCCCCTCTTCTAGTTGTATAATTTGTAACTACATATGTAGCTGCTGATGTACTACTATTGGAAAGTTGTACAAATTTTGTATGTGAGTATGATAAACAGAGAGGCCCTTTGTGGTTCAACTAGGAATAGATATCATTCATTTGAAGAGATGGACAAGCTTCAAGATTTTGGTGACTTGTAAAGTTGATATTTAGGTGCCGTGAGCTATAATACAAATTCATTAAGAGCTATGTAGTCAGGGACACGTAATCCCTTAATTTTGGTGAAAGCAGAATTGTCAATGTATGGGGATTTATCAAAACCGTAAAGCAAATACCTTGATATGATTATGAATCCTGTTCACCATAATTTCAACGTCTAGCATTAAAGAACTGGTACGCAACCATCCTCTTCGCCCTCCTCGTGTCATTGCACTCTGCATGATCTAGTAAAGAACTGCAAAAAAAATGTAAGTCGGTGAAAGGGCCCAACCGGGTTCGAACCGGTGACCTCTTGATCTGCAGTCAAATGCTCTACCACTGAGCTATGGACCCCGGATGTTGGGTTAGTGTTCTAATATTATATATAATATAACAGAACACGTAGACGGTGATTTTCACCTCATCCATGACACGTTAGAACTCATCGCTAGCCACATGTCACAGCCACTTCCTTCCCCAAATGGTTCAACCTCAAAACAGAAACATAAAAAATACCTCATATCCAGTTGTCTCCCGTTGATGACCAAAATAAACTAAAAAAGATGTCTTCACGTTATAAATCCCAACAAAAAAAGAACAAAATGTTGAATCAAATTTTCAGATATGCCTGGCAGCCAAATTGATGCGCGTAATATATATATATATATATATATATATATATATATATATATATATATTGGTGTATTTCTCCAACCAAAAATGTTTGCAAAAAATTAAATACAATTAATGTGGAAATGTGGTAGTAGTGGTCATAAATTTAGTAGTCCTTTCCAAACCCCAAAAATGTCAAAATGAACGAATGAAAGAAATACAATCCAAACATGGCAATTATGATCTGAGTTTACGAGGCCACAAAATCCCTAATGAAAATGCATGGTTTTGTAAATAAAAAAAGTCTTTAATTTGACCCCAAAAAAAAAAAAAAAAAAATTGAAATAAATTGCACGAAGTGGCAAGTAGTAGTAGATTATAGTTAGTTGTGTTGGGTAGCTTTCTGTGTGTGTTTTTGGTTCCATGTAAATCAAACTCGTCCCAACTCTCAATCTGTACCGGGTGGCGACCGTTTATATCTAAGCTTCCCTCCCTCGTTTTCTCCGCTACTTCCCTCTCTCTTCCCTTTATACTTTCTCTCTCTTTTCTATTTGCGAAGGACTATAAACCCAATTATTTTCTGGCCTCCCAAACACCTCCATAAGCCTGAAAAACACAATAGCAATGTCGTTCTCCGCTACCAAGTTTGCCCAACCCCTCCCTCTCAATACCACCTCCCCCAGATCCAATGACAAACCAATCTTGCTCAAGACTTCCTCTTTCCTTGGATCTACCCACAAACTCCGCTCTAATCCTCATCCTACTAAGTTTAATCATTCCATTTCATGCCGTCGATCCGGCGTTGTCGCCGTTTCCGACGTCGTAAAGCAGAAGAAGGTCCAGTCATCTACCAATTTGGTAAAAGAAGCTCTGTTCCAATATGTCAATTCTTTGCTAAATTTTCTGGGAAAGTTTTTGTTTTTTTTTCCTTTATCTGGTTGCTTATGAAGCTGACGAAAATCAAATTTTTTTCTTTTCTTCTTATTTAAGATTTACGTGTTTTCAGTATCGAATGCCTAGATTTAGGAAGAACTCTACTTAATTGTATTGCAATAGAAATTGTCTGTTGATAAATCAATCAAAAGATCTAACTTTCACATTTTAATTTATGTCATATGGTAAATGCCAAGTATTTATCTAGAATTCTACACTTTGAGAGCGTTTTATTTTCTAGTAATTTTTTTTATCTCGTTAAAATTCTCTATCTTTTTAAATGTAGCTGATCACGAAAGAGGAAGGATTGGTGCTATACGAAGATATGATATTGGGCAGATCTTTTGAGGACATGTGTGCCCAGATGTACTATAGGGGAAAAATGTTTGGTTTCGTTCACCTCTACAACGGCCAAGAAGCTGTGTCAACTGGGTTCATCAAGCTTCTGAAGAAGGAAGATTCTGTGGTGAGCACATACCGGGATCACGTGCATGCGTTGAGTAAGGGAGTACCTGCTCGTGCTGTGATGAGCGAGCTCTTTGGGAAGACCACCGGGTGCTGCCGAGGCCAAGGTGGTTCCATGCATATGTTCTCCAAAGAGCACAATATTCTTGGAGGATTTGCTTTCATTGGTGAAGGGATACCAGTGGCAACAGGTGCAGCATTCACCTCTAAATATAGGAGGGAGGTGTTGAAAGAGGCAGACTGTGATCATGTGACGTTAGCATTTTTCGGAGATGGAACCTGTAATAATGGACAGTTCTTTGAGTGTTTGAACATGGCGGCATTATGGAAATTGCCAATTATTTTTGTTGTTGAGAATAATTTGTGGGCAATTGGGATGTCGCATTTGAGGGCTACTTCGGACCCAGAGATCTGGAAGAAGGGACCTGCATTTGGTATGCCAGGCGTTCATGTTGATGGGATGGATGTTTTTAAGGTGAGGGAGGTGGCAAAGGAGGCAATTGGAAGGGCCAGGAGGGGAGAAGGGCCAACATTGGTGGAATGTGAGACATACAGATTCAGAGGACATTCATTAGCTGATCCAGATGAGCTTCGTGACCCAGGTGTGTATTTGATCATGCTTTTCTCCTTTGGATGATTACTAAGTTTATTGTCAACAATTTACTGTCATTATGTTTCTGGTACACTTTGTATATATATGATTCAGTTGTTGCTTTCTCTCCCTTATTTAGATTTTGTTTCTAACTGTGGTACATTATATTGTTAGATTCTATCTTTGCAGTTTTATAAATTGATGTGCAGTTGTTTCTGTTCAACTATGAGTATGGCTTGAATGGTCGCTTGAATGAAATGTAAAAGCGGCTAGTTCCCGGTTGTAGGAATGAACCAGTATATCCACTCTAATTTGGAAGGGCATGTCTTTTGCTTACAACCTATCATTAAGTAATAAATTTTACTGTTCATATCAGATAGATAGAATATCTGTATCTCAGATATTCGACCTGATAACATTCCATTGATGAATGATCAGGATAGCAAAACAACCATGTAAAGTTTTCTCATGGAAGTCATCCTCCATGTTTGGGACTTCTGTTATTTTGTTTAGATGAATTCTTTTTACATATCGATATGGAGTGGGAAATTGGAGTTGGTTCAGCATGTTGGTTTGCTATACAATTCTTTTTTGTTACTTTAGTTTTTATCTTGGGACTTAATTTGCCTTTGTGACGCCAATAATCCATTTGGCTTCTTTTTTATTTTCTCTTTTTGAGTACTGACTTCAATTGTTGTTATTATCCTTCAAGTTCTTAACGTTAACCAACGTTTTCTGGTGCTGTTTTATGCAGCTGAGAAGGCAAAATATGCTGCCAGAGACCCCATAGTAGCCTTGAAGAAGTACTTAGTTGAGAACAAGTTGGCCAGTGAACAAGAGTTGAAGACCATAGAGAAGAAGATAGATGAGGTGGTTGAGGAAGCTGTTGAGTTTGCAGATGTGAGCCCTCATCCTTCTCGCAGCCAGCTGCTGGAGAATGTGTTTGCAGATCCAAAAGGTTTTGGAATTGGGCCAGATGGCCGGTACAGATGTGAAGATCCCAAGTTCACCGAAGGCACTGCACATGTCTAATCTCTCTAAGTTGATTTTTTTATGTGCCGGGTTTAGTTTATGGGATTTGGATGCATGGTTTTATTTTATACTTACGTCTAGCTGTTATCTGTCACTTAAAGTTTGTGTATTAGCTTTTTCTATTGTGACTTGTAAGAAGACATGTTTATTAGGGTGGGTTCCTTTTTCAATTTTGAAACTTAACGGAAAATTTGTTATTGTTTATGGGACTCCTTTTGAAATGGTGAGACCGCAAGGGTTCTAGTGTGGTTTTTTATTATTTGCCATGCTTATAGATGTTGCAAAAAAGGATATTTTTTATGGAACTTGAACGTGATGAAATCTAATCCTTGGTTAATCTATTATATAAAAGAGACTTTCTACTAAACCATCTTAGAGATGCTTAAAGGGTACTTGGTAAAAGTCCAGGTTCTTCCCTGAAAATGCGTGTTGCAAATTAAACCTTCTTATGCTTTACCAATAAAATATAGAAGGTTCAACAACAGTAACTTTTTCATAATATGGTCTTAAAATTTTCCATCCTGAATATGAAGAGACGTATATACATGGTCTTAGAGAGTAAAAAACACAATGTTCAAACTTCAAAATTAAAAAATATGGCATACAAACAGTGGACTTCTATGGTCAACAATGCCCTCATTCCTCCAACATCCGTCCCATGATCAAAACATGTTAGGTTAAAAGTACAAAACGTTATGATCAATGCAATGTTGCAAAGAAAGAACTAGAAGTGTGTTAATATTTTAATGGAAAAACTTTGTAGTAACAATAAGGAAAAAGATATATAAGACCAGCAAACAACAAAAGAATATGAATGATTGTGGACTCAGCGACAGTGACTACAACTTAAGAGCCGCAATTGCTTCAGGTTTAAAATCAACCCTCAGACCCAAAACTCGCCTAACTTCCGCAGGAGTTAGTCTCCATGTCATAGGTCCTGAATTCTCACCCCAGAAATCTAGAATCTCAGAGACCTTTTCTAAGTTGAGGATTGTAGCCATTTGAGTGAGACGAGCAAACTTATCTCTCACAGTCCTTTGAGTCATGCTAGAGAAGTGGCTTACCAATGCTCTTGCATCTCTATCTAGCTGCAGTCCTCCAAGCTGACTGAATCTTTTCTGCATCATAGTCACTTCAAGCCTCTTAACAATGAAGTCAATGACCAAATGTACAAATGAGTCATAATTGTTGGAAGTCATTAGGGGCTGGAGCCATGCTACATTCGTCTCAACAGCATGTAGAAGCCTCTGGACCCATGGATCATT
The DNA here is from genome assembly GCA_007844105.2 of Rhamnella rubrinervis. Lineage (NCBI taxonomy): Eukaryota > Viridiplantae > Streptophyta > Magnoliopsida > Rosales > Rhamnaceae > Rhamnella > Rhamnella rubrinervis. The sequence goes on from CM017584.2 coordinate 15,189,939, forward strand.
AACTTCATTATCTGCATATTCAGCCTCTGAGAGCTCGTAACTGATGGTTGCTACACTATCTATAACTGGACGAATTCGGGGTGTTACGGTTGCAACAAGCTGTTCCATGCCAGCAGTCAAAGCTTGCTTGAACGTGTTGCTCATGTCACCCAATTCAGACAAACAAGACTTCACTTTTTCTCTATCACCTGGAGCAGGGAATACCTGGAAATTTTTTGGCTTCAGTTAATGTTTAAATACAGTAATCACAGTCTGGTACACAAAGACTATGAGCCTTAAACATCTGACTCCCAAAAGTAAACGATCAAACAAAATGTCAAAAGTCTTCACACACTTGGAAAATTACTGAAACCAAAAAACAGATTATATAGCAATCCATACATCATTCTTTTCAAATCCAGGTTTCGAGACATTAACCTCCATTTCCTATTGATACTACCAACTAATACTCTCTGGTCACATTTAAACGATACAGTGTAATATGTGAGTTATATCAGCATAGAGCAACATGTAAGTAAAAAATTCCAAAACAGAATAATTAGACATTAGGTGGCACAAACTTGAGATCCTGATCAATTGCATTGCTTTAAAACTCTACCAATGAACTTAATTTTTTTTATTTAATCGTAAATGGATGAAGGGTTCCATAAAATTAAACCTCAACCAAGTTAAAAATGTGAGACAGAGACTAGTTTCTGGATAATTTTTATGCTGAAGAACTTTAAAAGAAAAACACAAAGTAAACTAAGGAGACCACTTACCTCTGCACATTGCTCCTCAATCTCGTGTTTCAGTTTCAGGACATATTCGCAACTCACATCTATGTTATTTAAAGCTGTTGCAATCTCTGTCCCGCTCTTCTGCACACGATTCGGCTCTCTCATTTTCTGCTGCAATGCCTCGTGGTACTCATTGCTCAACAAGCTACTCGCGCTGCTCAAAACAGCAATCACGGAGCTGATATTTGAAGTAGATATTGCCCTTCGCAAGCAACTCTGAAGAACATAGAAGACATCATCGACCATTGAAGTTGTAAGACTGTCAGGCACATGCTCGTCGATCCTGATAGCCTTCCTAACGTTTTCCACCATGAAAAATCCCTCTAAAATGACATAAAAGCCAGTAATGTCTTGAACAACTTTGCTGAAGCTTCCACTCCTAAAAGCCTTGGTGGCTCTCGGGAGTAACTCCGCATCCACAGAAGTCAATGCCTTGATCTTTGACACCATGAATTCTGTATAGTCCTCACCCAGTTGCATCAACGACAATATTTCTTCCAAGTACAACTCAACCTCCCTTGGATCAGGTCCCTCAGCAGAGCCTCCAACAGCAAGCAAATTCTTGTTTTGGGCATTGATTTCGGAAGACAGCAATGGTAATTTCCTATAATCCATGTACTTCTTCAAGATCAAAGAACCCCGGGAATCACACTCCTCTTGAAGCTCACAAATCGCATACACGATACCATCCTCACCACAAAGACTGCTCAAAATCTCATTGTTTTCTTCAATAGCCAACACAATGTCTTTGAACAAATTGGTCAGACACCCAACAAAATTAACCTGTGTCTGGCCACCACCAGCCGCATTCTGCTCCATCAATTCCACCAAATGCTCAAATTCAAGCCGAGATCTCATCCCAATCACCTTCCTCAGATACCCAACATAGACCTGCAATCCTTCTTCCTCCAAGCCCAGCGGCGTGTACAAGCGAATGAATCTCAGAATGGTGGGATGGTCCCTCTGATCCACGGCCGCAGAAAGCCGCTTCTTGACAATCCCTTCGAGCTTCTTCTTTGACTCCATGAGCTGCTCCCGCTGGTCGGATCCAGAATCCTTGTATTTATCGTCGATTTGAAGGAAGGTTTGGACGTAATTGGCAGCAGCCTCGTAGTCTTCAGTTTCCAGCGCTCTTTTGACACCCTCAATGCAATTGCCCCTCTCAACAATGGCGTCGAGGCGTAGGAGCGTGGAATTGACACGGGACTGGGCGAGGTCAAGCTCGCGGACTTTGCCGCTGACGTGGTCAGCGAGATCTGCGGTGGAGCTGATATTGGAAAGCATGTGGTCGGAGTCGGCCTTGACGATGTCGAGGATGTCGGCAGACTTCTGGAGGTGGAGGAGCTGCTTGTCGAGATCGGAACGCTGAGTGAGGAGGCTATCGAGCTCCAGATCCAGAGCTCGCTGATAAGCAATGCACTCGTGGAGGAGGCGCGTCATGGCACCAACGTCGGTGAGGCTACGCACGTGGTCGAGCGCCTCGACGGTGCCGAAGTTTATGGAGGTCGACGATAGCAAATCCTGGTGGTGACGGTGGTGATCGGTTTCCAGGCTCGTGACGGATCCATTGGGGGTGGACCCCATTTCTGTAACACTCTTTTCCGATCTGAGTGTTTAAGGAATTGGGTGGTTGGCGGATGTATTTTAAGCTCAAGTTTTTATCGATTTATTTTCCCTTTTATATATATATATTTCGTAACTTAATGTATGTGCGAAAAAACTAGGATAAAAAAATAAAATAAAATAATTCATCACTAACTTTCCTTTTATTTAATTAATGAAAATTTGGTTGAATCACAAACATGTTCTTATACCAGATTATAAAAGTATTTATGTTTTACAAATGTTTAAATCTTGTACTCTATATCTATAATTTTCTAGCACACAATTGCATAAGAAATAAATATTCTTATATTAAATAAGCGAATTTAAAGTCTTAAAATTAATTAGTTTAGTGAATATAAAAAGAATGGAAATTGTCAAGAATTTAATTAGAAGATGTCAACTTTTTATTTTTTATTCTTTTATTATTTTAACTCTGCATACGTGTCGCAGAGTACGCCGATACCAGGCTTAATTTTACTTATCATATCGATAATCAATATCAGTAATTAATAAATAAATAAATGGAGAAAAACTTTGTTGGGCTTATTTATTCCATTGGGCTTCTGGAGCTCCGACTGAGACCGCAATTAGTAATCAGTAATCTTATCCATGGCGGCATGCTGCGCTTCAATGTTGTTGAGTGTAGGCTTACACCGGAAGTGAAGCAGGAGGAGTTGGTGGGTTTACCTGAAGTTGAGATATGGCCGCTACTTGCCTGAGCTTAAGACCCTTATCTTCTTCATCTTTCATTGCCACCCACAATACCAGAGCTTCACCATCTATGTCGAAACCCCATGTACATGTTTCGTTATACTCCCCTTTACTACGCCGCTCAATCCAGCTTCGCTATTCCCCAAACAGGACTGCTAGGATATCCACCGCTATGGCTGTTGTGGATGGGGAGGCGGTGGTGGCAGACAAGGAACGTATGGACGACTACCACTACGACCATGATTACCTCAGCCGCCACGACGACAACCGTCCGGCACAATGGAAGAACCAATCAACACCCTGCGAACTATACGTCTGCAATCTCCCCAGAAGCTGCGATATTCCTGACCTCATGGACATGTTTAAGCCTTTCGGAACCGTTATCTCTGTTGAGGTACCTCTTTCCCCTTTCTTCCTAGTGAACTGTAAAAGATGCTTAATTTGTATCGGATTTTATAAATGTTTGATTAATTGTTTTTTTTTTTTTTTTTAAATTCAGATTTGTCGGAATCCTGAGACGGGTGTAAGTCGAGGATGTGGCTATGTCACAGTTGGTTCGATGGCCGTTGCAAAAGCTGCCATTGTTGGGCTGGATGCATCAGTCTGTGTCATTCTACTTGATTTTAACTCTGCTTCAATCTTCTTTAATTTGGTGTCTTAGCGTCTAAAACAAACACTATGTTCTTTTTGTTTTCAAGGATGTTGGAGGGAGAGAGATGAGGGTCAGATTTTCGGTTCATATGAATACGAAGAGGAGGAATTCTAACGCAACGAGTTCAACTCCGGTGAAGAGTCTAATATACGAAAGCCCCCATAAGCTCTACGTTGGCAATCTTGCCTGGGCTGTTGAGCCTGAAGAATTGAGAAACCGTTTTAGCCAATTTGGAACAGTGACTAGCACTAGAGTGTTACATGATCGGAAAGCTGGAATAAGCCGTGCTTATGGCTTTCTCTCCTTTTCCTCAGCTGCAGAACGTGATTCAGCAATGTGTTTAGACGGAACAGTAAGTCCATTTCCACCCAACGCCAAACGTATTTTCCTTTATCTTTTTCATTCCCAGTTATTTAATTCAGATCCCACTTTGCAGGAGTTTTCAGGCCGGAAAATTGTAGTAAGGGAAGGTACAGAAAAGCACTGAAGCTTTGACAATACTAGGAATTGAATAGGTTGAGCATTGTCCTTGGCGGCGTTACGTGGGCTGAGCGGGTACAATCCATCGCTATCCCTGCCGCAATTGGAAATTTTGTAATGTGCCTCGGACCCTATGGGGGAAATCACAATGTTCCATAGCTAGATCGTAGTTGCAGCCTTGCTATTGATGTTTACGTGAGATAGAGACTAGAGAGTGAGAGTAGCTAATGATACAGTCACTACTCGTCGTTGCATTCACCTGCACACTATGTAACTTAATTTTCTTGAGAGTTGAGAGCAGTATCTTTTTGTTTTGTTTTCTGAATTAGTAGCATTTTTGTTTACTTTCTGTGCTTATGTTGTGCTTTTGTCATTAGTCATTGATATCAAATGAAATGCTATCCAATATCACTGCTATCAAGCATACGGCCTTGGTTGAAAACAATGGATGCTTTTGAAGAAATCCTTGATGAAAATCAATCTGCTTTGTCTTAAAGTATTTATTTGTTATTGCCCTTCTTGTTGACAGAATTTAATCGCAATTGAATATTTGTATTCACAGTAAAACTAAAAACAGCATTTTACTTTCTAAGCTTCTCCTAATTTTCTAATAGTAGTTATCTAAAACAGGTGTATAATGTGGAGAGCGGAGTGTAGAGTCGACGAGCTCATTTATTAAAACAGGAAGCTGCTTGCATTTTTCCAAAGAATGTCGACTATTTATAGCACTTACATTCTTGAGCTTATCCACCAAGGCTCTCTTTACAGTAGAAAACCAGTAGAGCTTCGCTTCAGTAGGGGAGGGCCTTTGGAGGACCAACTGGTTTCTCTTAAAACCCAAAAGAAAGTTTTGTTCCAATAACATCACACCATCATGGTTCCTGCACATAATACAACAGCCTTTTCCATTCCCTGACTTCTGCAAATCCCTCAAGTGAGTATCGGTCAGCAAACAAACAGAAGACAAGTTTTCTGTAAATTATAAACCTGAGAAGATGTGTGTCATATGCCATCTAAACAGAACTATGCCATTTAAAAAAAACGCGCCGTCGAACCATAAACTATCTTGGTTATTTCCTCAAGTCTTTCTGAATTTCCTCTATTCCCAGCATCTCAGTCCCCTCGCATATCCTAGGAACCACTATGAACCAAGTATCCGAATGAGGAACTTCCCCATGCGTTAGAATTTCCCCTAGAACACTACAAGCTTCCTCAACCCTACCAACATTACATAAACCTTTAATTAAAGCATGAATAACAGAGAAATGTGGAGAAAATCCCTTGGATACCATTTCCTCCATATATTTTTTTCCCTCGTTAAGAAATCCTCGATCACACAAACCACTAACCAAAGTCCTGTAAGACACAGTATTGGGTAGGCATCCATTTGATTCCATATCCTCAAGAACCTTGCAAGCATCAATTGCACGCCCTTCCCTACAAAATCCCAGTATAATCGTGTTGTAATGAACAATATCAGGATTGCAACCCTTAACCTTCATCCTACAAAGAAGTTTGTAAGCCTCCTTTAGCTTCTTTTTCCTACACAAACTATTCAACAACGTGGTATAGCTCAACGCATCCGGAACAAACCCTTTATTCAGCATATCCTCCAACAGGTCCACTGCCCCATTCACCTGACCCTTCCTACACAAGCCCTGCATCAAAATATGATACGACTCCACGTCCGGGACAAGGTCTCTCTTAAACATTTTGTTGAATAGTTGGTATGCGATGCTAAGATCACCGTTAAGGCAAAAGGCACGCATCAGAATATTGTAGGATTTAGTATCGGGAAAAACTCCATAACGGTGAGCATTCTTGAAAAGATCAAAAGCGGGACGAACATGGTCGCGGTGAGAAACGAGAATTTGAAGAATGCGGTTCAAGTGTTTGGGCAAAGGCGTGCAATTGAACTCAATCATGGTATAGAATGTTCGGAGGGCCTTGTCGGGCAAATTGGCCTCTGCGTAAAGTTTTATGAGGTGGGAAAACAAAATGGGGGTGACGGGGTAACGCTCCGTTTTGAGACGAACGAGAAGGTTGTCAACGAGAGAGAAGTAATTGGAACGGCCAAGTTTGAGAATGAGAGTGAGATAGGAAGAGTAAGAATGGCAGAAATTGGGTTGGCGAGAGGCGTAGTCGAAGATCTCTTTGGCGAGGAGGGGATCCGATTGGGAGGCAACGAGCTTTAGGACCCTGGAAGGAGACCCAATTGGACAAGTGTCAGGTTGTCGTTGTTGTCGTTCATGTTGGTTTTGCTCAGGTGGGTGTTGCTGTTGTTGGCGGCGGTAATGGTGGCCATGGAAATGTGAGGAAGAGTAAAGGAGCGACAGACTTTTTGGTGGATACATGCGGATGAGAGAACGAGTAAGTTTCATCGCAGTTTTTGAGGATCTAAGAAACGCTTGCTTCATATCTTTTTTCGATTTCAGATTCTGGGAACAGGAAGCAAGGTAGGCGAAAGCAACTTCCAAAACGCGAAATTCAAATCGTAATTGGCTCCCAACTACATGTCGTTTGGACGTTTAAGAACTAACAATTAAAGAGTGAAAGTACATCGTTACAGCCCACAGAAATCAAAAGGCACGAAACCAACCAACCAGCCAATCGAGAAAAATAAATAAATAAAGATTTGGTTAAGTGGCTAAGGACGGAGCACGTGTCTGATTTCCTTAGAATATGCTAAAATAGTCAGTAGCAGAGGTCCTTTCTATTTTTACAATAATTGCTTTCTGGAGAGCGAGGGAGTCAACAATCACATCATGTGCTCCTCATTGGAACCACAGGATTGAACGTTGAAGTAGACTTGCTATTCATTCTTGTGCGCGAGTGTGCATGTTAGTGGTACCGTGATTACACAAAAAAAATAAAATAAAGAAATATAACTAAACTCCACCGACTCAAAGCCTAAACTGCACGTAGTTGTATGGATACACACACACACACACACATTTTTCTTTCTTATGGTTAACCAATCAAAATGTACCACGTTAGTTGTAATCATCATGAGCTTTGTTAGTGTATTCTATAATCAAACTCCCACTATGGATGAAACCCACTGATTATTATTATTTTATGTTTAAATTCTTTGAACCAAATGACCCGGTCAAAATGTTAATCTTAAAACAATGTGACGAAAATGTGGGAAATTTTTTTTTTATCTAAATACATCTAACTACCACAGTGCTTTGCTTGTGTACTAGCATGCAAGAATGAATTTCACCTTTTGTAGCACCTACTATTCTAGACAACCCTAAAAATGGAAAAACAAATTATAGAAAAGAAAATAAAGTCGACGACTCGCTTGTTCAATTGCACTGTCTTTGTAATGTTTTATTATCAAACCAAAAATACTGAAGAAATTAACTAACAGTTACTCAATGTCAGATCAAAAACCATTTTATTTCATTTAAGTTTAAAATAATGAAAATATTTTTATTATTTTCTTTTTCTTTTGGTAGATAAAATGAAAATATTATTGTAAATAAAAAAGGGGTGGAAGTTGGAATGTGGTTGGCTACACGAGTTTTGTGAATTTTTACAAATAATATTGATTGATTAAAAATATGAAAAAGGTCATGTAGATGTCGTATATGGTTTGAAAACGGTCATGTAGATGTCGTCTATGGTTTGTCTTTAGTAATGAAATAAAACAACTGTACGACACAACAAGGAAATGCGCGCTTGGTGGGGGACCCACAGGTAGGTCATATCAGCCAATAAATAACGGGAAAAAAAGGTGACAAATTGATAAAAATATAATTCCAACAAAAGGCATAATAATAAAATTAAAATCCACAGCGGATAATATCGAAAGAAATAAAGACATAAAAAAAAAAGCAAATGTAGGCGCCCAAGTTCAACGCCTCGAAAAAATGGAGAAGATTCTATCCGAGCCTCCACGTGTCGTGCTCCCAACCATGAAATGTCATGCGTCGTCGTGGGCACAATGGGAATGTGGCAACCGCTCCAATAAAAAATATCCCAACCAAAGAAGCGCAAGCCTCTTTAACACGTGTCCTTAAAGGGTCCCACGCACCGTGGACGATCACAACCACAGGAATTGAAAAAATCAAAAACGGTGGTTCAGAGGTCGCCACGTAGGCACAATCAACCAGAAGCCAATGACTGTCCACCTTTTGATCGACCCCCTTCTCTCCGAAGATATTTTCTTTCCTTGAGCATTACGCGGCTGAGATGCAAAACCGGTTTTGTATTCATTTTTTATTTTTGAGTTTGCGATTCGGTTTTTCAACAACTTAGGCGAAAGGGTTTCAGATATTTTCGTTGCTTTTGGATTAGTTGAAGAGGATGAGGTGCTGGTAGTAATTTTTCTCTCGGTGCTTTAGTATTTGGTGTGTTACTGTGACTGTTATTTGGGTTTGTAAAATTGGTGAGAAAAATATTTTGGGCTTGTTGGCTGTGGTGTTGGGTTTGTAGGGTGTTTGAGAATGGGTGAGGTTGTGGCGAGTGGTGAGCAGGTTGTGGAGGTGGAGGTGGAGATGAGAGAAGCAGAGAAAAGTGAAGAGAGTAATAAGATGGAAAAGGAAGAAGAAGATGGTGGATCCAAAGAGGTGGTGAGGTGGGAGAGTTATCTTCCGAGAATGGCTTTGACTGTTCTGCTTGTTGAAGCCGATGACTCTACGCGTCAGATTATTGCAGCTCTTCTTCGCAAATGCAATTACAAAGGTCAGCCCTGCCCCTTCTTTGTGTGTTTGTTCCATTCCTTCTACTATGGCTTCATTTTTGTTCCTAGGTTTCTTTTATTTGGTATTTTAAGATTGATGTGAAAGTCTCTGCGTGTTTTTGGGTGGCCACACGTTTCCTTCTCAGAATTTTACTTTGTTCAATAGAGGTGTGTAGCGTTTAAATTCTGTAATAGGTATATTTACGTGGATTGTTTTCTTATTGTCAGCTCTTTTCGTTACTGTTTATATTTTTCCACGCATATTCAAGATCTTCCGGATTTTTGATATGTAAATCACAGGCTGTGAAAGTGAAGCTAACGTTGTGGAATAATTGTTTTTGTGTTTTGTCTGTGTATTCATTGGATTCTTTTCTTTTTTTCTTTTTTTTCCCGAATTTTTTTGTGCAAAACTTGGTGATCCATTCTTTAGATTCCTATTTACTTTTTGCAGTTTCTTCATATTTTTTTTACCGAAAGAAATTTTTTATTTTCTCAATTGTACCTGGCAAAACCATGGTTCGTTTTTGTGATTGTTCCTTAAGAAATTTTGTGGGAGGTATGAAGTTTTCATTTTTAGAATTCAGACTAATCAGTTTGTTGGTTCAAGCAGTTTCTGCAGTTCCTAATGGATTGAAGGCATGGGAGACATTAAAGGAGAAACCTCATAACATAGATCTCATACTAACTGAAGTGGAGTTGCCAGCAATATCTGGATTTGCACTTCTTTCATTAGTCATGGAGCATGATGTTTGTAAAAATATACCTGTCATAAGTATGTAATCTGTCTTAAGTCCTGTTTCTTGATTTAGTTGTGATCTTTAAAATTGAGTTTGAAGCTTAAGATTAACATCTATTTTCATGACCATACAGTGATGTCCTCTCAACATTCAATTAGCATGGTTTTAAAATGCATGTTAAAAGGTGCAGCTGACTATCTCATTAAGCCTGTTAGAAGAAATGAACTGAGGAATCTTTGGCAGCATGTATGGAGGAGGCATTATGTACGTTACGTGGTGTTACTTTGTGTTTTGCCAATTAGATTTCCTTTTATTGTATACTTGACTTTTTGTAGCTGTGCAACCTGTAAATAATACTTTTTTTCCCCCAGCTGCTAAGTGGACAGGCTCCTCAAAACTTACCCATTCCACAGCCTAAAGTAGAAGCCACTTCTGAGAACAATACAGCAAGCAACCATTCAAGTGATGACGTGGTTTCTATGCAGCAAACAGAGGAATGCAGTGAGAAAGGAAGTGATGCCCAGGTATGGATATTTAGTTATTTCTTGCAATCATTTGATCGAAGACATAAGTTCTCTACTTTATTCACTTAATATCATTGTCACAATAGATATAAGGCTTGTAGGATCGGTTTTTTGGAACTATTGCAGTTTCCTGCCTCCTACTATAAGCGACAGATTTCAGTCTGCTTTAAGCCTTTAAATGGGGAAAAATGATTAAACTCTCTGCGTTCTGACTCAGTGAGCGTCAACTTGTTTTTTCCCCCGTCAATTTTTTTATAATTGATTGCACAGTTGACCTATAAAGGAAGAGAAATAAGGTGTTAGAATATATGTATCCAGGTTGGCTTCATGAAGTTTCTCATAGAGACTGCATGTTTTGCCACCTCTTGTGCAGAGCTCTTGTACAACGCCTTACTTGGAAGCTGAGAGTGCATGCATCCAAAATATGCAGGATATTTCGAGGCTAAATTGCGGGAATGCTTCTTATTTGAGCAAAAGTGGTATAGGAACGCACGAAGAGTGTACTAAACCAAATAAAGTATCATTTACGCATGAGGTTGAGAAAAGAGGTATGCGCTATCTCTTGTTTCGCTCTATGTATTTATATGGTAATTTTCTATTCTTGGCATCTGACAAGCTATATGTTCCAGAAGATTCTAGATACAGACCAGAGGGCACACCCTGCAATGGAGTTTTTAAGTCAATTGTTTCAAGATTGGAATCTAAAACTGTGGCTCAGGATGAAGGTGTCCAACCAGAAAGTGTTACAGTCGATGCTAATGTCAGCACTGAGACTCAAAGGTGCCATGATGAAATGGTTGAACCACCATGTGGAGTTATTGACTTGATTGGCAAATTTGATAATCGCCCAATGCACATTAATAGATGCTCAAGTAACAATGCTGATGGTCCAAACAACTTTGAATGCGCTCCACAATTGGAACTTTCTTTGAGAAGAATTTGTCCAAGCAGCTCAAATAACCTAGGGACTGGAGAAAGGCCTGTACTGAATCATTCTAATGCCTCTGCATTTTCATGGTAAGTTCATTGTGACCCTTCAAACACAATATAGATTTCGTTCTGGAAGAATAATTGAGTATTAAGAGATTTTGTTGGAGGGAGTGGACAATAATACCTAGAATACTTAAAGACTATCTCAGCATTTTGCTCAGGTATTGAATAGAAAGGAAAGGAATTATCTTGTGGTTCTATCACTGATTTCTGATCAATCTAAAATTCCTATCTGCAGGTACAACAATAGCAAGACATTGCAACCGCTTATCCCAGTACTTACCAGCAATTGTGCTAAATCAGAGGACGGTGCAAGTAAATCCCAGGAATTATCGTTCAGTCAATCCTTTGAAAATTCCACCGGTGCTTCTCAACAACGTGGTGGCATAACAAATAACTGTCATGAAAATATGGCTCCCTCGGTTGTCAATCAATCTGGGCAAACCAAGTCACCCTTTCCAAGTCCTCAACCTGGGCTGATTCCAATCACGGGTGTAAGGTTTGATAATCTATCTTCTGGAAACGGCCAGTTATATCCATCCTTTTTCTATACACAACAAAGCTTATCCTCCATATTGAGTCCCAAATCGTCATGCCTGCGAGAAAAGTCTCCCTTTTCCACCTCAATTCATTCCAATCATGATACTCACAATTCGGAACATGGCTGTCACCGGTTTGAAGAAAATACCAACTATTCCACTGACCAAGATGAGCCTGAACAGAACAATTTGGATAGAATGGAGGAATTAACACCTGGGTCTCCTGCCGATGATCAGAGTGCCAGCGGTAATTTATGCAATGGTGCCGCATATGATATTAATAGCGCTGCAGATACTGTCGATAACAGAAGTGATGGAAATGCCACTTTGGGTATGGCAGTTGGGAAAGCCATAGCTCCTTATAGCGTGACCGACACCAGTCTTTTAGTTCATGAGCGAATTAGAGGGATGGATTCTCTTCGCTCAAGCCAGAGGGAAGCAGCTCTAACCAAGTTCCGTCTTAAACGTAAGGATCGATGCTTTGAGAAAAAGGTACGTAGTATCATCATTGTTAAAATGTATTAAACACTCCTTACTTTTCACTAGCTTATATGCGTAGTGAGAATGTCAAAAACTCTCACGGTATCCTACGTGATAGAAAGGTCTTGAATCTGAACCTTTGATGACTAATATTTGATGCAGGTTCGATATCAAAGCCGGAAAAAACTAGCAGAACAGCGGCCGCGAGTAAAAGGACAGTTCGTACGGCAAGCACAAACTGACTCTCAAGTTATGGACGCTGATGGTTGATGAGATTTGGTAATGCTCTGGTTTGCTAAATTTGCTGGTTTTACGCTGAGTTGCAGTGCCTTCAGTTAACATGGGGCAGTTAGAACTTAGAAGGAAAGAATGTTTGGTTGTTAGATGCAGGACAAGGTCTACTATATATATATATATATATATATATGTATGTATGTATGTATATATGTATATAGAAGGTTTTGCTTATGAGTAGGATGATGATAGAACGACATAAATAGCTAGTAATGGTTTTGACTTATGGTTTAAGCAATTTTTTCTACTGAAAACAGGTAGTTCTGTAATTATATGTATGTGTTGGCAGGGTAATATTATCTAGAGAATTATGTTTTGCATGTAACTCGGAGAATTGAATGTAGCTAAGCTAGCAAGGTTTTATTTCAACTTTGTAAGATAAAATTGCATGAACAGGTTACGCAGGTTGATGGTGTATCTTTGATCAGAAGCATATACTATAGTCTGCTATTTTCTTGTTTTCCCTGGTTGATTGCTAATCCTCTTTTAGCTGTAATTCTTTGGTTCTATCTATCTACGAGCATGAAGCAACAAACATTTCTCCCCAAACATATAAAGATGCATAAACGAAGACTAAAGAGAGGAGGAGAAGTGGAAAAAGTGATTGTCATAGTTGGTGAGCGGGTTCTAATATTTGGGCTTTGGTAGTGGCAAGGTGAGTCAAAAGTGGTGCATATATAAAAAGCAATTGCATGTAAAGCGCAAGGTGTGCTTTTATGAAGCATGTGACGCGTTGGATCTGACAAGGCATGGTCCACAGGACCTTACATGTCATACGTTTACAAAAGTGTTAAAAGCTAGCCGAAACAGAGCCATCAACTGTCTCATTTTATACATATGCATAAATAGTACTAGTTCGACTAGTAGTGAATGGGAGTTGGTTCTTATCCATTAATTGTCGGCAGACGGCAATCTTCTCTGTATCACTCCCCACATTCATCATCAAGAAGCTTCCACCTCTGATTTTCTCAACCTGCAAAGAATAATTAGGCTCTTATTAATTTGATTAATCACCATGCATGAATATAAATTGTTTAATTAGTTGTTAAATGATTGCATGGATCCTTGTCTTAGATTATTGTACAACGACGAGTACGACATCAATCTTTCATTTAGACCCGTGAGGACTAAGAAGAGACATGATTGATGGTGATTTTCTTTAGTGAAGTGGAGAGGACTGTTCAATTTAATTTTATCCAGTTGTCGGGTTGAGTTCACCTTTAAAAGACTATGACGACCAACCAAGAATATACATATATATATATATATATATATATATATATATATATGTAATGTTAGTACCAAATTTTTGTAATTAGCTTAAACAAAGGGAGACTACATACCTCATCAAGCAATTGGGATAAAGCTACCAAATAAAAACGAACAGAAAGAAAATTGGATCTGTTAAAAGGAAAGTTGGTCACTGGTCAGTACTCTCAATAATGCTTAACCTCAAAGTAAAAGAAATATAAAGTTCCAAATACTTTTATACAAAAAATAAATGTTGAGTAATTTTACATTACGCATAAATAGTGACATCACATGTATAGTATAGAAGAAATCATTTCGGAAGAATTATGATAAATTATATTTACGAGTATATGATATACACAGGGTCACTGTTTCCCTTGTAATAATTAATTAGTTAAGTACTGCCTTGTGCAGTCCATAAAAAGTCAAAAAAACACAGCAGAAGAAAGCTATATAAAAAAATTAAAAAGCAAAAGAAAATGTTAAAAGTAAATAAATTTCGTGTTATTTATTTCCTTACTTTATTTGTCCCCGCAGATTCTTCTACCTCCCCAACTTTCTCTTATTCACTTGCCACGATTACGACCACCCCAACCCCCACCTCCACCTCCATCGCTGTCTCACTCTCGTCTCTCTTACAAATTTGTATATATAAATAAGACTAGTTTCTTGAATGGCAGAGGAACAAGGTAATTCTGGAGAAACCCACCATCACGAATCTAAGATCATGACTGAAGGCAAAGCACGTAGAAGCTACGCGCCAAGTGACCCACGTAGAGCCTGCTGCACGGTCCTAACCATCTTCCTCCTCTTAGTAGGTGTCACGGCGCTTACTCTTTGGCTAGTCTACCGTCCTCACAAACCCCGGTTCACCGTCGTCGGAGCAGCTGTCTACGACCTCAACACGTCCTCACTCCCGCTCATCTCAACCACAATGCAATTCACCGTCGTCACCAGAAACCCCAACAAGCGAGTTTCAATTTACTACGACAGGCTCTCTGCTTTCGTCTCCTACAGGAACCAAGCCATAACACCGCAGGTCATGTTACCTCCGCTCTTCCACAAGACGAAGAGTACGGTGGCGATGTCGCCGGTGCTTGGCGGAGGAACTGTGCCGGTGTCGGCTGAGGTGGTGAATGGTTTGATGATGGACGAGTCGTATGGGGTGGTGGCTTTGAGGTTGGTGTTGTTGGGTAGGCTTAGATGGAAGGCTGGGGCTATAAAGACAGGGCATTATGGTGTGTACGTCAAGTGTGATATGTTGGTGGGTTTGAAGAAAGGCGCTGTGGGTCAAGTTCCATTGCTTGGTAATCCTGGATGTAAAGTTGATATATGAATGTTTTAGCTAGGTGCAACTAGTTCTTTTTTGTTTTACTTGCAGCTTTTGATATATATATTAGTTTGTTTTTCTTCTTTGTTTTTTTTTTTCTTCTTAAGTTTCCGTCCTGCAGTCTGTGTCATACTGATCTGTGAAAGACAAAAGTAAGTTCACAAATCAAATCTGTATGTTCAAGGTCAATTGGGTATAGCAAGGATGAAAAAAGGGTTTATTATTTCTTCTTCTTTCTCATTCACAACTCTCTATATATTCTCTGCTCTGCTAGCTGTGCCATAATTGTTAACTGATTGCATGCTCTTTGATCGATCTCGGCCTCCACTTGGCATGAACATTCTCAACAGTATTGCCACTGAGCATCAAAGTTTTTGGCTTGCCTTGCAGCTGTTTATGGTGAATGGAGTTGATGGTTGCAAAATTAAGCAAGCTTAGCATGTTCTAAAAATAAACAGAGATCGTGATGCGAGTGATGATCCATACTTTTTTTGATCAATGAGTGATGATCCATACTTGATGAATGTAACATTTAGCTTGTTAATTAGGTTAATTAGGGGACAAAAGCTAGCGGTGCTTTTTGGACGCAGAGAACACGCACTACAATGGTGGTGGTGACAGAAGGGCAAGTGTGGGTGCCATTGGCAAGTGACCCGGCAGCATATACACTATCGAAACCAACAAAATTGAAAAAACGTCATGTATATATTTATTTGTTCGTAGAAATATATAATAAAAGGATTTTATCCTTCCCAAGGAAAGAATCCTATCCTAAGGCTAAGGATGCCTTATCTTTTTGACTGACAATATTTTTTACACCGACAAAAGTAAAGGTAGTTTTCCATTTTCTTCGATTATCATCTTCTTTTTTTTTTTTTGGTAAAATCGATTACCATGTACTTGGTTCATTTTAAGACAACGTTTGGTATAATCTATGGTGTTAGATTTGTATTATATTAATTAAATTGTATTATTTATTGTATATATTTAAAAATAATATTATTTTAAAATAATTTAATTATTATATTATAATATTAAATAATACTGTATAATTAAAATTTAAGAGAAAATTTTAATATAATATAATTTATATTTTTTATATAAATGTATATCTCAATATTATATAATATATTTTTATTTATTTTATTAAATATAAAATAATATTTATAATTCACCATTTCAAATATGCCTTACATGGAGCTTAAGTGTAGTATATCGAGGTTAATTAAGAGGAGGGTTTTTGGTTCCACATGCCATAAATAATAAAATATAAAGGGCCAAGGGGTAGGGACACTATACAATTAATGGGCATCGCATCTCTTGAGCTTGTGGCAATAAATGTTGAATTCCCTACATATAGCATAAATATTCTCCTACTGGATGCATCAGTATAAGGGTATCAGATTCATATATTAAATCTGAGTTTATTAATTATGGAGATGCCATTGACAATCAACGAGTACTAGAAAGCTAGCTTGTGAATCAAAATTGGTGGGAATGGGGCCTACAATGAAAGCAAGATGTATTTAGAAAATGAGACCACAGTAATAGAGAAAAGGGGAAAAGGGGTGGGGGAGGATTGAACTCTTCCTCCTTTAATTTGCAAAGGAGGTAATATATTCTGGTTCAATTTGTAATGCAGCTCGGTACAATCTTTTTTTAATTTTGTTTATGAATGAAAAATAGTTTCGCTGTAAAAATTATCGATCAAAAATTCTATTAGGAAATGAAGTATTATTATTGCTTCAATTTTATAAGTTTGTAGAAATTTAAAATAATAAATTTATTCTTTTAACCGTTTTTCCTTTGTTTGTTGTTTAGCAAGGCTGGCAAACACAGCTCGGTACAACTTGGCTGCTTTGGTTTGCTACAATCTGAAACTCGTCCTCCTCTTACTCCTACGTTCGTACATGGTCATCAAATTAATAGTGATTTTGGAATGTCCCAGATTTGGATTTGACAAAATCAACCCCAAAGGCCCAATACAATTTATACAGGGCTGCTCTTTCAAAGAAAATTGTTGTCTTGCATACAGAAGCCCCAAAACGGGAACAAAAAAGCCCAAATACTGAAGCCTGCAAAGTTTACGAGTCCAGCACGCCGGATTTGGTAAGTAGGATTTTGTTCTGTCATAGTTGACAACAATGAAACGTAGTTTTCCAAGTGAGTGTCCTGCGTGCGTTTTTGGGAAGTTGGGAACACGTACGTACGTATATACGACTGGTGTATGGATTTATTGAATTGATCGTCTTTTTTCTAATTAATATATACACACACTCCCTTATATAATCTCTACATTAGGAGCATCTCCAATAATATTCTTTATATTAAAGAGCATATTTTTATAAATAAAGAGCATATTTTATATTAGAGAGTCAAATTAAGTAAACAACTTTAATAATGTTCTTTATTGTTTAGTTTTTATTTTGTTAGTTTCAATGATTAATTTGAATTTTACTTATTTATCATTCTTTTTATAAAATAAAAATAAAACTATTGAGGGTAATCTTGTAAAGTTAAATTCAAATTAATCATTGAAAGTTGTGAGATATTAAATAGAAAATACATTTATTATTTAACATATAATTAGATAGTGAGAGCATCTCCAAAGGGTTCTTTATACATTTTAAATTTTTTATTTTAGAGAGTCATCACATAAAATAAGAGTCCAACAGACTCTTTATTCTTTAAAAATAAAATAAAGAGTCAGTTTGGCTCTCCACATTTGGAGAGCCAAATCTTACTCTCTACTCATATTGTAATTAATACATTACAAGTTTCAATGCACTATACTAATTGATTTTTTAAAAATTTATTACTATAATTTTTATTGACATCTCATTGGTTCTTGAAAAAATAATTTTTCTTCTCATTAATAATTATGCTTGAAAACCAAAATAAAGAAGAAAAATATAAAGAATGTATTGGACTTAAATAAAAATTTTTACTCTTTATACATCAATATTGATAAAAATGCTCTTTATTATATAAAAGATACTCTTTAAAATAAATAGTACTGTTGGAGATGCTCTGAGTTTGACTCTTTAAATGTGGAAAGTCAAATCCACTCTTTATATTTAAAAGTTAAAATAAAGAGTCTGTTGGAGTAAATTTTTTAAGATTAGCTCTTTAAAATAAAGAAAAACTGATAAATAAAAAGTCCCTTGGAGATGCTCTAAGTATAGTAGTCGTACTGTACTACCATTTTGTTTTCTAATACTATTGTTTAAGGCTCACACACCTCGCGTCTTATTTCTATACAGGAGTGGCAATGTGATTCCAACCGTAACTTTTACAAAAGTTATACACAGGCAATGAGGAAAAATTGAACTTATTTTACTTCTTAGTTGCATCCCCTCTTTTCTGTTGAAGGAGAAAAAGAAAAAAAAAAAAAAGTCATATTAGTATAGATGGATAGAGATTTTCTGTCCCAATTATTTGCTCCATTCTCCGTTCTTTGAGGAGACGTAAAGAAAAAGAATAACCTAAAAAATAAAATATAAATGTTGCTGTCCACTAAATTTTACTAACCAAGACAATGTATCTATTTGGTATAATATAGATGTGTGACTAGAAGCAATGCCACATCAACATCGAGTATGGGTTCACCACGTGGCTCCAGCCAAGTAGATGTTTTATTAATTTTGGCAAATGATTAAGCCATTGAACACTTAACTTTGCTAGGTAAATAAAAACAAACTATGAACATGGAATTGGAAAAATCCATGACGATAGCTTTACATGTAAGCTCGCAAAGCAAATTGATTAGACAGTATGTCACGCTCTTTAAAGCCTCCACATTTGAATTTTGTAAAGATGAATGTATAACATATATAGTTTCTTGGTACAATTGTTTTGATGTTGTTTGTTCTACATTAAACGCTATCCGTCCGTCCACGTGTGAATTGTCGATACTCGTTTGTAATTTGTGCCTGTCCGCATTAAACCTGGAATTTTCAGTTCCTTGTACTAAGGGTTTAATGGTTGGATGCCGTCGCTATCTCAGACCCCCACAGCTCCAAAACAATAAAAAATAAGAAAACAAAAAACATTCATTTTTTCTACACTGTGCGTATTATATTTATAAAAAGGCCCCGTGTCAACAGCCCACAAACGACAAAACCCATGTTGCCAATCTTCACCTCCCCATCTATTGACTGAGATTAAGCGTTGGGTCATAGCTGACGCGATCTGGTAGGCTTGAAGTTAAAAGAGTTTATCGGCGAAGGCATATTTGAAGCACCTGAACTCGAGGACTTCGGCAATGGAACCAACGTGACTTGTATGGGAGAGAGAAACAGAGAGATAGACAGACAGACAGACCCCATTTAATTGGAAGCCACTGCCACAGACAGAGACACCTCGAACTTGTGAAGAGAGGTGCTCTTGCGGCCACTCATACATTTTATAATTAAAGATCAGATCCTATCGCTTTTTCTTGTACCTTTTGACTATGTATTGCTCGCTCCTCATCAACTTTCTCTACATTCATGTTCCTCTCCTCTGTATATTCTCCTTTATATATATATATATATATATATATATTTTTTTTTTTTCTTTTCTTCCGATTCACGTATATCCATTTGGCATATATATACATATATATATATATATATTACCAAAAAAAAAAAAATACATACATATTTTTGGTCTATTTTTCTTAGGTATCTGAATTTTTATTCTTGATTTTCTTTGTAGTTTATTTGATTGGTGTGTGGGCTACACTATTATTTGTCCATGGAGTTTGAGATATTTTTTATCTATACGATTTCCCTTCAATGATTGATCACTTGCGCATAGTTGTAGTTGTAGACAGAGTAGCTTTGAGGCATTGAGATTGTTTCTGGTTGCGTTCTCGCTCATATGCTTTTGCTCCGAATGGGATAAAACTCGTAGAAATCAATCTTTTGCTTAAACTCCTAATTTAATTAGATTTTGGCCTATGTTTATATGGTTTTTATGTTTTGGCACCTTAGGATTTGTATAATCTCCTAAGTCGGATTTCAGTGTAAAAATCCATCTGAATTTATCTGTTTACCCTGTTTCTCTCTACTAGTAATTGCTAAATAAACTGTCTGGATACTCCTCTTGCTTGTTTAGCCTTGAGGCTGGTGAAGGTTAATATGTAGGAATACCAAATGGTTCAAGCAAATTTTCGCGTATTAATTGTTTGATTGGTTGCTTTAGACGCAGTTGTATAATATTTTTGACAACTTATATGCTATAGCTAACATACTGGGGAATACCAAACTTTAACCAAGTTATCTATGCTATGATGTGTTTGATCATAATGGCTTTTTGCTTAATATGTTCAAGGGCATACCCATCCTTGTAATGTTTCAAGATTTCACAGCTTAATTTTTTTCAATTTCAGACAATCTTGTCCATGCTGTTTTTGAAACTTGATAACAATAATCATTCATTATTGTGAGGTGACAATTGTATTATGTCTGTGAATTCAGATGGAGGAACAAAATTTACATGGTCAGATTATTGAGATCAGAGGGGATGTTCCTGATGGAGAGAGTAGTACTGGAGGAAGTAAGATTTGTGGGGAAGCTGCCTGTGGATTCTCTGATGCTGGATCTATCTCGAAAGATGCTGAAGAACGATCAGCTTCGATGCGGAAGCTGTTAATTGCTGTGGCACTTTGCGTTTTGTTCATGAGTATTGAAGTAGTTGGTGGCATCAAAGCCAACAGTTTAGCAATACTTACAGATGCAGCACATTTGCTCTCAGATGTTGCAGCCTTTGCCATCTCCCTGTTTTCTTTGTGGGCTGCTGGCTGGGGAGCCAATCCTCGTCAGTCTTATGGTTTCTTCAGGATTGAAATTCTTGGTGCTCTGGTCTCAATCCAACTAATATGGGTGCTGGCAGGGATATTGGTGTATGAAGCCATTGTCAGACTCATTAATGAGACTGGGAAGGTGAATGGTTTTCTAATGTTTATTGTTGCTGCATTTGGTCTCGTGGTTAATATCATTATGGCTCTGTTGTTGGGCCATGGCCATGGACATGGTGAACATGATCATAGCCATGGGATGACAGTTTCTGCTCATCATCATCATGAGAAGCACTCGAAAGATGAACATCATCATGCTCAAGAAGGGCATACACACCATCATGATTCTGAAGAACATGTCAAACCACTGTTGGACAAACCAAAACATGAAAAGAAGCAGCAAAACATAAATGTACAGGGAGCTTATCTCCATGTGCTTGGGGACTCAATCCAGAGTGTTGGGGTAATGATTGGCGGCGCAGTCATATGGTATAAGCCTGACTGGAAGATAGTAGATTTGATTTGCACCCTGATATTCTCGGTTATTGTGTTGGGGACGACTATCAGAATGCTGCGAAGCATAGTTGAAATCCTGATGGAGAGCACACCGAAGGAGATCGATGCCACAAAACTTGAAACGGGGCTG
This sequence comes from Rhamnella rubrinervis, assembly GCA_007844105.2. Lineage (NCBI taxonomy): Eukaryota > Viridiplantae > Streptophyta > Magnoliopsida > Rosales > Rhamnaceae > Rhamnella > Rhamnella rubrinervis. The sequence continues at coordinate 15,211,429 of CM017584.2, forward strand.
TTGGAGATGGATGAAGTTGTGGCCATCCATGAGCTACATATATGGGCCATAACAGTGGGGAAGGTGTTGTTGGCTTGCCATGTCAAGATCAGACCAGAAGCCAATGCAGACATTGTGCTGAACGACGTGGTTGATTATATCAGAAGGGAGTACAAGATCAGTCATGTAACCATTCAAGTTGAGCGTTAGAGGCTCTTTGGAGGAGTAAAGGACTGTAGGGTGAAGTGTTAAGAGGCTCAGTTGCTGCACAGACTTTTCTTTAACAGTGGAGTATTAGGTGATTCAAAGCTTAAGCAAGCATGAAATGTATGTCTCAATAGCATATTGCTAATATATTGTAGTAAATGTGTGAAGGTTCAGGTCTAATTAGCATTGAGTTTATAGATGTAGTGTCCACTCGTATGTTGTTTGTTTGAACCTGGGAAAAATAAGAAGAAAAAGAGCATTAGATATGGGTTGGATTGGACCGAATTGTTTTAAACGGGCTGATCCCCAGCCCAAAATGAAACGGGCCTATGACTACGATGATATCCATTCTATTGAATGTTTTAAAGTGAATAAAAAGAACTGAAGCAAGAAAACTGAATACGCGGTTTCTCTTACTTTCCGACACCCAAGAAAAAGAGTGTATCAGCCAGGAACTAGCGGTCTTCGTCGGTCTAACCATCTCGTTCTTGTAGTCAAGTACGTGTGCAGTGCTTATAGGCGTAAAGCCTCCCAAAACAATATTTGACCATCTTTTAATTTTCTAGTTGTCCTCACATAATCTAGCAGTAGTATGCTCACCAACTTCCAGAATTCGAAAACATGTATATGTAGCTTCTGAAAACCTATCTTTTGCTGCAAGTCATAATGGTTCCCATTTTTGTTTCATGGAAAGTTTACGTGTTTAGAATCTGACTAGTAGAGAAAAGTTGCGCTGTCTTCCACCTACGGTTACATCAGCTCATGACACAATCAAGATTTGGGGTCTACCACTCCCAGGGGTCGCACAACTCACAAGCATATAAAAATGGTGGTTTCAGCTTCTCTCCATTTATCACAGTCCGGTCACTAATCACAGGTAGACATACATGGAGGTGGGGGCAGTACCATCATCCAATTGTGTAACCGAAATATTTTGTTTTTTTCATTTGTTTTTTTTTTTGGTCGTATAATTTTTAACCCATGAGAGCAGCTTCGGTAGATTGATGTGGGACTTTGATCAATGGCTAGAAAGATATGAGCCAAATTCCCACCGATTTTAAATCTTCATCTTGTAAGATAAGGATAAGGTTTCCAAGTCTCTTGTTAGCTCGAAGAGATTATAGTAGATCGCATAATGGATTTGACATTGCCAAAAATCTCATACTATATTTGGTAATGTGGTGGTGAAGGAGGACAATCGGTGAAAGAATATAATGGATTATATGAATTCTGTCATATTATTTAGTATGATGCAAGAAAGGAGAGCACAAAGTATTAATATAATTAAAATTTTATTAATTAGGTATAAAAATTCTCAATTTCTAATCCATTTAATATTGAAGAAATTAATTTAAAAGGGTGGAGATGAATTTACAATTCTCTTATCTATCTCCTTTTTTCATTAATCCCTCCTACAAAACAACCAATTTTATACTGCATCCCTCCATCGATCTCTTCCCCTTTCTGAATCACTCTTAATCTCACCTACAGACAGGGCTTAAGCTGAAAAAGCCACTCTCGGTTGTTGGCTAATTGGGGTTCCAAAAAATGCTAGCGACCTATCAAACTAGATTGTTGTATTCATTGTAATGAAATGGATTTGGATTTGTCTTCTTTGTAAAATGTGTCCACTCGTTTTATATATACATATCTCTGTGCCTGTTGTGTCAAGTTGTATAATCAAGCACACCTTTATATATGCGAACATATAATTATGAAAATGAAGAGGTGAAGACTAATGATAGGCTGATGGGTGTTGGATTACTTGCTAGATGTAGAAAAGTAAGCCAGGCACATGTTAGATGCTTACCCAGAAAATAAAGACTTAGATGGAAGAAAACCAAAATCGCCTTATAGGACAGAGTACATATTATGCTTATAGAACAGGTGACAGGACGAGTGGTCTGATAGCAACCTAAGAAAAAAAATGATAACATTTTGGCCCTTAGTTTACATTATCTTTGTTAGGCTTCTCATAAAAAATGAATGAAGGAGAAGGGATCAGAATTATACAAGTGCCTTCATACTCGGGGCACTTGGAAATTAAATGCTGATACTATTAAGTAGGCCGTTTTCCACATATGTACAAAAGACACAAACTTTAGGAGTACTCATAGATATTAATTAGAGAATACTACATAGTTCAAGAATGCTAAGATATATATATATATATATATATATATATATATGTACATCATTCACTGAATCACTTTATACTACAAGATATATGCAAGTTAGAAAATGTTTGATATTTCTATTGAAAAAAAAAAAGAAAGAAAAAAGGCATTTTGTTTATGTTCCTAACTTGCAACATGTTAGATGATTTATGATTTTGTGACAATGTTTCCTAGTAAAAAATAATAATAATGATAGTAATTAAGAGGAGGGAAAATCAATGGGAAAATATGGTTTGTATCTAGAATTCAGTCCCATCATGTACTTCAGTTGAGACAAAATTTCTGTCCCGACACAATTAATGCAGAACATGCCCACAGCTGAAGGGTATAGGCCCCCAAAGCAAAAAAATAAAAAATAAAATTTCAGAAATGACAACCAACAGTAATTCCGTTGCTTCTTCTTCCACACAATATTTTCTTTTATCCTTTTCTATTTTGACATTAAAGGTTTATCTTTCATATACGAGTTGGCTTGAGGACGACTGTTATTATCATAAAATATATATATATATATATATATATACAACTTCGTTGTCGTGACCTTTTTTTGGTTCAAACCCTCAAATCTTATAAATGGTTTGGTAAAGTTTAGGCTTAGATAGCCTCATGATTGGCATAATAGTTTATCTAATTAATTTGCTTTGCAGAGAAGGATATCGCTTGGCTTAAATATATATATATATATATATATATATATAAGGGCAATGATGAAAATGGGTTCCCTGAATTTATTCTGAACGAGGACATATTTGCATGCATATAGGAATATTTTTAAACATTGCTACTTACTTAATTACTGGATTAAAATAATAATGTTTGTAACAATTACTAGTTGGTTGAGCCGATTATTTACTGACAGCTTTTGTGCAGTAAAATTTGTAGGGTCAATGGTGAAAAGAAATTTGGATGATTTGGTGGCGGGTTGGAGATGGACGAGGGAACCCATAATCAGAATATGACACAATCCATAGGAAGACTTTCCAAAGGCTTTTAATTTCCTTTGCTTTTCTTCTCTGTGAACTTAAGAGAGAAAGAGAGTCCCCACAACTCTCTGTCCCCGCTGCCGGACAAAACTGCCACCGCCAATAATGCTTGGGACCTTGTAAACCAGACAACACCGGCTCTCTCTCTCTCTCTCTCCCTCCTGCAAAGTCTCACCAACTCTCTCAGTTTCACGTATATCTGGTATATCTTCTCACTCAGTTAAAGAGCGTTTATTTTTTTTCTCAGGAGTATTTTCAACCTTTCATTTCTTACCGTCTTTCAAATTTCCATAATTCTTCACCCATCTATGCCCATCTTAACCTCCCTCTCTCTCTCTCTCTCTCTACAAGCCCCGTTTCAAATTTCAACCTGTTGTTGTTCTGTCTTCCTTCTCCGTCTTCAAATCTATCACAGCATTTAATAATATTCTCTTAAAGACCATCACTAGCATCAGAAACTAAGGAATATATATTTAGTGTAAGGCTTGGATATGGGGTCTCGTTCTCTGCTTGTTGGGAGGATTACATTTATTACTATTGTTCTGTTAGCATCACAATGGAATGTTGGTAATCAAGAGAGAGATTGAGAGAGAGAAAGAGAGAGAGAGAGAATTTAAGGTAGGCACGCTTCAACAACTGCTCAGCTCAAGCTGTGTAATGGAGAGGCTCCAAGGACCCATTAATCCCTGTGTATGTTACTTTCTTTTCTCAATTTGTACCAAACTCTTTTTTTTTTTTCTCTTTCCCATATTTCTTCAATCCCATTTTCTAGCATCAAGAAATGGACTGCTTTTAATTCTCTAAATGTTTACATTCAATGCAAAGTGTTATATTCCGGAAACACCAAAACCTGCTACGCTGTTCATTACACTTAAAACATTCTATTCTCGTTCCACTTTTATCACTCTCTCTGTTCAAACTCAGCAAACTCCCCCTCCCTATCCTCCATTTTCAAAGAAATTAAAACGGGGTGTGAGTGAAACTTGTTTCCCTTGCCTTCTTAATATTAATTTCTTTGTGGGTTTATATTTTCTGCAGTTCTTCGGTGAACATTTGGATATAGTAGAGTGCTTAGGACAAGGCCTAACCAGCACAGAGAGCTTGAGATTCGAGGAAGAAGAAGAAGCACACTTGTCAATACCAGGCTTGGATGACAAAATGCCATTTCTTCAAATGTTACAGAGCGTGGAATCCCCACCTTTTTTGCCCTTCAAAGAACCCAGCAGCTTCCAGGCACTGTTGAAACTTCAGCACCTGAGGAAGCCATGGGAAGAGAACTCCTACAATATGCCTGAAATGGAAACCCAGATTCAGGCGCTGGAGCTTGAGAGCTGTGTTACCCATGACAATATTGCCGAGTTGCATTCACCTATTAAATCCGAAGCCAATAAGGATCTTCAAAGACACCCACATTCAGCTTCAGGTCCTGATCAGGGCGTGAGCTCAGAATGCAACCAAGAACAACCCAGCTCAGTTGAAAACTGTTGCAGAGAAGGTAACTCAGGCTCCACATCTACCTGGGCTCACCCTCCACAAACTGCACCTAAAGAAACCCACTGCTCTAAATCCCTTCCAGTCACAAGAGAAAGAAGAAAACGCAAGAGAACAAGACCAGCCAAGAACAAAGAAGAAGTAGAGACCCAGCGCATGACTCACATTGCCGTTGAACGCAACCGGAGACGCCAAATGAATGACCATCTCAACGTTCTTAGGTCTCTCATGCCCACCTCCTACATTCAAAGGGTAATGGAACTTTATACTTAGCTACGGCCATTAATTCTGGTAAACCAATATTTGTTTATAATTGATTGTTGATTATATGATAAAGTCTCAATTATTAAAAGAAAGTTTTTTTTTTTTTACTTGCTGAAATTAAGGGAGACCAAGCGTCCATAGTAGGGGGTGCAATAGACTTCGTGAAGGAATTGGAGCAGCTACTACAATCCCTTGAAGCTCAAAAGAGAATGAGAAAATCAGAAGGTGGTAACATTAACGGAGGTGATACTTCCGTTAGCTCATCTTCGACGTCCTCTGCGGTGGCTGTTCCATCCAATGGGTTGTTCATGTCACTGTCCCAATTCAGAATTGGGTCATCGGACGAAGCCAACAATAACAGTGTTAATGGGGTCGAAGTCACTGCGGAGAACAAGTCGGAGGCAGCAGATATAGAGGTGACTGTGATCCAAACCCATGTGAACTTGAAGATCCAGTGCCCAAGAAGGGCAGGTCAGTTGTTGAAAGCCATTGTTGCCCTTGAAGATCTTAGGTTAACCATTTTGCACCTCAACATCACCACCGCACAGTCTACAGTTCTTTACTCCTTCAATCTCAAGGTATTATTTATCTTTCTTTTTTTTTTTTTTATGGAATAGTTATCTTTCTTTTCCTAGTCAACCATTCTGACTTTGAATCAAGCAACCCTAACTAATAGCTATAGCCCCCATAATTACTTTCTTTATTGTTATTTGTGTGTTGTAAAAAGTAGTCTTTCTTTTTTGGTACTGGCTGGTCTCATGTGGAGGTATGTGTATAATAGAAATTTACAGTGTCCGTCATCAATTTGAATGTGGTGGTGATGATGCAGATCGAAGATAGTTGTAAGTTAGGATCAGCGGACGAGATTGCAGGAGCAGTTCATCAAATGTTCAGATACATGGATGGCAGCGGCAGCTAGCTAGACGAGAGAGAGATGGCTATGGTTGAAAAAAAGGGTTCAAATTATAAGCATCAAGAAAAAAAGAAAAAGGACATGTTAGCAAGGATACTTTCTTTTTATGGGGATGGGAGAAGGTAGTGCACTGAACAGACAGGTCTTACAGAGGGCACTACATCCAATTAGAATTAACATTTGTCTCCATCTCTCCTCCTTAGCTGCTAAGCTAGGCTCTGATGAGTTGTACCACAGAAAGATTTGCAGTGACCACGCAAAGATGATATATGTTTCTATATGTTATATATATATATATATATTATATATAAATATTAAAAATGAAAAAAAGAAAAGAAAAGAAAAGGTGATGGGAGGTTTTAGGAGGGACCCAACATGCCTCTGCCTGGGGTTGAGTTAGTGTTTGATTTTGAATATCAGATTCTCATGATTACATTTTACGAACATTGCTTTTCTCTTTCTCTATTTGACTTTGGGTAATATTTATATGTACGTATTACTATAACATGCTTCATCATTATTCATATACAATATAATATGCTTTATGCATGTCCTTCTCCTGCACTTTTTCCCTTCCTTTCCCACTTTAAGATATATATATATATATATATATATATAGCCTATTTCTACCCAAAAAATATATATATATATATATATAGCCTATACCCTTTTTCGTCTGCCTATTCATTTTATGTTTTCGATTACAATACATCACACCTCGTTAATTGGCTCTCTCTATGCCGTTACTTGGTTTCCAAGCAAACTAATATTAATTTAACTTGTTTTATACTTTAACTAGTTAGTCTAATTTTACCAAAAAAAACTAGTTAGTCTAATTAGTTTAGTCCCAGCTAGGTAGCTAGCTATTAATAATTAAACTTCGAGTAATTCCTTTTTTCTTGGTTTCTACCCACTTATTTCTTTTTTAGCTGTTTGTTAAAAAAAATGTATTGAAAGAAGCGCTAGCTGGAGTGTGTTTAGTTTTTGTTGAGGTAAGACAATAGAAAGGGTAAGCTACAGAACTTGAAATGTGAACCTAAGTTGGCTGTATCTGTTAGCTTATGAGCATAATTTGGCTTCTTTCCCATGTGCCTGCGAAAAGGTTGTAAAACAACTCTCGTTTTTTACTGTTTCATCCCCTTATTTACCAAGAAAAAAATTAACTGTTTTTCTCCCAAGGAGTTGCATAATAAAAAATCTACCATTACATATATCATAAGCTTTTCGCTATGAGATTTAAGAATTAATTCATTTTTATTATGAAAGTATATATGCTTAAACTTTTCGCTATGAATATATATTTATACTACCTATCCTACTAAATCATGCAATATTATATACGATATATGTATAAATTAATATGAAAAAAAAAATCGATGGTAGAGGCACCAAGCCACATCAGGTGAGACAGGGCATGTCACTTCGTGCTTCACGAAAATGCATGGCTTTAAATAGATTATGGTGATGGCTCGCTCAGAAACTCCATGGAAATAATTACTGGGGCAATCCATGCTAAGTAAACATGACGTCGTAGAAGAATTTGTAGAGAGGGGCATAGGGATGGGCATGGAGTTGCTATACGGAGATTCAACCAAAGTCAAAACTGAAAAAAAAGAGATCATGCAGTGAGTGAGGCGCTGATCATCATCATCATTCCCACCAAAAAGTTGCAGAGTGCCTGCACATATCCCCATGCATGGCACTATGCCTGGTAGAGAAGCTATGTAGGAGACAACGTCATTTTTAGGTTTTGGGTTTTGGTTTTTTATTTTTCTTTTACAGGCTTTCCTCAAGCTGAGTCCCAATCTTACAATTGACATCATTTGGTTTTTGGGCTACATATCCATCATTGCATATAATATTGCCCATCTTTTTCCACCACCACCACGCACCCCTTTCTGCTTCCTTCCCCAGCTTTTTCTTTGTCTAGTCATTCTCTTCTCGCAATATTAATTTCTTTTATATTTACCTGCATCCCTTTATTAATTAGTTATTGATATTTACCAAATTACTCCATAATTACCAGCTAGAGTTGTGTTTCAAAACTATGTATAATTGAGAAAATGTTATAGCCTGTGCTTCTTACTTCATTTAGAATACCTGGAAAAGTATATTAAAACGGTCAAAGATTTGAATTCTCCATGTAAATTTTTATATAAATAGGTGGGCTATCTTTATACAATTTAAGAAAAACAAAAATTAAAATTGCATTAGATGCATTTTTTCTCATAAATTAAACATTGTGCGTTAGCTGGAGCCAAATAGAAGGCAACAACATTCTAAAATAAAAGGCATTTTTTTTTAAATTTATTTCCTAAGAGTATGAAAAAGGAGATCAGAAAAACATCTGCTTTGAGTTTTGAGGCATTTGGCTCGTAAACTCGCATTTCCATAACATGATTAGCATAAGCTGTCAGGAATAATATTAAAAAATATTTTTCATCAATACGAATCTATAAATATTAATAAATATTGGGTTGCGCCAGCTTTTAGATTTTTTAAAGTGTTTAGCAAAGGGGTAAATATGTAAATTTCCCTTTGTTTTTTAATTGGATGAAAATGTATATTTGCTTTTCATCATAATTTATCTTGAAAGAAAAATGATATAGTAATTTTTAATTAATTAAAATTTCACATCAGTGGACCATGGAGATAGAAAACTATTGTGTAAGAATATTAATTGAAACTCTAAAAAAATTACAAAAATTAAATAATAATAAACTTTAATTATTAGTAATTATTGAGCCGATGATACCATCTTCTTTTAAATTTATATTGTGTATACTTTGTTCTAAATTATAATAGATGGTAGTATATTTTCCCTTTTGGTTTCGCTTCCACACTACACCTACCTGTTATATATATCAGCCTACAAAGCTTGCATGCGACAATCCTATATGAGTTTAAGCATCCGTTCTTTTAATTTTGGATCATTGCATGGACCAGGGGCCAATGCTCGTGATGAATTTCTTTTCTTTCTTTTTTTTTTTTCCTTTTTTTATATCAGATTTTGATGCTTTTTTTTTTCTGAATAATAATTAAATAAGGAAAGCCTCGTGGAGCCGGCTAGCTCTCCAGCATAATAAATCCTTATCATATATAAAATAAAACAGTTCTGAGGACAACGAGGCTACATGTACTTTATGACACATCATAATTTAGAGATTTAGTCGCTTGAATTTTATGTGAATGTACGTTTAGACATTTTTTTTATTTTTCTTTCCAATGCTCTTCTTGAATCCATGATCGTTAGCTTACTCTGAGTCTTCGTGTTGAAATCTAAAATTGTAACTTTTTTTTGTCTCTCCCCAAGGTTAAAGTATACAAGCGCTTGAAATGTTGACATCCTTTGAGGTCGGGTGGCATTTGTTTTCATTTTAATTAACGTGTATATGTGTAAATATATGTTTCCTTGTCGTACGTAGACAAACTTTCAAATCACGAAAAAGACATTCAATTTCCAAAGAAAAAATGAAGGTGTGCGAACTATCAGATGAGGCATGCATACGTGCATCAGTAGCAACACAGGATGAAGGCTACGTACACTACGAGCCAGCAGGGAGTCCATGTCCATGAGCGCGCTCCCTCACATTTCAAATTCCAAAGACAAACCTATCTAGCTGCTCTCTGTGATTGTCGTAGACTCTCATATATGATATGTATTATGTATATCTACCATTGCATGAATGAAATGTTAAACAATGAGAAAAAAATAAGAAGGCCCAAATCCCAAATCAAGGACCAAATTAACAATATCTTGTTTTTGTTCCCTCCTACTGCTAACACCGGGACTATACATCTCGATTCATCTGTTAGTAATGAATCTAATGATTCTGGTTTGTGTTTTGGGTTGAATGTAAACATGGGTAACCAGGGTTTTTGTCCATTTAAGGCTGACCATATCTGTCACGTACTTTTTTCAATTAATATTATATATTGTCAATTGTGGAGTAGGAGGGTTTGGGGTGGTGTGGCCTGGCTCAATCAGAGAGAGATAGAGAGGGTCAGAGATTCCAGATCGTAGAGATGATCTTGACTGACGTACAGATAGAGAGGCAGAGTCTCTCCTCGGAGACTCTGTGTTTTTGGAAAACCGTAAGCTTAAGTAATGGCCTTCGTGACTCATCTCTCTATTTCGTTGTTGTTGTTTGCGGTGCGTGTGTTGTGTGGATGAGCGGGTACACAGTCTACACGACTTCAGCTTCTAACTAAATAAGCTCCCCCAATCACACACCGTACAATGGATCAGATCATGATTTTCATTCAAAGTTTCCCATTTCCCAAGTTTCCTGCCCCACACCCTCGGCGAGAGCGACAGATTGAAAGAAACCATTCACAGATTCAAAGTCTAAACCATGCACGCTTTGACTCTCTGCTGAACAGCAACCCCTCCTGCAATGCCCACGTGTAAGCTCCTGCAGATAGACAGACACAGTGACGTACACCTTCCTCCTCTTCGTTTTCTTCTTTTCCATATCTGCCCTTTTTCCTCAAGACATTTGGTGATGTGGTGTGCGTCGGAATCGCAATTTTACATTTTTCTTTTGTTTTGGTAAATAGGCAATTTTGCATGGTTGAGCGCATGGACAATGTGAACAAAATAATATATACTTTTAAGTTTATTGGATATAAAATTCCATGATGACCCTCTTAATCTATGACGTACGAATATATGTAAAGGTAACTTTGGGGACTTAGTCACAACAATTACAAAACACAACTTATTAGAATCTCCAATTCTAATGTCAATAGAGCTCAGTAAGTATTATTGATGCACATGGATTAATCTCCAACTATTATACGGTTCTTCTCTCTGGTATTTATTTATTTTTTGCGTTCAAACCATTAATACTGCATGATACTAATTTACTTGGATATGTTATTAATGCAAGATTAGTTGAAGTAAATATTAGTAATTTACTGATAGCTAGATTTCTCTATGTGCTAAACATTACGCTCCAGACCAAGCATTTGAGACTCTACCATACATTAAACTAATAAATTCTTTAAATTGTAAATATATCTAAGCTAAAAAAAATGTACATACTTTGATTTTATAAAACGGAACTTCAAATTCTTCGTACAATTAATTTAAAATACTTTATTTTCAACTCCGTTTATTAAAAAAAAAAAAAAAACATTTTGAGCTAAAAATTTAAGAAACTTAACATACATTTTGGATCGGTGTAGCAAACCCATTAACAAACAAATCCTTGTGGAAAATGGGCCGACAAAGCCTTTTCTACTGGGCTTAAAAATTAGGATGATAGCCCATTTTCCAATTGGAGTGTAAGGGCTAAGCTGTGTTGTCACTTTTCATCTTCACGTGACATAGATAGGCAATGTGTTGTTATTTTATTTTGCTGAAAATGTCACCTTTGCTTTTATCTCTGTGTTTCCATTCCCCACTATCCACAATAGTTTAGCTTACCAACCCATTTTGCTTAAAAAATGTTAAGGTTGTTTCCATTTTCAATTAATAATTAGCACATTACTGACCATTTGTGCTAGAAATATTGATTGAGAGAATCTGGGGTGTGTTCCAATTAACCGCCTCTCCTCTAATACCTAATAAATAATATGCAGGCAAATGTGAACTTTTGTAGCACATACAACACTTGCTTGTTTTGGAGCTTTCAATGAAGAAAATAGGAGAAAGATATTTTTTGGACACAGAGAGACAGAGGTCCACCTGGAGGCTCTCCTATCCAACCCAACACCATTAAATGCCTATCCTTTGTGCCATGTCATCACACTATCTAGATGAAGAGAGGAACGAGTGGTTGTCCATCCCCAAACTTGGAACAACAAGCATCTCCCAGTCATTTGCAGATTATCAGACCACTCCAAACTAATAATCCCAGGAAAAAAAAAAAAGAGCCAAAAAAATTGAGAAATAAATTTAAAAAAAAAAAAAAAAAACTTATCACATTGTACCCATTTTTCTGATCCTGGTGTGGCCTCATAATCTGTCACAGGAGTCAGCAATAAAACAATAAAAAGAAGAATCATCACCTCCTGCTGGGATTCAAATAGCTATGGCCTCCACATCCTCCTCTGCACTTACCATCTCTTCCTCATCCACCCTCGTTGACACCAAAGCCCTTCCTCGCCAATCAGCCGCCGCATCACCACAGTGTGTCACCCTCCCAAATCTTCCTCCACCTCCCATGCAGTCTCAGAAGCGCCCATGGAAGTCCACTGCTTATTGTGAGTCTTTTTTTAATTTTCACAGCTGCAAAATCACAGTTTTTTCTTGGTATAGTTTGATTCTTTATATAAAACCAACTTCAGTTATTATATACAAAGGGTTTAAATTTTATTCTAGTAAATTGATAACGTATCGTGGTCTCAGGCCGAAAGATTACTCGCAATGTCATGGCCATGGCCACTGGAGAAGCTCCTGCAGAAGTTGCAACAACTGAGCTTCCAGAGTTTGTCAAGACTATTCAAGAAGCTGTACGCATTTGTCACTCTCTCCCTCTATATATATGTATTCTCTTGGTTTAACTGGATTAAGTAATTCTTTGCTTAATTGGGTGCGCAGTGGGACAAAGTTGAAGATAAGTATGCAGTGAGTTCACTTGGGGTAGCTGCTGTTGTAGCACTATGGGGTTCCACTGGGTTAATTTCGGTCAGCTACCAATTCCTCTTATTAATGCACAGTATCAATCCTTTTTAAAACCAGTCAGGATTGCTTACATGATACTATATGACTATTGAAAGGTTTCTGACTGAAAGATAACTGCGTAATATTGTTCTGTACAGGCAATTGATAGGCTTCCTTTGATTCCTGGTGTTCTTGAGGTAGTAGGCATTGGCTACTCCGGGGTAAGCTGGATTTATTTTTCTTCATATATTGCATGCATGTGTTACTCAATATTCATTACTTTTATACATATTTAAATAGGACTATATATAACCATGCATAATCATTGTGCTTATCAGAATATATAAACAAGTATAGGCTCTCTTCTTACATATCTGATTGAACTTTTAAGAAATGGTGGTAATTTGACAGGTTACACAACTGATAATTTAACATCGAAAATGCTAGAAAACTCTGTTTCCATTTCTGCTTACCTATACTTATTCTTTCTTTGCAGTGGTTTGTATACAAGTACATGGTTTTCAAACCTGACAGGTGAGTGTCGATTTGTTATGTACCTTCAATTGGATTACAAAGTCTTCTAATTCATTGCTTTTTGTCAAACGGCTTCCATAGTAGGTAACATATTTTTCACTGTATCAATGAAAATTCAGGGAAGCATTGATAGAGAAAATAAGGGACATATACCGTGAAATTATTGGAAGCAGCTAGAGGAAATCAAAAGGTAATGCTGCTGAGATGAGTACAAGTTCCGGTTTTTGAAGCAAATATCTCACAGCATTGTGCATATAGCTATGTGTTGGCCATCCTTCATTTTGTTGGCATAAGCTTCTAACTAGCTAAAATCCATGTAATGTACTTCACCTCGAAGATACGTGTAACTATTATATTTCATTTGGACAGCCACTCTTTTTATGTTACTTTGGAAGGGAAAAGGTCAAGTTGATTTAGTACAATAATATTATGCAGATGGATGTACAATGACGCATTATGTTTCAATCGAATTTTATCACACTTAAATCATTTCATTATGAAGGATTAAAGCAACAATAGACAGGTTCTTCCATAATTTTAACTACCCCATCTATATATCTACTTAAAGAACTCCATAACCTAATAAGTATACACCGAAAACATTCGAATCTGATGCCCCTAAATCCAGAGGCAGTTGCCAGAGCCAGAAATTCTTCTTGGCTCCTCTCTTTCCCTCTTTGATTTGAGCCATCATAAACACATCCATTTGAGAGGTTTTCTTCATAAAGGTGCTAGTCTCTGGCATAACTGGAAAAATTGTCTCCACAACAATCACCTTCCCACTGCACACCTAATTAAGACAAATCAAATTGAAAGAAAGAATAGGACAGTGAATTTTTAGAACTTACGACCATAAAAATGGCATCTCCGCTTGGGACGTTCACAAACATATCTCCCTCTACATGTTCCACACCTGCAAAATATGCAGCTTGAGTGAAAAATAAAAACAATCAAGAATTTAGCAAATTTCAAAGAGATTAGATAATACCTGGATAGGCAGGGGCGTGTTTAATAGTACGAGGCAAGTCAAAATTGATAGCCTTGTTATGTGGCTAAGTGGAAGTGATTAAGTGAAGGGTCACACTCTGACCACCACCAACATCAGCCAGTTGTCATAGGGTCTCAAAACCCTAATACAACTCAAGGATCTTCTTCATGACTAGTTGTGAAATTGTACATTGCAGTGTCGAAAACTTGATTACACCTGGTGTCTAACCCTAGATATTCAAAGGCATGCAATCAATGTATACTGTTGAATGGAATTCCTCCTCAAGGATTGCGTCTTTTTGCTGAGACCTACATTTATTATGTATAGATATTGAAGTAGCACATGAAATCGATATTGCTTTTGATGCATGCAATTACGTGATGGAGAAGTCACCTTTGAAGTCCATAAGAAGGGGAAAAAAAAAAGGAAAAAAAATTTGAAAGTAACAAAAACAGATCAGCTAGGGCTGCTTGATAACATGGTTGTTTTTAATTTGTTCCTTTTTGAATTATGTGTAATTTAGTCGGTTTAGAGATTGATTGGAATTTATTAAATGTTAGACTACTCAATTGAGTAAAAATATAAAAGTACAAATAAAAAATGAAAATACTTTAGAAGTGCGTTTTACTTAATTGAGTAGTACATAACTTAAGAGAAAAAAGTAAAAACAAAAATAAAAAACACCCATGTCGTTAAACAACCTCTTAGTTAAGAAGACGTTATCTTGTATGAGTGCCACCATTGGGACCAATGAAACACCATCTTTTTTAGTAACAAAGAAGTTGTACGCAGCCAGAAGACCGTATGGCCTCTGGAAAGAGCCATTGTCATCAGCAGTATCAGACACAGAGCAGGTGAGCAGAAAGTAAGAAACCATCATTATGGGGTTGTTGTAGCACTATGGGGTTGTTGGTTTGCAACTTGGCTGCTATTTCTGAGGGGCTGAGCTGGGTCCCCTGACCCTCTTTGGCTATCATATAAAAAACGCCAGGCTGTATTGTGCATTTCAGAGACGTGTACAGCACAGGCGTACCTATTAATTGTATGGCGTAGCAGCAGTCTTCTTCTTCTTTGTTTTCTCTCCTTATTTTATCATCATGGACGTCTACTTTTGGGTGGTTCGCTGCTGCCTCAGAGGAGGCCATGGATTAGAATTTAGGGGGGTGGCGGAGCTTTTTTGGTCTAAGCTTAAACTCTGCGGTTGGCTTTGAGGGAATTCTTTTGTTTTAAGCTAAAGCTTTATAAGACGAATTAATTGAAAAGTACTCATAGACAATGAATGATTGAAAATGACAAAACAAAGTGATTTGTTGATATATGTAAAAACTTTTAAGAAGTTGTAATTCAATACATGGTATCACTGTTACTTGAACAATCAATTTGAATGTAAAGTGATTTGTTGATAAAAAGAAGAAGATCAGAGTGATTTTAAGCTTCTAAGAAGTGGTTATTCAATACATGGTATCACTGTTACTTGGGAAAGTTCATAGTAGATGTAGTAAAATAGTTATCAGCAACTTTTATATTATCATTTCTGAGTTTATTTCGAGAACTAAGCATTTCATTTGAAGGGCCAGAGAAAGATGGTTAGGTTTTCATAAATTGTAAGCGCCCCATCTACTACTTAAAGAACTCCATGACCCAAAAATTACACACATAACATTCAAATCTGATTCCACTAAACCCAGCAGCAGTTGCCAGTGCCAAGAATTCTTGTTTGCTCCTCTCCTTCCCACCAGGATTTTGAGTCATCATAAGCACATCAGTTCCAGAAATGCTCTTCACAGCAGCACTAGTCTCTGGAGTAACTGGAAAAAGTGCTTCCACTACAATCACCTTCCCACTGTCTGGAATAGCCTTGTAGCAATTCTTCAACAGCTTCAAGCAGTTCTCATCACTCCAATCATGAAGTATCCACTGTACAAAATCATCCATCATAAGTCCATTAGTTTATTACACTACTCTGAGAAAACATATCTATTATATTTAATCTTATTTTATTCACCAACAGGATTTTAAGCAGTAAAAACAATTGCCTGTTATTTTAAGAACTGACCTTCATAAAAATGGCATCACCATTTGGAATACTCGCAAACATATCTCCTCCTACATGTTCCACCCCTGCAACACACATATATAATAGCTCAGTGTGTTATTTAGAACTGCATTTGCAACAGCTAAGCCCTGAAACTCAGAATCCAAAACTTCTAATCAAGATAAACCTAATAAACTAAAACCATATATAATATATACATATATACCTGGATGAGAAGGAGCATGTTTTATAACATGAGGCAAGTCAAAATTGATACCCTTGATATGTGGGTGTGCGGAAGTGATTAAGTTAAGGGTCACTCCCAGACCACCACCGACATCAACCAGTTGTTTAATATTGGGCTCAAAACCCTTGTAAACTTCAAGTATCTTCTTAACAACAATGGTGGTGTGATTGTACATTGCAGTGTTGAAAACCTGATTAAACCTGGGATCTAAGCCTGGATACTCAAAAGCATGCGTACCATGGACTCTGTTAAAAGGAATTCCTCCTTCAAGAATCGCATCTTTCAGTTGGGACCTACAAATATTCGATCAGTAATTGAAGTCATAAAAGTTGAAATAATTGCAAAAAGGAAAAAGAAAAAAAGAGACAGACCAGCTGGCTAAGAAGACATTATCTTGTATGAGTGCCATCATGGGGCCTAAGGAAACACCATCTTTGTTAGTCACAAAGAAGTTTGATACAGGAGTAAGACCGTATAGCCTCTGGAAACACCCATTCTTATCATTATTATCATCGGCAACTATAGAGCATGAGCAACTGAGCACAGAGTGGCTGGCCAAGAGCCTCAGGATTCGGTCAAGCATCATGGGTGAGTCTGGATTTTCGGTGGGCAACTGGGCTACAATCTGTGAGGATGAGAGCTTAGCCCCAGGACCTGCTTTGGCTATGATGTCAAAAACGCCAAGCTCTGTTGCGGATTGCATTGACATGGACAGTGCTGTGGACATGACTAGTTGCATGGCGCATGAGAAGCTTTCTTCTTCTTCCCTCCTCCTAATTGTGTTCTGGCTTTCAACAGCTTCAAGTGATGAGGAGGCCATTTTTGAATTCAGAGAGATCGAGTTCTTCTAGTCCATATATACAGTTTATAGCTAAATCGTTCAATTAGTTTACACATAATAGATTATTGAAACAAGATAAGAGGGGCCAACTTTCCGGCAAGACATTCAGACAAAAAAATACATGCACCTGAGGAAAGAGCATGCGCATAACCATGACAAACATGTGGTTCATAGCCAACATGTGGTTCGCTTTTTACAAAAAAAAACGAAAAAAGACAAAACACGTGGTTTTCAATCCGAAACGACAACTTTCAACCCCTCGTAGTCGACTTTCCACTAAATAGAATTTATAAATAAATAAACGATGTCAGTTCATATCATCTCTCCTTCCAAGTTAATTAACAAAAAGTTTTTAAGTTTTAATTAATAAAATAAATAAATAAAAGATTAAAAAATATATTAGTTGGGTTTATATGTCAAAAAGTAGAGGTTTTTTTTTTTTTGATAATAAATCAAAAAAAAGAGAAAAAAGTAGAGGTTGATGATCAAGTAAGAATATTTTCCTTGGAAATTAATACACGCAAGAGATGACGTTGAATGGATTAGTGTTATTCAATCAACTCTAATTGGAATAGAAATGTGTGTTAGGGTTGATGTTCATGAATCACATTTTATTTTTATATTGGACAAAAGCAAGTACCATATGTTTGGTTTTTTTTTCCATATGTTCGTTGAATGATATTAGAAGCACAAAATTAATAAATATACCTAATATGACAGACAATGCAATTGCTGCTGATAGAGTGGTACAGGCGATGTTAGGTACAATTATCACAGGCGATGTTAGGTACAATTATTACAGGCGATGTTAGGTACAATTATTTCACAATCAACGATCCTTCCTCAACTTAACAGAAAAATGAAAGAAATTCACAAAAAAAAACAAACAGAGAAAACTGCAAGCAATCACAATATATCTTTATGATCAGTATTCAATAATACGATTGGCAAGTTTAATTAATTTAAAACCCATCACCTTCATAAAAATGGCAACCCCGCCTGGTACACTTGCAAACATATTTCCTCCTACATGTACCAACCCATATATACATGACAAAAAAAAGAGAAGAAACAGTTAAAAATATTTTAAATTAAACTTTTATTAATTCTAAACATTTTATCTTAAAAACAATTTTAGTTATATAAATTTCAAATTATAAATGTCAAGAATAAAATAAGACTAAACATTAAAAATTAAAGTTTTATTAATTCTAAACAAATAATCTTTTAAAAAAAATTTCTTATATAAATGTCAATCTAAAATAAGCTCAAAATATTTTATTTTATTTTTAAAAAATTATGCCAGAAGGCAACTTTCAAACCGGTCAATAGTGGTGGTCAACGGAGGTCAATGGTTGTAAGGTGAGAGATTGTAGGGTGAGGTTTTGTAGAGTGAGTGATAATAGGATGATAGGTTGTAAGGTGAGGGTTTATTTAATTAAATAAATTTTCATTTATATTATTAAATAAAATTAATTTTTTTTAAAAAAATTATTATTGTTATGGTTATTTTTATTTTTTAAGAACAATTTTCATTTAAATAAAAAATAATTGGATGATAAGTTAATTGTTTTCTAAGAAATAATTTTCCATTCTCATTTTTATTAAAACCATAAAATTTACTTTATTAGAATGAAGGTTGTTTGGCAAGTTGTTTTCAAAAAAACAATTGTTTATTCCCATTTTTTACAAAAAAAAAAGAAGAAAAAAAAAGAAAATCATGAAATTAATTTTTTATTAATTCTAAACTATTAATCTTCAAAAATAAAGAAAGAAATGTTCCATTCCGCTGTTTTTATACAAATCATAAAATAAAACTTTTATTGATTCTAAAAATTAATACTCCAAAACAATTTTTATTATATAAATGTAAAAAAAAAATAAAAAAAGGAAAGTTGAAAATATTTTAAATTAAACTTTTATTAAAAATATATAATACTTGTAATTCATTTAGCAACTTTAGTCCTCGTCTGGGAATTGAGATTGATTTTGGAGCTTTTTAAAAACATCAGTTTATGTATAACAATTTAAACTCTGTACCAGCTGATTTTGAAAAGCAAGCCTTTAACATTCTGATTGTCTATATATCATTGAATTACTAATTTTAACCCTTATTAATTAAAAAAAATTATTATTTTCGTATCTCTTTCGATATTCTATAAGATTATATAGACTATGCACTTGAAAATATTTTATTTTTGTCCCATAGACTAAATTTTTATTTTTATAACAAATGTTGAGTTTTAATACATTAAATATTAATTTTTCCTAATGTAGTTGTGTTAGATAAGTATTGAACAATGCTCCATATTTAAAAAATAAAAAATAATAGTTTAGTAAAGAAAAACGAATCAATAATAACTATTGGTTGGGCTTTTGTCCGCCATATTGATGGTAACATTAGATGAAAATGACAAATCTTAAATAATAGGCCTCCTTCCGAAAGGGTCATGGCCCATCAAGGCAAACCAACAGGATATAAGTACTCGTTACCACATAGATAAGACATTATCTTGGAACAGCGACATCAAGGGTACAGCGAAGCACCGTCTTTGTCGGTCACAAAAAACTTAGACACTGGAAGAAGACCGTACAGCCTCTGGAAATCAGAGCCATTTTCATTAGTGACAGAGCAGCTCAGCACGGAGTGGTTGACCAAGAGCCTAAGCTCTGTTTGGTAAAGGAGATTTGTGGAGGGGGAGGGAGTGGTGGAAGGATTTGAGGTGTAATGGTTGTTTGGTTAGAGAAATTGATAGAGGGATGAGTTCGGAAATGAATGGTAAATCCATTCAAATCCAATAAAAATAGTCCCTCAAATATTAGAATGATTAGAGGAGAAAGAGTCTTTATAACTAATTAATAAATTTTTAATTACATTTTAATCTATTATACTCTTCTTTCTTTTCATCATACTAAATAATTTAAAGAATTGATGCAATCCACTCACTTCTTCAACCTCTTCCTCTCCTCATCACACTCCATTCTTCTCCTCCCCCTCTTTCATACCAAACAGAGCTTTAGTATGCAGTCCAACATGGGGGGGGGTGCGTGTGGGTTGTTGGTAATTGGCAACTTGGCTGCAGTCTCTATGGGGCTGAGCTTGGCTCCTGGACCTGCTTTGGCTATGATGTCGAAAACGCCAAGATTGATTGCACATTTGAGGGACATTGACAACGCCGACGAAGACACAAGCTGCATGGCATAGCTGAAGTTTTCTTCTTCTATTCCCAATGAGGACGCCATTTGCAAGATTTCTATCTCGGGCTTAAATGCGTGAAATATATATAAACATTCTTAAATAATTGTTGACAACTTAATTTAGTGTCTTTTTTACGTATTAAAAAAAAAACTCAATGCGAGAATCATCATTTTAACTCTACAACAGTTTAGAGTGATAATAATTTTTATAAGTAAAACACAATCAGCTTTTTTACCATTAAACTACACCTCAAGTGCAACTTAATTTATTGTTGCATAATAAACGTGAAGCCTCGATCAACAAGTTTATTGTTAGAAGATGCTCTATCTGTAATAACATACTATTAATTTGGCTCAACAGAAAAACTCTATAAATAACAGTAACATTACAATAATTATTATTAATTAATTGAAAAAAAAGAAGAAGATGTGGGCTTTTTGATGAGGAGGAGGAGGAGAGAAGGCATTTTCATATTTGTTGGGCTAATTGAAAGGGTCTTGGGCCTCTAAGTATGAATAGTTGAGAACCATTCTGTTTGACTGCTGGCCCCAAAAGGATGATCAACATATAAATGCTTTTCTGGACTTCGAACAATCACGGGAATAATCACTTATCTACCGTTGATAGGAAGGAAAAGGGTTAAAAGTTTTATAGATGTCCCAATTTTTATTTTATTGTTCATTTTACAAAGACTGTAATTAAAATAATGTGTAGGTAGCACAATGAGCAACTTTAGGCCTCGTTTGAGATTGATTTTGGAGCCTTTTTAAAACTATTATCAATCAATTAAAATTAGTTTAGGTGTTCTTATTCTACAAGAATCTAGACTCTCTTGCAGCTGATTTTGCAAAACAACATAGGTGTAGAGCTTTTCATGTTCTGATTGTCGGTTGGATTATATACACTATATTGATATGTTATATTTATTTGAGTGTATTTTTCTCTCTCTTTTTTGTCCCTGCAGACTATATTTTTATTTTTCAATTTATAATTTTGTAAATGTTGAGTTTAATTTGATCCCCATAATTAAGTGAAAAAAAAGGAAGGAAAACTAAATTCAGGGAAGTGACATGGGCATTGAAAGAAGACCATGTAGCCTCTTGAAATTTGAGCATTCATTCTCGAATTTAATGCCAGACATATGACCCAAAGGCACAACAGACATAACAATGAAATCTAATTCCAATAAATCCAGAAGAAGTAGCCAGAGACATGAATTCTTCTTTGCTCCTCTCCTTCCCTCCTGGGTTTGAAGTCATCATTATTGGATGAAGAAGATATTTGTATTTCTCAGCATGCATAAACCTAAGGCACGTCTCAAAATTTAAACCCCCCTGAATAAGTTTCAGTAATAAAGTGCAGGTTCGCTCCAAGACCACCACCACCAACAACGATCAGTTGTTTAATTTTTGGATCAAAACCTTCGTAGACTTTTAAGCATCTCTTTTTCGTAACAATCATAGTATGCATCGTTAAAAACTTGACTAGACCTGGGTTCTACGTACACCTGGGTACCCATAGATGCATGTGGTGCAGATTCCATGTACCCTGTTGAACGGATTATTCCTCCTTCAAGAATTGCATCTTTTAGATGGGACCTACGTACGTTAATATTAATGCATGTCACATTTTGTCTTAATACCTTCGATTATGCAGATTGATCCACCTCATCACTTAATTAAGAAGTCAAAGTGCATTCGTAGACGTTAAACAAATTATAAACAAGAGCTTGTGAAAGTTACATGTAGCAACAATCGCGTTTTTCTTTTAAACACCCGTGTGGATCATCAATAGCTGTTGCGTTTGGACAACCAATAATCAATAATTGGATTATCAATTATCGTTTGACGTCGGGGTGTCTGACAATATTACATGGCAGTTTTTGGGCATAATTTATGCACATGGACATGGAACACTTTTTAAATATTAGCAAGCTACCAAAAGAAGAAGAAAAAAAAGAAAAGAAAAAGAAAGAGACTATTGTAGTTGGGAACCCTCTCTCTAAAACGATGTGACTTTTAAAGTTGAAATGAAAATAATATAGAAAGACCAGTTCCATAAATATGGGAAATCTTCTTTTTCTTAAAATGTACTCTTTTTTTTTTTTTCTTAAGCTCATCATTGATTTTGAAGTTCAATGGTGTTGTATTGCCAGAATAATATATAAAAAATTCAGAAGGCAATGTATGAGGCATCCATGGCTGGCAATAAATTTTACACCCCCATTTCCGACATTTATTAGGCTATAATTCAAAGGGTCATGGGTCTCCATAGCTAAATAGTGGACTAAAAAGAGAGTTTCACTACATGTTAGCTCCAGATAGTTTGTGATCACAAGTACTAAATTCTTCATTAGGAACTAACACAACTAACAACTTTTTTACATGTCTTAGGAAACGCAGATCACTATCATATTATTTTGTGAAATTGAAATTGCAACTTAGATTATTTACTATTATAGTAACTGTAAGAGATTATAATTTCTAATAGACGTTCGGCTAATTTACATAGCAGAAATTAAAAAAAAAAAAAAAAATCTCACAGAAATTCACCCACATAAAGATGAGAGAAATCACTAATAAATATGTAAAATCGAATTATAATAAAATATCGGATCTGGTTATTTTTCACCGGCTGGACTAATGGCTAGCTATACATTCTTGAAGCCCATTTGTTATGTTCACGCTTACAACAGAATATTACAAATACAATATTGAAGATTACAGTCACAATTAGGTCAACTAATATTAAATGGTCTAGCGTTTTATTTTATTGTTATTGTTATTATTTTTTGGTGAATTGGTGTAACGTTTTATTTAAACAACTCCATTACCCAAAAATTATAAATACAACATTGAAATCTAATACCACTAAATCCAGCACTAGTAGCCAGGCTCAGAAATTCTTGCTTGCTCCTCTCCTTCCCTCCAAGGTGCTGAGTCATCATAAATGCATTGCCCTGATCAATGCTTTTAGCAGCACTGCTTGTCTCCGGCATAATTGGAACAACTGCTTCCATAGCAACCACCTTCCCATTTTCTGGAGTAGCCTTGTAGCAATTTTTCAAAAGCTCTATGCATTTCTCATCGCTCCAATCGTGAAGAATCCACTACACAATTAATTCCATGCACGCATCAGTTTATATATATATATATTATTTACTTATCTTAATTTAACAATAATATTTAATAATATGCTAAGCAAATTTAATTAATTTCAAAACATAAATCACCTTCATAAAAATGGCATCCCCTCTCGGTACACACACAAACATATCTCCTCCTACATGTTCGACCCCTGTATATATGCGATGTATTATATATACACACACACATGTAGCTCTCCGTCAAGTAAGTACTTTTAGAAAAATTCAAACCAAATTAAGAGAAGATAGAACTGACTAATTAATTAATAAACTGATGAAGATCATTATATATATGCATATACCTGGATAATAAGGGGCATGCTGTACAACATGAGGCAAATCGAAATTAATAGCCTTGATTTGTGAGTAGGTTTCAGTGATTAAGTTAAGAGTCACTCCAAAACCACCACCAACATCAACCAGTCGCCTAATATTGGGCTCATCAAAACCCTTGTAAACTTGAAGCATCTTCTTTATAACAATACTAGTCATATTGTACATTGCAGTGTTCAAAACTTGATTAAACCCGGAGTCTACTCCTGCGTACTCAAAGGAGTGCATTCCATATACCCTGTTAAACGGAATTCCTCCTTCAAGGATCGCATCTTTTAGTTGGGACCTACATTAATTAACATAATATATATATATATATATATATATATATATATATATATATATATATATATATATATTGAAGCAATTAGTTTAGCTTCAAGATTGATTACTGTAGCCATTAGAGAGACCATAAGTATACATTACCAGCTAGCCAAGAAGACATTATCTTGGGTCAGGGACATCAAGGGGCACAACGAAACACCATCTATGTTGGTCACAAAAAACTTGGACACTGTAAGAAGACCGTATAGCCTGTGGAAATCAGAGCCATTTTCTTCAATGACAGAGCAGCTGAGCACAGAGTGGTTGGCCAAGAGCCTTAGAATGCAGTCCAACATGGAGGGTGCGTCTGGGTTGTTGGTAATTGGCAATTTGGCTGCAATCTCTGAGGGGCTGAGCTTGGCTCCTGGACCTGCTTTGGCTATCATGTCGAAAACGCCAAGATCGATTGCGCATTTGAGGGACATTGACAGCGCTGACGATGACACCAGCTGCATGGCATAACTGAAGTTTTCTTCTTCTAATTCCAATGAGGACGCCATTAGCGAGATTAGAAATTAAGAGGGATCGACCTGTTGCTATATATCTCAATCCCAATTAAATAAACAAATAAAAAGAGTTGAGATTTTTTTTTTAAAATAAATAAATAATTATTATATTCAAATAGCTTACTAATTACAAACCTTAAGTTAACGCTAAGCTCAGATGTAGGATTGAGATTCACGATACTTTATTTTAAAGAAACAAATAGAAAACCATTTACCAAAAAAGAAAATAATGGAAAACCGCACAAAGTGACCGATGAGTATAAAGTAACAGCAAGCAACTTTGCTCTGTAATAACAACAATATTTTTCAACCACTCAAACGTGGATCATCTAACACAATTTTTTTTTTAAGAAAATAAATTTAAAAATTAATTTCGTGAAGAAAAACGAATCAACTAATATATATATATATATACATATATAAAATAAAAATGTGAATAATTATTTGTAGGCTTTGGTCCGCAGCAACTAAATTTTGATGTTCTTAAAGTTGGAATTTTTTTTTTTTTGTGTTTTTATTATTTGATTCAAAGACTCAAAATGATCATAACGTTGGATGAATATGATAAAGCTTAAATAATAAGGCTTAAACGTTTTTTTAGAATACAGTAATATTAATTTTCTTTTAAAGAAAATAAACAAAAAAAGACGTGGGCTTTGAACAAGTCCAAGCAGGAGTTCTGTAGTGGCCTGGATTGTCTTCGCCACGAAAATATTAGGTTGGCCCACTTATCGAATCATAGGATGGGCAGCAGAATGTTGAATCTCTCTGCAGTTCACTACGGCCTGATGGAGTAGAGTCTCGCACTTTGACATTGCTTTCTTTACCTTTATATATCGAATATGTAACACTTGCAATTCTCTAAATGAGTGGGATATAAAGGCTCTCAATAAGTTGCTCTTTTTTTTTTTTTTTAATAATAAAAACTAGTCTGTTTTATATTCTTTTCATAAAAGCTTTCACCTTTTTTTTAATTAAAAAATAGAAAAGAAAAAACAAAAGAGAAACTCAATTTTAAACTTTATTCTACTATCAAATATTATGTTCCAACCATTAAATCAATATATACGTAAAAAAATAATAATAATCAAATAATAATCAAGTAAAAATTTGGACCCCATCAGAAAATCGACCCCAGCAGTTGTGCCTGGCTATAAATTTTAAAGGCTGATCTCTCACAATCACTTTACTTGTTTTGTTTTGCTTTTTTGTTGGACTTTTAGGTGTTCTTATTCTACAAGAATCTAAACTCTCTAGTAGACTTTTAGGTGTTCTTATTCTACAAGAATCTAAACTCTAGCCGCTAATCTTGAATAGGCAGCATCGGTGCTTTTCATATTCTGATTTTCTATCATTGAATTACTAATGTTCACCCTTATTTATAAATAATAAAATTATTGCCCGATGTCTTTTGATATTCTGTTAGACTATATAGTCTATATTGATATGTTAGATCTACATGAGTCTATTTTTTTTTCCTGTCCCTATAGGCTATATTTTTATTTTTCAATTTATAATTTTATAAATGTTGATTTTTAATACATTACATATTAATTTTGTTAGATAAATATTTAAAAATATTACATAGAGTTAAAAGAATAAAAGTGAATAAAATTTACAATACTCTCAATTATAATAAATACCATATTCTAGAGGGGGATTATTATAGTCAGTGTTCATTTTATTGAATATCAACCACGTACATGTAGACACATACACACGTTACTTATTTATCAAATATTCAAGTGCATATTTTGAAACCAACAACAATTATGAACCAATATATAGTTTGACCAAATACACTATATATGTATCTACTTGAAGAACTCCATGACTGTAAAATAGATGAGACGACACTGAATTCTAAAGCCAGCAAATCAGCAGAAGTAGCCAGGGCCTGAAATTCTTCTTCGCTCCTCTCCTTCCCTCCCGGGTTTTGAGTCTTCATTATTGCATCGACGAGACATTTGCATTTCTCAGCACTGTTTGTCTCTGGCCTATGTGGAACAGTTGCATCCACAACAATCACCTTTCCATCTTTTGGAATAGCCTTGTAGCAATTTCTCAATAGTTTTATGCATTTTTCATCGCTCCAATTATGAATAACCCACTACAAAATTAATATAATTAATTCCATGCGCCACTTTATTAATTAATTTCATTACTTATATGCTCTACAAAAATTAAGAAACAATATCTGTATATGTTATATTTAAACTTATCCTATCTTAATTTATCCGTGTTTAAATGATCATATGTATGATTAGCAAGTTTAAATAATTTTAAACTTATCACCTTTATAAAAATGGCATCACCGCTTGGTACACTCACAAACATATCTCCTCCTACATGTTCCACTCCTGCATATATGTATATGCAACATATATACATGTTTAAAGCTCTATATAAAATAAATATATATACAGAACTACAATCTATATATATATATATATATATATATATTCATAGTACGTACTATAAAAAAATTCAAAAAAAATTGGAGAAGATAGAGGTGATTAGTTAATTAACAAGCTGATGAAGAGATCATATGCATATACATACCTGGATAAGAAGGGGCATTTTGTACAACATGAGGCAAGTCGAAATTAATACCCTTGATATGTGGGTAAGTTTCAGTGATTAAGTGAATGGTCAGTCCAAGACCGCCACCAACATCAACCAGTTGTTTAATATTAAGATCAAAACCCTTGTAAACTTCAAGTATCTTCTTCGTAACAATACTAGTGAGATCGTGCATTGCAGTGTTAAAAACCTGGTTATACTTAGGGTCTACTCCTGGGTACTCAAAGGCGTGCATTCCATGCACTCTGTTAAACGGAATTCCTCCTTCAAGAATTGCATCGTTTGCTTGGGGCCTGCGTACGTTAATTAATTATGTCACATTTTGTTTGACTTTGTTATATAATAATTTGACTAAAATATTAAAAGCAATTATTAAAAAAAAAAAGAAAAAGAAGAAGAAGAAGACATATAGTAAAAGCAAGCTTGAAGATTGATTACTAGGAGACTACCGTACGTATACGTACCAGCTAGCTAAGTAGACATCATCTTGGACCAGAAACAACATGGGGCTCAACGAAACACCATCTTTGTTGGGCACAAAAAACTCGGACACTGGAAGAAGACCGTATAGCCACTGGAATTTAGAGCCTGCCTTCTCATCATCACCATTGACGACAGAGCAGCTGAGCACAGAGTGGTTGGTCAAGAGCCTGAGAAGGCGGTCCAACATGGAGGGTGCGTCTGGGTTGCTTGTAATTTGCAACTTGGCTGCAATCTCTGATGAGCTGAGCTTGGCTCCTGGGCCTTCTTTGGCTATGATATCCAAAACGCCAAGCTCGATTGCGCATTTCAGGGACAATGGCAGCGCCAAGGAACATACCAACTGCATCGCATAGCAGAAGCTTTCTTCATCTTCTTCTTTTGGGATGTTCATGTGGTTTTCTAATTCCAATGAGGACGCCATCGAGTGTAACTCTATACCTATCTCTTACTTAATACGTGCCTTTATATGATTATTTGAGATTGATCCTCTCCATTGCTTAAACACTTGAAATTATGAAGACTATTGAATGTGGCGACGTTAATTAAAAGAAATTATAAGCAACCACGTTTTGTATAGTTTTTTTAAACAATGCTCTGCATGAAAATCTACTTTTACAACAAAATTATGTCAATAATCAATAAACAATTAATGAAAAGTCATGATAATTGAAAATTCTCCTTATTACTTAATTATTATATGCAGTAGATAAGATTACATGACTTCTACCGTTTTTTAAACAATGCTCTGCATGAAAATCTACTTTTACAACAAAATTATGTCAATAATCAATAAACAATTAATGAAAAGTCATGATAATTGAAAATTCTCCTTATTACTTAATTATTATATGCAGTAGATAAGATTACATGACTTCTACCAAAAAAAAGAAAACTAAGATTACATGACGATATACACTGCAGTAGATAAGATTACATGCCTTCTACCCAAAAAAGAAAAATAAGATTACATGACGATATACACTGACTTTGTTTAAATTAAGAAAAAAGAAGAAGAATCAATTAATACATATGCCTGTATATATTGACTTTGTTTAAATTAAGTGTAGAAAAAGGAACCATCTAGTGTATCTACATATTTAAATAATTAATTTACTCTATAGTATAGGATTCGTTTGAGTGGGTTATGGCCAATCAAGGCTGTCCGACAAGTTTGCTAGTGGAAGAAACAATCGAATCGTACTATGTAACAACGTAAGAAGAACGTAATCTATATTTTTGTTTGGCATTAAACCCTTATTTGATTCGAGGTATTAATGAAGGGATCGAGGAAGTGAGAGAATATGTTAGATAGATTTGAGAGATAATGATTGTTTAGTACGAGACATTGAAAGAGAAAGTGAGCTTAGAGATGGATTACAAATCCATCCAAGTTATAAAAAATAATCTCTCTAATATTTAAAAAATTAAATAAGAAAAAACTTTTATAACTAACTAATAAAATTTTAATTATATTTTAATTTATTATATATATTTTTTTCATATCATACCAAATAATATAAAAAATTAATATAATTTACTTATTCTTTTAATCTTTTCTCACCCCACTCCACCCCTCCCCTCCCCCCTCGTTCATACCAAATAGAGCCTGAAGGCTAAGGAAACAATAGTAGGTAAAAAAAAAAAAAATGCACGTTGGCTCGGCTTTATAAAGGAAGAAAAGAAGACTCTTGGGGTTGAGATTTGAACAAGTCCAAGCAAGTGTGAGTACGAAGTCCTCGGTTCCAGAATTTCTCATAGTAATCGCTGTATGGGAAGCTCTTGTAGTGGGCTGGATTGTCTTGGTGAATAGAGTTTTGGGCTGGCCCAATAGTCGCATCGTAGGATAGGCAATAGAATGTTGGGATGGAGAACCGCAGTTCACAGCTGCCCGATGGAGTATGCTCTCATTGACCTGGTAAATTTTCATATGATTATTAATAAGATGCCAAGTCATATGAATAAAGTAGTATTTAAATTTATCTAATATGATTCGAATTTATTATGTTAAAGGTCAAAATAGATGAAATTTATTATTATCTGTTTAACCCATTAAATAAGAGTATTATATTATTTTTATTTAAATATGTTGTTCCCTATAAGGGGAGAAATTCAATTTGAATGAAATTTATAAAGATATTTTTAAATTAAATATTAATTAAAATAAATTAGGAGAATACTCTAATACCATTTTTATTGATGATTTAAATTTAAAGGAAATTTTAAATTATAAATAAAATCTCTTATACACAAATATATAACATATAACTGCTTTATATATATATATATATATATATATATATATATATATATATATATATTTATAGGTGTATTTCATGAATTGAAAGAGTTTCCATTAGTGGATTTAAAATAATATTTATGTAATATTTTATTATTATTATTGGATTATTAAGATATTTTATTAGGTATTTGTAGTTCACAAAAAACCATTTCTGTATGTGTTTTTTTCTTTTTGAACGGTTTATACTTGAATATTTATTTATTTTTAGTAATTTTTTAAATCAAGTATTATTATTTTTTTAAGATAAAAAATAAAGTTATTAAAAATGTATATAACATGTTAAACAAGTGAAATAAATAAGAGTTAACATATTAATTCTTATATGAACCAAAATACTAATATCTTAATGGATTGTTAACGAATTATTTATTAATTTCATGAATAAATTTGAATTTTTTCACTTATTAATTTAACAGGTCATATTTGAATGAAATTTTTTTAATATGAATATGATATGGTACGACATGAATTCATTTTAACACGACGCGTTGGAAGGTTTATGCTCTCTTATTTGTCATTGCTTATTACCTATTATATATCAAATAAGACAATTACTTGTAATTAAACAGATACTTGTAATTCATGCATGAAAATTAGTTTCTCTCGAAACAGACACTTTTTTGTCATATATTAAAATGGAAATTGCTGAATTAATTAGCTAGGGACCTGTATGTGATCCTCTATATTGACAATCAAAGTGTTGGGAATGGGTTGCAAGGCAAGCCATGTGCCATTTTTGAGAACCTGCAGGTCTGGTGCGTCGTCTTGAAGGAGAAGAGTGATGACGTTAGGATCGGCGTGAGGTGGTAAGCCATACGTCAACTGTGGTTGTGGACACGGCGGATAGTAATTGATGCCCGTGTGCTGCCCATGCCTACAGAGTGCCTTGTTTATGTAATCCTTCTCTAGTCCTAAGCTTTCAGATATAACCTCTAGGATTGTCACAGCTAATCCCTATTACATTCTTGGAGTACTCTGCAGCATATTCTCTGCACATGCATACATCTATATATATTCATATGTATATTATTAATTTGACTAAACATTCATGTTTAATATTAATACCTGAAAGATGGAGGGTTGGAGGGCCATTCGTGCACGTAATCTTCAAGAGGGTGGCAATGGAATCTCAAGAAGTCCCTCCGATTGAACTAGTGCACAGTCTTGTGGCCTTGACAAGGTCATCTGAGTAGTTCTTCATGTTAGTTATGCTCTTAGATCCACAAAAGTAAAATATAATTTTGAAGTTAAATTTATTTAATTTTGATATTATTTTATCTGGAGAGCATTATCTAATTGTTTATTTAAAAATTAAATTTATTTTTTAAAATTAATTATCTAAGTGATCAGATTATATATTTTTATAATTTAAATTTTATATTTTACTATAAAATACCAATTGTTTTTCTTTTACATGGTTGCTAATTTTTCAGTCAAAACATAGATAAAACTTACGTAAAAAAAATGTGTGTTTTTATTACCAAAAAAAAAAAGTGTTTTACTCCTTCCAGAACAAAATTGTATTTTTGCTAAGTAACTTGGGAAAAAGTAAAGAAATAATATTTTTGTTCTTTATTTTTTCCTTAGGTGTTTTAATATTTTTTTATAGATTATTTGTACCCACTGCTCAAGAATAAAAATAAAAAATCGGATGGTAGATAATATGATGTGATGTTTAGACTGGAGATCAGCAGTATACTAACTAATTTATAATGTTGATAACAGAGTTGGAGGAGTATCTGGAAGATCTGCCCATTCAATAAATAATTCTGAACTCTATACATTCAGTTGCATGATTTATATTATATTTATATATATGCTTCCGCTGCATCTGTTATATGTATAATCCTGCACTTCAACCTCTCACTTTCTTGCAAATGGAAAAACTCCTTTGCTACACTCCGCATCTTGTTAACCTCATCTTCTTCAAATCCATGGTTTTTCACCTTTTAATATTAATTCCCAAAAATATAAACAAACCTTAAATAATATTAAATCGGACACAGCCATCTGACTACTAGCTTAGTATTACCTGAAAGAAACCGTAATTTTGGCATGCATGAGCCACGTGGCTGATAATATGTGAGCGGTCAGGACCATGGGGGCCTTTGAGGTCGATAAGAGGAACTGAACCATCGAATGAGTGAACCTCATCCAGGTTTGGACGATCATTTGCTGGTCTGACATAGTTTGAGGGAACATGAAAGTGGCTTTCACGGCCGGAAACAATTAGGTGGCTTAGCAATGGCTCTGTTTTTGCCATATTATATTATTCTCTGCTTTGGTTGAGGTTGAGGCCAACTCGAGAACTCTCCTTGTATACTGTGAAAACTCAAATCGCATGTCTCCATTATCTGTTCTCGTACCTGTTACATTTCTATATATAATAAAATAATACATAATTGTAACTTAATATATATAAATTATGTAGTCCAAGATAATATTACTATATATATACACACCAACAACTAATTAACAGGGAAGCAGAGAAAGAAAAAGAACATCTGAGTTGTGACCAACTACTAATACATACCATGGGGCGCAGGGTCGGAGACAAGGGGTTGCGCAGGGGCCGCGGCCTAAAATTTTTTAGAATGTAGATATTAATTTTAAAAGGTTATTATTGGCCCTTCAAAATATTAGTACTTCAAGATTTTAATTTTTCTTGATAATTAAAAAAAATATTTATTATGTACATTTAATTTAATTCAAATTAAAAAACTAGTTTTAAGTTTTTTATTTTTCCTATGAATTTTTAGTACTTGGTTTAAACATGTTGAAAGGTTTTATATTAGAATTGTTTAGTTTGGTGAATACTTTTTGCATTAGTATTTATAAAAATGACTTTTACATGGAATCAAATTATTTCTAAGATGCGAAACGAACATATTGAAGGAAGGAAACCATGACTCGTATATTTTTAACATCACAGTTTAAATATTTACCAAAAAAAGAAAAAAAAAATTCACAGAGATAAAATAACTGCGGCTTTATTACGAGAGAGAGAAAAAAGAAAGCATCATCACCCTCCTCTCCTTGTACAAATACAAACCCCAAAATATATATATATATATTCCAGTTGATCCATATATATGTCACTTATACGTACAATCGTTATTAATGCCACTAAAATGTGTACGTAACATAAAGTTTCACCATGTATCTACTTAAAAATCTCCATAACCCAAAAAACGAAGACATGAGATTGAAATGTAATGCCAGAAAATCCAGCTTTAGTAGCCAGGTCCAATAATTCTTCTTTGCTCCTCTCCTTCCCTCCTTCGCATTGAGTCAACATTACTACATCAAACAGAGACTTGCATTTCTCAGCAGTGCTCGTCTCTGGGATAAGTTCAACAATTGGTTCCACAACAATCACCTTTCCATTTTTTGGAATAGCCTTGTAGCAATTTCTCAATAGCTCTATGCATTTCTCATCGTTCCAATTATAAAGAACCCCCTACAAAATAATTTAATTAATTCCAAGCACCAGTTTATTAATTATTGCACTATGTACGTACATACTCTTCAAAAATTAAGAAACAATGTCTATATGTTTAATTTATCTATATATATATATAGATATAGAGAATTGCTCTAATGCACAACGTCACTTATATATATTAAGTGACAAATGATGTGATATGTATTTTTAATATTTTTTTATTCACTTGAACTCATATATAATTTTTAAAAGTCTTTTAAAAATATATAACACCTCATCTGTCACTTAACATGTATACATGACTCATGCACGAGAGTATTTTTGTATATATATATATATATATATATATATATATATATATATATATATATATCTTATATCCTTATAACGTATTTGATCATAAGAATTGCAAGTTTAATTAATTTCAAAATTTATCACCTTTATAAAAATGGCATCCCCACTTGGTACGCTCACAAACATATCCCCTCCTATATGTTTTACCCCTGCATATAAACATGCATAAAAGCTCTATCTGAAGTAAATATATATATATATTAATATAATATTCACAGTAAAGTGGAGATAGAGCTGATTAATTAATTACTTAAAGTGATGATCATATACATACCTGGATAGGAAGGGGCATCCTGTACAACATGAGGCAAGTCGAAATTAATACCCTTAATATGTGGGTAAGTTTGAGTGATTAAGTGAAGATTTTGTCCAAGACCACCGCCAACATCAACCAGTTGTTTAACATTAGGATCAAAACCCTTGTAAACTTCAAGTATCTTCTTCATAACAATACTAGTGAAATTGTACATTGCATCATTAACAATCTTATTAAACCTGTGGTCTACTCCTGTATACTCGTAGACTTGCATTCCATGTGCCCTGTTAAACGGAATTCCTCCTTCAAGAATCGTATCTTTCAGTTGGGACCTACATTAATATTAATAATGTTACATTTTATTCAAGTTAGTTATAAATTATTTAGGTACGTGCGTACGAACAATATCTATATATAATTTGACTTATACGTATTAAAGCAAGCTATAAGATGTGCAAGTATAAATACCAGCAAGCGAAGAAAACATTATCTTGGTACAGCTGCATCAAGGGGCTCAACGAAACACCATCTTTGTCGGTCACGAAAAACTTGCTAACAGGAAGAAGACCATATAGCCTTTGGGAACTAGAGCCATTTTCATCAGAGACAGAGCAGCTGAGCACCGAGTAGCTGGCCAAGAGCCTGAGAATGCAGTCCAGCATGGAGGGTGCGTTTGGGTTGTTGGTAATTGGCAGCTTGGCTGCAATCTCTGTGGGGCTGAGCTTGGCTCCCGGACCTGCTTTGGCTATGATATCGAAAACACCAAGCTCCATTGCGCATTTCAGGGACATTGGCAACCCCGCAATAGACACCAGCTGTATGGCATGGCGAAGGCTTTCTTCCTCTTCTTCTTTTGAGATGTGCACATGGTTTCCTAATTCCAATGAGGGCGCCATTAGATTAGAAATTTAGAGGGATCGACAAGCTCTATTTCTATTTCTTAATACGAATTATTATATGATTATTTGAGATTGATCCTCTCGCTTAAATACTTAACTTAAGAGATGTATTGAATTAATGTTATAAACACAGGAGTTTTCTTCCCAACAGCAGCATCATCAATGAAGTTAAAGGAGGGATAAGAAAAGGTAAAAATAAGAAGAGAATTCAAATTTGAATTGAAAAGCCACAAGAGATTGTATATAATGGCAACCCTTTTTTATTAATTAATTATTAGAAAAGATTACAAACCAATATAGTCAAATGTAATTCCAATTTTAAAATGAAAGGTAGACGTACCCCTTTCTTGACCAATTCAATTCCCCAAACACGAGAAATTGGCGAAAGATCTAGAAACTACATGGTATTATCTGAACAATACTTTCCAACCGCTAGCATCATCCACATAATGTTTTTATTACATTTGTATAGAAAAACCTGAGATCATTTCAGTAAGTCTTAAGTTATTTATTTTGTTTAGTAGAAAAACATTACAAAAGAATACTACTTTCTTTTTCTTTCTTTTTTTTTAAAAAAAACATTGAAAAAAGGAGCTTTACAAAGGATGAGGATAAAGATTGGAAAAGTTAGGCTTTGAACACGTCCAAGCAGGTGTGCGTTCGAAGGCCTTATATAATACATTATTTATCAAATGCCAAGCTGTCCTTATATAACGCATTATTTGTCAATGCATATGTTTCTTTTATAATAAAAAAAAAAAAAAAAGAAAAGCAATAAAATTCATTGTAAATTATTGAAATATCGCTATTTGTTGAGGGCCTCACAAACCGTGAAATAGTAGTCATTACAATTATTTTATTGTAAAATGTAGTCTATGTAATTCTGTAGAGACTATATTGATATGTTAGATTTACTCCAACAGTGCACTGTTTTTTTCTTCCCCAATAGACTGCATTTTTATTTTTTCAAATTCTAATTTTATAAAAGTTGATTTGTTTAATATATTAAATTTTAATCAGAAAGAAACCATAATCAGGTGTTTAAGTTTATTAGCTAGTTGTACCAGTATATATATATTTTCCTGAAAGAAGCCGTAATATGAGCCATGCATCAAACGAGTGAACCTCATTCAGATCTGGACGATCCTTAATTTTTCTGGTCTGAAATTGGTTACATGGCTCTCGCGGCCCGAACAATAAGGTCGGTTAGTAATAGTAATGGCTTTGTTATTATTTTCTGTCACCCTCATCTCCTCTCCCTCTCTCTGCTTTGATTGAGTTTGAGCCCAACGCCAAGCTCTCCTTATATAATGCATTTATAGTCAATTCATTTGTTTCTTTTTTAATAGTTTTTTTTTTAATACTTTATCGTCAATGCATTTTTTTTTAATAATTTGTTTCTCCTTTTATATAATTTTTTAGAAAATATAGTCACTTTGTGGGGCCCCTCTCAGATTTCTAGGTACGTATACCAACTGCATGTACAAGTACAAGGGATATATGACAACTACAAGGGATATATGTCCCTTGATATATTTTTATTCATAGGTTACATTTCTGTATGATTGAATATTATATTGGATGTAGAAGTACGCACTTTCTTGATTAATCAACTGAGCAGCTGTGCTGTTCTCATCATATTCATATGATGATTTTCCAAAATAATTAAAGGCTACGCATGATATTCATTCCCAATACATATATAGATGGGAGATGTTACATTAATTCAACATGAATTGATAGGAGGTTTAATTCAAATGTAACCACAATTCGATCTATTAAAAACCATAAATTTAAGCACTTGGAATAAAAGAAAGCATAATCACTCTCCTCTCCTTATACAAATACAAACCCCACTATATATATATATATATATATATATATACGGCTAGCTGATACATATATATATATATATATATATATATATATATATATATATATATATTGCACCTACGTACAATCATTATTAACGGCATATGAAGAGCAACAATTAATATAAGATGCATTACATAAAGTTGATGAGTAGATGATGCATGTATGTAATTACTTAAAAATCTCCATAACCCAAAAATAGAAGAAATGACATTGCAAGTTAATGCCAGAAAATCCAGCTTTAGTAGCCACGGCCAACAATTCTTCTTTGCTCCTCTCTTTCCCTCCTTCGTTTTGAGTCAACATTATTACATCAAGGAGAGATTTGCATTTCTCAGCGGTGCTTGTCTCTGGCATAACTGGAACAACTGGATCCACAAGAATCACCTTCCCATTTTTTGGAATAGCCTTGTAGCAATTTCTTAATAGCTCTATGCATTTTTCATCGCTCCAATTATGAAGAACCCCCTACAAAAATAATTAAATTATTAATTAATTTTATGCACTAGTTTATCAACTAATTAATGCACTACGTGCTCTATAAAAATTAAGAAACTATATCTTATATATATCTAGATATATATCCCTATATCCTTAATTAATTATAGTATTTGATCATATGATTAGATAGTTTAATTAATTTCAAAACTTACCTTCATAAAAATGGCATCCCCACTTGGTACACTCACAAACATATCTCCTCCGACATGTTCCACCCCTGCATATATACATGTATATATAAGAGCTTTATGCAAAGTAAATATATATTAATTACTTAATAAAGTGATGATCATATGTATATACATACCCGGATAAGAAGGGGCATCATGCACAACATGAGGCAAGTCGAAATTAATACCCTTGATATGTGGGTAAGTTTGAGTGATTAAGTGAAGGTTTAGTCCAAGACCACCACCAACATCAACCAGTTGTTTAATATTGGGATCAAAACCCTTGTAAACTTCAAGCATCTTCTTCGTAACAATGCTAGTGATATTGTACATTGCAGCGTTAAAAACCTGATTAAACCTGGGGTCTACTCGTTGGTAGTCATAGTTGTATATTCCATGCGCCCTGTTAAACGGAATTCCTCCTTCAAGAATCGCATCTTTTAGTTGGGACCTGCATTAATATTAATAATGTTGTAGTTATAAATTATTTAGGCACGTACATATGTGTGAGCAATATCTATTTACAATTTGACGTATATATATTAAAGCAAGCTACAAGATGTGTAATTGTACATACCAGCTAGCTAAGAAAACAGTATCTTGGATCAGCTGCATCAAGGGGCTCAACGAAACACCATCGTTGTCTTTCACAAAAAACTTGCACACAGGAAGAAGACCGTATAGCCTTTGGGAACTAGAGCCATTTTCATCAGAGACAGAGCAGCTGAGCACCGAGTGGCTGGCCAAGAGCCTGAGAATGCAGTCCAGCATGGAGGGTGCGGTTGGGTTGTTGGTAATTGGCAGCTTGGCTGCAATCTCTGTTGAGCTGAGCTTGGCTCCCGGACCTGCTTTGGCTATGATATCGAAAACACCAAGCTCCATTGCGCATTTCAGGGACATTGGCAACCCCACAGAAGACACCAGCTGTATGGCATGGCGCAAGCTTTCTTCCTCTTCTTCTTTTGAGATGTGCACATGGTTTCCTAATTTCAACGAGGACGCCATTAGATTAGAAATTTAGAGGGATCGACAAGCTCTATTTCTATTTCTTAATGCGAAGGATTATATGATTATTGAGATTGATCCTCTCGCTTAAATAATTGAAGTAAGAAGACGTATTGAATTAAAGAAATTATAAACATTGCGGGTTTCTTCCCAACTGTTTCATCAATAAAATGTTTTTAAAATAAAGATTTTACATGAAAGTCTATTTTTAGAATAAACTTAATTAATCAATAATCATAAACTATTAATAAAAGAGTAGTATTGCTAATTATTTCGGCCAAAGTATCAATATATATTATTTATTATTATTGGCAATTATTACCTACTGGGATATGAATGAATATAAATTAAAGTAAATAACACATTGTCACGTCATCATTTGATAAACAACATTACTCTTCGTAAAAAAAAATCACAGGATCTTATATTATAAAACCTTTTATAAAACCTTTTTACAGTAATATTCTATATAAAAATAACTTTTATATAATAATAAAAAATTATAAATCCAATTTAAACTAGATATGAATAATAATAAACTCTATATTATAATAAATTATAAATTTTTTAAATCTCATTTTAAAAAATATCTCTATATAATAATAGTTATATATATTGTAAAAAATATATACTACATAATAACTCATCAATATGTATTTATTGAATTTATATTAAAAGAAACCATTAAAGAGAATGCAATTTAAATTCTTTATATGAGTTTGCATATTCCATTACTATGTGGATACATATATTATTTTTTTTAAACTATATCAATATCTTTTATCAATGTAAATATGCTTTGAGATTATATTAATTAATTATTATTATATATTTTATTTCTATATAATATAAAAAAAAAAATTTAACTACACCTCTATTAAATTATAATTTTATAATAATAAAATTTATTTGATCTCAAAAATATAATTATGGAGAGGTTTTACTTTATATATATATATATATATATAATGGGAGAATTTTTTTGTTATTATTATTAATTGATTACATAAGATTACCGAAACAAAATTTATTACAACTTATGTGATTTGATAATCCCCATAGCATGCCCCTATTAGTTTGAGAGCTGACAAAATTTATTAGACGTGGCCTGTGGTCCCAACACATTGTTGAATCGCATTACTCGGATTACAAACCACATAGTCAATATGCACCCAGACGCGTGAAATTGACCGATGAGTTAAAAACAACGTGGCATTAAATTCGTCTCAAGGAATACATTACATTGAACAATTTTTTTCAACCACGAGGATCATCGACAATTATTTTATTATATATGTACCCAAAAATCTGTGAAATTTTCACATTCCTAAGTGTGGACCAATCAAGGCCGTTCAACAACTTGACAATTTTATTGATAGAAGAAACCATCGTCTAATACAAGAAGTCAAGCAAAAAAAAAATATATATATATATATAGATAATAATAGAAAAAAGAGAACAAAAGTGGGACTTTGAGGACAGAAATTTAATGGGGGCCTAATCATCAACCTAAATTTGAAGTTCCACCATAACCATAAAAGAGGTTAATGCAATATGAGTATACCGTATCAGCAAAGAAACTTGCTCTCTGGAATACGAATAATATTTTTCAACCACTCTTAGATCATCCAACACATTAACACATTTTTTGTTTTTATAAAAAAAAAAAATAGCCATAAAATTAATGGTAAATTATTGAAATATTGTGACTCTGTTGAGAGCCCTCTCACAAGCCGTGAAATATTAGTCTATATAATTATTTTATTGTAAAATGTAGTCTGTATATATACTTCTATAAGAATTATATAGACTACATTGGTATGTTAGATTTACTCCAATACAGTTTTTTTTTCTTCCTCCATAAACTACATTTTAATTTTTCAAATTCTAATTTTATAAAAGTTGAGTTTATAATACATTGAATTTTAATTCTCCCTTTAATTTTATTATAAATGTATTAGATAATAATAAATATTCAACAATGTTACATAGGGTTAAAAAAATAAAAACAATCTACAATACTTATAATAATAATAATAATAATAATAATAATAATGGTATTTAAATGCATGCAACCACAATTTTAAGCACACATTTTTATTTATCAAACACTCAAATGCATTTTGACAAAAAAAAAAAAAAAACTCAACTGCATATTTAGAAACAAACAACAATTTTGAGACATTAGTTTACTAAGGTGTCGTTTGATAATGTATTTATTTTTTATTTATTTAAATAAAAAACAGGTAATCACTTTTATTTTGGTTTTTTTTTTTAAAAAAAAAAACTTGTTTGTTAATCATCTTTTTGAACATTATATTTTTTGAAAACAAAAATGTGTTAACATGGTTTATATCGGAAACTATTAAACCCACTTTTTAATAATTTAAGCTTTTGAAATTAATAGCTTAGTATAATATTTGAATTTTAAAATTTTAGACATTTAGATTCAATTCTTATTTTTTAATAGCTTAAACTTTTAAAATTAATAGTAATTTAATAAAAACATCATCAAACTATAAACCTTTAATGACATTTACAACAGGCTGTCCTTGAATAGTAAAAAAGGAAAAACGGACAATGAAAACGGAATTGAAACATTTTCAATTTTTATCCGAAATTTGAAAAATACTTTTGTAAAAAAAAAAAAAAAAGAAAAACAGAGAACGTTTACCAAATGCATTTTCATTTTTGGTTTTTCAAAAAACTCAATATAAAAATAGAAAATCAAAAATGGATGCGTTACCAAGCTTACTTTAAAGATTTAACATATTCTTTCTACAGCACAACTGAAGTTATATTCTTTTAAAATCTACAGAAATTTGAGCAATACTAAACCAAACCTTATTATCTAATTGTTTTATGTTGGATTTTTTTTCCTGACTTTGAAGGGGGACACAGGTGAAGAGCTAGCGACGATATAGGATGGTGTAATGTTTTATAACTATAATGATATATCTACTTAAAGATCCACAACCCAATATTCCCAAACACTTAACATTGAAATCTAATGCCAGTAATCTTCAAGAGGGTCGTAATGAAGTCTCAAGTAAATACTCCAGCTAGATACCTTCTCAGTTCTCACAATTGTGAGTATTTAATAAGCCATTCACTTTGTTTAATCAAATCTTCTTCAATCCCATTGTTTTTTTTGCCTTTTCAATTAATACCCAAAAATATAAACTTACGGTTGAATATTACATTAACTACTGCTATATAAACAACTGTCTAATTTTATCTAAATAATCAGAAAAGAAACCATAATTAGGTATTTAAGTTTAGATAGTAGTCCTAGCATATTTACTTAAAAGAAGCCTTAATTTGAACCATGTATCAAATAAAAATATAATTATCCATCACAATTTATGATGAAATATAAATAATAAGGCAAATGCTATATTATATAC
The DNA here is from genome assembly GCA_007844105.2 of Rhamnella rubrinervis. Classification (NCBI taxonomy): domain Eukaryota; kingdom Viridiplantae; phylum Streptophyta; class Magnoliopsida; order Rosales; family Rhamnaceae; genus Rhamnella; species Rhamnella rubrinervis. Next base: position 15,253,479 of record CM017584.2, read on the forward strand.
ATGATGTAAACTTTAACACATTAAAAGCTGACACATCATTTACATTTTAATAAGCTGTAATAAAAAGTTTTATTCATCAAATCAAATAAGGTGTTACAATATAAATTATGATAAAAAAAAAAAAAAAACTTTACTCGTTAAGATTTGAAAGATCTTTAATTTTAGTGGTCTGACATAAGGTTAAACTCTCACGGCCGGAAACAATAAAGTCGCTTAGTAATGGCTTTGCTGTTGCACTCTATAATGTTCTCACTCTCATCACCTCTCTCTCTCTCTCTCTGCTTTGATTTAGTTTGAGCCCAACGCCAAGCTCTCCTTATACAATGGATTTATCGTCAATTCATTTGTTTCTTTTTTAATAATATTTTTTTTAATATTAAATCGTCAATGCATTTTTTTTTTTATAAATAATTTGTTTCTCCTTTTATATAATTTTTTAGAAAATATCGTCACTTCGTGGGGCCCCTCTCGGATGTCTGGGTACGTATACCAAATGCGTGTACAACTACAAGGGATATATGTCCCTTGATAAATTTTATTCATAAAAAAATCTTTATGATTCAATATATATTGGATGTAAAAGTACGTACTTTCTTAATCAATCACCTGTGCAGCTGTGCTGAAAATAAAGTCATCTTTAGACTTCTTTTTTTTCTTTTCTTTTTTTGTTGCCAGAGTATAGTATATTAAAATCGTAAGAGTCCAGTCCATGGATAAATAAATTGATCAGCCAATGCACGCGATATAAATCTGCGTGGTAAAACTTGCGTAATGAACTTCTAATCCTCTCCCATACACACATACAAATTATGGCCACAGAATTATTTGTGATTAGATTATCCGACACAAAAGCCATCTAACTACGAACCTTGAATATTTGTATTAAAGATGATTTTGGTCACAAAACATTTCATCTTAGTGACACAGTTTTTTTTTTTTTTATCTTAAGTGAACATGTGTAATGAACTTTTAATCCTCTCCTATCTACACATACAAATTATAGGTAATATTGTCACAAATGATAGCCGCAAATAAATAGGTTATCATTATACTGCACACACAAAAACCTCCTAACTACAAATCTTAAATATTTGCACTTTACCAAAATTTTTTTTAAATATTTGCAATTAAAGATGGTTTTAGTGAAAATTTTTTATATCTTGAGTGACAAAATTGGATTTTGTGGTTAAATTTAAGAGTTCTTCTAGCATGAAATATAAATAATGCCTGCCTCCAGAAACTTAAATGACTGCGACTTTATTATGCGAGAGAGAGAATCAGACACTCTCTGACTAATTCAAATGTAACCACAATTTGATCTAGTATGAGCTTTAAAGCACTTGGAATAAAAGAAAGCATCATCACTCTCCTCTCCTCATATTCTTATACAAATACAAACCCCACTATATATATATATATATATATATATATACGGCCAGCTGATACATATATATATATATATATATATTGCACCTACGTACAATCATTATTAATGGCAGATGAAGAGCAACAATTAATATAAAATGCATAACATAGCTTTGATGAGTAGATGATGCATGTATTTAATTACTTAAAAATCTCCATAACCCAAAAATAGACGACTTGACATTGGAAGTTAATGCCAGAAAATCCAGCTTTAGTAGCGACGGCCAACAATTCTTCTTTGCTCCTCTCCTTCCCTCCCTCGTGTTGAGTCAACATTATTACATCAAGGAGAGATCTGCATTTCTCAACAGCGTTTGTCTCTGGTATAACTGGAATAATTGGATCCACAAGAATCACCTTCCCATTTTCTGGAATAGCCTTATAGCAATTTCTCAATAACTCTACGCATTTCTCATCGCTCCAATTATGAAGAACCGCCTACAAAATAACTAAGTTAATTAATTTCATGCTTTATTAATTATTAATTAATGCACTACGCGGTCTATAAAAATTAAAAAATAATATCTTATATCTATTTTGGTATTTAGCCCTAAAGAGCTACTCATATATCCTGAGCTATGTCCATTTCACGTGGGACCAATGAAAAATAAAAATAAGAAGTAACATATAAGGTAATATATATTATGCATTTAATTTTTTTTGCCCATATATACTAGTGTACAAGTGGCTGTAGTTCAGGATATATGAGCTATATGTAGCTTAGTAAATCATATCCCTATATCCTTATTTATCAGTATTAGTTTAATTAATTTCAAAACTTTATCACCTTTATAAAAATGGCATCCCCACTTGGCACAGTCACAAACATATCTCCTCCTACATGTTCCACCCCTGCTTATATACATGTATAAAAGCTCTATGTGAAGTCATTATATATATACATGTATATATATATATATTCATAGTAAAGTGAAGATAAAGCTGATTAATTAATTATTTAATAAAGTGATGATCATTTGCGCGCGCGCGCGCGCACACACACACACACACACACATATATATATATATATATATATACCTGGATAAGAAGGTGCGTGTTGTACAACATGAGGCAAGTCGAAATTAATACCCTTGATATGTGGGTAAGTTTGAGTGATTAAGTGAAGGTTTAGTCCAAGACCACCACCAACATCAACCAGTTGTTTAATATTGGGATCAAAGCCCTTGTAAACTTCAAGTATCCTCTTCGTAATAATGCTAGTGATACTGTACATTGCAGCGTTAAAAACCTGATTAAACCTGGGGTCGACTCGTTGGTAATCATAGTTGTATATTCCATGTACCCTATTAAACGGAATTCCTCCTTCAAGAATTGTATCTTTTAGTTGGGACCTGCATTAATATTAATAATGTTGTAGTTATAAATTATTTAGCCACGTATATATGTACGAACAATATCTATTTATAATTTGACGTATATATATTAAAGCAAGCTACAAGATGTGTAAGTATACATACCAGCTAGCTAAGTAAACATTATCTTGGATCAGCTGCATCAAGGGGATCAATGAAACACCATCTTTGTCTGTCACGAAAAACTTGCACACAGGAAGAAGACCGTATAGCCTTTGGGAATTAGAGCCATTTTCATCAGAGACAGAGCAGCTGAGCACCGAGTGGCTGGCCAAGAGCCTGAGAATGCAGTCCAGCATGGAGGGTGCGTTTGGGTTGTTGGTAATTGGCAGCTTGGCTGCAATCTCTGTGGGGCTGAGCTTGGATCCCGGACCTGCTTTGGCTATGATATCGAAAACACCAAGCTCCATCGCGCATTTCAGGGACATTGGCAACCCCACAGAAGACACCAGCTGTATGGCATGGCGCAAGCTTTCTTCCTCTTCTTCTTTTGGGATGTGCACATGGTTTCCTAATTCCAATGAGGACGCCATTAGATTAGAAATTTAGAGGGATGGACAAGCTCTATTTTTATTTCTTAATGCGAAGGATTATATGATTATTTGAGATTGATCCTCTCGCTTAAATACTTGAAATAATTGTATTGAGTTGAAAGAAATTATAAACACTGGAATTTTCTGCCCAATTTTTCAAAATGGGATAAAAGTTTACTTTTGACATATACGGTATATATGATTAAAAAAAAATTGACACATCATTTGTATTTTAACTAGGTTGTATCAAATAAACAATACAGTCTGACAAGAAATGTGATAGATAATATAAATGAAAGCCAATAATCTTTAAAAAGTCACAAGATCTTACGTACATGTGATGTATGTGTAATGGGAAATCTTTTATTCTTAATTAATTATTATATGCGATAGACAATATTACAAACCATATAGTCAATGTACCCCAAACACGAGAAATTGACCAGAGAGTTAAAAAACAACGTTCTATTTAAGGCACATATCCGACCAATCGTGACACAAGTAATGCAAGCCAATCACATATTGCTACCCCATTTGGTGAAATAGTTGCTCTTAAAAAAGTCACAAGATTTTAGGTACATGTGATGTATGTGTAATGGAAGCCCATTGCACCAGCTGTATGGGATGGCCCAAGCTTTCTTCCTCTTCTTCTTTTGGGATGTGCACATGGTTTCCTAATTCCAATGATGGACAAGCTCTATTTCTATTCTTAATGCGAAGGATTATAAGATTATTTGAGATTGATCCTGTCGCTTAAATACTTGAAATATTTGTATTGAGTTGAAAGAAATTACGTTTGATTTAATCGGAAATATAATAGAGAATATAAATGAAAGCCAATCACATATTGCTACCTCATTTGGTGAAATAGTTGGTCTTAAAAAAGTCACAAGATTTTAGGTACTGGAAAATCTTTTAAGGATTACAAACCATATAGTCAGTGTACCCCAAACACGAGAGATTGACTAGAGAGTTAAAAACAACGTTGTATTTATGGCATATATATCCGAACAATATTTTACAACTACGAGGATCATCGACATAAATTTGTTATTATATATGTACAGAAAAACATGAGATTTACTCGATCAGTCTTTAATTCATGGAACAATCGAGGCCGTCCAACAATTTAACAGTTTTATTGATAGAAAAACTATCGTCTAAAACAAGAAGGAAAAAAAAAAACTACAATAACAATAACAAGAATAATCTTCTCAAAAAAAAAACACACACACACACACACACTTGAAGAAGAATGTATTATTTATTTTGTTTAGCAGAAAAATTTAACAATACAATTAAAATAAGTGGACTTTATAAAGAATGAGGATAAAGATTGGCTTTGAACAAGTCCGAGAATGAGCATAAATATATATATATATATATATATATATATATATATATATATATATATTATTTTAGATTTTACAGTTCAACACCCTTTTTTTTTTTACTGAAAAAACTAACAGTGGGATTTCGGATTGTATGCTAGACTTTAATGTATTGTTCTCTTTGTGTATGTGGATTAATCTCACCATGCATGAGCCATCTTCATTCATCCATACCACATTAAAAAGTTGAATCATGTGTTAGTTTTTAATATTGTGACTGTTAAAAATTCATTCATTAAAACACATAATCACGTATTAGTGCTATATATATATATATATATATATATATATATATATATATATATATATATCTAATTAAAACACATAATCATGTGTTTTTCAACATATACATAATTTAATGGAAACAATTATTAAGCTCATACCTAATAGATTAATACTGAACAGCAAAACTAACTAACATATTTGTAATCCAGCACTAAGTAGCTAACTATACCATGGGCATGCAATACATGAGTTCAATTATTATTATCTGAGTTGTGAAGAGCTGTAAATGTACAGCTTAGTTTGTGTACATCAGGATGTGTAATAGCTACAGCTTAATTAGGTCCTAATTGATATAATCAAAAGCACGCTATGCATCCAAATAGGGTGGTGTTAGGCAGCTCACGGTACTGAGCTCCCCAGCAGAGCTTGTGATTGGGGGGGTTTAGTGTCGTCCTTATATACACTAACAAGAACACGGCCTAATTAAGTTTAATCATTTTACAGGTGCTTAATTCATTATTTTGCGTTGCATTGGAAACGTACATTCATTTAGTTGGTGCCTAATATTGTTTGATGGGATTAGATTAGGCACCCTTTATGTTTAAGTTGTTTGATTAAGCGTCTAGGCAAAATTAATTGGAAGCCCATAGAACAGTTGCTTCATTTGTTTGTATCACAATAGATATTTTCATATTTGGCAACGACTTTCTGATATTATAAACCAGTAACCCCTACACAACGTCTATACGTAAACGGATTAGGCCAATAGCCCAATACCGACAATTGCTATTGCATTTGAAAGTTGTCAAAACCATGAAGGCCCTTGAGGTCGATAAGAGGAATTGAACCATCGAATGAGTGAGCCTCATCCAGATTTGGACGATCATTTGCTGGTCTGGTATAGTCTGAGGGAACATGAAAGTGGCTCTCACGCCCGGAAACAATAAGTTTGCTAAGCAATGGCTTTGTTTTTGCCATTCTGTATTATTCTCACCCTTCTCTCCGCTTTGAGTCAGTTTGAAGCCAACGCCAAATTAAGCTCTCCTTATATAAATGCACTTATCAATTCATGATAAATTATGGAAATATATCGTCATTTTGTGGGGCCCTCTCAGATTACTAGTTACAACTACATGCACTTCTTAGTTAATTACCTGTACACTCATGATATTCATATGTATATGATTGTATTGTTAATTAATTAAGGGTTAATTACATTTATAATGACCCTATATATTTTAGGAGGTGTATTAATGTAGTTATCTCACTCCTACACTTTAAAATTATATCAATATAGTTGCTGCATTTTTTATTTTTAATAATTCACCCAATAATTTAGGGGTGTATCAAATAAGTTCTTTTGTCAAATTTTTCTATCAGATAGTTTGAGTTGATGGAATGATTTTTAAAATATGCATGCAATATTTATTATCAGTTAAATATTTTATTGATTCTGACATAGTATAGTCTCTTAATTTTTTTTAAAAATTAACAGAATAATTTATTTAATAATATTGAAAAGTATGAGAATAAGATTGTTTAAATTAAAAATATAGTTACTACGTTAACATATCCCCTAAACTGTAAAGATGAGGTTGTTCAAATTAAAAATATATGAACTATATTAATATATTTCTAAAACATATGAGTGATAAATATAATAAATTCATTAATTAAAAACTCCGAAAAGGGAGATTAATTTTAGTTTGCCTATGATGCTCAAATGATGAATTAATCAGCCAATGCGCACATTAATTCTCTTTAAATATCAATCTGCGTGGTAAAAGTAAAACTTACGTTATGAACTTTTCATCTCTCCCTTCACAATGTAGAAAACTGCTAAAGCTACTTTTACACATGACTGTTCTGGTCCTTTATTTCCTCGTAATGAAGCGTCACGTTGGAGATGCAATCACATCATAATAACGACGTTTATATAACATGGAAATGGAAGAAGAAATTAAGGAAAAAAATTACTTCAGAATTCTGACCGAAAAGAAAGAAAAGAAATTAATCATCTACCAGTGCGTCATTGCTACCGCTACTTAGAGGCTACCAGTTGTTCCAGTACGTCGTTGAAGGATTATATATTTTTAACGTCACAGCTTGAATAAACTACGACTTTATTTATGAGAGAGAATCACTGTCCTCTCCTAATTCTTATACAAATACAAACCCCGCTATATATATATATATATGTATATACCAGCTGATACATATATATATATATATATATATTGCACCTACGTACAATCATTATTTTTGATCAAACGTACAATGATTATTAATGGCAGATGAAGAGCAACAGATAATATAAAATGTTTAACGTAACATTTGATGAGTAGATGATGCATGTATCTACTTAAAAATCTCCATGACCCAAAAGTAGAAGACATGACATTGGAATGTAATGCCGGAAAATCCAGCTTTAGTAACCAGGGCCAAAAATTCTTCTTTGCTCCTCTCTTTCCCTCCTCCGCATTGAATCGTCATTATTACATTAAGGAGAGCTTTGCATTGCTCAGCAGTGTTTGTTTCTGGGAGAACTGGAACAACTGGTTCTACAAGAATCACCTTTCCATTTTCTGGAATAGCCTTGTAGCAATTTTTTAAAAGCTCTATGCATTTCTCATCGCTCCAATTATGAAGAACCAACTACAAAATATATAATTTAATTAATTAATTTCATGCACCGTTTTATTAATTAGTTAATGCGCTGCGCGTAATACTCTACCAAAATTAAGAAACAATATCTTATATATATATATATATATATATATATATATATATATATATATTTAGATATTTATTCGTATATCCTTAATTATCAGTATTTGATCATATGATTAGCTAGTTTAATTAATTTCAAAGCTAATCACCTTTATAAAAATGGCATCCCCACTTGGTACACTCACAAACATATCTCCTCCTACATATTCCACCCCTGCATATAAAAATGCATAAAAGCTCTACGTGAAGTAAATTTACATGTATAATGTATATTTATAAATTCTGGTTACTTAATTACTTAATAAAGTGATGATCATATGCATATACATACCTGGATAAGAAGGGGCATCCTGTACAACATGAGGCAAGTCAAAATTAATACCCTTGATATGTGGGTAAGTTTCAGTGATTAAGCTAAGGGTTAGTCCAAGACCACCACCAACATCAACCAGTTGTTTAATATTGGCATCAAAACCCTTGTAAACTTCAAGTATCCTCTTCGTAACAATGCTACTCATATTGTACATTGCAGCGTTGAAAACCTGATTAAACCTGGGGTCTACTCGTCCGTACTCAAAGATGGACAATCCATGTGCCCTGATAAACGGAATTCCACCCTCAAGAATCGTATCTTTTAGTTGGAACCTACATTAATATTAATAATGTTACATTTTATTCAAGTTAGTTATAAATTATTTAGGTACGTACGTACGAACAATATCTATATATAATTTGACTTATACGTATTAAAGCAAGCTATAAGATGTGTAAGTATAAATACCAGCCAGCGAAGAAAACCTCATCTTGGTGCATCTGCATCACGGGGCTCAACGAAACACCATCCTTGTCTGTCACGAAAAACTTGCACACAGGAAGAAGACCATAGAGCCTTTGGGAACTAGAGCCATTTCCATCAGAGACAGAGCAGCTGAGCACCGAGTGGCTGGCCAAGAGCCTGAGAATGCAGTCCAGCATAGAGGGTGCGTTTGGGTTGTTGGTAATTGGCAGCTTGGCTGCAATTTCTCTGGGGCTGAGCGTGGCTCCCGGACCTGCTTTGGCTATGATATCGAAAATACCAAGCTCCATTGCGCATTTCAGGGACATGTGTAGCCCCAAAGAAGACACCAGCTGAACGGCATAGCGCAAGCTTTCTTCCTCTTCTTCTTTTGGGATGTGCACATGGTTTTCTAATTCCAACGACGACGCCATTAGATTAGAAATTTAGAGGAATCGCCAAGCTCTATTTCTATTTCTTAATATGAATTATTATATGATTAATTGAGATTGATCCTCTCGCTTAAATACTTGAGTTAAGAGACGTATTGAATTAAAATTATAAACACGGGATCATTCTTCCCAACAACAGCATCATCAACAAAATTTCTTTAAATTACTTTCTAGAATTTTCTTCCTAACATCAGCATCATCAATAAAAAAAATTCTTTAAATCTTCTTTTTGTTTTTGTCTCCTTACTCCTTGATATGAAATCACAAACCTCTATTTATCAAGGAATGTACATAAACATGTCATCTCAGCCTATTCTTTGAATTAAAAAAATAATTTAATCAAAGAATAGAGGTAAGTGATAAATACATGTTGCATGTTAAAGGGCTAAGATTTAAAGTTAAAGGAGGGAGAAGGAGAGGTAAAAATAAGAACAGAATTCAAATCAGAATTTTTTTACACGAGAATGAATTTATTAGACGTCGCCCGCGTCCCATCACATTGTTGAATTGCATTATTGCAAACCACATAGTCAATATATACCAAACACGTGAAGTTGCCCAATGACTTAAAAACAACGTGGCATTAAATTGAACAATTTTTCAGCCAGGAGGATCATCGACAATTTTTTTATTATATATGTACCGAAAAATCTGTGATATTTTCACATTCTTAGGTCGTGGACCAAATAATGAACATCTACAACAAATTCATACACATTCTGGAATGAACATCTAGAACAAATTTGAATATTTCTACTAGCAAACAAGAATGAATTATACAAGAATTCATAGAAAGATGGCCAAAACTGGTAAAGTTCACCGCAGAAGACCTACTATGAAAACCATCCTAAACTTGACATAAAGGAACTCGAGTTCACCAAGCAGCTAAACTTCAGGATAGAAACAAATTCAACCCTGGTCCTTATAATCTAGGGCTTCTTCTACAGCAGCGGCCATCAGCTCATCAAATTTCTTTGATTTCCCCAGCAATATCTCAATCTACAAAATGAACAAAAAACAATCAACCATAACAAGATCTATCACTCAACTTCCAGGATAAAACAGCGTGGATCAGATGGCATTTGCCAATTATATTACATAATAATGAATTCTGATAATCAAACTCAAATGGGATTCATGCAACCCTGATACTCATGTGAAATCCCACCCAATCCTCTGGACCCAAAATAACCATTCCTGCTTAGCATAATCAAATCTACCATATTAATCTTCAATTTGGAGGCCTTGAGAAAGCCAGCCACTTAGAAGGCTATCAAGCACCTGATTTTAGGAAATACTAAACATCATGCTCTCTGCTTTTCAGCTGTTCCAGCTTTCTTTTCAATGTATTCAGCTTTTCATCAACGGTTTCTATGAATTGCCCTACTAAATTCTTTAGGGATTCCATACCTGCCACATATACATAAGGTTTCATGAAGAAACAAATTCATTCCAACAGAATTTTTCCTCTCATGAACTATTGGAAGCTAAAAATGGGATACAAGTATTGAATTATAAAAATCAAAAGGTAACCAATTTTTGTCGAGAGTGGAAACAGACCATACATACCCAATGTGGTATGTGCACACTCCACAACCAAGTTTTCTTTTGAATAGTCATGAAAATATAATAAACTTAGCAAATGCAGATGGCTAATATACCTATGCTACACACAACAAAGTCTATTGCATAATTAGTTAAAAAAGAATAGTAGAAAATTAGCCAAATAATTCTAATAATACATGTCAATCGTCGTAGCAATGCCAAACGGGCACTAGGGTCTCAATCTCATAGTTCTACCTTTAATAGCCATGAAGCACTACAGAATACACATATATAACAAGATCTACTACATACTACAAGTTAATAACTAAATTAATAATATAAAATATGGAATAATGGTTTTCTGTCAAGCATAACATCATATCAACACCATTATCTTATCAGCAAGCATAAAAACACAACGAAAGTGATGCTTTAATTAAATTAATTAATTAAAAAACGTTACTTTTGCAATTACAATTGAGGAAATTGTTGCTCAATCGCTGATAGATTTCAACACCCAAAGAAAACAAAGAGGCGGAAATGGAGAATACATTCTTCGTCACCTTCATATATATATGTATATATATATATATATATATATATATATATATATATATATATATATATCCAGTATAATTAATGAGCTTATTTTTTTAAAAGTATTTTTAAAGTATTCTAACAGTCAACACTCAACACTCAACACTCCACTCTCCACTAATTATAATCAAAGTTGATTTTTTTACTTCAGCCTAGTTGACAACAAAACCAATATGGAACAAAATCAATAAAAACAAACCTAGCTAGCGATATCAATTATACACATATATATAACAAGATCACAGATTCTTCTTTTTACCTTGTATAAAGCTGAAAAATTCTAAGTTTTTGCCTAAACCTTACATAGTTAGTTGGATTGTACACAAGTTTTTCTATCACCGATTCACCAGGGTTACAACAGAATGCTAGATTTTATTAGGAAATGAAGTAAAATTTTTAGTAATATCATCTCATATACATATGTTAATTTGTCTTAGTATTGTATCAGACATATATAAACGCAGGTCATGCCCTCTTCCAAATAATTTTGTTAATATTTTCTGGGTTCAATTCAGCCAATTAAGAGCCCAGTTAACAACCAAAGAAAAAAAGGAAGCAAATTTAAAACCAAGCTTCCTACGATCTAGCTATCCATCAAATCTACAGGCAATCCAACCACCAAAATTGAAAAAAAAAATGAAAAGAAAAAGCCCAGATCTTAGGTTAAATTCAATTCAACATTTCCAGTTATACCTGTTGAGAAAGGGGACCAGAAGAAGCGAGCTCTTCGCGCACGAGATCGCCGGTGACAATGTGAGGGACGCGGAGGAGGTTACAGAGACGGCTGGCGTAGGTAGCTTTCCCGACTCCAGGGCAGCCTAGAAAACACTGAGCGTTCCTGTCTTGGGATCTTTACGCTGAAGGTTCGAGCTGAAAGCAAAGGAAGGAGCAACAAACGAACGGAAGAGGGAGAGAAAGAACGAGACGCGAGCGAGCGCGGGTGCGAGAGCAAGACGGAGAAGAAGAACGAGCGAGCGAGCGAGCGTGATTGTTTTCTGTTTTGCCGTCGTACCCCAAGGGTGGTGGTGGGATATTGAGTATGACTAAAATTGTAAAATCAATTGGATATGGGTAAATCCGGAATTTTACATCCCATGCTTTTTTCAACTCACCAAACACGTAGGATAATTTATATCCTATCCTTTCCACCCCTTATCCGGTTTACCAAACACGGCCTGACAGTTTTATTGATAGAAGAACCCATCGTCTGATGCAATGAGTCAATAGGTAATCATTTTCATTTTGCTTTGTTTGTTAATATTTTTTTTTTTGATTTTTTTTTTTTACTTTATATTCCTTTTAAAAACACGTGTCAATATTGTTTATATCGGAAACTATAGAATTCACTTTTTAATATTTAAATTTTTGAGATTAATAATTATTTAATATAATATTAAAATTTTAAATATTTAAGTTTAATTTTTAATTTTTAATAGCTTAAATTTTTTAAATTAATAATAGTTTAAAAGAAACATCGTCAAATTATAAACTTTAACGATGTTTATTAGGAGTTGTCCTTAAACCGTAAAAAATGAAAGATGGACAATCAAAACGGATTTTCAACATTTTTATTTTTTATCCGAAATTTGAAAAACACTTTTGTAAAAAAAAAATAAAACCGAAAAACAGATAATGTTTACCCAATGCATTTTCATTTTTAGTTTTTTAAAAAATTCAAAATAAAAATAGAAAACAAAAAATGAATGGGTTATCAAATTTGCTTTAAAGATTTAACTTATTCTTTCTACAGCACAGCTAAAGTTATAATCTTTTAAAATCTATAGAAATTTGAGCAGTACTAAATCAAGCTTTATTATCTAAGTATTTTATGTTGGATTTTTTTTTTTTTTCTGACTTTGAAGGGGGATATAGATGAACAGCTAAGTACAGTATAGAACGTGTAATGTTTTTTAAGTATGATGATATATTTACCTGAAAGAAGCCCTAATTTGAATCATATATCAAATAAGAAAACCGTTATCTATCATAATCTGTAATAAAATATAAAAGGTGTAACTACTGTCATATTATATTATATATATGATGTAAAACCTGACAGATTACTTATATTTAAATATAAGTCGTAGTGAAAAGTCTGCATCACGGCAGACTTTGGATTTGGATATTTTCATATTTGGCAATGACTTTCTGACGTTATAAAACCAATAACCTCTACACAGCGTCTATACGCAAAGTGGATTAGGCCAATAGCTCAATAACAACACGATGTAAGAACCCATTTGCAATTGCATTTGAAAGTTTTCAAAACCATAGAGGCCCTTGAGGTCGATAAGAGGAATTGAACCATCGAATGAGTGAGCCTCATCCAGATTTGGACGATCATTCGCTGTTCTGGCATAGTATGAGGGAACACGATCATTTGCTGTTCTGGCATAGTATTCTCACCCTTCTCTTCTCCGCTTTGAGTCAGTTTGAAGACAACACCAAATTAAGCTCCCCTTATATAAATGCATTTATCAATTCATGATAAATTATGGAAATATATCGTCATTTTGTGGGGCCCTCTCAGATTACTTGGTACCGACTGCACTTAATTACTTGTACACTCACCATGTTCATATTCATATATATATATATATATATATATATATATATATATATATGTGATAGTTTTGTTGATTAACTAAGGGTTAATAACTTTTATAATTACCCCTGCACTTTAGAGTTGTATCAATGTAGTTTATGCACTCTTAATTTAAAGAAATTCACTCCTACATTTTAGGGTGTGTCAAATAAATTCTTTTATCAAATTTTTCTATCAAAGAGTTTGGGTTGATTAAATAATTTTTAAAATACATATGTAATATTTATTATCAATTAAATATTTTGTTGATTCTGACATAGTATGGTATTTTGTTGATTCTAACACAGTATAGTTTGCTCATTTTGACAAAAAAAAAAAATTCTTAATAGAAGACTCTATTTAATGATATTGAAAAGCGTAAAAATGAAATTTTTTAAATTAAAAAAATACAATAACTACATTAACACAGCCCTAAAGTATAAGAATGAAATTGATTAAATTAAAAATGTAAGGACTCTGCTGATATATCTCTAAAATATGAATGATAAATATAATAAGCCCATTAATTAAAAGCTTAGAAAAGGGAGATTAATTTTAATTTGCCTTTGATGCTCACATGGTGAATTAATCAGCCAATGCGCACATTAATTCTCTTTAAATATCAATCTGCGTGGTAAAAGCGAAACTTACGTTATGAACTTTTCATCTCTCTCTTCACAGTGTAGAAAACTGTTAAAGCTACTTTTACACATGACTGTTCTGGTTCTTAATTTCCTCGTAAAGAAGCGTCACGCTGGAGAAGCAGCCACATCATAATAACGACGCTTATTTAACATGAAAAAAGAAATTAAAGAAAAAAAATTACTTCTGAGGTGTGACAAAAAAAGAAAGAAAATAAATTATTCATCTACCAGTACGTCGTTGCTAACCGCGACTTAAAACAAATAATACCTGATCCACAGCTTAAATAAATTGCGACTTTATTCATGAGAGAGAATCACTTTCCCCTCCTAATTCTTATACAAATACAAACCCCACTATATATATATATATATATATATATATATATATATATATATATATATATATTGCACCTACGTACAATCATTATTGATGGCAGATGAAGAGCAACAGATAATATAAAATGTTTTAACGTAACATTTGATTAGTAGATGATGCATGTATCTACTTAAAAATCTCCATGACCCAAAAGTAGAAGACATGACATTGGAATGTAATGCCAGAAAATCCAGCTTTAGTGACCAGGGCCAATAATTCTTCTTTGCTCCTCTCTTTCCCTCCTACGCATTGGTTCATCATTATTACATCAAGGAGAGATTTGCATTTCTCAGCAGTGTTTGTTTCTGGGACAACTGGAACAACTGGTTCTACAAGAATCACCTTCCCATTTTCTGGAATAGCCTTGTAGCAATTTTTCAATAGCTTTATGCATTTCTCATCATTCCAATTATGAAGAACCAACTGCAAAATATATAATTTAATTAATTAATTTCATCAACCGGCTTATTAATTAATTAATGCGCTGTGTGTAGTACTCTAAAAAAATAAAGAAACAATGTCTTATATATATATATATATATTTAGATATTTATTCCTATATCCTTAATTATTAGTATTTGATCATATGATTAGCTAGTTTAATTAATTTCAAAGTTAATCACCTTTATAAAAATGGCATCCCCACTTGGTACACTCACAAACATATCTCCTCCAACATGTTCCACCCCTGTATATAAAAATGCACAAAAGCTCTACGTGAAGTAAATTTACATAGATAATGTATATTTATAAATTCTGGTTAATTAATTACTTAATAAAGTGATGATCATATGCATATACATACCTGGATAGGAAGGGGCATCCTGTACAACATGAGGCAAGTCGAAATTAACACCCTTGATATGTGGGTAAGTTTCAGTGATTAAGCTAAGGGTTAGTCCAAGACCACCACCAACATCAACCAGTTGTTTAATATTAGCATCAAAACCCTTATAAACTTCAAGTATCCTCTTCGTAACGATGCTAGTGACATTGTACATTGCAGCGTTGAAAACCTGATTAAACCTGGGGTCTACTCGTCCGTACTCAAAGATGGACATTCCATGTGCCCTGATAAACGGAATTCCACCCTCAAGAATCGTATCTTTAAGTTGGAACCTATATTAAGATTAATAATGTTACATTTTATTCAAGCTAGTTATAAATTATTTAGGTACGTACGTACGAACAATATCTATATATAATTTGACTTATATGTATTAAAGCAAGCTATAAGATGTGTAAGTATATATACCAGCTAGCGAAGAAAACCTCATCTTGGTGCAGTTGCATCAGGGGGCTCAACGAAACACCATCTTTGTCTGTCACGAAAAACTTGCACACAGGAAGAAGACCATATAGCCTTTGGGAACTAGAGCCATTTCCATCAGAGACAGAGCAGCTGAGCACCGAGTGGCTGGCCAAGAGCCTGAGAATGCAGTCCAGCATAGAGGGTGCGTTTGGGTTGTCGGTAATTGGCAGCTTGGCTGCAATATCTCTGGGGCTGAGCATGGCTCCCGGACCTGCTTTGGCTATGATATCGAAAATACCAAGCTCCATTGCGCATTTCAGGGACATTGGCAGCCCCGAAGAAGACACCAGCTGTATGGCATAGCACAAGCTTTCTTCCTCATCTTCTTTTGAGATGTGCACATGGTTTCCTACTGCCAATGAGGGCGCCATTAGATTAGAGATTTAGAGGGATCGATAAGCTCTATATCTATTTCTTAATACGAAGGACTGTATGACTATTTGAGATTGATCCTCTCGCTTAAATACTTGAGTTAAGAGACGTATTGAATTAAAATTATAAATAACTTTCTAGAATTTCTTCCTAACATCAGCATCATCAATAAAAAAAATTCTTTAAATCTTCTTTTTGTTTTTGTCTCCTTACTCCTTGATATCAAATCACAAACCTCCATTTAGCAAGGAATGTATATAAACATGTCATCTCATCCTATTCTTTGAATTAAAAAAATAATTTAATCAAAGAATAGAGGTAAGTGATAAATATATATTACATGTTAAAGGGCTAAGATTTAAAGTTAAAAGGAGGGAGACGGAGAGGTACAAATAAGAAGTGAAATCAAATTTGAATTGAAAAGCCACAAGAGATTCTGAGATTGTAAAATTCAAGGGATTGAATTTAGACGTGGCCTGTCCCAACACATTGTTGAATTGCATTACTCGGATTACAAACCACACAGTCAATATACACCAAACACGTGAAATTGGGCAGTGAGTTAAAAACAACGTGGCATTAAATTGAACAATTTTTCAGCCACGAGGATCATCTACAATTTTTTTTTATTATATATGTACCGAAAAATCTGTGATATTCCCATATTCTTAGGTCGTGGACCAACCAGGGTTTAACAACTTAAGTGGCCCCAGGATATGATGGGATGAGATGAGACATTATAGAATGGAACTAAATTACATATACTATATTTCATGCCCTCTTCCAAATAAATTTGTCAATATTTTCTGGGTTCAATTCAGCCAATTAAGAGCCCACTTAACAACCAAAGAAAAAAAGGAAGCAAATTTAACACCAAGCTTCCTACGATCTAGCTATCCATCAAATCTACAGACAATCCAACCACCAAAATTGAAATAAAAAAAAATGAAAAGAAAAAGCCCAGATCTTGGGTTAATTCCGAAATTTTATATCCCATGCTTTTTTTACACCTCATATTATTTATTTTCTATCCTTTCAGCACTTATCCGGTCTACTCGTCCGTACTCAAAGTTGTGCATTCCATGTACCCTGTTAAACGGAATTCCTCCTCCAAGAATCCCATTTTTTAATTGGGACCTACATTGATAACAATAATGTTACATTTTATTCGTTGGTTATAAACTGTATAAGTACCTATGTACGAACAATATCTATAAATAATTTGACTTATATGTTAAACCAAGCTACAAGATGTGCAAGTATACATACCAGCTAGCAACGAAAACATTATCTTGGACCAGCTGCATCGCGGGGCACAACGAAACACCATCTTTGTCTGTCACGAAAAACTTGCTCACAGGAAGAAGACCGTATAGCCTTTGGGAACTAGAGCCATTTTCATCAGAGACAGAGCAGCTGAGCACCGAGTGGCTGGCCAAGAGCCTGAGAATGCAGTCCAGCATGGAGGGTGCGTTTGGGTTGTCGGTAATTGGCAGCTTGGCTGCAATATCTCTGGGGCTGAGCATGGCTCTCGGACCTGCTTTGGCTATGATATCGAAAATACCAAGCTCCATTGCGCATTTCAGGGACATTGGCAGCCCAGAAGAAGTCACCAGCTGCATGGCAAAGCGCAAGCTTTCTTCCTCATCTTCTTTTGAGATGTGCACATGGTTTCCTACTGCCAATGAGGGCGCCATTAGATTAGAGATTTAGAGGGGCCGACAAGCTCTATATCTATTTCTTAATACGAAGGACTGTATGATTATTTGAGATTGATCCTCTCGCTTAAATAATTGAAGTAGGAAGACGTATTGGGAATTAAAGAAATTATGAACACAGGAATCTTCTTTCCAACAGCAGCATCATCAATAAAAAATTCTTTAAATAAGATTCCAGATCAAGTTTATTTTGACGAACTAAATCAGTAATCAGAAACAATTAATAAAATATTATTGCTAAGTGCACTTAGAGCATCTTTAATAGAGTGTCAAAAATAAATGGCAATGAAATACCATTTTCATTTTGTAAGCAAATTTTAGCACTCCTGATAAAGTAGCCCATGATTTTATACATATAAATAAAAGTCTATTAATATTTCATTTCATCTAAATAGATTATGAGTTTATCATCTTAATTTTTCAACGGTAAAAAAAAAAGTATTATATTTAAATATCTTCTTTATATTTTAATTTTCTACCGTAAAAATTGGATAATATTTATGTATCTTCATAATTTTATAAATAATAAAATCTATTAGTGTCCTAGATGAACTTTAATTTTAGGTAAAACAAGGTGAGAATTTAGTGGAAGAATTATGGATAAAAAATAAATGAGAGTGAGATTTTTTTTTGGTCGTAATGAGAGTGAGAGATGTTAACTAATATATATGTATATATATTTGCACTTATCAAAATGAAAAGGTAGTAAACAAAAAAACATTAAAAAAATTGGTATATGAATACAAAATATATATATATCCATACATATATGAAAAATATTTAAAACCATTCATAATCTACAAATTTTTTATTTTTATTTTTCGTGAAAATTTTTTAAAGCAATTAAATCTAACAATATATATATAAATTAATAAATTAAATCGAAGTCATATATTAATAAGTTTGATTAAAAAGTAAGGTAAATAATAAAATAATATTAAAAAAATTCTAAAATATTAAATTTAATATTAATATTTTAATTTAATATCGAAAATAACTGCTAAAATTTAAAAATGGCAATACTATTATAGCATTTGCTATTGAAGATTCTCTTATTTCAACCAAATTAAATGACAGGTGAACATGTTATTGCCGGTAATATAATATAAACTACCAAAATATATAATAGAGAATATAAATGAAAGCAAATAAAATAATTCCTATTAATAAAAAAGCCACAAGATCTTTATATGCATGTGTGGGAAATCTTGTTTTCTATTGCATAATTACTGTGCACAGAAATTCATGACCAGAGCGCTAGAAACAACCTTAGAATATTAATCCTGCATCCCGACAAATAACGATAATATTTTGCAGCCACGCGGAACATGGACGTAGTTTTCTTAACAGTTTTCGCATATGCGTTCCGGAAAACCTGAGATTTTCTCAGCCTTAAGCCATGAATCAATCCAGGCTGTTCAACAATTTAACAATTGTATTCATACGACAAACCGTCGTCGTCTAATACAAGAAATCAAATAATAATAACAACGACAAAAAATAATCTTCTCAAAAAATAAAAAATAAATAACGTTGTACATATTTGTTTTGTTAATTAGCAAAAAAAAAAAAAAAACAAAGAAAGAAAAAGGCTAATCCCCAAGATTTGATAATCCCCATAGCATGGCCCTGTTGCTTGGAGAGCTGACAAAATTTCTTAGACGGGGATTTGTGTGCCAACTCAAACCACATAAACCATATAGTCAATATACACCATACACGTGAAACTGACCAATGAGTTAAAAACAACGTGGCATTAAATTGAACAGTATTTTTCAGCCACGAGGATCATCGACAATTTTTATATATATGTATAGAAAAAATATATATGATATTTTTTCACAATCTTAAGTCATGTGTTAGTGTTTTACTGTGACTGTTAAAAATTCATTCATTAATATACCTTGTGAATTCAAAAGCTATATATATATGTATGTAAGTAATCTAAAACACATGCACAGTCATGTGTCTTCCAACATATACATTATAATTTTAAGTAAGGAAACTATTACTATGCACATACCTAATGGATTAATACTGAACAGCAAAACTAACCAACCAACTAAACATAATTATAAAATCCAGCAGTAATTAAGTAGCTAAGTATAACATGGGCATGAAGTACACGAGTTCAATTTGTATTACCTGAGTTGTGAGCAGCTGTGTATGTACAGCTTCGTTTGTGTGCATCAGGATGTATAATAGCCACAGCTTAATTAGCTCCTAATTAATTGATATGATCAAAAGCATGCTATACATCCAGATAGGGTGGTGTTAGCCAACTCTATAATCAATGCTATAATTAATTGATCCTTCTTATACATACCTGGATAAGAAGGTGCATCATGTTGAAAAAGTGGCTTCAAATCCTTATTATTCAACATCTGCAACTCAGTCTATTGTCAAAGATGGCAACTTGGTAGGCAATCATTAATGGCAACTTAGTTAGATCGAGGATTACGGTGAAGCAAATTCAAAATTGATGCATTATAATTTGAATTTGTAAACTTGTATTCACATTTCTATAAATGTCATATAAAGGCGTGAGATCTCGATAATTGTAAGGAGTGAGTAAGAGAATTTAGAGTTCTGTTTTGTAAACTCTGCAAATTCTCTCTGGAAATATCTTGCCGCCTCCGTGGGCGTAGGCAATTCGAACCACATAAATTACGTATGTTTGTTATTGTTTCTGTGTTTGCTTTCAATTTAAGGCGTTAAGCAAATTAGTATCGAGCTTCGAGTTTTGCTTGAAACAGAACAATTTTTTCAAACTGTTCCAAAAATTGAAAGTGCTCAAAATCGTATTTTGAGTATACAAGGTGAAAGAGAAAGTTAGTACAAGAAAAACCACGCAAAATTTGGGTTGAAAGCTTTGAAATCAGGTGAAAAAATTGAAAAAAATTTTCTTGTCACGGAGGAAGAAGGCGACCTTTGTTCATCCGATACTATTCATCCATGACGAAGCCTTTGTTGAGCCATTTCTTTGTTTAAGCCGTCTTGTTGGTATCTTTTTGAATCGTCTTATTCATCTAGTCCATACTATTCATCCTGTCTCACTGTTCATCCAGTCCGTATTATTCATCGGGGCCGTACTATTCATTCGGGCCTCACTAATCGCAGGCTATCTTGTTCATCCGGCCTCACTATTCATCCGAATCTTATTCACGAGAATATTCCGAATATTCTCGATTTTATTTTGTTTGTTTTAGCCATTTTTAATCTTTTACAATATTGGACTTGTTTTCTAATAGTTGAATTATTACAGTTCAATTGAGATATTTTCAATGGTGAAAAACAGGCAGGTCAAAAACCGAATCATCACAGTAGCTATTCAAAGACTTATGTTGTCGAATACAAGGTTGAGGTGGAAAAATTTGATGGCACCAATAACTTTGGCATGTGGCAATGTGAAGTTTTGGATCTGCTATTCCTAGAAGGATCACATATTGCTTTGGTAGCTAAATCCAAGGATATGTCTGATAAAGATTGGGATTATATAAATCGTCGAGCTTGTAGCCAATTCGGTATCTTGTAGATCGAAGTACTTTGTCATGAAAGAGGCGTAGCGCAAGTCTGGAAGCGATTGGAAGATAATTACATGACAAAAGTATAGAGCAGAACCTACACAAGAAGAAACTCTTAGTTTCGGTCTGAAAGGTATCTACATGATTGAGCATTTAGATAATTTCAATAAAATTCTTGCGATTCTGAGAATTTAGAAGTTGATATTATTGAAGAAGATAAAGCTCTATTGTTATTAAATTCATTGCACGAAATTTATGAGCATTTAACCAATACTACGCTATATGAAAAGATGAGGTTAAATTTGTAGATGTTTAATGCTTTGGTGAGCGGTGAGTATCGGAAAAGGATCAAATTGATCGGGAAGCAACAAGAAGCTTTGACTATAGTAAGAGGGAGGACAAGCAACAAAAATCGGAGGATTTGGAGGGCGAGCAGATCCGTTCAAAGTCAAGATGATTATCATCAAGAAAAATCTTACGAAAGGATGAATGTGCCTATTGTCATGAAAAGACCTTTGGAAAAGGATTGTCCAAATAGGGAGAAATCAATGCAAATATTGCCCAGCGAAATGAAGAATCGGCTTTTCTAGTTTCATCATCGGCGACCACTTTTGATAGATGGATTTTGGATTAGGATGTTCTTACCATATGTATCCAATAGGCGGTGGTTCTTAAGCTTCAAAAGCTTGATGGTGGAGTTGTGCTTATGGCGCGATAATACAATCATCAGGTATTGTAGATTAGTTTGAAGATGCATGGCAACAATCGGGCTTCGATGATGTTAGGTATGTTCAGTTTGAAAAAGAATCTCATATCTGCAGGGGTTTTAGACTCTAGTGGTTACAAGGTGACCATTGAAAATGGAGTCATGAAGGTTGTTCGAGGTGCATTT
Source organism: Rhamnella rubrinervis (assembly GCA_007844105.2). Lineage (NCBI taxonomy): Eukaryota > Viridiplantae > Streptophyta > Magnoliopsida > Rosales > Rhamnaceae > Rhamnella > Rhamnella rubrinervis. The sequence goes on from CM017584.2 coordinate 15,275,948, forward strand.
ACGCGATGAAAGTACTACGAAGAATAATCTCTATTTCTTAGATGAAGCAACGATACGAAGTGCGGTATATATGATTAGAAGATGAAGAATCGACACTTCCAGACTCGCACATGCGCTTAGGGCATGTTAGAGAAAAGACTTGCAAAGTTTGATAAAACAAGGCATCTTGAAAGGTCTTAAGGCGGAAAACTAAGTTTACGTGAACATTGTGTTTTGGGCAAGCAAGCGAAATTCGACCGCATGACTCATCGTACCAAGGCAACCTTGGATTATGTTCATACCGATGTGGGTCCTTCCACAAATGCTTCATTGGGAGGTAAACATTACTTTGTAACTTTTATTGATGACTTTTCGGATATGTTTGGGTTTACACTATGAAGCATAAAGATGAAGTTACGGATATTCTTCTTAAATGGAAGAAGATGATTGAAACTCAAACCGGTAGAAAACTTCAGCTTCGGATCGGATAATGGTGGAGAATACAAATCGATCCATTCACGAAAGTTTGTCGAATGAAGGAATAATCGGACACTTCACGATTCACGGCACTCCACAACAAAATGGTGTAGCAGAACGGATGAATCGAACCCTGGTTGATAAAGTTCGATGTATGTTATCTCAGTCAGGCTTGAGCAAAGCATTTTTGGCAGAGGCTTTGATGTATGCCTCTCATATTATCAACAAACTACCTTCTACGCAATTGATGGGAAAACTCCATAGAGGTATAGTGCGGAAAATTTGCTTGATTATAACTATCGCATATTTTTGGATGTCCAGCATATTATCATGTCACATAATCAAAACTGAATCCTAGAGCCAAGAAAGCTATTTTTATGGGCTTTAGTGAAGGAGTTAAGGCATTCCGACTATGGAACCCTAAGTCAAAGAACATCGTTGTAAGTCGAGACGTTACCTTTGATAAATCTGCAATGCTAAAACAGAAAACTTCAGAGAAAGATAATGAGAATCCGAATTCTCTGCAGCAGGTGGAGTTTGACGGATCTAACATTCCAAAAGAATTTGTTCAGACTATTGATCATCTTGACTATGAATCCGATGATCAAGACGAAATCTCAAGTGAGGTGGAGGTTTCATCACTAGAACAACAGTCAGAGTCTATAGCTACCGATGACCAAAAGGAACATTGAAAACACGCATTACTCAGACATGGTGGCATACGCTCTTCCAGTGATAGATGATGATGTCCCGAATACTTACAAGAAAGCTGTATACAGTCCTGACAATGTCAAGTGGAAGAAGGAAATGGATGAAGAAATGACATCACTTCATGAATCAGTTGGAAGTTGGTTCCACCGAAGGATAAAGCGATTGGGTGCAAATGGGTTTATGCGAAGGAAGGAGTTAGGGTAAAGACAATATCGGATACAAAGCCAAACTTGTAGCGAAAGGTTATGCTCGGAAGGAAGGAATAGATTACAATGAGGTATTCTCACGGTTGTCAAACATGCGTCTATTGAATATTATTGGCTTTGGTTGCCTGATTTGATGCAGGTTATTCCAACTCGGCGTGAAAGCGCATTCCTCCATGAAACTTTAGATGAGGAAATCTATATGTCTCACCGGATGGGTTTAAAGTTCATGGAAGAGAATTGGGCTTACAAATTAAGTAAGTCATTGTATGGTTTAAAGCGGTCACCTAGAGCGATTAGTAGAGGTTTGGCACTTTATGATAAATCGAGGTACACAGATCGGTTTGATCATTGTGTATTTTAGTAAACTCAAGATGGTATTTTTGTTTATTTGCTCTATATGTGGATGACATGCTAATAGCATCTAAGGACGAAGGAGATTGATAAGCGAAGGCTCGATTAAGCTCGAGTTGAGATGAAGGATCTTGGAGAAGCGAAGATTCTTGGAATGGAAATCAAAGAGAGCGGGGTGAAAGGTACAATCTGTTTGACTCGGACTTCGATATTTGAAAAAAGTACTTGAGAGGTTTGAAATTTGTGACAAGGCGAAACACGTAAGTATACAGATTAGCTCACACTTCAAATTGAGTGCATTAATGTCACCAAGTACAAAATTGAGAAGGAAAAGATGAAGCATATTCCATATGCAAATACTGATTAGTGCTTTAATGTATGCAATGGTATGTACAAGACGATATTTCATATCTTTGTAAGTATGGTAAGCCGTTACATGCACAATCGGTAAAGGGCATTGCAAGCGGTGAAATGGATTTTATGATACATTGAGTCTTGTGAATGTTGGTTTGAAGTTCGAGAGAGACAAGAATGTTGATAAACAATTAGTTGGATACGTGGATTGATTATCTTTGGTGATCTTGACAAGCGTCGATCTACTACGGTTATGTGTTCCTGATAGCGGGAGGACCAATTAGTTTAAGATCAACCTTACGGTCAGCGATGGTTTTGTTTCTGAGGAGAGTATATGGTGTAAGAAGCTTTCAAGGAAGCTATTTGGCTTCATGGATTGATAGAAGACTTGAAAATTGTTGGAAAAATGTGGAGGTATACTGATAGTCAGTGCAATTTGTTTAGCAAAGAACCAAGTATATCATGAGCGCGCAAGCATATAGATGTTGATTTCACTTCATCAGGAGATAGTTGATGAAGGAGATATTCTACTACGAAGATCGAGCTGGATAATCCTGGGATATGCTAACAAGGTGGTTCAGGAATCAAGTTCCAATTTGTTTGAACTTGATCAACATCTCGAGCTTAGGCTGGGGGTGCGGATCGGCGATGGTGGTGGATTCTGCAGAGGTGGAGATTGTTGAAAAGTGGCTTCAAATCCTTGTTATTCAACATCGTAACTTCGGTCTATTGTCAAAGATGGCAACTTGGTAGGCAGTCATCAATGGCAACTTAGTTAACAGTCAAGGATTACAGCTGAAGCAAATTCAACATTCAGTGCAGTATAATTTGAATTTGTAAACTTGTATTCACACTCTGTAAATGCCTATATAAGGGCATGAGATCTCTGATAATTGTAAAGAGTGAGTAAGAGAAGCTAGAGTTCATGTTTTGTAAACTCTCTGTAAACTTCTCTCGGAAAATATACTGACTGCCTCCCGTGGACGTAGGCAATTGCCGAACCACATAAATTTTATGTGTTTGTTATTATTCTTTGTGTTTGTCTTTCAATTTCTGGGCGTTTGGCACAGCACATCATGTACAACATGAGGCAAGTCGAAATTAATACACTTGATATGTGGGTAAGTTTGAGTGATTAAGTGAAGGTTTAGTCCAAGGCCACCACCAACATCAACCCAGCTGTTTAACATATATATATATATATATATATATATATATATATATATATATATATATATATATATATATATAAATTCCAATCAAATTGGGTTTAAACTCCAGGTGCATGACATAGCTGAAAGTTTTATTCTTCTAATTCCAATGAGGACAACATTGGCAAGGTAAGAAGTTGAAGGATCGACGTGTTTTTATCTCGCTGAAATGCTTGAAATATAAGAAATAGTTATTTTTTTTTAAAAAAAAAAAAGGTCCAAGTTAAGATTTATTTATATCTCTTAATAATTAAAGACATAATTTTTCGAAGGCATCGTTCTAATTTAAAGAAAAAAAAACTAAAAGAAAACCGACAAAGTGACCAATGGGTATAATGTAGCAGCAAAGAAACTTGATCTGGAACACGAACAATATTTTTCAACCACTCTTTGATCATCCAACACATTTTTTTAATGATAAAAAGAAAAAAAAAAGTAAAATAAAATTAATGGTAAATTTTTGAAATATCGTCAATTTGTTGAGGGCCCTCTCACAAGCCGTGAAATAGTAGTCTATATAATTATTTTATTGTAAAATGTAGTCTGTATATATACTTCCATAAGTTTTACCCAAAAAAAATATATATATATATATATATATATATATATGTATATATATATATACTTCCGTAAGAATTATATAGACTACATTGGTATGTTAGATTTACTCCAATACAATTTATTTTTTTCTTCCTTCAAAGACTACATTTTTTATTTTTCGAATTCTAATTTTATAAAAGTTGAGTTTATAATTCATTAAATTTAATTCTCCCTTTAATTTTAGTATAAATGTATTAGATAATAATACATATTCAACAATATTACATAGGGTTAAAAAATTAAAAACAATCTACAATACTTATAATCGGAAAGAAATAACTTAGGCTATTGAAATAGTAAAAAAAAACATACAGTCAATCTCAAACCACCTAAAAAAACCTAAGTCAATTTTATTAAAAAATAAAAATAAAAATGTACAAATAGCAAAGATAGATAAAAAAAAAAAAGCGCTGCTATCATAGGCAGTACAAAAAAGTAAAAATCAGTGTGAAGTATGCTGAGAAGCCCATGTGAAAGGCTTAGTCAACCCCAATCCTATTGTCGATAGCTGTAATATTCTACCAGTTTCTCCTTTTTTTGGTCGACTTGGTTTTCTTTTAACTATATTCCACAAATTCTGGTCAGTGGTTTATGAGACTGAGGGTTGCAAAGCAACCAAATCCAAGTTTCGTTACACTACAGTAAGAGTACCGGAAGATTCGAACGGGACCATGACCATAATATTTGATTGCTGACCCACATAAGGGGTATCATCAAACTCATTTGAGGGTTTTGAAGAACCCTCACCTTGCAAAGGTGGCCACTCGTCTTCATTAATATCATCTGCATCATCACCAAGCTCATCATCTGAGTCGCCAAAAGCGTTTGCCCACGATATGGTCTGTCGATGAACCATAGTATGGGTAGTCCAAACACTCTCTGATGCAATCCGAACACTTTTACCCACTTCAGTATTGAAGTCAATGCTGCTGGGAGCAACAACTAAATTTGGAGTAGATGTTCGAACTTCAATACTCATTTCTGTATTAAGGGCAGCCATACTAGAAAAAGCCGCATCATGTTGATGTACCATGTCCTCTATATGAGTGGGTTCACTTCAGTATTCAATACATCAAATGCATTGGTAGAAGATACGAAGGGTGTAGTCGATTCCACATGTAACGAAGGTGCTTGCTTCAGTTTGTAGATCTGATTCAAACAAGGAGCCTTATTCTCTTTTTCGTTGGCTTGAGATCCATATTTAAGAGGTGCCTTACCATTCACATTTGCACTTAGTCACTGAATGACCAACACTGTGATAAAAAGTACAAAAATCTGAGAACGATTCAAAATATAAATTTACTTCAATACAATTGACTGTCATTTCCAATAATAATTTTTCAAGGACAAATCCAGTTAAATCTACATCAACCAAAACCCGAGCATAATATCTATAGTTTCCTATTAGAGTATAATTATCAATCTTTAAGGGTATATCAATACCTTTTGTAAGGTTCGTGATTATGCTAGGATGCCAATATTCTCAACTATGTGCGGATGCCAATATTCCCAACTCAAATTATAAAACCTAACTCATATATAAGCATTTGTTGACTTTTGAGTTGCTGGGTTGAAATTTTTTACCCACTTTTGAAGTCGAACTATCACTGCTTCAAGTTTAATGATCTGAATGACCACATTTTTGTCTACCCTTTGCAGAAAATAAAAGAATTTGAAAATATCCTCGCCCTAGCAAAATCAACTATCATTTATCCAATTTTCAAATATTTTGTAATTTTGAATAAAGATCGTCAAATTTCCAAGGCTTTTCCTCTTTTGACAACACAATGCAAACAATCAAAGAAAATTGCTAAAGAGCAATTCGCTCTTGATAGGCAGAATCATTCACACGAACATAGACAAAATTACCTTTACGGGTTAGTATAGTTTGAGCCGAATCTGACTGTCGCTCTGACAATAATGCACTTGCGTAGTTGTTCCCTCCAACTACTATTTTCTGAGCTGGTGTAGCCTGATTAGCGGTACCATTAATTACATCTGCAAAAAAGAAAGTTGTTTTGAACTACCCTTGTTGTAAACAGCTTCAACCTCATCCCCAGCAATGCCGAATGTTTTTACTAATTTTGTACTACCTGCATCAGTAATCAAATCCAGTCCCAATTTACTCACAGTTGCAGAAGGTTGCATACCCCTGTTTCCCCAGCTGGATCGAAGGCCATATTTCCAAACAAATCAAAGTTACCAGTTAACAAATTCTAATTGAAGTCCAACAAAGATCCAATTAAATATCAACACGGCAGTACACAATCCACACAACAAGTTCACAATTCCAAAATATATTAGAATCATAAAATGATGCCGATTACATAACACTTTTAGTTCCAATCAATAACACAGCCCACAGACACAGAATTGGAGTCACTCTGCAAACCCGAAGCCAATACAGCAAGATATTTCAAAAACCCAAACCTCAATTTTCAGCTCTCGGCCGCTCCAAGTCCCCTGCTGCAAGCCGAATGCCCTGCGTTGGGGAGCAATTGAGACCTGGTCCACGAAGCTCAGCTCACAGTTCAGAAGTAGCTGCCCAGACCACAGAACACCAGGTTCACAAACGAGCAACTCGGGGACGCGCAATCTACTTCGTCTGCAGCAGACCAAATCCACCGCAGCTGGAGAAATCCCGTGCCCACTCCAGTGAACCCAGCAGACCCACTATCCCACGACGATCCTCTGCGAAGTCCCGGTTGCTCAAACTGCGATGTCCAGAAGCTCGTAATCGCCTCCTCTTTCAGCTCCGGATCCTTGATAAGACGATATTCTGACGACCCAGCGACCGCTGCAACAGATCGCGAAATCACCAGATCTTGATCGGACAGCTTGGAGCTCGCGCACTATATCGTCGCCTTCGATCGCCTGATCTCGCTGCAGACGAAGCCGCTATGAACGACGACGAAGAAGCTGTGGCTCCCTCGCAGCTGCGACGGCCAGCGACGCCGGCGGAGGTGCTTGGACTAGCTGGAGCTCGTGATCGCCGGAGAGAACTTCTCTCTCTAAATTTTCCAATTATCTACAATACTTAGAATAATAATAATAATAATAAATATTAAGTATTTAAATGCATGCAACCACAACATTTTAAGCACACATTTTTATTTATCAAACACTCAAATGTATCTTGACCAAAAAAAACACTCAACTGCATATTTAGAAACAAACAACAATTTTGAGACATTAGTTTACTAAGGCGTCGTTTGATAATGCATTTATTTTTTTTTTAGTTTTTTTCCTTAAGAAAAAGAACAACAGGTAATCATTTATATTTTGTTTTTTTAAAAAAAAAAAGACTTGTTTGTTAATCATTTTTTATTTTGTTACCTTTTAACTTTATATATATTTTTTTTAAATGTTAACATGGTATATATCAAAACTATTGGATTCACTTTTTAATAATTTAAACTTTTAAAATTAATAATAATTTAATATAATATTTGAATCTCAAAATCCTAGAACATTTAAGTTCAGTTTTTATTTTTTAATAGCTTAAAATTTTGAAATTAATAGTAATTTAACAGAAATATCATTAAACTATAAACCTTTAACGACGTTTACTAAGAGGCTGCCCTTGAATGGTAAAAAGGGAAAAACGGACAATGAAAATGGAATTTAAATATTTTCATTTTTTATCCGAAATTTGAAAAACAATTTTGTACAAAAACAATCGAGAACGTTTACCAAATGCATTTTCATTTTTGGTTTTTCAAAAAATTCAAAACAAAAACAGAAAATAAAAAATGGATGAGTTATTAAAGATTTAACTTATCATTTCCACAGCACAACTAAAGTTATATTCTTTTAAAATCTACAGAAATTTGAGCAATACTAAACCAAATCTTATTGTCTAATTATTTTATGTTGGATTTTGTTTTTCCTGACTTTGAAGGGGGACACAGATGAAGAGCTAACGATGATATAGAATAATGTAACGTTTTATAAGTATGATGATATATCTACTTAAAGAACTCCACAACCCAATATTCACAGACACTTAACATTGAAATCTAATACCAGTAATCTTCAAGAGGGTCGCAATGAAATCTCAAGTAAACACTGCAGCTGGACACCTTCTCAGTTCTCACACTTGTGGGATTTAAATGGGTCACCCGATTGAGTAGTTAATAAGCCATTCACTTTGTTTAATCAAATCTTCTTCAATCCCATTGTTTTTCGCCTTTTCAATTAATTCCCAAAAATATAAACTTAGGTTGAATAATTATATTAACTACTGGTATATAAATAACTACCTAATTTTACCTAAATAATCATAAAAGAATCCGTAATTAGATATTAAAGTTTACTAGTAGTACTGGTATATTTACTTGAAAGAAGCCCTAATTTGAACCATATATCAAATAAGAATACTACTATTCATCATAATTTATGATGGAATGTATTATTTATTTTGATTAGCAGAAAAATTTAACAATACAATTAAAATAAGAGGACTTTATAAAGAATGAGGATAAAGATCGGCTTTGAACAAATCCAAGAATGAGCATAAATATATGTACATTTTAGATTTTACAGTTCAACACCCATTTTTTTTAGTAAGCGCATACCTAATAGATTAATACTGAACAGCAAAGCTAACCAACATATTTATAATCCGGCACTAAGTAGCTAACTATAACATTGGCGTGCAGTATATGAGTTCAATTATTATTATCTGAGTTGTGAAGTGAAGAGCTGTGTATGTACAGCTTAGTTTGTGTACATCACGATGTATAATCAAAAGCTTAACTAGATCCTATTTGATATAATCAAAAGCATGCTATGCATCCAAATAGGGTGGTGTTAGCCGTTAGGCAGCTCACGGTACTGAGCTCCCCAGCAGAGCTTGTGATTGGGTGGGTTTAGTGTCCTCCTTCTATACACTAACAATAATACGGCCTCATTAAGTTTAATCATTTTAAAGGTGCTTAATTAATTATTTTGCATTGTATTGGAAACGTCCATTCACTAGTTGGTGCCTAACATTTTGGGTTTGCTTTTAAGATCCTTTTAAATACGCGTCTAGGCAAAATTAATTGGAAGCCCATAGAAGAGTTGCTTCATTTGTTTGTATCACAATAGATTTTGGATTTGGATATTTTCATATTGGCAATGACTTTCTGACGTTATAAACCAGTAACCTCTACACAGCGTCTAGAGTAAAACGGGTTTGGCCAATAGCCCAATACCACACGATGTAAGAACCCATTTGCAATTGCATTTAAAATTTGTCAAAACCATGAACGCTTTGAGGTCGATAAGAGGAATTGAACCATCGAATGAGTGAGCCACATCCTGATTTGGACGATCATTTGGTGGTCTGGCATTGTCTGAGGGAACACGGAAGTGGCTCTCACTCCCGGAAACAATAAGGTCGCTAAGCAATGGTTTTGCTTTTGCCATTCTGTATTATTCTCACCCCTCTCCTCTCTGCTTTGAATCAGTTTCGAGCCAACGCCAAAGGCCCTCTCAGATTACTAGGTACCAACTGCATGCACTTCTTAATTAATTACCTGTACACTCGTCATATTCATATATATATATATATATGATAGTTTTGTTGATTAATTAAGGATTAATTACATTTATAATTACCTCTATATTTTAGGGGGTATGTCATATAAGTTCTTTTGTGAAAATTTTCTATCAAAGAATTTGAATTGATTGAATGGTTTTTAAAATATATACGTAATATTTATTATCAGCTAAATATTTTGTTAACTATGACATAGCACGATTTGTCAATTTTGGCAAAAAATAAAACTGAATAAAAGAATCTATTTGATGATATTAGAAAGTTTAAAAATGAGAATGTTTAAATTAAAAAATACACTGAATACATTAACACATCTCGTTTAAATTAAAAATATAAAGATTATATTGTCGTATTTCTAGAATGATAAATATAATAAGCCCATTAATTAAAAGCTCAGAAAAGGAGATTAATTTTAATTTTCCTTTGATGCTCAAATGATGAATTAATCAGCCAATGCGCACGATAAGTCTCTTTAAATATCAATCTGCGTGGTAAAAGTAGAACTTACGTTATGATAAAACTCATGTTATGAACTTTTCATCTCTCCCTTCACTATGTAGAAAACTGTTAAGGCTACTTTTACACATGACTGTTCTGGTCCTTAATTTCCTCGTAAAGAAGCGTCACGTTGGAGAAGCAGCCACATCATAATAACGACGTTTATTTAACATGGAAAAAGAAATTAAGGAAAAAAATTACTTCTGAGTTCTGACAAAAAAGAAAGAAAAGAAATTATTCATCTACCAGTACGTCGTTGCTAACCGCGACTTGAAACAAATAACTACCTGCAGCTATGGTGGTTAGACATGATCAAGGTCGCCCCCTGTACCTTGCGTCGAATCTGTTCAAGAGTAACTCTCCTTTTGAGGCTGAAGTGGATGCCTTACGATGGGCTTCTGAATATGCGGAGCAGTGTAATTGGAGAAAGATAGAGTGGGAAACAGATGCAAAGGAAGTTGAAAGAGCCATCTGTTCTGAAGAACCTACCTGCTGGTGTAATATTAGCAAAAAGTTTCAAAACCGGGAGAGGAATATTAAGTGGAGGAGCAGAAACTGCAATGGTGTAGCTGATGCAGCAGCAAAGATGTCTCTGTCTACCACGTCGGTTTTTGTTTATGATGAATTCTCTGTACACCTTACTTCTCCTTGTATTATGGACCGACTCTTGGCTGAGCAGGCTTTTGCTGCTTTGTAATCCCTCCTTTGGGTTTGCTTTTTTGTGCTAATGCAGTATATTTTCACCAAAAATAAAAAATAATAACTACCTGATCCAGAAACCATGACTTATATATTATTAACGTCACAGCTTAAATAAACTGCGACTTTATTTATGAGAGAGAATCACTCTCCTCTCCTAATTCTTATACAAATGCAAACCCCACTATATATATATATATATATATATACCAGCTGATACATATACATATATATATATATATATATATATATATATTGCACCTACGTACAATCATTATTAATGGCAGATGAAGAGCAACAGATAATATAAAATGTTTAACGTAACATTTGATGAGTAGATGATGCATGTATCTACTTAAAAATCTCCATGACCCAAAAGTAGAAGACATGACATTGGAATCTAATGCCGGAAAATCCAGCTTTAGTAACCAGGGCCAATAATTCTTCTTTGCTCCTCTCTTTCCCTCCTACGCAATGAGTCATCATTATTACATCAAGGAGAGATTTGCATTTCTCAGCAGTGTTTGTTTCTGGGATAACTGGAACAACTGGATCTACAAGAATCACCTTTCCATTTTCTGGAATAGCCTTGTAGCAATTTTTCAATAGCTTTATGCATTTCTCATCGCTCCAATTATGAAGAACCAACTACAAAAATATATAATTTAATTAATTAATTTCATGCACCAGTTTATTAATTAGTTAATGCGCTGCATGTAGTACTCTACAAAAATTAAGAAACAATATCTTATATATATTTAGATATTTATTCCTATATCCATAATTATCAGTATTTGATCGTATGATTAGCTAGTTTAATTAATTTCAAAGCTAATCACCTTTATAAAAATGGCATCCCCACTTGGTACACTCACAAACATATCTCCTCCTACATGTTCCACCCCTGCATATAAAAATGCACAAAAGCTCTACGTGAAGTAAATTTTTACATATATAATGTATATTTATAAATTCTGGTTGATTCATTACTTAATAAAGTGATGATCATATGCATATGCATACCTGGATAAGAAGGGGCATCCTGTACAACATGAGGCAAGTCGAAATTAATACCTTCGATATGTGGGTAAGTTTCAGTGATTAAGTTAAGGGTTAGTCCAAGACCACCACCAACATCAACCAGTTGTTTAATATTAGCATCAAAACCTTTATAAACTTCAAGTATCCTCTTCGTAACGATGCTAGTGTAATTGTACATTGCAGCGTTGAAAACCTGATTAAACCTGGGGTCTACTCGTCCGTACTCAAAGTTGTGCATTCCATGTGCCCTGTTAAACGGAATTCCTCCTCCAAGAATCCCATTTTTTAACTGGGACCTACATTAATAAACATAATGTTACATTTTATTCGTTAGTTATAAACTATATAGGTACCTATGTACGAACAATATCTATAAATAATTTGACTTATATGTTAAACCAAGCTACAAGATGTGCTTTATACCAAAAAAAAAAAAAAGCTTCAAGATGTGCAAGTATACATACCAGCTAGCAACGAAAACATTATCTTGGACCAGCTGCATCACGGGGCTCAACGAAACACCATCTTTGTCTGTCACGAAAAACTTGCTCACAGGAAGAAGACCGTATAGCCTATGGGAACTAGAGCCATTTTCATCAGAGACAGAGCAGCTGAGCACCGAGTGGCAGGCCAAGAGCCTGAGAATGCAGTCCAGCATGGAGGGTGCGTTTGGGTTGTTGGTAATTGGCAGCTTGGCTGCAATATCTCTGGGGCTGAGCATGGCTCCAGGACCTGCTTTGGCTATGATATCGAAAATACCAAGCTCCATTGCGCATTTCAGGGACATTGGCAGCCCCGAAGAAGACACCAGCTGTATAGCATAGCACAAGCTTTCTTCCTCATCTTCTTTTGAGATGTGCACATGGTTTCCTACTGCCAATGAGGGCGCCATTAGATTAGAGATTTAGAGGGATCGATAAGCTCTATATCTATTTCTTAATACGAAGGACTGTATGACTATTTGAGATTGATCCTCTCGCTTAAATAATTGAAGTAGGAAGACGTATTGTGAGTTAAAGAAATTATAAACACAGGAATCTTCTTCCCACCAGCTGCATCATCAATAAAAAATTCTTTAAACAAGACTCCAGATCAAGTTTATTTTGACAAACTAACTTAATTAATCAATAATAAAAAATAATTAATAAAATATTATTGTTAAGCACACTTAGAGCTTCTTCAATGGAGTGTCAAAAATAAATGGCAATGAAATACCATTTTGTAAGCAAATTATTAGCACTCCTAATAAAGTAACCCATGATTTTATATATACAAATAAAAGTCTATTAATATTTCAATTTATTTAAATAGATTATGAGTTTATCATCTTAATTTTTGAACGGTAAAAAAAGAAGAAGTATTATATAGATACATATCTTCTTAATATTTAAATATCTTCTTAATATTTTAATTTCCTGCCTAAAAACTAAATAATATTTATATATCTTCATAATTTTTAATTTTATAAATAATAAAATCTATTAGTGTTCTAGATGAACTATAATTTCAGGTAAAACAAGGTGAGAATTTAGTGGAAGAATTATGGATAAAAAAATAAATGAGATTGAGATTTTTTTTTTTTTAGAGTGAGAGATGTATATATATATATATATATATATATATATATATATATATTTATTTATTTATTTATTTATTTTTGCACTTATCAAAATAAAAAGGTAGTAAACAAAAAAAAAATTAAAAAAATGGTAAATCAATACAAAATATATATATCAATACATATATGAAAAATATTTACAACCACTCATAATCTACAAATTTTTTATTTTTATTTTTTATGAAAATGTTTTAAAGCAATTAAATCTTACAATATATATATAAATTAATAAATTAAATCAAAGTCATACATTAATAAGTTTGATTAAAAAGTAAGGTAAATAATAAAGTAATATCGAAAGATTTTTTAAAAAATATTAAATTTAGCATTAATATTTTAATTTAATATTAAAAATAATATATCATTGTTAAAATTTAAAAATGATAATATTATTATAGCATTTGCTATTTAAGATTCTATTATTTCAACCAAATTAAATAACAGGCGAACATGTTATTGCTGGTAATTTAATATAACCTAACAAAATATATAATAGAGAATATAATTGAAGGCAAATAAAATAATTCCTATTAATAAAAAAGCCACAAGATCTTTATATGCATGTGTGGGAAATCTTGTTGTCTATTGTGCACAGAAATTGATCAGAGTGCTAGAAACAACGTTGGAATATTAATCCTGCATCCCAACAAATAACGATAATATTTTGCAGCCACGCGGAACATGGACGCAATTTTTCTAACGGTTTTCGCATATACGTTTAGGAAAACCTGAGATTTTCTCAGTATTAAGTCATGAATCAATCCAGGCTGTTCAACAATTTAACAATTATATCCATACAACAAACCGTCGTCGTCTAATACAAGAAATCAAATAATAATAACAACAACAAAAAATAATCTTCTCAAAAAATAAAAAATAAATAACGTTGTACATATTTATTTTTTTTAATTAGCAAAAAAAAAAAAACAAAAAACAAAGAAAGAAAAAGGCTAATCCCCAAAGATTTGATAATCCCCATAGCATGGCCCTGTTAGTTGCAGAGCTGACAAAATTTCTTAGACGGGGATTGTGTCCCACACATTGTTGATCGAACAGCGTTACTCGGATTACAAACCACAAAGTCAATATACGCCAAACATGTGAAATTGACCAATGAGTTAAGAACAACATGGCATTAAATTGAACAATATTTTTCAGCCACGAGGATCATCGACAATTTTTATATATATGTATAGAAAATATATATATATGATTTTTTTCACAATCTTAAGTCATGTGTTAGTGTTTTACTGTGACTGTTAAAAATTCATTCATTAATATACCTTGTGAACTCAAAAGCTATATATACATATATATATATATATGTATGTATGTAAGTAATCTAAAACACATGCACAGTCATGTGTCTTCCAACATATACATTATAATTTTACGTAAGGAAACTATTACTATGCACATACCTAATAGATTAATACTGAACAGCAAAACTAACCAACCAACTAAACATAATTATAAAATCCAGCAGTAATTAAGTAGCTAAGTATATAACATGGGCATGAAGTACCCGAGTTCAATTTGTATTACCTGAGTTGTGAGCAGCTGTGTACGTACAGCTTCGTTTGTGCGCATCAGGATGTATAATAGCCACAGCTTAATTAGCTCCTAATTAATTGATATGATCAAAAGCATGCTGTACATCCAGATAGGGTGGTGTTAGCCAACTCACGGGTAGCAGCGCTTGTGATTGGGTGGGTTAGTGTCGTCCTTATATGCAGTACTAAGTACTAACAAGAACATGGCCCAAGCTTAATCATTTTAGGGGTGTTTAATTAATTATTTTGCACATGCATTTAGGTGGTGCCTAACATTGTTTGATTTGATGGGATTAGATTAGGATCCTTCCTTTAAAATAAATACGCGTCTCATACCACTAAAAGCTAGCAGGCAAAATTAATTTTTTTTTTAATAAAATCACATTAAGCATAAAAAAAAAAAGAAAAAAGAAGAAGCTAAAAAAGCTTAATACAAGATATTCAACACACTGGTCTTGAATAGTAATGTCCAACAAACTCAAAGAAAAAACGTTAAAACGAGAATCATTAAAGAAAACAAAATAGGAACAAGACCATTCAAGAGATTTTGGCTGGTCAATCAGCCAGTCTATTAGATCCTCTTTTATTCCATTTCAAATACCCGCCTTTTCCTGTATTCCATTCATGAAGATCATGAAAAGAATTGATCTCAGCAACCAAAAATTGAGCATCTAAAGACCATTGAATCTTAGACCAAGGTTTTGTCTAACCAAACTTCAAAGCCCACACCAACGCTTTCATCTCAGCTTCCAAAGGAGTCCCTGCCATTTCAAATTTAGTGGCTGAGTGAATCACTCTTCTACTATCATTTCTAATCACCACTACCATCTTTAAAAGCAGTATCAAAATTCCCCTTTAACCAATCGGCTGGAAGAGGTTTCCAAGCAGGCAAAATTAATTGGAAGCCCATAGAAGAGTTGCTTCATTTTTTTGTATGACAATAGTTTTTTGGATTTGGTATTTCATTTTGAGCAATGGCTTACGTAAAATGGATTGGACCAATAGCCCAATACCAACTCTATGTAAGAGCCCATTTGCATTTGCATTTGCATTTGAAAGTTGTTTATTCTTTTTATATTTATATTTATATTTATACATATATATATAACTTATATATAAATCTAAATATGTGTCTTCGATAATTATAATATAAAAAAATAATAATGAAAAATGGAAACAAGCACTGAAAAATTGTACACTGGTTAGAAAAGAAGTTGCATTTATTCAGAACTTAAAATTAAATTTTGCAATTTGAATTATTATACCAAAAAATAACGGTACCTCAATAATTAAAAAAAAAAAAAAAACTACTGAGTATAAGTTCAAATAATTTTTTTTTTTTGGAAGCAATGCCCTTGTTTGAGGCTTTGAGCATGTACTTTTGAATCTATTTTCCGATTTTTAAAACGCAAGAAGAATCATTTTTAAAAAATAACTTTTTATTATTTAAATTAAAAACTTGTTTTAAGTACTTATATTTATTTAATTATTTTTGTTAAGAGTCAAATTACTTCTATGGTATGAAATGAATGTCACCCAAACGAAAGCTAAAAGGTTGGCCCGCCTAACAAGCGACGGTCAAGATTAAATCTGAGAGACAAACGTACGTGGAACATGGTTGCCATATATCGACGGTCCCGATCAAAATCTCCACGAGACCAGGGCACATGGCGGATTTGCATTACCTGAATTTGATCCTCAAAAAGGTTGTCTTTTCAAAGTTTTGTGTATCAGAAAATTGAAAAGAAGAAAAAATAGAATGTGCTGGAGGAACTCAACGACCGTCGATCTCTTTTACTTCTACAACCCCAAAAACGCCACGTAGCGGCTTCTGGAATCCCCACGTGGGTCAACCGCAGTAAACCATTTCTCTTTTCCGCAACGCACCTGCTCCGTACTCACATGACCGGAAACCAAAGGTTTCCGTTTCCATCCAGCACACACGTCATCGATGGGTCCCACAGCGCAAGCTGGATGCGCTTTTACAGACTTAACCCTCGGCCTCTATGAAGTTTGTGGATGAGATTTGAGGACGATGAGGCTAGCGCAGCCAAAAAGAAAACAAATAAAAAAATCAAAATCAAAGCTTAAAATTTTAAATGGAATAAAGAAATAAAAAAGAAATAGGGGAAAAGCGCAAGCTGGTGGGCTACGATGGATCAGCCACTAAATTAGTGCCATTTGGCGCAATCCAGGGACGCGCTCGTCCTTGCTCAGGCTTTCACTTGTTCGCAGCCTCAAATAAAAGCGACGCAATTTTATGGGAAAAATAAATCCACAAGAAATAATAGTGGCTGAGATTTCTCCATTGCTCTCGCACATACTCGTATTGCTCAGTGTCTGGTGGTTTTAGGTCTCACCGAAACTCTCACTTTGCCTCTTCCATTTGCTTCTTCCTCTCTGTGCTTTTGCCTTTTGATTTGCTCTCTTTTTCTCTCTTTTCTTCTAGTGGTTTGAGATTATTTTCGCTTTTCCAATCGACTTTTCTGAATACCGATCCACCATTGCCGGAACTATGTTTGCTCCGGAGGCTTTTGGTTGAATTGGCTTTCATGCATGATCGGACTCAATACCGTTGCCTCGGCAGCTATTTGTTACACGATGGCTTTGTCACAAGGTACGGCTTACTTTCTTGCATTTTTAGGGCTTTTGGCTTCTTACTCTCCGTTTTGGTTGCTCATGAACTTCAAAGGAAGGTAGACTGAATTTGAACTAGATCAACTTGGTACTTCTCTCAACTGAGGTAGGAAGCTTTGCTTTAAGCTAGCCAAGGGAAAGCTCAGATTTGGAAAATTAAAAAACTGCTTCCTTTTTTTCATTTTCTTGTTTCTGTCGGCAACCAAACAGAGGGTTAAGATTGCAGAGTAGTGAACAGTATTGATGCATTATTTGGAGGTGGATGTAAAAATGGATATTGGTTACTGATTCAATTTTCTCTCTCTTATTTTTATTTTTCTTCTGTTACGCGTTCTTAAAGGTTTTGGCGTCTTCGGGTTCGTTTTGGTGAGGATTCTGATTAAGGAATTTTCTTTTACTTCTTTCGGAGAAGCGTCTTTCTGCCTCTCCGTTGCGGTGGATTCTGAATATTTTTGATATATACTTATATTTTTGGTTAATTCTGATTGGTATTACATTAAAAGAAGTATTTTCAGCGCATGTGTAAATTGGAATGCTTAATTTTGCTGATATAAAACAGAGACGGATCTCTACCGATTGCTATGGCTTGTTTTCTTTTGCAGTAGCATTCCCTTATCAGGTCCCTTTGATCACCACCACGACGGCTTTACAGCTTATATCTATTAATGACGCCAGAAGTGATGGGAGGTTTTTATTTTATCCGTTGGTCATCAGAGAGGATTTGAAGCAGCGGTAGCTGCCAACGTCCGGTAATGGACACATACTCCTCCGGAGAAGACTTGGTTATTAAGGTGATACTAACGGACAACAAATTTTCGTTTTTCATTTTCTTTTTGGAATTTTGAAATACCATGGACTCTGACATGTAATCGTTTCTAAATTGTTAAAATTGTGAATTTGTGTAAATGGAAGACAAGGAAGCCGTATACTATTACAAAGCAACGAGAGCGATGGACAGAGGAGGAGCATAACAGGTTTCTTGAAGCCCTGAAGCTTTATGGCCGAGCTTGGCAACGCATAGAAGGTTATCAGCTAGCATAAACCTTTTAACTTACTGTTTTCGTATATTTCTCTGCTCAAGGTTTTTGATCCAGGGCTACAGGTGTAATATTTTGCACCTAAACATTGTAATTACTGCAGTGGCTTGGGCCAAATCCACTTGATACATCCTGTCCAAATGGCATGAAATGCCACTTTATGTATTTTTCTCTTAATTTGGGACCTTTTTTCTTCTCTTCTTTTTTTCTGTTTTTACTTCTTGGTGCGCAGAACATATAGGAACAAAGACTGCTGTGCAGATCAGAAGTCATGCACAAAAATTCTTTTCAAAGGTCAATCGGTAGCTTCTCATCTTATACATCCATGAGACGTGTTTCTACTTCTTTTTGTTTAGTTTTCTGCAGTATTGACTCTGCAATTTGCAGTGAGATTCTCTTTGGTAATTTTCTTGTGCGATATAACTGATGTTTTATTCAGTTCCACACAGTTCGCCATTGGGCTCGTTTGGTGTAGTTGTAACAGTAGCAATTGCTTTTGCTAATAGCACTAGTGGAGAAGCACCAGTTGTGCTTCTCCTCTAGAAGCATTAGATTTTCTTTTATAGTGTTAAAAAGGAACTTCTCTCAGTATATCATAGCATACCTTACTTGTGAAAGCCTATTTTGATCCCCAAAATGCTTGTGGACCATTTAGCTGTTGTGAACATGTTGTCATTGCCTTTGTCTATAGGACCCTCTTAAGTGTTTTCATTTGTATGTTACACACATAGCAAAAAGCTTTGCTTTTTTTGGTCCATCCTAAGAAAAAATTTTATGCTTGTTCATTATGAAGCACTAACTGCATGGACTTGGAAACTTTAGGATTATGAAGTGGACGACCTGAAGGAATAGGAATATAGATTGGTTAAGTGCCTTTATGTTCTGCTTTGTTTTAGGTAGGCATATCGTTACACAATAAACATGCTTGCAGAAGCCTGTTTTACACTTCTTTTTATTCTGGAAAATTTTCTATTAAAATATCTCTCTTTCATTATTATTGATTTTCCTATTTTTGTTAAAGGGGGGCTGGTTTGGCCAAACAGTCAAGATGATTGCGTGGACAGACCAGCCCCTTTTTTTTTTTAATTTAATATTATGAAATATGCTACTTCAGACATTTCACCAACCAAACCCCTACCCCCTGCCTTCCCTTTTCAGTGCGATGAATATCCTCTATTAGGCACATGGTTGCTGGGTTTATATTTAGATAGCACTTCACAGAGATACTACCTAATTTCCCTGTAATTATATCATATCTAATATATATGAATGATAGAAATCATAGAATACGGTGTCCATGGATCAGTCCAGTATATAAGCCACATCTTAAAGCTGCTTGTGGATTAAAGTTCTGGGGGAGCTATTGGAATTACTTCTAAAAGAATGTTCATTTAGATTAAATTTCTGTTTTATCTTGTAAAGTCAAAATCATTATGGTAAACATGGCTAAAGAAATCAAAGTAAATGTATTATCTCCACTTTTGGGATTGCTGACTTGTGCTTGACTTTAATTCCTATCTCATTTATTAGCAGTTAGTTGTTTTAGATAGGTTGCAGAAGAAGCTTTTGTTGATCACAAGAGCAACGTTGTTCTAGAATAGGGTAGCATAAATGAATTACCATCGCAGCAAAAGTTAACTGATATGAATGCAATTGATTTCTTTGTAAATTCAGTGCAATAGTTTCTACACTTCTTTGGTTGTTCCATTTGCCATACTAATCTAATGTCCTTTTATATGTCAGTTTGCTTCAATTTATCTTTAATTGGGAAAACTGACAAATATTTCACTTTCAGTTGGAGAAGGAGGCTCTCATTAAGGGTGTTCCCGTAGGGCAAACTCTTGACATAGATATTCCGCCTCCACGCCCTAAAAGGAAACCAAACAATCCTTATCCTCGAAAGACCAGTGCAGCTGTTCCCACATCACATGTGGGAGCAAAGGATGTGAAACTTTTGTCATCAGAGTCTTCTTTACACTGTAAGCAAGCACTAGACCTGGAAAAAGAACCGCTTCTCGAGGTCACTCTCTCACTCTCTCTGATCAATTTAATTTCTGCTAATGTTCTCATAGATTTTATTTCATGCAACCTTGTGACTTCTTTCTATTTTTATCAGAAACCTTGTGGAGAAGAAAATCCTGCAAATGCTAAAGAAAATCAAGATGAAAATTGCTCAGAAGTTTGTACTGTGCTTCATGAAGCTAACTGTTCTTCTATTTCTTCAGCAAACAGAAACTCCATGCTTCCACCTACGGCTCTCAGAAATGCTTGTACTTTTAGGGAGTTTGTGCCTTCGATCCATAAGACCAATCAGGATGAAACATATGGATCTTGTGTAGCTGGTGAACCTAAAGGACATCAAAATTTGGAGAAACCTGATGCCAAACAGACAGAAGTTCGAGATAATGGCACAAGTAAGGGCTCAAAGCTAGAAAATCCTAATTCTTCACTTATTCAAGATGAGAAAATAAATGATTTAAACTGTGAAATTCAAACAGAGGAGGCGCAAATAACTCAGAACTACCCAAGGCATGTACCTGTGCATGTTCTAGATGGGAGCTTGGGAACATGTACTCAAACTCCTGCTGCTGATTTGTCATTCCAAGACCCCATCTTTCATCCGATAGGAGAGGTTCCTGGACACCCTACCCTGTTTGCCAATCCAGCTGCATCCGCTACCACTGAACGTCAAAGTAATTTATCTAGATCTTCAGTTCATCAATCATTTCCACCTTTTCATCCACCCTTTACTCCAATTCAACATGATCAAGATGAGTACCGATCATTTCTCCATATCTCCTCTACATTTTCCAGTCTTATTGTATCTACATTGTTGCAAAACCCTGCAGCACATGCTGCAGCAAGCTTTGCAGCTTCATTTTGGCCTTATGCAAATATGGAAACTTCATCAGATTCTCCTGCATGCACCCAAGGTGGATTTCCTCCTGGACAAATGAACTCATCTCCAAGTATGGCAGCCATTGCTGCTGCTACTGTAGCCGCTGCCACTGCATGGTGGGCAGCCCATGGAATGCTTCCTTTGTGTTCTCCTCTTCACACTGCATTTAGCTGTCCTCCTGCATCCACAAATGGAGTTCCATCAATGGATACTGGTCAAGCTCCTGTGGCTGAGACAGAAAGAGTAGTGGATTCTCCTAATCTTCCCATGCAAGATCAACTAGACCCAGAACACTCGGAAGCTTTGCAAGCTCAACATTCAGTGCCTAAATCTCCAACTCGGTCATCATCAGAGTCTGAGGAGAGTGGGGCTTTGAAGCCTAATAATAGTTTAGAAGCTGCTGATCATGAGAAAGCCACAGCAGCAAACGAGCTTGAAGACTCGAATAAAGCAAAGAGCCGAAAACAGGTCGATCGTTCATCATGTGGTTCCAACACAGCTTCCAGCAGTGAAGTTGAGACAGATGCTTTAGAAAAGCATGAGAAAGGGAAGGAAGAGTTAAAAGAATCAGATAAAAACCATCCAGTTTCTGAGTCCGGTAGCCGTCGCAGTAGAAGCAGCAGTAACATAAGTGATCCTTGGAAGGAGGTCTCTGAAGAGGTATTTAGACACTTATTAGTTGATGAACTAATACTGATTTAACACTGCGTTGATTGCTTATTTTCTCAATTTACTTACTTTTTGTCAGGGGAGACTGGCATTTCAAGCACTATTCTCAAGAGAGGTGTTACCACAAAGCTTTTCACCTCCACATGACCTGAAGAAAGAGGAGCATCAGAACAACAATGCGGAAAAAGATGTACAAAAGGTGGAAGAAAAAGATGGAGGTACATTCCTAATATTAGACCTGAATAGCAAGATGTGGGCTATTAACCATCAACAAGTGGAGAAAAATACATCATCAAGAAGTGACAACCATGGGGACGAGGGGCTGTTGACAACAGGGCTTGGACATGGAAAGCTCAAGGCTCGCCGAACAGGATTCAAACCTTACAAAAGGTGCTCAGTAGAGGCCAAGGATCACAGGGTGGGAAATGGTAGCTGCCAAGGTGATGAGAAAGGCCCCAAGAGGTTACGCTTGGAAGGGGAAGCTTCAACTTGATATATATTGACTTTACATGCAATAATCAAAGGAAGCCTTGGTTGTTGCGTGTAACTTCTAATTTTTCCCCTTTCTATGTATTATTATCTGCTTGTGTTTTTATTAGACTCTTGCAGCTCACGAAACTTTTCGTGTAGGTTCGTGTACTATATTTGTTTGCTCATTTAACTTTCTTCAATCTATGCAACTGCACTTTAAAGACTCCCTAGATGTGCTATGCAACTGCACTTTAAAGACTCCCTAGATGAGAAACATTTAAGTATCTAGTGTGCCTTGATCTGCCCACTTTTCTTCAAAGTTCCTCTTTTACACCGCTTGGTATATATAATTGTAATACACTTCTATGTTTTTCTTGTTTTCACGTGTGCGATGCATTTAGTATTTCGACTTTCTCAAGTTACATAGTTTTCTCGCTTGTTTACACTCGCCAGAAAATAAATGAAATTATTTTTTTCGTCTAATATTATTGTAATCTTAAGATAAAATAAAAACCAAAAAGATGTGGACCCTGATAGTTTAATACTAATAATCTCATGATTGTTTTTTTCATATTTTTTATTAAGCACTTTGAATCAACTTGCATCGCCTACGTTGCAAAACAACAGCGAGATTTTATTTTATTTTATTTTTTGTAAATTTTCCTTTTCCAGAATCTACGATAGCCTGCACCAATGTTAAAATTGAAATATTTATATTCATACTTTTTAAAGAACTAAGCTGTACAAGTAACGCTTTACATTCTTATGTACAAATTTCGTCCAAATAAAGAATAGACAGTTCATTTACATAATCTCATGCAAGAATAGTCACCTTGTTCAAGATCCCCACAGTCCACCACATATTTACTTCCCAGTCTATTAGATATCTGTCAAAATCCTCAGACCATTTCATCAACAAAATATACAAGTCAAAATGTATTTCCCCGTCATCAGAGTTCAAAACTGCTCTGCAGCACGTGACCACACACACAACACCAGTAGTCTGCCTCTACAAGAGATGGAGCTGTAAGAATTGCTGTACATTAATCACTCATATTTACTTTTTGATAGAACCAGGGATTTGCTTAAGAGAAGGCTGTGACTTGAGAAAGTTAGTCTGGTGGGAATGCAAGTTCAAAATATATTGCTGTATGCGCTTCTTATTGGCAGGAGTTAGTGAAAATGGAGGGTTTAGTGGTAGCGACGTTGCTTCTCCTGCAATAAAAGAAAGCAGAAGCATTGCTTTGGAGTATGCTGCTGCTGCACTACCCTTGTTCTCCATATACTCATCCACCTGGAATACAGGTAAAGCTTTTCTTAGGCAAAGATATATTGAACGTGCCCACAAGTTAGAAACACGGCAACTTAAAAGCACACACTTACAGCACCACTAGTCCCAACTGACAGCGCTTTTTGGAAGATAATTTCCATTGCATCTGGCATCTCGGCAGTACCTGCATATATTATAACACAGTTGAGCAAATTACATACCCAGCAGTTTAAATGGAGAACCAGAAATCATTACAACACAAATTCTAAGACAGCCTAACCATCCAAAGCTTGGATATGATGAGATAGTTTCTCAGCACGATTGAAGGCGACGATAAACGCTTGTTCTGCCCACGTTGAAACTGATGATGGCCTGCTAAAATCTACGTGTTCTTCAGTTTTTGGCAATAAACCTTCACCTCCCTCAACAAGTTTGGATTCATTGGCTGAACTGCATCCAGGTAATTCACTCTCTGCATTGGATGCCAGCCATTTGGTGCAAATTTCAAGAGCTTTCTTCCAGATCGCCAAAATGATCAGTTCAATTGAAAAGGACTCAAGAAATAGACCCGCGTCATACTGAAAGCAAAAGAAATCACAAATTCAATATATGAAGTCAAAAGGGACAAAGTTGACACCATGCTCAGATAACCAACTTAATTTACAGGGACAATAAAAGTGAAAGTTTACTTGGTTTAAAAAGGACAACGAAAGGTTGACGGAATCACTTCATAATAATTTTGGACTTGTGCGCATGAAAACATGAGTATGGGAGCTTATTTTAAATCATTTCTATAACAATTTTGTTAGGATAAACAAAAAGTAGTAGATCTATTCTACACACAATAGCTATCAATAGGCAAGGTGGGAGGTACTCTAGATGGCAAATTACACATTCTTCAAGTTATGAATGCATCTTCATTACAAATGAGAAATAAAATTTTCTTCAGGATTATAGACAGAGAGAGATTCCAAATGTGGATTCTTTACAACAAGCATACCTTTTCTTGTGATAGTTCTGAAAGAACCTGAACATACTGAAGTAACAAGTGAAGCCTGGTAGAAGGATGCAATATGGATAGTCCTTGCACTTCCCTTAATATAGTTGACGCACAAGATGTTGGTAACAAAACTGACCCATGGTTATGTGAACTCTCTATAACACCAACAGAACTGGCAACTGGTTCCTTTGTTTGCATATCAGTTATATCCTGCTCATTCTGCTTTGGAGCACAGGTGGAGGCTCTGGTTGTAGAACGAATTTGCAGTGATGTTTCAAGATGATAAGAGAGAGTTTCGATTAACGTAGAATTGGCAGTGACTAGAACATAATCTTTCTCGATGTACTCCATTGAATCAGAAACTGAAGAGATAAACAAAAGAAATAATTTCAAACAAAGCACAAGCATGAATAAAAACATTCTAACAGAATAACAAACCTCGAAGCTGATTTGATGAATCTGGCTCTCTATCAACAGAATTCCTTGGCCCATCACAAGCAGTATTTGGTACAAGTCCATGAACACTCCTAATTTCAGATGTACTTTCACAATCTTTTCTTTGCAACAGTACGTTACCATGAATTGAAGAATCTTCTGAATTTGGAACTCTGCTAGATAAGTTCATTGTGTTCCTGGAGGACAAGTTTGACCTCTTATCAGAGGCAGAAGACTCAGCCTGTTCAGCTGTTGAGTTCATTAGTGGAAGTACAGAAGAATCCTCAACATCCAGCACTGACCTATAGAATATGATAAATTAAATTACTCTAAACAGCTGGTTATTCTAGGTAATTAAAGAACCAACACAAATAAACATAATGGACTCCCAACCAATAAAAAACCGAAATACGTCTAAAGCACAATGCATAATAAAAAAATATGAAGGTAATACTACCTAGGCTCTGTGAGGAACTTGTGAGTAAAGAACTCCTTGAATTTTAGTCTCTCAGCTGTAAAATGAAGTTTTGATTCACTAGGAAGTTTTTATGATGAGTTAGATAAGTAACATCTTGAGTCATATAATACTAGTAGACAACTGTACCAGGGTTTTGACGTAAAAGGCATCTGCAAAGATCAACACATTCTGGATGCAATTCTTCCACTGCACCATGGGGAAACCGCAGCTCAGTGGATGCCAATATGTTCTGAAAAAGCTGCAGACAAGAAGGAATCAGGAAAGCCACAAACTAGCACATGTATGACGAACCTTCATTTTCACTTGTTCATTTTATAGTGCCGCAGTTCATAGGCTGAAAATGGCAAATCAAGTCTTAAGTTATTTTATAAACAAGTTAATTTATTAAGTTTTTCAGAAACCTGAAATTGACTATTGCCATCAAATGGAGGTCGCCCAGTCACAAGCTGAAATAAAATTGCCCCAACACTCCATAAGTCAGCCTGTGCATAACAAAATATGAAATCAAAGGTGATACAAGAATTGCAAGGATATCTATAAGTAAAGTCAAAATGATGCCCATTCTACATTGCATTACCTTTGCATCATACTTTTGGTTCTGAATAATCTCGGGAGCCATATACAATGGTGAACCGCATAGCGTGTCAGCCAAACCTTGAGGCATCAGGGATCTGGACAAAGGTACATCAAAACATAACCAATCTTAAACAAATATTATACCTATTCAACACTATAAATGAAAGTCACAAAGCTTTCAAACTCTTTCTGCCCGCATAAAGTTTATTCAGAAACAATTCTAGAGAACTGGACTTATCTATAGATGGTGACTCTAACAGGAAAGCAGCCTTCTAAAGTAACCACTCAACAGCATAATCTATCATAGAGTTCTTAAAAACGTTGTTACAGATCTACATCACTTTGTACTACCAATTACAAAAAGTTCAATCATCCTATAACCTGATTAAGTAGAAAGTTCAATAATGACAAGAGACCAATTACTCAACAAGATATACAGCACAATATTAACTTCATAGGTTCTTATACAATATAAATGAGAATGGCCTAACAGCAATAGTTAAATGATTCATCTTAAAATTCTTACCTTGCAAAACCAAAATCTCCTATCTTCAATTGTGGAGTCAATTCATTAGTCGACAAGAGTAAGTTCTGCAAGTTCGATCAGAAACGACAAGAGTAAGTTCTGAAAGTTTGATCAGAAGCTACTGGAACAAACGTCATCAATACTGAATTTATTATCATGATGTAATAATTGATCACAACACAAAATTCTATTCATTTAAAACCCTCCCACATGCAAATAAAAAAGCCACGACAATCCTACAGGTTCCAAAGGACAGGCTAATTAACAAGAACCATGTTCAATTTTTTACAAGAATATGCGACGTGTGCACAGGCACTGATGGTTATAAGTACTATAGACTTTTGGATTGCTCAGCACATCAACATGTAGCAAATCTAACTAAATCATAAAAGATTGGAGTATCAGCAGGTTAATACAACACCTGTGGCTTTAAATCTCTGTGAATGAGGTGCTTTTCTTGAAGTACCTGCAATCCTGCAGCTGCTCAAGCATTCCAATAGAGCTCATTAAGTCCTTTACGATTCATTAGCAACATGCAGCAAAAGAAGGAAAACGGCAAAGAAACGGTAAAAGACAGGGGAAACAAAAGAAAAAGAGGAAGTGAACCGTGGATGTTAAGAGTTAAAAATCCCACTAATTGTGTCTACAAAGCCCGTTTATTTGTACAGTTAAGAACGCAAACTAGTCGCCTTACAATTAAAAGTTCCAACTTTTATTAACTTCAGCAAACCAAAATTTTGTCTTTTAAGGTCAGGGTCATTATTCAAGTATCTAGACATAAAAAGGACAAATTTAAGTCTAATTTGATGAGCAAATATAATTACCTAATTGCCTCATAAAGTGCCTTGCAACAGCTTCAGACACTCTCCCGTGGCGATGTATATAAGCTGCAAGGTCACCACCTTCACAGTACTCCAAAACAAGGTAAATTCTGTCCTCAGTCTGCAAATCCCAACACCAACATAAAATATTAAATATAACTGTTGAGCTAAAATCAAATCAAATTCCTGAACGTTAAAAAAAAAATTACTCAAATTACTTCGATGGCCTCGAAAAGGCGAATAATGTTTGGGTGATTGATGGTGCTGAGAATGGAAATCTCTTTGAGCAAATTCTCACTGACTTTTGGGCTCAGCTGCTTCTTGTCAATCTCCTTGACAGCAACTTCAATACCCAATTGGCGATGCCTGGACCGTCGTACAACGGCGAAGGATCCGGACCCGATTCTCGGACCCAGTATGTAGTCCCCGATCAGACGGGGTTGGTTTGAATCCCCACGATCCATCAAGGAACCAACCGAGTTGACCACCACGAAAAGACACAGAATTTCCCACTTTGGGTATTTTGTTCTAATGGGTGATGAATATGAAAAAGGTTGGTGACGGTGGTGGTGGTGGTGGCGGCTTAGTTTTCAAAAGTTTGATCGTGTGTGGAATTAATGGAAGCATTATTTTGTGTACTGGAAGAAGACCTTTGTTTTCTTTTTGTGTATAAACGACGCCGATTTTGAGTATCTTTTGCAGAGGGAAGGAGAGAGGGAGAGTCCCAAAGTGACACTTTTCAGCTTTTGGAATTTTGGAGGCACAGGGATGCTGAGTGGATGGCTTATATCTAATCCGTATACGCCTCCTATGTCTCTACCAAAAAACTGTTTCTCTTTAATTTCTTTCGGCAAATTTTATTTATATATTTTTTCCTTTCTATATATTTTCATGGAAATCTTCTCTTTCTTTCATCCATTGCTTCCTATTTATATGTAATGGTTTTGGTCCCTAATGAACATAGACTCTGCTGGCTTTTGCTGACCCATGTTATGTTTAATTGACTTATAATTAAATTTAAATAATTTGATTAATTATATGCACTCATAGATAGGAATAGCATGGTTTTAAATTTGTAACATCGTTGTTTTTCATACACAGTGTGGGACCATACATGGGTTTGTAAAATGCTAGCACCTTCACAGAAATTACAAGCTATCCTCGTTTTTCCTTCAGATTGTGCATAATCTGTTTCATATTAATTATATAATTAATGAAGTCAAACATCAAATTTAAATATGTCCTTAATTAAAAGATATCATTATCCATCTGTTGCTCATCCATCTCTCTCATGGAAAATATTCATTAGAAAATTGAAAAGAAACACAAGGAAGATAGTACTGAAGATGCTATTCTGAATATGGATAGAACCTCTCAAGTGTCATCCTCATCGTTTGCTAATAAACTAACAGCTTCTCAAATAATTAGTGTATAGTTCTCAGATTTTAATCATATCAGCTACTAATAAAAGCTATGTTGACCAAGCTCCTTGGTCTCGAGCATGAAAGGGAGGGGCCTGCGCCTAATCAAAACTAATGCATTGGATTTATAGGCACGATGAAGATCAAGATTTACAAACCCAAAACCATGATTTCAATGAGTCTTAGAATTCAAAGGTCATCTTTTTATGTACAAATTTTGGTTTGTTACCTTTGGCCATCATTTGATCCCAGTAGCCCTGTAATTTGAGAATCAGAGGACATGGGAACATGAATGTTATCACTCCAACCTCAAGCCACCATTTTTTGAGGTGGTAAGCCTGTAAGATTGAGCCACGTTACCCCTGAGCCCTAGTTAAGCATCCATACACAAAGGTCCCTTTCACAACATTTCCGAGAAGAGTAAACCCAAAAGATTGTTTTTTCATTTCCACATTGGGACTGAAGCAATAAGCCTAACTTTTTCCTTGCTAAGCCAAGTAAACCCAGCTCTATTTTAGCACAGATGTCACCCAAGTTTTACCTCAAAAGCGAGTAGCCACACCCACCACGCGTGGCATTGGAGTTTGAGGAACAGCTTACATGCATAGTATATTATGAGAGATGTTAAAATTAAGAAAAAATATTCACACAGATCTGACATTCCGTAATTCTCAAACTACATACTTAATTCTACGTGAATACGTTGATAAAACCAAATCTCGAAGCCCATGCAAATTGCCAAACTTTTTTATATTGCCAAGACCCGCTCAACTCAATAGAAACGCTCACACATCGGCCACGCTCACAAAGTGCACACCATCCTATATATTACGTGGTACGAACTGTAGCCCGTTCCACAGACCAATAATCGCCTCCCCTTTCCCCAACTCCTATGCCTTGATCCTCAATAACACCCATTACCTCCTGATCTTGCCATGTCATTTTCTGGGTCTACCTGATTGTGGGATCTCCCTCTGACGGCTAAATGTATGTTGAAGTTGTGTGTGAGGTTCAATACCGTATTCCCTCTCTTGTTATTCAACTGCCACCAGCTTATAAGGGCATTGACAGCAAAAGGGCCATCTTCATGTTCATTTTCTAATCAGTTCCTGCTTTTACTTCTCTTCTTCCCTCAGTAAATTCACTGGCAATGTGGTCTCTGCTTCTGACTTGCTTTATTCTTCTTAGACTTTTTAGTTACTTGCCCACTTCTCATTCTTTCCATGTACAACAACTGCTAGTACAGCCTGTTCATCAGCTGCCGAATCAGAGCAATGAAAAATGTGGGCAGCTCAAAATCCCATTTCCATTTCACCTCAGCTCACGTTGTGGGTCGGTTCCTAATGCCTTTCATCTCTCTTGTGAGAATTCCACTACCCTTTTCCTCAAAGTTGGTTCTGAAAGCTACCGAGTGCTTGAATTCTTCACAGATGGTATACTAGTGGACTTTCCTGGTTCCTCTTTCTGTCGTCAGTACAACGATTTGAATTACTTTGACTTTACAAAAACTGAATATTTTGGGGTCTCCACTGACAATATTATTGGATTGTACGACTGCGAGGATTCATCTTTGTGTAAAACAGAATGTGAAACCATGGATTTGCCTGGTTGTGATGGCAAGGGTAGTAGCTCCCCTGCTTGTTGCTATCCCTTGTCTGATCACAGTGTTTGGCATATTGGAGATAAAGTTTCAGTCTTTTCCAAGTTTGGCTGCAGGGGTTTCTCCAGTTGGGTTGTTGTGCCTAGTACTAATTCAGGAAAGCGTGGGGTTAAACTGGAATGGGCAATTCCCAGGAACTCATCCAAGGCCGTTTGTGCTAGCAATGCAGATGTTGCCAACGCCACAGCAGTTGAAGCAGGGGTCAGGTGTTCTTGTCCTGATGGCTTTGTGGGCAATGGATTTGCAAATGGAACTGGATGCATAAAATGTGAGTTTTCTTTCAGATCATCTTGGTCTCGTTTTCAATATTTGGCATGATTGTGATTGCTTTGTCATAAATTTCTTCAACCTGTCTGGTGAGGGGTATGAATGTCGATTTCTGACTCTTCACACTCAAAAGTTCACAATACAAATTGTGTCCTTCAATGTGATTGCAGAGTGATATATAATGGGGACGCATTTCATAATAATTTGATTATTTGGCGTGGGGGACACCTAAAGCTTGTGGAGTTGCATGCCTTGGAAGCATTGAATTCTATGTTTTCACATATTTTGTGTTCTAAAATGCTGTAAGTTTCTTTGACAGCCTGCATCAGGGACAGAAGGGAAGCATACGACAAGGACTACTACAACAAACGGCACAGTGAAAAGAAACTTGTGATTGTAGCTGGTGAGTGACATCAAAAGGAAATACCATATCCACGTGATATCTAATATGCATACTGGTTCCAGTATTAACTACTCACGATCGTCGCAAGAAAGCGATTTGTGTATAGAGCCTAATTATATTAACCACTTACTATGAAAGTACTAAACTTTTTCGAATTAGGCTTTGAAAATCCTATTAATTGGACACTTGATCTCCATCAAATTCTTTCTTGTTTTCAAACATAAGATTGTGACTTCCTTAACCCGCAGGAGTTCTTGCTTCAGTTTTCATCATTGCATCCTTCTTTGCAATTTTTTGGCTGCTGAAAAGACCAGTGAAACCTGGCACATCCGACCCTCACCACGACCATTTCCGCAGCCCCATGTCTTTGAAAAATGCTTGTAGGACTCGACTATTCACTTACCATGAGCTCGAGGAAGCCACAAAAGGATTTGAAGAGGCTCGGAAAATTTTTGACGGAAACAACGGCACAATCTACGCAGGGGTTCTTGGAGATGGATCACACATTGCTGTGCACAGGATAAAATGTGAAACTGAAAGAGACCTAATTGAAGTCCTGTCCCAAATTGAGGTTCTATCTGCTGTTTTCCACCGGAATATGGCCCATCTTATCGGATGCTGCATTGAATTGGCCTACATGCCACTAGTAGTCTATGAGTACCATGCAAATGGTACCCTTGAGGAACATTTACATCAAACAAGAGAACAAAAAACAGGTCTTGACTGGTACAAGAGGTTGAATATTGCCGCTGAAACAGCAAGTGTTCTAGCATTCCTGCACTATGAGATCTCACCTCCCATATTCCATCATGATCTCAAATCCGGTTGCATTTTCTTAGATGAGAACTTTTCAGCTAAAATTGCAGGATTTGGGTTACTAAGCTCAAGCCAATTAGTACATTCACACAACATCCACGAAGGATGGCGTTTTCAGAAGAACGATGTTTATGACATGGGAATGGTGCTTATTGAGATAATTGCAGGCTCAAACAGCTTGAGCCTGGACATGCCAACAGCAGCTTTACAAAAGATAAGAAATGGGAAGCTGGAAGAGATAGTAGATCCGCTGCTTTACTATCACGAGCAACCATCGTACCGGCGGGAGCAAATTGAAGTAGTTGCAGACCTTGCCACAAGATGTTTGCTGTTTGGTGGAGATGGAAAACTTGGTATAATTGATGTTGCCAGAGAACTGGGACACATTACTAAAGGGAGCATTAATGGTGGTAGTAAGAGAGGCCCTGTTCTTGAGGAAACATTTTCCAACTCCAGCCTCCTCCAGATGATTTCAATGTCCCCTGACTCTATATATGTGCCTTGACCATAACCACTATACTATTCATGTGAATTGTGCACACAGAGAAGCACACTAATTGGGACTCCTCAGTCCTGAGGATTTAGAATGTGTTGATGGTGCTTCTATAAAATATCATTATGTATATTATTGAAGAAAGAATCGGCAACTTTATTTTTCTCTTCCTTTTTCTAAAAGAATGATTTTCCTACTTTAGGTTTCAGTTTTGATGGCTAATAATTTATTGCAATTGTTGGCACTCTTTTCCTTGGTAATATATAATATTGAGACCGGTATAGAGGTTAAGTGCAAGGAATGTAATATGCTTGGTATGATGTGCGAGAACGTCCTTGGGAGCAAAATCTTTTTCTGGCTAGAGACCAGAGTGTTGTGCTTCTGTTTACTACACAAAATAGTAAGGTTTCCAAATAAAGTACCCCCTTCAAGCAATCTAATTACTAGTCACATTAACATAATCAATGGTCCAATTTAAGCCGCTCGTGTGTACTAGTCACCCAGTTTTTTTTTCTTTACTGGTATATATATATATATATATATATATGTGTGTGTGTGTGTGTGTGTGTGTGAAATTAATGTAACTGAATATCTTAGAAATATTTGAGCCATCAAAGGCATTGATCAAGAAATTTTGTAGCATCCTACAATAAAGAGAGAACATGTGCGCCACTAAGCGACATGCAGAGAACTAACTAGAAAATTTCGGTGAAGATTCTTTTAGAAAATTAAAAAAAGAGGGAAAAAAAAAAAAAAAGGAAAGAAATTTTGGTAAAGTTTCTTTAAAGAAGAAAAGCAGATTTTTGGTAAAGATTCTTATCAAAGAAAAAAATGGTAATAAAAGCACCGCAGAAAATAATATTTTGTTAAAGGATTCTTAAAAATACAAAAACAGATCTTATAAAATATATAGTTTTATTACACGGTGTTTTTCATTTTCATTGTGCAAGATGATACAATTAATTTGCAAATTGATCCTCACATAATAATTACAAGGACCAAATAATAAAGTAAGAAAATAACGAACTTTAAAGGTTCGGCAAGATAGGTGGGTCTGGCAGCTACCTTCTCTCCAAAGAAGACACGAGGCAGTTTTGAGTTTTGACCCACCCCACTATATAAGACCAGCTTCAGCCCATTCTTTATATTCTTTTTCCTTATATTGCTTTGCATTCCCCAG
This sequence comes from Rhamnella rubrinervis, assembly GCA_007844105.2. Taxonomy (NCBI): domain Eukaryota; kingdom Viridiplantae; phylum Streptophyta; class Magnoliopsida; order Rosales; family Rhamnaceae; genus Rhamnella; species Rhamnella rubrinervis. Next base: position 15,309,850 of record CM017584.2, read on the forward strand.
CAACCTTAAGGTACGCATTTCATTGCTTTCTCTGATTCTTTTTTACATATGAATACCATAAAAATCATAACTTTTTTATTCCCTTTTTTTTTTTTTGGTAGAACATAACTTTTTTATTCTTGCTGACCTTTTAGATCCTCTTTTTTTATATTTCTATATGTCAAATATTGTACAGCATGATCAAAGTCCTTTCTGGGTTCTGTGCTTTTACTTACTAAATTACCTGCTGCAAATCAACACATTCTTTCTCGATGTAAAATGTACACACAACACACTTTTTTTCGATGTAAAATGTACACACAACACACTCTTTCTCGAAGTCAACACGTAATAAATGTTGCATTAGGGATTTGTTTTGTTAAGGTATGATAACCACATTGAAGATCGATGGCTGTATGTTTTTGGCCTGAAATGTTTGAATATTGACGGATCCTGATATGAAAAGTCTAAATTGGGTTTGTTCCGAACACCATATACTGTTTTGCTAATAGAAGACCAGGGCTTCTATGTATTCTTCTTCTATATATATACATGAGTCTGATGAGACCATAAAACATGGTTTCTTCGAGTTGTCTATCGTAATTTGTTTGGTAATCTACAAGTTTCTTACCATATATTCAGGAAAAAGATTTGTTTTTATATGCTTGGCATGTTTGCAAATATCTCAATATGACATAAAATTTTTGTGTCTATAGTTAGAGATGAGTGACGAAGGAAAAGAAGATCAGCAGCGTTCAGTTCCTCGTTTGAATGAGAGGATTCTTTCCTCTTTGTCAAGGAGATCGGTTGCGGCACATCCTTGGCATGATCTTGAGATTGGTATTTATTATCTTATCATATTCAATGTCCTTGCTATATATATGTTTTACTTTTTCTTTTGCATATTTTGGAAAAGAAACTGATCATGATGCAAAATAATCTATGCAGGACCTACGGCACCACATATTTTCAACTGTGTATGTTTTCAATCCAATTTTAATAATGACAGTATAAAATATTAACAGTCAGAGATTCTAACAAATGCTAAACATCATCCTTACTATTAGGACCCACCCAAGTAAACTAAATATGGTTCTTGTGCCAACTGCCAAGTAGTAAATTATGAAGAAGATGGGGTATCTCCTTGATGGATTTGTTTATTGAATGGTACAGGTGGTTGAGATAACTAAAGGAAGCAAGGTGAAGTATGAACTCGACAAGAAAACAGGACTAATAAAGGTATGGAAAAATTCATGTCTTTCTTTGAAAAGGAAGCTTGTAGACTTGTAGTCCTAGTTCTTGATTGACATCCTTTCTCGTTTGAGCCATATATTGAAGCAAAAACATTTGTTTAATCTTGCTATCCACTCTAGTACACATCAAGTCCAATGGAAGAGAAGGACCTTTAAGTTGTACTTATAGATTATAGAGATCGATTAAGATTTGTTCTTACTGTATGAATAAATTGTCAGGTTGATCGAATTCTGTATTCGTCAGTAGTCTATCCTCATAATTATGGTTTCATCCCCCGAACATTGTGTGAAGACAATGATCCATTGGATGTTTTGATTCTCATGCAGGTGAGTTGCTATAATTTCATACATATATTCAATGATAAGGGTAAAAGCTTACCTTCTTGTTGTCCTGATGACAGATTACCAACATATATTCTTCCAAAATAGTTCGCCAACTGATGTTTCTGTATGCCATTGTGCATCACACAACCAATTAATTTTTGTAGAGAAGTTTTAATCTGCAGCTTAAGGCTTTCTACTAATATGAATATGAATACTTACTGGAATTGATGGTTTCAATAGGAACCAGTCCTTCCTGGTTGTTTTCTGCGAGCCAAGGCCATAGGACTAATGCCCATGATTGATCAGGTACTCTTTTGTAGCTCAGTAATATTGAATCATAATGCTTCCCATTTCTGACCATCAACTTTTGCAATTATGGTGTTTCAGGGAGAGAAAGATGATAAGATTATTGCTGTGTGTGCTGATGATCCGGAGTATAAGCACTTTTCTGACATTAGAGAGCTTGCTCCTCATCGCCTTTCAGAAATCCGTCGCTTCTTTGAAGACTGTATCCTTTTTTGTAACAATAGATTCATGATGTTGAAAACTCAGTGCACAATTTCGGATTCATGGACATATTAATTTCAAGTCTATTTACAATATAAATATATATATGTGAAAGAGGAACTATGGTTTCTTTAACATTGCACAGACAAGAAGAATGAGAACAAAGAAGTTGCAGTTAACGACTTTTTACCTAGTACCACTGCCACTGAAGCCATCCAGTACTCAATGTAAGTGCATTTTATTTTTAAGCAAAGCACAAACTTTTTCATGAGGCTCTATATTTCCTTACTTACGGAACACAACTTGAATTTTAGTAGTCCAAAAAGATCATAGTAGCTTCTTTTCTGATATGCTAACATTTATTGTTTTATTTTGGGGCAGGGATCTTTATGCTGAGTACATTCTGCACACTTTGAGGCGTTAGGCACCCAAAGAAGCAAGGCTACATGTTTATTATTTACAAATAAGTCGTTTAAACAACGAGAGGTGGAAGATGTCATGTGAAATTTCAATTTTTTGTTTTTTTGTTTATTCTTTGGTTTTTTTTTTCTTCCAATTTGGATAATTGAGAATCCTTGTTTGTTTGGTTTATCAATCAAGAAAGTATAAATGACTCATTGGATGTTTGTTTATTATATATGCTTCGAGTTTTGCTTTGATCAATCCTGAGAGTGGAACTGGAACCTTACCAAGTATGAACCCTAGAGTTCATCAGATTCTCACCAGCCATTTATTTAGCTCTCTATATTTACTAGGTGGGTTACAGATGATTCGGTATAATTAAGAGATGATTCTTGGTTAAAGCCGTGCTGTGAAACTCAGTAGGAATAATTTTCTGCCCGAGTTCTTTTTTTTCTTTGAACATTTTACTTAAGTAATTTTTATTGTTTTTATATTTAGTTTCTGTTACAGTAATTACATGAAAAGCAAACGGTCACCGATAAACGGAAATCCTAAAAATGGTGGCCCTAAGATATAAATATACAGTGTTTGTCGAGGGTCTTTATACTAGAGGCAGAGATTGTAGAAACTTCCATGGAAGAAAAATAGAAATATAAAACAAATTGGTTATTAAATTATCAATGGCAATGGTACACTGCCAATTAGAATTAGAATTAGAATTATGAAGATGGTGACGTGTACAACTTATTTAAAAGTTCCAAGAGAAGAACTGCCGCCGAGTCCTTGGCCTTCTTGACACTCGGCATGGGCTCTCCCACACATTCATCTGTCCATCCCTTGTCTGCTGTATTCACTCGTACTGCAAACGTGAATCTCTTTGCATGTGCTGGCCCACCCTCATTCACGCACCTACCAAAAGTCCCATAAATAATTACAGCTTTTTTGTTTCTTCTTCATATTCAATGTTTATGCATAACAATGCTTAAAACATACTGGATATGTTAGATAAACAGTAGTCTCTTACCGATAGGATGGCATGGGCCAATTTCGACGCAAGCATATATCGTTCAAGGTTTGCCGAGTATATGTTTGGCTTCCATTCTTTTTCTTCTTTCCATCGTCATCATCTTCATCCTCCTCCTTCCGCTTTGCTTCTACGGTTTCCTTCTCTTTCAAAGCAGCAAGTGCGTTCCTGGCTGCTAACTTTTGTGCCATCTTTTTCTGCGGATTCTGAGCAACTCCTACCTGGACACCATCTATGAAGACTTCTACAGTAGCTAGATTGCCACTTCGAGTAGCTTTGTATTCCAACCCTTCAGCCTGTTGCTGACATCTTTCTTGTAGCTCACGAACTGGATGCATTGGGAGTGTCTCTGGAGTAACCATCGGGTGCAATAGTGGTTGAAACACCTAAGAAGATTAGAAAGATTTCAATACCAAACATTATCAACATCGGTTCTCATTTCATACCCCACAAAAGGAACATGGAAACACAAAAGAACAAGTTACTTAGAGAAACTAACCTTCCAAACAACAGCAGTATCATGTCCACTGTCAAGAAAAATGGCCCCAGCAATTGATTCAACAATGTCGCCAAGCACTTTTGGAGCTTTGCAATCTCCCAAGCCAAAAGAGTTGAACCCTGGCTTTGACAATTCTTCTTGAACTTCCTTCACAAAGTCCCGAATCTGTAAAGAGAGAACTCCAAAAACTAGGTCAATTACAGATTTAACTGTCAGCTTCCCATTGAAGAATAAGAAAATTAACTGGCGAGGTTAAAAGAGTTAACCTGTTTTTCAAGGGCATTTGAGCCATGGCGAAGGTGCACATGGAGATTATGTTTAACAGCTACACGTGCAAAATTTTCATTGTTTACGGCAGCAGCTCGCAAGTCAGTCAACCGGCCTGGGGGTAGATTCGTGTATGTAAAGAACAAATGCCTCGTAATGAGATGATCCAAGACTGCATCACCAACAAACTCCAAGCGTTGATAGCAGGATACTCCAGAAGATGGTCTGGAAGCATGAGTAATGGCTTCCACCAACAGGCCCTTCTCTTTAAATTGCATGGTTAAAGCACCTTCTAAGGCATCAAAGTTGACACTTCTAAGTATGCTCTCTGGAACAAAGGATGGTTTTATTAAGCATCCTATCTCATCGGGATCAAACTCTATCTCAATTCCAGTCCATTTCATTAGGTGTTTAGCAGCATGCTTCCCACCCTCTACATAATAAACCCCTATAAGTGCTTCCACTACATCTGCAAGTGTTTTGCTAGATAGAACTCTATAAGAACTAGAATCACTCTCAAGCTCACCATCCTCCATTTCATCATCCTCGTAATAATCACTAGTATGATCTGTTTGATGTACAGTTTCAGCAAGTGACTTCTCCTGATCAAATAAGGATGATTCTCCATCTTTGATATCCTCATCAAAGACGGGCAATACCCCAGGAGCAGCCCATCGGGAAGGAGCAAAGCGATCTGCTTGGATATATGATTGAAGTCCTTTACTCAAAGCGTAATGATATAAAACCATGTTGCTCACCATTTGCTGTCTCATCCTAGTAAGCTGACCTTCATGTTTTTGGGGGTATTTAAGAAAAAGAAATCGACTAACAACCCATTTCAGGTAAGCATCACCGAGAAGCTCTGCTCTTTCATAGCAAAATGTCTCCTGGCATGAAGCAGCTGTCAAGGCTTCCAAAATCTGCATTTAGAAGGCATCCATCTTTTAATGAATAGTTGTTAATTACTTCAAATCAACAACACGAGATGATAAAATACCTTTGAAGCAGGGACAGGATAGTTGATTATATCCTTAAGCTGCACCGCAAGAAGCATGCTTTCAACCCTCCTCATTATCGAGGGTAACCGCTGGGCTCCACGTACAAGTGATCCAGGCAGTGGGTGCACTAAGCACAACTCAGGAGGAAGATATACATAGTATGTTTTATCAAGACTCTCCTCAGATTCACCTAAACAACAATACAGATCCATTTGCTCAAAAGTTACAAGAACAAGAAGTAGGCAGATTAAACAGCAGTAATAGAAAACATTACCTTCTGCATGTTCAAATCGAGGAGACAGAAGATTCTTACAATATGAGACCCCACGTCCTCTTATAAGAGGTTGTTGCTTATAGACTAACTCAACTCCATACCTATATGAAAAAAACCAACAGTCAGATGCACCCATTTTCTTTGCAATGGAAAGAAAAGGCTTATAAAAATCTGCAAGGATACATGCTATTGTCACTGGAAAATCGGTGGAATTGCATTTGATGAAGCCCACACATTTTTCATCTGACAATAGTGATCACTTCCTTCACAGATTGCAATTAGCTTTCCTTGGTACATTTTGGCCATACAGCCTCCTAACTAGAATCAAGAACTTTCTAGGCTTGGAACGAATGGGGTATAAAATTTCTTAAGCCACAATCTTAAAAACAAGCCAAAGGAACTAAAAAGCAAATAATTTTAGAAGGATATGTATATATACTTTTGTTTGTAGTAATCAGCATATGAGCTGTACTCCAGAGGGCCAAGATAGCCTTCTTTCCTTGGGAAAGAGTTCTCTGCGGTCATATCATAGCGAATTGAATCTACATAAAACCTTTTCCCTGAGTGAGCAGCTGTTACAATTCTCCCTACCAAATCTTCTGCACTGGTACAATTATCAGCCATCATTAGTTTGCCTTTGGGTAAATCTACATGCTTTTGCATTTCAGGGGCACCCCGATTAGGAACCAATCCAGAAGCCTTCACAACATCATATTGTGCCACAGCTCCTCTGATCCCATAGGTGGGATGGGATTTCTGCCCAAAAGCCATACCATGACGCAATTTCCCAAACCCATACTCCCTTCTATCTCCACCTAACGTTCGTTCATTGGTGCCCAGGTAAACATCTGGTCGAGCTCTTTGAAGTGGATTGCACCATGCATCAGTTTTAACTATTTTGTCAACCAGATCCCAGTCAATTTCCTTAATAGGATCTACAGAATTATCGCCAACCATAGGGACAAACAAATATGCCTTTGCAGGATCCCAAGGAGTGGTGGAAGGTTCAACATCCACATCCAGTACAATGCTCATCAATCTTACATGAAAACTCTTAAGGGATGCCAACTGTGCATGAATATAAAGTATTACTCGAGCATCAGTATCAGAAAATCTAAGCAATAAAATGCTTATTTGAATTGATCAGATTCCTGTAGGGTAAAAAAAAACATTTAACCTGGTTTTGGGTAATATCTATTGACCCCCTGAAGATAAGAGATGACCTTGTAGTCATGGTTCGAGCGATAAATAGATCCATCGACATCGATAAGACCTATTAAAAGAAAAATATGATTAATGTGCAAAGCTAATATCCTAATATTACTATACCTAAGATGCAAGTGAAATAAAAATCTACCTCTGCATCCAGCTCATTGCCAAAAAGCACAGCAAAATCTGAAACCTGAGTCAAGAATGGATCTTTAGAAGAGCCCACATCTATGCATTTCACAGCATACATATATAGATGAAGCTGTTTGGAATCATTGCAAACATCTCTTCCAGATAGGATCCATTCACCCTGAAACACCAAGGGGAGGAAAAAAAAGGCACACAACTATTTTTAGTGCTCTTAGCAGTAGTCTATAATTGATTGTTAAAAATGTTCAATTAGATGTCATGATCTAGTCAAGGTTATCACTTCAAAATAATTGGGCTATGCAGCATTGGTTAAATTGTATATTAAGCTCAACCCAGCAACAGCAGGAAAGTTTCATGAGGTTTGCAAACAAAAAAAAAAAAAAACTACGGCAATAAAAGTATTGAACCCACCCCATTTACCTAGCATTTACCTAGAACCTACATGTAGACAGTCCATAGCATATGCCAATCAGGATGAACTAACCTGGAGAATATTAGCTACACCTTCAGGATAGAACTCTCTGTGCCTAGCAGTCCCAGGAAGTGGATCACCTTCATCATTCTGATCTACCTTTTCTCTTTCTTCCCCACTTCCCTTGTCTGGCAAGAGCATGTCAGTAAATGCTCCCATCTCATGGAGCTTCTTACAAGCAGCCAAACAAACAGCCTACAGTACAAAGTAGAAAATAAATCAAAATTCTCAAACTGTTTTGAGGTGAAGGTTGCATAATTGTGATAAACTGATAACATGCCTGTTGTGCAAGGCGCATTGAACTGCATACAGGACCTTCAAGTGTCTCAAATGGTGCATTACAAGGAAGTTGAAGCTTGCATGAATATTCAGTAGGACCTCCTGGCTTCTCATGCCTCACCATGACAAACTCCGGACGAAGTATTGAATACCTGAAAATTAGACCAAAAGCAACTGATCATCACCAAAAGAATCTTTAACATTGTAGCAAAATTATTAGTTGAAAGAAATACCTGTCACTAGGAAGCTGAGAGCAGTAGAAATGGATAAGTCCAACAGCAGAATTTAAGCTCACAACAGCACCTGTTGTCTCCACCTGATACATTGTACCTGGTATTGTATCCACAGAAATTAGCCTTGATGTATCCTTTAGATTGCTCAGGTCAGTTCTCTCGATTGCTTCTTTCCGTAAGGTCTCCTCACTATTCCTGGCATTCCTTAAGAACGCTTTATGTGACAGATTTCCCCTAGAAAGAAACAAAACTGCTTATGGTACTTTCACATCACATATCAGATGAAAAGTCATAAATGGTTTGAAGTTATTTATCTATGGTTATCTGACAAATCATAAGCACAAGATGGCCAAGATTAGTGACAACATTATAACCCATGCAACTAAGTACCTCTCAATCATCAAGATGTAATCCGACCCAGGCTTTCTAGCACGGCCCCTAGACTGAATGTAAGCCAGAACAGTTTTTGCAAGGTCAAAGCGAATAACAACATTGCACTGCCGAATATCAAGTCCTTCCTCAGCAACACTAGTGGCAACTAACAATGTGACCTACAAAAGAAGTGCAGAAATTTTACAATCAGGAACATCTGACAATCACAATATCGTCCTCTACACGATTAGGTTAGCAAGCAAGGGCAGATAAACATACACGGCCATCCTTGAATTTCGCAATTGTGTCCTGCATTTGGCAACTTCGCATTTCCTGACTATTGTTATGACCAATCAAACTAGCACACTTAACAAAACTCAGAGACGGAAGCTCAGCAAAGACCTGCATGCTTGGAAAACATGATAATAGTGAGGGACTCAAAAGGGGAACTGATCAATAAATACAAGGAGAAAATAATAAATTCTACAGGATAGAACCTTAGGAAGAACCAAAGCTGACACAACTCGCTCCACAAAGATGATTGCACGAAAATCTTCAGTGTGCTGATAGGTAAGAAGTATCTTAATTAGAGACTGCACTTTTGGGGTCACTTTTCCATCAGCTACAGCAGCTCCTATAATTACATCCACATGCTCCCCACCGGAGACAACTACACAAGACAAGTAGACCAGTTCACAAGAAAAGCCAGGGTACTTACAAATTTAATATTATATAGAACTGATAATAAACAAAGATCAAGCCAATGCATAGTGTTTGAAGCCACCAGGTAGCCTTAGGATAAGATTTACCTATTAGAAAGGCAAATTTTCTCCATGCTACTAAAAAATAATAAGACTAATCATAATACATAATAGCCAATGATAGAGAATTTCATTTCCACTTTTTACGATAAGTAGCAGTACATATGGAAGAAAACACTTTTTCACTAAATAATCCAGGCCATAATCAGATTTTCTTCAACACTAATTATATTCCACACTGTGACTATCCATTTTCCAAGTTGCAATGGCTGGTTATATCTATTTTTATTTTAATTTAAGGGCAAAACCACTTTCTGAAACTTCATGCTTGCCCTGTCATAACTAAATCACCTTTGTTTGTCAATACAAAATGAGCTAGCCTGCATTCAGGATCACTTAATTTTTAAGCAGTATCAATAGTCAAGAAACATACTCACCATGACTATCAGGAAGCTCTCCCTCCTCAATCTCTTCAGGGGCACTTCCCTCATGAGGGACCTCACTCCCTGGGTCTGCAACTTTTGTTTCCTTGTCTGAAACAGCTCCCTCTGATAAATGGCATTGCAAGAGAGATACAGCTTTGTTCAGGTAGGACTCTTGAAACTTGACATCAAGCTGGTAGTTTGCCCTCTCATCATTTTGTAAAGCTGTCAAGAAAGATAGTGCAACCTATCGAAAAAAATAGACTCAGCAATCATTCACATACATTTACATGGTTGGGCTATACATGAATGCTTGGGAACTATATTAGTAACAAAAAAGGGGTACCTTGTAAGCACACCACTGACCCAATTCGCCAAGCGCATAATTAACGGCTCTTAACTTTTGAATTAAATTAACTGCCCCATCGCTTTCTGTTCTCTCTGAAACACCATAAACTTGGTGCATCTCTTCCTTGGCCCCGGCATCTCTGGCTCCCATAAATTGCCATTTACTTCTTCTTGAGCTCAACTTTGCAGCCTCTTCTACTTCGAATTCCATTTGTTTTATCTGTTCATGAAGGGACCATAAGGTGGCTGCTTTGTCATACTCTACAACTCTTTCTGAGGGCATTGGGACATGTTTTTCCAGCTCTTTGCGATCTTTTACAGTACAAACTACAGAATCTAGTTTGCTTTCAAGATTACGAATCTTTATAGCACAATCTACTTGGCTGGAAACACCTGAATAGGACATGACCTTCAGTTGCAGCAACAAATTATAATTCTAATATTGTCAAGGAAAACAAAAATTGCAGAAGGGATGCTCCCTTCCATGGCAGTCAACAGCTTCCAAGGAAAATTAAAAAAACCAGCAAAAACAAAGAGCTAATTTACCAATGAAAATGAAAAATACCCTTCAAGTTAACGGGAGAAGCAGTCATTCCAAACACAGATGGCCTCTTCTCCTTTGGCGTTGTATGATAGAACTCAGACATCACTAAAGAATACGGATGTTTCTTCACAGCATGATGACACTCGTCTAGAATCAAGAGATTGACGGCTTCCATCTTTATTATACTGTGTCTCAGAATGTTCAGCAGAATTTGAGCTGTCATCACTAGAACCTGCAGTACATAATAACAAATGACTAATGGAGGAACAAGCAGGAACTGTCCCAAGTTACAAGACCAGTATTGAGAGTGGAGTCAAACAGAAAAATAACAATTGACCAAAAATATTTAATGAAATAAATATATTCAAATATACAGACACACACAACCTCTTCTGCTACATCATGATCAACTGATCAATGAAAATTTCACTTTTAAAATGTTTCAAGAAAAAGAATAAATTTTTTAAGTATAACAAGATATTTCCTATAACTGAAAGTCAAAAGCTTTGCAATTTAGGAGATGGTAAATAAATAACAGGAACACGTTGCAGATAATCACTAGAAAAGTCAGACCAAAGTGAAGTGGGAAATTGCAACAGAAGTAAATGTAAGAGAGTACTGAAATTGAAAAACTATAAATAGAAGGAAGTACTGAAAACATCAGAAAAATAGTAAAACATACTGGTTGATTGCATATTATCACAAACGAAAACCTTAAACGCTACCTGTTTTGTTTCGAACTCCCGCTGCCATCTTCGAGCATCCCAGAAATCTTGACCCATTTCACCACAATAATGGCCCACTTGGTAACCAGTTCTCTCACGAATAGCTTCTGCTTGCTGAAATTACAAAAGCATGATATTAATATTGATTCAATTTGCAGTAATGAAAACCATTACAGATTAAGTTGTTAAACAGAATACTGCCCTCCTCAACCATGTAAGCGGTACCTGGTAAACCAGCGGAACTTTAGGTACTAGAAATACAGCTAACAGTTTCTTGTTTTGCTTTTGCAAAGCATTGCAGAGGCTTTTGATGAGGAGGACAGCAATGAGTGTCTTCCCAGCCCCCGTCTCAAGGAAAGCTATAGTGTTTCTATTCTTTGCTTGTTCAAGGACGTCCAATTGATACTTCGGGCCTGTTCCTCGGGTATTTTTTCTTTAGGTTCTTCAGGTTTATCCTCTGCCTTTCCATTGCATTCCTGGTTTTTGTCATTGGCCATTTTCCCCTCTCTGTGCCGATCATTCTCATAGCTGCCAAAGCGAAAAACCATTTCATTGGACCCCGACTTATCCCTCTCCCAATAACCCTTTGGTTCTCTATCTCTCCAATCCCTGTCTCTTCCATCCCTCCTATTGTTACTGTAATTCTCTTTTCTCCTAATATAGTCCCTATCTCTTCTATCAATGTCATCCAAATCACGCGGCCTTTTCCTAATAGAACATCTTTCTCTATCCCTCTCCCTCTCCCTGGGGTGATATTGTCCTCTGCCCGAGCAATACTTGTCGTTCTTGCAGCTCCCAAATCGAGCTCTCTTGCTGCATCTTTCATCACCTCCAACGTCTTTATCCCTCGCAACTTCATTGGGGTGAAAGTTCTCGTACTTCTGAACTCCATTTTCAATACGCTCAGGAGGATGGTGCGGCTTCTGCTCCCCATTTCTATTCACGGTCTTGTTCCCACGACCAGCTTCACCTTTATACTCATAACTCCGACCACCATTTTGGAGATTGTTGAGATGAGTACCATTAAGTGGGGCAGTCGAGCTGTCAACCAGCACCACCGTCCTGGAAATCCCAGACACCCCATTTTGAAAGCATCCTTCCCCGTAGTTACAACTTCGCGTCCCATTGCCAAAGGCAGAAGTACCATCAGCATTGTCATTGAAGTCGGGAATCGAAGGAAGTCCAGCCCCGTTTTTTATACTGTCAAGAATGCGATCGAGTCCGCCAAAGAAATCATTAACAAGTCCATCCTCCTCCGGATTGCAATTTCCAGCATCTTGGTTTCCGTTAGAGTTGGGAGCTACAGCAGAGACATCGAAATCCACCAAGTCGCCGATGATGTCGCAGGATATGTCCTCGCAAGCGTCGAGCCAGTAAGAGGGCCTCACCTCCTCCGAACCCGAGGATCGAATAGGAATAGTATTCTCCGAAACCCTAGCTTCATCCTCCATGACAGATACTGGCACCGCTGTCCTTAATGCTATGCACTATTACTAATACCACCCTCAGAAATCTATATCTTTGTCGTATAATTATATTTATTTTCAAAAATTTCAAGGAAAAAAAATGAAAATTTTTCTATGGAGAATAAGTGAAAAACCAAAAAATCGATCAAAAAACATGAACCGAACAAGAAACAGCTGGAAGAAAACCTGCGGATAAATACCCAAATAAATTATATAAAATTGAAATTTTTTTAATGTATTTATGACTCTAATTATAACAAACAGGGAAAAAGATTGTTGGTAAGAACAAAAAAAAATTTCATTTTTATAATAAGAAATAAATTAAAAGGCTGCAAATGGGAGACACTGAGAGACAGCAGGAAAGTGCAGGTGCTGGAAGATGATAAACCGTACAAAGCACGCAACAACAACAAAAAAAAAACCCTAAGAAAATATATAAAAAATTGATGGCTCACAGCGTAAACATGGTGGTTATGGTGAATCAAAAAGGACTATAACAAGGCCGTGGATTAAATTTGTACCCAAAAGAAGAAAAACCCTGAGACTATCAATAATTTTTTTTTTAAATTTCTTTTCTTTTCCTTCCCAACTTGATAGGGTTTTCGAGTGTGTGCGAATCTGAGATAAGATTCCAAGGTTCTCTACTCACTACTCGTTGATGATGCTTTGTTTGATCCTCTCTCTCTCAGTCCCAGACCCACACACAGCAAAACCGCTTGCTTGCTTTGCTTTCTTCAGCTCAGCCCCAGAAGTCCACAATGGCGAAAAAGGCAAAGCCTTTGCCTTTGCCTTTTTTGTTTTCCCTTCCCTTTTTCCTTTCTCCAAAAGGAAACATTTTTTCTTTTATTACCCTTTTTATATATACATTTAATAATAATTATCAACAATATTAACTACAACGGCTAATCTGTGATCTCTGTCTGCAACTGCTGCTCGCGAAGCTGAAGCTTATAGTAACGGCGCAACTCCCATGAAACCTCCGCCTCCCAATTAAACATCGCCACGTGTGGGATTTGAGACTAGCCTATGGGTGAATCACCGTACCGTCTCTCTCCGTCCAGTCGCTGTCTACTTTTTCTGACAGGCAATAGCCAATGTCAGTCACTGCGAAGGTACCATGCAGACGTGGCGAGTTCGAGCTTATTAGGAGTCAGGTCCAACCCACTCGCACAGTGGGTCATCGGACACTGGTCGGTGGAACATGGAATTTCGAATCCACTGTGTGAAAACAAAAAAAAAAAAGTCAAACCTCATTGAGCTACAATAACCGTCCGATGATAAAACGAGAACACGAGGTGTCCCCAAAGGTAGATCGTAGATCAGGCGGAATATATGTTGTCGTATCAGATTTCTCTCTAGTTTGGTCGGATAGTGATTGGCCATTTATTACACATCTTTTTAATTTCACTCTTTCCTCCTTGCGACACTTTTTATGATTCTATTAAAAATAAGTTTTAAATTTTCAAATATGGTCCGAATAGAAGTAGAACCTGTAACTGATTTCTTGAAATTTTAAGTATATAAATTGAGTCAAATAACAATAATAGTAAAACCCAAATCGTATTTAAAACTAAAACATAATTACTCCTTATTTTCTGTTTATTTATTTTAATCTCTCTATTGAGTAACACTATCTATAAATAAATACTAAGGAAAACATAATCTAGGTTCCCCTTCTAAATATAAATACATAATACAATAACTTGGGCCTAATTTTTTTGGGTCAACTGACATGGGCTGAGTTTCATTTTAAAGTCGTAACCCAATGGGTCGACTCATCCAAAGATTAGTTTTCTGGACCGTCATCTGGCCCAATAATTTCACTGACAAAACCCACATTTTCTATTTAAGCTAAACCCGTCTCAAATTCAACAAAAGCTGAGTCGTACATGGACCACCAGTCTTTAATACGCGATAGTTACCAAAAAGTCTTCATGATGTGCTTCACCATAGTTGATTTCCACGGCCGGTCACACCCCAAGTTTCCTTTTATTTTTTTACCATTTTTTTTTTGTCTCTTTAATATACTGTTCAATCAGCATGAAAGAAGTTGAATATTTACATTTTTCACTATTCTTTTTTCTTTTTCTTCATCCTCAGCAGGTAATTAAGATGGGCAAAAAAAAAAAAAAAGTCCATATAGTTATTGGTGTGAAGTGGATAAAATAAACAGGGTTGTGGTCTTCTAGTTGAAAAGGAACTAGTAGAGTTGGACTTTGACGAAATTGCACATACATATGTATATATTTGATGTGGACAGAATCAAATAATCACATGTGATGTTAAATCAAAATTAGTGATCATCCGTGTATGAACGATAACTACACAGCCCCACTCCAAGCCCACTTTTCAAATGCATGTGCATCACGCCACCTCTTAAAAATATATATAATCATCACCATCTCTTAATTACATTACATATGTTCAATTATCAGGTGGTCGGCGGTCCATTCAGTGCCAAACCCTCTTCCATTTAGCTTATAGCTTTTGGCTTTCTGCAGTTAACAGTAACCACATAAAAAGGAAAATGTACGCTTTAAAACTAGTGCTGCGCCAAAGTGCATGGTAATTGGGATATTGGGCAGGTGTATTCCATACAGAGCTCTTTTTTTCTTTGTTTTTTTTTTTGAATCCGTACGGCTATAACTATAGGTTATATAGCATACACTTTTCCAGCAAAACACAAAGAAAAAGGAGGAAAAAAAATTAATTATACATGTACATATATGTGTAAATTGTTCTGGGATCCACATCCACAGTGTTTAGCATTCTACATGTATATTTTTTGGTTTGGACCACCACTATGTTGAATAATAGTTGTCCTCGATATATATATATATATATATATATATAAATTCATTATCATCAACTTAGCCATCAAAATAAGATACAAATTAGAAGTGTGGGCAGCTAGCTCTATAGGCTTCCTGGCTACACAGCAGCTTCATGTGTTTGCAATAAGGAGAATATTATTGATTATTTACTTTTTCACCAGTTTTAATTATCTGTGTAATTTATGCTTTTCCATGATGTACCTCAGCTATTATTACTAGGTAGAATATGATATATATATATATATATATATATAAATATATATATTTATGCAAAATGCACCCCCACACCACCTCTTTCTCCCAACAGCTCGCTTTAAAAGATGTAAGGGAAAGTAATTGAAATGGTTAACAAGAGCCAGCTAGTGGCGGCTTTTGACAGAGTTTGATCCAAGCAGCTAGCTTTTCAAGTTCTAGGGCACTATACATAAATAAATATATAGGAGTGAATAGCTAGCTACATTAATCCTGAAAGGCAATGCCTATGTATGCTATTGCTAGGAATGTGAAATTTGGGGGTTGGGCCTTTAAAAAATAGAGGATTATCAAGCCGTCGGAGAGAAGTTGAAATTAATTAACAATCAACATTTGATCGTAAGGAATAAGGAATATATATATTCCAGATGCTTAATTTTTGGGAGAAGCTTTTCATGTTCTGTTTTTAAATATAAATAAATAAATATATATATATATATATATATATATATATATGCCTTTTAGTTTTCTTTTTGCTCTCCTCCACGTGTATCAATAAATCTCCAATATTGTTATAACATGCCAGTTTGACGTTATAATTTCACATAAAAATGGGTGTTAATAGCCTGCAGCATGCTATATATATATACTCTTGCAGACCATAAATGGTGCGTACAATTTACAAGTTAAAAGTTGAAGGTGAAACCATAACGTACGAATAAAATTGTCAGATTAATTAGGACGGTGCATGCTTTGTACGTACGTATTTATAAAAGCTCGTGAATATTTGATACTTGAGATTATGAGATTTAATCAAGCTGCAGCTATGTGTTAAATATTTATACAATCTAGTTTAAATCTGCCATTTATTAATTATGCATAATGACGTTAGTAATTACACCTTCCATATACTCAAAAAAAAAAATATATATATATATATATATAATTCGTGATGAAATATATATATAATTTGTTGATTCTAGCTAATTAAAAATCCTGGAGAATAGTTGGGTTGCTTTGTTCAAACGCAGCACTGTATATATATAAAGTGAAGCGCGAATAAAGAAACTAAAGGCATGGCCTCATTCGGGATTACAGGTTGGCAGATAAGGCCATAATAACTTTGCCCATATAATGACGCAGTGAAAAGGTACAAAAATGAGAAAAATATTTATAATAAAAGCATATAATAACTATTTTACATATGAACCCGACCTAGCATAGCCCTGCCGCCTGTAAAATGAATTTTAAAAATTATAATTGATCCTCACAGTGAAAAAAGACTCAAATTAATCTGATTTGACTATAATAAAACCGTATTCATTATCTTTCTACCGTATATAAAATGGACTTTACAAATAATAATTGAGACGAAACCTTTTAATGGAAAGCACAAACTCCTTACCACCTAAGGCACAGAGGCAGACGTAGGGGACTTAGCAATGAAGAAGAGGAAAGCGATACAACAGCCAGAAAAGCAGGCCCAACGGTTTTTCCAGAGATGAGCAGAGAATAGGTGCAATGGCAGTAGATAGGTACGCCCTTAGCTAGTGTGGGGTTAACTTTGGGTTTCAAAGGAGAGAGGGTATGCATGTAGCCATAAACAGAAATATGGAACCAAACTGGTGGCTCTGTATACTGTATGTACGTGGTGTATATTGTTATATTTATATATACTACTGCTTCAAATTAAATGAAATTCAATAAATATATATATATATATATGTATATATAAATATAAATATAAATAAATATGCTGCTTCAATATCTGGTAGCTCTATAGCTGCAGCAGCTGGTGGTATATATTTTGCAGCCCCCACATATAATTATATATAAATGCTTCCCAATGGCCCTTACAACACTTGAAAAGGAATTATTTGGGTAGTCTCGCCTTGCCCTTCCATTCATTTGAGTTCCCTTTCAGCTATATGTTTTGGTCGATTTCTTGTATCCTCCTTCCCTTACATATGGCCCCCACCTCCCTCATTAAGTGGACCAGCCCGCTACCATGCACATTCATATTATATAATAATATCTATATAATACACCTTCAGATATATGGTATTTGTATATACCAGGCAGTCTGTACTCGTAGCTACACTGATTATGGGACACGAATAATATATATATATATATATATATATATATATATATATAGCTGCTATTATCATCATCATGGTATAGATACCCAATGCAGAATCATGGTAATTTCAGATAAAACAAATTAAGAAATTAAAGCAATGAAATTTATGATAAAGAAACTTTATATATTAATCAGACCGTCTCTACCAAATTAAGATGGCCTAAACCATATACATATGTATATGTATACATACCTATCAGGATCACAGGAACTATGTCATCTTGATCATCAGTAGCTAGAGCTAGACGTACGTATTTAAAGTCATACTCATGGCATGCGCACTTTCCCTTGCCATAAGTTGGAATTTTCATCATGGGGGCATTCCGTACATTGACTGCGCTGGGATAATCGCAGCTTAGACAGGAGTGAAAAGAAATAATTACTGAGCCATGGAAGGCTAGAAAAAATGGTCATAACAATTAACAAGTACCTGGAGTGAAATGAAAAATAAAACAAAAAAGAGCCCTAACAGGCTAGCTAGTTAACTGAACAGCGGAATACACTGTAAGAGTGACGAGGACGATGGCTTTAATGTGGACATGATATGGTCTTCTGGTCAGACACACACACAGAGGGAGAGAGAAAGAAAGAGATAGAGATCGATGGGGACAAAAAGCCATCACAAGAATTATGATGAAATAAGATAACCGCTAACTGGACCCCCAAATGGTGTAAGCTAGCGAGAGCTCTCTTTGTATGCGAGTCTGGTTGGCTTGGGGTTGAGTCTAGAGGAAGTGGTCCTAAACCCCTATATGCCTCAAGTCTCTCTCTCTCCCTCTCTCTCTCTCTCTATATATATATATATATATATATACTTACACACCCCTGTACATGAAAGTATCATCTATCTAATTTAGTTAATTATGTGTATACATAATACAATCAATTAATAATATGATATTTATATATATATAGATAATTAGTAGCTGTAGGCTAAGAAGGCCATGAATGTGCTTATATATCTGAAAAAAAATGATGAAGACGGGGGAAGAGAAAAAGAGGTCCCCCATGTACATTATATATGTGTGTATATATAGGAGGAGGATGGCTTTTAGATTAGCTTTAAAAGGAGAGAGGCGGCACCACTACCTAGTGACTAGACCCACCCTACCCCTCCTTTTCTTCTTGATGATGATGATTATGTGTGAAGTTAATTTTAGCACTACTTCAATTGTTAATGTTCCTTGGAAAATTAGAATTAGTAAACGTTACGTATATTAATTAGCGACCTCTTTCATTTTTATTTTCTATATACATATATATATATATTTATAATGGTTTTTTTCTCCAACTTTGCTCGCTCTCTATGTGTGTGTATAGCTTTCCCATTTGAACTGTTTTCAGTATCCATTTTGATCTCATCACAGTGCAACTTGCTTGGTGGAGCACTGTGGTGCATAACGCCAACCTCTCCACATGCTTTTTAACTTGGATTTTTCTTCTATTTCTTTGGTACAAATTTAACTTGGATATATTTGTGTAGGTTCATATGCTACCACACACTCACATACCTATAAAAATTTAATAGATACCAATATTTGTTGTCTTATGCAAACTTTGATAATATATATATATATATATCTGGTTAATAAATTGGATAAAATATTATCATTTCTCACAATATTCAAAAGAGTTAATCCTTTTTTTTTTATTTGTCTATTTTAACTAGTTTATATAACTAATGACGTCCTTGTTAATATATGTATTGAAGATAATTAACATAGATTGCCGTGCTTGTAATCATTCTATCTGATATGATGAAACTCAAAAACCTAATTTTTAGAGACAGGGATGAAGTTGTACGTCATCATATGAACTGTCTATTTAATGGGCAAGTTGTAGATTTTTTTTCTTTTCTCCTCCCCATTCCCTAATTGAACAATTTATTGCACCATTGTCTTGTCGTTATAATAGAATCCATCTAGCTAAGGAGTTTTGCATTTTTAACAATTCCTAAATATATATATATATATATATATATATGTATAAAATATTTATTAAATTATTATACATGTAAATACTAGCTAGAGGACTTCAATTCTGACTCGGCTTGACGATAAGAGAGATTTTTTTGGTCCTTGTACTACTTTCATGTGACATAAATAAGGATGGCATGCTATATATGTGTTATTATTATTATTATCTCAAAATCGATCATATTCTTCCCATTTATGGTCCAACAAGCTGGGTGTTTGTGGATGTAGAATAACTTCAATTTTAACAAGCCAAGATGGACGATCAAGATTATGAAAATGACAACGACCATATTGTGGGGGTGTCACAATTGTCAATATTTCCCAAGACCTGCCTAATTTAATTCCTTTTATTTTATTATTTTGCTAAACAATAACTTGTTTCCATCTCATTAGTAAGTAAATAAGTTGTAAATGAATTGGTGAATGTAGTACACTCATATGGAAAAACATATAAATAAGTACACTTATATGTTTCTTAATTATCTCTATAATTTTAACGTCAGCATTCATATTTTTATACATTTATATATAAATAATATAACTATTTAATATAATTTGTGTTGCAACACAAATAATGTAATATATTTTTATTTGTTATATATAATAAATATATTAATTTTAATGGTTATGTATAATTTTTCAATTAAAAAAATCATACCGCATCATCTGGATTCTAATACAAATTATGATGAAAATTTTATTCTTTATATATATTTGTATTATATTCATCCTTAACCATAACTAAACTTTTTTTTCTTTTCTTTTTTTTTGGAAATTTAATAAAAGACACAGTAACAGTTCATATGATAATAAAATGTCTGAAAGTTCCAACCGGCCATAAAGTAAAAGATCAAACTGGACCACAAATTTAATTGAGTAGAGCGATCTGCTTGCTTAAAAGAGTGCAACATATTAAATAGTAATATATTTATCCGTGTAAGGCACGTACACCTACTTGTATACAATTTTTACACCCATATTGAATAAAATTATTTATATTTAATATAAGCTTTTATATATAGGTACGTATGAACTATTTTCTTGGTTTGGTTTATAAGTATGCATGATTAATGCCGTATGCGTAACACCCATGTGCATGCCTGTATATGCGCGTATATATATAGAGTTACATATTACTAATTTTTGTTTTTGGAATGCGAGGTTTAGGGGGAGTGCATATCACACGTGATGAACGAAAGCGAACCATCAATAATCACTTGGGAAGAAATATATATTGAAAACATATATAAACTAACAAAGCCTACAGATCAATGGAGGAATGTGTGGAAATTTGGATGACAATTAATAGTGAAATCATTGAACTGTTCCAAGAACACCACGTATACTTTGAGTATTTAATTACATAACATATATATAATTGCATTATTAACCAACTGTGAATTGATTAATTACTTTTTGGTCTTGGCCAAGTGTTACATGACCACTTTTAATATCTTTTTGTATAAATTTGTTCCATTTTCGCTGATCCGGACTCATACTTGGCAGAAAAGAAAATGCCAGCTATATATGTTTGGATGGAAGGAAAATTTATAAACAAGACAACATAAAAAAGATCACTTTGGTCAATAATTTAGGAATACAGTGTGAAATGACGCAATTGTCAAGAAACATTGGTTTAGTCCCATATTTGATAAGTTCCTCATGTTTTCTCTTTTTAGTTGGGTGTCCTAATTACATTCTTGCACTGTGCCTTTTATGACCTATATACCCATCTTGTTTGTCAATGTTGAACATGTCTTGTCTACTTAATTTTATCCTAATTAATTATTACCGTATATATACTTTCACATTCTGTTTATCTATACTGTTTAACATGTCTTGCCTATTTCTGTATAGTTCAAAAAATCTTTTCTTAACTAACATTAATTCCATATTACCTAATCTTAGAAAGTATGACTTTCTGGATTATATATCTATTGGGGAACAAAATGTATCTTGTTAGTTCATTCAAATTCATTTTAAGAATTTCTACTTAATTATCTGAGAAATACAATGAAATATTTAAGAAATTGAGTTTAGTGGTAATTCGATGATGAACCAGAACTATTTTTAGGGTACGGACCCATATATGTATATATATATATATATATGTAGCATGTGATTAATAATTACGTGTGTTATTACTCATAAATGAATTGTAATTGTATTATTCATGTGGGATCAAGTTTGAGAGTTAGTTGATGCAGTTAATAATGGGTTAATTTTAAGTTAAGCACAATATGTTTAATATTGGTATTAAACAAGTCAATTCAATTTTGAACCAAACCAGATTAGGGAAAATCCAAACCTATTTATTTGGTGTCATTTTCAAATGTGTCGCAGTATCGTAACCCAAATTGCCATCTCTACCTATAAGTCGGCCTTGAGCTTGAATAACCAGTGGTTTGGTTTTTCTTTTTTCTTTTCTTTGTCTACAGGCAGGACCAGCACAGCACTTAATCAATGATACCAAAAGTCAAATCTCAAATCTATCTAGCTGTGCCCCCTCTCTACATCAAATGGCTTAAAATACCCTACTAGCATACTGTTTTAACTTGGGGGGGTTAAACATGGTAAAGGAAATTGAGATTCAATAATATCACAGAGTTTTAATTTAGCTTAATTAGTATTAATTTGTTTGGTTCTTAGTGAAATACGCAGAAAATGTTGAAAAGGACAAGCTCACATGACCAAAACCACATTGTTCATGGGCCCCTACGTGCATAAACTTTCCTACAAGTTACTTATTAAACAGAGGACAACATGGGAGGAAGAAATAAACTTGTTGTGAAATTTTTAAGAAGGTTCCAATTAAGGAGGCGACTGGTAAATTAAGTAGTAGAAATACATCAGTCTCTCTCTCTGTCTTTCTCTCTCTCTCTCTCTCTCTACATCCATCACTGGTTGATATTCCTTCTCGCAGAATATTAAGCTAACTTTGGTCAACAATATCAACAGCAATTGGCCTTGTTGAATCGTCCATAGCCTTTAGGGTTTTTGAGAGTGTTCTCTCGGTCAAAGAAGAAGGCACCGACCTTTCTATTGTGTGCGTACTGAGAGAGATATAGCTTTCCTTTTAGCTCTTTGTGACCCTCAGAGATCTGAGACCAACCCAAATAAACCATGAAATTGCAGGTGATGATGATGAAGGCCATGACGTCTTCTCGGAAGATCCACCCAGCTTGTTGATTTTCTCTCAAGATAGGGTTTTTAATTCATCTTTCTTTTTAATTAATTAATTGAGAGATCCAGTTAGAGAATTAATCTGCTCAAATTCGGAGGCTTTGGATCATCGATATGGAGTTTGGAGTACAAGAATTACAAAGAGAGTATTCTGATAAGGAAGAAGAAGAAGAGGAATATGAGGTAAGGGATAACATGACTACCACTAAGCTCCCTTTGTCTTCTTCTTGCTCTTCATCTTCTGGGCAAGGCCATTCCGCGCATCAATGGCTTAGGAGATTCGAGGGCTCTCAAGAAGATCAACTGGCAGCTCCAGCGGCAGAAGCTACTACGACGAATTTCAGCAAGCTAATAGACTTGTCTTTGAAAAGCAGCGATGAGGAAAGCAGTGAAGGAGGGCGTGGTGGCTGGTCGTGTATTGAGCGAGAGCACATGTTCGACAAAGTGGTGACGCCGAGTGATGTTGGCAAGCTCAACCGCCTCGTCATTCCCAAGCAACATGCGGAGAAGTACTTTCCTCTGGACTCCTCAGCCAACGAGAAGGGTCTCCTCTTGAATTTCGAAGATCGGACTGGGAAGCCGTGGAGGTTCAGGTACTCTTATTGGAATAGCAGCCAGAGCTATGTGATGACCAAAGGCTGGAGCCGTTTTGTCAAGGAGAAGAAGCTCGACGCAGGCGACGTCGTTTCGTTCGAGCGCGGCGTTGGTGATTCAGGTAAGAATTGTTTGTACATAGACTGGAGGAGACGCCCTTATGCACCTCCCAACCCCACTTCGCTGCTCGCACCTCTACAGCTTCATCAAGCTGATCATTATCATCACCATCAGCCACGCTTTCCCCAGTCCGTCCGATGGGCCGGCAGACTCTACTCGTTGCCCCCATCGGCTTCCATGCCCTCCATGCCACTACGACACCATGAGCAGCACCATTTGCAATACCAGCCGAGTTACAACAACATTCATCATCCTTATAATCGTCATCACCACCACCAGTATCAGTATCCCAACCACCAACAGTACCACAATGGTCTCGGTAGTGGTACTGTTCATGATGACTACAACTTTCTTAGGTCATCATCAGGAGCTCCACACCATGAAGTAGTGCAAAGGGGCGGAAATATTGTTCCAGTGGTAATTGAATCTATCCCTGTTCATGTCCGCCATGTCACAAATACTCCTCCAGCTCCTCCTCAAGAATCTAAACGCCTTAGACTATTTGGCGTAAATATGGAGTACTCATGTCCTATTCAAGAAGGACCAGATTGCCACTCATTATTAATGCCTTCAAGTAGTACTAGTACTGCAATACCGGATCATGTGACAATGGCTCCACAGTCCTTTCATCTCCCTTCTCTCCAAGTAAGGTTACCCGCCAATGCCGCCGTCCCAACAACGCCAAGTATGATTCCAATTCCAGCAGAGTTTCCAAAGAAAGGAAAATCTGCTTCCTTGTCTTTCTCTTTGGATCCTTAGCTTATAAAGAGTGCATATTTTTGGTGAAGGGACAAGTGGAACTGGTTGGAGTACTACTATACGGTTTCTCCAGCCAATACATTTCTTTTTGCTGTGTCATCTCTTACAAATTATGAGCACGCTTTTAAACATTACTGTGCATCAAAATTGCATGCCATGGACAGTACTGAATTTAGGACAGAATATTGATCAAGATCGTCGAAAGATGTTGATGGAGATATAATGTGGTACTCTTTGCCTTACTTTGTTCTTCAAATTATATTCTACCTAGCTAGCTGAGGTTTCGGGTTGTAAAGAATTACATCAATATGATACGCAGCGTGCAACAATTACTCAATGTCATGAGTTAGATTATCTTCAATTGTGTATATTATATACCTTATAATTATGAAAAATTGAAGATATGAATCTCGTCTTTATAATTCCTTTCATATATATATATATATATATATATATATATATATATAATTATTTCGATGATTATATATTCATGAACATGGTTAACTACCTGCTGCTTGTTTTGTTTCGAATTGAATTTGTTCATCATTATTTATTAAATGGTATGTATATATATACAGCTTGAGACTAGCTTGATGGTGAATGCATATATAGGATCTAAATTAAAAGTTGTTAATTGGTTTCTTTCTGGTGTATATATATATATACTGTGTTTCCAATACCCCTTTAATGTTAGTGTTTCTGCTTCTGCTAGCTGCTGCTGATTAGTTAGGCACGCTTTGGCAGGTAATGACCATAAAAGTTAAGTTTCATTCAGTGATGTAAAAAGGTCGTATCTGTACTTGTGTACGCCTAGCTAGCTTTATATATATATATAGAGAGAGAGAGAGTGAGAACGAGATTTTAATTTGCAGTATATAATTATGAAGTAGTTACCATTGTTTTTACCAGGGTAATTCATGTGAACCAGCTCTGATCAATCTTAAGCTGCACCTGCATACAGCTTCCACCTTGTCTGGATTAATGAAAAAAAACCTTGATTAAAGCAAACGCCGTACGTACAGTTCCCCTCATCAGTAATGCACAGTAAGCATCTTGTTCTTAGATCAGCCTACATTAAAACATTTGTAAGACAATCTCATCAGTGCATGCTTAGCATTGATAATCCCAATACACACACACACACACACATATGCATTTCGCTTAGAGAAGTTGCGTCTAATTTCATCGCATGAATATCTCCTGCTTTGAGTTATATGCTAATTCCTGGAGATAGATATATATGGTCTTATTATATATCTATCTAATCAATCTATTTTGGATTTTTATACAAAGATATGCTTTGGATACCCATCATAATTATGCTTGTTGAAAGCAAATTATAAACTGCTTTTCTTCACTAATAACATGGCAATAAAGCTGTAGCTATAACTACGAGGTGAAATGCAGCCTTTCTCATGCTATATAGCTAGCTGTATGTATGTATGTACTTTTTTTTTTTGTTGAAATGTATGTATATACATACGATCAAAAGGAAGCTGGGCTTTACATCTCCAACGTGCGGTTACCTTATAATTAAGGTAAATACATATCTCCAATTCTATGTTGCTTGCATATACTAGCTAGCTCTCCTACTACAATATTTGTCATAAAGTTCTATTCAAATTGATCAGTAGAAGTTGGTGAATTTATAATTAGACGGAAAAGGATGTAAGCAAGTATATATACTGTAGGAGAAAATTGAAACTAAATGCATGTAATGAAACAAACAAGCTACTTATGGAAACGCTTTTAATATTAAAAAGAATATTGGGGTTTGTTGATTGTTGGGAATTCAATATACTATGGTTTCCACGCTTTAGTTGAATAGATTTGAAATAAAAAATAAAAATAAAAACAACAGTAGTGAAATATATGAGCCAGATGCAACTTTTAAACAAGTGTATGGTAATGTTTTTCAATTTTCGAAGGAGCATAATATCAATGAATTCGCAAAACCGAGCTTAATATCTGTCGCTCTATATTTAATGAGTAGTTATGTAGTGAAATATAATTGATGTACAGTTCTACTATCCTGTAAATCAATAGTACTAACTTCAAGTTATATATTGAAAATATATTTGCTATACATGTTCTTTTCTGACTCCAGTAAGGAAAAAATCAAGGTCATACTACATACTTAATTAAGCGTACGTACCTCCTGGAGGTGCATTATTAATTTTCTTTCTGTGGTCATTAATGAAATATCACGCATTAATTTATATATATATCATTGTCAATTAAGGTCGTATCGGTGCATGCCCAATATTTCTGTGGAGCTAGCGTTCAAAAACTATATGTGCTTTAATGTTAACTGTTCTTTCATGCATGATTCGTCATGCCCTAATGGGTTAGTTTGTATATATAATTTCTCATGTGAAGCAACTGTAATGTGCAATCGACACACCACACACACACACACACATATATATATATATATAATATACAGGAGAGAGGAAGTTAAAAAAATTATTTTTCTCTTGTGGAAACTATAGATGTGTGTGTGTATATATGATCTTCCATGCATAAAACATTGGGATACATTATCCTCATTCTTCTCTACAGCTATCCGTGAGCAACACCTCAAAATAAATTTATTTATTTATTTTAACGTCGCTAATCACATTGGGTATGGGAAATGCAATTAATCCCTCTATTTTTTTTTTTAGGAATGCAATTAATCTCTTTGGAATTAAAGTTTCTGGGAGAATGCACTTTAGGATTCATGAATATATATATATATATATATATATATATATCTTAATTATAGATCCTCTCGCTGAATTAGAGTGCAAAAATTCATTAGGCGTATTACTCACATACACATGCATGGACAGACAAATACATATCCATGTTAGTTTAAAATTAAATGGTGGTGCTCTAACGTTGCTCTATAGCTCGTAAGTTACAAGTTCTATATTAAGTAGAGAAATTCAAGTGGATGTTGCTGCTGCTGTCACAAACAGTGATCGACAAATTACTTCGTCGGGAAAACCCACCCGCAATATTAGAAAATATATATATATATATATATATATATATATATATATATATATTGTATTTTCGATTTATCTAGAGATTTGTGATACATGAATATTAAACTAGCTAATCACTGCAATGACGTCAATAATAATGATGTCAGGGGACTACTGAGAAATTAATTATGAGGTCTACCAATGGTTATAAATTTATAATGGAGTATTGAACATATCATATATTTATATATACATATATATATTATATGCCAAGTTGATTAATTATATTTAAAAATTGATAGAAAAGTAAGTAAATTAGCTGGTCAAGTTATGAATAGTATAAAAAATATGTATGTCGATCAATGCATTAAGGATTAAAAAAAAAAATTTGAATATTCAATCATTTATATGCACAAGATTCCTCTTTACATATGTCTTGAATTTAGAACTTAGGAGTACCCCAACCCTAGAATAGACCTATTATAGGACTTTGCTTTAAAGCACCATTGTCGATTATTTATTTATTTATTAATTTTTTTTTTTTGTAATACACCGTTGTCGATGATGAATGAACAGAAGAAAGCCACATGCATGTGCCTAGATCTGAGTTTCTTTCTTTCATTAGGGCTTTTCTTTTTCTTTTTAATTTCACTTTTGTTAGTACACACACATTTTTATTAGTGTTTTTGCCCCAACAATTAATGGAGATATTAATTTCTCTACATCTAATTGGCAAAGAAGAGAAGGTGCTTAAGTTTTATGGAGATGTAAATTTCTCTGCATTTTATTGGCAAAGAAGGGAAGGTGTTTAAATTTTACTTCTACTCTTTTATTATTTAAAAACAATTTAAATTTTCCCATTATAACTTTTTTTACTAATTAAGAAATTACAGCATTGGTTTCTTTTGGAAGGAAATAACATCATTTACATAATTAGTTATTGAATCCCTTTTTTTTTTTTATCATTATTTTTGCTTCCATAATGTTCTTATTGTTTAACATAATATATTTATATATTTTTCGCGGTGGACCCAAGCCTAAAGCCAACTCCAATGGCCCGTACGAAAACATTTCTTTTGCTTGGGCTCCAGTTGCTCCGAGAATAATTAGCTCAACCCAAGCCCAAATACTAGGGTTTGAGATGTGACCGGCCTGAAACTACTAAGACAGTGTTAGTAATGGAGGGGGGATGAAACGGTGCCGTTTTATGTGTTGGAGCGCGGTGATCTCGTGTTGTCGTCCTCGGCCATATCACGGCTGAGAAAGTTGAATTGGAGGAGGCCTAAACGGCGGTGCGTTGAGACGGAGGATGGAGTACAGGTGCGTGGAGTGCGGGAATGCGATGAAATCGCTGTACGTCCAATACTCGCCCGGCAACATCCGACTCATGAAATGCGTAATTATTTATTTAGTTACTCCCACCTCGCATATTTGCTCTGCTTTTTTTTTTTTTCGAAGTCTTCTTTTTTTTATATTTCTATTTTTGAATTTTAGAACAAGTGCAAAGCAGTCGCGGATGAGTACATCGAATGCGAATTCATGGTACTTTCAGAAGTTTTTCTTTTTTGTTTTACAATAAAAAAAAAAACTTCTTTTTTTTTTTATTTTTAAATTTCATAAGCCATAGAAGTTTGAAGCTTAATTATGTTTTTTTTTGTTTTTTTCTTTTAAGATTATTATACTAGATTTGATTCTGCAAAAGCCCAAAGCCTATAGACATCTATTCTATAACGTGCTCAGTCCAGAAAATCCACATTTTCAGGTTCTTTTCTTTTCTTTTCTTTTTCAATTCAATTTCATTTGCTGCTTTCTATGTGTTGTCTGACACTTTGGAGTTGTGTTTGCAGGATTTACTCAAGAAATTGAGTTTTGGGTTTCTTCTTTTGGATGGTTGTATCCATTCAATTTTAGAATTTATTATTATTATTGTTATTATTTGTTTGTGTCCTTTTATTATGCTAAATATGAATGAACATAAATGTTTCAGTGCCTTAACGGTCTCCTTAGATAGGAGTCTCTTTATAGGTAGAAATAAAGAAGAATTGGGTCTGTCCACAAGCTTTTCTTCTTTACTTTGGATATTTCAGGTGGTCTGGCATACTCTAAAATGCTTTTTATGTGGAAAAGAAGGACACATTAAACCAGAATGCCCCGAAAGAAAAAGGATTAATTTAACTGAAACATTTAATATATTTCGGATTACAAATTTTCTTTTTTGGTTTCCAATACATGTTACAATAAATGGGTTTCAATTTTCTTCTTTTCATTGTAGCTGTGTATCGATGTGTTTCTTGGAAACTTCTTCTTTCTTTCTACCTTTCTACTAGCAAAGAGGATTTTCTTGAGTGAATCGGTTGGATCCCTCAGGTAACAATTTGATTTAGGATAGAGCATTATGGGATTCTTGTAGCCAAGCTCTTTACACATTTGCTCACACTTGCACATGTATTATGTGTTAATGATTTGGTTTATCCTTGAACAGATACAAAAAACTTTTGCTGGCAATCCTTATTTCAAGTTATTTCAAGTTGTTTCTTTTGGCTACGGTGGTATGTTTTGTGAATCTGATTATGTGTTTCCTATGCTGTTTTATGTAGCTAAACTCAGCATGCATTTAATTTAAGTATATGTTCTGCAGGTTTGGGAATTTCCATCGGCTGTGGTTTTCATTATTGATTTATTTGTTTTA
The DNA here is from genome assembly GCA_007844105.2 of Rhamnella rubrinervis. Lineage (NCBI taxonomy): Eukaryota > Viridiplantae > Streptophyta > Magnoliopsida > Rosales > Rhamnaceae > Rhamnella > Rhamnella rubrinervis. The sequence goes on from CM017584.2 coordinate 15,339,820, forward strand.
TCAGCCAACACTGTGGCATTGACAGGTAAGATGACATGGAATTTCCAACTGTACAGCCAACACTGGGAATTTCCCACTTTTGATTTGTCAATTTTTACTAGTGAAGTTTTAGTCATTTGTTACTGGGAACTGGTAAAAGCACATTACAGTATTATGGTGTGGAAGATTACTGTATAGTGGTTGATAACAGTTTTGAATTATTGTTGCCATTTCTATTATCATTACTCTAATGAACCTACCTTTTCTGATGAACCAGTAATCACTGATTCGACAATGAGAAGATGTACAGTAACCTGCTCTTGTGCGCATTTGATGAAGTTTTTGGTCTCCCAGGTGCTGGAGTTGAGAAGTTACTGAAGTTACAGCATTTTTGTGAGACTTGCTCATGTACTGGAATGGGGCGTGATTCAAATTTATGTTCTTATAAAATGTATTATTACTTCAAAGGCAATGATGGTTTTGGGTTGAATGGTGTAAAATTGGTGTCCGTATTACAAGTTTGTTGGCTTAATGGAATAAAAGTCTGCATACTGGGGGTTGAACCAGTCCTTTGTGTTCGCTTAGCATTTCAATTTCCATGAACTTGTGTGTTGCATACCTGCTCCTCGTCCCGAATCACTTTATAGTTCAATATTCTCCCTTAGTTTCAATGGCATGCCAAAGCAAACCTAAATCCATCTCTTGGAAAGGGAAGCCAAGAGAAATGTTTCTCTTTCATGGTATCAATGCAACAACTTTCCGTAGGATATCATACGTTGCCTAGTTTATGGGACTTGCTGCTTCTTTGAGCATTAACCTGACCACTATCAGTTCGTATACAAATTACAAAAGGTCCTGGTTGGGCTAAATTGGCTAGAACCTAAACCCTTGGACTAAATTGGTTTGGTTGCAGAGTCTACCACATGATATCTTAAATTTTCCTCGTTTCTCACGCATGTTACCCCACTCCATTTTCCTAGCTCAATGCCATTTGCATTCAGTAATACGAAAAAAGCGCAAAGTTGAGAATATAGAGTTGGATAAATAAATCAAAGACTAAGAACAAGACGGGGGCGGTGGCGCAGTAGGCTAGCGCGTAGGTCTCATAGCTTATTGGTTGAGTTATCCTGAGGTCGCGTGTTCGAGCCTCTCTCACTCCATTTCCTTTCGTTCCTCAGAAAAGATATTTGTAATCTACTATTCCATTCAACATCAAGGTTAAAAATTCGAATACAGCTTGATATTGTCAAAAGACTAAAATAAAACTTCAAGGTTCAAAATTCTAATACAGCTTGATATTGTCAAAAGACTAAAATAAAACTTCTAATACAGCTAGATAATGTTGTGACTCCAAAATAAACCTCATATATCTGGTCAGTAAAGTGAGAGAATGCTAACGTATCATAGCCATTTCATCACCACAACATGTTAGTGTGGTGATGAAATACCAAATATATGCATATAGACATCCAGCGAACCAGAGTGGGTTTTATTACAAGTTACAATCCAAAACTTTTTCTGAAGAAACAAATAAAAAAGGCTAAAAGCCTACCACCAGTTCCCATATAACAGTAACTCCCTAACAAAAACAACAAACAAGAACATGCCTAGTAGTGCATTGAAGAAATAAACTGATGGCGGACTTGGTATACTGCTGACAGGAGAAGATTCTTCCACAAAAATGAAGAAACTCTTCCAATTTCTGTCAGAAGACTCGTAAGATGCCGACTTGTTTTGAACTGTTTTTTTATCATCTTTTGACTCTGCACTAGACTTTTCCTTTTGGGGTAGATCAACAGCACTACTCTGTGATGCCTGCTGATAGAAATCATACAGAATTGAAGAATAGCTACAGATTTATTCCCTCATAAAAATTGAACTTCTGCTACAATATATATAATGGCTTACGCAGATAAAGCATTCTATTATGATTCTCGGGGCTGCAGCTTGGTTTTCTCACCTTGTCTCCTGATACTGCTGTAGTTGGTCTCTGCAGTTGGATTCTTCTTGAAGAAACTCCAGTGCGCGTAGTTACATCAATGGATCTTTGTTGACTTTCAGTGACAGAACATTCCTGAGAGAGAAAACTGTCCGGATTTAAGCTAACAGAGGAAGCACCCTTCGTGGAGAACTGATTGTGAAGGGAAACATTTTTGTCTTTCCTGGACTGCTCATGCTTGGAAGTTCCACTTGGTATCCTAACCATTCGCATCTGCCGGTATTCCTTTGCTCCAACAGATCCATCTAAAAAACTTCCCGAATTTAGGGAATGCTGTAATATTGAAATGAAAAAAGACTACTATCAGTCTTATGATATTTTCAATTGAAGGCTATTAGCCTTCTGATATTTTCAATTGCAGGCTATTAGCCTTCTGATAATTTCCATTGAAGACTATTAGCCTTCTGTGATATTTTCAATTGAAGACTATTAGCCTTCTGATATTTTAGATTGTAGGCTATTAGCCTTCCTATATTTTCAATTGCAAGCTATTAGCCTTCCGATAATTTCAATTGAAGACTATTAGCCTTCAGTGATATTTTCAATTGAAGCCTATTAGCCTTCCGATATTTTCAATTGCAGGCTATTAGCCTTCCGATAATTTCAATTTAAGACTATTAGCCTTCTATGAAACTTTCAATTGAAGACTATTAGCCTTCTGATGTTTTCAATTGAAAACTTCTAGTCTTCTGATAGTCTCAATTAAGACTGTTAAGTCTACTGATATTCCTCATGAAGTAATATATAGTGGTTCATTAGCTATTGGAGAATCACTCCAATAGTTAATGGACAACATTGTTTACCCGTCGTCCATGGTCAACATCAGTGTCCGTGTCACTGCTAACTCCACCATGCACAAGTTGTAGCATATTTATCTCGCCGCCGTATTCAACCTCGTCAGCAAGAATTGAATTCAAAAACTCTGCGGGATCCACTTCTGGTTCATTAGCTTCGAATGAAGGTTGCATCCCGTAACAGTCATAGCTAGAGCCATTGGCAAAGGGAAAATCATAGCTAGAGCCATTGGCAAAGGGAAAATTCATTCTCTGCTCTGTGTTCGTTGGAGACTGCAGCGTGGAGGAGTTATAATCCAGAGGCTGTCCTAGTGATGGTTGCCAGAATAGTGATTCCAGATTCGCGTCTGAGTCAGAATGTACCTGGATTATAAATCATGAACAAATAAGTGTGTCAGGTTATAAAACACTTTCCATGTTCCAAACTAACTACTTGAAAATGAAAATGTTCAGAGAGCATACTCACTCTCACCTCTAAAAATGGATCATGGACTGCATGATTTTCAAAGTCAGACACAAGGTAGCTACCAGGTTCACCTTCATCACCATTAGGAATATTCTTCTCATCCGTTTTTTTCTTTAGGCGACAGATAACAAAGGCTCTCTAGACAATTTGGGGGACAAAAAGTATAAGCTCATGGTGTACAATGCAACAACGTTGCAAGATAATAAAAACATTAATGTCAGCAATACAATTGTTAGCCTTTCACACAACTTGATTCATAGAGAGAAAAAGAAAAAAGGAAAATTAGAGCTCATTATTTTCAGATTGTTCACAATAAGAGCAAGAAGGATTATTAGGCCGTGTATTTGTTATGATTGGCAACAGAAAGTCATAGATGGTATTGAAATTCCAGGACAGACATGTCAGTTCTCATTCCGGACAAAATTCACAACAAAGAAGAAGATACATTATGTGTTTCCAGTTCCAAAAAAGAAGATATATCGTGTACTGTTTAAAGGAACAAGAAAGAAGAGAGGATATATAAGGAATAGAACCTCGTTAGGCAAGGTGTCAACAGAATTGTACTCGTGCATGACCCAGTCAGTCCTTTTGCCAGGATTACTACCTTCGTGAAAGACCAGAGTCCTCTTCTTACCAATGACAGCTTTGGAGGCTCGAGCCTTGATTAGACGTTCCTTTCCGGTGACTTTCCAAAAACCAGCCTCGGTTTTCCTGTTGTTGCGATTGCTGTTGGGATACTTGTTTCCACGTGCACAGAAGAAGAACCATTCTGGGTCATCCGAATCCACCTTAGATAGCGCCTTAAATAGTGCTGGATTGAAAATCCACAGCCCCCCACACACAGACATACAGGAAAAGAGAAATGAATGAATATGCATAGAAAATGAATACAAAAAAGTAAACTAGCATCGAGAGGCTACAGAGATATATATTAATTACCACGTAATTCCCAAGGCTCCCGTTTGTAGAAGTCGACCTCTGGGATGACGTGTTGGACTTGGGAATCCCTACCTTGCATCTTCAGCTTCAAGTAGTGACTGATGAGCTCCTCATCCGTGGGATGGAATCTGTACCCCACCGTCATTGGTTCCAATCCTCTGCTGCTACTCATCTCTCTAGTAGTTATTATCACTAAAAGGAAACTATTTCACTAGGAACAGTTATGGTTAATCTATGAAGCTCTGGCTTCTGCACAAGAGTAATATTCTTTGTTCAGTTCTTGGCTGTGAGGCTAAGGGTGTATGTATCTACGCTACGCATGAATGTATCCTTGAGAATATAATTGAGTCTCTCCAGGCCCAGCACTAACAGCAGAAGCTATGGTACTTATGAATGAAAGATGAATGGAATTGAGGATTGAAGAAGGCAGCCAACAGAAGTACCCCATTATTTCCGTACAGATACAGCATTGACTTGAGTTTGGGTCATCAGGAGTCTTTGGCTTAGTTAAGAAGCTAACTTCAGCCTTTGGGAATGCCATGTCGGAATGAGTGGAGCCCATCCAAACAAACCGTGTCGGAAACTATTTGCTATGATTATAAATCCCGCGTATGAAAGCTACCCTTTCTATCTTTTGGACGTTTCTTTTAGAGAACAGTAAAGTTTGTATTTTATTCATCAAAAAAAAGTAAAGTTTGTATTTTTATTTATTTTAACTCGGCTTTCACCACCCAATAAGATTAAAAATGGTTTTTTTTTTTTTTAATCAATTTACAAAAAGAGAATGGTTTCCAGATAAACCCTTGTCGAGGAAAGCAAATTATACTCTCCACTGATTGCTGTACAGAACTGCCCCCCATTATTACAGAGATACGTCGTTCGTTCAAATATACTCAGTCTTCTGCATACAAACAAAACCAAAAGACAAAAAGAAAAAAAGGAAAATTAATTAGAGCATAGCAATGCACTCAAAAGGTCGATGTGACTGGTAACGGAGCGTACGATTTCATCTGCTCCTTCCATTATCAAAGTGAGGGTGAAAATGCGTTTTTTTTTTTTGGACAATTCAGATAAGGCGTTAGAACTTGCTCCCCAAGTTTCTCTTCTGACCCCACCAACCTCCATCTCAGTCTCAATTTCACTTAATTTATTCATTCACTTTGTTTTCTTTCCTTTACCTTTTAAGTAGTTTGTCTGTTACATTATTACACAAGCCTGCGTTTCAACAAATTAAGGAAATTTATATATGCTTTAATTCTAAACAATAAAATCCTTATGGCTATATGCTGGCTTTCCTATTAAAGTGAAAAAGAAAAAGAAAAAAAAAATCAGTGATGTGGCTTCTAGGAGATTTATAGTTTTTTTTTTTTTTGGTAGAAAGGATATTTCTAGTTGAAAGCGCTGATTAGCTCACTAAAAGTGAAAAAGAATAACGAGTGACTGGGTGGCCCTGGGTTGAAATAATGGGGAACGATTAAAGAATGAGACTTTCTTTTTTCTTTAAGTTCAGCAAATAGGATTGAATATACAGCATAACCAAGGAAAGGGTAAAAGGTAAAGATGATAATAACTCAAACAACTTATAATCAAAAGAGGTACATGCATGAGATGTTGATTATTATAGATGCTAAATGCCAACAAACCAAGCCTGGAATTAGTTATAATATTAAGTCTCACATTATTGTAGAATCGGAGTTGCATGTTTTATCTCCTCGCCTTAAATATGCGGCTGAGACCGACCTTTTAGTCTTAGAGACTTTTTCCTTTCTCTACTGGCCATAAATATAAGAATTCAAACCAAGTTCCAGATGGGATTTGCTATATAGGCTGCACATATGTGTGTGTGTGTGTGTATATTCCCCCAAGTTTTGGAAAACCATTGTTTTTCATTCATAAAATTTTGTACATGCTTTTTTAATCCACAATTGTTTTAAGAGTGATTCTTTGACTGAAAACACTTCATCCTTACAGGTGAGAATAGCACGGTGAGACGAGCATGATCAGAAAGAGAGTAATCTTCAGGCCACATTCCACTCTCCACCTCCCGTGGGAACAGAACTGCATTCTTCACTTTGAATCCAATGTCCTCCTCAGTGCCTTGTTTTGAGTCATCTAAACTCGCATTGCAGTTTTCTTCTTGCTCTGACAATGTAGAATTCCAGAGCCTCTGCTACAATGTGAATGGGGAACAAATCAGTGTTTTACTATAGAAAATTGGTGAAAACAGTTATTCTTGATGTGCATGAACAAAAAATGTTATAGTCCACAAGTTAAGAATTCTTTTACCTTAAATTCTTCATAATCAACAACACCATTTCCATCGATATCTGCTTGGGTCCACAGATCCCTCATATCTTGGAAACTCAACCCATCAGAAATTCCAGCTAAACCAACCTGTAAGAAGCCCAAATAAGTGACTCTTATCTTTACACAAAATTGTTTTATCTTACACGCGTAATAGCTAAGAAAAGAACCTGGTGGAATGCTTCACAGAAAGAAGAATATGTAATGTAATCACCACAGTTTTCGCCCTTCAAAAAGGCAAATGCATCAATTTCAGTCATTGAAGCTTTCCGAAGCTGGTACTGAAAGCCAACACAAAGGGAAAGAGAGAAATCAACATCCCATGTGGAAAGATCAGCATAACTTATTTAAACATTTAATATTAGTATTTGCCATAGACAATAATGAAAGCAGACGAAAAAAAGAATGAAAAAAAGAGAGGTTAAATTGGTGAATGTTTAAAATTAGAATATCCTCTCTGTCACTCTACTTTTTCCATCAACAACTGCAACAAGGTTCAGACATTCTATGCGTGACCACGCCTAGAATAAGAGAATAAAAGGATAACTTAATCGAAATAATACACAAGAGCACAAATAAAATATTCACCTTCAATATACCAAAGACTGCTTCACCCCAACTAGTCTTTAATGGTTTACGTGACTTATTAGGATTGCAAAGCCATATGAAATCAACGCCACAGATATTTCCCCTATGGTTGCGGTGGCTAACCCACTGCAAAGCATATAGAATAAACAAATTTAATATCTCATTAGTAGGCACCGTGCGAAAGAGAAATTGTAGCAACTAAGTAGATCAGTGAAATTAACGTATGGGTCTAAGGACACTGACCTTCTGAGTATCTGCATCATTGTCACTATATTGATGAGCTGTATCATATGATGATTCAAACCCCTGTGATCTAAGGAACTTATAAACATGGCCACGTTTGCTACCATTCCAGTCACTGCAGAAAGCATGACATAAATGAATACTAATATGAATGTCCATTCTTTTGTATTAGACTGGTAGAGGCTACTACAACTACAAGCCACACAACTAGAAACCAAATCTCATCCTCAAACCCTCCCATTAGTTGGGTTTGGAACAGTGATCACGCCCCAAGACTCTGCAAGCCAAGCTAGCTGCCTGCTGGCATCTTGAAACGACCTAGGTTTTCAGAATATACATAACAGAGCTTATACTTGAAACATTAAAAAAGGAAGGCCAGACAGTAAACTCACCCACAGAGTAAGATTGGCATGGGTTTGAGCTGGTTCTCCTTTTGATATGTTTCCACATATTGCAAAATTTTGTACACCTATATATGACACCCAAGGTAAGAAAGAATAATATATGATTTTAATGTGCTAAAAGGAACAGATAAAATAAGTAATTTGATATGTACCTGCTGCAATCTTACTACAGATAGACTGAAATCATGAGGAAATAATAAGTGGGTGTTCACAATAAGGACTTCTGCACTGTGTCTCATTTGATTTAGAGAAAGGGGTACATTTAACTGAACATGCAACAATTGAGCAACACGGTCTCCAAAGTCATTAAACAGCAACTCCCTATAGTGTAGAACCCTGAAGTAGTCCTTATGTACAGCAGTCAACAGACCTGTTATTGGAAAATACAATATCTGAGCCAGAGAGCACTAAATGACTCAAAATCCTGAGTTTGACATTGTCTTAACAATCAGTACAATGTGTAAGATTAACACTAATAACGGAACAAACCTATTCAATGTAGGGAAATGGAATTGGTTACAACAACCAATCTGTAAAAACAAAGGTGAAATAAGGATTGAACTAAGATTTATATAATTACTAAAAAAATAAAAAAGAAGTAACCAATTCCAATAATTGGAGATAATATGACACAACCAGAGAGAACAAAATACAATAAAGATGTGAAAAATGACACATTAAGGGATCAGTTAAAAATGAAGAATGTACCATCTCCACGGTTGTTGGTTCGTGCAAGTTTGAAGGTAGCATAGCCTGCATCACTAAGTCTCTTCAAATACATGTGCACAAATTCTTCGTTTCCAATCCAGAATTCCTGTTCTCATAGAAAGGGCAAGTTAGTAAATACGCTTGGAAAAGAACAAGTTATTAGACCTCATTTCTTTAGTAGAGCACCAGAGGTAGAGAGAAACAGCAAACAAAAAAGAAAAAAAGGATAATATACATCACCTGCAGACATATAATTGAAGATGCTTCACGCAGCAGCCATTCCAAAATCCTCTGGTTCCTGGCCAGCCAAAATGCTCTAAAGTCGCTCTCACGAAGGCTTTGGTTCTGTTTCATTTCATACGAACCATTCCAAAGAACTAAGAAAACAAGAAAATCAGCAAAAACACAAAGATTAAATACAAAGAGGGGGGAAAAGATGATACCTGTTGATCGAGTCGCTTGTAGATTGGAGCCAAGATATTGAAAGTAGTCACTGAAGGTCCCATTTCTGATTCCGACTCAGCCATCGACGACACTGATAGAAAGCTGCAACTTTTTGTTCTTGAGATTGTGTCATGGTTTGCCACAACTACCTGAAAATTTGATGCGAAAGGAGAACGATAAAGACCATATTTTTCAGTTTGGAAACTCGGAGAAGAAATTCAAAGAGAATAAACAGAGCCAGCAACTGACCATTTTCACCGACTGATGCTGTAGTTGTCGACGAACAAGTTGCTAAAATTTGCAAAGGAAGAAGTAACAAAGCGAGTGATGGATGGTTCCGGAAACACCGATTCCGTGTCTGAGTTTTGGGTTTATCCTTGGCTTTTGCTTTTCTTCAGCTTCTCCAACGTTGCTGTCGTTGGTGCCTTTTCTCGTGGAAAAGATAAGTAATAGAAGACTTCTATATATCAACTGCCACTGGCTTTGACAAGTAACAACTATCCTCACCCAGGCAGCTGTCGTCGGTGCCTTCTTTCTCTGCCTATTAAACGCATTCTACGGCTGGGGTTTTGAGCTTATAATTGCGGTCCCAATAATTTAATACAAAGCCACTCCTTAAACCTATGTAAATCTTTTATTTATTTATTACATATAAATCTTTTATACATTTATTATATATATAATGGATAAAGCTTTTCCATCCTAATTTATATATTCAAATAAATAATATGGTATGCTCTAATTAATAAATTATATATAATTAATAAAATTAATTAATTTTTTATATATAATTAATAAATATATACTATATTATTTATTATATAATATAAATTATCTTAAATAGTGGTATTTATATATAATGAATTCTCTGGAGCCCTACTTAATTGGAAAAGTCTATAAATCTTTCAAAACAAAAAAAAAAAAACCCATTAAAATATCCAACATGAAGATTCAAGAACATAATCAGAGACCCTTTTGGTGAAGCAAAAAAAAAACAGACACCTCTTTTTAGCATTTTTTTCTTCATCTCGTCTGCAAGCTTAAACCAACCGTGTTGCATACGTGTCATGTGGTCCTGGCTTTGATTGAAAAAATAAAAAGGTCAAAAAGGACAAAGAAAAAAAAGGAGGATTTGAGTGGAAAAGATAACAGGTGGCACACGGTGACAGGCAAGACATGAAGTTAAGTGGGTAGTCGGTGGCTTGCCATGTGGAGCCGTCTCCTCAGTCCCCATCCAATCCTCTGCATTAGAGTGCATAGAAAGTCCTACACAAAGTACTTTGATTAGGTAGAGAATCTTAGTATTATACTCATCAGCACGCTTAAGAAGTAAGAACAAATTTGTGTTTATTTACCGAATCCCATTTGTCAGCATCCAAACCAAAACAAAACCTCCCTCCCATCAGTGACCACAGTCAGCTACTCCATCATCAAATCAGTTGCCATCAACTACCAAACCGGCGTCGTCCCTTTAGAACTAAGTTGCCCCAACCAACTGACCTTGCAAATTGCTTTCTCATAACAATTCCATTTGCTTCTAATTTCAGCTCTGACTATACAACAAAGTGACACCCTCAAAATTTCTTCCTTCAAGAGTATTTGCAGAACCTCCAAGCATGAATTTATTTATATATTAACAAAAATATGATACTCATTGAGAAAAATACAATGAGAAATACAAATTTGACAAGCAAAAAGCAAAGAGAACAATAGAAGCTAAATACCCATTTCGTATTAAAGGAGTTTTCCTTATACAACAACTTAGACCCATTTGTGAACTATGAAATAAAAGAATAATTAGTTGGTCTTTCTTCATCCAATTTACCTTCAGCTGAAACATCTCAACCAACTAAAAAGAAACAAATTTTAAGATAAAACCCAATAAGGCCTCCACAGATAAATGCATCTTTAAGAAAGAAAGATCCTGCAGAAAGAAGTTCTCAGAACACAAAACAAAAAATGAACGGGCAGCTCCTGTGGCCAGAATTTCCAGCATTGCAACCAGAATGGACCATGGAAGATATTCGCCTAACATTCTTCAAATGTGTTAGATGGCAAGTCGAGGAAACCATGGATCCTATCAACTGCCCTTATCACTACTACTGTGACAGTGCTTACTCTGGTAACTACTCATCTGCCGTGGATATTATAGCCCTCATCTTCACTACCACTTCATACTTGGCAACATTAATCATTATGGTAATGGATATATCTAGAAGGGGGCAGACTGGTAGTTCATCACACAGATACTTGCTGCCTTCTGGTCCAGTTTCCCTCCCACTAATCCTCTTGGCTCTTGCCCATGGACACCAAATCAACACCATCTTTCCTCTGTCATGCACCGGTCCTGCCATCCTCCAGCTGATTCATATCTCTGCCCTCAGCTTCGACAATGGAGCTGCTAAGGATATCAAGTATGTTTTCTTGGAGGCGTCGACGATTTCTGGAATCTTGCATGCAAGCCTGTACCTGGATTCTATTATCTTACCGTATTATACAGGACTTGATGCTCTAGTGTCGTCGACATTTTCAGGTGAGTGTATATCTTGTGTGTGTCGTAAAGAAGTTTTAGTAGCTGGAGGAACATTAGTATCCTACAGAGGTTGGTCACTGACCACATTTTCGGTTGTGGCCGCTCTGTGTTTAAGGATAATTAGCAGAATGCCTGGAGGGAAAACCAGGAAAACCATACTAATTAGGTCCTCCATGGAGAGTTTATGCTGGATCCTGATATCTATAGATTGTCTATACTTGCTGACAAGAACCCCACCAGAGAGATTAATGTTGAGAGTCGCTGCTTTTGGAGGCATCTTTGTTTTGATTTGTCTTCACGTACTTAAGAAAGTATGCACTCTCATCACACAATGGCAGTGTGCAAAAGAATAGGATAGGAAAGACATTTTGACCAGAAGAAACATACTATCAAAAACTAAAAGAATTACATTAATAAAAAAAAATATGAATGTTCATCTGAAACTATTCTTGTCATTTTCCAATGTTTCAATACAACATATTTACTAGCAAAGAAATCCAAGAAGGCATAATAAATCTCTAAATCAAAATGCTCTAGTATAGTGAGGGAGACAAGCAACAGATTTCCAGACTACTCATCAGTTAGTGCCCTCATCATCAAAAATGTTTCCGTTCCATACAGAGGAACCTGAAAGCAACAACATTCCATGGCGATCTACAAGAAGAACCTCCTTCGGCTAGTATCCATTTCCGGCTAATTTTCAAAAGGGTAAAGAAAAGAAAATACAAAAAAGGGAGTTATAAGAGGCATTGAGGAATTTTAATATAAGCAGAGAGCAAGTCTATCAAATCAATAGACCAAAACATACGGTTGATAAGTGGACTACCTTGTGAACCCACTCATATTCCCCGCTTTTAGCATCAAATGTTCCATGCTGCAGACTGATCAACTTCAGCGTGAAGCGAGGGCCACACTCCTGTGCTTGTTTAAATTAAACATTGTATCCAGACTAGCATTCATAACCCGTCCATGCACCCTAGGTGGCAAGTACCATTTTCATATAGTAATAAATCAATCAATCGATACTAACCTGAAGACGGGCAACTACTTTCTCTTTAGAGATAGTCTCACCCTTAGCATTCTTGGTCTTTTTACTTTCTGAGTCAGTGTGTTTAGTTTCTTTGATATCAAAAATATACCTGACACATGATAACAAACACTCATCAGAGTAACACAACTGGTTAGGAAAAAAGTATAGTTCCTTTATCTTTCAACTGGAACACTTATAAATGTAATAACAGAAGCATACCGATGATGCCGGAAGAATATAAAATCTCGCTGATTGTGAAAAGTTACAACCCGCCGACCACGAAAATTTGGTTCTTGTGGGAAAAGCGACTGTATTAATCTGAAAAAAAAAATGCCCACAAAGGAAATCATAGAGGAGAGGAAGGTTGATGATCATACACATCATTACTAATATTGACATTAAAAAGAATTTTGAAACATCTCATATATTATTGAAATAATTCTTTTTGATGAAATATATTATTGAAATAATTGATAACACAGAAACTAAGATAAAGAGTGCAACCTTCCGATGCGATGACCTAGGCGTGTTGTAAAGTTAGTCAACACAAGCTCAGGCTCATGACTCGTTGGATTTCCATGATTCTGCAGGCACATGAAATAATAAAGGCTTCAACATGAAGAAACTATTCCCTACAAAAATCAAGATCTAGTAATGGCAACAATAAAAGTCTGGACTTTACAATTACTAAAATGAAAAACAGAAAATTAAAAGTAAAAACTTTGATAATCCAAGTAAATGAAAAATTAACTTGACATCTAGTAGATGCAGTGTGCTTCAAAGTAACAATTAGAAATAGAATTATGTGCATTGGACAACAACTACAAATGAAATCAAGCAAACAACTACAAATGAAATGAAGTCGCTCAACAGGATACACAATTATGGTCACTTCATCCAATAAACATTTTTCCCTCTCTTTACTAACAAAAATGTTATACGACATATTTCTTTCCATCATTAAATGAATCTTTCAGTGTCAGTAAAATAAATCATCAATAAAAGATTCGAGCAAACCTTAATGTCCTTGCGTAAAACAAGTCTCGACAGCTTGAAATGAGCAGTTGGTCCATCAGGTAACCCAATGATTAGGAGAGCATCTACAAGATGGTTGAAAGAGCTGTGAGTTAGATTTTAATTAAATTTTAGATTTTAATTAAATCAATATATCATAGCTTGAGAACACATATTTGTATAAAAGGTTCTAAAGAATCCTTCAGCAAGAAGCACAGGCAACCTGGTTCTCTACGGTTGGTATGAACAACAATAATTGAAGTGAAGTCCTTTTTATTTGCATATTCTACAATCTGCAACCAAATATACCAAGGAATAGAAAATTGTAAAGGGTTTTAACTTGCTGCCTTTTATGAGAAAGAGAAAAATGTAAGTATATAACCAATACCTTTTTCAAGTCATAGGTTCCTCTCTTGTAATAATGTGCATTTGGGATCACAGAAAGCAATTCTGATATAAAAGCAGGTCCTCTCTGCAAACCAAGCAATAAATACCAAAGATAACCTGAACATATTAGGAAACCTCTTGCAATAAAAAGGCAAATCACAAAAACCTATATTATTGTCTAACATTGATGACACAAGACATAATGGAAATGGAATCCAAAAAATAAACGACGAGAGAATGATGAGCAAAAGGAAGAACATACAGTAGAGTTGAAACGGCAAGTAGTAATTAACACTTTTGGAGTACGGTCTTGTTTTAGAATTGAACTAAATTCGTCAGCATCATTTCCAGCAAATAGCTGCAACCAAACACAAGTAATAATTTTATGCATATAAGGAATCAAAGTCAAAGAAGCAATTTTTAGTTTAACACATGAAAGTTATGTGCTCTGCATAGAACTTTTATCAGATTTGGCTCAGTTGGGTACGTAAACGTCTGAATGCGGAGAGCTATTAGTCCGAAAGATACTTCATTTATCTCCTCTTCGTGTACATACGAGCATCATAGTAAATTAAAGCCATAAAATTTGAGAGAAACACAGACAAGGTATCTCGGAAAAGTGGTCTTTAGAATAGAAATAGTCTAATTTCTCTTGAAGATACACCACCACTTGGGCAATTTTAGAAAATAATTACAATTCAAAATTCTATCTTTCTACCTTAGACAGATAAAGTCGAAATGCTAAGTGAAAGAACAGAGTAGCTCAATGTGTTTAGCTAGTAAAGATGCATTCTTAGAATAAGAAAGGAATGGGATAGGAAATAACCTCTTCATCATCGGGCTTGCAAACTGTCTCATCAAATTCCCTGGTGTTCTCAATCGTCCGAGGTATCTTCTTCGGCGGAAGCTGGACCATCAAATAAACAAACACAAAATCACATCAATCAAGGAGAGAGAGAAAAAAAAAACAGAAGAAGAAGGATCTTTTGCTATTGAAAATATAAAGCAAGAAAGACCTCCTCGCCGAGCTCCAGAGCACGCTTCTCGGCAGCATCGCGAGCCCTAGCCTTCTTACGCTTCTCGAGCTTCTTCTCATGCTTGAGCTTAGCGTGAACCGCCGACCTCTTCTCTTTGTTCTTAATCATGGAAGGCAGTATTTCCTTCTTCTTCTTCTCTTCCTTATTGTTCTCATAATTGCTATTCACTCCCACTGATTCTTCACCTTCTTCGTTTTCCCTCTTCTTCCTCTTTTCCCCCATTGCTCTGCACACAGACGATGTCTCTCTCAGATTTCGTGCGGCTGGTTGTATTGTAGGGGATTAGGGGTTTTCGTCGTACACGGTCAAACTTAATTTGGATGCCAAATTAAATAAATACTTTTATAATTTAAAATAATTTTTGTACTATTTATCATTAATTCTTTTTGGACATATATTTAAGAACAAAATTGTTAAAAATCCACAACATATGGTAATTTAATCCGTTAATGTTGTCTAGTCTTTTATCTTTTTTTTTTTTTATGAATAAAAGAATCTTAGCATAAAAATTATCTTTTTAGATCTGTTAAGAGATAGAATTTTATTATTATTTTAATTTTACAATCTCATCAAAATCTACGGCAGTAAATTTATTATCCTAATACGAGGATTCGGTCAGCTTTTTTACTGTTAAACTATATTCTTAGATGTTTGTCTAGTCTTTTATCATTTCGATGATCTTATCTTAATTTATGTGACTCCTAATAGTATTTTTTGGACAGTGACTCCAAATTATTTGAATATTAATTTATGTAATTTTAACTGATATTTAATAACAAAGATAATTTGGGAATAAAGAATCCTTGCTCCTTAAAATAATTATTATTTAAATTAATAAATTTTGTTTGTTTAAAATTAAAACAGATTAAAAAAATTAAAAAATTGAGTAATTACTAATTAATTATAATTTTTAAAAATAATAATATATGTAATTCAGAAAACATGTTTAGTGCCTATCCGGTGATATTTTACAGAAAGATCTTTTACAAAATTATTTTGTAAAATAAAAATAAGAAATTATTTTATTATACTTTAAGAATTTTGAGAATGTATCCCGATGAAGAATAACGCAAAAAATAAATTTTATCCATATAGCATATCTTTATTTAAATATTTATTCTAAAATTTTATAATATATTTTTACAGGACTTGAAAAATACCTCCACGTCGCACCCTTAATTTTCAAACATTATTTTCTGACTGTAAACATTTAAAATAGATATACATGCAGCCTTCCAATTTCAACGTTGCCACAAAAGATCTCTGCTTTGAAACTTCAGTCCACGAGTCAACCACTTTTATATCAAACACGTACTCAATAACGATGTCTTGCGGCATTCAATCAGGCAAATTCATAATTTAAGGCAGTAGATTAATCTGCTAATATGCTAGAAACCCACGTAAAACAAATCGCTATGTTATTACATATAAATATAATAGGATTTGTTGACTGAAATTTGTTGAAGATCATCTTGAATCGACGGCAACAGGAATGACTTGCGACGCTGGCTTGAAATCTTGATCACCTTCCTCTGCTGCTTGGTTCTGCTTCACCATGCATTACTTTGCCTCTATGCTTTTACCCCACAAAAGAACATACATGCCGATTATGACGAGGACCGAACCCAGCACACTGGTTGTTAATGGCAAATGTCAGCAACAGTTTCAACACATAATAGTCTGAAAGTGGTTTTTTATGCCAAGGAAAAATGGGTTCATAGAGTCAACCTTCCAAGATAAATTTGTTCATGCAAGATAGAGAAATCAAACATGGCAACAAAGATCTGAGTGACGGGTGTAAATGCTGCTGTGAAGACCGGACCCTTATGTTTGACGCACCATGACATCCCCACGTAGCACAGTCCTGATCCCACCATTCCCTGTGCTTCAAATAGATGAAAAAAGTACGTTTTCGAAAGTATTCTACATGTTTGAAACTTTACTCAAAGAATATTTCGGCCATTTCTGAAATGCTTGACATGAACAAGCAAAACATCCATGTAGAATGTAGAAATGAGAAGGAGAATCAAAAGGAAAAGGGAAAACTCACAGCATATGTGACACTGATTATCTCCAAAGCTCCTTTCAGAACCCACATGGTAACGTTTCTATGGATAATCAAACTTAAGATGGCTGACTGGATGGCAGCGAAGAATGACATGATAGCCGTGCTAGAATATTCAAATGGATATTTCTTGCCAACCTTGGCTTGTATGAGGAACCATGAAGACCACAAGAGCGAACCTGCACCCAGAAATACTGAACCAACAACCCACCTCTTTGTTTTGTTAGCTGAAATCGTCGTGTTATTTTGGTTTATAAGGTGAACTGTGTCTGGTGAATGTGAATTGGCTAGTGGCATTCCTCTGTACAGGGTTAATAACAAGGCTCCACAAACGCATAGCAGAGCGCCCAAGACCTTTGCTCTCCCACTTTTGCTTTTCATGTTCACTTTCTCTAGACTGAAACAGTTTAATATGGTGAGTTACAATTATCGAATTTCCGGACAAATATCGAAGGGATGCACTTAAAACTTAACGCTTTACCCAAATGGTAGTGCCAGTATAAATGTATTCACGGGCACCATATTGAGGAATGCACATGAAAACGTAGCTGATGTAGATTCTAGTCCCAGAAGAAATAAGTACTGTGAGATTGTAAGCCTGAAAGACAAGAGAGGTTTTCAGAGACAGTGACAACCACAGGATGGAGTAAGTAGAGGAACATAATTACTAACCCAATTAAAGCAAGGAGAAAAAGTTGACATAGTATTAGAGGTGTAAGCTCAGATCTGCTTTTCCTGCAAAGATAGCACACTTCTTATTAAGAAGTCCCTAGTCTAAATTTCTGCTCAGAAAATTCTAAGTTTGTGAATTAAGTCACTGGCAGAGCTTTTGAATTGATCATAAAATCGAGGCAGCCAAGTGCAGGCATTAGAATATAGCTACCAAAAACAAAAAGCTTTCATACCTTTCCCGGAAGTAGGCAATAGGCGCCAAGAAAATTGCAGCAATTGACTGTCTATATGTAACGATAATCAAATGGTTCAACCCTTTATCAAGAGCCTTTTTGAGAAGTAAATTTACCAAACCAAAAGCAAAGTTAATGGCCACCATAGCAACAACATGCTTCCATTGTCCAACCCAACTCATCTTTGTCTGATACTGCAACTAGAACTGCCTACCAATTCTGCTTATATAGGTGCACTGCCCCCCCCCAAAAAAAATGGGAATAGACATGATTCAACACCCTGCATCACATCACAGCTTTAACCAATCAACATGCAATTTGAATATTACTATTATTTATCTCCTTATGCTTTCCGGTCCTGCGTCCTGCAACCTTTTATGGGTCCAGACTACAGAATCAATTGCCAAGCTCAACATTAAAACATCAACCATTTTTGTTTAAGTTCCTCATTTGAATACTAATCATAATTAATTATTTGATAACTCTTGATTCCAATCTTTTTCATTTCTGTTCTTTTGAATGGCATTTAGCATCTTTAGAGAGTGGTGGCAGATACAGTATTAGCATCATACTTTTCTTGTAATTTGGTATCTTATACTTGATTCCTTTTGAAAACATACGTTATTCATTGTTACAGCATTATTTGGAAGTAAGAACATTATGTCAAATCTCATAAAAGAGATATAATCCAATGTGAACCAAATGGGGTTCTTGCTACTTTAAATTTTACTGCAATTATATTATATTTGCTGGACGATTCCTACAATATTCATTTATCTAAAATATATGGAATACGTTAATTAAAAACTGGTGAACAATGTTTAAAATGTGGTGGTGATATTCCAGGAATGTTGGCAGTTGTTGCTAGTACATTAAGCATTACTAATGCAGGAGTGCTGTACGCTTACCTCTTTGCTTTTTTGCTGCAGTTTGAAAATTGTAATTGACGTCCCTTGACTAGTAGAAAGAGGAATGTAGAATATTACAGAAAGAACGCAACGTTGCTCTTAAGCTTGCTCTGTAGCTATAGGCTTAGGAGCCTATAGGATTTGTCCTTACATACAGTAATCAACCTGAAGTTCGAGGCCACGGGGATTGCTCAGCAAGGAAATTAGGTGCTGCTTGGTGGTTTTGTGACTCTCTCAACACAATTCAAACTATCAACAATGCAGAAATTCCTATGCTTGGAATACTTTTTTTGAAGTCAGTATTATCAGGAAGCGTCTCAAGGCTATGCATTGGAGTTTTCATTGGATCAGCAGAAACTTTAATAATTATGCTGATGTTTTAGTTAAATTTTCATTAAAAGACAATGTTTATTTTGACAACTTTAATGTCTCCTGGGATAGTATTTCTGATTGTTTAGAGCAGAGTCTTTAGATTTTTTTTTTTTTTTGATGAATGCAGAGTCTTTAGATTGATTATCTGGTTTGTGGCTCCCTTTTATAAGGTTTTTTCTTCTGTGCTAATGCAATATTACAAAAATAAAAAATAAATAAAAAAATAAAAAACCTAAAAGTTCGAGGCTCAATCCCACTGCCACCCTGCCATTCGACTGGGCTTTTAAAAGGCCATTTAATAAGCCTCGGCCCATATTCAACCTTCAAAAAATATATAAATAAATATATATAAAAATAATATATACAAATATAAATGATAAATTATAAATAATAATAATTTCCAATAAAATGCATCTGTATTGTGGCTAGCTGTCAAATAGAGGACGAACTATTAGAGAATATATGAAGGGGGAGAAGTGTAAAGGCGTGAGCTGCTTTAGACACTCCTACAGTGAAGGTTGCAAACCTTGAGCAAATTTTATTTCTTAACCAAATACTGAATTAATAATTTCTACACTAAAATTTTTTTTATTAGAATAATAATTTTTAATAAAACAAACAAAATTAAAAATTTAATATAAAATTTTAATAAATTATATCTCGTGTACTCAATTTCATTTAAAATGTTAATTTTTAGACATTTTTAATAAATTATATTTAGGTATGCTCAGCTATATTTGAAACGTTAAAAAAATATATATATATATATATATATATATATATATATCTGATGGATTGGAAAAATGTTAGGAACAATGCTTTAAAAAATTGTTGTCCATTTTGTTGGACAAATTCCGAGGGGCATTCTGATTCGAAAATCGAAATGCAAAGGTACAGCCGACGCGAGGGATGCGCCATGGCAGGAGCTTCGTCGTCAATAGCCAAGGAAGCCATTCTCAACTGGGAGATCTTCTGCTGGTGGCCTCTCTCACCAAAACCCTATCAGAGTCTGGGACTCGCAGCCTTCCTGACCCTCTTTCGATTCCTCTCTCAGAGCCTCTCCTCCTCCAAATCCTCCGAACGAAAACCCTCCACCCTTCCAAGAAGCTCGATTTCTTCAGGTGGTGCTCTCTCACCCACACTTTCAAGCACTCTGCTCTTTCCTATTCCCACATCTTCCGCACCGTTTGCCGCGCCGGTTACCTCCATGAGGTCCCTGGCCTGCTTAGTTCCATGAAGGAAGACGGCGTTGTGGTTCATTCTGATACTTTTAAAGCATTGCTCGACGCCTTCATTCGCTCTGGTAAGTTTGATTATGCGCTTGAAATTCTGGACGTCATGGAAGAACTAGGAACTAGCTTGAACACCGATATTTATAACTCTGTTCTCGCTGCTCTGGTTAGAAAAAACCAGGTGGGTTTGGCCTTGTCTATATTCTTTAAGCTTCTGCAAGGCAACTCTCAATTTCCCAGCTCTATTGCCTGCAACGAGTTGCTGGTTGCTCTTAGAAAAGCAGACATGAGGGTGGAATTCAAACAAGTGTTCGATAAACTTAGACAAAGCAATGGCTTTGAGCTTGATACCTGGGGTTACAATATATGTATTCATGCATTTGGGTGCTGGGGTGATTTGGTTACTTCACTGAGCCTCTTCAAAGAGATGAAAGACTCAATTGGGCCTGATTTATGCACCTATAATAGTCTCATTCACGTGCTCTGTTTCGCTGGGAAGGTGAAGGATGCACTAATTGTCTGGGAGGAGTTGAAAGGATCTGGCCACGAGCCCGACGCCTTCACTTACCGAATTCTTATTCAAGGATGCTCTAAATCTTATAGGATGGCTGATGCCACGAGAATCTTTAACGAGATGCAGCATAATGGTTATAGTCCTAATACTGTTGTATACAATGCGCTCATAGATGGACTCTTCAAGGCAAGGAAGGTAAATGAAGCCTGCCAATTGTTTGAGAAAATGGTTCAGGATGGGGTAAGAGCGTCGCCGTGGACGCATAATATTCTGATTGATGGGTTGTTTAGGAATGGAAGGGCTGAGGCGGGTTATACTCTATTTTGTGACTTGAAGAAAAAGGGCCAGTTTGTGGATAACGTTACTTACAGCATTGTTGTCCTGCAACTTTGCAAGGAAGGTCTGCTTGAGGAAGCTCTTAAATTGGTGGAGGAGATGGAAGAGAGGGGCTTTGTTGTTGATCTAGTTACTGTAACTTCACTCTTGATTGGGATGTATAGGCAAGGTCAGTGGGATTGGTCTGATAGGCTCATGAAGCACATTAGGAATGGTAATCTAGTGCCAAATGTTCTGAGATGGAAGGTTGATATGGAAGCTTTAATGAAAAATTCACAGAGCAAAAGAAAGGATTACACACCAATGTTCCCATCTAAAGGTGACTTTGGCGAGATTATGGATTTAATAAGGGATGCGAACTCAACGATGGACGGGGTTAAAGATGAGGAGAATTTGTCGGCTGACACTGATCCGTGGTCATCATCTCCATATATGGATCAGCTGGCAAATCAAGTGAATTCCACTGATTACTCGCAGCTATTTTCACTATCTAGAGGGAAACGAGTTCAGGAAAGAGGGGTAGACTCCTTTGATATGGATATGGTCAACACATTTTTGTCAATATTTTTGGCCAAGGGAAAGCTCAGTTTAGCATGCAAGTTATTCGAGATTTTCAGTGATATGGGTGCCAATCCTGTTAGTTACACTTACAATTCTATTATGAGTTCGTTTGTTAAAAAGGGCTACTTCAATGAGGCATGGGGTGTCCTTGATGACATGGGAGAGAATGTCTGCCCTGCAGACATTGCAACATACAATGTGATAATTCAAGGCCTTGGCAAGATGGGAAGAGCAGATCTAGCCAGCTCTGTTCTGGATAAGCTAATGAAGCAGGGTGGTTACCTCGACATAGTTATGTACAACACACTGATCAATGCACTAGGGAAGGCAGGCAGGATGGAGGAAGTGAACAAACTCTTTGCGCAGATGAAGACTAGTGGGATCAATCCTGATATTGTCACTTTTAATACACTCATTGAAGTTCATAGTAAGGCAGGTCGACTAAAGGATGCGTATAAATTCTTGAAGATGATGCTGGATGCAGGCTGCACTCCAAATCATATCACTGACACGACTTTGGATTTTCTCGGGAAAGAGATTGAGAAACTTAGGTACCAGAAAGCATCGATGATGCGGAATAAAGATGATTCTGCTTAGGAGAACTTTTCTGGTGAGGGGTTTCAAACACTGTAAAACCTTATTGGTTTTCTTTTTTGGTCAAACTAATTGCTACCTTAACAAGAGATGAATTCTACTTGAATTGTTGTGAAACAAGCATATAATCACAATTCATTCGTTTCGGTGCCATTTTTTACCTACCGTTGAAATCATATAGGTGAGTTTACTAGAGTTTTGATCATCAGTCAGAAGGCAGATTGTGATTTTGAAGAGAATTAGTCTATTCTTGTTGGATTCTTTTCTTCTTAACTCTTACTGTTTCTTGATTTTTCACTTTGATTCCTATAAACTAATTAATTATTTTCTAGTAAAGATCTCGCTTCGCCCTCATGGCTCTAATATTGCGTACAAATGAAGACCAACATTCTTACATCAACAAGTTTATTGGCGAAACAAGAACAATACATTCTTTAATTATAGTACATTCCGTAATTATACTTTTTTGAAATTTCTTTATAATATAATTTTCCACTTAATTGTCTAAGAAGCTGCCTTCTATCCTATTCATGAAGATTCAATATAAACTTTTATACTGGATAAACTTTTATTTAACAAAAACGTGATATCGTCCCCGTGAGACTTAAATCATACTTTATTAGATCCACTTGATACGTATTTTCTTCATACACGTTCATTACTCAAGCACCAGGTATTTGTTTCTTTCTCCTGTGACCTGTTCATTGAAGACCAAAGCAAAGAATTAAGTGAAGGCGATGGAAAATAGAAAACAAGAATGAACCTACGAAACAAGGACTGGAAAACAGCCAAGGATACATGACACTAACACAAGATTTGACAGACATCATCACCAAGATATGAGGTAGGAAATTCCATATCTAATTGTCTCTTTCTAACCATTGGATAGGAGAGACTATACAAACAGATTACGATTGACCGATATCATGTGAAGGGTTTAAAAGGGCTCAAATTAGCATCAAAGGCTACAGAAATATATTGCAATTTTGAAGTGTTTTATCGTAATGAGCATGAAGGTCATAGTGAAACATGGACTACGTTTGAGGATAGTTTGCCAATGCACAATTTAAAGATTGATTGATAAGAAGCAAAGAGTTTCAAATGGTGCAAATTAGTATTCAATAGTTGTTGACTCCCCTGATCTGACTCTTATGTGCTTCTTGTGCAGGCTTCGCAGGAATTGAAGCATAATAAAAAGAAAATTTCAACATATGCCTATTTAGCATCTCCTACTGGAAAAAATCCCAGAAATAAATGCAGACCTTACCTGAAGAGCTCTTGCTCCATAGGACCTGAACGTCAATAGCAGTGAGGTGCTGATCATCAAGGCGTTTCCAAGTCTTGATTGACTTGACTGCCCCCCAATCTCCCCTTTCTGTTTTCTCCAAGGATGCTACCACCACCCTTGCTCTCCTGGACCATCCAGCCTTCCCATAAGCATGGTATCCAAATCCCCCAGCATAACAGAGTTTGATACCGGTTAGCTCACCACAGAAGTCGTTAAGATGATCGTGGCCTGTGAAAACTGCCTTTACGTCCCCAGCTTCCACCATGGTAGTGAAGAAGCCAGAGTTCACGGTAGCAGAGCTAATTCCTTCCTGCTTCTCACCTGTGAAGTTTGATGAGTCAAAACTAGCAAATTCTGGCAATGGGATGTGAAAATATGCAAGCCCTGGTGCAGGTGCTCTCTGAGGTAGTGGCTTGTTCTGGTATTCTCTCTGCATGGTAAAGGGAAAGTCTTAATCAACTGACTATTGCTAACGCTGATAAAATTCCAGCTATACATGCTCGACCAAGATTATTTCCATTGATTGAATATTACACATGTGCTGGTACAAGTCATGGAAACAGAAACTTCTCAGTGTAAAGCAAGTACCTGAAGCTTGGCAGAAGTAAGTTGAAACCAGAATTGCTGAGAGGCTTTGATCCAACCATAGCCAGTGATGGAGGGAACAGTGGAGTAGTCTCCGCTGTCAAGGAAGTAGAGATTGAGAACCGATTTGTTCTCGAAACTAGAGCCCTTAACTCCGCCGACTTCAAGGTTATAGTTCCCAAAACCATCAATAATGTGTGTTTCAGAAGGATTAACTTGAGAAAGAGTGTTCTTCAACCCAACTACGTGTTTCATCACCCCTTCCCTAGAGAGGGTAGATTCCTGGTCATGGTTCCCCAAAACAGCAGCCCATGGGATGTTTGACGACATTGCGGGTTCAAATGCAGCTTCCAAAGACTTAGCAGCATCCGTGGCATCGAACCCAAATATATTATCCCCTGTTGCACACAGTAAAGATTACTCCTTCCAGTTTCAAGTTTAATAAAAAAGGGATTGGGAAGTAGGAGTGAAGCCGGAAGATAGAACAAAAGCCATCTTATTCGAGCATACATTGGACTCTGTTCTATCAAAAACCAAATTTGCGAGAAATACGATTCAGGGACTGAACCTTGACCAACATAAATCTCATTACAAGTAATTATAAAATCCATGCGTTAGTTTGAGAAAAAAAAAATAGAATAGTGGCAAACAGTGTGAATCTACCGGTGAAAACGATGAGGTTGGGCTTCTCGGCGAGGATCATGCGGTGAATAAAGGCGGAGGTGTTGAGGTCGGAGCAACCACGGACCTGGCCTGGGAGCACATCCAAGCAAGGAGTTGACTTGCCGTCGGCGTAGTGCATGTCCGCCACTTGCAGTATCTTGAAATCACCAGTACTTGACGAGAACCGCAGCTTCCGTTGTTGCTGTTGCTGTTGCCGTTTTCCTCCCAAAACGCAGATCGGAAGCAAATAAAGCGACAGGACCAGCAACACCAGCACGAGATGAGGATTGCTACTTATCAGCTGCTTCTTCTTCTTCTTCTTCGTCTCATTTCGAAAATTACGGTTGGATGTGAACCATGCCATGATTCACAGTCGCTACCACTCTTTTCACACTCTGCTTGTGCTTCCTCGCCTTCACGGAGTAACGAGCACTGTATTTATTCCAATATTTGGAAGCCGGTGAAAGTCGACCCACCCTACTTATCACCTACAGAAACAACGGTACTTCCAATGACGACGTTTGCAGCAAAACACTCGTCTACGACAAAAATAGTAATGCAATTTTTTTAAAAAAAATATATATATATATATATATACACACACACACACACCTCCTTTCTAAAAATCGGGAGACTTGTTCGAAATACAAAAAAAATAAAAATAAAAAAATAAAAAAGATAAAAAAACAGCAACAACAAAAACTTACCGTGTGCTGCATGCTAATAAAAAAAAGGAATATTTTAGCAACCATTTGATATGGACAGCATGACTCCGTGACCGCATAATGCTGGAATATTCAGCCTGATAATGCAATAATCCCTTTAACATCTAAAGTAGTGTTTTTCAGATATAAATTTGTAGATAGGCTTCGTGAAGGATAGCGACATGAGAGTGAGGCATACATATATTATTTATTTTCTTCTCTAATGGTACTATGCTATCTAAACTATAACCAATTTACATTTTTGGTATCTAAATTTTTACTTTTGGCATTTGAGTATCTAAATTACCTTTTAGTTGCATAAATTATTTAATATTAATTAATTTTAAATTTTATAAATTTGGTCTGTGATAGTCGAGTAGTTGTTTTATTTAGTTTAAAGGAGTATGGGTTTTTCCTTCTTTGATCAATACTACCTATTTATTTTTATTTTTCTGTCTATTTTCATAACAATTTTGGTTATTTCATTTGTGGAAGGAACCGAAATGAAATATTAAAAATGCAACTTTTTTTTGATAAATCATTAAGAGAGCAACTTAAGCTACATAAATACTGTGATTTGATTTCTCCTATAAAAAAAAATAATCTATTTTTTAACCCATGTAAAAATAAAAATAGATGGTTTGCACCTAAATGATAGTTTTGATATTTAATGGTTCAACCACCTCTGCTGCGAAAAGATGACAGACATTAAATCAAGTGATTGTTACACAATTTCAAATATCGGCTTGGCTCTATTCTAAGTAATAATTCATCCTTTAATTATTAATCGCACACGTGGCAAGTGATGCTTTCAAACGTTCACTTCTACATCGATTGTCTATTAACATGTTCCTGAATATTAGTCTTTTTCTTTTGGGTATTTAGAAAGATATTCCTTTTAAAACTTAAATTTCATCGAACTTTTTTTTGGTTGAAAAATTATGTCATGTTTGTTAAATAAGAAAATTATGATATAACCTAACCATACAAGAAAGTGAAATTCCCTCTGTTATTTTATATTGCTAGAAATTTGAGAAACAGGCAATGAATGACATTATTATATATAGCTAATGTTTGCCAACCAATTGCTTTGATTCACATGATGGAAACATGTGTCACAAAGTGGTCACGTAATGATTGGTGACTCCGTGATGCTGTCCATCCTTTTTATCTCAAAAGAAAAATGGGAGAAGAAAACAAAAGCGATCAGATTTGATTGCTTCAGATTCCTCAGAATTGCTTTTACATTTAGCTCAACTAGTCAAACATATTTGTTCACTTGCGATCCGTAGTGGAATGATTAAGGAATTCTACCGCTTCCTTCTAGGAGCTTAATTTCCTTTTTAGAACTTACAGCAACCACATTTAAAAGCTTCAAACTTTCCGATAACAAAATGGGAATTCTACTTCAGCAAATCCATGAGAATTCTATACAATTTCGTACAGATTGTGACTTCACACAAACAAACGCTACCTTGCTTTCAAATAGACAATAGGGGTTCATGACAAAGCGCTAGCTAGACAGAATAAGGAAAACAAAATATATGAAACATACACTTAAAACCATCTATCAATTATCAAGGAGCACAGCTGAGAGAAAAAGGAAAAAAAAAAAAAAATCAAACTAAGCCTTCTTATCTTTCCCTCCAATTGATGACTTGAACCAAGGTATCCAAACAGATGTTGTCTTCTGGTAAAGTCTGTATGCTTCTGCCCTGTAATCTTGTTTCAGCATCCACTCTTCCACGAGCTTAGTCACATAAGCTAAACACATTGTATTGATGAAAGAACCAATAAAGGTCCACCCTTGTCCCAGGTTCCATGCAAATATAACTAGTCCCCACCACCATAATTGCTCACCAAAGTAGTTAGGATGTCTGGAATAACGCCACAAGCCCTCATCAAGATTGGCCACAAATGGCTTTCCCAGCTCTTTCAGTTTCTGGTTTCTACTCACGAAGTCATGGAGCTGCGTGTCCGCAGAAAATGCTACCACGATGCCACATAAGCAAGCAATGATGGCAACAAAATCCCAGATGTTCAGTGGTTCATCTACGGAGTGGATTACATATAATGGAAGGCACACACCAATCAGAAACACCTGCAAATGATAGAAACAACGAAGGAAAATGAACAAGAAGACATTAACTTGGTGAGGAAGCCCCGTTGCGGCATTTCATCAAACAGTTATCCGGAGCTCTAGTTTAGATTTGCGACTTACTATCGACACAATTGACTAATTAACAACAGAAACATAAATGGAAACGCATTTACCTGCTGAGACACATAGACTGCGAAGAAGGAAACCCACCACCAGTGTTTGCCGTACTGAAGGCGCATATCAGTGAACCTCCAGTCTTCCCTGGCACCCCATTGCCATTTTTCCCGCCTGAAGTAGTTATGGCTAAGCCTGACACCCCACACCCAAGTCAAAGAAATAGCGATCTTGGACCTCCACCAGTTATATTGAGCCAAAGGGTGAGTAGCATAGTAATGAACAAGCATCACCGGTATCACTGTCCAATACAAGTCTATCATCTGCTCCATTAAAGAAACGAAAAACAACGATCAAACAGGAGAGAATAATTAACAGAGAACAAAGCAAACGACATGGAAAATGAACGAACCCAGTGGCTAGATTGGATGTGGCTGATGACCCAGAAGAGGACATTAACGTTGACGAAGAAGAGGACGTTGGCTAACAAAAGAGGGTGGTAATAGCACCATGCCCACAGAGGAGAGAGAGAGAGAGAATGATCACCATCACTTGCTGTGCTACTAATTCTCTGACAGTGGTTGAGCAACGAGAGGTAGAAGATGATGGAGGGAATTGGAGACAGCAAAGCCACAGCTGCATTCTTCAAATTGCGACGACCACTCCCCATGGCGTTCCTGCAAAGACCTGGTGTTGGTCGTTGCTACTGATCAAACTCAGAGGGACACATCAAAACCCCTATAGCGGCCTTGCATTTATACTACCAGCCAAGTGGCCTGGCTT
The DNA here is from genome assembly GCA_007844105.2 of Rhamnella rubrinervis. NCBI lineage: Eukaryota > Viridiplantae > Streptophyta > Magnoliopsida > Rosales > Rhamnaceae > Rhamnella > Rhamnella rubrinervis. Next base: position 15,368,414 of record CM017584.2, read on the forward strand.
CGCTTTTTGTTCGGTAGAGTTTCTACCTAGGCAGCGGCCCAACCCATCCCATGTAAAATACATTTAAAATAAACCACCATGATTCACTTTCTGCATGGTGGGTCATGAAGATCATCCATAATATTTATCCAAAAAATTCCAGCTCCATGCTCGTTAATCGATCATCATTTGGTCACTTTTCTTTTTCAAATTCTACCATTTATATATATTATGGACCCATAACAAAAAATACTCTGTTCTATGAAATGGATTAAGAATCACACTAAAAAGCATAAACTTTCTTTAAGTTAGAAAGAATCAATGGTGTTTGGTTCCAAATGGTGGTTTCAAATTGAGTGATGTAATCGAGTAAAAAGCAAAGAGCAATCATAAGAAGAACAGCTACCCGGCCGCCTGTGGTGTCTGTAATGATGGTTGCAGCCATTGATGGTGAGCCTAATCATATAGTCCTCTCACATGGCAATGATGGGTATGGCATCCACCCCAACTTTACGTATTTACAAACTTATCCGGCGACTTCTGGTCCCCCACTTCTCGCTCATCTTCTTCTTCTTTCATCTCTCCATGTGACACTGTAGCCTAAAAAATCTCCGCAATCGACGCAAAGAGATTGCAAGCCTCACACCGTACAAATGCCCACGCTTGGGGTGGAATGGAGGGGCCATGAGCGCCATCGATGGCATGCTCAGCTCACAAGTCACACCACCACTTTTTGTACGTAAAGGGCACAACGCATGCATGGTCCAGTCCACACCTTGGAGGCACACGACACATATTTCTTCTTCCTTACATCATCAACGCGAACGAGTCTCTTTTTAGCTTTTGGCATGCAGTACAAATCAATAGATTGCATGAAAAATCTTCTCTCCTTTTTTTTTCTTTTTCTCTCTTTTTGTTCCATTGAAATATTTCACATTATACATTGGTTATGGTTGACGGATAAATTATGAGAGAGATGTATATCAAACATATTGCTCGTTCAATTTAATTTCATGAAAAATAAATTTTTTGCTACAAAAACGATTTCGTTTATGGACTGATCAGGTTTCAGTTATGTTTAATGATTTAGTTACAACATTAAAATGTTATTATCCATGAATTATACCAATCTATGTTTTAAGGAAGCCAGAATATGTCATCCAAAAGATTATTTTGGTTTGCTTAGCAGGAAATTAAATAAAGAGTTAATTATAAAACAATTATGGGATGAAATATAATTTCATTTGATTTTCTTTTAGGTAATTAATAACTTCATTTCTTTTGATTTACACTGTTTCAATCATATTAATCACACTCTCCCTCTATTATGTGACCAGGACACAATCTCCATGTAAAGAAAACACTCCTTCTAAGTAACTAGGACTTCCTCTCTATGTAACAAGAACACACTCTTCGTGTAACAAGGCCACCATTTCTGTATGAGTACTCCATCTCTGGTGTAATGTGAGGACACCCTCCTGTGTAACAGGGACACACACTTTGTGTAATCGATAAATATTTATGTGTACACAAAATAACTTCAACGTGGAAACGAGAAACGTCTTTGTGTACATGAGAAAGAGAAACCTTTGCGTGTAAATAAGAAACATATGCTTGTAAACAAGAAACCTCTCAATGTATAAAAGAAATCAATCTGTGTAATCTCGAAGGTGTGGTTCCGCATAAGAAAACTACTATTTCTATTACCTAAATTTGAAGCTGTAAGTCTGAGTTTTAGTAAGCCTATATGTGTCTCAGACGTATTCAATCTAAAATCACTAGTGAAGAAAAAAATGAACATTTTATTTAGAGCTCTAAAAATATTACAAATACTAAATAGTAATACACCTTAATTCCTAATATATTTAGGTATAAAAAATAGCATTGCCATTAAAAAAAACCTGCGCAAAGTGGGATAGATATTCGTGCAAAGGAGAATGTGAGCGCTTTTTAAATCCACCATTCAAAAATTATCAAAAAAAATCCACCATTTAAAATAAAAATATATAATTATTTTTGCATTATTATATTTGAAACATATCCTATTGAACCGATATACTAAATTTTTTATATTAATAATTTAATATTGCGGTGGAATAAATTTTAATGGTAAAATTTGAAAATGATAACGTGATCATGGTATTTTATGCGCTTTGAGATGCTCTAGGAGGCAAATATTTTTATTATGAATAATAATGACGTGGCAAATGGTGGAAGGAAGTTAGGAGCGAAACAAAACCGGCGCGATGAGCCACAGCGTGGGGGTACGGGACTCGCTAACGTGGTGAAGGGTGCGAATTTTGGCCGCACCCCCTTTTAGTTGTTCCTCTTCTTTGGAATATCGAACTGAATCAGAACCTTTTAGGCTCCCCAAGCTATTTGCTGATTGATATTGGTCCAATAAACGTGAGCCTATCTCTCTCTCTCTATCTCTCTCTCTCACTTGGATTGGAATCGATGTCGGCTCGATTGCTGAAGAAAGTTCTAAGAGAACAAGAACAACAACAGCTGCAGCAACCCCAATACAACCCTCAACGTATAGATTCTGACCAAGACGAAGACGAAGAAGATGAAGCGCAGAAGGTTAATGGAAAGAATTCGGGTGCTCCTTCTTCAATCAATCCGTTCGACCTACTCAACGATGATGGACACGACGCTGACCAGGTTCCAATCCCGCTTCTCCTTTTCTTAGTTTCGTTTCCTTTTAAGCTTTTGTATTGTTCCACCCGTAATTGTTGCTTGCTTTGATGCCTCAATTGAAGTTTTTCTTTTCGGTTAATTCCTATTTCTTTAGACAAAATCTATTGTCAAAATGGTTTGTTTTATTTAAGAATTAATTGATACCTTTTCTTTCTTTCTTTCTTAATTTTTTTTTGTCAAAATTATTGATAATTATAATTTACATATTGTAGATTAATTCCAATATGTCCTTCTCATAGTTGCAAATTGGGGATGCTTAAACAGGAACTGTATGTGACTCTTAGCTGCGTGTTATAATATACCCCCTATCCTTTTCATTGTTAGTTCGGATTGTAGAAGTTTTCGTATATTCACAACTGTAAGTTACCCATAAGGCAACTCGTCAATCTGGAATTTTAATTTAGAATATGTACGTTGGTTATACTTCATGATGTGAAGTACTCATTGTTGTTATGTTCTTTTTATCATGAACTTAACCTCCAATGCCGTCCTTTTAAAGTACGTACATCTGTGTCTTTCTGAAGATTTGAAACTGTATTTTCTTTTTAATCAACAGCTTTTTAATTGAAGTGGAAAGTTTATTTCTTTTTAACAGTACACTCTAATATGAAACTGCAAGATCTTTTGTTATAAAAAATGTGATTCCAAAATGTGTTTTAAATTTGTCTTAGATGTCAGCCGATGCCTCCTTAAGAGGCCCCAACTTGTCACTATTTGACAGAAAAGTTCCACATGAACGAATTAACACTGGCAAAAGTTTTGAAGAGGTTGTGGTTTGGTAGTCCAAGTCAAAGACCTAATTGAACAACAGTAAATGTATATAGAATGGGTCTAGTGTCAACCAGTGTTGATTAATTATGGAGTCTTTGTTCTAAGCTAGAGATGCAGCTTTGGCAGGTGGGCTTTGTTGTGAGGTTAACCCAAGTCAGCTCTTGCCATTAATGTTAAAGCTTCTAATCCCAAAAATAATTTCTCATATTAAGCTCACTATCAAAGTTTGATGCCAAAAGTAGTAGCTGCATTCTGTTTACTTTTAATTGTCATTTTGGCTGCAGGGAGATGAGTCAGAAACAGCTGATGAAGCCTTGGTTGGTAATGATGAACAAGTCCTGTGTGAGCTGAAAAATAGTGTCGATGTTGTTTCTGCATCCAATCACAAATCAAAGAAAAAGAAAAAGAAGAAAACCAAGGAGGGGTCTTTTTCATGTACAAATAAAGTTGAGAAGCCGTTGGATGCCATTCTTGAAACTTTATCATTGGAAGCCAACTCTTCTAGTCATCAACATGATGCTGAAACAAGAACTCATGATAGACTAGTTAAACAATGTAAACCTTCAATATTACAAGCAGATCCAAAATATCTAAATGCTGATAATGAACTTCGTAGAATATTTGGTTCAAAGGTGGTAAAGTCTTTTGAGAAAAGTAATCAAACTGGCAGTTCTAGACAGACTCGGGGTGGAAGGCGAGGAGTTCATAATCCTAGAAAGACTATTCTTGTTTCTCCCTCAGAAAATTGGCCACGCTGGGATGGTTCTTTCTCCATGGAATTTCTGGAAGCAAGGGATGGATACCACTACTTTAGGTAAATATCATCTTTTGTTGCTTGATCGTGTTAATTTTTCTCTTTGTTACTATATTTTTCCTTAAACCTTCTGATTTTTGGACTTCTATTCTCACATTTCTTGATAGTGTCAATTTCATATGTAATTAATGGGCATCTCTTAGTAAATTAATTTGCTCTCTCTGTGCTGTATAAGCTTTTCTATATGTAGGCAACTAGTAACAGGCTACGAGCCATGGATAATAGCAGTGGCATGAAAAATAACTATTTCCAATTATATTCAATTTATGAAAGATGCTTAACCATTCAGCCCATCACAAATACGAGAGTTTGTTGTTAGACTTTTCTGATCTAAATCAAACCATGATAGCTTAGAATTTATCAGGATATGCATGTGATCAATGTTGTTATGGTGGTAACATGTGATGCTATAACCTTTTGTTGGCTTTCTTACATTCGTCAAATAATCTTTATTTTATGCCATCTTGTAGATATGTGCACTCATTGTCATATAGTCAAGCTCAGAGTGCGTTTGAAGCTGCCAAAGCTATTCATGATCTCAATGCCATTGCAAGTATTTTAGTGCACCATCCTTATCACTTGGATTCACTTATAACAATGGCGGAGTACCTTAAGTTTGTTGGTGAGCATCAGATGTCAGCAGATGCTATCTCAAAATGTTTATATGCCTTGGAATGTGCATGGCATCCAATGTTCACCCCTTTGCAGGGTAATTGTCAATTAAAATTCAGCCATGAAACAAACAAACCTCTGTTCATGACACTTTTTGCTCACATGAAAAATATGGATAGGCGTGGCTGTCATCGATCTGCTTTAGAAGTTTGCAAGTTGTTGCTGTCACTAGATTCTGATGATCCGATGGGGGCCCTGTTTTGTATTGACTATTTTTCTTTGAGAGCAGAGGAGTATGCATGGCTAGAACAGTTTTCTGAAGCCTATGAAAGTGATAATTCCTTATGGTTGTTTCCAAATTTCTCATATTCCCTTGCCATCTGTCGCTTTTATCTTGAGAAAGATGAATCCTCAAAAGGTGCTCATACAGCTACTACTAAGGCTAGCTCAACAGATCTCATGAAACAGGCTTTGATGCTTCACCCCTCAGTGCTGGGGAAACTGGTAGAAAAGGTACCTTTGAAGGACCAGTTTTGGACAAATATACTCAAGAATTCATTTTTCCGAGCAGAACAAGTGGGGATCCCGTCCTTGGATCATCTGATCACTATATATTTTGAGAGCAATTACCTTATATGGAGGCTCCCAGATCCTCAAAAATTGTTGAAGGATGCTGCACAATTGGTGATCGAGACACTTAAAAATAATAGTTCTGATGTGAAGGATTGGGCTTGTGTGAGAAAAGAAGCATTCCCGTCTGAGAAAAATGAGTGAGTATAAATTTGATCTCATTGATGCCTAGTTTTGCTTCAGCTGTCATATTTGTTTGCTTTCTGTGTTGTAACTTGTACTATAATTGTAGCAGTATCATGAGTAAACCACATAAATCAGAATCGAATCTATTGTGTTAAGGACAATGATTGATTGGTGCTTGTTGTTTGCTAGGTACCGCCATTTGTTAATTTCAGATTTTTCTTACTTGGTGCCAACTGCTCCGCCGGAAAACCTGCAAAATTTTATTTTTGACCCAAGGATGCGAGGCATTGTTCATAACGACGACCAAGTTGCCAATCCAAATGAAGGCATCCAAGCTCCTCGCAATGTTGTGAACCGGAATGCATTGGCTGTTCTGTTTGAATCGATGCTACCATGGGTTCATTATGGGGATGGAGAAGGAGCAGTTCATGAGGATAACCAACTTAACGGGCATGAGCATGATCAAGCCAACTAGAACATTGAGTTGCATTTGCTTCAAAGCACTGTAGAGAAGCTTAGAGGCTAGACCTAGTTACCTGTTTTTCATTCAGTGACATCATTTTGTTCAGCTGGGGGAGCAGTGGTTATGGAGAGCCATGTTTTCAAGAGATTGTTGCCTACCAATTGTATGTTTTAGCTTTATCATTTTGTCCAGTTCCCCACCCCTCGTATTCTAAGTTCTGAAACTTGGATTGTTTTCAAGAATACGAATGTCTACTCATAATTTGATTCCGGATAAGTTAAAACTACTCGTAGGCCGGTTTATTGGGTAAGGCCACCAAGGCCATTGCCCAGGGCCCCGCAAACATCTCAAGCTACATCATCAGTGTCCCCGTACGTAGCATTACTCTCCAAGCAATATCAAAAATCACAAAAAATTGTCAAAAAAGAAAAAGAAAAATGAAATTCAAAAAATGCCATTTAATTAAACCTACTCTAGCCATTTGAAAGAGAAAAAAGAAAAAAAATAAATTGAAAAATAAATAAATGAATAAAAAGAAGAAGTTACAACTATTCCACATAATTTACCTACAGTACAGAATTAAAAAGAAAAAAAAAAAAAAAGAAAGAAAGAAGGAAAAACATGGAATTATTATAAATAATGGAAAAGAAAAGTCGAGAATAAATATTAAAAAAGTTGGGAAATGAAGGGCCTAGAAGCAAATACACATGGCAGAGATCTTATTTGGAGTGTCACAGTCGTCTCTTCTGCTGCGGCCGAAGTTCGGATTTTTGCAAGCTGATAGTAACAACAACAGCGTTTGTTCAAGCGGTGGAGGTCGACGACTGCCATTGAAGTCTTTCAAGGGGTGCAGATATCAGGGCTTTCAGGCTTCCTTCGGTTTCTGTACTCCTCTGCACGCTTCCAATCGGAACTTTCTTGCCGTCAACGTTGTGTCTGACCCCGCATCGTCTAGTTTCCGTACCGTAGACTCGGGAACAAGGGGAATCGACGTCGAATTGGATAGCGGCGGCGGTGGTGCCGGCGGTTCATTCGGTGACGGAGGCGGTAGAGGCGGCGGCGGAGGGGGCAACGGAGGTGATAGCAATCGAAACGAGGGTGACGGAGAGGACAACGGTAGATCGGACGAGAACAGCAAGAAAATGGCTATGTCGATGTCCCAGAAGTTGACTCTTGGATATGCTGCCCTGGTTGGAGGTATAAAATGCTAGACTAGTTGTTCTGCTACTCGCTTTGCATTGTGGGGGTAAAAATCTGAGCTTTTGCTTCTGTTTGTAGGGTCAAAACACTTACTTGGGTTTTTCTTTGGACACTTGTTTGATGATGATAGTCGAAAATATAATAACTTTTCTTTCATTAAGGATAAAAAACTGAACTGATATAACAGAAGAAATTGTATATTTGGGATTAAGGGGACAAGAATATGATCTTTTGCTCCTCTTTGTGGGATCAATATACTTGACTGTGTTTTTCTTTGAACACTTGTTTGATGAGTAAACCTTCTATAATAGCTTTACTTTCACTAAGAACCAAACACTGAGCTGATATAAAATTGTAATTATGGGATTATTGATTAAGTACACTTGAAAAAAATTGTATTAGAGGGCTCTCTGCAATGAATCAACCGATGGTAGTATGCTCAAAATTCTCTTTCAGGTGGATTGCATCCAAATAGCTTCTTTTTGTGGATGCATGCTCCATATTAGCACATGGATAACAAAACATTTATATTGAACACATTGGTTTACTTATGTCCAATTTTTTTGTCTATTAAAAACTCCCAAAAACATCTGTTTATAATGGTTTCCTTGACCTTGGGAGTTCATTTCCTCTTGATCAGATTGCTGCATGTTGTTTTTTCTTTTCTTTTTTTCCTTTGACAGTGGGTGGTGTTATGGGCTATTTAAAGAGTGGCAGCCAGAAGTCGCTGTTGGCAGGGGGGTTATCAGCTGGTTTACTATATTATATTTATACTAAGCTTCCCACAAGCCCGGTGTTTGCATCGTCCCTGGGCTTTGGTAAGAATCTTCGCCCTCTTTAGGTATTAGTTTAGATTTTATCCTTCCGTGGATAAAGATCCAACCTTTTTGGTGGTTCTTTTTCATATTTTACGCTTTGAATTATTTCAATTGTTTGATTCACCAGGTCAATTATTGAAATTTCATTTAGCTTAATAAATGTGTAATGGAAGCCTATGAGTGGACTGGTGGAATAGAATCATTTTGAATTCTTCTTGATTTTTAATGATAGTGCTTTCATCACCTCCTGATTTCCAGGCGTCTCTGCTGCTCTTCTGGGAGTTATGGGTTCTCGTTTTATGAAATCAGGGAAGATATTTCCAGCAGGTGTTGTGTCCCTTGTCTCGCTTGTAATGACTGGTGGCTACTTGCATGGAATCCTGCGTAGCGCTCACTGAAAAACGTTCGTAAAAGAGTTTCTGAAGCTGTAACTTGGTCAACTTCAATCTTCATATTTTAAGCTGGAATTTTGGGACAACTTCTTTTAGACTATAAATATGGCTTTTTAGACTTTTGTAAGATTTGATGTTTGATGGTTTGAACCTTACTTTCGTTGTAAAACTTCAGTGAACTTGCTCCAGGCAGAACCACATTAAAAAGAGTAATGAACTGTTTTCACGCTTTACTTTCTACAATATCTCCCAAAATATAATAGGGTGGAATTAAAGGTGCTAATTTGATGAACATATTTTAAATTTGATCGCATATATTAGTAGTAGTTGCTTAACTTATCAAGCAGTAACGATACTCTAGTTTATCAATCATAGGCAAGTTTACATATAAAACGATATCAACAGTAAGCAATCCGGTTTAAAATACAAATCAAATGTCTTGGGGCAAACCAGTACAAATTCCCTACCATCATAGAAACACACAAACATAATTTGTTTTTCTAGATTTTCACGAGATGTTTTTAGGAATTGTACGTACAGCCACAGGGCAAGTCAAATATCATCATTAATAGTTCACTTAGCATTTTTCTCCAAGATATGTAGTAAGGTAAGGTTTAGAACGTTTTAGAAGATAACTAGTTCTCCATGTTACAATGAAGACTCTTTAATTAGTTGAAGCAAGGTGGGCTACAGCACTAGGCTGATGTTCTTCCTGAAACTTGAAAGACTGTTTGGAGCAATCCGAATCTGGTGAAGTTGCAGCGCTCAGGTCAGTGTTAGAGCTGTCCTCCATTTTCATGGCTGATGGAGAAGGATATGGGTTCTTGCTCACCAACCTGCACGAAATAACAAAAAATAAGGGAAAAAGAATTAGAGGTCAACTGACTTGGATGATTATACAAGAACAAACAATTTAATGGATCAGAAATCAAACACAATGTGATATGCAGGTCTGATACTACTTGGAGTTTGTTGAACTAGACTTCCAATGAGAAAGACAGAGAGAGTGTTTCAAGGGGATAGTTGGATACCTGTCCCGTCGCTTCTCCAAGAACCGCTGTAGGGAGTGTCTCCTTGCAATTGGGAATTCTAAACCAACAGAAAATCTTATTACCATGAATCATCTTTAATTATTCTTTTATAAAAGGGAATAAAGTAGATTATTCTATATCATTACTACATAGTTTTGGCATATAATGCATTTATTACCAGCTTGCAATTTGCAAATAGAACTTTTCTGAGCAGGGTTGAGCTGGGCCATCAGTGAACCCATAGCAGTTGCAGTATTTTGCTTTGCAGGAGAGCCTGCATTAGGTGGTGAACTGGAGGGATAACTGGTCCCAGTACTAGGCTTCATGGCTGCGGCAGCAGCAGCAATAAACATAATTTCTCGAGCCTGTTAAGAGAAAATAGAAAACAGGATATGTCACCACATGAAACAAGGAGAACAAAGAAAGAATTTGCCAATAGTTTAAAAGAAGAAACCTTTTCTTCAGGAATTGCATCAAAGACACAAACATTCCCATCGAAAAAGATAGTAAGCTGAGATGGAGTACAAATGGTAGCATTTGTTCCAGATGCTGGCATCATTCTGGGTCTCAAACATTGAAGAAAAGATATAAAATATAATATCAAGTGAGCCTGACATATAGCTAAAAACCAAAAAAACTACTCTTCCCAAGCACGAAATTTTTAACTAAAAGAATTAATATAAACATACAGGAAAATCATTCTTTTGTGCATAAGATGGGAGAGTGCGAAACTGACAGGCAAAAAGTAGCGAGTAATGGGCTAACATCTATGTTGCTCTATATTAGCCCCCATCTTTTTAATGCAAGAAGTCTTATATTCTATATGGAAGACCTATCAAGTATCAAGTGCAGCCCAAACATATATTAAATCACAAATACATAATTATTATAAAGATAGTGAGGAATGCATTTCGAAGTCACTGCCAAATACAAACTGGGGAATTTTTATTATCCCACGTTTAATGGCTAAGCTGTCTTGGGTGCAGCCAAAATATGTGTGATTCCTCTGAATGAGACGTTCACCACAACTTGTGAATCAACAAGTTGTATGTTCTAGATCTAATCCCCATGTGGCGGCAGCTCAAACATTTGCTACATGACAATGAAGCCACGAAGTAAAATTACTGAATTGTCATCTGCCATCTTTTTGGCAAAAGCAAGTGAAAACCAAGAAGCACTATCCATACATATACACCAGCATCATGCCCTGACAAATCAGACCTCGAATACCCATGTAAGGAAGCACATTATTTTTCATCAGACAAAGTGCATGTACACCAAAAGCAACAAAATCAAAGAAGGAACAACTGTATGACTGCAATAACCTTTGTGAAGGCTCTAGACGACAAAATATACAATATGCTTAACTTCAACATGCCTAAATCCAAAACAAAGACTGACCCTTAATTTTCATATGTTATAATTTACATCATATGTGTATAGATGTGTATACACAAAAATATCAAACATTATCCCCAAGTTAAACAACACCACCTCGTTCAGAAGACAATAAAATTAATTAAGATTAACAAGTACATGTTTGAGCTAACCCTCTTCTTTTTATCACACTAGACACAGAGGATTGGAATTGGTGATGCAATTAAACGTTTCCAGAGGCACATAATAAGTCGCAGAAAAAAAAATATATAAGGAGGAAAAAACCATATCTTTAAGCACAAGAAATTACCCATCTTTGTAATAATTGTAAAATTCAACGAAGGAAAAAAAAAAAAAAAGGAGGAAGAATTTTTCGGTACGTAAGCCTTGCATATACATATACATAGAGGTAAATTACCTAGTGTTGGACGAATCATGGGAGGCGGGCTTGGGATCACTGTCTGCCACAGCCATACCTTCTTCTCCATCTTGCTTTTCTTGCTTTCGTTCCTGTTGGGTGAAGTTGGTCTCTTCCTCCGGCTTGGAATCGTCGGAATCAGATCTGTGTTCCATTTCCATTGGCAACCTCACAGAGTACTCAGAGGGAGACAGAGAAACAGAAGAAGGAGATGAAAGAGAAATTTTACAACAACGAGAAAGAGAAAAAGCAGCGAACTCGAGCTCCGCCTGAGCTTCCTCCGACGAGGCAACGACCAATTCTCCTCATTAATTTATTACCCCTCCGCTTTGTCCCTTTTTTTATTTTTTAAAAAATTAATATTAAACAAACATTTATGCAACGTGTTTTTTGAATTTAATTAATTAAACACCGTCGCGCCCCTCCAGAAACCAAGACAGCCGGTCAAGCACAGCCAGAGAAGCTTCCCACTACTTAATAAATTTAAACCAGCATTAACAGCACCAACAAGCCAATTACCTACCAACACCATAGTAAATTACAAAATGCCACGTCAGCTAACTTGTTTACACGTGTCATTTATCAACGTCGCGTTATGCTATGACACGTGGACATGATGGGTCACCCGAAATCAAAACCGGATATGATATCGATTTGGATCCGGAGAGGAAGGGGGGAAGGACGGGAATGGATCATTGACGTGTGAATCCTGACGAAACATGGAACGAATCGGAGCCTTCTCTTCCTCTGACTCACAGAGTTGGCCATATTAGTACCATTAGCGAAGAGCTTCGAGCGCGATCGGATCAGCTATACATACGAAGTATATAACACATATATAAGTATTTGTGAATATGGAGCCTCCTCCTTTCCAGGAATCGGCGCGCTGCGATGTCTGCAAATGCAGCTTCAACACTTTCAGGCGACGGGTACATCCAATCTCACTTCTTTATACGTGAATGTCTTTTTTTTGTGTGTGTATATACACTAATTTCAGTTGATTTAAAGGAATTTTATTTATTACTCTCAAAATCGATCCGACGCAAGATGGGCTATGTTTATCCAATTCGATGATTCGTGTTTCCGTGCTGGATGAAATGTGGAGTTTGGATTCTCAATTTTAAAACTTTGTTATGCAAAATTCTTATTGCTATTTACATGTATCATTCTTAGTCCCAAACGCCTCAATTAATTTAACAGCGATTGCACATGGCATAGTGAGCTCAAGACGTTGATAGTGTTAATGGGCATGGTTTAGTTGGTCCAAGGCAGTCTTATGTTATTGGAATCTTCAAAAAATTTAGCGGGAAGGGCAAAAAAAAAAAACCACTGGTCTTTCGTGGGGGAGGAAATAGGAATGAGCTGTGGATTCAAGTATCCATGTAGACGAAATTGAATTCTATGAGTATTATAACCACCATTATTTGCCTCAATTTCATTCTCCCTTTTGCAGCACCATTGCCGTTGCTGTGGGAGGACATTTTGCCATGAACATTCTTCAAATCAAACGGTGCGCGTTGTTCTTGTGTCATTGATTTTCCCTCATTTGTGTTGTTTTAGAGTTGGTTGATGTTGTGATGCTTTTATTGGTTTGAGCAATCATGTTATTTGCACATATTCAGGCTTTACCACAGTTTGGCATTCACTCGCCTGTCAGAGTTTGCAGTGATTGTTTTAATGACTCCACTCGGTAAATAATTCCATCTCAGTATAACATTTATGAGATCAAAGCATAATGTCTTCTGATTTGATTATATGCCCTGTATGTTGGCACTGTTAGCATATTTCGTTTGTCAACAATAGTATTGTGAGTTAAATTTCTTTCATCTTCGTCCTATGTAATATAGTTATGACCGAAAGTGGATGGAGACTCTTAATCAAAACCTTTTTGCTCAGATTACAGATGTCATTTTGATTCCAAAAGAGAACAAGGAAAAATATGACCAAAAACTTGTAATTGCTTTGATAACACATGTTTAGGGTTTTTCTGTAGTTTAATATTTTGGTGATACTGGTCTATTAGTAGTTACCATATGACTACGTTTAGTTAGTTCAAATGGGACATGGAATGGAAATCCCATTCTCATGTTTGGGTGTCTCCCTGGAATTGGAATTGTGAAGCCCCGGAATGATAAATTTTGGCGTCCACACAAAGTATAGTTTTCACTCTTCTCCTTTTGTTAAACTAATTTAATGTTCCATAGTCAGACTCTTTGTCATTTATTATCCTTACCATATTGAAAACCTGATTCTTGCTTTTGACAATATTTTACCATTGAAAAGCCTAAATTTTTCTTTCCATCTAAAGAATTCCAGCACTCTTTTTTCTGTTATTTTAGCACATAGTAACGACTTTTAACTGTAGCTTATCCAATCTTCAAGTTTTTAATAAAATTTAGATCAAAACTGCTCTAAGTTTTAGCTCATGGCCATTGATCCTCGGGATTTTGGAAGGACTTATAGTCTTTCGTCTCATCTCTCAAAATGAATGTTTTTAATTTTTTTGGGTACAGAACTGCCAAAGATATTGTACAGGCTTCTTCAAATGGAGTGGATATTGTATCAGATACAGTTTCTAGATTAAACATTGGTGACGACGTCCATCCGAAGACTGAGCCAAATGCAGAGCAGCAGCCTTTGAGAGGGGTTATAGAATGCAAGTGTGGAATGCCTCTATGTATTTGTGAAGCTCCAGCTCCAGCTCCATCCATGGATGAACTTCCCTCACAGGTATGAATTATTCTGTTTCTTTGGGTTCTACTTACACATGAACCTCGTAGATTTACTTTCCTTTTGTTTGCAGAGGAAACCCTTATCCAGCTTTGTTCCTCAGTCAAATCAGAAACCGAAGAAAACAGAAGCTGTTTTAAAGAATAAAGGTTCCACGTCAAACAGCAAGCCTAGGTCGGTTATTATAGTGCTTTTAATTTCAATCTCTGTTCTTCCTTTAGTATGTTGGACAAATATAGAATCTGAGATTTTGCATGATTATCAATCAAAAGTTTAAGATACAAAGTAGCAGTCCAATTAATTTTGAGTTTGAGACCTCTCTATCTGACTGCTACTGGTTTAAAACTTGACCTAAGTTTTTCTTTACTTGTGGACTTATGATTTGTAAACTCAGTAGTTAATACCAAGTTGATTTTTTCTTTTTTTAATGCTGGCTGGTCATATTAATTCTGCAAAGTTTTCAGTTCTGTTTTCAATCGTGGTCAAGTGAATGATGGTACCACAGCTAAACTTCAGACAGATTATGAAGTCAGCGGGGAGGTATTAATTGTTGATTTCCTATTTAAAGTGACAATAAATCTGCAATAATTGAGAACTAAATACTTGCTGTATGTTATTCTTCCTGTATTATGTCTCCCATGCTTAGGGTTTGAGAGAAGCCATAAAGAATGGTGACACCGCAGCAGTCAAGAAGCTTCTGAGTGAGGTAGCAACTTACTATTTTAGTTCAAATAAGTGTTTGCAAATGGATTTAATTACATTTTTCTCATTGGCAGGGTGTGGATGCAAATTACCGTGACAAGCAAGGATTGTCTTTGCTACATTTGGTACTGTTCTTTATTTCTCTGTTGATGAAGGGTTGTGGATCGTGTCTTTTCTTGAGGTGTTAGTTTGACTGCTTTGATTCATATGGCACTAATGTCAGGATTAATCATATGTAGGCAGCAGTCTTTAATCAAACTCAGATAGTTTTCACCCTCATGGACAGCGGAGCTAGCCTGGACTACAAGAATGCTCAGGGTAATCAATGCCCCACCCTCCTAAAATTAAAAGTTAATTGCTGTTGCCTGATGGTAGTGATAGAGAGTTCAGGGCATGATACATACCCTCATGGAAGAGGGACTCTTGCACCTGTTCTGTAAATAGGAGTAACAAAGAATTAACTGTTACTTTGTTAAGTCAGTCATGTTCATATCTATTTTACTCAAAACTAGCAGGCTGCAGTCTGTCACATAATTTTAGTACTTGGTCAATCCTTATTAGTTTTTTTTTTTTTCCATCTTGTAGGAGAGACACCTTTGGATTGTGCACCTGCTACTTTGCAATATAAGATGCGACAGAAGAGGGAAGAGCATGAGCAGCACAGCACCAGAGCTATCTGACTGTTCTAATTTGTTTTTTTACATCTTTAAGCTACTTGTGCAATTTATCTGTTTCCCCTTTTGAAAAAATGTTTGATAAACAAGCCAGCAAATCCTTTTCATCGTGTATGACAGACAGTAAAGGAAATAGGCTGCAATTCATGGGAGTGTTAAATGTCAATAACAGCTCCCTTTCAAGGTAATGGAAATTTTCACTCTGTTTGAAAATGGCCCATCTTGTATGCATAGATAAGATCGAAGACTGAAGGAGGCGGTCACATATCAAAAATGTTGTGCGCATGATTTGTGGTGGAATAGTACAGTGCTCTTAGGGTGTAAATAAAGGTGTTTTAGATCACAATCCTTTAATCGTCAGCAACTTTTGTTGCAAAGTATTACATGCTGAAAATAGTGTAGGCATATGGTCAGAGGTGGGGTGTGACTGAATGATGCCTGAGGTATGGATAAGGTCATTGAATTCATCTTTTCTCTCTCTCTTTTCACATTCTATCTGCTTCAGATTTTCTTCAATGGGAGGTGGAAAAAACTTTTTCTTTCAATGGTGTTTTTGCATGTGTTATTATGATCAAGTAAGACATAGTCATTGTTAGGTTTTCTCTTTGTTAGTTTCTCTACTTTATGTAATAAAGCGATGGGAATGATGGTGGCTTGTTGGGATCTGACTAGGATGGGTACTAATTATCACATGCATTGACTCATGCTCACGTATTATGAAAAGAAAGTAAACCTGTCCAATTGTGGTGGGAAGGAAACATCTGGTGTTCCTTGATTAGCTATATATATATATATATATATATATATATTTATACACAGTATCTAAGTGAGTACTTTCTACATGCATTAATGCCACGCTAAGTTGGGATAATTAGTGAACACAAGGTTTAATTATTACGAGTACCCAACAAACAACGGGCTGTTGTAGAATCCATGAATTTAAAATCAGATATGAAATTGAAATGGAATGCTACTGAATGCATTCATTTGGCATAAAAAGAAAAGGTTTAAAGCAGAACGGGACAATCAAGTCAGACTTTTCTAAGATGACCGTACCCGGCTGGCTTTAACTTTACTCGTATTATAAATAATTAAAGCTTTAACATAAGAAAATTATTAAAAAAAGGCAAAGTTTAAACAAAACAGCCACCGCCCAAACTTGGATGTGCACACGCACTTAACAAAGACAACTTAGTGACAAATCAGCTGACACTTTATTCCTGGTGATTGGTTAACCATGCACAACAGATGTGGTTAAAAACAAAAATGAAAATGAAAAATAAAGAAGGAAAAAAAGCAAGAGAAAGAGACTCCACCACCACGAGCATCAACTTTATGGAGTCTTTATAAAGAAGCCAATGGCTATTATGAACTTCCCCTTTTCTTCCTCCTTCCACTGATCCTTACTATACTCTGCTTGCTTGCTTCTTGTTCTACATGAATGCTTCGATGATGGGTTTGTTTGTGGATGATCTATACTCGGGTATGATTGTTACCCATATCTTATACAAAGCAGCTCTTGTAATTGCAGTGGTGAGATGGGTGTCGTCCTGGGCTCTCAGGGTCACAAACAGGTCGACCTTCTTGTTCTCCTCTCCTAGCACTGCCAATATTAATGGCCATCATGACGATGTTGATATTCTGCTAGAGAATGATCATGATCAACATCCTCTTCCTGCTTCTTCTTCTTCTTCTTCATCTTCATCTTCTTGTTCGACCCAGATGATCATTGACAATCTGATGCTGACCACGTTTGGAGAAATCATGGAGAAACTGCCCAGGAGTTGTCGATGGGAAACGTGTGCTGTGTGCTTGAACCAGTTGAGTATGAAAGATGAAGTTAGGGAGCTCAGAAACTGTTGCCATGTGTTCCACAGAGAATGCCTGGACAGGTGGTTGGATCATGATCATCAAGATCATCATCACAAGACCTGCCCACTTTGTAGAGCCCCTTTACTCACTCCTTTACAATGCCAAAACTTGAGCTTTGGTGCCACCAGGTCTCAGCCCAGCTGGGCCGTCGAGCGACTTCTCTACCTATTCGGCGATGATCTGCTAATTTAATTCATTACTTAGCTTGTTCATGATCATTGGTATCTACAGAGAGTTTATTTAATTGCAGTAGTATCTGTTGTAGAGCATTAATTAATATACGTACACTTAGCTTTGAGAATACATGTATCTTTATGTAAATATATATTATATATATATATATACACTGTATATACACGTTTATTTGTATTATCAATCTGTTACGTTGCATCTGTAGATCTGTACCCCTACGTAGGCAAAGAAATGATGATTTATATTATAAGCAGCAGAGCAGGCATGCATGGTGAATCCTTGTTCCACAAATTGAAAATTGCATATTGTTGTGTTTTAAAAGCTAGATTTGATCAGCTGTGTATATTTTACATGTATCTCAATCCATTGGTTAGATAGAGGGGAAGTGAGACGTAATGTGCACCGTCTATAATATACGTACTATCCTATAATTTCCATTTAAATAAAAATACCTTTTATGTGAGAATTAAATAATTAATTACTTGTTCTGATTTAATTTTTTAACTTCGTGAGTTGAATATTAAAAAAATATTTGTTGGATGGCGAATCCAACTTCGGCAAGACTTTGTCGTTGAATTCCAATCATTTTTTAATTCTTTAATCAGTGACGGTTTTCACTTCATGGCCCAATACTTGCCACCTGTTAGGGATCCCCATGACCAGCCGACCTCACCTTGGTCCACAATGTGGGACCTGATTAAAGAGTAAGACTTGTTGGGCTCAATTGCTCCTCATGGCCCAATGCTTGCCACCTGTTAGGGATCCCATCACCTTGGTCCACAATGTGGGACCCGGTTAAATAGTAAGACTTGTTGGGCTCAATTGCTCCAGCCCATAGATTTGTTCCGCCCAATCCACTACAAAACCAGAAATTCATTTTAAAATGAACTCTCAAAAACCCAGATTGGACCGTAGTCGTATTTTCTGAAACCCGAACCCAATTAATGTAATGCCCAATTAACAAACATTTAATGGTTTGTTTACTTTAATTTTTTTGTTTAATTCTAAAATACTTTGGTAATATAATAATTTTTTATTTTTTTTAAATTTATATTTAATTTAATTAGTTTTAAATTTTTATTTTTAATATAAATTTTGAAGTTTATGTGCACTGTATTTTTATTTAATTGTAATATTCCCTCCCACAACGGAAAAAAAGAATTAAATTTTTTATTTTTATTTTTTTCTGTTTCCTGAAAAGAAAAACGTCGTATGTTTATTTAATTGTATAACGAAATCTGGAAGTCTGAACCCGCGGTGGCAAACTGGCATGGCGAGAGCTCCGTCGAGGGGAGACCAGTGGAGCAGTGAAGTATAAGACACAAAGACAGACCAACAGCACATTTGTAGATCTAGTTTGGTTTCTGCGTTTGCTTCTTTTTCAGATCCCTGTTTATCTTCTGCTGACTCACCTGTCATTTCTCATTCTCATCAACATACAGGCTAGGCTCTTCCAAAGTAAAAGGAAACTGGTAATTTAATCTGTAATATGTTTGTCTCTCTCTGTTTCATCTTTTTTATATGTAATTCATTCCATATGTGGGATCGTGGTCGGATCTCGTTGGATCGGAGTTTAACTCGGGCATAATTTTGCTTGGTTACGATGGATGCTTTTGCAGGTTGAGCGAGTTGTGTTTGGTTTGAAAGCTAAACGATATGGCGGGTGGTGCGGCAGGTGGTTTCGTAACACGAGCATTCGAGTCGATGCTCAAGGAGTGTTCCGGCAAAAAGTACCCAGACCTTCAGAAGGCTATTCAGTCTTATTTAGGTTAATGCCTTTGTTCATAATCTCCCTTTCTGTGTTTTTAATTTTGCAAACATTTTTTGCACCTGTTGAATTCAATGCTATTGCCGCTATCTATGAGCGACGTTTTTACGCATGTCGTTTTCCTTTCTCGTTGTAAATTACACATAATTTTTCAGGTGTGGAATGTCTCATTAGTGATATTCACCAACGTAAAACAATGTGTTATGAGGAAAAAAAAATTAATAATTAAAAATGTAACTTTAATTCTTTAGCGAGTGACTTGAAAATGATAATTCTATATGTTTCGCCACAAATCCTAAACCGTCTTGCTTACCATTGGAGCGTATTTAAAATTTTCCTTAATGTTTCAGCCATGTCATTTTAGTTTTGGCATTCCATCCTTGTAGCTTGGTGGAGGGTTTTCCTTAGGAAATATGGCTAATATTGTCATAGGCATCCTCATCTATCTTCGTTTCCTTTTTTGTTTGGACGGATTAAGTTTGTCCTTTATCCCCATTCTTTCCTCCGGCATCCCGTCTGCTTATCAATTAGGTGTGCCTGTGATCGTCTAAAGCCTTGTGGCTGTATCAATTTGCCACTATTTTGTTACAGATATAGAGAGCTATTTCGGAGGAAGTGTTTGAATTCTAGAATTTGCATGGCCATGAGTGTTGGCAGGGCAAACTCAGGCCTTTTGCTTTTTCTTGATCTGTTGCTAGTGAAGGATGTTGGTCCGAAAATTTTCTTGGCTTATTGGAGTCAGTATCTGAGTTGAATTATTCGCTGCTATAGTGTGTTGGGAGACTCTTGCAGCGGACTTTTCATCTGGCTTGTTGTGTTGGCTTAACTTTCTGATATGTGCATTTGAGTTACTGATGGATCAAATGAAAATTGAATTTCTTATAGGTAGATCTACTGCTAGTTGAATTTCTCATTGTTGACTCTTTCAAACCATGCATTACTGCAGCTTACCCCCCATTCAACTAGATATTTGATTTCAATTGATGGTGGTAACAAAATAGCAATAGATATAATGTAACTGGTACAAGCAGTTACAAAGCTCTTATCTTGTGTGAAACCAAAAAGCTGGGGGACTTAAGGGGGTTCATTTGTGGAGTCTTTTAAGTAGGTTCTTTTTAACTTGAGAATGAAGTTATCTGCTAGTTTCTTGACGAGGGAACATTTCATCTTATCCATCAGAATAGTTAGAAAAGATAAGTAGAATCTCGTAATGAAATAAATGAGGTATGGCATATCTAGAAGAAAGTGGAGAGACTTTCCGGTGCAATTCTTGCTAGTTTCCTTCTATTTATAGTAATTGTCTAATTGTACATGCTTTGTTTTTTATTTTCATATTCACCTGCTTTTGATCTCATATCTTGTTCATGCTGGGAATATCCCTTTCTGCGTACTTACAGTTTGCTTTATTTAATGTTCCTTCAGATAATATAAAGGAGGTCAATCAGGTTCAACATTCTGTTTCCAGTGAGAAAGATCAAGCTGCATCTTTGGCTAATGATGGAAGGTTGATATTTGTAGCTTAATTTATGCTTCCTCTCTTTCCCCACCTCCCACCAATGTAGTTTTATGTAGTTAGACTACTCTTTTCCTTTCTCTCTTGCTTGAATTTGTAGTATTAGATTGCTATTCTAATGTTAAAGTCTCATTTACTAGTAGTCAAGAACTTTAATGTAATTAAGAACCTTCTTTTGGAACTTACATCCTAGATTGAATGGATTTTGTTTTTTCATTTGTAATGTCTAGATAATAATTGGGTCTTACCTGCATACGAGTCAGATTTTTTTTATCGGATTTAATAGATCTGAATTTGTTGGATTGTCTAAGAAAGCGCTACAAAATATTTTTGGTTGAATTCGATGAAAGATTAAAGCAACATGATTTGATTCATTAATATTAAATTTCTTCTAATTTTTAGCTACTTTTGGTTGTAGTTCACTTGAAACTGTAGCTGGTGCCACAAAAACTGAAACAGAACAGAGTCAGTCACAGACAGTAAGCTCAATTGGAACTATATCAACTGCCTTGGCAAATGCTGGGAACACCTTAGAAGGAGCTGAGGCAGAGCTTGTTTTGAGTCCTCTTCGACTTGCATTTGAGACAAAGAACTTGAAAGTCCTAGAACCTGCTTTGGATTGTCTTCATGTATGGATTCAGTTTGTTCATTTCTATGTGTGAGATTAAGTATTTCTTGATTTGTCATTTTGTAGATTCTTAAGTCACGAGGGGAGCTCAGTCCCTTCTCAAATTCCATTATTTTCGTTCTTGAACAATGTGCATCCTGTTGTCCAACAATGTTTGGTCTTCTTGTCTCTAATGCTTGGATGTACTATTCTTCAAATTCCATAAGTACAGAAACTCATCGCATATGATCATCTAGAAGGAGATCCTGGTTTAGATGGTGGTAAAAATGTACCTTTGTTTACCGACATCCTTAACATGGTTTGCAGTTGTGTTGACAATTCATCATCTGACAGGTATATGTCATTGCGTATTTGTGATTTTTTTTTTTTTCCATTTATCTCTCTTGTTATGCCTATTTACTACTAAAACACTACGTGCAGTACCATTCTGCAAGTGTTGAAGGTCCTTCTTACTGCTGTGGCATCCTCAAAGTTTAGAGGTATGTTTATGAAAAGCTTATCAAGTATTCTTTTTTTATACTCATTAATTTATGAAATAAGTTTATTATGCCAACTTATCTCTCTTTAGATGACATTTGTGATATAGGATTCTATGCAGTTGTTTCTTTTCTATTTATTTCTCCTTATGGCTATTTGCATGCATCATATATCCTCTTTCTATTTAGGGTTGATAGTAATTCATGTACATTTCTTTTTTGTGCATCATAGCCAGTATAACCATGGAAACCCCACAGTATTTATATTTCTGGTTTTCTTGTGTTTGTTCATATATATGTTTGGTTTTTCTTTTTTGCTCCTTTTTTCTTTTTTTTAATGTTATAGTTTGGCAAATTATCATCAACTATAGCACTATTTCAATTGCAGTGCATGGGGAACCTTTGCTTGGAGTTATTAGAGTATGCTATAATATTGCTCTTCACAGGTACTTTCTTTTTACCTTAAGGTGCCCTATATTAGCTTTGAGTGGTTCTTATGAAATGTGGTTTGAACTTGTAGCAAGAGTCCTATAAATCAAGCAACATCAAAGGCAATGTTGACACAGATGATCAGCATCATTTTCAGGAGAATGGAGACGGATCCGGTTTGGATTTTTAATCCCTTCTAAGAAAGAAAAAAGAAATCTATTTGCATAAGTTTTAAATGTTTACTATAAAGTCTTTAATGGCTGACAGGGAGTTCAGGTTACACCTGCTGGTTCTGTTGGACATACAGAAGCCATCTCTGCACAAAATTCAAATACTGAAGTGGAAGAAACTTCCCTGGAGGATGAAAAAGAGAAAGAAATGAGTCTAGGGGATGCACTTAACCAGGTCAAAGACACGTCTCTTGCATCTGTGGAGGAACTACATAATCTTGCTGGTGGTTCTGACATCAAGGTATATGTTTCTATACTTATATACTCTCTCAATAGCCTTTTTCTTTTGCCAGTCAGGTGCTCTGCTACCAAGTTTTATGTTTTAGAGCTTTCACATATGCCTAATGCATGATGTTAAATTCACCCGTATTTTCTTTCCTATACTAAGCTTGCTTTCTTAAATGTTTTTTTAGGGCCTAGAGGCTGTCCTTGACAAAGCTGTGCATCAGGAAGCTGGTAAAAAGATAACACGGTAAGGATATTGTATTATTCTTAATACCTCTTTCTTGTTTTTATCAATATTATTATTATTATTATTCTTTATTCTTTTTTGTTTCATATTTGTTGCTCAAACTTAACTGTAACATTTTCTTAGTGGGATTGATCTTGAGAGCATGAGCATAGCTCAACGTGATGCTTTGCTGGTATTCCGCACCCTCTGCAAGGTTGGTTCTTCTCAGTAATGTGTTTACATAACTGCTATGAATTTGAGCTACTTGTATGACTTTTGAGAATTTATTGGCTGCAGATGGGTATGAAGGAAGAGAATGATGAAGTCACATCCAAGACTCGAATTTTGTCTCTGGAGCTTCTGCAGGTTGTTTAATGGATTAATATGTGCTTTTGTAATCATGTTCTGATTGTGTGGTGCATAAAATATAGATAAAAAGCCTCATTTCAAAAACTGTGTCAGCATGCAAATGTTTAGTTCTGCTTTTCACTGTTCTTTCAAGTAGCAGTCTCTTTATAGGTTTGATAGAGGAGTCCCTGTTACATGGAGAGGGAGTCAGTGTTACATGGAGAGGGAGTCCGTGTTACATGGAGAGGGTAAATAGCTTAATAATAAAGCCTCATTTCAAATGGTCTGTGTCAGCATGACAAATGTTTAGTTCCGTTTTTTCAATGTTATTTCAAGTAGCAGTCTCTTTTTAGGGTTATTATGATTTCATTGTTCTTTTAAGAAGTGTGTTGTTTGTTTTATTGTAACACAGGGTTTGTTGGAAGGGGTTAGTCATTCATTTACGAGAAACTTTCATTTTATTGACTCAGTGAAAGCATATCTTTCATATGCTTTGTTAAGGGCTTCAGTTTCGCAGTCCCCTGTCATATTTCAGGTTTGTATAAGGTTACCTTCATTCTTTCATTGGTTTTTATGATAATCTGATATGAGCTTTCCAATCCTGATTGCACTTTTCTTTTGTTGCAGTATGCAACTGGAATTTTCTCTGTGCTTTTGTTGCGATTCAGGGAAAGTCTTAAAGTATGTGTATAATCTTGTCAATTAGTTACAGAGACTTTGTTTACCCTTCGGTCTTTATTCCCACATTTTTCTTTTCCAGGGTGAAATTGGTGTCTTCTTTCCATTGATAGTTCTACGACCACTGGATGGCTTGGAAGTTAACCTAAAAATAAGTGTTCTGAGGTATATTATTCTTTCTGATTGATTATATTGCAAATAATATGATGCAAGTATTATTTCTAGTTAGATGGGGTTAATTTCAGCACCAGATGGGCAATCAAAATGTTTATGTGGTTTGTTATATGTAGCATTTGTTCAATTAATATGCATAGTTTGGGCCTATTTTTTGTAGATTGAACCTTTGGAATTGGTGGTAGCTTAACATGGTTCTAGAGTCCAATTGTTTGTCTGGTCTTACAGATGGATCCTTCTAAACCCATTTTTATTAATTTGTTGGTATTGAACATCTAAGGCTCATTTATAGGGCTATCCTACATGTGAGGGAGAGTATCGAATATGATATGTATTGTTTTGACTTAATATACATAGTTGGGCTCACTTCCTAGCAGCTTTGAGAATTTGGATTGATGGTTATTTAACTCAACATGGTTCTTTCTCCGGTATTCTAATAAGGTGTGGTTTTTTCAGGATGCTTGAGAAAGTTTGCAAGGATCCTCAGATGCTTGTTGATATATTTGTAAACTATGACTGTGATCTTGAGGCTCCAAACTTGTTTGAACGAATGGTATAGTGTTAATAGTACTTGAAATTTGTTTTTATAGATTCCATTCAAGTCTGTCCTTGAGTTATCCTTTTGGGATGCCTAACATGTCTGCATTTTATTCCAACTGTTCATACAGGTTACAACTCTATCTAAAATAGCTCAAGGGACTGTAAACGCAGATCCTAATTTAGTTGCTCTGTCACAGACAACTTCAATTAAAGGTTCATCACTTCAGGTAAGTTTATTGATTGACTCGATTCCAAAGATTCAGTTGTTTAGTCATTACCTGCTAAATGCTCTGTTAGTTATGTTAGCAGAAGTTGCTATATGATCTTTGTTTCTATACCTTTGCAGTGTCTTGTGAATGTGCTTAAATCACTAGTTGACTGGGAAAAGTCACATAGAGAATCAGATAAGAATAGTAAAAGCACTCAGTCCCCTGAAGGAGAGGCTTCAGCTGGAGAATCCGTGGAAGTGAAGAACAGAGAAAATATGACAAGTAATTTTGAGAAGGCAAAGGCTCACAAATCTACACTGGAAGCTGTTATATCTGAGGTAATCAACCAGTAACAATTGTCTTTACTTTTTCAACGATGTCATTGCTGAATGATGCAAGTACTGATTGTATAATTTACTTATCCCTCCTTTTGATGCACAGACTGTAGTAAAGATTGATGTATACTTTTACTTGCAGTTCAACAGGAAACCAAATAAGGGTGTAGAATATTTGATATTGAATAAGTTGGTGGAGAATACACCTTCTTCAGTTGCTCAATTTCTGAGAAGCACTCCTAATTTGGATAAGGTAGAATTTATGCTTTTGCTTAAGGTTGTTTGTTTTCTTTGACGTGAACTTCAATAGTAATTATTGTATTTTTCAGGCAATGATTGGGGATTATTTGGGTCAGCATGAAGAATTTCCCCTCGCTGTGATGCATGCTTTTGTAGATTCCATGAATTTTTCAGGCATGACATTTGATTCTGCTATTCGTGAATTTCTTAAAGGATTCCGACTGCCTGGGGAAGCTCAAAAAATAGATCGCATCATGGAAAAGTTTGCAGAACGGTACTGGATATATTTTTTTTCTTTATGTGTGTGTAGAGAGAGAGAGAGGTGGGGGGTACCAGAGGAGGTTTTGTGTCTTTTGTACTTCATTCTTCTCGTAATTTGTATGACTTCCATCAGGGAGTCATAATCACTTGTTTACTTCTCAGGCAGATATTTCAAAAAGAACACAAACCTTCAAGTTTGAACTGAATACCATTTTTGCATCTGCATTGTATCAAAATTATATGTTCATTCTATTTGCTATATAGTGATTTATTGTAAATTTTGTGTCTCGGGCAGATATTGTGCAGACAATCCAGGCCTTTTCAAAAATGCAGATACTGCTTATGTTCTTGCATATGCGGTTATAATGTTGAATACTGATGCACATAACCCAATGGTGTGGCCGAAAATGTCCAAGTCAGATTTTATACGTATGAATGCCATGAATGATGCTGAAGAATGTGCCCCTACAGAACTTTTGGAGGCAATCTATGATTCAATTGTTAAAGATGAGATAAAACTGAAAGATGAGATTGCTGTTGTTGAGAAAGGTGGTAGATATAAACCAGAAGGTGAAGAGAGAGGACTGGTTAGCATTCTTAATCTAGCCCTGCCCAGAAGAAAGTCAACGACTGATACCAAGTCTGAGAGTGAAGCTATAATTAAGCAAACACAGGCAATGTTTCGTAATCAAGGAATAAAAAGAGGGGTTTTCTACACATCACGTCAGATAGAACTCGTGAGGCCTATGGTTGAAGCTGTTGGATGGCCTTTGCTTGCTACTTTCTCAGTTACAATGGAGGAAGGTGAGAATAAAGCGAGGGTTGTCCTCTGTATGGAGGGATTTAAGGCTGGAATAAACATCACTTATGTTCTTGGAATGGACACCATGCGCTATGCATTTCTAACATCTTTGGTCAGGTACCTTAAGTTCTTGCTCTCTTCAAATTTATATAAATTTTTTATTTTTTTTTGGTGATTCATAAGTTTGCAATGGAAATATTGATTGAAACTTTTGATCTTGGTTTAAAATTGTTGACCATAACAACTAAGATTTTGAGTATGTACTTCAGATTTACTTTCTTGCATGCTCCAAAGGAAATGCGTAGTAAAAATGTAGAAGCATTGCGGACTTTACTGGCTCTTTGTGACTCAGAGCCTGATTCCCTTCAAGATACTTGGAATGCAGTTTTGGAATGTGTTTCTCGCCTTGAATTCATTACAGCAACTCCTGCTATTGCTGCAACTGTTATGCATGGATCAAATCAGATCTCAAGAGATGCAGTTCTTCAATCCCTTAAAGAGTTGGCTGGAAAACCTGCTGAACAAGTATTTGTGAATAGTGTAAAACTGCCTAGTGACTCCATTGTGGAGTTCTTCACAGCTCTCTGTGGCGTATCTGCTGAAGAGTTAAAGCAAACTCCTGCTCGTGTTTTCAGCTTACAAAAACTCGTTGAGATTAGCTACTACAATATGGCTCGTATTCGCCTGGTATACTAAATCTACTGAAGCCTTATTTAGATGTTTTAAAATATAGAGAATGTTTTTGATGAAGAGTTTTATGGGTTTCGGTAATTGAACAGACTTATAAAATCTTGTAGAATTAACTTTGAGATTGACTTGTATCAAGTGCTGAGCATCTGAACTTTTTTGACATCTTTTTGGACTTTAGATGAACTCATGTCATGGATAATTTTAGAGAATCCGTCTCTCATTATGTGAATGGCCTTTTAGCTAACTGAGCACCCAATTTTGTTGTTTAATTGATTATTGACCTTACAAAGGGCGTGCTAGATGACACCATTTGACCAGCATTGATTTATGGTCTTTATTTATAATTTGTATTTAGTATATAGAGTGTTCTAATTTGACAATTCTAGTAGTCCTACATGGTTGTACCAAAAGTATGCAGGATATTTTAATTCCTACTATACAAGCTTTTAATGGTTTGGGTAGATATAGTTGGCAACTCTATATCAATCTTTATTCTATTGTCATACAGGTTTGGGCTAAAATATGGTCTGTTTTGGCAAATCACTTCATTTCTGCTGGGAGCCATCATGATGAGAAAATTGCTATGTATGCAATAGATTCTCTTAGGCAGCTTGGTATGAAGTATTTGGAGCGTGCTGAACTCGCCAATTTCACATTCCAAAATGACATACTCAAACCGTTTGTTGTTCTTATGCGCAATAGTCGAAGTGAATCCATAAGGAGCCTAATTGTTGACTGCATTGTTCAAGTACATCTACACTATCAGTTTTCCTGAGTCCTCTTCACTTTTCTCTTTCTATTTTTTGTTATTTGTCTATATGCAATTATACTGGTGATTTTACTAGAAATTAATTGATTCTGGTGTCCGTTCCAGATGATAAAATCCAAAGTTGGCAACATAAAGTCGGGATGGCGTAGTGTTTTCATGGTTTTCACAGCTTCTGCAGATGATGATTCAGAATCAATTGTTGATAGTGCATTTGAAAATGTTGAACAGGGTAAGGCCTTTCTTTCTTCTTGTTTTTGTTATTCTTGCCTCGTGGTACTGAAGTTCCTTTGTATTATCATTACTATGGTACATCTAACCCTCATGGATATTTGCAGTTATCTTGGAACACTTTGATCAAGTAGTTGGAGACTGTTTTATGGATTGCGTCAACTGTTTAATTGGGTTTGCGAACAACAAAAGTTCACACCGAATAAGTTTGAAGGCTATTGCACTCCTGCGTATATGCGAGGATCGTCTAGCAGAGGTTTTTTGTTTGTCTTCTCAAGTTTGGATTAGAATTTGCATTTCAATCTACTTGTTAATTCCTTTTGTTCTTAACCTTTTGCTATATCCCAACTAAACCTTTATTCCAAAAGTGAATGGAGTCTGCTATTTGTCTCTTTTTTCTCATTTGACACTATGTTCAAATTGCCATGTACGGTGTATATTTCACCTTTTAGAATAACCCAAATGAAACTTTTAGTCATCCTCCTAAACAATTTATACCTTTTCTTTTTGCTTCTTGATGAGGGGTGCAGGTTGTTTGTATAGACACTTTCTACTTTCCAAATTGAATTGATGAAAGGGAACTGCAAGGTTTTAAATAATGGAGAACGTAATACTAACATTGTATTTGTATTTGTCAATTTTAGGGTCTTATACCCGGTGGTGCTTTGAAGCCCATTGATATAAATGTCGATACAACTTTCGATGTGACTGAGCATTACTGGTTTCCAATGCTGGCTGGTTTATCTGATCTGACATCGGATCCAAGACCTGAGGTCAGAAGCTGTGCCCTTGAAGTTTTATTTGATTTACTAAATGAGAGAGGAAACAAGTTCTCATCACCCTTCTGGGAGAGCATTTTCCATCGTGTCTTGTTTCCCATTTTTGATCATGTGAGACATGCTGGAAAGGAAAGCTTAATCTCTTCTGATGATGAATGGCTACGAGAAACAAGCATTCACTCACTTCAATTGCTATGCAATCTTTTTAACACTTTTTACAAGGTATTATTGAGCTTGATATTGACTATTTAGACTTCATTGGTTTGACTGCTTTGCTATGTTAACCGTTGCACTTTGCAACTTTGTGTCTTTCTTTTCCAGGAGGTTTGTTTTATGCTGCCACCACTACTCAGCTTGCTGTTGGATTGTGCCAAAAAGACAGATCAATCGGTGGTTTCAATATCCCTTGGTGCATTGGTGCATCTCATAGAAGTTGGAGGACATCAATTCAGTGATAGTGACTGGGATACATTATTGAAAAGCATAAGGTGCATATATCTAAAAGTCTAAAGTTTGTTTATTCCTTCTATTACTTATTCATTTTGTTTTCATCACCAGAGATGCTTCATACGCAACACAACCACTTGAGCTGCTAAATGCTTTGGGTTTTGAGAACCAAAAGAACAATGGAGGATTAATTAGAGACTTAGAGGTTGATGTTGGTGATAGCACTTCCCTAAAGTCTGTTGACTATGAGGGTGTAGATAATCACCAATATGGTAGCAGTGACAATGGAAAGGTACCTTCGTTGGCATCCCCTAGTAGTGGTGCTTATGGCAATGTGAGAACTCCTAATGCGGCAGTCTTGATGGACCACAATCAAGAATCAGGGCTACAGATGAACTTGGATGCTTCTGAAGGTTAGAATTTTATCAAGTTTTATCCAACTTCATGCTTGCAGGATGAGTTGTGATTAAAAATTGAAAACACTCAGAAGCTGCATTTTTTATAGTCATATTTATTTAACAATGTATTACAACAAAAAAATTAGTACAAGGTGAATACAGTGTAATTAGTCAATCAGTAGCACCTGGAGAATCCATCTCTCCTTACCATGAAGGATAGGGCTGCTGTATACACCTGCTATTATTGTAGTCTCAGAAAATGGAACAGATGTATTCACTGGCAGCTTATGAAAATATGTATGCTTGTAGGCCTTCCATCACCATCTGGAAGAACTCTAAAACCTTCTGAATCTGGTGGCCTCCAGCGGAATCAAACAATAGGTCAAAGAATCATGGGTAATATGATGGACAATCTCTTTCTCAGAAGTCTAACTTCTAAACCTAAGGGTCGCGCTTCAGATGCTTCAGTACCTTCATCTCCAATTAAGGTATTATGCAAGGAAATATTAATTCCCTAGAGTTGTATCCTATTTTTATCAGGTAGCATCCAGTTTTATATGGTTTTTTTAAAGGAAAAACTTTGGCGTCTATACATAGATGCATAAATACATGTCTGTGTCTTTGCATGTAAACTGATAGGTTAGCTTAAGCTACAAATAGGTGCAGTGGAAATCTTATTTACTGAAAGCCTGGTATTTGTTTTTGAAAACATATTCTATTATTTCCTAGCATTTTTACGTGATATTAACTGCATAATCTCCTTCATCGCATCTCCCTGTAAGCCCGTTATGTTTTTAATGCCTACATAGGTTACTGAAGCTGTAGAACTTGATGCTAAAGAAGAGGAGGAAAGTCCACTTTTGGTAACTGTTAGGGGAAAGTGCATCACTCAGTTATTACTTCTTGGTGCCATTGATAGTATTCAGGTATGGATTTTATTACTGTAAATTTCCATATATGTTGTGGGTACCCATAAATTCATGAATATATACATTTTTAAAAAAAATTTATCTAAGATCTATTTACATCCATCCTTCTAGTGATCTTTTGCATCTGTATTTAAGATAAGAATCCCTGTCTGTTGGACGGCTGTCTTCACTCAAGATTTATATACTAGTTCTCCAGTTGCCTTTATTAGGGTGGGGTATTGCCATCTGCATAACTTGTTTCTGGACATGGGTAAAACTTAAGTTGAACTAGTGTTTCATCAAATAGAATTACTGATTAATCATTGGGTTTTAAATTTTAAAATTAGATTCAAACAGATATTGAAAAGAATGGTTTTCTGTCTGCCAAAAAGAGAGACTATAAATCAAATATAATAAGAAGATTTTCTATCATTTCTAGATCTAGCAGAGACATCTCCACCATTCTTGGAACCATCATTTTCTTTATTTGTAGTGCAATGGGGACCATAATCGACCTTTTGGGAACCATAATGGACCGTTAGGGAACCATAATTGACCTTTAGGGGACCATAATCAGCCACGTGGGAGATCAAAATCAACTTTTAAGGAACTAAAATTGACTTTTTTGGAATCAAAAGCAAGATTTTTTGTATCAGAATCTTATGGTGATCAAAATCAATCTTTTGGGATCAAAATTGACATTTTGGGGACCATAATAGACATTTAAGGGATCAAAATCAACCTTTTAGGAATTATAGTCGACCTTTAGGGGAGCAAAATCAACATTGGTGGGGGGGGGTTCAAAATCGACATTTTGGGGATCAAAATTGACCTTTTAGGGATCAAACATTTACATCTTCTAATTTGTTTTTCATAAGATGTCTTGTCATTGTTTTTCAATCTGAATTCATTTTTATCCTTATCTGAAGATGAAATATTTTTAGCTTGTCTTGATTCAAATGTGTTAACATGTTTTAGCTACAGTCAATTGTATATCTTATAAACTCCCACTAAAGTATCTCTTAAATTTGCAGAAGAAATACTGGAGCAGGTTGAAAACACCACAAAAGATTGCAATAATGGACATTTTGCTATCTTTGTTAGAGTTTGCTTCTTCCTATAATTCGTATACTAATCTCAGAACACGCATGCATCAAATTCCTGGTGAAAGGTAGCGCATAAACTTACAGAGTTCCATCTGTTTCTCACCCTCTTATAACCTTATAATTCTTCTTATGTTTGAAGTGGAAGAACCTTTCTTATAACTATGTCATCCTTTGATAGGCCACCTCTGAATCTTCTTCGCCAAGAACTAGCAGGAACTTGCATATACCTTGACATATTACAGAAAACAACTTCTGGGATAAATGCCGACAAGGAGGGGCTTGACCCTCAAAATGTTTATAATGCAGAACAGAAACTTGAAGGGATAGCGGAAGCAAAATTGGTCTCTTTCTGCGAACAGGTTCTCAGGGAGGCTTCTGATTTGCAGTCTGGTGTTGGCGAGACCACTAATATGGATGTCCATCGAGTTCTGGAGTTGCGTTCTCCAATCATTGTTAAGGTACAGATATATCATTCCCTTAGTTTATTTCAACTGGAGTTTGACTCTTACGCCTTTTGATAGCTTATTTTCATATTCTGGGTTGGGCTTCTGTTGCTTTTGTTATTAGACATTATATTTGATTCATCTCTTTCATTTGTATAAGTTGCAGCAATAATTGAGGAATTTTCCCTATGCTTATGCTTTCAGGTGCTTGGAGGCATGTGCTTTATGAACAAACAGGTTTTTACAAGACACCTGAGAGACTTCTATCCTTTTCTTACAAAACTTGTATGCTGCGACCAGGTAATCTCCTTTTCCTCGTTACATATTAATTATGCTTTCCATATAGAAATTGTATTTCTTTCTACAAAACATCTCGCTTCATTTCTTTTTGCATGATTATACCAGCTCTCTCCTAGTGAATTTTTTTTTTTAGTTGCAAGTTCAGACAACTATGACACGTCATGCTTTTAGAGCAGTTGATGGTTGATTTGACATGTCTGAGAAAACCTTTTTTTTGTTCTTTTTTTTCAAAGATGGATGTTCGTCGTGCTCTCGGTGATCTTTTCAAGGCACAATTAAAAGCTCTTTTGCCATAATCTTTGGTATTTTGTTGCCACCTCGTCAAGTTTATCAGAAGCATTACTGCTCAGCCATTTGTTTACGCCACATTCCTTTTTGGTGCGCTTTCTCTGCCCATATTATTTGTTCAGAAATTAGCAGTTCCAATTCATCACTTTCACAAGTAAATTTCACTGTAATGATCGTGTAGTGGTAAGAAAGTAAAAAAGAGAGAATTTTTTACATTTTTCTTTTCAGAATATCCAATTTTGCTGTGATATGGTGGAGGTAAAGTGAAAAATCATTCCAGAGACTTTGATTTCCTAACCGTGACTGCCTAGAAAAAATAATAATAGAAACTATGTGCTGAAAATACTAGTTAAAAAAAAAAAAAAAACTTGAAATTTTTAAACAAAAACTAATATAAATGTATTATTACATCATATGGAAAAAGCTCTCATCCGAGCGAGAGTTTCTATGGACAGGTGGCCCAAATCTCTCAGGCTTAAATATCCATATGCAATAATAGCGGCAGTATGGACAGCGCATGAAGTGAAGGGTACATATATTCGAAGCCCAAAATACCAAATGGTTTCCAACAAGTTCACTCTATTCTTTCCTTGAGGGATTATTTTCTCTATATACAAATAAGATAATTTGGTGTTTCAAATGGGTTTCCACTTAGAATCAAATTCTTTGTTGAATATTTATGTGATTCCTTACCTTTCCCTTCGAAAAAGGACACTGCTAAACCTTTACATTGGTGAATTCAAAGCATTGCTTATATGTATATATATATACACATTTGGGTTGCTCGGATTAGAATCATAAAATTGAGATGGTGAGACAAAACATGGGTATCTGCTACTTTTGGGTTTTGTTGGTTTGTATTTTAACTGAAGGTTTAACAAAGGGCGTGTTTGGCTTGGCGTTCAACTGGGGAACGCGTTCCACACATTTGTTAACACCTCAGATAGTTGTGAGGCTGATGAAGGATAATGGGATTAACAAAGTGAAGCTCTTTGAAGCTGAACCTGAGCCTCTAAAGGCACTTGGGAATTCTGGTATCCAAGTCATGCTGGGTATACCGAATGACTTCTTAGCATCTCTGGCCAGCAGTGTTCAGTTTGCTGAGAAATGGGTAGCTCAAAACGTGTCGTCCTATATCTCCCAAAATGGAGTTGACATTAGGTAACCTTGTTAATTTGTCATGCTATTTAATGCTCTAACCAATATTCAGGTATCACAAAATTTGAGATTTCTAATTTCCCAAATAGAATTTCACTCTTTACTGAATCGTATCGGTTGCTTTCCTTTCCAACAAGATGAGCTTCCCATAAATTTAAAAGGCTTTTTATTATTATGCTATTTTTTAATTAAATAATGCATGTTTTAATATAGTTTTTCAGCGACGAGCCTCACACCCACATCCTTAAGGTCGACTTTTTATTATTATATATATACGTTGTTCAGTCCTACACCTTTTGATGGTTCATGCAGTATCAAATTCTTGTTGGCAATACATTTTACCAAAAAAAAGAAGAATCTTGTTGGCAATACTACTTTTGACAGAACATTAAGGTTTTTCGTGTGATTATTTTACCAGAAGAACATTTTGTGGTTGATAATCAAGTGTGTGTTTAACGACAACAACTTGCCACTGAATATTACATTCGATTACAATTGAAATCTGTAACTAAATGTTATGTCATTATAGGTTTAAATTACAAAACTAATTATGACTAAAAAGATACTTTAAATTATTTAGTTGTAGCTAAAAGATTGAACCACAGGATTTTTTACAACGTGACTTCCGAGATTAAGATTCAAACTTTTCTCGCTGTAGGCAGAGAAAGCCATTACTTTTTACACGTCGATCATCAAGTAATCAACTAGGGTACTGTAATTGAGAATTTATATATAAATGCAGGTATGTGGCGGTGGGCAATGAACCTTTCCTTAAATCATACAAAGACGCATTCATTCATACCACATTTCCAGCGCTCCAAAACGTTCAAGCGGCTCTAATTAAAGCTGGTTTAGGACGACAAGTGAAGGTGACGGTTCCCATTAACGCCGATGTCTACGAAACCGACAGCAATCTTCCTTCTGGCGGCAACTTCCGGCCCGAAATTCGTGATCTGATAATCCCCATCATCAAGTTTCTAAGCAACAATGGAGCTCCTCTCACCATCAACATCTACCCATTTCTCAGCCTCCAAGCCGACCCTGACTTCCCCAAAGATTATGCTTTCTTCAGCGGCAATTCCAAACCTATCGTTGATGGCTCTATTACTTACACAAATGTCCTGGACGCCAACTTCGACACCCTCGTCTCAGCTCTTGAAAAAAATGGCTTCTCCTCCATGCCCGTCATTGTCGGGGAGGTCGGATGGCCGACAGACGGCGACCCAAATGCCAACATGGTGAATGCTCGCAGGTTCAATCAAGGGTTAATTGATCGAATACTTAGAGGGCAAGGAACTCCAAAGAGGCCAACCCCACCTGAAATCTACATTTTTGCCCTGCTAGATGAGGATGCGAAGAGTATTCAACCTGGTAATTTTGAACGGCACTGGGGGGTCTTCAATTTCGATGGAACAGTCAAGTACCCGTTGAATTTGGGTAGCGGACGAGGTTTGGTTCCGGCGAAAGGAGTGAAGTATTTGGAGAGGCAGTGGTGTATAATGTCGCCGCAAGCAAGCATTTCGGACCCGAATTTGGCCGAGAGCATCAGCTATGCGTGCACTTATGCAGATTGCACTAGTCTTGGATACGGGTCGTCTTGTGGCATGCTTGATGCTCGGAGCAATGCTTCATACGCTTTTAACATGTACTACCAGACCATGGACCAACGCAGAGGTGCTTGTCAGTTCTCTAATTTGTCAGCCATTACGACTGTTGATCCTTCTCCGCGGTCTTATACTGGTCAGAATAATACTTGCCGCTTTGAAATCATGATTGATCTGGGACATCACGAGAAAGCTAGCTCTCCTTCAATGGCTGCACCACTCGTAAAACATTTTCTTATCCTCCAGCTGCTGTCTACGTGGGTCCTTTGAATTTTTTTTCCCCCCCAAATTTCAGAAGTAGTTTGATCAGTTATTTGCTATTAACTAAAATTTATTTTTCCAAGATGCACTTTTGAGTCTTCAGTGCAATTGTATACTCTAAATATGGTTCCATATGCTTGTCCATAAATTCATAATGCAAAATTTATAAAAAAAGAATGTTCATAATGTAATGTGATACCTCAATTATCAGAGGACATAAGGTTAGAATAATAATTCTGACCATCTTCATATAAAGTTTGAGTTTTTATATTTTATTCTGACCATCTTTCACATGAAGTTTCCTCAAATGGGTAGTAGATCTCAGTTGGATTGCTTCTTTAATCAAGTTGCGTCTAAAAAAAAAAAAAAAACCAAAAATTTAATATAAAGTGAAGTACTAAGTAAAGGGTAGGAGTGAGTAATTTTTGCATGTTTTGTTTATACAACGAGTCGGTGTGTGTCTGCGTGCTGTATATATATACACGTACTAATCAATACGACCAATTGAGAATCGACATCATCATTGATTCGCCACTGTCTGTTTGCTTTGATAATCACCACTCATTGTTGTTTTCCTTTTGTTAAAAATTTTAACGAGTAGTAGATGAACGACGGGATCCAGCGGCCGCTGCCGGTGGTGGGTCCCCCTGTCAGTGATAATTACAAAACATATATATTATAGGAAAAACAGAGACTCGTACAGCGTAAAATAAGGGGAAAATATAAAGCAAAGCAAATTACAAAAAGAGAGAGAGAGGGGGGTAGAGGTAGGAAAAAGGTGGTGAAGGACAGTCGGAAATCAAGCCAGAATGTTCTCCTCCACCAATAAATAGAATTGAAACTTCAATATAATTATAGCCCTCCTGCTTTACATAAATAGTTTACAACGCAGAGGCAAATGAAATTTGAAAGCTTGGTTTTTTCTATGATATAAGAATCTTGGGTGATATATTTTTCTATTGTTTTTGCATTGTTCTTGGATTTGGATTTTGGATATTCCGAATCTCTTTCAATCCCATTCATTCTTATGTTTATCTCCATTTAGCTCTTCCTTTTTCCTCAGATTTTTCGTCACCCCCTCTCCTCCGATCCAGACGGAAACGTATGAAAAAATTATCTTTGGAATGTGTTTTTTGGTTGATGGGAATGTTTGATATGTATATGTAATTGGATGGGTGATGCGGATTGATGAAAAGGCAGAGGCGGAGGCGGAGGCGGAGGCAGTCTGGCAGACGAATCAGAAGTGGGTTTGGGTTTTTTTCAATAAATGGTAATTAGGGTTAAGTTTCATATAAAGGAAAATTTTTAGGTGGGAATGTGAGTGAGCAAGAGGAGGGGGCATTCGTTATGTTCTTGTCAAAGAAGCAAGGCAAAAGCTTGCGATTCTTCTTCTTGTTCCGCCATTCGCACTCCTCGCAATTTCCTCAACATAAACAACACCATTACCATTTCGCTCACAATCACAGCCACCGGTTCTTATTCCTCAGGAACATGGCTGCTGCAGCTGCAGCTAATGGGATCCGCAGCGACCTTTTCTTCTGCAGGGGATTTCATGTTCGTTACCCTTCCGACAATACTGAGTTTTTTTCTTACTTCCCATTTCATGGGAAGCACTCTGTTTCTACACGCTCTTATAGGGCGTCGATTGACAGCGCCGGCTATGGCGGCTGCGGCTGCGGTGGATGCAGTTTTACTGTCAGAGGTTGCTTCGATTCTCAACATCATGAGTATCGTGGTCGTTCGCTGCATAGTCATAGTAAAACCAATAATAGAAGTGTTCGTGGGAATGAGTTTGAGTATCACAAAGCCCAATTAGTCAGTGATTTGGAACTGGAGGGCAGTAAATTGCTCGCCAACAATCACAATAATCTCGAGGGAACATACCAACGCGGTAACCCACTTGGATTTCCTCATCATCCTTTGCCCCACGATAAAATCGTTGTTGCTGTTGACGTCGATGAAGGTATGTATCTCTGCTGCCTATTGCCTATTGCCTATTGCCTATTGCCGATTGCCTATTGTGTATTGCCGACTGCCTAGTGCCAATTGCCTATTGCTCACTGCCCATTGCCTATTGCCTATTGGTATTATTCTTTCCATTTTATACAATACTCATTCCTACTTTCTTTCAGTGAAAGGAGTAGACTTTCTTTCGCTCCGCTAGTGAATTCAACATTAAGATGGAGATATTACATGATTACTGATTCCCTTTTAATATCAAAGGAAATTCGAGAAGGAAAAAGTCAGTTATATTCATCAATTTTGATTAGTCTTTGTACTAAAAGTTTGGATTTTATGCGGCTTATGATCCATTACCTTAGAACGTCCAATTTGGTAAACCGTATGGAAAAAGTTTTGTCCTTGCCAATGTAACGACACTTAATCGGCGTCTCATGTTTTTAGTGGATATTTCATGGTATTTATGAACTAATAATTCTTGTTAGTTTGTTTTATTTGAGTGCTCCATGTTCATTAATTGATCTTAAATACGCTTCTATATTTACCAACTTGGTTTTGTCCTTTTCTGGTGCATGATTTGCCGCTTTCTGGTATCTTTGTAAGCAGTTTTGGGAAACTTCTTGTCAGCTCTGAACAGGTTTATCGCAGATCGTTACTCTTCATTTCATTCTGTTTCAGAATACCATGTATATGAGTTCTTCAAGGTAGTTCCTGTAATCCTTGACTAGTTTCCACTATCTGAATTAGTTCAAAGTGATTTTCCATCTGTTGTTTTTTCTTTCGGTCCTTAGAAATCAGTAGCTAGTTGAGTTAATGACATATTTTTTTCATAGGATGTAGCTAGTCTTAAAAATCTTTAAAATTTTACCCCCTTGAGTTCTTAAACCAATGGCACAATAGGATGTGAAGATTATGATGCAATGCAAATTGGCTAATGCATACTGGTTGCTTTTGTTATTTGATAGACCCCTAAATCTTGTTTGGAGTTTTGACTATAAGCACTTGCATGCTGAATTCTTTAGCCTGTAGTTTAAGGTGCCATAACTGTTTTTGGCGACAGTATATCCTTTTTGCTCTTCTTTTTCTCTTCCTTCTGATGCGTTCTGCACTTCTGTTACAGATATGGAACTGTTCCCGTGATGAAGGTATTAAACTATATCCATTACTTTGAATTTGAATGAGTTGTATCATTGATGATTTTTTTTATTTCGTGTCACTAGTGATTTAGTATTTTGAATGTGTGATCAGCTCTGCAATTGGACAAATTTGTTGATAAGATTGATTGCATATATTGATGTTGTTTTCTTTATGGCTCTTATTAGGTTCATTGAACATCTTTTATTATGTGTTTTCAAAAATTTTCTCCTCCTAGATGAACAGTTTGTTTATTTGGCTTTAGAAATTAATCTTAAAGTTCTGTGTCTATGTCTTAGAGAATATCAGAAATATCTTGCTCCAACATATAAATTGATCGGAGAAGCCTTTAAACTTTTTGTGGCTCTGTGTATGTATGTGTTTCAAGAATATCCAGAAATGTCTCTCCAACATAAATATGATAAGATTTTGTTCCTATACACTTCTTGGCTGCACTTTGTTTTCTGATATTTGTGATGCCTCCACTGTTCCTATTACGTATTGTTGTGATCAATGTATTAGTTAAAATATTCTGCTTTGCTGTGGCAGCTGCCATGCGCGTTCACGAATTCTTTAAGACATCGTATTTCAAGACTGGGATCCACCCTATCCCAGGTTCTCAGCAGGCTCTTGACAAGTTGTCGAGATTTTGCAGCCTCTCTGTTGTGACGTATGTGTGACTAGCAAACACTTATTTCTTGCAGATCTTTATAACATGCATCCACGAACTATATCTTATGATAAAATGTATGTTTCGACAGATCTAGGCAGAATGCTATTAAGGACCACACAATTGAGTGGATTGAGAAACATTATCCAGGGATGTTTGAAGAGATTCACTTTGGCAACCACTTTGCTCTAAATGGAGAGTCTAAACCCAAGTCAGAAATATGCAGGTATCCATTCTATTTTTTCAATGATATAAAGTCATTGGTATAGGACCTGGTTTTAAACTTGGCATGTATAGTGTGGTTTTGAAGCATACATATATAGCTTGCTGGTTGGTTTTGTGGAGAGTCATGTTACATAACTCCTCGTGACCTAATACGACATTACTGATATGTTTGGTTCGGATAAACTAAAACTTTGCCAGGTCTTTAGGAGCAAAGGTTTTGATTGATGACAACCCAAGATATGCCTTGGAATGTGCTGAAGCTGGAATGAGGGTTCTACTTTTTGATTATGAGAACTCGTACCCTTGGTGCAAGATCGAGTCCATTGATCAACATCCCCTTGTGACTAAAGTCCATAACTGGGAAGAGGTGGAGCGACAGTTAATTACGTTGGCATTTCATTAGTTCTATAAATTCTCATAAAAAGATACAAAGACAAATACCATTTGTGACTGATTTTTACTTCCTAGACAACCTAGAGCGTCTAATCGATGCAACCTTAAGTAGAGAGGATTAGGATAATTGGAGTTTTAATTGGCCGTGTGGCTCTAAGCAGACTACTAGCCAAACAGGAGGATTTTGGCGACCTATGATAAGGACATGCCATGTAATATTTAGTTTTGGTTTTGCAGGTTTAAGCCTATATATTATAATTTATTTTATAAAATGATTTTAACAATAAGTTTTGTGTTTAATTTGATTTATTATTATTTTTTTAATATATATATATATATATAATTAAAAATAAAAATAATAGATCGTATTATAAGACAGTAAGATTATAAGTGTACTATAAAAT
The DNA here is from genome assembly GCA_007844105.2 of Rhamnella rubrinervis. NCBI lineage: Eukaryota > Viridiplantae > Streptophyta > Magnoliopsida > Rosales > Rhamnaceae > Rhamnella > Rhamnella rubrinervis. The sequence continues at coordinate 15,409,161 of CM017584.2, forward strand.
AATATAAACATTTTTTAAAAGAAAACGTTCTTAATGAGTTTGTTCCGTGAATTTAAGGCTTGGTTGGATCGTATTGTTTGTTTTTGAGAAAGTATGTGATGGGAATGCGGCGAATGTCATAAATGATCAATTGCTAACATTAATAAAATGCTGAAATTGTCCACATTTTAGTAGTTGACATGTCATTAGAACTTTAAACTGTCCATGTTTACTCCAACTTGACAGACAAATTCTCCCTAAAACCGCTTGAAGAATTTGAAATCAATTCAATTGAAGAATTGGGAACGTTCAGTCGACCTTCTCCATCACCTTGAAACCATACGCTTGAAGTATATCCAGTGCTGCAACACCACACACACGGCACAAGTAATTATTAGTTTATTCGATTAGCTTAAAAAAAATAAAAAAGTAGTCTACAACAGCTTTTGAGGGCTGCCACGCAACAGCGTGGATTTGCGTGGGTAGCCCACGTGCCTGTCAACTCTGCTTTCGGATTTTGAACTTTGAAGAATGAAAGAGTCTCATGCATTCACGCCCAATTAACGAGACCTTTACCAGTTGAATTGATCGACTCATGGACTCTTTCAAAAGAGAGCATTGGCATTTGATTCTTGTATTCTCTAAGGAATATTTGATGAAAATCAACTGGGTTTTAAGTTGGAGAATCCATTGTACTTTTTATTCCAGTAATTAAATAGAACAAAAACAAGTAAATTGTACGTAGTTACCTGGAATGTATACTTCAGGTTCAATAGGCCGCAACACGCCTCTGGTCTTTATCTTGTTTCCAAGTATGAGCTGCGCAAACATCATGTCAAACACGTTTAGTTTAAGCTGGTTTCTAAGGTTTAGTACAGAGAGAGAGAGTCAGACAATTAAGGACAACTGTACCAGAGCTCCGATGGCTGCAGGGATACCAACAGTGAGGGCCATGGCAGTGGTGTTTTTCCCATTCCGAGTCTTTCCAAATTCTAATAAGGTAGCTCTATGTTTCTCCGTTAGTTGTTCATCTGGGAAATCTACCTCCACTTCATGATGCAAAAGCACCATATCCTGACCATGCATGAATCAAACAAGCTCAGTAATAGATAACTTCGGCCGATGGATCACAGTGTTCAGTTAAGTTATCGTTGCCTCATTTTCACTAGACTCATCTTAACACCACACCTTAAGTGGGTCGAGTTTTGACTCGACTCATCATCTTTAACACCACACCTTAAAAGTTAGCTGAGTCGAGTCTCGACTACACTAATCATCTTTAACACCACCACACCTTAAATGATGGTTGAGCTGAGTCTCGACTAGACTAGACTGGACTAATCATCTTTAACACCACGCCTTAGAAGTAAGACGAGGTCAGTCGAGTTGAAGTTTCAGAACAAGTGGAGTGACTAATATCTGTAGTTTCCTCAGAAGAGATATACCTGTTCTGTGCTGGAGTAAGCTAACCTTTCTTCCATGCGGAGACATGAAACATCAAAAGCAGTTTGGCAGGAGATAGGGACTTCTTTCTGCTCGTGAAGTCCCAAAAATCTATTCCAGAAGAAAGGAACAATATCAGAAACTTAAACATTGTTCAGAACATCAGAGCACAGAACCATTTAATTGTAAAAAGAAAAAGGTAATTAAAACAAGAGGCTCTACATTATAGTTTTGGCTGTCTTCAGTGCAGTTCCTTGGTCTTTGCAATACCCAAGCCTCAAAATTCTTTCAGTGATGTCCTTCTCTTCTACCAGAGTACCATCCATATCGACACTATCAGTTGCTAGTAGTTCACGCAAGAACGTTCTGAATGTGGGTCTCTTTTCATCCTTAAGGAGTGGATGAGATTCGGTACTGAAATAACCAATTCTTGCTAGTGTCCCCATTATTTCGCCAAACCCTACACAGTAATTGCCATAAGATATGGAAGCACGCAACAAATAGAAGCCAACTTGGAGCTGAAGCAACCGCTACATTAGACTCACATACACAGAATCCTTGAAGTTCATTTCTGGCATGAAATTTTTTGTAGTTATACTAATTGGGTTTTTCATTTTCAATTGTTTCTCAGGTTAAGCTACAGATACAACATTGGTAAAGATATTAGTAGCGTCAAACCAATCAAGAAAGTTAACTGTAAGCCAATCATATATCATGCCTTCGTAGCGGAGGGTTCCACGAAAGATGCTCAATGCTTCATGTGCTATTCCATACAAATCCCCATAAACTAAAGAATTACGATTTGGAAGGCACTCCAATGCAAAGGCAGGAAGCTCAGGTATCCGAAATCTCACAGCAGAATCATAAAGATCCTCCCCTACAAATTTACTAAAAAGTGAGACCTCATAAAGGAAATAAAAAAAACAAAGAAGCATAATACTGAAATACCATGAATACTAGAAAATAGGTATAATTTTCTTTTCATATACTTGCGACAGTTAACATGTTCTGTGGGCACACCTTTCCCATTCCATAATTACAAACCCCAATCTTAACTCACCTGACTTCTCTTAAGATATTCACCATTTAATAGTATTATCTGTTGTTTAGCTAACAGCTTACCAGCGACATTCACGGTTTCACCATTAGATCTATAGGTAGCAGGATTACGCCCAGCTCGAATAGCTCCTGCAGGGCTCCAACTGAAATAGTTGATAATCGAGTGAGTAGCCTCCACAGAAGTGAAGCTAAAAGTTACAACTACAACATTAAGTAGGGTATACAATCTCAATGGGATGTAATTGTCCATAAGGAATTTAAGAAAATCTTTGCTTGAGAGGAGTGTCTGGAAAGCTCCTAGAACCTTTGTTCTCCAAAATTTGCTGTTTGTATAGTATAGGCACACGTCTATTTACCACATATCTTTACTATTGTTCCTATATCCATCAAAGTACCTGAATTTGTATGCTAATGGGTTGTTTGCAGCTTCTGGGGATGGGAGTCCCCCGCAGTAAGAAGTGAAAGATCTTATACTCCCCCTTCGAACATGTGCTTGATCGATCATCTTCATTGCCATCATATGATCTGTAACATTCCATTCATTTCCATTATCAATATCCCAAATAGTTCATAAACTTCCGAACTAATTAGCTACAGAGCCTAACATCTTATATCCTAATAAAGTTCAGAAAATAACAAAATTACCACTAGGGTAATGGAATAGACCGTTTCTATCTTAAGCACCAAAAGTAGTTTATAAGTTATTAAGAAAAATATGTGTTAATAAGTGTACAGCTTAAATGACAAATAGCAGCAGACACTAGATACTCCGTCAAAAAATAATGGGTCTTGCAGTGTATCATTCGTGTATTCAGGTGTGGCATTACCTATCCCAGGGTCCAATCCCATCTCACCAAGAATTGTAATGCCAGCACTCTTTGCCTTTACATCTAGCACTGACATGGAATCATCAACGTAGCTAGCAGTGACGAGATGCCTTCTAAGCTGCATTAATCCACAACATCATATTGATCAGCTTGCGTATTGAAAACTTAATGCTATTCATCTAATAAATGGAACTCAAACGGCATACCTCAAGGCATGCATTTGCTACAATGGCATGGCAACTAGCAGGCAGTAAACTTATAACAACTTCAACCTGCATAAGGATGAGAGAAAGACACATGAAGATGTCAGACCATGACAGAAACTAACATTCTTAAACACCATTTCAAAGAAACTAATTAAAAGATGTGGACAGACATCTTAGAAAAAGAAATGGTGATGATTCATGCTAACGTCAACATATATGCACATGTTGAATAAAGACACCAGAATAATATTTGTATGTAGATAACATTGAACCATTAGTTGAAGACTTTCAGTAATTGTAATTCATATTGCTGCACAAGGGCTCTGTAGTTACACTAAAAAAGATACCCTACCTGTGAAATATATTTAAGAAGATTGACATGATCCATCACATCAAGCTGAACTGCTGTTGCATTTGGAATATCTTCAGTGATCTGCATCCAATTGAAATGCATTCAAATGAATGGTGTGAAACCAAACGAATGCCTATGTACATTCAAGTACATAGAACAGCAACATTTCTCCGAAAGAAGGGTGTGAAACCAAAATTTGATTCATGAAGTTTGAATCTGAAAGAAAGAAGAAAGAAAAGGTAAAAGGTAAACCATACCTCTTCTGCATCTTGCAAATAAAGAGATGCAACAATCACATGAACACCATTCTGCTCTTCTAATTCATCTTGTATAAATGTTTTATACCATTGGCATGACGAATTGCTTCCAATTGATGCTAATAGCTCAGCAGCTGGTTGACAGACCCGGCCTGCCCCAAGAATTAGAACCCCAGGCTTCCTTTTTATGTCATGTTCCTTTTTAGTATCATTTTCCTTGACTTTACCTATCCTGAGTGAAAAATTATTTGTCTCTTTATTTGATGACCTTATATTTCCATCTGGCATAGCAATAGAAGTCAAGGAATCAATAATCTGATCCAAAACTGCCCTATCATCCGCACTAACCTGTCCAAGAACGATTATGGTCCTGTGGTGAGATAAAAAGCCGAGGCTTGTTACATTGAAATAACGGATGCAAAACATGATTCAGGATCATGAATCTTATTCAATAGAGAATAAACTACTTACTTCAAGTTCTGAGACTGAAATATCATTTGTACTCTGACCCACTTGACACCTGACCAATTGAAAGGAGCCACCCGCAGCTTCAATAACATCTAAGGCCTCATTTATCAGAAATTTATCAAATAGGTGACCACTCAGAGAAACCTGTTACATAATTATGATTAATAAAATACCTTTGAAAAATATTATAGAATGACCATCAACGAGAACAGTTCATGTAATCTTTATACCTTCCAACAATACAAGTTGCAGAACCTATCAAACTTTAGCATAAAAGAGATGTAATAGCCAGAGTTGAAAGCTAAACTGCAAACTTACCAATATTTTGTTCTTCTTGTTAGATTTGCAAATTGTAGGATTTTCTAATGTTTCCCTGGATAGTGAAAAAGAGAATTATTGCTGATTATAATACTATTAAAGACTGCAAAATTTGACATTGGACAAACAAATATCCAAGAGACCAAACAAATAAATATCTCTGTGTCTCAGTGTTTTCTCACATATATCTGATGGTGTTTAAGGGGCGATCTCAGCTCTAAATCTACACTCTGCCTATAAGAAATACCTATGGGATGCTAGATGTAAGGTGATTGAAGCTTACTCTGATTCAGACTTTCTCATGCGTGGAATATATTCATACAATGAGGTAAGTGCTCCTCCATGGGCTATGCAAGCTCTCCTTAAGTGTTCAGGTAACTTTGTAATGTCAGTTGTTGAAGCCAAATTGCCAACAAATTCGGACAATATGTCTCCAAAGTGTTGGGAAGCCTTCCACATATAAACATATATTAGGTGAAATAATAAAATTGATCATGTAACATACCTTAGTATATTACATGCACAAAAAAATATATATATATATATTAGTATGATTTGAAATAAAAGGCTGGATAGAAGTATTCCACCTCTTTTGCGAATTCTGTTGGAAGAATGTCAACAGCTGAACATAGCAGGCCATCACCCTCCATGTCATTATGGTAAGAATTGTTAAAAGGATCATACCTGAGAAACATGATTGAACATATTTTACTATTGCAGATACAAAGCTAAAGTTGTATGCCACAAAGAATGATGTTACAGCATGTAGCAATGACATGGACAATAAATTTTTAACATCAATGAGAAGCATGATATTTCTTAGATACTTTGCGTGAAACTAAACCGAGCCTTATGAGGTCTTATAGATCCTTCTCAGACCTGAAGAAAGGTGAATCAATTGAAGTGGTTTGGTTAACGAATTCTAGTGAACCGCCTATATCACAAGTTATATCGCAGATTCCAACAAGGGGGCATCCATTCCTCTTTAAGTCTTGAAGCTGCTTGGTACTCAACAATCGAGGAAATCTCTTCTCCCAATACATGCAATTCACTGCCAGAGAATAAAAATATAAAAGATGACATATTCATCCCAATAAAAACTTATCGAGAAAGAAGATTAACAAACAGTAACATCGAGAGGTCATACTTCTCATTGATATCATTCTTAATTAGGCCAAGAAGACATCAACTTATTTAAACTATGCTAGTACAATATTTTCACCAGAGAAAGAAGGCTGACAGCAGGATATACCAACAGCATACCAATTACAGATGCATACGGGGCTATCTTTTGATGGAAAACGGGGTTGTAGTGTTCTGGATGTCCATAGTAGTCAGCCTGAAAGGATATAATAGGGTCACTATAACATTAACTCAATTAAGAAAGTATTTGAGTGATAGATGATCCATTACATCTGAAAGACAGCTTCTTAAGCTGGCAATACTCACTTTGTCAAATACTTCTGCTGAATCCATCTTTTCAACCATGTCTTGACAAGTAACAACACACCCATATACTTCGAAGACCCTCTTTGATGTCCGGGAAGGTTGAGATAAATCTCTGGACTAACCAAACAGAAGATGCATAAAGATTATAAAACGAGGAAAGGATATAAGAGAAAAAAAAATGATATTTACAACCCGAAGCTTACACTCTCAATGAGCTTTGGTAGCTTGCTTGGCTCCACAAAAGTGTGAGGTAGGAGCTTAAATATTTCTTGTGCACCAACAGAGACTACGAGAAGAAAACAAATGTAAACAGATACATATCAATAGCTACTATAAAAATCTTTGATAGAATTTTGAATGGAATCCTATTAGTGATCAAAAGAGTAGTATGTGATTTTATACTACCATTTCCTGAACCAGTGAATACAAAAACCAGAGGACAGATTCCTGATGGCAATCCCAGAGTTGATATCTCTTCACCCACAGAAATTATTGCAGCTTTGGCAGCAGCCAAGGATGAATACATATATGATGCACCCAAGGAAAGAAAAGGTGTTGAATATCCAAGACTTAGATACCCTGGAGAGATAGAAAGAGAGAGTTAGCTTAACAGGATTTTCATTGACAGGTCCTTACAGCAAAGCACCCCAAAGAACTCGAACGTCAAGCACATGCAATATTTCAGATTCCAATTTTGTTGGATTTAGTAGGAAAAATGTTCTGTAAGCATGGAGCATACGCTGTCCCAATCCATGTAAGAAGTCAATTAGTCCAGCTCTACCAGCATACTTTCCAAATGCTAGTAACCTTGTCCCTTGGTCCCCAACTATCAGCTCATAATCATATAATGACACCCTTTCTGCTAGGATCTATACAACAAGAAAAAAGCAGGAAATTAAGGAAAAACTTCCATTTTTATTATAAATCAATGCTTTTGTTTAAAGATCCAAATAAGGAAATACCTTATCTAGCAAAGGCATGTTTTCTTTCTGAGCCTTGTGAGTATGGGAGAAGAACGCATACGCTCGATTAGGAAGAATCATCTCCACCTGCACCAGAGTCCAAAGGTCAATCAAACTTCCTGTCTGCGGCTAAATGAAACCAAAGAACATAGAATCTCAGCACCTTTGGTTGTTTAATTCCCAATATAAGACCACATTCTGACAAGTCATCAGAAATTTCACAGCCAACATCCTCATATAGTGCATCATGGTGGATGCGTTTTGTGGATGGCTGCACAATAATGCGAGACACGCCACTTTTGTCCTTGCCACTGTATAGTAGTCGAGCACAATGGGAAGGGGTTAGAGGTGCCCTTCTTTCCCACTTATTTACAGACTCTGAGAGGATACCAACAATGCCATTCCCAAGCATGTTGTGCCTTCGGTTCTCCTGTTTTAACCCGCTCGTTAGCATTATAAAGGAACAATTAAAACAAAAGGACCAAATTTTTTCAAATGCCCAACTCATATTTCCATATGATATGTAAAAGCATCTATTTTGGAAAAGGAACACAAGTATACTGATCACATTACCACTCTGCCAATTTATGCAGAAAATATAAATTGCAAATCAGGATCAGAAGAAAATTATATGAGAAAGCTCAAAGAAGCTATTCACTTCTCATCCCATAATACAACTACAGTTTCCTTCTTCGCTTTCTGCTGGGAAGTTCATCTAAAAGAGATAAAAAGAAGAGGCAAAACAATATAAAACGTGAAAAAGATAACAAAAGGAGTAGAAGATAAAGAAGGAGCAAAATAGAGCAATGAAAATTATCACAATGTAACGCATTCAGTAAGTAGAGGTTAGGGACTCATACACTGCAATTATCTCCCTTTATAATGGTATTAGGGGATCACCCCCCAGATGCTAACAAATTATACATGCACATAAGTAAAGGGATAACACACACACACATATATATATATATATGACCAAGTATATATACCTCTTTTATTATACCCGTTTCGAGTTAATATGAATTCTGGGCAGGAGGAATAACACAAGCAAAAGCAAGCGCTAAAACGTTGTGAATGTTCTCGGGCCTCTGTAAATTAAACCTTGGAGCATTAATGAGTGTCAGAATGTGAGAGAGCAGGTGATCGGGAAATAAGAAAGGGAATGTGAGGGGGAGCGTCTCAATCAAAAGAGGAAACAAGGTGGCGGATGAGCAAGAAGACAGAGAGCGTCGTCAGCAAATGATGATGAATTAAGAAGAGGACTGGATTAGGATGATTATTGATTCCAATTATGAGACCCAAAAGGACGGTTAGACAAACCTTTTAACTTTTGGTGAATTTGATGCGCAGATGTCCACGTGTATCCCACTTCCACAAGAGCAGTGCTTTGCTTTTGTCCTCGTTGCAGCTGTCTTATCACTCTTCCAAGTTTCTTATTGGCTTCTGAGTTGCCTTATCCAAAACTGTCGCTTTCTTCATTATTTATTATTAAAAAGTTGGATACGCTACACGTCGTATATTACCAGCCTCTTATCTCATGTACGTCCCACCTTTACACGTTTCCATCATGATCCATCTGCCGTCTTGTTATTGTATACGCAATTCAAATGGCCCACGTTTCGCCATGTAAATATATATATATAATAAACTAGGTTAATTATGATGATGATGACGACTGATTACAACGTCAACATTTCTATTATTGTTTATATTATTACGCTTGGTTCTTCGAGAATGATAACCAACTTAACTTATAAAAATAATCATATAGGATCCAAGAAGAAATTTCACTTTCCATTATTTGGTTATAAAAATATTATTTTAAAAAAAGAAAATAAAAAAAATAGAAATAAATTAAGAAGAAAGTGTAAATCTTTAATTCTAAAATATTCATATATATTTTTTATAAAAATATTAAATTGTTTTATTTTATATTATCTTACATTTTTATTTTTAATAGATTACAAACTCTTCACATATGATAACATTAAAGATGTAATGTGGAAGAAAATTATAACAAATTCCTAAGACCAAATTACTCCGTGTTGGGGATGTCGAAGGACGGAGCTTTACCTAAAGATTGAAGATATTGGGCCGAATTTTTTAAACATATAGGGCCTTATTGGGCTAGCTCTGGAATCCGGACAAAATCACCGGGTAACATACAGGGCCTTAGTGAATAGCCCACAATTAATTCAAGAGTAATTTGCCCAGAACATGCAGACAGGATAGAAAGACATACAGACAACGTATAGACGACGACAAAACATAGAAGAAGAAGATGTACAGATGAGGGATAAAAATAGGGAGACAGACGTACGTTGAAATATTAAAGGTAGTTTGGATATAAATGGGCATTTCTACGAATATTATGAATAATTGAACTTTTTAAAAATAATTATGAATAAGTTAAATATTGGCCCAAATTACAATAGTAACCATAAAATATTTATTGAAATTCTACTAATCTAACTAATTAAATTCCCAGTCAAAAATAGGTAGCGTGACTTTTTTCTTTTTCTTTTTCCCCTAAAGCAGAGAAATGGTCTAATTCGATAATGAATTTTTATAGGTTATATATATATATATAATATATATGTTATCTAAAATAAACTTGATAATAATAATAATAATGTGCAATTGTATTTTTACATTTTACAATCGTAAAGGAATAAAACAAAGAGAAGTCATAATTCAAAAGAAAGGTCGCCATTAAAGTCACAGGAGACAGTGACCATACTCTGACAAACGACAATTAAATGTATGCAGGTGAACTGTTGAAGTGACATTCGCAGTCTGTTCATAATGTCCTTTTGGTTAATTATTTAATACACCAAAAGGTTGCATTTCGTTCCAGAGCTAGAGACTATTACAATTAATTGGCTTGTTGATTGGAACATATCAAAACATTAATAAGCAATCTCTGTACTAATTATAATCACGAGCTCTGTCATATTTCAAACAGAAAATTAATGCCGGTGCTAAGTCATTTATTATAGACTGGAAAATATTTCATCCAGGTGTCAGCTAGCTACCTCCCAATAAAGAGTATGATGGACTTCACTCATCCACGTTACTACGTTATCTTGTGGCTGTGGCTGTCTGTGAACGGAGAGACTAAAAATGAATCACGTCAACGAGAAATTTGCAGATGTTACCAGTAGTACACCCAACAAGAAGCGCAAGCTGGTTTTCTATTCCGCTTTCTTCTTTTTCTTCTTGTTTCTCATTGCTTCTTTCCTACTTGTTGAAAGGTGGTCTGCTAACGACGTCGTTGATCATGACCATGCAGCTCACTCCATTATCAAATCCTCTTGCAGCAGCACACTGTATCCGGACCTGTGTTTCTCAACAATCTCTAAAGTGGCAGGTGATGGAACCGCCAAGATAAAGAACCCCAAGGACGTAATCGAGGCGTCGCTGAATCTCACCATAACTGCAGTCCAGCACAACTACTTCACCATCAAGAAAATCATCGCCGTTGGCAAGACCAAGCGAGGTCTCACGAAGCGTGAACTCACTGCCCTCCATGACTGTCTTGAACTGGTGGACGAGACGCTTGACGAGCTTTTCAAGGCTGAACAGGACCTCCGGGACTACAACAACTCCTCTAGCTCCAACAAGTCCATTATCCAACACGCAGACCATCTCAAGAGCTTGCTAAGTGGCGCCATGACTAACCAAGAAACATGCCTTGATGGTTTCTCTCATGATAAAGCTGATAAAAAGGTCCGCCAAGCTTTGATCGCTGGCCAAATGCATGTATACCACATGTGTAGCAACGCTCTGGCCATGATCTGCAACATAACTGACGGCGACATGGTCAAACACTACTCGCCGGCAAAGGAAAATGGGAAGGATGAATGGCCGCATTGGCTGTCGGCTGGAGACCGGAGACTGCTGCAAGCACCGACAGTCACACCTGACGTTCTGGTGGCGGCTGACGGGAGTGGGAACTATCGGACGGTGAGTGAAGCGGTGGCAGCGGCCCCAGAGCGTAGCAGCAGGAGGTACATAATAAAGATTAAAGCGGGAGTTTATAGGGAGAATGTGGATGTACCTAAGAAGAAAATCAACCTCATGTTTGTCGGAGATGGGAGGACCAATACCATCATCACTGGAAGTAGGAATGTTGTTGATGGCAGTACCACATTCAACTCTGCTACTGTTGGTAGGTTTAATTCTTCAACAATTCATTCAAAAATGTTTGGACAACATGGATGCTTTGGCAATATCAATTAGTTTTGCATCTCTGAACTTGATTAGAGTACTCGTCCTTTATTATAATTCTCTATGCAAGAGAAGATTCTTAATTTGCAACTAGATTAGTAGATTAACATTCATTCTTTAGATTCAATTTTGATTTTTCCTTGTTAATCTAAACGTGTCGTCCTGTTAATATCACAGCTCAGTCAAAGCTGTATAATGTGGTCAAGAAGTCCCTGACGACTAAATTAAGATATGGGACCTCATATTTTATATTGATGGTGATGTTTAGCTGAGCTTCAGCACTGGCAGCTAATGAATTAGTGGTTGAGCAGTCGTTGTTAATGCCAGTACCCTTTTTATTTTTTCTTCCAATAAGATAGAGATTGAGAGAGAAGGGTAGGTTACCTTTGCATTTTGCATCCTTTGAAACTTCAATACTTACCAGTCAACTGTTAAATGATCCGTGTTGGATAACATTTTCTTCGTTGAAAATTTGTAGCGGTGGTTGGAGATGGGTTCTTGGCTAGGGACATAACCTTTCAGAACACGGCAGGACCGTCGAAGCACCAAGCAGTGGCTCTGCGAGTAGGCTCTGATCTATCAGCATTCTACAGATGCGACATGCTAGCTTACCAGGACACTCTCTACGTGCATTCCCTTAGACAATTCTACATCAATTGCATCATAGCAGGCACAGTGGATTTCATCTTTGGAAATGCAGCAGCTGTTCTCCAAGACTGCGACATCCATGCACGTCGACCAAACCCTGGACAAAGGAACATGGTCACAGCTCAAGGCAGGGATGACCCAAATCAAAACACCGGCATTGTCATCCAAAAATGCAGGATAGGTGCCACTTCAGACCTACAAGCCGTAAGGGGTAGTTTCCAATCGTACCTTGGAAGGCCATGGAAAATGTACTCAAGGACTATAATCATGCAGTCAATCATAAGCGATGTGATTAACCCAGCAGGATGGTATATGTGGGAAGGAGACTTTGCTTTGGATACACTGGCATATAGGGAGTATCAGAACTCTGGAGCAGGTGCTGGAACCTCAAACAGGGTCACTTGGAAAGGCTTCCGGGTGATTACTAGTGCTGCTGATGCTCAGCCATTCACCACCGAGAGGTTTATTGCTGGGAGTAGTTGGCTTGGCTCCACTGGCTTTCCTTTCTCTCTTGGTCTTTAATGAAATATTACCATAACTAATCTCCTCCTGTCCTCTTTGTATGTCGTTATCTAAATAAGCTTGCCCTGCATCACTTGGGAAACAGATTTTCCCAACTTTTTATGAGTTGCAAGTAATAACATATTGAATGGACGAAAATATTGTGCAATGGGGTTGGGAACAAATCTACTCAAATCTTCATCATTCTTATTAGATTTATTGGTATAATGAATTCTACAGACCTTGCATTTGATTATTATATACTAGATAGAATTCCTTGAAGAACGTAACTTTAAAATAATAAAAAGAGTTATTTCCTCTGTATCCATACTGCTCTCACACGCTGAGGCCGGGGATGATCATCTTTATGGCGTACAAGGAGATATTATTTAGTACATGTTACTAGTAAGGAAGACAAATTGAGGAACTAATAATATTCGGAGGCATACATGTTTGAAAAAAGAAAGAGGTAGCTTCTTTCCCACTTCATGCATCTGAAATTGTTGATTACACCCCACCTTCCAATATGTTGTTCTTGATCTCTCTGCATATTAAGAAAAATAATAATAATCCCGATTATAATACATTTTTAATAATAAAAGACTGATGCAAATCTAACATCGGACAAACAAAAAGTTTAAGGAACAAATATCATATAAACTAAGAATCTCTTTGCACAATTTAAAAGGTGAACATATCTGTCCTTGTACTCTTCTCTAAGTCTACACTCTGACTATATGCAAGACCTATCAAAAGCTAAAGATGTAAGATGAAGTTGAACCCTACTCTGAAGCAGAGTTCCTCATGCGTGGAATGTATTCATACAAGGGTGTAAGTGCTCCTCCATGGGCTATGCAAGCTCTCCTTAAGTGTTCAGGTAACTGAGTAGGTCGATAGTCAAAGCCAAATGAATGCAACACCACGGTACCAATTTATGCAGAGGAGATAAATGCAACTGCAGGATCAGAGGAAAAGTAAGTGGGGAAGCTTGAAAAGCTGTTCACTTGTAATCCCATAATTTAATCTACACTTATCTTTCTTTGTTTTTTCTGCCGGACAATTCATCAAAAATAACAAAAGACAGGCAAAATAATAAGAAGCACAAACGTACTGATGAATATTATTATGAAGTGGATACCACTGGCACTTGGGTTGAGGGCAAGTAATGACAAACAACGTACTGCCTTTTCTGTGCTTCCAAGTCTCCTGCTTATTCATGTGCAAAGCTGCCAACGGTCAATTTTCTTCCAATTTCAGTGTGTAGCCCATAGAGTTGGGCAAGCCAGGTTCTTTTCTCAGATAACAGCTACTCTCATTATAAGCTTCCTATCCTCTAATTTTAAAATCGCCGTCATTAACTTCCTAAGAAATTTGAATGGCTGTCTCTTTCTCTCTGTATGGCTTAGAAGTTGACAAGTCATACTTCGCATTGTCATCTACACGTCTCCATCTACCAAATTTAATTATACCAAATTTTTTTTGAAGTGCAATTTAATCATAAATTAAACATTGATTTTCTACAGGTTTAAAATTTTTTGAGATTTTTTTCAAAATAGTTATCCACTTCAAACATTGATATCAATCATGATATAATATGGAAGCAAAAATTTTAAACTTGTAAAAAAATCAACCTTAAGTTTATATCAAAGAGGGTGCTCTAATATAACAAGCTAAGTCATCAAAAATCAAATTCAACAGCGGTCGGATTTCAAAAAACCAAACATAATGGGGATTGAGTTTTTCTCAAAAATAAAACTCGATCATGGTCGATTTCCAAAAATTAAAAAAGAAGCTATTTTCGAAAAAACAAGCTAGATGTGTACGTGCACCTGGGGGTGTGACCTAACGAAAAGGAAGTTGACCGTTCCATCACACTCGTTTATAAAAGTTGTGATTCGAGTCTTGGCAAAACTCTATTATTATCTCATGTGTATTCAACCTTACTTAATACTCCAGGTGGGATCTGTTATACTTCAGGTGGAGGGGGATCTGTTAGGGGTGTGGGTCAGCTACTTTAGATTCTGAAAATGTTGCAAAGCTGGAGCAGTAAAAAAACCTTATTCACTAATCCTAAGCTAATAAGATCCGCATCGAAATTATTTTTTATTTATAAAAAAAAAAAAAACTAGATGTGTACGGACTTAGAAATGCATGCGTTTAGAACTATATTTTATCCATTTAACAAAACCCTTAATTCGGCTCTGCTTCTTAACATACGAAAATTGTCCTCCGATTCACTTTTGGGCGGTTGAAATCTCAGTGAGCCCAAAGTTATTGGGTTTCAGACTCCGTGCGGATGAAAAATACCTTATAGGTCCAACAATTTTTTACAAATAAAACATTAATTATTACTTTATAATGTTACAGTTTGACAATAAGTTGAATAGTTAATCCTCCCACCCTCAATATCAAAAATAAATAAATAAATAAAATAGTTAAAAATATACTGTAATCGAGTTGAAAGTTTAAACAAAATCTTTAACAATTTTGAAAGTGGATTCTTATATATAATTTTGAGATTTGGTTTGAATTAACTTTCCGGATTCTCCACTTTAATTAAATATGAGAATTAGCTTTACGCACATTCTTCCTCCTTAATTAGCTAGCTGGAGTTTTACGTTTTAATTTCCAGCCTTTCTCTGTATAATTAAACATTCTCAAATTTCCACCATAATTATTTTTTAAAACCAATAATAATAGTAATAATAAGAAAGCTATATATGCTTCAAGTGAATATCATTATTCAGTACGCATGTATACCTAGCAGGGTATATTTGTGTGATAATTCTGCTGGTCTGGTGGCCTTTCTTTTTCATGCATGCAATAACGTTTTTTTTAAAATAAAAATAAAAAAATAATATATATATATATATATAAGGCTTCTTTTTAATTTAACTTTAATAACTTCTCTTTCACACCTGAAATACAAATATAATTTATTAAAATTTAAATCTATAATCTCACAGCGTATGATGATAAAAATGGCTTCTTTCTACTGAACCACACCCCTTACGTATCATGCGGGGCTTGAAAAACAACAAATGTAATTTAGGTAAAGGAAAACTGACAAATCGCGCAAAATAGAAAGCTAGCACCCAAACGTGTCGTGCATTCAATAACTTGGGTTGAAAAACAAAAAAAAAAATGTAATTTGGGTAAAAGAAGACTGACAAATCGCATAAAATAGAAAGCTAGATTTCCTTATAAAATGAACTGTATGCAGCCACCCGAAAAGCAATTCTGGTATATATTTAGGATTAGTGGTTTCGCTAAGGGTTTCTTCTTCTTCATGCATTATAAGCATATAATTTTATCTCTTTCACAGTCAACAATGATAATATTTTCTTTTGTTAAAAGGAAAAAGAAACACACACAAAATTATGTTTCATTAAGTCATTGTATATATTCCAATGATCTAATATTTGAGGAGAAAATATATATGCACATGAATGTCAATGAAAGTGGCTAACTAGTACGTACATTAAAGTTAATTGGACTAAACACGCACACATGAATTGAACTCTCAAAACCCATTAATATTAATATCTCTATAGCTATGTCAAAAAATTAACTATATGATGATATGACAAGGTAGAATAACAAATTAATAATGCAAAAGAAAAAGAATTGGATGGGACATTTATGCATGCCATAATAAATAAGAATAAGGATTGGATACTGAAATTCCAAATAGAGATCTGTATAAATGTGTGCGCGGCCAACATGGTGGATCCACAATTGGGACAACCGAGCGCAGACCGCGTTGTTTGAT
The DNA here is from genome assembly GCA_007844105.2 of Rhamnella rubrinervis. NCBI lineage: Eukaryota > Viridiplantae > Streptophyta > Magnoliopsida > Rosales > Rhamnaceae > Rhamnella > Rhamnella rubrinervis. The sequence continues at coordinate 15,425,632 of CM017584.2, forward strand.
GTAGTTAATTATTTTGCTTTCTTTTTCTTAAAACCATTTAAAGCAGTCTCTGTGTGCCCAAGCAAGCAAAGCTGGAAAACGCGTTTTTGGATGCCTCCCAATTCCTTCTTTAAGGACGTCCCTTTAAGCCTTTATTGCTTTTGAAAAAGAAACCTTCTTCTTTCTATTTTATTATTCATTTTCTTTCCATTCCGAAAATGACATTTCTTTTCCATGTTTATTTTTCATGCACTACCTCACCGTCTTCTTAGGATTTTTTTACGTTAAAGTTGCATATAAAATTTCACCCCCGCCACGTCACCACTCGGATCGATGCTTTGTCCATTGTCGATCCTACTTGTCATACGTACCAGAGTTGGTGAGTTTGCTTGCTCACCTAGTTTTGGACTCTGCTCTGGAAATTTGACTGCCCTTTTCTTAATTTAGTAAAAGCCTTATTATTTATTCATTTTTTTGGGACAAACCCAAGTACAAAGTATAATTTGAGTTATAACTTCGAAACCAAGGCAAGAAGAAATATAAATCATTCATTAAAAAAAAAAAAAAAGAAGAAAAAATACAAATCATAATTTCAGTTCTCAAATTTAAAATTTAAGAAGCAGCATGTGCGTTCCTATCCTATGACTTACATATAGCTCATGTAATTAGGTGGGAGTACACTTAATTCAGCATAAATGAATCTCATCATGAGCCTTTGTACGTAACTTATTATTCTTCTATTCATCAAAAAAAAGAAAAGAAACCTACTGTTCTTCTTTGTTTTATTGGTTGAAATCTTTGTTACAACTTCATATAGAATAACTAAGACAATAATAAGGAAAAAAGAAGAAGCAAAATGAGTACTTAAAACATATATAGAAGATTCTACAGTTAGGCATGAATAGGCTTGGATAAAAAAGAGAGAAGAAAGCAGCAGGGGGACAACGTGCATGGCCTCCCATATTCTCTGTCCAACAACATTATATAATTAAAATGACATTCATAGGTTCTAAATTGTAAAATCAATTACTTAATATACGTACACATAATATTCATAGCTTAAGGAAATGGGTTTACAAAGACAAGGAGAGAGAGTGATGGGTCCGAAAAGTTTGAAAAAATTTAATGCCGGTGACATGAGACTCATGTGGTTGAACAGCACACAGAGTCTAAAAGACCAAATCTCATATAGCATTTTGGTAAGTGCCTTTTGTTTAATGAGTGAGGGGATGATGCAATATATATCTCAAATAGCTGAACGCCGACACTTGGATTTGTGAAAACCGTATAGATTGACACCGTCCCGACGCTCACTCCCCCTCTATTTGACACGGCAGGCCCAACCCCTCTTAAATTGACTCACCTATCTCGCTATCTAACTCTGAACCTAGTTCCAATGCCATCATAAATATAGACCCAAGTGGTCATCTAAGCCATATTCACATTTTTTCAGAAGAAAATTAATTATCGTTCTGATCTTTCCCTTTTCCAATGGCTCCTCATCGTCAGCTGTTTTTGGTGGTGGGCTTGTTATTATGTGCATGTTGTGGCTCCGGCACCGCCGCAGATGTAGTACAAGCCGAGTGCTTAAAGGTAAGTACCTCCGAATTCGCCGGCACGGTTAAGGACACCATTGATGCGGTACAACAAGTGGCCTCTATTCTCTCTCAGTTTGCCAACGCTTTTGGTGATTTTCGCCTTTCCAATGCCATTTCCGACTGTCTTGATTTGCTCGAATTCTCTTCCGACGAGCTCAGCTGGTCCCTCTCTGCTACTCAGAATCCCAAGGGTACATACTTGTTCTTTTATACTCACCTCTCTTTTTTAGTAGCTTTGGTTTTATTTTCTATTTTTGAAGGAAACAGAGAGTTTGACTTGGTTTGGAAGTGTAGCCTGGAGAGGTCTTTGACATTTCTCACGGGGTTGGGCTTTGTGGGTCATAAATACATTAAATACGTATCATATTCAAACTTTTAACTATAATCTTAATTAATTCTGTAAGGAAAAATGAAAAAACAATAACCTAAAGTACAACTAAATACCCAGTTAAACTTCATTCCTTTCACCACTTCTCGCCTCTGTTTCAAACTTATTTCACTAGCATGCAGGACAAAGTATTCTTCTTGGAATCACCTTAAAATTTATAACGTTCTATCAATTGGTCAAATTAATCTCTGCAATTCCTTCCTTTCTGTTATAATTCTTCAATTAAAGAGACTCACTTTTTCTAATTTGTTTTAATGTTAAAATTTACAGGAAAAGATAACAGCACCGGGAATCTAAGTTCAGATTTGAGGACATGGTTGAGCGCTGCACTCGTTAATCAAGACACATGCACTGATGGGTTCGACGGCACAAGTAGCATAGTGAAAAGTTTGGTGTCCTCTGGTCTGAGCCAAGTTACTTCTCTGGTCCAGAGCCTGCTAACCCAGGTGCACGCAGTTAAATCCTACGAGTCCAGTAGTACTCAAAAAACCTATTTTCCTTCATGGGTGAAATCCAAGGACCGAAAACTGATCCAAGCAAATGGAGTGTCTGCGGATGTAGTGGTAGCAGCAGATGGGACTGGGAATTTCACAAATGTCATGGACGCAGTCTTAGCGGCACCAGACTACAGCATGAAACGTTATGTGATTTACATAAAGAAAGGTGTTTACAAGGAGAACGTGGAGATCAAGAAGAAGAAATGGAACCTAATGATGATCGGAGATGGAATGGATGCGACTATTATTTCCGGTAATCGGAGTTTCATCGACGGTTGGACCACGTTTCGATCTGCTACATTTGGTAAGTGTCATTGTCATTGTTTTTATTATTGGTTTTGCCTTCAATTCGCTTGCCCTTTTTAACAAATCGAGGTCTTTGCTTCTTTTGATTACTGAGGGTCGACAATTGTCCCTTGGGGAAAATATAGCATACAGTATACTGATATTTTCTTTCATTAATCCCCAAGCTAAGTTAGCTTGTCCTCTAGTTCAAAGTGAAAACCAACGGAAACACGGAATCAATCAAAAAGTAGATGAAGAAAATCTTCTTTCTCCTATTTCTTCATGATATTTTCAAATGGAAAAAGAGGTTTTTGGTCTAATGAGCTCTAATGATTTGAAGTTACGTACCATTGAATTTGTGAGAACAGTAGTGTGACGTCAACGTCAGCCAACTGGGTCCACTTGTAAGGTACGTCTTGGTATCCCCAGAGGAATAATAATTGAACACGGTGATGATTCATCACAATCCAATTCAAATTTTGATCGCAGCAGAGTTAGAGAACTGGCTGATGCTAAGCTACGCGAACGAGCTGGCACACCATTTTGTTTGAGTCACGGTATTTTTTGAGAATGCAATTAAGACCCGATCGTTAATTATTTATGTCTTATACAATAGAAAGACTTCTCATTCAATGACTCCATGGGTTCCATATTTGTATCGGAAAAGATTTGCAGACAACATAAGCAGGACCCACACGCATTTGCTTTGATTTCATTTCATTTATAGTGACTGACAATCTTGTCCAAAAATATTAGCCAAAATGTCAAATGCCACATTTTAACTCCCATACTCTAAGTTAATTAATGTGTCATTAAATTTACATGTTACAGCCTCGTATATATGTAAGTAAACAGTGTTTGACAAATTCCACCATTTGATATACATGCAGCCGTGAGCGGCAGAGGATTCATAGCACGGGACTTAACGATAGAGAACACAGCAGGGCCGGAGAAGCACCAGGCGGTGGCACTACGATCCGACTCGGACCTCTCAGTCTTCTATCGGTGTGGCTTCTATGGCTACCAGGACACACTCTACACACACACCATGCGCCAATTCTTCCGGGAGTGCCGAATCACCGGCACCGTCGATTTCATCTTTGGCGACGGCACGGTGGTATTCCAGAACTGCCAAATACTAGCCAAGAAAGGCCTACCAAATCAGAAGAACACCATAACTGCTCAGGGACGCAAGGACCCGAACGAACCGTCCGGATTCTCCATCCAATTCTGCAACATCTCCGCGGATTCTGACCTGGTCGCTTCGGTCAACGGCACGTCCACGTACCTCGGTAGGCCATGGAAGCTCTACTCCAGGACCATCATCATGCAGTCCTTCATTAGTAATGTCGTAAGGCCGGAAGGGTGGCTGGAGTGGAACGGTGACTTTGCTTTGGATACTTTGTTTTACGGTGAATACATGAACTATGGGCCCGGGGCGGGTTTAGGAAAACGGGTCAGTTGGCCAGGTTATCGCCAGTTTAATGACACGGGTGTGGCTAAGAATTATACTGTGGCCCAATTTATTGAAGGAAACCTGTGGTTGCCTTCAACGGGTGTCGCATACACCGCTGGTTTGGGGGTTTAAACTTTAAAATCATGAATATAATTTAACCTACACTGGTGCTGGTTTGCGCCTTAATGTTATATTCTTCTTCTTTAGATTTGTGTGTGAGCCTCTTTTTTTTATTTTTCTAATTTTTGGTTATGTAGACAAATCAGTCGCTAGGAAATTAGGGATGAGGATATACACTATTAATTTATGCATACTTTGAGCCATATTGTTTGTTTTTAATAAAAGTACGAACTATTAAATTCCTTTATTGATCAGAATTGTCTTATTTATTCTCTGACACCTTAACGAGCTATATGCCCTCTCACTTTTTCCACTCTATGTTTCTTCGCAACCCTTCTAGGGATGTCATAGGATACATATATTGTGAGTGTACTTGTGACAGGATGATGATTAACCACTTTTAGGCAACTTAGAAACTGAGGTTGGCTGGTTGAAAAATCAGAGATCTCTTATATATATATATATATATATATATATATATATATATATATAGAATGTAGTAGCTAATAAGCTTTGTGTTTTTCCACGGATTTTCGTGGCATTTATTGTTTTGTGCAATTTTCAGTGTACAACGTAACTAGATGGGACGGTGGGTGATGATGCAGAACCATAAGTCAGACTAGTTGGAGAAAGAAGACAGCTTGTGTCTGTCACGAAGTATGGTTAAATGTTCTGGGATTAAAAACAAATTAATAAATAAAAAGTTATGAAAGATTCTGTACATGTGAGATTTAATTTTAATATATGCTTATTAATGCAACAAATTTGACTCTGTCGTCTCTCCCGTGTCCGTGTGTATTCACAAGACGCTACTTTCTCTGCTCACTCTTTATATCCACTTGCACACCATGTATAATTAGTAGGAGAAAAAATACTGAAAACAAATATGCACGACTTGTTTTCACCAAATTTATATATATATATCCATGTGAAATTCATCTTTTTTACAATAACAACATTATTATATCTTCAACTTGCTCATTAAATTACTATTAGCTTCTTCTTTTTCTTTTTTTTCTTTTTTTTTTTGACTTTTTGAGATGAGTTTTTTAGATTAGTTGTACGAGCTGTTGGTTGTTGCCGAAAGAAAACAAACTCAAAAAGGAAAAACAATAAATGCAAAGCATGTGGATATTTCAAACGAAAATATAAGTTATTAAAAATTTTAGGATTCTTTGTAAGCTGTAAATATGTGGAAAAGTTTCCATTTAATTTATGATCATTGTATTTACAGCCAGTAACAAATTAATTAAGCAACCCATTTCATACGTACATTAGTCTGATAAAAGAGAAAAAAAAACAGAAAAAAAGGGAGGGGATATAAAGGCAAAAAATGAAAAGGAAGTTAATAAAAAAAAACCATTATGTTTTTGTTTCTATTAAAGATAAAATTACACTATTTTTTTATATAGAAAATGGAAAAATTTGCACTCGACAATTAATTTGAGAATATTTTTTGCTTGTTTTGGAACTATAAAGCATTATGTCTTATCGTTTTATGATTGTTCTTTTGGTCTCCGTAATTTTCTCCTTCATCAATTATTTATTGTATATTTGCGGTGTTATAACATTTAAAAATACTTGGTTATTGTTCTTTTAATTAAAGATTTTGCTTTTTTTTTGTTTGTCTATTTTTATTTTTTATTAAAAAACTGATTTTTAATTTTCCGTTTCTAGTTTTTAATTTTGAGAATAGTTTTTCCACCATATGATCCTCCTCTCTTCTCGTCTCATCTCCCACTCACACGTTTTAATTTTTATTCACAATACCCAAAATTAAAAAACTGATTGTCAAATAAATTTTAAAGTTTAAAATATTTTACCAAAAAAAATTAAATTTATTTTTATTTCCTAATTTTAAAAAATCAGAAACAATATATAATTGAAGTACGTAAGCTGGAACCACGTACAGTCTCAGACTAATCAGACAGTCACACACTCCAAAAGATGATTGACTCAGTCTACACTTCCGTCCGCAACTCTACCATCATGTCCATAGTTTACTTTTCCGCAGACACATCTGTCTGAGAAATATCTTTCACATGCACTACCTTCCACCACATCCCACGTGCTCGCATATTCAGACCAAAACAAATTAAAAATGAATTTTATTAATAAAATTTAAAATCGTAGAGAGACTACTATTTCTGTTCTTGTACAAGCTGTCAACCAGATTGCAAAAAATGCCCATTTTTATATCTTTATAATTCCCGTGAAAAGGTTTTTTCTGAAAAAAAAATCAATAAGATTAAGCCACCGTTATTAATTAATTATTAAGATTCTAAAAAGTGGACATCATGAGTACGTGTAATCATTCATTAATGCAAGAAAATCCATGCAACTTACGTTCCCAAAGACGTACATAATTTAAAAGCACCATCAAACTTGAGCTTTTCCTCTCTGTCTCTCTCTTCCTGTTCTAATTTTAATGGCTTCCCCTGCTCCAAATCTGTTGCTGCTGCTGCTACTCTTTTTGATGTTCTTCTCGAAGAGTTTGGCCCTTCAAAACGTTTCTTCTTCTTCTACCACTAATTCCATGGATGTCCATTTGTCTTCCATAAGATCATTCTGTCGGCCAACACCATACCCAGATGTTTGCTTTGATTCATTGAAGCTCTCCATCTCGATAAACATCAGTCCCAACATCATCACCTTCCTTCTCCAATCCATCAAAACCGCCATTTCTGAAGCCGGAAAGCTTTCCAATCTTCTCTCAACTGCTGGACACTCTAACAGCATCGTTGAAAAACAGAGAGGAACAGTCCAAGATTGCAAGGAGCTGCACCAAATCACACTCTTATCTTTACAGAGATCAGTGTCCTTAGTCCGTTCGACCAACTCTAGGAAACTGGCCGATGCAAGAGCCTACCTCAGTGCAGCTCTCACAAACAAGAACACTTGCTTGGAGGGCCTGGATTCTGCTTCTGGTCCTTTGAAGCCAAAACTGGTCAGTTCCTTAGGTACCACTTACAAGCATGTCAGCAATTCTCTTTCGATTCTCTCCAAACATAGGTCGACTCCAAAAGGCCTTCATAACCGGCGTCTCATTGGTGTTATTCCGACATGGATGTCGAGAAAAAATCGCCGGATCTTGCAGAGCTCTGGTGATGAATATGACCCGAGTGAGGTTCTAACAGTAGCTGCAGATGGAACAGGGAACTTCACCACCATCACCGACGCTATTAATTTCACTCCAAATAACAGTTACGACAGAACATTAATCTATATCAAAGAAGGAGTTTATGAAGAAAACGTGGAAATCCCAAGCTATAAACCCAACATCGTTTTTCTAGGAGATGGAAAAGACGTCACTTTCATCACTGGTAACAGAAGCGTGGTTGATGGGTGGACCACTTTCAGATCTGCTACTGTTGGTAATAAAATTAATTCTCTTAATCTCTTCGTCATTTAATTTTTTTCTTTTTTGTTAATTATTATCTCTCTCAAATTTTCAATTTGATTCAGCGGTGTCAGGGGAGGGATTTCTGGCGAGGGACATAACCATAGAGAACACAGCAGGGCCAGAGAAGTACCAAGCAGTGGCATTGAGGGTAAATGCAGATTTAGCAGCATTCTATAGATGCACCTTCGAAGGCTACCAAGACACCTTGTACGTTCACTCATTTCGACAGTTCTACCGAGAGTGTGACATTTACGGCACCATAGATTTCCTATTCGGCAATGCTGCAGGGGTGTTTCAGGGGTCCAATATTGTATCCAAAATGCCGATGCCAGGCCAATTCACGGTAATCACAGCGCAGTCTAGGGACACTGTAGATGAGGACACTGGGTTCTCTATACAGAACTGTTCTATTCTGTCTTCTGACGACTTGTACTCCAACCCTAGCGCCGTCAAAAGCTACCTTGGGAGGCCATGGAGGGCGTTTTCTAGGACTGTGTTTCTGGAGTCGTACATCGATGGTTTCATAGACCCAGCCGGTTGGAAAGAGTGGTCTGGGGACGAGGGTTTGGATACATTGTATTACGGAGAGTATGATAATTACGGGCCTGGATCCAGTACGGACGGTCGTGTTGATTGGGCTGGGTACCACGTTATGGATTACTATGATGCGTCCAATTTCACCGTGTCAGAGTTCATTACCGGTGATGAATGGCTGGAGTCCACTTCGTTCCCTTACGATGATGGCATTTAAGTCTTCCTATTCAGAATAATTTCATGCAAATTTCTTTTATTAGTTCTTAAGTTTGTGATTGGTAAAAAAAATTCCAGGAAAGATAAATATATATATATATATATATATTTCAATTTGGAGTTTTGGACCCACACACAAGTGAAAGTTTAGTCCTGTATATTTTAGTTTATTTTATTATATATGTCGTCAACCCAACATTAGCAAAACCAGCCATGTGCGTTGTTGTATGAGGTTTATCTTTTTCTACCTTTTATGTATGACTTGTGCTGTGAAAAATTAAAAATCCATTTTTATGGTGAAAAAATCGATTTAAACATGAGAAAAATGACTTTTGAATTTATTTTTTTTCGATTTTAATGTGGTGAAATCAACATTCAGATGAAAAATCGATTTTTTGAATTTTTTATTTTGATATTCTCACGACCTAAATATAATACATTTTGTTGTTATTAGGCAGCTTGCTGATGAAAAAACTACAAGTTAATATAATTAAAGATAACCAAATATATCATGTATGAATATATAATTACTAGCTGATTCAGGAAGGTAGTTTTTCTTCTTGTATCGTATGTCTCCACAAATTAATATGTAAGCTCATATTAAAAGGATTTTTTTTTTTTTTCATATTCAAGTTTATTAAAATCGTCCTTGAATATTTGAGAATGAGGAATGAAAATAGTCAAAGATACTGACTTCTTAATGTGGGGTCCATCCGAGAAACACAAAAAGATGACCAAGAAACAAACCTGGTAATTAAAATTAGTTACAAGAAGCTTAATCGCAACCGCAAAACATGAAGACACGGGTTGATCTGAATAAAATTCACAAAATTTAATTTGAACCACATCTCACAAACAAAAAAACATCTAAGCAATTCATCCAAAAAAAAAAAACATCTAAGCAGTGAGGGTAGAATGGGAATTTGGGTGAAGTAGTGAGGGAGAGCGATTTGGCGGGAACTACGGTTGGGAGCGAAAAGTGAAAACAACATCCAGTCAGTCTACAGGGCCCCAAAACAAACTTTTAAAATAGAAAACCTGAAAAGCCTCTCGTCCAGACCTCTTATCTATTCAAACGCACCCAACACATTAAGACATTAATTTTTTTTTTTTTTATAATTGAGCAATTGATAAAAAAGAAAAAAGAGAGAGTGAGAGAAATATTTAGAGGAATTAGAAACAAAAAATAAACTTTAAAAAAAAAAATTACTAACCCCCCCGCGAAACCTCTTTGGATCTGTTTCCCCATCATTTTCTGTGCTTGGCCGGCTTGGTCTGAATCTAAGGCAGAGGGTAGTTGTCTCTGCCTTAGCCATAAATTTCAGAAAAAATGGTATTTCAAGATTTTGACCAAATCTCAGAACGTCGAAGAGCCGAGAGGGAACGTAAATTCAGAAAGAGAGTTACGATTGGTGTAATTACTGGCTTTGTCGTCCTTGTTCTAATCGCCGCTGGAGTAGTTGCTGTTGTTGCTAACAACAACGATTCCGGCGGTCACAGCAACAAAGCTTCAGGCTCACCACAGAACAATAAGTCACCACCGTCTTCATCCACAAACAACGTTATCAAATCCGAAAAGGTCATCAAAACCATATGCGACTCTACTGATTACAAGGACAAATGTCAAGAATCCCTCTCTCAGGCGGCCAAGAAACAGCCTGAGTTGTCTCAGCCCAAGGATTTCATCAAGGTCGCTATCACCGCAGCTTCCGACGAGCTCGAAAAGGCCTTCAACAAAACCTCCACCTTCAATTTCAGCAGCCCTCAAGCCAAATCCGCGTTTGAAGATTGTAAGGTGCTTGTGGAAACTGCATTGAACGAGTTAAACGACACCGTATCACACATAGGAGACAATGCTACGGTTGCAGAGCTTTCGCGTAAAACCCCGGACTTGAACAGCTGGCTCAGTGCTGTTATATCTTACCAGCAGACATGCGTCGATGGTTTTCCCGACGGAAAGTTGAAGGGCGACATGCAGAATCTGTTCACGTCATCCAAGCAACTCACCAGCAATTCCTTGGCATTGGTTGCTGAGGTGGCTTCGTTTCTCTCCTCTTTCCAGACACCTCCTGCTGGAGGAGCTCCAACTACACGTCACCTTCTGGACTCTGACTCTGATGGTTTCCCTAACTGGGTTGCCCATGAGGATCGGAGGATGTTGAAGGCAAATGATGTGAAGCTGACGCCTAATGTTACTGTGGCCAAAGATGGCAGTGGAAAGTTCAAGACCATTACTGAGGCACTCAATGCCATGCCTAAAACTTACCAAGGACGGTATGCAATATCCATGCATGCATGCTTTAATTAATTTGACGAATTTATATATTTATACTACCAATGTTTTTAATTAACTTAATGAATTTATGTGATCGTCATGACATTAATAATCCAGCTATGTCATCTACGTGAAAGAAGGAATCTATGATGAGACTGTGATGGTAACAAAAGATATGGTAAACGTTACCATATTTGGTGATGGGTCACAAAAGAGCATCATCACCGGGAGTAAAAATTTTGTAGATGGTGTTAGTACCTTCAAAACTGCATCGTTTGGTATGCTACAAAACTATAATACTTAAAACTCACTTGTATTTTTCAAAAAAATAAAAATAAAAACAATAAGTTATTTGAAATGGAATATAATTATTTGTGTATATTGCAGCCGCTTTAGGAGATGGTTTCATGGGAAAAGCAATGGGGTTCAGAAACACAGCCGGACCCGAAAAACATCAGGCTGTGGCAGCGAGAGTTCAAGCCGATCGTGCCATCTTCGTGAACTGTAGATTCGAAGGGTACCAAGACACATTGTATGCACAGACACATCGTCAATTCTACAGAAGCTGTGTGATAGCCGGTACTGTGGACTTCATCTTCGGCGACGCCGCTGCGGTGTTCCAGAACTGCAATCTTGTTGTAAGGAAACCAATGGATAACCAGCAAAACCTCGTGACAGCTCAAGGGAGGACCGACAAGCGTGAAACCACAGGATTTGTGCTGCAAAACTGTAAGATTTTGGCGGACAAAAAGCTTGAGCCTGTGAAGACCAAGAGCTATCTCGGGAGGCCATGGAAGGAGTTTTCAAGAACCGTAGTGATGGAGTCGACCATAGATAATTTAATTCATCCAGATGGGTGGTTTCCATGGCAAGGTGACTTTGCGCTCAAGACACTGTATTATGCAGAGTATAACAACAAAGGACCTGGTGCCAAGACAACAGCGAGAGTGAAATGGCCTGGCTTCAAGGTCATTGACAAGAAAGAAGCTACCCAATTTACAGTAGAGAATTTCTTACAAGGAAACAATTGGCTCAATGCCACCGGTGTTCCTGTTGTTTTTGCCTTTTATAATTAAGAGATTCGAAATTTCGTCATTAATTCTTCCGAAAATTATATATTTTAGCATCTCAAAAATGAGTTGAACGGTATCCTAGTGTTGTGCATATTGAGATGTTGAAATATATATGTTGTTGTTGTTATGCTTCAAAAACGAAGACATACCAAGATTCAAATCCAGTTGTATTTTGTACAACACAGTAACTTACGTATTAATTACCCTTAATTAACTGAAATACAACCTCCAACAACGGTTGTTAAATGGGCCGTACATGAAAGCCCAATTCTATTCTATTCATCATCAACCCAACACGCGTCACGTCCTGGGCCTGCCATGACTACGCCGTGCATGTGCTTAGTCCCCCACAGTACTACATGCACGTTAGTACTTGTGTCATGCCCAGGTTTAACGTACCCCGCATGTGTCGTGTTCACCATTACATTCAATACTTTCGATAGTTAATTAGTCGACAATTTAGTAAGTACACATCCCAACATTAATCACTTTTCCTCTCTACTTTTGCAATATACAACGTAGCTGTTTTTAATTTATTCACAAATTCTATATGTAGGGTTAGAGATGCATCGATCAAATTTCAAATATAGGGTCACTTTCGCATCTATATATACCTACTGGAATATATGTACTTTTAAATTTTCATTTTCATTTTTTACAGAAATTATGGTGGGAAGAAGAAATTAAGAGAGTCGAAGTAGGCCAAGGCTCAATACGATAAATGTAAAAGGGTTTGTTTGGCATGTTCAGCAACCATTACCCTGTAAGGTAGCTTTGACCACTTCCATGGAACAGTCAAATCAATTAATCCAAACACGTCCTTAGTTTGTGTTTCTTGGAAATCGATTACCAGTAGACAGTAGGGTTGTTGTATAGTCACGGGACAACCATAAGGATTTGTTCTTGGGAAAGAAAACTAACTAAATGCCAAATGACCACTCATGCTAACATATATATTAAATTCATGCACACTTCCAAATCCATAATCGAATGCTGAAATCTGTCTTGACCTCATTCGAACACATCATTTTACAAGAAATCTGAGAAACGGACCGACTCCATAAGTTAACAAAATCTTGGAAAATTTTACGAAAATAAAAATAACATATACATAAAAAAAAAAAAAATGGTTTGGTGTTTTGGATGTTTCATGCGGAGCCAAAGCTGTGTACTTATTATATATACGTGTGTACATTGTATATTAATTACAAATCTTCTTTCCAATTTTTCATAGTGCTTGACCTGATTGCTTGGATATTTGATAGATCAGAGGATATAGATCGCTGGAGATGGCTTCGTTTACATCGTCTAGCGAAGTACTCATGAGGATTCTCCTGCTGGTGGGTGGTATTGCATTAATGATGTATGGAGCTGAGGGAGATTTGGTTTCTGAAACATGCAAGCAAACCCTTTACTCACAAGTATGCGAATCTTCCTTAAGATCAGATCCGCAAAGTGAAATATCGGATCTGAGAGGTCTCGCCGCGATTGCACTCAATCTAAGCATAGCACATGCCGTTCATACTTTATCTTATATTAATAATTTGAAGTCTGAAGCCGCTGGTAACGAGACCGATTTCCTCATTTCTGGTTGCTTGAGTGACTGCGTGGAAGAATATTCTGACGCCATTCAAAACCTACAAGACTCCAAACAGTCTCTAAACGACAAGTCGTACGACACGATGAACTCCTTGGTAACGGCTGCTATGACGGATTCTGACACGTGCGAGGACGGCTTCAAAGAATTGACGGGATATGAATCGCCGTTGACCGAGCGAAACCAGTATTTCTCCAAGTTGTGTGGTAATTTGCTGCTATTTTCCACACTTCTTGTTTGATTCATTGATTTTCTTTTAATTTGATATCGTAGTCCTGATCAATTTTTCTAAATATATTTATATCTTAGTCCTAAGTTTGATCCTTTTTCCTTCTTAGTGAATTAATTATTAATCGCTTTTTTCAATGTGGTGCGTAGTATGTTATTCTTGTGTGGTGATTGTGTTCTAAAAGTTATATTACAAAATCTATAAATGGTATTTACAATTGTTTCTTGGGAAAAAAAGAAAAAGAAAAAAAACCACCAAAAGGCTCTATAGTCCAAAAAAGATTAAAAAAAAAAAAGTATTTGAAGCTCCCCAACTAATGTAAGCACCTACTTATAAGAAAAATAAATAGTAATAGAAGTTGCTGACTTCTTATTTTCTATATGTTTTAGAATATTAATTAAAGTAGAATTTTATTTATTAAATTTATTTTGGCCATGGGAATATATATATATATATATATATATATATGTATATGGCAATTTTCTCTATCAACCACCATGTGCCACTGTTTCCCACCTCAACCAAAAAGGGATCGATCGAGGAGATGATAGCATTGCCAATTTGATCTCACATGGTCCAGACAATTCATCCTGTTCGATCGATATATATATATATATATATGCAAGGCAGCTGTCTGCTGAACCTGATCACTATTGACTAGTGACTACTACTCCAACATTACCCACTTAAAAATCATAACAATTAAAAAGAACCATTAATCCAGCCAGCTAATTCCTAATTCCTATTGACAATGCCCTCCACTGGTATGCTTTAGTTGGGCCGCACCCACGTGTACAACTGACAGGATGATAATTGACAGTCGTCCTACAAACTAATAAAGGTTTATTGCTCAGTATTTGTTATATATCTATACGTATATACAATTCACAAGTTCAATTGATGATGTTTATATTTATTTATTTAAAGAAGGACAAAGCTGAAGAAATGGGAGTTGTGCTGTATATATATATATATATATATATATGCCATAGTGATTGGTTTTCTTTCCGACTGATATTTAATATACTTACGAACACAGTATATATACAACTTCATCAGAACTTCAAGTCAGAAAAACGCATGCACAATGGATAGCCGATAAACCTGTATATACCATATACTATATACGTAGTCCCCCTGCATGAAGCATGTCCCAAGTTTCTTTCTTGGGACTCTGCCACCTGGCCTTCTCACCAAAAACCAAAATAAAATAATTAAAATTGTAATAATTAAAATTAACGAAATTAAAGTGCAATTATATATCGAATTGGATACAAGTCGAATTAAGATTTTGGACCACTGAACGTGCTGATCATTCATTTCTGATTGCAACGACTCAGTATGGTGCAATGTCGCCAATCTAGTACTTATAGTGGACCTTTTGCTTATATCATAAATGTGACTTACTTTTCAATGACATGCATCTACTAATTCCGTTGTTTTACTATTAATTTGTATTTGTAGGTCTCGTCTTTTTTACAGGTTTGACGAAACGGTGAGGTGGAGCCAAGTAAGCCTCTTTTTGACAGATGTCAAGAACGGAATGGAGGACTTATCAAGACTACCTATTTTTTCTTTTACGAGTCTTGTTGCAATTGTGCCAGTATATTCTCTCCAAAATAGAATTTCCAAAGCCAGATGACATGTCTGCTTCTTGTTTATTTGGACAGCTTTCATGTGAATTTAATTAGTTTTCTTTTATACTTTTATAGAATTTTATCTTCTTTTTTCTGTTTCCTAATTAGAATTTAACACTTTATTATTATTATTATTTTCATTTGAACAGCCTTCGTGTGAATTTAATTAGTTTTATGTACTTTTATGCAGAGCTAGCTGGATTACAGCCAAAATATTCCTAGAATATTCTAAATGGGTTTGATTAATTGTTAGTCTTTATTGATTGTCATAAATTGTATTTAACTGACCTTTTTGCATGCATATAAAAAAGCAAGAAATTAAGCGATTCAATGAAGATTTAATTGCGTACATGTATGCAGTGGACCCTCCATTAAAGCAGAGACTTCCGTATCTGAAAAATGTACAATATATACGTGCAGCAATAAGAGTCCACAAAACGACATTCATCAGAATTCAAGTGGATAAAAGACCCACAAAACTTATAGGCCATTTAGACCATGGCAATGGTATTGAAAATTGAGCAGTACCACCACTTTTGTCCTGTCTAGTGAGATTTGACCCCCAAACTAGCTAACTAGCTAAAGATATTTTTCCTTTCCTCAACGGCATTAACAATTGCCAACCGCCCACTATAAAAGTACGCAAACCTTTCCTTCGTCCATCTTATCCATTTCTCTCTTTTTATCAAAAAAAAAAAAAAGCCCCATTTCTCTCTTAAGTAGTCCCTGCAATTTCTAAATTAAGGGCCATAATATTAGTTCATCTTTCTTTGGCCAAAGTTTGCCATAGTTCAAGTACTATTTCAAGCATGAAAATAGTACTAAAGTATGTAGTCTTTTGGGTATTGGCAAGTGCAATATTATTAGGCCTGGTGGAGGCCTCCATGTCTTTGTCTGCTATGGATATTAGTTACCAAAAAAATGTTAAAGACCAATGCCGCTTTGCTCGATATCCTACCCTCTGTGTTAAAACTTTGATGGGGTCGAGGTCAGGGCATAAACTGCACATTGATATGATTTATACTCTTTTAAACAAGACAATATCTGAGACCAAACTGCCTGTTTATGACCTCCCTATGTTCGTTTCTCAGTTTGGAGTCCAACATGCTCAACGTGCCCAATCTGTCACAGGTGATAATAATCTATCTATCTATATATATATATATAGTTAATTCAAGAAACATATATATATATATATATATATACATGCATTAGGAAATATCCTACTAATTTGTGCATACAGATATCATTGAGAGCTGTCCAGTTAGGCTTCTTTCCGTCTCTAGACAAAGCAACATATAAAAAAAAAAAAAAAAGGAAAAAGGTTATCTTGTAGCTAGTATATGACATGTGTTAGGTCAATTTTTTATAAGATTACTTATTTTTTCCACATACATGCGTGCAGAGTACTGCGAAGCGCTAATGAGCATGTCTAGCAAACGGCTGCGACAATCCCTTGAAGCACTGATTGAATCACCGAGGAAGAATAAGCAAGACATACAGACATGGCTAAGTGCCGCCTTGACATTCCAAGAAGCTTGTAAAGATTCTGCCACCGGACTTGGCCTCCCCGGTGACCTCATGACTCAGATATCACAAAAAATGTCTTATGTTTCTCAGTTAACTAGTAATCCTTTAGCTTTTGTAAACCGCATAACTGGCAAACCAAAAAATAACAATAATAAAAACACTAGTACTCGTCGTCTAGCTGAAGATGATCATGATCATGACGGTGATGAGAAGCAACATGGTATTTTTCCAAAGTGGGTATCACCGAGGGACAGAAAACTACTACAGGCGACCACCACTACAATAAAAGCCAATGCCGTAGTTGCCAAAGATGGATCGGGAAACTACAAAACTGTTTCGGAAGCCTTCCAGGCTGCTTCTGGGGGTCGGTTCGTGATTTATGTGAAGAAGGGAGTTTATCAGGAGAAGATTCATACCAAAAAAGACGGTATTACTTTGATTGGAGATGGTAAATATGAAACTATCATTGTTGGTGATGATAGTGTCGCCAGTGGCTCTTCTATGCCAGGCTCTGCCACTTTCAGTAAGTGCTCCTCCTATGTCCCTACCTTTTCCATATAGCTAATTAATTTCTTTTGTTTTTTTCTTCCCTTACTTTGCTATTCTTTTTGTCTATATTCACCTTATAGAATAATTCTCCTTATATATATGTGTATACTATATAAACGTTAAATATGTGCTAAAATTTATATTAATATTAGTAAAAATTTATAAACGACAGAAGAAATTAAAATAATGAGAGGATTCGATTCTCTCGTTATATTTGTGATTGATTTAATTGTGGTAAAAAAACAAAAGTTGTAAAACAAGCATGATCCTAAAAAAGAATTAATGGTTTGCATTGGTATGGTGTAAAGAGATAAAGATTATTGGGAAAAAGAAGTGGCATATATATATATATATATGATGAATGCATAAGGGTTTAAATTGATTAGTGGGGGGCAAAAGTTACTCGTAGTTACTAGATAATAATACAGGGATAGATGGATAATATTGTTAATTAAGAATTTGGTAATAGCCGTGACAGGAGACGGGTTCATAGCCCGTGATATTGGATTCCAAAACACAGCAGGGCCTGAAGGAAAACAAGCCTTGGCTTTAAACATCGCTTCGGATCATTCAGTTGTGTACAGGTGCAGCGTGATTGGCTACCAAGACACACTCTACGCTGTCGCGCTCCGTCAATTCTACAGGGAATGCGATATCTACGGCACCATCGACTTCATCTTCGGCAACGCCGCTGCCGTTTTCCAGAACTGCTTTCTTGGCCTTCGTCGTCCACGCGGCGATAGCTACAACGTCATTCTCGCTAATGGCAGGTCTGACCCTGGTCAAAACACTGGCTTCTCTCTCCAAAACTGTAGGATCACTGTCAGCTCCGATTTCTCTCCGGTCAAACATTCATACAGTTCGTATCTGGGTAGACCCTGGAAAGAGTACTCGAGATCGGTGGTCATGGAGTCTACTATTGACGATGCTATTGCACCCAGAGGTTGGATCGAGTGGCCTGGGAATGGAAAGTCCTCGCTGGAGACTTTGTATTTTGCTGAGTACGCGAACATGGGGCCCGGTGCTGGCACTTCCAAGAGGGTGACGTGGCCTGGTTTTCACGTTATCGGAACTGGAGAGGCCGTCAAGTTTACTGTTGGAAATTTCATTGCCGGAACTTCATGGTTACCTTCTACCGGAGTCACTTTCATCTCCGGGCTTCAGTGACGTATAATAATATATTCATGCATGGCCTACAACTACAATATGTTATATATGTAGTAGTGTCGTGATTCTTCCTAGGTAGTTTGTATATTTACTATAAATTCATATGTATCCATGTCAATTAAATGAGTGAAGGTCGGAGCTTTCACGTACATAGGACATATGTGCATGTATTCACTTTTAGTCTTCCAGTAATATTGTAAAGCCTGGAATATCATGCAAATTCAAACATTGCATAATGTTCTTTTTCTCTGTTTCGTCTTTTGTAATGAAATAACTCTTGGGGTACTCTTTGGCTAGCTATTAATCATTTTTCTCTGACATATGTATTGTCGCCAGTATGCAATTTTGGAGACTGCTTAGTTTAATTTTTCATTTTCATTTCTTTGGTATAAGCAGTCTTTCACTCATCCGTTATCTTATGAAGATAAATAAAAATTATATTAAACACATTCATTGGAGTTTGAACTTTGAAGCCATCTTCCATTTCACAAAATCATGACTTGAAACAGTCGCTATTAATAAATGACACTGATGCTTTCCATTTCAAATTACAGTACTGGAAAAGCGACATGTACGTACTCCTACGTAGTCAATTTGAGTAGACTTACGTGTAATATTTGAATAAATTAAGTCGAAAAATACAGTACGTATTATGGCAGGCAAAAACCAGACATATGTATGTATATATAAATACATAAGTACACTTCAATTGATTTCTTCTCTGTATTATTGTATATATATACAGTGAAGCTATAGAGCCCTGATGGATCTAGATTCCAATTTCTCAAATAGGACCACATTCATAATCCAAAATTAAATTGGACCACATTTATAATCCAAAATTTACTTGATAAAAAAATAATATTTTTCATCACAAGTTATAAAGTATAATAGAATATATAAAAATGTTACTATTATAATTGCCACATAAATATCAAATTTATTATAATTTGTAATGGATAGCGGTATTAAAATCGTTAAATGTTAGAAATTTATAAATGCAACACATATTAATTAGAGTATTTTATTATCTCCAAAGCACTTTTATATTATATATAGTTTAAAGGGTAGAGGGTATTAGATGAAGCTCTAACAAATTTTTCATTTTTTAAAATTAAATTAAAAAGCCTTTGACTGTCCAAATGTAAATAGACAAAATTATTATCTACTTTATAATTAATGCACTTTTATTAAATTTTACATAACTTTCAAATTGTATTTCCATTTAAATTTGCTACTCTAAAGATAAGATTTATTTTTTTATTGAAAAAAATAGTAACATCGTAATTGTGGAGCACCACTAGGAATGCTTTTTAGTTGATTTTGTTATAAGGTCAACATCAAAACGATGAGCATGATTAAATTAATTATGTAGAATGCCAACCGAACCATAACCACTCTTAATTTGGTCCTTCATAACAAAAGTCGTTACTAATTAACTATTAGTAGTTGCCCACCTTCCTAACTTCTACCAATTATATCACAATAAATATATATTAGTAGGTCCATTTTGGCATCAAGACCTGACTAATTAAATAAGATCGAGATTAATCCATGCGTATGGAACTTATTGTATTCGGTACTATTGATGGTCCAGTCTCATCGACATTCAAGGACACTAGGACTATCCATATTATAAGGTTGACAGTATTTACCAATATATGTATATATATATATATATATATATATATATATATATATTGTATATTATAGGTTGACAGGCATCATTTAAGCTTATTACCAAAAAAAAAGAAAGTATATTATAGGTTGACAGGTACCATTTAAGCTTACTACCAAAAAAAAAAAAAAAAAGAAGGTATCATTTAAGCTATTTAATTGCTTCTTTTTTCTTTTTTTAATGATGTAAACAAATATTTTTGTGGTCCTTTTTAAGTTCTACAAAATATTAATATATAGAAGAATGTTCATATATGTGTGTATCATGTCAGAGGCTATGTGCACCCAATTATTATGATTTTAAAACATGTATATATATAGGAATGTTATTATGAACGATGTCGCTCATAATAGCCTACACGATACAGATGGAGGGTGTTATCCCATTTATTTTTTTAATGACCTGGCAAATTTTATTTATTTTTAATGTCTTCTCGCTAATAGTAGGGAGGAGATACATAAAATAGAACACATATGCCTGACAATGCCTTCTCTCTACTACTAGCGAGAAGGCATATGAGTTTCGTTTTATGCCTTCTCGCTAGTAGTAGAAAGATTCCTCTACTATTGGCGAAAATGCATAAAATAAAACTTATACGCCTGATAATATTTCTCACTAGTAGTAGCGAGAAGGCATAAAATGGAACTCATATGTCTTATCGCCAGCAGTAGAAAGATCTTTCTACTACTAGCAAAAAGACATTCAAAGAAAAAAATTACAGGTCATCAAAAAAATAGATGGGATAACGCCCCGTCTGTGTCGCGCAGGCTATTATGAGCGACATTGCTCATAATAGCATTCCTCATATATATATAAATGACAGAGTAACGCCAGTACTTGGGTCAAAGAAAACATTTTATCATTTCAGGTTAAACCATCCAGGTTTAAGTTCATATTTAAATTAAATCAACTCAGGCGGGAATTATTTTAAACAGAGCGCAGACAAGCATTTTTTTTTTATAGAAAAATTAAGTGTCAATATGGAAATCGTTGCCCGTTAGGAAATAAAAATTATTTTTTAAAAATCTGAAATAGCATGCTAATATTTAATAGCTTTTTTATTTGAAACTGAATACAAATATGACTTATTATGATTTAAATCTCAACTCTTTTAAACGAATATAAAAATTTGATCACATTCATTTTCTATTGCATTGTACTCTTAAATACAATGCAAATAGATATATATGCATTTGGCTATGTGACCGACATTTTAATAGCCAAATTTAATATAAAGAGAAGGTAATTTATATATAAACCTTGGTTTTATCTGAAATTCTGAATTAAAGAATTTAGATCCTCCTCCATTCTAATAATTAACAGATAATATATCAATATATTACATAACAAATATGCATGTCGTAAATGTTGTCATAATTTTTGAGGACCGCAATCGCCTTTTTTTCTTTTCAGCAGTACTAGAACTTTGTGGAATATATATATATATTGATAAATAGAACTTCGTGGAATATTGTTTGTGGAAACACACACCTTAATTCCAATAAAAGCTTTACAAAATCTTAAAACTGGTAAAAAACTTGTAGAGGCCAACTAACTTATGGCCCAATATTAATAATACGATAATGATGATTAGGTGCGAGATCAATACAGTGGAAATAATAAGCTGGTAGATGATGAGAGATGAGACGTGATTTTGATGTATCGTGGATTTAAAGTGTAGCTTTTTTATTAATTTGGATTTAAAGTTAGCTTACCAGTGGGGAACCTCACCATGTGTTTTAGTCATCAGGGACCAGTAACCAGTTACGGCGGCACAATTAATACCATGTTATAAATGTTGATTTTCATTATTAGTCTCTCCTTTTCATTAATTTAGACTACTCAATTTATTCTTATCTAATTTTATTAGTAATTCAAAAATCGATTAAAAAAAAAAAAAACAAAAAACGAAAGGGAATGACATTGCTTGCTTGGAAATGTGGGCTCATGAAATTAGTCAAATAGGGCCTTTGTTGGGCTAAAGATAATTTGAACCCAACATGTGAGTGGGTTCGTCTGATTTCAGCCCAATATTGTGGGCCCTGAATTAGTTTTGGGCCTGATATGTACGATAGGCCATTTCGGTCTCACATAAGGCTTCCCTTGAACGGCTTGCCACGGAGTACTTTGGCGCCTCCGAAAAGGCTTTCAAAAACAATACTTTCCCTCCAATCTGCCATAATATTCTTTTCGGCTCGAGACCATAGCTCTCCTTGCTCTCTGTGAATCTGTGTGTGGTGTTCGGCAAGACAGATCTTGGAATTTGCATTATATCAGCTGGCCATGGAGCAGCAGAGGAACCAGAAAGCTGTTCAAGAACAGGATGAACCCGGAGAAATGCAGCATGGGCCTTTCCCTGTTGAACAGCTCCAGGTAAATCCAGAAATTCGGAAACTTTTCTTAAGATCCGTTTCTTTGATTTTTAATCCGACTTCTCCTACTTTATGAGTAAATCCAAGGATATACTCAAATGGGTTCTTTTCAATTTTCTTCTAAAGCGTTTTTCGTTTTCATTGGTATGTTTCTTTCCTGTTTTATAGGATTTATTTCTTTTTTATTATTGTTGGGTGGTCCTGGAATTCTCTAAATTGGAGTGCAAGATTGTATATTTTAGATGGGTTTTGCAATTTTCTACCGATTTTGATCTTGTTCAATCATGGGTTTCGTTCAATTTGGAGATTCCTACAATACCAATTACGGCAAACCCTAGCCTTTACCAAATATCTACCAATGCCTTCTTTTGTTTTTAACTACAACCAACCAGAATGAGTTACTTAATTGGTATTTTCATTTTCCTACATGGCTCACAAATTAAAGTTGCAACCTTTATTTCGTCCTTGGGATTTCCATAATTCTCTTGCTCACGATGGTGTGGCTTAGTGACGTGTTTTTTTTTTTTTTATGTTATTAATCTTCAAACCAAGGCGTCGGGCATTGCTTCCATTGACGTAAAAAAGCTGAAAGATGCGGGTCTCTGTACAGTTGAATCTGTTGCTTACTCTCCAAGGAAGGAACTTCTGCAAATCAAAGGAATCAGCGAAGCTAAAGTCGACAAGATCATTGAAGCAGGCATCCCATTTGTCCCTTTTGTTTCTCAAATTGTCTTTGAACTCAAGTAATTTGCGATTTGGACTTCAGTAATCTTTTCTTTGAACCCAAGTTTGTCTTCTTCTTTTTTTGGACAGCCTCCAAATTGGTGCCTCTGGGTTTTACAAGTGCTAGTCAGCTCCACGCCCAGAGACTTGAAATCATTCAAATAACATCTGGATCGAAGGAACTTGACAAGATTTTGGAGGGTAAGTCTCCTCTGATTTTACAGAATTTAAACGTCAACCTCTTCATACTTTGAAATTTATTGTGTTTGAGATTGGAATATAAAAGTAGGACATCTACCTAAGCTTAAATGATCGTATGTATGGTGCTTATATTTGCTTGACTCTCTACTGGCAGGAGGAATAGAAACGGGGTCTATTACTGAGATATATGGTGAGTTTCGCTCTGGAAAGACTCAACTTTGTCATACACTCTGTGTCACTTGCCAAGTAAGTGTTTTAATGTCATAGGGCATGTATACAGTGTTCTTTTCATTTACAAATAATAAATGCATTCGACCATGTAAAAAAAAATGTAGCAACACGTATTGGTAATTTCTTTTCTTTTCTTAGACAATCATGTAAGTAAGTTTGAGTTTGATGGTTTCACCTAGGTGAAACTCTTATGCTAGGCAGAATCATCAATTTAGCTATGTTGCAACCACTTACCTTTTACCCCTAAGGTTAATTCATTTAAAGATCTTTGAATAATGTTTCAGCTTCCACTAGATCAAGGGGGTGGTGAGGGAAAAGCAATGTACATTGATGCTGAGGGCACATTCAGGCCACAGAGGCTCTTAGATATAGCAGAAAGGTCTCAGATGGCTACCAATAATTGAATGTGAACCTCCATATGTATGTTCTGTATAGTTAATGCTCTTGATTGCTGCAGATTTGGATTGAATGGTGCTGATGTCTTGGAGAATGTTGCTTATGCCAGAGCTTATAATACTGACCATCAATCAAGACTCTTGCTTGAAGCAGCTTCAATGATGGTGGAAACAAGGTGTGATACTTTATCTGCCTTGATAAGAATTGATGTTTTCAAGACCTAACAGTTTTAGACTAAAAATTTAATGAATTTGGGTTCTGTAGGTTTGCTCTCATGATAGTAGACAGTGCTACTGCTCTCTATAGAACAGATTTCTCTGGAAGGGGAGAACTTTCAGCTCGACAAATGCATCTTGCAAAGTTCCTCAGGAGCCTTCAGAAGTTAGCAGATGAGGTATAAAGATCCTTAACATATTGATTACCAATAACACAGGAACTTCATGGTTAAAGTTGTTCTGATTTCGAGTTCTAGGTTGGTATGAACTAGGAATAATTTAATGATTGTGCCTGCACACCCACATTTTGATCTATAACATATACTACATACGGATTTGGTTTGGCTTTTGTTATTCATAAAGTGATCCCTGGTGCATTCTGTGATTGCAGTTTGGCGTGGCTGTTGTAATTACAAACCAAGTAGTTGCACAAGTAGATGGTTCTGCAATCTTTGCAGGGCCTCAAATTAAGCCTATTGGTGGAAACATCATGGCTCATGCATCGACAACAAGGTTAGATTGGTTTTCCCTCCATTTTATTAGAAGAAGGTTCTTTCCTTTAGCCTCTTAATTCTCATTCATTTTATACATTTACAATGATAAATAGGCTTGCTCTCCGGAAGGGAAGAGGGGAAGAGCGCATTTGTAAAGTAATAAGCTCCCCATGTTTAGCTGAAGCTGAAGCACGCTTTCAGCTTTCTCAAGAAGGTGTTACTGATGTCAAGGACTGATTCATTTCCCACCCCTTTTCATCATCCACATGTTCTTGAATGATAGCGGCGATTTGTCACAACCTTGTAAATTTTTTTGTTTGCTTCGAAATTTTGGAGGTTATCCCTTTGGCCACTGCTTTTTAACTGGCAGTGCTTTCCCTCTTTTTGTTAATCTTGTTTCCTAACGTTTTCGTAATGTAAAAGTGGAATAATTTAATGGGTTAGTCAGACATTTCAAGTTATGTTACTGTTCCAGAGGTCTTTTTCTCTCCAGCCAGCGTGTAACGGCGAGTGAGCAGAAAATGAAGAGTAAATAAGAATAGACGGATTAAAAATGAAAAAAGAAATACAATTAAATTCTTTTAATGAGTTTAATTTTTAATAATTATAATAAATTTTTAGTGGAAAAATTAGGTTAGATGCTTAATTGTGATCTTAAAAATAGGTTAGGTGCTTAGTTATAACTTGAAGGGTATTTATGTAATAAAAAGTTTGGTGTTAAAGAATTGAAATGAATTATTAGGTCAAATTTCTTAAATAATAATTTAAATTAGAAAAATATTTACGGTAGGCCGTATTTTGGTAAAACCTATAGCCCTCAGCTTTAATACGCTGACATTTGACCTCTCCTTTTTTCTTGAGAATTGAAGAAGCAAGGCGTAACCATGAGATAGGACTATCGAGGAACGCACCGTTTTATGCGTTGTTTTGAAATCTAAAGGTGAACCCGTCGTGCACCAGGTGCAATTTTCGCAGGTGCTGCTTCCTTAAGCTTGAAACTCTAACAGAGGCTGAGTTGCTTATAATTATTAGAACAAGGGGGAATTGGGAATTGGGAATTGCAAGAGAATGTTGGTGAGGAAACAGAGACCAGATTGTGTATGAAACTTTGAATGAAAAATGGCGACCAGGTCGAGCCCTTCGACCGGCCTTCCCAAATCCGGAGGTGCTATTTCCAAAGGCTACAATTTCGTTTCTCATTGGGAACAGGTTTCTTCCTTGTTTCTTCTTTTTCTTCCTTCTTCCCTTTTGTCTTTTCTGTATATACTACTGTTTTGATCAAATTCATACAACGACGTTCATAATAGGCAATTGCTCAGATCTAGCCTAAGCCTAAGCGGATCTCAGCTCCAAATCTAATTTAGCTTAATTTTCAGTGTAGAAAATTGTTTGCTAATAATAAATGTACAAGGGCTTAGATTTGATCAGTATCAGATCTGTGTGTACGTTGGTGCTTTTGTATCTCTAATGGAATTCCTTACTTTGGCACCACATCAGAATGCTCCTTTATCAGAGCAGCAACAAGCAGCCATTTTGACACTCTCTCATGCGGTTGCCGAACGTCCATGTCCTCACAAATTGGTCAGATTTCTGCTTCTTTCTTCTTCTCACTCAATTTTAGCTTATACCACAATTGTAAATGCATCATTGGGTGTGCTACTTATTTACAATTGTAGGCCCAGGACCATATCTCCAGGCAAAACAGCGGCTTGTCCGTCTCCACAAAGGGTAACGCCTTGGGCTTGGAAGGCTCTGGAACCATCGAAGCTGTCCTTGTCAATACGAATCAGGTAATATCCAATCACCTTCTACTTTAAACTGGCTTGCTAGCTGCTAAAGCTTCAGGACTCTACCATTGGTTATCAATATCCAATTGTACATTGTGTATATATTGTCTTTGTATTTGGATGATATCATAAACAACGAACTACCCTTCAAAAAAGAGTTCTGTTATGATTTGAGCTAAAGGCAGTTGGTGCTACTCCAGTTAGGAAAATTTACATGCAACAATATGTCTATTTCCTACGCTAGGGTTGAGTATAAATATAACGTTTCTGTTTTCTGCAGTTTTACAAATGGTTTACGGATCTAGAAACAGCCATGAAGTCTGAGGTTAGAATGCTATCGCCGACCTTTTTTTGCCCCTTTTCTTTCCATAGAAGTTAGTTTTAAATTTACTGTCATTGCACCTCATTTTCTCTCTCCCTAGACAGAGGAGAAGTACCGGCAGTATGTAAAGACTTTGACAGATCGGATACAGACATGTGATGGCATACTTCATCAGGTATCTTGTAATGATTTTACATTTTCATGCATTACCATTGCTGAAATTTATGTTTAAGTCATACCTTTATGGTTTAAAATGGTTGGGCGCCTTTGTTGCAGGTGGATGACACCCTAGACTTATTTAATGAACTACAACTGCAACATCAGGCAGTAGCAACTAAGACGAAAACTCTACATGATGCATGCGATCGATTGGTATTGTTTTTTTTCTTACTTCACTCTTTTAGTTTTCCCTTAGGCATTTGGGTTGTAATGGCTTTAGCTTCATGCTAGTCACAATTGTCTTGTCTCAAAAGTCAACAACTTGAATGTGGTTTTATTTCAGCATCAAATGTTTAAATGCCAAAATATTGCTTCCTTAGAGTTAAAATGTAAAGGAGTTTCATTACATAAATAGGTTTCTTATAGCTTTGTTGCTCCCCTTGGAGAGTGAAGGAAATCTTTTGATCACACCTTCCTTATGTAGCATGTATGTTAGTTTCTTGCATCTTGTGTTTTCCTTGGATAGTAACTTTTTAATTTAAAGCATTTGATTCATTATCCTCTAATCTTCCTTTGCAGGTAATTGAGAAGCAAAGACTAATTGAATTTGCAGAAGCACTTCGCAGTAAGCTCAACTACTTTGATGAATTGGAGAATGTAATAATGCTAACTTACCTGGAGTTTCAGTTTTGTTGAAATATTACATATTTACGTTCTTGGGTCCAACTTTGTTTTTCCTTGAAGAAATACCTTAAAGATTTACACCTTTTCATCTAAGGTCAATGATATTCTGTTTTTCTTAAGGAAATACTTAAAGTTTGCACCTTGTCGTTTAAGGTCAATAGTGTCTCTTGCAAGGACTGCTGAAAGGTTGGATAAGCCTTGAAACCTTAGAATAGACTCTCTTTTCTAAAGTGAGGTTCATATTGTGTAGAAAACAATCATTCAAAGCTTTCTACTGGGCATCTGATAAATTTCATTTTCTTTTTCCGTTTTTCCCCAACAATCAGATCAATGCTAAAATACCATAATTGTGGTTCCAGCATCATCATATGTTTGTTTATCTGTTTGCAGATTTCTACCAATTTTTATTCCCCAAATATGAATGTTGTAAATGAGAACTTTCTCCCACTGCTCAAGCGCCTTGATGACTGCATATCGTAAGTGAAAATTTATTAGTAGTTATAATTGTATGCCTCAAACATTACTCAGTTAAAAAGGGGTGAAGTTTATTATTGCTCTGAAAGGTTGTAGCATGCTATGTGGATACTTGAATTGTGATTTGAATTTTGTGACCTTGTGTATTTTATTGCCTATATTAGGTATGTTGAGAGCAATCCACAGTATGCAGAATCCATTGTTTATTTGGTCAAGTTTCAACAACTGCAGGTAGAATTTTGTAAGATTACTAATCCGGTCAATAGTATCGGGCAGAGCTTCTTCTTCCAGTAAGAGTTATTTTGATTTCTACTAATATCCCTTAATACACCTTCTGACAGTCTCGAGCCTTGGGCATGATTCGCTCTCATGTACTTTCTGTTCTCAAAAGTGCTTCGTCTCAGGTGAAGTAATTTCACAGTTTTGAGTACTTGCTAATGTTATATCGACATGCTAGTATATATATGCACATGCTTAACATACATATTAGACATATTGGATAGCTACTAATGTGGTTGCTTTTTCCTTCATCAGGTCCAGGCAGCAATCCGAAGCAGTGCTAGAAGCAAAGCATCTCTTTCTGAGGGTGTAGAGGCATCTGTTATATATGTCCGTTTTAAGGCAGCGGCAAGTGAGGTGAAGTTTTAATTTTTGTCAAAATAATCTATAGAGATGTTTTGGATGTAGGAATAGGATTTTGTACTTCAATTTGAGCTCTCCAGTATGAGCATATTAATGGTTGGAGTTTTGCAGCTTAAGCCAGTGTTGGAGGAAATTGAGAGCAGATCATCGAGGAAAGAATATATGCAGATACTTTCAGAATGCCATAAACTATATTGTGAACAGAGGCTTTCCTTGGTGAGGTCATTATTAGTTAATTTGCGTATGTGTTTGGTATATACTATTTGGTTAAGTGTTATCATAATTTTTTTGTGTGCGACCAAGGTAAAAGGCATAGTGCATCAACGAATATCTGAATTCACCAAGAAAGAGTCCTTGTCATCATTGACTAGATCCGGATGTGCATATCTGATGCAGGTAATTATTGACAATCCTAAACTATTGATTAGATCTGGTTGCATCTGTGCTGGATAAGAGAATATAAACTTTCGCATATGTAACTCATAATTTATCTAGCAATTAGTTTTATCTCTTGGTGGCTTTACGCCTTGAACATAAGTTTTGTGCTTAAGCATATTTGGACTAAGTTAGAGGTTCTATGTAAACGTATATACATAAAACTGGATTGAGATAAGCTTCTCTATTATCACAAACAAGATATTCAATTAATTTTGTAGAAGACAGCTATTTTCCATTGCAATTGACATTGCTATTTATTGTAGGTCTGTCAGCTTGAGCACCAACTATTTGATCACTTTTTCCCATCTTCTTCAGAAGATGTTTCGAGTTTGGCTCCATTGATAGATCCTCTGTAAGTATAGGACCAAGTCTCATTTTCAATCTGTTTCTCTTTGTACATGTTGAGTGGCATTACATTTCTTTGTTCTTGCTGAGTTGCATCACCAGGGAAGAACTCCTTGCGTTATAGTAATGAAAACTAGATTTTATTATATATCCTAATAATTTATCAATATCTTGAACCCCTTCACTAGATTGTGTATTTGACTGATAAACCAAGTCAATAGGCTACTAAAAAGCCATTTATCTAAGCTAGACTAGATTCTAATTATATAAGACCCATGACCCACAACTTTTTTCAAATTTACTGACTACTTTAATCACTAAAATGTCCTTGACTTGATTAACTTGTAGAAGAGCCTGTATGAAACATAATAATAGCTTGCATAAAAAACTAAAATGGTCACTTCTAAGAAAGACAAAAGCTAGAAGATTCACCTGAGTTTTAGGCCAAAGAGTTCTTTCAAGTCGCGAAACTTATAGCTTTAGTGTAGGCTTCATAAAGGATTTTTCTTTTATAACGAATCAAGTGCTACTACATTATTGTGTAATCCTGTATGCGGTGACTTCTTGCAGGTCTACATACTTGTACGACACATTGCGGCCAAAACTTATTCATGAGACAAATATTGATTTTCTTTGTGAACTTGTTGATATTCTTAAA
Source organism: Rhamnella rubrinervis (assembly GCA_007844105.2). Lineage (NCBI taxonomy): Eukaryota > Viridiplantae > Streptophyta > Magnoliopsida > Rosales > Rhamnaceae > Rhamnella > Rhamnella rubrinervis. Next base: position 15,455,984 of record CM017584.2, read on the forward strand.
GTTGAAGTCCTGGGAGAGCAGCTAAGTAGACGGAGTGAATCTTTAGCTGGTTTACGTCCTACACTGCAGAGAATTCTTGCAGATGTTCATGAGAGATTAACTTTCCGAGCGAGAACGCATATTCGTGATGAGGTGATTTGATAACTATTGAATGCAATATGGCTACTTAAGATCTCTCTCTCTCTCTCTCTCTCTCTCTCTCTCTCTCTCTCTCACCACGTAGGCAGGCTTCAAATTCAGTTTGCTGTCTTTGAACTTGGGATTATCTTGCACTTTCAGCTTCAGTGGGGCCTTTCAATCTTCTTTTACTCCTGGAGAAGTTACTGTTTATTCTATATTTTCTCTTTCTTTTCTTTTCATTTTTTTAAAATAGCTTTCTGTTGCTCTTTCCTTCAGATAGCAAATTATCTACCTTTGGATGAAGACTTGGATTACCCTGCAAAGCTGGAACAGTCTATTGAGCAGACACCTGAAACAACTTCAGTAAGTACATCAACTTCAGCAAACACTAATCGCCACTGGCATAATAAAAGGAAAACAAAATGGACTAGTAAAAATTAAAAATCAATTTAATTTAACAAAATAAAATAGAGATAAGAAAAAAAAGAGATGAGGTAATAAGGAAATAAAACAAAGATTGACACAGTATAAAAGTGAGCAGACTTAAGAGGAGGAAATACAAGAAAGAAAGAAAAGAAAATACAATGGTTATAAAAGAGATGACCAAAAAATTAGAAATAAAAAGAAAACAACCTTTTTTTCAAATAGAAAATGAACGGTATTTATTTTTTTTGTTTGCTGAAAAGAAAATAAACTGTATGGAAACTACAAAGGAACCTAATATTTTAAATATATATTTTAATTTCAAGATATAAATAGTAAGATAAAATATTTTTAAAAAATTAAACTAAAAAGTTAAAAAGACAAAAAAAAAGAAGGAAAAAAAGGAACTTAAATTGATTGTAGAAAAGGGTACATGGAAATAAAACGAAGAATGTTTGAAGGTGGCCACATGGGTGGACTAGGAAGTTAAGAAGCAGGAGATTTAAGTGACGTGGTTTTGCCGACACAAGTCAAGAGAACTTCTCCTTCTTTTCTTTTCTCGGCTGTCATCACACAGCGGGACGCAACACTCCTCATGGTGTCTCCAATAGATTGATTAAACCCAACCTAGGTCCAGTTACCAAAACCCAATTTAAAACCAAATTTAAGGTCATATCTCTGAGGGCGGTGCCCCTCACTCATCCAAGGCATAAGCTTCAGCAGCTCTCTGCTGAGGCTTTAGCCTCTTGTAAACAGTTTCACTTAATGAAATATATATGTAATGGAGAACAAGTAATGGGTGTCTTGGATGTACCTTATAGTCAACTAAGTATGTGCATATCATTTCTTCAGTTAGAGTCATCCTGTTCAAGTATGGATCCCCCTTTTAATGACATTTAAGGCCATATCCAAAATTGATATATTTTTGGCGACATGCCCCTATAATGTCATTTCTGACAAGGTTTTCCTGAATTATCCATGTGGCACATTGAATGGTAACTATAAGTTATGTAATGAAAATGGTGTTGGTCTTAGCAGCAAGACTTGTATTAGTTTTGCTCTTTATATATAATATTTACTTACCTATCCTTTCCTTTTTTTTTTTTTTTTTTAAATAACTAAATTGTAGGCTGATCAAAACCCAGATGCATCCAAATCGTGGTACCCACCGCTGGAGAAAACACTTTCATGTCTTTCAAAGTTGTATCGTTGTTTAGAACCAACAGTTTTCACTGGTTTAGCACAGGTAATCTAGTCACGGCACAGTCACTTTGTAAGCTCATTGTCTTGATTTGGCAGCCCAGATTATTTTTGCTTGTTTTGTTGAACATTTGGTTATTGTCATGGCTATCAGGAAGCAGTAGAAGTGTGCTCTGTGTCTATCCAAGTGAGTAATTTAAGAATCAATTTTTTGCGTTCATATGCTGTAGCTAGGAAGTTTCTTTTTGAAAAAATTTTAACTCCTTTTCCGGCCATTGGCACTTTCATCTTGATTAGAGCTGGGTCATGCCTTTGGTTGTGATTTAGTGATTCCTTTTATTTGCTGCAGAAAGCAAGCAAACTCATCGTAAAGAGATCATCGCCAATGGATGGGCAGCTTTTCCTCATAAAGCATCTTCTTATCTTAAGGGAGCAGGTGATCCTCTTTTCTACTGTTCTGTTCCTGTGTGGGTATTCTACTAAATACATAATGCATTATTCACAATTGTTTGTTTTGTCTATTCCAGATTGCACCTTTCAACATTGAGTTTCTAGTGACACACAAGGAGCTTGATTTTTCTCACTTGCTGGTTAGTAGCTCCAAAGCTAAAGATTTAGTTTGGTTGCATTATAAGGAAATGGATCTAAATTGTTATCAAATATATCAAGTCTTCTGGAATAGAATACTGGAGAAAGAATCAACAGGCGCCTGAATATATATGGGATTTTTCATCTGCATTAAATAAGAAATTATTGAAAGTGTGCACTGGATAACTATTAATTAAGATTGAGTGGCACATCCAGCACATCCAACTTAAAAGATACTACACCTGTGGTTTCCAGCTAATGTTGTTCTGTCCTTGAGTCTGTCTACTGTTGACAATTAACTTTTCTGGATGCAAAGTCTTATTATTCATTGGAACTCCATTTACAGGAGCATTTAAGGCGGATTCTTAGAGGTCAGGCATCTCTATTCGACTGGTCTAGATCCACTTCACTTGCAAGAACCTTATCTCCCAGAATTTTGGAAAGTCAAATAGATGCCAAGAAGGTTTGCGAATGTGCCTTTCAATTAATAATTTCTAATCTATTTGTACAGTATACATCTCAAATTTTTGCTCATTTCTTTATTGATCTCCTCTTTGTGAACGATGAAAGTATGAATTGATGTAACACGCACATTGAAATGGATTTGCTCAGTTATGTGGAGAATGATTGACCTATTATTAAGTTATCTTTCGTAATCTTACACAGAACCTGCTGTTGTATCTTTAGTTCACTTTCATTTATAATACTAGCTTCTCCAGTAAGATAAGATTTCAGGAAAACTATATTCATATACAGTATAAACGATTTTGTTGGTGTTTTGCTTCTTTTCATGTCTTACTCCCTCTAACATTCACTTTCTTGCAGGAACTGGAGAAAAGTCTAAAGGCCACTTGTGAGGAGTTTATTATGTCAGTCACAAAGCTCGTTGTTGATCCTATGCTTTCATTTGTCACCAAGGTTTGATGCTTCCCCCTTGTTCTCTTATCTTAGCTGGAGTCAAATGTATTTCGCACAAAATGCCAGAGAATTTTCATATTCCCCCTGCTATGAGCCTATGACCACAGAAGATTTGTGAACTCAAAAACTATAAAATAGTTTTATGGAATCTCTCTAACGTTGCACCCTTTAAATTCCATATTTAGAAATTTGGAATGACATCACATACCTGCATATGCACACACACAGACACACTAACTTAATAGAGTCCAATTACCAGGGTCCTTCCGGTTGATAGCCCAAATTTTGTCTGCTTGGAGTCAGATCTGGAATTTAATTACACTCATGCGTAAAATGCTTTTGATCTGTTTTTGAAGGTCACAGCAGTAAAAGTTGCATTATCCACAGGCAGCCAGAATCAGAAGTTAGAGTCGGTTATGGCCAAACCTCTTAAGGATCAAGCTTTTGCTAGTCCAGATAAGGTGGCTGAACTTGTTGAAAAGGTATGATGTCAATCGTTTGAGAAGTTTGTGGCACATATAACTTGATTTAACTTGTTCTTTGAATATATACTTCAGATGAGAAGCATGTTAACTAACTCTGCTTCCTCATGTTATACTGGAGCTGGTTTCATGTTATTCATTTCTGGAACAGGTAAGAACAGCTATTCAACAAGAGTTGCCAATTGTGATGGCAAAGATGAAGCTGTACCTGCAGAATCCATCAACACGAACTATACTATTCAAACCAATAAAGTAAGTCCACTATTCACACGTAGAAAAGCTTAGTATACTTTTCCTTTCTTTCAACTTTTGTTTACCGGTTCGTCTGGGACTCCACTAGTTCATAGGGAAATTGTCCAAATGAATAGTTGTGATGCTGATTTGTTCTACCAATATCATGCCTCAAACCAGTGACATGCTTTAAGTGATGAAGAATTATAGTTCCAGGAACATGCGTGCATAAGCTCGTTCAAGATGTCAACTTTAATCATGCATAATTTAGTCTTTTAATAAGACAAGCTTTTCAATCCTAAAGGGATGGAGCTTTATAAACAAGTATGAACAGTATGCAGATCTTTGCCGGATCCATTAAGTAACCTGGCTCATCATGATCTTCAATCCTGTGCGCGTGTTTTTGTCTGTGACTTGTAGTTACTACTATGCTTAAATTATCATTTTCATTTTTTGTTACAACAGAACAAATATTGTGGAAGCCCATGTACAAGTACAAAAAATGCTAAAGGCCGAGTATTCCCCTGAAGAGATACAAAACATCATTAATATGCCATCCATACAGGACCTGCAAGCACAGCTTGATAATCTACTCTAGGTTCTCCTGAAGCCTATTGAATTACGTCATACAGCTCTTCCTTTCTATTGAAGATTTTTCAGGCAAACAGAGTCATTTTAGTTAAATATTGTTGAAAGGATTAGTATGACTTTTCTATCCAAGCTTAATTAATGATATATATATATATATATACATGATATCAATTTTGACAGTCAAATAATTAACCATTGATAGTCATTTAGTGGTGGTGTTAAGTGAGAATCAGACAACTCGTGAGTATAGTTTGACCTGATGTCAATTTATATATTTTGATTTATGGAAGCGAGATCTACAAAATTGATATTTGTGCTATAGTCCAAATTTGTGAATCTGTTCTCTTTATTATTATATTTCTCTAGAACAAAAAAAAATAATGATTTCTCTACCAATATACCATCTTCTGTTGTATTTTTGTCTGGCTGAAGGGTGGAGAAGGGGATCAGAAGGAAATTTGACTCAATAATGGAAGCGAAGCACTACCAAGTAATTGTTATTTAAAAAAAAAAAAAAAAAAAACCCTGCCTGCCTCACCCGATCCGCCAATCGTTTTTTCCTTTTAATAATCGCTACTTGTGCAGAACCAACAATACAACTCATTAACAATGTACTGGAGACCATCGTCCCCAGGGATTTTTTTTTAATGATTATTTTCTGGGAGGTAGCAGCATATAAAGACTTTTTCTTTTTTTTGTTTATCGACATTGGACAGCAGCAGCACAATAGCTTTTGTAAATCGGAATGTGACAAGTAGGGGAATTGATGGACTTTAAATATTGATAATGGGGAATAGGACACTAAAGGAGAGTAAATCCCACCAATCCAAATGGAAAGCTTTTCTATTTATTGAAAATGAAATGATAAGATACAAGATTTACAATTTTACATCATACGAAAAACAACGTAAAAAGGGAGCCGCTACGCCCCTGAATCTGATGATGTACAAACAATACATGAATATTTTTTACCACTAACAAAAAGATTCATCCAGCCCCTCTGCCCCCTACGCAAAAATTTTTGTCACATTTTCTCTTACAAAAAAAGGAGAAAAAAAATAAACAGATGGATATATCAAAAAAAAAAAAAAAACCCAACAGTGGAAGTTTCACCTTAAGAAGCAGAGAAGACTTTAAGAAGAGAAAGGGGAAGGAAGGAGATAATGATTTCTATCTCATCATGAACTTTCATAAGGGAGAGAGATGATTTTCAACTCACTGTTTTCATATACAGGCAAAAAAAGGTTTCCCACCTTGTCAATCAAAGGTCCCACCTTGAAAATTTTCTTCACAAAGGTCAGATTGGGAACCGCTAGGAGCAATGGCTGGAGGAGACCACTGATCTGGCACCATGAGGAAATAAGCAGTCATAGCTTTCCTGAATCGTTTCTTGTACTGCTGAGGTGAAATCACAGTTGGAGATGCGTTCTTAGGTCCGCCAAGGATACCAGAGGTCTTAACCCAAGTTTCAAGGTGCTTATCCCACGTATACTGCCTCATGAAATCAATAATCCCCAGTACCAGTTCATGCTTCTCCTCGTCCACACCAACCAATAATGAGTAATCCATAACGTCAATAGACTGTAGCATAGTATTCAATGATATATATTAGCAAAAGGACAGAACATGCGAAGTCTTAATAAAGTACATTTAAGAGCTTCACAAGAAAGAGTAAGTTATGTTTCATAAAAAAAGAAAGTTGAGTATGAAAACATAAACATCATAATAGATAGTCAAATTTAACTCACAGCAAGAAATGAAGTATCATTCCAGACAGCTCTCTCTAGCAACCGCTTTGCCTTGTTCCCCACAAAAATTGGAGAAGTTGGCATTGATTCAATCAAATTCTGATCCAGCAGAACCTTATTGTTCCCACTTGTGTCCGGATTATACCGCGATCTAGAAGACCCTTTAAGGTCATAAAGCCGAGTAACATTACGTCTGAACAGAAGATTCTCCATTACCAAAACATCCATCTTGGATTCCTTCCCTCCTTTTACATACTTTGTCGAAACCTTATGGACAAGGCCAACAACTTAAATTCAGTTGAATACGAAGTAATGAAGAGGATGGTTTGAATTGAGTTGCTTGCAAAGTTGTCATGTTATTTTAAAACCCAGCTACTATAGGTTAGTTACAAGCTTAAGCTTTTCTAGATTACAAAAGCAACCAACAATACCTGATATATGCCAAGGATCTTTGCCAGGCAAGTTGGGCTTCCACTACTGATGGACTCGGACAAATACCTAAAATAAGATGGTGCAAACTTGATAAATGACTCCAGCTCTGTCTTTGTAACCTGCTTAATAATAAATCGATCATCCAAGGTTTTTGCAAAGAAAACATTGCTTTTGCCACCCTGCGCCCCCCACTTCTTACAGCGACTAAGAGATCGTATAAAATCTAATTCAGATGGACAACATATCCTCCTTAGAGCTTCAAACCGTTTTGCATAGTAACAAGTCACTGTATACTTCACCTTCCCAAGAGGGCCATCATCAGTAAAAGAAACTCTAGCCTGCAAATCCTTAGAGTAGAGGAGTGGATCCACAACATGAGAGCTTCGTGACCCAGACATAGATAAGATGCTCTCATCAAGAGAACCAAGACTTCTGTAGGCATCAGCAACTGTCTCATCAAAAGAGTTGAGTGACAGTAGATTCACCGAATCTAAAAATGGTAAAGAGACAGAAGAATCCCCAGCATCTTTTGGTTTCTCAGACACGGACATCTGCACATGATATTCAGATGAGACAAGTGCATATGCTATAACACTGGTAGGTTCATCATCATAAATGGGGACAACTGTATCATTAACACCAACTGGCAGAAGCAGCCTTGCACCGCTTTGCCGATCCAATTCCCGAAATAGTGAAACGTAGACAGGATTGTACTCACCATTGCAAAGTTTTTGAGCACTCAATGGTAAACTCTTGTTGAATGAACTATTTGGAAATGGCATCCCTACGCACCTTGTGGAGCTTTCCGAATTTTCAAGGCCCTTTGGAGGCAATGCAGAGCTAACAGAACGAGTTGTCTCAATCTTACCTAGGTCAGAAGCAGAATTTTCCACCGTAGAATTTGCTGACACAGTTGAAGAATCGACCATAGTTGAATCAGCAAAAGAATAGACATCATCTTTAGATGTTATACTAGTTGGTTGACTTTCACCAGTCCAAGCAGCGTCCAGGGTATCAGATAAATCTGCCACTATCGGATACTCACCCTCTGATAGAGCCCTCCTTACCAGCTTTCCAGTTTCCAAAGTATCAGATTTATCATTGACATTTTCATTGAAAGAAATAAAAATGTCAGCCCCATTTCTACAACTTTGGTCCAAGCCCATTTCATTTTCTTTTGCAACTCCAGCAGACTGGCCTAATTGACCAGCATTTCCTTCTTGATTAAGGTTTACATCAGGATCTTTTTCCAGAAGAAAGGAATCACAGCTCCTAAACCCTTTACCTGATGCGGATGTCAGATTCATCTCAACAATCTTCTCTGCAGAATTCACAGGTTTCTCCTTGAGTTTTGGGATGGAAGAGCTTAAACCTTCCTGGAGATTGTTAATGCTTATACTGGCTACATGTATCAGACGTTGGTCCCAGACATATGAATGGAAGAGTATCTGTCTCCGCAATTTATTAATTTCAAGAATATCAATTGCAGGATGGCCAGCTTGAACCTCTGTACCCAATGATTTTCGCAATGATTCCTAAAAATTGAGCAATGCAAAATAAGAAATAGCTTACTGCAAATAAAATATAAAATAACTTCCTTTCAAACAAATTAGAAGAAAAATGAAGGGTAAACTCTATGCAGCAAGGACAGCAAATTTTGTCCCACTAATGCCATACTATATGATGGACCTGTTCCGTTGAACAACAATTGCCACAATTGGATAATATGCTGTTGTTTAGAGGTAGGTTATCCACATAGTCCAATAAATGGAATTTTATCCTCACACAAATCATGGTCAGATTGTCATTCCTTGGATATTATTCCAACATGCTACCTCAAATTCTTCTTTCTCCTTCTGTAGCATCCCTTCCAGTTCCACAATTTCCTTCTGCGATTCAAGTGCTCTCATGCCAGCATCTTGTGACCCTGTAGCTGATATCTTTTGTGAAATCTGATGAAGAGCATTCTGCACTTCTGTGAAAAGTAGTTCTGCCTGGTTACATACCTATTAGACATGATAAAAAAAAGCCAAAAACATTTAGCAATTTAGTACCAGCAGCTGTATCACAAAAAGATATGATTTGTAATCCTTGTACCTCATTTGCTTCTTTCTGTATCCAGTCCAGATCACTGTATTGAAATTCAAGTTTTGATGGTGGAAGATAAACAGAGTGGACATCAATTGATGCATAGCGAAAGCAAGCAACCATTCTCCCAAAACTGTACAGGTAAAGCAACAATTTAAAAAAAATAAAAAACTAGTTGCTGTAGCTGAATATCAGAAACTTGCTTCATAAACTTGTGCAATGGAGTACCCAAGGCAGCCTAATTGGTGCTCACACCAAAATAAAAAAGAGACAGTAATGGTACAGGCCCATAGAATAAGTTTCTACCAACAATTTAAGAATACAAGACTAGCAAGAAGAATTAATTGAGAGAGGATGGTCAGAACGTCAATTTCTAAAATGCAAGTCAAATGATTAGAAAAGAAAAAAAGAAGCATGTGCTTTGTTCAGAAGTTATTGGTGTATGCATGTTAAACAATACTGCTCTAAACACCCTGATTGTAAATGCAGCATCTACATTATTGTCAAGGTGAAAAACAAACCCATAGAATCGGAGACAATCTCTGTGAAGGGAATGACCACAGCTTGCCACCCTGCTAGCCGCTGCATGATTTGAAAAGCTTAGCTCCAAGAATTTCCCAAAAGATAAACCCCAGGCTGCATCAGACATTACCACTCTCCGAGTGGCTGGAGGGAAGCCATTGGTTCTGGGACACCTCAGGCACCGATGCCACATCCAGATTTTACCTTCCTTTTCCCCTGGTAAGAAATACTCAGGAAGTTTCTTAACAGATATTGTTAGGCTCCCTTGTCTATGGGTATAACAATGAACATGTGCTTCAGATGGCATGCCACATGAATGACAGTGATAACTCTGGTAAAAGAGATACTTTCCCAATTTATTCTCATGTAATTGGCAACAAAAGGAATACGTTTAATGTGAAAAGAAGAAGAAGAAGAAGAAAAGAGGGAAGAAAAAAAAAGGGTGATGATTAAAAGAACAACTGTTACCTGATCAAATAAATTATCACGTAAGAACCGTCCCAAAGGCTTATCAAAGCTTCCATAGTATTTAATTCGAAAGAGATGTGCCCGTTCACACACAGTTCCTTTCCACACACAACGTGTTGATAAGGACACCAAAATGCTTTGATGGTCTGAAGGTGAGGGAGGAAACTCTTCCTTTGAAGATCCCAACTCCTCATTGTGATTATTTTTTATGGATGGCACCTCCGACTTATGACAACGATTTACATCCAATGCATTACCATCAGCATGGCCCATCTCATCACCCTGTCCAAATGACTCTGAGTTTCCAAAACAAGTAGAAATTAAGCTAGAACCTAACATAGATTCCCCAGCACTATCTGTCATAGCTTGAAAAGTTTTCTCAGGACACATATTACTGGTATCCTTAGAGACACAAGTAGTGAAAAGATCATTACGGTATGAATCTGCTATATATTTTCCTGGAGGGGGCACAGAAGTGGATTCTGTAGAGTTTAGGGGAAGCCAAGGAACTGTAGATATGTCAACTGAATGATTTCCTTCCAATTTCAGAATGGAATCATCATTTGTTGACAAATGCCAATCTGACATAAAGCTTTTGTTGGATTTCTCTAGTTCGCTTACAGCTTCAGGACCCTGAGGCTTTCCAGTTGCTGTGACACTAAAACCAGGAATGATGGAAATGGACCTGTCAATACTTGATGGTTTATCAGGTAATGCAACAGTTATGGGAGACTTCAGAGGAAGTTCCGGAAGTGAAGCACCTTCATCGGCCAGAAATGATGTCTCCAGGGCCAAGTGATAAGCAGCAAAAACTCCATACTGAATAACATGTTTCACCTTCTTTAACTCATCCCCACTGGCACCCTTGAGTAAAATCTGGAACAAGGTAAAGGCCTATGTGATTAAGAAGAAAAAAAAAAACTGTAAAAGTAGTAGCTGAAAAGTGATAAGATGATGTAAAAGGAGAAGCTAAAAAGTGAAAAGACATTCTATAGGTAACCACAGCATAATACTAAGACCCATAACCTCTGTTAACAACTCTGACCAATAATCCCATTAATCCAAAGCAATTTTCTCTCTCATTCACTCACATTGAATTTTTAAAGTTACCATATTTGTGAAAGATAGACCAAGTGAATATACTTAAAACAGTTGATCTTGACCCACCAAGTACACTCAATGACCTGGACTTGCAAGATCACCCTTCAGAATGATATTTATACCTCTGTGCTTGTGTGCCTATGTTTTATGAATATACATTGCAGGACTTACAGTACAACCAAATGGTTTTGGGCATCCCTCAAAGAACATCAGAGTCTTCATTAATTTCTTCCCACCTTGCCCAGCACTACCATGCTCTTCAAGAAATTTCTCCACGCGGAATATATCACAATACCCCAGTTTTGGTGATGTGAGATGATCAATTGAAGAGACTATATGTGCTCCAGTGCAGCGGGCTATGCGCTCTAAAAGTGGCCTCTTAATATTCAAAACAAGTGATATGTCCTTTGCAAGAAGATACTCTTGAGCATATCTTGATACTGACTTCTCTACCAAAAGAACATTAGGGTGATGCGCATCAATCTTGGCAACTGCCATCTTCAAATGGTCCATTTCCTGAAATGGAGTATACAGCTCATTAGAACAAGAGACCAAAAAAAAGTTCTAAAAAAAGTGAGGAATCAGAACGAATTTGTCCAGCACTTGATCCCTTATTGAAGCCCCCAGAAAACTATTCATCAAAAAAGCCCCCAGCACACAATTAATTAGCATACAAACCTAAAGAAAGGGAAAGGTAAACAATTAAAACCTGCTGCAACAAAGTATCAAAACTTGACAAGAGGTTAGAAACACGCTGATACTCCAAGGCTCCTCCAAGAACAAGAAAACGTGGTCTATCTATCTTTGACGTCATTCGCCGATGAGCCACATTTTTCTTACAAACTACTCCTTTAACCACCATACTAGTAAAATGAAAATTATCAGTATAAAAAAAATTTGGCATATATAAAACAGAACAGATAAACATAATGAAACCTCCTCCCAGTCTATGGAGCTGATGAAGTTAGCAGTAGAGTTTCTATTCACCCTTCTTACTGCAACCAAATTAAATTACTTCATCCCTACTCCAGTTTCTTTGATTTACAAATAGAAGTTTCAACATAATTACGGTTTCCAACCTTGGGATATAAATGGTTCTACAATAAGAGATGTTAAAATGCAACAATTAATTGCTTGCATAGCTAGCACAACATGCAGTTATTTCCTATAGAATCAATTGGTAGAAATTAGATGCAAAATGAGACCAAAGATACGAAAAATTTATTAGTTGCCCAGGCTGAAATAAGGGACCATTATGTATATGGACCAACAACAAAGTAGTCCTAAAAAGTTAAGCTTAAATGAATTTACCTCTCACTGCGACGCCCGCAAGCTATGCATTTAACCTTCACATATCCCCCAGGATCCATTCCTCCACCTTTGCTCATGTCTGGCTTAAGAAGTGTGGCAGCTTCCCATGACAAAGAAGTAATTATCTCCAACCAACCCTCTTTATCCTCATCATCACCTACAGGAAGGTTTTCAACCTGCAAAAGTTGAGATACCAAAGCTCTAAAATGACCCTCCACCACATTCTTCATAGCTTTTCTGTGCTCCTCACTTGACTTGTCCCTACTACGAAATTCCCCACCACCAAAGCTGTTTGAAGAGCGTAGATATCCCCACTCCCCTGTAGTACCCTCATCATCATCATCATCATCAAAGAAATCTTCCCTCTCGTCCTCTTCATCCTCTGGTTCCGGAGGAAGCCAGAGCAGTCCATTGTTCTCAAAATCCACAGGCTGAGCACTTGTGCTCTCCACATCATATGGAGGAGCTTCACATTCATCACCACCATAATGTCTATCAGCTTCTTCTCCAACATTTTTAATTCCCCCCACACCCAGTGCATCAAAGTTCTCATGTAAGGGTAAGGAACTCAAACTTTCAGGATCAATGTTATCTCCATCTGGATGAACTTTATGCGGCCCATAGACCTGGTCAATCCCATTAAGATTAATTGCACCATAATAATCATCAACTTGAGAGAAATGTCTTGTATCTGAATCTGAACGATAAACACCATAATCATCATCTTCATCATCACTCCTGAAACCAAAGGATAAGCAAAAAACTGTAGATTACAGAATAAAAGCATTAGATTATTGTGATGAGACGACTTTGGTAAAGCTTAGAAGCTAAACATATAAACGTATCGACTAACAGGAAAATGTCTTGGTAGGGTAAGAAAAACATAAAGGGGCAAGGTCCAAATGAGACCCTTATGTCTATGTCTATTCATACCTACAGTTGCATAAAATTGTGACAATTGTACAGAACATGTGTTGCAGCTATAAAAGATGATAGTTTCATGTGCCACTCATAAAAAATAATGATTGAAAGAAGATAGGATATACCTGTTTATGCAAAATTCAAATTGATTGGGTAATGAATCCTCAATGACTGCATCAGAATTTAAGCTCTTCTGAGATGTTATGTTGCCTTGCTGAACTATAGTTGAATCCATCTTGGCAGATTGACGAGGGCTAAGGCTAGAACTACATGGAACATGCTGGTAAGGCCCAGTAGAGTAAGGTGTAGAACCAATAGTGCTGCTGCTACTATGGCAGGTGCAGCTGGATTTAGTGCTGACCAAGCTCATTGCAGACGGCGATGGAGTAAGGCCAGGACTGGGTGCACCAGCCCCATCGACTGTTGCTACCCCTTTCTTCCATTGCTTGTAGCAATAATTACAGACTCTGATCCTCTCCCAATCTTCTCGACCACTCCTCGGCTCATTGGACAGTGCAGGAACTGAGTTTGCTGTACACTTGGCGCAGAAAACTCGTCCGCATATTCGACAATGATGCCTGCGGTTAAAAACTGTAAACTGGGAATCACACTCGTAACACACCCTACAGCTCTGATCGGGCATCCAAAAGTCCCTGGACACATTCGCAGGTTCGGACCTCCGAGGTATCCAGGACTTCACTATGTCAACTAGCTCTGAAAGTTTCTTGTCGGGGGTGCCCATCGGAAACGATCCCACCCACGTCCACTCATGATGAATTGGTCATTGGCAATTCTAAGAAAGACAGCACACCTTAAATCACTAGTCAAGGGCCTGGTAAGAATAGAACACTAATATGAAGTGATGACCAAATCCAACAAAGAAAATCCACTTCTCAAATTTAAACTCAATAAGATTTGTAAACTTAGAACCATAACTACTTACAGCCATAAACCATAAGATTGAGAATTTAGAAACTAAATTCATATAGAAAAAAGTTGAAATGAATTCACATTTCTTACTTGTTTATGCACAATCAGAAAGAGGCATAGTCTCAATTAAAGAGTTCTAAGAAGAATTACCTGGAAATGAACGTGGCTCTTGTAAATTCCAGAAGTCCCCAACAAATTCAATAATATTTCACAGAGATATCAGGTCGTGGACCCAAATTCAGCATATTCGGTGGTGGGTGTGCCTCTTATCCCAAATTCACCGGAACCCAAAAAAGTTGAAGAATTTTATGACAATTCAGTAGCTTAAAACGAGTCGGCTCCGAATATTGGTGCACCGCTCAATCCCAAATATCACAAAAAGGTTGCAACTTACCTATACATACATAAGATGTCTGCATGAAAAAAGTGACATTGAACCCAAAAGATGACATTGAACCCAAAAGATAATTTAAAGAGGAAAGAAGAACAAGAAAAAAGATGTCAAACCCTACATCAATTAAAGCACAAAGTCTTCATTGGACCCCCCCAAAATTACTCGCAATTCGTCCCGCAAACAATCTGTCTACGAACATGGAAGCACAATTCAAAACGCAGAGATCTCCTTCATGCACACTCCTCCCACCATTAAAACAAAAACAAAAAAGCTGAAGACAAACTAACACAGCTTCCACCAACCCGTTTTATTACATGCGATACGAAAAAATCTCAAACTGACTTCATTGCATCTCCTATAATGTCATATACCTATATATAATACATTAAGCACCACAAATCAACAGATTATAGAAATACAACGCAGGATAAGCTATCAACCAGGACCTGTAAATTCCCCCATTAGAGGCTGTAGCTCCCAATTGTCTTATTCTTTCTACAGATTCAGTAACAGTTTTTTCTTTTTCATTTTTTTTCAAAAATTAAGATATGAACAATATGCATGCAATGTTTCTGGTATTCAATGGAAATATTTTACTGAAAATTTCTACCTTCCTCCTCACTTTTCTTGCTCTTCCACTATCTCTTCCAACTTTTCGTTATAATCGTTGTTCTTCTGAATCTTCTCGTTCCAGTTTCATGTTTTTTTGTTTTTTTTTTTTCTCTGTTAATTTTTTTTTTTTTTTGTTTTAATTTCCTTTTTCGTGCTTGTCATGTGGAGGAGACGCTCTCCACTCCAACCGCATCTCAAGTCTCGTGATAATGCACTATTAATAATTTGTGATTTTATTTATTACCCAAAAAAAAAATTGTGACTTTATGGAAATATTCATATAACTTATTATTAGTCACTCATAAATTTCCTCTTGCCCAATAAATCCATCTAACAAATCATCAAATTTTTTAAAACAACAAAATCGACCCGGTAGTTTTGTATTATTCCCATGAGTTTCTTTCTTAAATTGTATAGTCTTCCCTCTTTATGTGGCTTTTTTCTCTTTTTATATTTATTTGCCTTTTCAATGACAATAATACATTGCCACATCACATCACATGTGTCTTTTTTTCCTTTTTTATTGTCGTTAATTATTTATACACTTTTCTTTATTTAAAACAATGCTTTTCTAAAATTGTAAACTACCCACTTTCCCATTGAAAATTATGGACAATAATATATTGTTTAGCTTAAAGAAACAATAAAATAAGAGAAGTAAGAAGAAGAAGAGCAGCGAGCTAGAGGGTCAAAGTCAGTCACGTGAGGAGGCGTATCTAACTGGAACATTCAAGGTCAAGCTGTGAGGCCATGCACCGGATTCACCAGCTGTCCACGTACTTTCTATAAATGTATAAAGACTAAAGAACTTTCATAGCTTAACAAGATAAAAAAACGATCGGATTGGTTTTTGTTTTGGTCAAAGGTTGTTTAAATCCCTGATGTGTAAGCCTTATATCAGCCCTCATAGCCCCCCCATGACTGGATAAGATAAACAGTCTCAATCAAATAGAGTGCACTTCATAAGGCTTGGTTTGGACTTTCTTCACAAGCATATAAAAATATTTGACTTTTCTCAGTTGCCAATATAATGGGTAACGATCCTAATTGACTTGACTCCCACATCATTCAAGTATGGGTTTGGCATGTGGCCACATACCAAGTAACATTAGCTAGCTATTTTATTCACCAAGTTCTGTATTTTTACAATTACATTCTTAGGTACTTATCAATGTAAACAAAAGCATCTATACTTGTATACATCTCTATACATAAAATCTTCACAGAACTTAAATTTCGATTTCTGTTCCCCTCAAATCAAATTACAGGTAGCAAAAACTCAAAGGAAATTACTCAGATAAAAAAAAAAAAAGGGGATAAAGAGATTCTCCAGCATCTACTAATTCCTAAAAACTACTAAATATTAAAAATAAAGATGAGTCAAAGTTATATTTTGGGTTTCAATTCCCTGGCATCACTAGTGCTGTAAGTGTATTCGTGTACCTCTTGTGGTTTAGAAACAGCCGCATTGCACTTGTTAATCATGTTGCTTTCTGTACAGAGCTTGTTGTGATGGATCCCAGTGGCAGATAAGCTACTGTTATTTTCGTTGTGAACAGGACTGTCGATGAAGCCAATATTTCTCTTCCAGTTGTCAGAATAGGGGCTTGATGATGATTCTCTCCCACTGGATATGGCAGCAGCAAGAGCAATGGGCATGAGACAGAGACCTTTGCTTTGTAGATATTGCATGGCCGTGGTCACATTGGATTCCATCAACTTCACCACTTCTCTTTCGAATGAAATTTTATCGCTTGGAAAACCATCAGCTACTTTACCAGCTGATGGCGACAGTGATAAACCATTAGCACCCTAACATCAGAAATCACCTCATCAGAAGAATTATCAAGTTGCTCAGCAAAGAAAGGGTATTCCATTGAATCAGTGTCAAAAACCCAACCATTATTTTTCTCATTCTGCTTTTCGGTTATGCGTAGCTTATTGAAAACATCAATTAAATTTAAACAGAAATATTTTCATGAAAGGTTACAAAGGCTTAGAAGATTAAAAAGAAATGAAGGATATAGCACCTCAGCCTGACCATCAGTGATGAGAGGAACAACCGCCCCTGCTGCCCCCAGTCTGCTCATGCTTAGGACCTGCCAATCAGAAGCACCAAAATATGTAAACTTGGTAGGTGATGAAATGAGTGCGTGTTATTGTAAATGCTCCAAAACAGTCACAAAATGGTCAAGTCATTGACATCTCAATGAAGAAGAAATGAAAGAACTATACAGCTACTCTCGATTTGAATAATGGAAAAATAAATTCTGAAGATACTATTTGTAAAACATTCTAAAGTGTTAATTAATATCTCTAACATACCTTTACTTGGAGTTGAAGAAATTTGACATATTCAATAATCTCATCAAGCATGGATGCCTTGTCAGTCTGCAAAAGAACTCAAGCGGAGATCTGTTAGACAATTATGAAGGATCTCGGGGGGACTGAATTTCTAATGTTGAGATTTTATATGAGAGCAAGGCTAATTGAACCAAACATGACCTGAAGAATGTCATAGGGCTTAAGCTGTATGATCTCAATAAAAAATTTTATCCACTATAATAAAGTAGGTATCGGTATACAGGAATCAACACCCTAACAGGATTTTTCCAATTCAATTCATGTCTGCACATTCCACTAACAGGGTCTCTCAATTCAATCCATACTGCACCAACACTCTACTCGACTTAACTCGACATCCTTAGTATGATCTATCTGTGCTGTGAAATCCATCCTACCAGCATACATAACTTTCTAGCTAGCAGATTGTTGAAGCACCAGAACATGCATTACTGAGCTGTAACTCATGTTCATAAAGGGGGAGGGGCCCTTACAAAGCTTAAACACCAACTGAAGTCTCCTGACCATATACAAAAGATCTAACCACTTAATAAGAGGCAATGAAAAAAGAATCTTACCTTATTCGAATTTGGTACAAGTTCTTGCAGATTTTTCATCCTTTCCGCAATTTTCTCCCTTCGAACCTACAAACATATGGTTTTGTAGCAGATAAGAACATTAAATCAGTAAAATATTCAGCAAATCTAAACTCGTCTAAAAGTAAAACTCCAAATTCTAATGGTACCATGATCATGAAAACAAATAATGCATTAAGAAAACATTTAAAAAATGATTGTCTAACCCTTTCAGCAATACTGTGTGGATCAGTGGCCTGCCCTCTCCGTGCCCTTGCTCGAGGCTTTCCACTTACATTACATTCACCAGCCAGAGTAGTCTGTAATAAGAAATTGTAAGCCTCATGTAGAACGCTCAATAAGATTTCTTTAACTCTTATAAATGCAACCAAGATTAAAGAGAAAGCATAAAGTCACCTGTGGTACAGACTGCAATGATCCAGCTGTGGATAATGTAATCTGGGGGCCAGAAGCAAAAGAAGGTAGATTATAATTTTGCATGTCTTGTTTAACCTGTATTACACATAAGCAACAAACATGAATATAATTATCAATTTCATACTCATATGTGGATAGTTTCATCCGACCAACTTATCCAAGGCTATCTTCCTCCAGAAACAACTGGTGGATACCCAATACTCAGAGCAAAGGGTCAGGTGACTTGATAAAAGATAAGCTGTCAGTTTGTCTCACTTAAATGACTTCTTCTATTCATCAAGCCAACCATCACTGAAAAATACCTTCGAGATCACTGATGCAGACAAGTTCGTAGAATTGCTTTCCATGACAAACAAATCACTATCAACATATCCTCCTGGCAGATCATACTGTCCAATTCTTTCTTTCCCCATACCAGAGGACATGGAAGGCATACCCTCATAAGATGGAAGAGGGCATGGTGGAATTGAGAAAAGGGTTTGAAAATCCTTGTTGAATCTCTGAAAACCTGATAGTTCAACATTATTCCATTGACCATATGTTGGCTCAACGCAGGGAAGAGATTGTGTCAACATATTACCATCCACTGGAAGCTGCTTTGGAGAACCAAGATTTGGTGAACCTGGGTTTTGACTACCCACCTTGTATTGCCTCCCAGCAGCTCTAACTTCTAGGCTACCAAGCACCATTCCATTCGAGGGGTTCCTAGAGCAATTTTGGCTCTCATCTTGGAATTGAACTTCTCCTGATTGTAGAGCCTTGTCGATACCATACTCTGCCTCTGAACCAAGAACAGCTGATGAAGCATCCTGAGCGGCCAAGCTCTCTGTACTATGGTTTGAATTAATCATACTAGTAGGTGAACTGTTATTGTCACCTTCACTCACTTGAACCGATCTTAGAAGCTGCCCATTTGGCTGACCAGATTCACTACAAACCCAAGATGATCTTTCCTTCACATCTACATCTGACCAGGATGAGGAATACAAAAGGTTGTCTAAATATTCATCCATATTATGCAGTACTTACTCTTCTCTCACTCCCTCCCTTTTTCTCTAAGTTTGACCACCGTAAAACAATACAGAACCTATAAGATGAACTAACTCTGCTAAGCCTCTACCTGAAGTACGCAAACAAAGGAGACACAATTAGCAAATTAACAACTTTGTAGATGCATGAATAGTCAAAAGCAGCACTGAGCACAAATTTGGAGTGTCAAAAAACAAAAGCTCAAAATGCACAACAAGCATAATCGTCGACTAGAAAAATTTATAGAAAATATAAATTAGTGACTAATGTCTTCATCAGTATAATTCCCTAGTCGGCTTAATGAATTTGGCAAGCGAATTACCGTAAAGGCCCACCATATAAGCTGGAGCTTAATATAGGAACAATATGGTGAAAGCTGTCTGAAAAGTATTTGACGGCTTATGGCTACATATCTTAAATGGGAAACCACCATAGACATCACGAAGAGTTTCAGTACAAACTGACACGGAAAATGTTGGTATCAAAAGGGCATTAGCTAACTCTGATATGATTAAAGTAATCTTTAGAAAAATGAACACGTGCATTTATTAACACTCATCTCAATTGTTACCCTTTGGATGTTCCGAAAACTTAACACCGGTTTTTAACTAAATAAACAAAGACCCTTTTATAAAAAAGTGGAATCACATCCGCTAATAATTCCAAGAAGCAGTGTTGATCCAACAACGGTGAGAAAGAAGATGGGTGGAAATGGATCATTGGTCTGAAACTTAGCACTTCAGAATGGGCGAGAGGAAAATTTCAATAGAAAAGGTCTGCTAGGAACCTCGATACTTTTCCATCAGATAGCGGCATGAAAGACAAATTCATAGTAATAAAAAAAATGCAAAAAATACCAACGTAATAATAATATAATTGAAAAGACAAATATAAACATTTAAGAATATAAAGCCTCATTATAAACAAAAACACTCGTCTGAAAAGCCATTGAAGTTCCTGAGGACACTAAGCATAACATGAACGCAAGCATAAAACCTGTGAACCCAGGATGAGTTACCCAACAAATGCCAAATGGCTCATGAAATTATGACAACACCCTAAAATAAATAAATTCATGGGCCATTGATGAACATAAACCCATGAAGATCCAAGCAGTGAACATCACAGCAATCACGCATGCGAATACATACAATGAAAGCAGAGTTTAAGAATAAAGAGAAACTAACGAAGAAAGCTGAGGTAATAGAAATCGCAGTGAACAACGATACTCTCAACCAAAGTTGCGAGCATCTGCACGAGCATAAAGCAGCTACTGCAATGTGCAAACTATTATTAGTTGTACTACCAAGTTCGCCTTTTTATCCAAAAACCGCTCTTTCACTACGCTAAACAAAAGCTCGTCCTTTCTCTTCGCCCTTTTTCATTTTTTCAATTATATGAATCAAAAGCATAGGTGTCGATGAAGTAGAGGTCCACGTCACCATGTTCTTTTACACTCTGTTGCATTCTGAAGAATTTTCTGCTGGCTGGTCGTTTCAATAAATCCGATTTTTTATAAATAGTGCCGTGAGATTAGCCCCAGCCCTCGCGAATCGCTTGCACATTTCCGTTAATGCCCTCAGCTTTTTGCTGAATTATTTGAACGACCGCCTTATGCAACGTGAACAAACTGGTCATTTTGGTGATGGTAGGCTTTTATCTCCACCCCCGGATAAAGCGGAGAGGTTTCGGTTCCTTTGACTTTCGTGGGCAACTCCTCCTAATTATTCTACGACGTCTAATTGACCGAATCAAACCTTTCTACTATCAGTAACACACCCCGAATCATCAGGAGATTTTAGTAATTTTACAATTCAAAATATCCAAAATTTTAAGTGTGCAGTACGATGTGTTGCTCACGTGAAGTCTAACAAGCATCTTCAATTATATTTTTTAAATTAAAAAAAAATAGTTTTTTATATAAAGAGCATTTTTTTCATTACAGAGGTAAACTAAGTAAATAATTTTAATAATATTCGTTTAGTTTTTATTTTATTAGTTTTAATAATTAATTTATTTTTTCTTATTTATTCTTTTTTTATAAAATAAAAATAAAAAAACTTTTAAAAATAAAGTTAAATTTAAATTAATTATTAAATATGATGAGATATTAAATAAAAAATATATTTATTATTTAAGATATAATTAGAGATTAAATTCAATTCTTTAAATATAAAAAGATAAACTTACCCTTTATAATTAAAAATTAAAATAAAGAGTCAGTTAAAATAAATTTTTTTAAATTATCTTTTTAAAATAATAAAAAATAAATAATCCTTCAAAGATGCCCTGATTAACTTGTAATTTCATAATACACATACTCGCTTTTACGTACGTATGCCTCGGCACTCACACCAGAAACGGGCTCAATATAACCGTTTGCTTTTTCACACATGATCATTTGCGACAATTCTAACATTCTTATTTTTTGCACTAAATTATAAGCACAACATTCGGTCATATAAACCACATTAAATTCAGAATTATCTAAGACACTGTGATCAACATCTAGCACTGAATAATAGAGAGAACATTATAAGCTAGCGCAGCCTAGAACAGGTACAGCCACGGAGAATATTACTGGTCCTTTTCCAACGTACTTGTCCACACTCGTAGCAGAAACGAATTCCGCACCTGCATTAATTCAATGAAAATTAATATGGATGATGATATAGCATTCAGGGGTTTTGATCAGACAAAACTAGTTGAATATGGTTTATCGAGAAATCTTAACGGAAATAATATATATGGCAAGCTAAGACTAGGAAAACTTGCCTAAAGTAGTGGAACCCAAATCAAACGAGGACAGAGACATATGATCCGAGTGCTCTAAAGCGTCCCTAATTATAGCATTTATATTTTTTATATGAAAGGAAGAGTTGAATTTGGTGGGGGCATATTAAGCTTGAGGAACGGTTTGCAATGTGTATATACCTTCTTGTGGTTATCCTAGAAGTATTCAAGTAAGAGTGAATGAGTTGTATGAATGTCTTTATTCAATGTTATAATACCTACATACAAAACGTGTATACGAGCACCTTCTCTGTGTATACGAGCATCCTCTCTGTATACACGAATACATTTTTTATATACTCTTTATATAACGTATACACCCTGTCTGTGTACGCATATACCCTCCACATGTAACCCATACACCTTCTCCGTATAACATACACTCCCTCTCCGTGTATATTTTTATATATCTTAGACATATGTATCCTTTTTTATATTCTGAATATATCCTTAGACATGTATCATGAATATCTTTACATTAACTCAGAGATAATAATTTTATGCTATTTTAAGGTCAAATAAGATCGAGAGATGTGGCTGTATATATATCATAGTTTATTTTGTAAATTTTCTCAGCACAACTTGCAAGCTATGTTCACAATAATTACAACTATTATGTAACTATGTAATGTAATTTGATACGTTGAGTGTTTATGTGTTACAAGGTAAATACTAATTTAACCCTATTACGAAATATGTGCATCTATATTGCGGTATGCATAATACATGGAGAAGTAAAAAACAGTAAAATCATGGTATTCTACTAAGGATGTGAAGGTCAATGGAATATTGTGGACTTGAAAGTGGGTCCATTATCCAATGCTGAAGACATACACAAAATGCACTCTCACAGACTTCTCAAATGTAAACCAGTTTTCTTAATTGATGGTAAAGCTTAATTAATCGTGAACCTATCTACTATTATTATATAGTAGCAGAAGTTGAAGGAAACAGAAATATATATGAAGTGAGAAAAAAAAAAAAAACACATACACACACACACACAAAATAATGAAAGACACATTAGAATGTAATCCCATGAATAAGTCACGTACTGCGAGAAGATTAAGGGGAAGGAATTTGCAAACTGACCTGCATTTCAAAAACATGCAACCTCGTGATTTTTCAACAAAGATGTTGCAATTTGGACAGCTTCTCCACTGGTTTCTCTGTGCAAGGTCCATTAACATGTCATCTGCTATTGTTATGTCGTCAGCCAACTTCTTAAACTCATCGCAGGTGACGGAATCATGCCAAGGAACCTTACATCGCAAGCAAAACATTCTCTTACAATTTGGGCACTCACTACTACTACTACTCTCTTTTACAGCCTCTAATTTCCCTTCGTTAAGTATCAACAATGCAGAGCAATCCTCGAAAGGACAATAAAATTTGTCCGACTCAGGAATCGCAGCCTCACACAATACGTATCCCCACCTATCAAACACCAACAGTGGGAGTATTGAACGACAATAGTCGGGATCAAGCAATCCTTGTTTGCAATCAGGAACTGGACAACCTATCCTCGTAACATTCTCTTCAAGCTTGGAAGCAACATACTTGGACATACAATCGCTACAATAAGCATGGTCGCACCCTTTGATGGTAAATGACTCATTTGCACTCCTTGTCTCGAAACATATTTCACAAAGAAAATGAGGTACTTGTAGTACTGGTTCAATATTATTCAATATTGAAGAACAAGCACTTGTAGAGGACCTCTTTCGTTTCCCTAGAGGAGTACTAGTAGTAGTTTTTTCGTCACCATAATCATTGAAATTTTCAAGACTTTGCAGAGAAAGATCAATAAGGTTAGAACCTGTGGCTGTGATGTGGAGGTCTCTGTCCTTTGAGTAGTGCTGATCAACCGCGACTGCGTTGGACTTGTCATCTTCTTCTACGTCCACGACCTGATCAAAAGCGGACGACGACTCAGACAAATCTTTCTTTGCCATTTTGGCCTTCTTAGTGCTTGATCTTCCTGATTCTTCAGCATCTTCTTTCTTCTTCATGATCTGCTAGCTAGCTAGCTTCTTGTGCTAGGCTGTCAGCTCTTTCTACTGGAATTACTCTCTCATAGTCTAGAGATTGTCGCTGTTGTATCGCTCAGAAACTGATAGAGAAGGCAATATGCGACTCGTCCCCTTCCCAGCAAATGCCAACGCGTGTTTAAAATTTTAAATTGGCAAATAAAACTCCTAAAAATTTAATTAGGTAATTATATATTATTAATTGCATCACGACAAACTTTACAGTATTAGTTACCTTTTTAGTCACGTGTACCATATTAGGACACTGTACCTTAAGATCATCCCCAATAATACTCTTTACTTTAAAGAGTATCTTTATATAATAAAGAGTATTTTTATTAATATATATGTATAAAGAGTGAAAAATTTTATTTAAGTCCAAAAGACTCTTTATAATTTTTTTCTTTATTTTGCTTTTCAAGCATAATCATTAATGAGAAGAAAAATTATTTTTTCAAGAACCAATGAGATATCAATAAAAATTATAGTAATAATTTTTTTTAAAAAAATCAATTAATATAGTGCATTGAAAGTTGTAATGTATTAATTAAAATATAAATAGAGAGTGAGATTTGACTCTTCAAATGTGGAGAGTCAAATTAACTCTTTATTTTATTTTTAAAAAATAAAGAGTCTTGACTCTTATTTTATATGATAACTCTTTAAAATAAAGAATTTAAGATATATAAAAAGCCCTTTAGAGATGCTCTAACTGTTAGCTTACATGAATGTCAGGTATAAAATTAGAAGAGCTGCACCTTGAGCTTTTATAGTTGAATATATAATTGCATTTTATACAGTCAGATATACATATAGATATATATATATATATATATATATATATATATATATATATATATATATATATATACATTTCGTACGTAACACATGCTTGCAAAATCGACCTTTGAACAATCATATCAATCAAAATATCTTCTATTAAATTAAATTCGCATATTTTCCTAAACATTTATTTATTTTCTAAGCTGCCTATGTTTCCTTATGAATTAGGTCCAGTACGTAATTATACAAATGCATAGTAATCAACTTATAATCCAAACAATTCCTTCTTATGAGCTTTTCAGATTCCATATAGGAAACTAAATGAAATTCAATAGTTCATTTAGGCACAACCATAAATAAACTGAAACTATACAACTTTCAATCCAATGTTGTATATACAATAAACAGCAGATGAAACTAATGGCGTAGACTGGAGTAGAGTTCTTCAAGAGAAGAATACAAGGGTTCAGCAGCCTTTGGCCTGTCAACTGAGCCAAGTAGTATATCGGATGTTGTGAGGTAAGGATCGCCATAGAAACGTAAGTTGGTATCCATTCGTGTGGCAACTACATTCCCTTCCAAAGACACTCCCACAAATGCACCTGTCCCAAATAAACTCTAGTGTTAATACTTGACCATAACCCAAATTACTAGAAAACTGGATTCTGGAAGTCAATAAAACAGCTAGCTTGTGGATACGAGAGTAAGTTAGGGATTATTAGACCAAAAGTTTGAGAAAAAAGGGAGGGAAAGAGAACCCAGAGCAGTATACGGTTCAAAAAAACCAACTGGACCTAATTTTGGATACTATATATACCTTTGCTACAACTGTAAGTATAACACATTCCTGAACCTCTGTCTCCCGCACGAATATCTGCTTCAAGCACTCTCCCGACAGGTCCTGCGGCAGCACTACACCCAGCACCAACAGAGAAATGCATGCGACTACAAAATGTTTTGACAGCTTTCGAATCATGAAGTACGACAATAAAGTCCATGAGCTCACCCCCAACCTGAGATAAGAAATTGCAATACATCATCTTCTAGAAAAGAACTAGTGAAAATCAACCCAAAATTAACAATTTCTTAGCTAGTCTAATTTCATATTTCCTTTCAAGCTGATATTAACTAGTGCAATTATAATGCAGCCAGCTAATAACATTAGAGCTGTAACCAATTTAACTCTTTACCTGTGCACCCCACCCTAAGCCAATCGACAATATGGCTGATGGCGCAGACCACGATCCATCTGATCTTCGAGCAATGACCAAACCAGTGCCAAGTTTATAAGCAACAAGAACACCAGCTTTAACAACTGTTAAAATTGCCAAGCCTTTGGCTCCCTTCAGAACTGCTAAGGGTATGGACCTTTCAGGATTCAGCCTAGCAATCTGTCCATAAACAAACATTACAAAAGATGTTGAAAACAGCTCAATAGCTGTGTTAATCTAAATTAGGTCTTAACACCATAGAGTTATTCCATGTCTTACAAAGGCACTCTTCTTGTTGACAACCGTATGAAATGTGAAAACATATATCTAATCAGAAACTAGTCTTCTTGTGTGGGTAATAACTTGTGTTAAGCAAAATTAGACAGGGATTCAAAATTTCACCTGGTAGTAACTCCTCAATGTATTTGATGCTTTGTATATTTCATGCTCCATGGACAAACCAACAGGAAGATTCAGCCATCCTCTTGTGCAAGTCCAATCCATCACATCATGCTTTGCTACTTGCGCAGCATTGCTAATGCTGTTAATGAGAACATTCTGTAAAGGATCGAGCCTGTCGTAGCATGCATCGCAGACCCTCTGAGGATTCCTCTCCCTAAACTTAACAGGTAACAAGCACCTTCCTTTAGAACATACTCTGCAGAAAATCCCCCCACAGAACCGGCAGTGATGCCTTCCACGAGTAATAGCCGTGAATGAAGCAGTGCACTGCATGCAAACTGTAGTAGAACTGTCAGGAAGCCACTCAGGGGGTTCAGCCTCCAACACCTCTTTGTAAGCATTATAATTAATTCCACTGGACTCGAGAAGGGGTGGAGCACTAGGTATACAAACTGATGAGTGCAAATAGGTATCTCCATTCTTGCCGGAGTCAAGAAATGAAACATTTGAACTGGGTAATTGAGGATATGCAGGAACACTTGAAGCTTTATTCTGCCCAGTCAAAATTGCAAATATCCCACTCATCACATTCTTCAAGCTCACCTCCGGTGCAATATTAGTTTGAATTGAATTAATATCATCCTCACTTGAATCATATCCTTCATCAATAAAATCTTCAGATTCAAAAGGAAACTGGTAATCTTGTTTTGAGGACTTTGAAGGTGGTGGGTAGGTAATACCACCTCCTTTCATGGACCATACAGAATCACTGTAGCCATCATCAAATTGAGATTTGCTGTTCTCTTTATCTAGCTTAGAAAGCGAAGAATATGCAACTCTTCCTTCAAAAGCAGTCATGATAGTATTGCACACTAAATAATCCAAAATCACTCTAGGTTAGCCCTACAAGTTGAAATCAATCACTTGATGTTAAAAATAATTTTCTTTTAAAGAAAAATATATTAAAAAAGAAAACAAGTACACAAAAGGGAAAGCCATTGCGACCCAAAATCCACAAACACAATGAATGTGCAAGTTAAGATTTTGGGTAACGAGTTTCGTGATCAGGAGTGGCGTTTTCTCGTCAAAAAGCAATTCCACCAACAAAATTAAGGAACTGAAGAAGAGAAGTATGAAAAGTAGACGACAACTGAATGAACCCTTAACAAAAGCCCATACCAGAAAGCATAAAAATCATGCGTCACAGCATCGCAAAAAAATTATGATTTATAACCCCAAAAAAAAAGCGCGCCCTATCATCAAAAACAGTCACACCATAAAGTCACCTCCATTGAGGATTCTAACCCGAAATTTTCTATTCGCAGACGAGAATTATACTATCTCAAGTCAAGAACTATTGCAGTATTGGCTGAATTGAAGTTGTCAATTTGCAAATAATGATTTTAAAAAAAAAGGAAATACGGAAGCAAAATAGAAGGCTCACATAAACCAATAAACGAATTACTGCTGCTACACAGAATCACAGAATAACCGTGAATTTACTAGGAATTACGTTTCCCAACCGTGAAGAATATTATGGGTTATAGCATCTCTAAAGATTATAAACCAATCATATATTAAATTAAAGGATTGAAAGGAACGATAAAAATACCAGATTGCTATGCGAACTGCGAAGCTGTTCCGACCTAAAAATTTGATCTTAGGGTTTCGACACCCAGCGTAGCAGGAAGACGAAAATTGGAAAAACGAATATTTCGAGGATAATATTGGGTTTGAGAGGCCGTCTAACCGAAGGTTTTTTACGTCCAAACCTACTATTTAAAAATAATAATAATAAAAAAATATAGTTATTTTATGACGCGTTCTAAAATCTAACATGTTAACACTGTAGTTTTCTAATTTAAATTTCAAGTGAAATATAAAAATTAGTATTTAATTCAACTACACTGTATTATTGAATTAGTTAATTTCAAATCTTCACTATTCAAAATCGTAGACAGCTATCATAATTATAAAGAAAAAAAAAAGAGAGCAATATATAAGATAAGAAATAATGTATTAACAGCTATATATAAAATAAGAAATAATGTAATAAAATAATCTAACCTGTAAAATTTTACATATTAAAATGAAATTAGGTTAATTTATTAGTTATAGATTATTCCAAATCTTGAATTTAACAATTCGACCATTTTTACTACGGCACGCAATTTCCATAAGGGACCGAAGTCATTGAAACAGGCCTAGAGCCCGACCCATTTTCGATGGTCCTGGCCCGAAACTAGATAAACAAACAGAAGTTATTGTTTTTTTTTTTAATTATATTTATAACTCCTATATTTTAAGTATTATATTAATATAATCCTTATATTTTTAATTTGAATAATTATAACTTTTATATTTTTCAATAAGATAAAATAAATTATTTTATTAAAAAATTTTATCAAAATTAACCGACGATGATATATTAAAATCCAAATAAATATTGAGATGAAATTTTTTTATTATTTTTTAACCAAAAGAGGCAAACAGTATAATAGTTTTTTTAAAAATAATAAAAAGATTAAACTCTGATATGATCGATTAATTTTAATAAAAAATTTTAACGGAATAACTTATTTAGCCTTATTAAAAAATATAAAAATTATAATTGTTCCAAGTAAAAATGTAAAGGCTATATTGGCACAAAAGATGATAAATATAATTAACCTTAATAAAAATAAAACATACATAAAGTTGGTTATCAGCCAAGTAATCATCAATTTCTTAAAGTTTTATCATCATTACCACCTAAAATTTAACCATTCACGACTACTAATTGGTTATCCAACTCTGATTCCGACATAATTTGTACATTAACGACTATTAATTGGTTATCCACTTAAGGAATCGTTGATCATTTTTTTCGCACATCAAATAATTAGTTCTCAGTTCTCACCAACCTAAAAGATACAACTGAAAGTATTGACCCATAAACATTATATCAAAAAGAAAAAGAATCAGAATCCAATAAACATCCTAACTTCATACTCGAAGCTTTTTCCCAGGTTGTAAATCATCATCGTAATGGCCACCCCCACCCTCACCACTCTCCTCCTTCTTCCTAGCTAGTATCTTGTTGATCTTGTGCAGCTCATTAGTGAGCTTCTGATCCTTGTTTTGCTTTCGCGTCTTTCTTCCATCTTGCATCTTCACACCAAACTGGAATGCAGCCTTCGGCATTGCTTCCTTCTGCTCATTGTACGTTGCCCATTCCTCTTCTGTTTCAAAGTCCCACCGATGAAGGCGACCTTTGGCCTGTAAACAATTGTTTCAACAATGTTATATGCACCATTTATTACTTTTAACAGACCAACCAGTCGTGCATTAAGAAATCTTATAGATTAATGCAAGGTTATCAACCAAAAAAAGTCGCACACATTCAAGCATCGGCTGCATGCAGCTATAATATTGCACAGGAAGTTTCAAAGATAATTATTACTAAATTCTTGTCTTCAAGTCACAAGAAGAAAAGGATATATAAACAAATAAAACCACCAAAACCAGGCATGCCTTTTACTCAAACACAAAAATGAAAGAACTATATTCTTCTTAACATGACTTACCCGTCCACCCATGTCCATTTTTGACAAGTCATCCTCATCATCGCTATCCACAATCTCACGATTATACTCTTGATACCCAGGGTAACATTCTGAATAACTCTCAGAGATAAAATTGGGATCCTTTTCTCGAGCATCTTTCTCCCTCAATTGTTGAAGTCTTTGATCATCCCGCTTAAACACAGACCCTAAACCTCGATCCTTCTCTTCTTGAGTCATAAAGCGTGGATCCTGAAGGATGTTATTTACTCCACCTTGCACGTCATAAGCTTGCATGTCCGGTTGAAGGTATTGTTCAGAATAAACCAGTTGCTCAGTGTATTGGTACTCGGGCCACTCTCCTTGGTAACCACCAGCCAACGCTTGTGTTTGCATAACATCATATCCATTCTGAAACCACACAGAAATAGTTGCAGAGCATAAAAAACAGAGTCTGTCATATTTATATAATAATTCTTCCTAAGTCTATGCAATTTCAAATATGAATAATCAGTTTCAACTATATAAGTCATGCACCAGTTACCCAAGCTCCAAACAAAAGATGACCAGGGTTGACATACCGTTTCTTGCCATTCTTGGGGTAGAGAAGAGGGGGGCACCGGCCCATAAGCAGGTTCAGCAAAATAAGAACCTTTTTCTTTATTTCGGGGAGACTCTTCCATATCCTCTGACAGAGGGCTTTGGCTCAAGTCTTTACCAGGAACAGTATAGTCTATACCATCCCCAACAAAAATGTCATCCTCATCTGTCCTAGCAACAGCTGGGCCTTGTTTGGAATCTATATGATTTTTCCTAAGAGGAGGTGGAGGTGGTGGTGGCAGCATATTTCGTTCAATTTGATTTTTTGACATCCCACCAGCAGGCTTTGAGGGCTTATCTTCTTCACCATAATCATTACCAATAACTGAAATCTTTCCTGTAACTAAAAGTGAAATCAACCCAAATTAGTTTCCTTAAAAAAAAAAATTTAAAAAAATCTTAAACAAAGCAGCAAGGACAGAAAGCTAATATGACAGAGGCCAAGAGCTGCATATGAGAATTACCTTTTGTATCTCTCTCCTTCTTCTTCTTCTTGAGAACCTTCCCAGAAGATCCAAGACGTAGATATGACATAATTTTAGCAATACGATCGAGCACGGAACCATCAACACTAACAGTAACCATTTCCTGTACAACAATTACAAGCCCATCATATAAGCTGCCAATACTAACAAGACAATTGCACCAGGGATCAAGAAGTTTAGACCTCAGGCTGTGGACAATCAGCTTTACTTCTGTGTAAGGTGGTTGGAATGTCGTGAGAATATCCACCCTCCTGGTCAAAGAAAAAATAAGAGCACATAATTGCTACCTATAAATTCCCTTTTCCATTAGAAACTTCCTAACATTACCATGCAATCTTTCCATTACATAAGTTATCAGATAAACCACCTTTTTTTTTTCTTTAAAAGGACTCAGCCATTATATACAACAGTCTTTTATGCCACGTAGACTAACATCCTCTAGGACAGAAATGAGGCCCACATGAAATTTCAAATTAGTAGAAACTAGATTCATTATACTTGTTTCTTACAAACACACATTGTGGGAGCTGTGCAACAAATTGAAACAATGTAGCAAGTCCCCATAACTCTTTGAGAAGTATCTAAATATCACAATACTAAAAATTGAAACTTTCATGTATGTTTAAATGATGATGGTACACAAAAAAATGATGGCACACAAAAAAATGATGGCATATGAAGAAAAGCAGCAGAGATCTTTACCATGTTGTAAACAAATGTCATTCGACCAGGAAGAAACATCTCATTTGACTTGATAACAGTTTGGGGCTTCACTATCCACTGATAGACAGACTGAAACACGAAAATAAGACATTAGCGAAAACAGATCACAATCTAACACAATTAAATCGATGCATATGTTGTCAAAAAGCTAACGAACCTTTGCAGTTGCAGTGCGAAACAATAATTTCTGTTCTTCCTTAGATACTCTGTCATGATTACAATTACATCAGTCAGTAAGGGGCTACAATGCAGCTACATCATCATCCCATATGCTTCAAGCACATTTGTTAAAACGTAAAGAGCTAAAGTTTCTAAGCTCAAGGATGTTACGGATCTTACTTCTAGTATTCTCTCAAAAATATGTCATCCAAGATGCATGCCAGGATGATAATAAATGAAAATACAGTTAATCTTTATCATTAGAATGAAAGAAATTGAACAGCTTTAAATATTCATAAATGAATATGAAAAATAAATGCATATTCATCTTTTGTTCGTGCTAAATTTCCATTTCCCATTATGCAAAATCTGTTGCAAAATTCAAAACTTTAGGGCCCATATCTCAACAGAAATTGTGAGAATTGTCAGCAAAACATGACAGAGTATGTGAAAGGCTGACTTTGTAAGTTTACAAGTTTAACAAACATAAAAATTGAGTTAACCTGGGCTTTCCGTCGACTTCATCTCCAGCCTCTGGCTTCTTGTCAATCTCACTTCTTACTTTGTTAAGCAGAGCATAATCCAAACCCTTGACCAAATGTGTGTGTTCCACATCACCTGAACAACATCGTATAAACAAAAGAGAATTGGTTTAGCAAATAGGTAAAGCACCTCAAGATTGGTACCATACCAAGCACAAGCACAAGCACAAGCATAACCATTAACACAAACCTCCGAGGTATTTGCTCTTCTCGATTGACAATTTTTGAGCCTCAGCAGCCCTGCAAGTACAAGTGTAATTGTAGCTATAAATATAACCCACTAAACAGCTTAAAACTAACCAAATACTTGATAAAACAGAAAGGATGGAGGAAAAAAATATATATACTAAATTTAATATGAAAAGATTGCATAAAGAATGGCAACTAACCGGAGGTCAACATTTCCAGGTGGAGCAACAGCGTGAAATGAACCCAATTCAGTCGGTTCATAATCAGGATTTTGATCTTCTCTACGCTCCTTAGCTCGGTCTCTGTATTTCGGTGCTTCAGGTTGTTCTGGTTTCTCCTCTCTGCACAAGATTCCCAAAACCACTTAAACACCATTCCATTCTCTCACATATATGTGCATGCGTGTATATATATGGAAATTAGCTAATCTAACTAATATTGATCCACATGCATATGATCCAACGTCCTATCCCAAAATGCATAAAAAATAAAATAAAATTTTAGTTCTTGGCAACTATAACTATTAAATTGAAAGCATTGAAATACCGGGAAGCTCAAAAGTTTCAGGTAGTATGAGATATTTAAAAAAAAAAAAAAGACGCTTCGTAAATCATATATCCAGGAGTTTAAGATTGGACTAAAGAGTATTTCACGTGAAACCAGCGAAACCAAAGCGTGTTCCATGACACAGAATATGAAATTGAAGGAAACAATTAAATAAAAATACTCACTTCCGACGAACAACTTTCTCCTTGTAATGTTTCTTTGCCGAAGTCATTGATTGAAGTTCAAGCAGAAAGAAGGTTTTCGAATTCCTGTAAAGAGTGGGGTTCACACCAATTGGGGAATGGCGATATGCAAAGCTCGCCCAGGAACGCAATTAGGATTTGGGGGTAGCGCCAAAAGAAAGAAAAGTTAGGGATTTGGGAACGTTGAATTACAAATTTACCCACCTGTTCAGCGCAAATTACAAGCTCGGTACGTTTCTGTGATCGGGGATGGCAATTGGTCCGGGTTGGCGGAGGAGAGTTGGGAGCAAAACTAACTGCTTCGGGGGCGGGACGGGGACGGGGCCGGGGCCGGGGCGGAACACAATTTCTCCACTTCGAAACCGCCCGTATATATTATATTAATATTTTATATATTTTAATTTGTATTGAAATAATTATTATTTTTTATTTTAATTAGGAGAATATAATATGCTATATAACTTTTTTTTGTGTTTTTAAAATTGTAATATATGTTATTTAATTTTTATAATTTTATATTATAATTATATAATATGATTTTTGTTTAATTAGTATATTTTATTTTTAAAAAAAATTTATAATTTTTACTATAAAAATTTAAATATATTTATTTGTATTATTAAATGGATTATAAAATGATTATTATTAATGAAATATAGTATTTAAAAAAAAAAAAAAAGTGAAACCAAGCGAAAGGCGAGGATACCATTGCCTCAGCCTTGTGGTGGGGAATCTCTATCCTATCTCGCAGGATGAGAAAATCTCCATCGGAGCAGAGCACGGGGAGGGTGCCCCGCTCCGCCCCGCCTCATTGCCAATCCTTTATGTGATAACTCGAGGGATTACAAGGTTTGGAGGGGCCCCATACTCGGCCCGTTTTCTCACATACTTTTGTTCTCGAAACACACCAAATTAACTTTCTATTATTACAAATTTACCCCACGGTTTCACAAAATTTTCTTATTAATTTTTCCATTTTAGGGGAAGTACAAGTGGTTCGA
Organism: Rhamnella rubrinervis; assembly: GCA_007844105.2. NCBI lineage: Eukaryota > Viridiplantae > Streptophyta > Magnoliopsida > Rosales > Rhamnaceae > Rhamnella > Rhamnella rubrinervis. The sequence goes on from CM017584.2 coordinate 15,490,658, forward strand.
AACTTTAAATTTGAAAATGTAATTTTTAATTTCATTTGAGAAAGTTTATGAAAAATTCAAATATATAATTTCAAGTTTGTTTTATTCTTTTCGCTATATATACATTTTCTTTATTAACTTAATATTTTATCTATTTTTCTGTTGGTGCACTAATTTTCAAAAAAATTTCCTCTTTTTAAATATATGTACTTTCTCATAATTTATTAAAAGAATCATTCAGATAAATTTTAGTGAAAATTTTAAAACTCTCAATATCACATGAATCGGGTGCAGGCACAGCATTAGTTATTAAGAAATATATTTACGTGATCAAATATTTGTAACTAATTGAATTGTACATTCTCCCACCCATTATATAAAAATTAAAATGACGTCTATTTGACAAACAGCATTGTTTCATAAGCATAATTATTTTGATTCCTTTGGAGTACACTTCATTGCCATGGTAGTTTGTTTAATTGATTATAAGATAAAATTCAGATTACGTGTTGAGTAGAAAGTTACGTAAACTTTGTTTTGATTACTATAAAACTGCTAATAAATGGTCGATGCTGGTTCTGTTGTAATTTCTTTACTCATAGACACCTCCACGCTGATTATTACAAGGTACAATTATGCTTAATCAAAAATATATGAACTAAAATATAGACTGATGCATCGTAGGGATCGCTAGCTCCGCTGAAAGTGTAATTAAAACCCAGATGGCATGGAGTTATACAAGCAGATAATATAGACTTTGTGAGTACGTAGGTGAGAGACAATACTGTTACTGCTTTATTAATTTTATCCCAAATGGCAAACTTGGTCTTAATCATTGCAATTATTAGTCTATCATTTGCTATATGTTGCTATGCATGCAACCTCTGATAGCCCATTAAGCAAGCCTACTAGTGCGTTCTTTATCTTTGGAGACTCCACTGTGGATCCTGGCAACAATAATTACATCAACACCACCTCTGAGAACCGAGCAGATTACAGGCCTTATGAACAGAACGGCTTCTTTGGAGGACCCACAGGACATTCTCTGATGGTCGTGTTATTGTGGATTTTATAGGTACGTACTGTACGTGAATATCATCGATATCATTATTAATTGATTCTTCTGTAATTTTCTAAGTTAAATATAGAGAGGTATATATATAACTGAGTCGTATATAAGTTTAGAAGTGTTTATAAGGATGTATAAAGTTTAGGCCTTGTTCCTCATAATTTTGCTCCAAACTAATTAGCTAGTGTTTGGCGATGATACTTACTCACAGCGGAATATGCAAATCTGCCAATAATTCCTGCATTCTTACAACCATCTGCTGAATATACCAACCGTGTTAATTTTGCCACTGGTGGGGCCGGTGTGCTTTCAGAAACACATCAGTGGTTGGTAAGGCATTTGATGATCAAACTTGACGTTAATGAAAATTAATCACCATATTAATTTTCTGATAATTCTCGTTTGATGGTTTAATCGCAGGTAATTGATCTTCAAACACAGCTGAGGAATTTCGAGGTAGTGGAAAAATCATAGCAGAAGCAGTTTATTTCTTTAGTATTGGAGGCAACGATTACATGGGTGGTTATTTAGGTAATCCAGAAATGCAACTATATTATAACCCTGAACAATACGTTGGGATCGTCAAATTGGCAACTTGATACGGGCAGTCCAAGTAAGACAACACTTAATTATGTTTGTTTAATTAATTACTTGGTTTTTTTCATAGCTCAGGGGGCATATCGATCACCACAATGCATGTTTAATTTGGCTGTCTTTATTGTTATTTTTACTATTATTATTATTATTATTATTATTCAGTGGCTTCGTGCAAAATGAGAAAGATAATTTGGTTTCCTGAGCTTGTCACCACTGGGTTGCTTACGAGCCCTTAAGACTTATGAACCCAAAAGCCAGCGAAAGCGAAGGAGGTTGTTTTCACGAAGCTTGTGCCCTTGCACTAGCTCATAACAATGCCTCAAATGTGGTGCTCAAAAACCTTGATTGTACGTTGAAAGGGTTCAAAGTACTCCAACTCCAATTGGCTACAAGATAGAGTCGATAACCCCTCCAAGTACGGTACGTATATATATATATATATATATATATATATTTGTGGTAATTAAGTTCGGTACGTGTATATATAAATATATCCGTATCAACGCTTTTTTTTTTTTTTATAAATAAATAAGGGTCTCGATGTATATTTTATTAGCACAGAATTTTATTAGTGGGTAGAGTCTTCTTACTACTCTAACTTTACAACCCTATAGAAATCTAGAGCAGCTGGCTCAGTCCCCTAACAGGATTTTATTAGTGGGTAGAGTCTTCTTACTATTCTAACTTTACAACCCTATAGAAATCTAGAAGAATCTCCACCCCCTAACATCCCTCCACCCTGATTCAAATAACCGAAGACATCCGGGTAATAACGAACTTAAGACTGAACCACAACTCACAAAGTGTGATAAGATAAGCCTTTACACTAGGCCACACCCCAAGTGTCATCCGCATCAACGCTATAATCATGAAAAAGAAACAAAAAGAAAAAAGAAAAAATGAAGTAGCAATGATCTATTACGTGTAACAATATAAATGTAGATCAAGTACCTATCAGGAGTAGACAGGTGTCTGTCTGGCGTTTGGCGTCACGGGAACAAAAAGTGTTGCGAGGCCCGTGACCTGTCACAAAGTAGCCAGAGTAGTGTATTATATATATATATTTTTTTTTGGTAACTAGAGTAGTGTATTATATGTTAACATTATGAAGGTTATATTTTTGTTTAAAGAATAATTAATTGATAAAAAATATATGACGGTGAAGGTTTCGAGGAAGGAGTGAACGCATGCAGTGGAATCGGTCCATACTGGGGAATCAACACGTGTGGCGGCAAAAGTGGTGTGACAGGCTACGAGTTACGTGATGATGCAGAGGATTACGTATGGTGGGACTCTTTTCATCCCACTCAGAGAATCCACGAGCAGCTCGCAAAAGAGAAGCTCACCATTGCTGAAGTCGTTGATGGCATCGCCGCTGATCCTTTTCAATTTTAATTTCTAAAGCTATATTTGATCAACGACATGTAGTTCTTGAATGCTTGTCCTTGTGTGGAATAAATGCTTAATTGTGGACGCAAATTCTCGAAGTAATTAATACGCAAACAAAACTACAAGGCTGGTAACTGCAGGCCACGAAGGCGTGTTAGCAGCCAGGCCGCTATCTGGTCAGTCTTCGCTGTGACAGTGGTTTGGTCAAAACGATGATAACTTGGGACCGACCTACACAAAACTCCGGCCAGATTCTTCCATACAGATGGCACGGACTAGTTGGACTAGGTAAAAAATATATCTAATTGAAAGACAAATGATGCATAGACAAATACATTTATAGGGGTTGTTAGCATTTAGCAATATCGCCCCGGTCGACTTCACATTCTCATAGACTTTTTCTATTCCTCCAAACAATAATTAATTTTCCCACGTTTTCAACGCGAAAGTGATATCAGATTAGGAAATAATTAATTTATGTTATGTTTTGTATATACACTATAATATATATATATATAGATATAGACTATGTGGTTGTTAATAGAAGAAAAGCATATAAAATAGTGAATGATGAAGCATATGGTATATACTTTTATATTGGGACAGCCAAACGGTTTATCCTTCAAACTCTGTCACAGGGCCTCCGGGGCTACAATAATTCACCAATAGCAAGCACCACATGCCCTTTAATAAAAATTTGGCGAACCACAATTTTCTGAAATATACAAAGGCCACAAATTTATAATAATTGAATAAAAACATAGAATATTAATTGGGGATGTGAAATTTTCTGGAAACCCAATGAAAAGCAGTGACACGGGGGATGAGGATGAGTGACGAGGCACATGCATATCCCAAAGCTCCTGGATGTGAACAGCAATTCAATTATTATAGGTAGGTGCCAGGTAGTCAAAAGAACAGGTAATCGTGGGGTGCGACTCTCTCTGTACGTGTGTGCGCGTGTGATTGAACCAAAGATTTTAAGGATGGTTTGTGAATTGGCTGACTGCACCGCACATCACTGTATCTACACAATCGAATCTCCAATTTTTCTGGTACGGCCCGGCGATTTACAGTCAAAATGGGTTAATTGGGAGGCCGAGACCCAAAACTATGCGGCACATACAAAATGAAACATGCCCATGTTAAAATATGTATATTCGTTATGCTTCATCTTCACCCGCCATTTTTTAACTTTCTATTTATTTATTTTTTCTTTTTAAAGAGTGAGTTTGTTTGTTTTCTGTTTTTTTTAAACAGTTAGACTGTTAAGAAGGTACAGTGTTGGAGTTGGTTAATAGAAATAAATAAAGGTGATTATTGGTATTAATGTCGATAGAGAAATGAATTAGTTAAGTACACAAGGTCAGAAGAGGAAAAAAAAATAAGACAATAAAAAACAATAATTAGCAATTATTTTAGTACATGAATATTTATATAGTATGGAAAAAGATATATAAAACAATAACAAATATTTTTTTTGGTTAAAATAATGTGTGGATGGAGCGGTCGCCGAAGTTGTGGTTTTGATTAGCTCTGTCTTTGGATCTGAGCTTTGCTTACGCTTTCTATCTGTATCTGTATCTGTAACTTGCAAACAACATCAACACCACCACCACCAACAACAACAAAGCAAACAAAAATACAATATTAACATCAACAATAATTAGACCGCAGCTCTCTCTCTCTCTCTCTTTCTTTCCTGTAGCTCTGGTTTCGACCCCCCAAGTCCTCGCCTTTTAACAATTTTATTTTAATTTTTTTCTTCGAGAAGCTCCCATCATTTTGTTTTAATTTTTATTTTATTGTGCGAGCTCCTAAAGTTTCTGCTTGATCCTGTCCTCCTACTATTTTCCATATAAAGCTTCCATTTTTAAACAGCTTACTCTCTCTTTCTTTCTCTCTCTTTCCTTCTGTTCTGTGTGTTGTGTACAATTATGTACATATTTGTGCGAATATATTCTATCAAACGGTAATTGAGGTTTTTTATTTTGGTAATAATATTATATTTATTCGATCTCGGAAATTATTCTTGCTCTTTATTCGCTCTGCTTGATTGAAGATCACGGGCTCTCCCACTTTTGTCGAATTATACAAGGAAAGAGAGGATAGGAGAAGAAGAAGAAGAAGAAGAAGAAGAAGAATCAGATTTTGGTTTTGTGTATGGAAAGAGTAGGACTTGAAATCGGAATGGTCAAACTCTGGTCTTGAGGGTTTCCTTAATCTGTGTTCTTCAATTGTAATATAAATGTTGTATTTGAAGCAGCCAAATTCCCAACTTAGATGCATGGAGTGGCGGTGTGGCTTCATTAGGTGAATAGATTTCTGAATACTCTTATCACCATCTTTCTATTTGGGGGTTGAGTTGTTGCATGCCCTTCTGATAGCATCCCTGAGCCTGAGGCTCGGGGGGATCCGAATAACCATGGCGTCCTCAGAAAATGGGACTTGGTCACACTCAGAAGACGTTAACCGACCTCCTCCCGACGAAGCCTATATGCAGAAATTCAGGCTTTACGAGACTCGATCGGTAACCCCCTCCCCTTCATTAACCCTTTCATTTTTTTAATTTTTAATTTTTTGCTTAAAAGTGTGGGTTTTTCTTGCTCAGCTTGATTCCAATAAGATCTGTTCAGTTTATTGCGACTTGTTTTGACGAACCTGCATGTAAACAAGTGATCCTCAGTGGGTCAAATCATCATTCTTTTTTTTTTTTTTTGGTTATTGGTGAATTCTTTTGATCTCTATCACTTTTCGTAGTTTTATTAGCAATTTAGATCACCAATGTGTTTCTCTAGTTTTGTAGGCTTACTTCCAGATGCACATTGTTGGAGGAAAATTATGTTCACGGTCATAGACAACCTTCGAAGTGTCTTATTATGTCAAATGTTGGATTTATCTTGTTTGGTTAACTTCTAGATGTTAGCATATCTATAATCTCGCTATAGTCTGGCTTTGTCAATTCATCATCGTGTTTTCTACTTGGGAATTTGAAGCTTATTAGAATTTTGGTAAACCCTGGGAAAACAAGTTAAATCTTCTTTTCTGTAAGAAACTGTAATAGATATTCACATGGTAATGGTATCTTGTTATACTAAAAGTTGACTAAACATTTACTTTGTATTGTATTTTATTTCCATCCGGTTTATCTCTTTTTAATCAAGCAACTTATACAGAATCCTACAATGTTTTCTGGTACAGAAATTTTACATGATAGGAAGGGACAAGAGTAGAACGGTTTGGAGAGTGCTAAAGATTGACAGGCAAGATCCTTGCGAGCTAAATATCCGTGAAGATTCTACCACGTATACAGAAAGAGAATGTTCTGATCTGTTGAGGCGGGTAAATGAAGGGAACAAGCCCACAGGCGGACTAAAGTTTGTCACTACTTGTTATGGAATTGTTGGTATGTGGATTATTATGTTCATATTTTTTGTCTTTAGGTGTTTATCAGAGTTATTTCAGAAACTCATAGTTGAATGTATTTTTAAGGGTTCATTAAATTTTTGGGGCCTTACTACATGCTGCTTATCACAAAAAGAAGACAGATTGGTGCAATCAATGGCCACACAGTATATGCAATCTCAAAGAGTGAAATGATTCCTCTTCCAAATTCTTCAGCACAGTCCAATATTGCGAATTGTAGGAGTGAAAACAGGTATTAAGTCCATTCAGTTTCTAGATTTTGGAATATTACCGTTTTGTCTATATTTTCCAGGAATTAACGTTTTTGATGAATGCTTTCATTTTTGCTTTTCCTTAGACCTTTTTGGAACTACATATCTTCTCTTATTTTTGGCCTGCATGTTTGCACTTCATTCTTGCATCTTGAGAATGATAATTTCTCATAGTGTTAGGTGTGTTATTTGATCATGTGCCTACCTTTTCAGATATTTTGTCTCTTCCCATTTCTTTTCTGAAGCTCCTGAGTTGTCATATTAAATTAAATCATTGGTGATATTTTTTGTTACATTTATCGAGTTATAATTTCAGTAGAATGCTGCAAATTGATGACAACTTTAACTAGCTTAGTTTACTGTCATTTATTAACTACATTATTGCATAACGGTGTTTTTCTCTCTAAACTTTAGTTTACTGTCATTACAGGGGAAAATCCTTCTGATTATTTCTTATAATAGTAATTCAACTTTAAATCTTTGTTTGTTCCTTTTTGGGTCAAAGTTTTCTCTCCAAACTTTGGTTTGGGTGTGGCTGATAATTATCTATTCTGCTTCATTGATGGCTTAGATACAAGAGGCTCTTATGCACGGTGGACCTTACAAAGGACTTCTTTTTCAGCTACTCATACCATGTTATGCGTAGTCTTCAAAAGAACATGTGTGATAATGTGACAGGACATATACTTTATGAAACCATGTTTGTTTGGAATGAGTTCTTAACTCGTGGTATACGAAATCACCTACAGAACACTCTTTGGACTGTTGCATTAGTGTATGGCTTCTTTAAACAGGTGAGTTTTGAATGGCATTCAGATTATAATTCTGGTACATCTAATTTTTGACTTATGGTCTCATATTCTTGGATTATAGGCTACACTATCTGTGTCTGGTCATGACTTCAAGTTGACCCTCATTGCAAGACGTTCACGTCATTATGCTGGTACCAGGTGATTGTCCATTCTTAATTTCTAATCACGAACTATAGCATACTTTGAATGTTGGTATATAAATAGGGTTCAAAATATCATCTTTTGGCTTCTTGTAATAGTCTCAAACGTGTGATGTAAATATATAATTTGAGAAGGATGCATGGACTATTCTTTTAGATGGCACCAACCGTAGCAAATTTAGTTGTCTGCAATGATATTGGATCATTGGTGCACTGGATCATCAGCTGTTCGTGACGTGACATATGTATCTGTTGTTTAACGCTTTCTCAACACATAGGTATTTGAAACGAGGTGTAAATGAGAAGGGAAGAGTAGCTAATGATGTTGAGACCGAACAAATCGTGTTTGAGGATGTTCCAGATGGGTTACCCTTGCAAATAAGCTCAGTTGTCCAGAACCGTGGTTCTATCCCTCTTTTTTGGTCACAAGAAACCTCACGTTTGAATCTCAAACCGGATATTATACGTATGTACTTGCATAAGTTGGAACATTTTTGTTTTGATGTCAATTTTTTAAACTGACTTTTGTTTTTCTCTAGTGTCAAAGAAGGACGAGAACTATGAAGCCACCAGACTTCATTTTGAAAACCTTGTCAAAAGATATGGGAACCCCATAATTATTTTGAATCTAATCAAGGTAAATCCCATGGTTATCCTACTTGTTCATTACCTGATTATCTGATTTTGATAGATTTTCATTTGGAACGCCTCTTGTTTATTGTTGCATTTTTTGTTTCCTTCTTTATTATTTGGGAACTGACAGACACATGAAAAGAAGCCTCGGGAGTTGATACTCCGACAAGAGTTTGCTAATGCAATTGATTTTATCAATAAAGAATTATCTGAGGAGAATCGTCTTAGATTCCTTCATTGGGATCTGCACAAACATTCTCGGAGGTATATGTCTGAAACTCTTGAGTATGATTTTTTCCCCTCGAAGCATAATATTACACTTTTTCTATGTATAATCTTCCTTAAGCAGCTTTTCCTTCTTTTATCCCCATTCAGTAAAGCAACAAACGTTCTACTACTCCTGGGTAAGGTTGCTGCTTATGCATTGACATTAACTGGTTTCTTCTACTATCAAGTAACACCTGCCTTGAGATCTGAGGGCTCTGGTAACAAGGCTTCCTCTGAGTAAGTTTTTCATACCGTTATTTCACATTTTTCTAATGATTCCAATCAGAATGGATTGGAACTAAGGTTTGAATGTTTTATTATGGCAATTTTATTTACTGATTGCATGACTTTACAAATTTGATGCAGAAATGTAGAAGAATATAACTTGTCCCCCCAACGGCATTTTGATGATGAAATTGAGGATGCTCACAACTCAGAGAGGAAGCCTAGTGGAGGTAATAATATCGCAAATGGCAATCATTCTGTCAAAGAAACTAAGCTTCAAAGTGGAGTTCTCAGGACCAATTGCATAGACTGCCTGGATCGCACAAATGTTGCACAGTATGCCTATGGGTTGGCTGCTCTTGGGCAGCAGCTTCATGTTCTTGGGGTCACAGATAGTCCAAAGATCGACCTTGATTCTCCTTTGGCTGATGATTTGATGGGATTTTATGAGAGAATGGGTGACACTCTGGCTCACCAATATGGTGGCTCAGCCGCTCACAACAAGGTATTCTTAGTCCAGCTGTTTAAATTTTCAAAATCTTAAAAGTATTTTGTATGTATATTGTTAAGCCATTTCCAGTACTAGATCAACTTCTTTAAGCTCTTTTTCTACCTAGGTCCTTAACCTTTTATTGTGATGCCGCTCAGACCTATATTTGGCCATTTGGTTGTCATTTGTTACCGTAGCTAGTGTTATACTTTGTCATATTAGCAATTATCTTATTGTTTACCTAGTGCTCCCTTTGTTGGAATTTTTTTAACTTTGTTGCTAAACAGATATTTTCTGAGAGAAGGGGTCAATGGAGAGCTGCAACCCAGTCTCAGGAGTTCTTTAGAACTCTTCAACGGTATTACAGCAACGCATACATGGATGCTGAGAAGCAAGATGCTATTAACTTGTAAGTCTCGCATAGAATCTTAGTCTTGTATTTCATAGGGTAACGCAAAGTTTATCTCTGTTAACAAGATACTGCAAGTTTCAGTGTCGGCTAGTAATACAATGTTATTTTAAATAATAATGTGCCTAATTCAATTCTTATATATGGTTCTCTTGAGGATTTTCTTGTTCAAAGCGTCAGTACTGTTAGAAAAAATGTAGTTTGGTACCTTTTCCTGATTGGATATTGCCTTTGCTGTCTGTTAGAAAATGTTTACTTTGGTTTGTCTGCTGTTTATCAGCTATCAGCTTCGGCTGCCAAACAACCTCTAATTGTTTTTTTGGTTGAACTTGGTGTTGTTCATGGTGATAATCTACATGTGCATATTGCAGTAGAAATAATTTTTTCTCCTTGATGTTTTGAGCAGATTCTTGGGACATTTCCAGCCACAGCAGGGTAAACCTGCTATCTGGGAACTAGATTCAGATCAGCATTATGATGCTGGGAGGCATGGACAAGCAGATATAGATGAAGATGGAAGGTAAGAAAGTTGGCTATGCAAGACCTTGAGCTTTATATTTTGATTTTTTTGGTTGAAAAGATGTAATTGTAAACATCTTTAATTTTATTTTTACCTATATTTTGAGCTATGTTTGTCTTCATTTGGTGCTTTAGGTTTCTATTTTGTCCGACGAAGTTTTGTTTTATTAACTTTGATTAATATTTAAGCATGATCTCTATTTATTTTCTCTTTGTGAAAAGAATGTGCTTAGAGGATATGGCATCTTGTTTGATGTATTTTTTGTTTATGGCTTTTTGTTTCATTATATGAGTTGAGGATAGACTTCAGTACAAAGATGTTACAAACTGAAAGCATTTTAGACTAACTAGCAGCATGATTTACTGTTCCTCCTAATGTATATGGTCTTTAGTGATTTTGGTTGGGTATTTGTGATACTAAGGATATAGGAATGATTCCTGGACTGTTTGGATCTTCTTTTGTGTAGCTTTGATAAACTTTGTAAGTTTCATATGTATAAATTTTGCTGAAGCATGACTGTTGATTTCTGTTCTAGGTCCATTTTCAAAAGATCCATGTCGGATGGAAATATTCTTCGTGAAAGCAGGTCACCTATGTCAGGTACAAATATCAAGCAAGAGAATTTCCCTAACTCAGGTTTGCCTGATCCATTGCAAGGAGAAAGAAAAATTCTTTGTGAGTCATCACCTGAAATATCAACCTGTGAAAGTGATATTACATATTCAAGGTTTGCGGATCCCTCGATCTCTGTTGATCAGTTAATGTCTAATGGTTTGATATACAAAAACCAATCAAGAAAAGGCACTTCTCATTTAGGTTACATGCTTTGGACTGTGTCTGTAGGTATACTCCCTCGATGCCTCGTAGGCAACTTTTTGGAGACATTCAAAGAGACCGGTGCCTTGAAAGTGATCATATTCACTTTTTTGAACCTGGAGATCCATCTAGCTGCTCAAACTTTGTTGACCTAGACTGGCTATCTTCCTCTGGAAATTCATGCGAGGAAGAGCCATATGAGAGGTAGTTTTCAGTTGATATTGGAGGGGTATACTTTTGTCAATTAATATTTTAGGCAAAAAAATCCATCTAAACGTAAAACGTTAGCGCAAGGATCATGAACTCTGTATGGCAGGGTGAAGATATCTAGTATCTATTATCTTTTTCTTTGATGTGGTAGGGGATGCAAAAATGTTAAACTTTTGAGTTCATCTGGAATCTTCACTAATAAGTGATTCTAGTAAATATTTTTTGCCTGAAATGTGTTATATAAAGGATGTGATTTTTGCAGGGCATCATTGCTCACAAATTCTCCATTTGAGGGTCTGTCTTCTGAGAGTGTTATCAATGGAAATGGAATAATGGGAGAATCCACCCCCTCCACGAGTGAATATGGATCATCCAGCATGAAGGTCAGTAAACATCTTGTCAGCTTCTAGTTCTGACTATAAGATCAAAACTAAACAAAGTTTCTTAATTTCAAGTTTATTCGTATTTGGCTGGAATTGACTACCAGTGGCAGTGGTTAATTTTAGATCATCTTATGTATATGATTTTCTTACGTCCGTTGGAAAATTAAATAGAGATCGAGAAGGAAAAAACTGATCATGATTTTAAGTCAAACTGTGATTCGGAAAAAGTTTGTAAAAACTTTTCCAGAAATGGATGTCAACTCTGGGTTTGGTACAGTGGAAGCAAATTGCACACCTTGATAATAGATCAAGAGGGCCTTGTGCAGTTTTACAGTATATGAAAAGCAAATAACTTTGGAATAATATTCTTACAAAATGTTTTTGAAATTAAATATGCATTGAAGTTTGTTATTTGCAGGTGTTTGCTATTTCTTTTTATTAAATTATTTATGACGTGTGTTAATACTACTAGCTATTCCATCTTTTACTCGGTTGCAGAGGGAGCAGACAGCCACAGAGTTATCCTATGGTACTGAGCAGAGTTCCAAAGTTCCAGAAGAATTTTCCGACAGCTTTGTACAATGGGTGACCTACGGAGAGGCACTCTGCCATTGAAGCTTGGCTCAATTTTCCTCTTAAATAGTACATTTTTTCTCACTTGTTTGAGTCAATCTACTTCAGAGATGTCGATGCATGGAAAAAAAATAATAATAATATTACTATAGAGAGTATGCAACTGACACCGGGAACTAGAAGACGCAAAGGCGGTGGAACCTGCAAGCATTCTTTTGGAGGATATTATTCCCCGAGGCAATCATTAATCCCTTCCTGGCCCTCGTGTGCAATTTAATCATTGATTTCATCGTGAAAACTTCAAGTCGAAATTAGATACCAAAGTACAAATGAGTAAATAGTCAGACACTCGGAAAAAGAAAAGAAAGAAGAAATATTCTTTTAGGAGCTCTTCCTTCATCGGTTCATGGATCTTAGGTTTTAATCTTGTAAATATTTTCACTTTGCTCGTTGAAGCTCCACTTTTAGAATTGCAGGTCATTGATTCTTTATATTGCTTCATTTTGATCTATGATCAGTGTTGGAACTAACAACGTGGACAAAATGCTTGGACGAGAATCTTAATTTAGAAATTACTGTCTTTTTAGTTCTTAAAGACTAGGTCCCTGAGACTTTTTAGTGTCATTTAACGCTTGTTAATTTGTTAGTGTTCCCTTGAAATGTGTTGACGTAAAATGAGTACGTTGAGTTGGCACTTGGCAGTATATATATGATGTATTATTTACACAAGGAGGTAGTGTATTTTCCTCCTTTTGAGAAAGAAGTAGTGTAGAGGGGTGTAAGGTCGTTTTGGGACTTCTTTGAAATCCGTACGCTGACGTGTATCTTTTAGATTATGAAACGATTTAACTCTCGTAGATGTTTTTAAATGGATGTGCACGTGCACGTTCACGCACAAAAAGCTTTATTTGTCGTTATGTGTACGTGTCATTTGAATGGCGGCATGACATGGCATCAAAAAATACTTAAAAGAAACTATGAAGCCCAATGTTGGCCGAATAGATACTATGGAGCCCAATCTGTCCACTGTGTGACCCAATTTTTTTTTTCAGTAACTCTTGTGGCATTTTAGCCTTTGTCTGGTTTTAAAAATAATTTGTCGAGAAGTGTCTCTAGAATCAAAAAATAGGTTTTACCGTTCATGGGAAACTTAGCTCTGTTTTTTTACCCGAGGATGGTTCATTGCATATACGCTGTATTTAGCAGACAATCCCTCAAATAGTTTACTGGAATGGAGAGCAGAAATTCTCATTACCAGATGATTAACATGAAATTTGCTAAATACAGTCAGGTCACTCGGTCTCCAACATTCAGACCCTTCAAATAAGACCAATCCGACCGATCAGTGTAAAATGAAACAAGGGTCGGTTGTGAAGACAGCATACATGTTCCAGAAGCCGCATTTAGCAGACAATTCCTTAAAAGGTTTATTCAAATCGAGAGCAAAAATTTTCATAATTAGATAATTAAACTAGTCTGCTAAATACGGCCAAGTCTGCTACATTCAAACCCTTCACAGACCATTTGAGAAAACAGCGTACATCTACACTTTGACCAATCTACTAATGTTCCAGAAGCGCATTTATTCCTCAACAGACTACCAAATCACAACACAAACATCACAAGAATATATAATTCAAAACAATTGAAAAGTTTACACAATATATGATTCCAACAAAAAGTAATCTATTGATTAACGTTGCTTTAAGCTCAATCCAGGTTCTTGACATAAACTTAGAAATAAAATTTAACAAAAGCTACAGCATTAGAAAAATGAAGTATTTGGGAAAACCATATTATGACTGTATCACCGCGAAATAATCTTCGAATAGCAAAATAATCTTGGAATCCAAAAGCTTCTGCTGTAATTAAGGAAGTGCTGGACCAAGTAGAAAAGATCAACCAAGAATGGGAAAGATGCGGGTGACATGTTCTAGAGGAATGTTATCAGCAGCACTTTTCTTCAGTTCAGGATGGTTGAATTCATTTCGGGGTAAGACAATCAGCTGGCCCCTCCCATGACCTTTATCAAGAACCCAACCGCTATTGGCTACCTGGTGCTCAAGAAATTTGTCCAGTGATAGACCTTCAATGTTGATAGCCTGTAAAATGTCCATCCCAGATTAAAGAAATAATGACCAAGATCACCAATTACGGCAGAAACCAAAGAAATAAATACTTTTCTACACTAACGGTAAAATAAACGGAAAAAAAAGGAAATTATAAAGAATCACTAGCACTCATTAATAACCTTGATAATTCCTTTTGTCCATACTCCATAACAATGAAAATTATGAAATGAAAAATCCTTTTTTAAATTATTTTTGCTGGGTGTTCAATTTCAATTTTGTCAAGTTAAAACGTAAAGGAGATAAAATTCAAACATTATTCTTATTCTTCAACTACGCAAACAAAATATGCCAGCTAGTCGGAGCTGACTCCAAACCCCAGATTTAGCAATTAAAGCAATTAGCCACTAAGAAATTAAAGCAGCATACCTCAGCAAGCACAGATCTAGGAACCTTTTGGTAAGTCAAAGAAAGGACATGAACCGCATAGGCTTGGATTGCTTGCTCAAAACCTGCAAATAGTTCACTTGTAAGCTAGTGTGGGCAACCACAACAAATTCCAAGAAACCAAAATGGTTATCTCGAGAGAACAACTCCAAAAATTAAAGCACCACAATTCAAAATACCTGGTACAGCTTCAACTATGTGTCGATTTTTAGCTGCTTCATCCCAGAACTGACGGAATCTTCCTGTCTGCAGAGGAAGAAGACACTTAAAACTCATAAATTCCATGCATGTAAATGAATCAAAGAATTTCGCAATAATCATACCTCCAAATAGTGTGACAAAACAATGAGTGTTTTGAATTGCTCCTCCATTTGCTGACAATCAAATAAAAAAAACAAACCAGTGGTTCAGTAGTTTAACTCTCAGTAGATGAATTTCATTTGCAATCTCCCAGAGTCAATGAAGAATCCAATTGTACACCTACTCTGTAAATCTTACCAAAATATATAATTGCTACAATTCGATATAAATAAAAGCCTAAAAGAGACCAGCTGAAAGAAAAATTGCTAACTTTACCACTCTTTCTGGGATTAAGAAGAGACAAAGGCTGAAATCTGGGGCGGGCAATGCCATGAGAGCCTATAAATAACAAAAAAAAAAAAATTCATGCATAACCCACAAATGAATGAAATCCAAGGTTAAAAATAGCATAGCCCAAGCATAGTCCTGACCTTAACCAAGATGCGGGCAACAATTTGGGTACTCATTCGCTCTGGCTCAAACTGTTCAAATTTATTTAAAAATAATAAAATCAATTCGTCAAAAATTTTAAAACTAAAGTATTTGGAACATTCAATGCACACATACCTGATAGAATCGAAGAAGGCAAAGATTTGCATCTAGACTGTACTTTTGGGAAGAGACCTGGCTTGGAAATCAATGAATGAGTAAATAAAAAACTGAGATTTTATATATGATTATCTGAGGAGGACAGAGGGGACACCTGATCGTTGACGTAGTTTTCGAGCTCGGGAAGGATGTCGGGATTGTAGGGATTGACAGCCACCAGCTCTTCCGCAGTTTGGGCCACTGGTTGCTGCCCTGGCTTTTGAACTACTCCCATTTGTCTTTTTTCTTCTTCTTCTTCAATGATCCGCAATTCAGAGTATCAAATTGCGTCTTCTCTCTTTCTCTCGCCGATTCGACTGCGACGCACGGATGGACTGAGGGTTTTAGGTATCCGCACCTCTGCGTTAACTATGCATCCACGTCAAATGACCAATAAGCCCTCTTTCATTTTTAATTTAATATTTTAGGGTACTTATATTTTTTTAAGTTTTCAATTACTTGGAAATAAAATATTTGAAGGTAAAGAGTAAAAATGGGAAATAGTGTAGTGAATTTTTGATTCTTATTTTGAGAACCGTGAGGCCATGACTAAAGTCTTCCTTTTATTATCTTGGTTATTATTTTTTTTAGTATTATTTTAGGCATTATCACACCGCTAGGACAACTGCTTCATTTCCATTACAACTACAATTTAATTACAAGATAATCACGTAGCTTGTACAAAGAGAAAAGAATTGATGTAACACAAACAGAGAACCAAAAAAAGGAATTGGAATGGTACAACTTCTATACTTAGTTACAGATTCAGAAGATTTGATATCAAATTCCAGCCCATCCATGTCTTCTTATCAGTGGGACACGCAAAGGTGAGCTCAAACATCTCCTTGCTAACATGTTCACCAGACTCACAGAAACCAACGAGCTTTGCAACAATTTCAGCGCTCTCTTTTATATGTTGCATGTTATGAGGGTCTGTCCACAATTTGTTTACCAGTTGCAGCCTCCTTTGCTTTCCCACTTGTGGAATTTCCCACTTTGCATAAAGCATCTCTCTTTCCTCCATTGACAGTTTTGAACTCACCCTCTTAGCTAAGTATTCTCTTTCTTGCTTAAGGGCCTTGATACTGCAACCATTATCAAAATTATAAAAGCCAATATCAATTTGTAAACACATAAATATGGATAAAAAGCATGTCACTTGGTCATCAGAAACCTCTATTAGGGAAACGTCAAAATACCTTGCTGAAACAGAACCGGCAGGCTCATCGCCTAAAAGTGCAGGACTTGCATTCCCGAGATCTGACAAGTGTCGTTCCAACCATGTCAATCGTCTAAGTTCAACTTCCACATATATCTGATCAGCTGGGTCTCCCTTGAACAACAAGTAAAATTGTGTACGATGTATGATTGAAACATGGCACAAATGCCATAACATGATAATTTCCTTTCTCAACACCTCAAAGGTCACGTGCCATGGCTTAGGAGGAGACTGATCAATTTCATCTACTGCATCAGATCCCGCTGCATTTGCCCCCTCCAGTTGCACTACCTAACATTCCATATAAGAAAAATCTTAACAAAAATAAATGTTAAGGTGGGATAAAAAAATATGTTTCGTTTCTCCAGTTGGATGTATACTACTTGATTCTTCTACTCCTGAAAACTGAACTCGCATTACAAGTGTTTTAAGGTGGTTCTGAAGCAAGGGAAAAGAAATGACTTTTACCTGGCCAACCAGAAGCTGCTTTTGGTACTGTAGCTTTGCCACTCGCTCTTTCAACTCAGTTACATAATCTCTGATGCTGCGGATATTCTCCTCAGCAGCATTCTTGAACATTCTCTCCATCTTCTTGACATTAACTGAGTTTGATTTCCTTGAGACAGGAGTTCCCTCTCTTGATGATATATAGTTAGCATTTTCATCATTGTTTGCCAGAGTGTATTTACATGGCCGAGTTACAGTGTCAGGACTAGGCATGGCATCATTATTACCAGGCACCTTGTTCTGAGTCTCATGTTCCATCACTTTACGAGAAGAAGACAGAGGTGAGCATGGGGCCCGAATTATATTTTGCACATTTGTGCTGTTGCTCAACATGAAAGGAAGGATTTTCTTCCTTTTCGATTGAGTCTTGCACTCAGGAGTCTCCTCACTAGTCCCAAAAGACGAAACCAGCTGGTCGATTGAGTTCTGGACATTCTCAAGCTTCCTTTCTACAGATGCAATAGTGCTTCCTTGAGCTTTGATTCTAGTTATCTCTTCTATCAGGTTGGCCTGATCTCCAATCACAATATCTTCAGGAATGGAGTTCACTACTTGCATATTCTTTATTTCTGACAGCAACTTTGCTATGTTTTCAGCAGTTTCTTGATTCCCCAACCGATGTGAAGCAACCTCCTTATGCAGTACTTCAAGTGCACGATTTGCTTCCTCACCAAGCTGCCTCTGCCTCTGCTCAATCTTTCGGATTTCGTACACAAGAATGGATGGATCTGTAGAAGTTACTGATCGCCTAACCATTGCCTCCCTTCGAACTCTAGTTCTTTGCCGAGTTTCTGGCGTGCGTTTACCAGAAATTGATTCATCACTAGGAAAAGACAGACACCTGACAACTTCAGAAGAAGGCCCATGGTCATTCAATCCCTGAAACGAGTCATAAAGATAAATTAGCCATTTGTATAAATTGATGGATAAAAAATAAAATCACATAGAAAAAAAAAAAAATTAACCATCATTATGTACCTTATGCACTTTATGTACTTTTCTTTCCAAATCAAGTTGTGATTGTGCATGGTCTCTTTGGCGCTTTAGCTCCTCCATTTCCCTCTCCATCTGAGCACAAAAATTCATTACAATTAAAGTGCAAAGGGATCAAACGAGATTTCTTTACATTTTAATAATCTTTTTTTGGTATTATTATAGTACATTACAATAACACCCTCTGTGTTCTTCCCTTTCTTTTTTTCATGCTCCCCTTTTTCACTCTGTCTCTTCTATCCATCCTGGTTCTGCATAACTGATCTTGTCAACTTATTTTCAATCTACTCAGGAACCATACCTTCTTGATTTTCAAGTCCTTCTCTTCTATTAATGACCTCATGCATGAATACGCTGAAGGCTCTGGACATTTCAGCTCTGCTTCAAGTCTGGCAACTTCCTTCTGCAAATGCTTCACTAATCTCTTGTCTGAAACAACCTGAAAAGAAATTAATTGGAAGCTTAGACACGCCGGATGTTTCCTTTCATATATTTCAAGGCATTCATATAAGCCTTTCTAGTCATTAAATTGTGACCAACAAATAATATCCGTGGTACTCCATCAATTATCATACCATGTTTACTCGGGCATTATTAGTAACTTCCTTGGCACTAGTTGCAAATGAAAGTGTATTCTTTGTTTGCTCTACATGACTTAAAGCTGGGCTCATGGTACATATAATTGCTGTCCTAGCATTTCCCCCAAGCGAAGACTGCAATATTCGAGTAAGTTTTGAGTCTCTATAAGGTATATGGCCACTTCTTTTTCCACTACTGCAGAAGAAAATCCACAAACAAAGAATTATAACAGTGATAAGTTGATTGTGAAAATATAACTGTAGAAGAATTACTAAAGGAACCAAAGTTCTAGACATGATATCAGTATTTTTGCACATGCATACCTTAGCTTCCTGATCACAGTTGTGAGTGTCAACAAGCTACGGTTAATGTGACTGCCTTCCTTCAATCTTGCACCATCTGCATATGTTTGAGAGGCACGTTCACTTCCAGCGAGGTCCACAAGATTCTGCAAGATTCTGGAACTCTAATCAACAACAAAACCATGCTGTTTGTTTTTTCAAAGTGACCAAGCCAGAAAAGAGCAGATAAACCCACCAAGCTGGCTATGAAGGACTTTACACGGCCTGAACTTTCCCGAAGGCTGCTCTCAATGGTCTAAACAAAAAAGATAAATTATATTCGAATCATGCAAATAAAATCTACAACTTGATCTCAAAAGACACAATCAGCAGTATGCCTTATGTCTCTAACCTATACCATAAACTGCCCAGGACAAAGGAGGAAGCCAATTTAAATTATCATCAGAGTATCAGACCTAATATATATGTGCAATGCCCAAAACTTAATGTGCGAATCCCTACTTAAGAAAGGATGAATTGGCAATAGCCTTTATTGCTTCCATGAGTAGTCCTAGAAATACTATGAAAAGTCTCATAAGGTGAGATTATGCTGGTATATATTTAAAATAAAGATTTAAAATTAAATATAAAATGTGCTATATAGTCTTGCAGTTAGAGCACAAGAAGGAAAATGGGAAAATTCATTGAAACAATGTTGCCTGTATAGAAGAGCCTCAAAGAAAAAATTGTTCTAAGCATGCATAAGTGGTTGTATAAAGGAAAAATCTAAAGGTAATGCCAATAATCTATCACTCAGCATACCAGCCTGATTATCTGGTGTGATCTTGAGCTTTTATCGTTTAAAACAGTTTCTCCCACTTGCCTTTGAGCTGCAAAGACATTTGGTAGTGATTTTATCACAGAAAGCATGAAGGATTGTCTTAGTAAAGATATGGGAGTTCTTAAATTCATAGATTACCTTCACAAATTCCAATTAAATGCGTTAGATGTTGGCCATCCTTTACAACTTCTTCAACTAGTTTTTCCACCATTGTTCCTTTCTGTTCAAAGAAGGGGAAATACTAAAACAGAAATGTAATTGCAATTGAAAATGCTTTGGAAGAATTTTTTTTTTTTACAGTACCTCAGGATCATCCAAAAGCCGCAGGACACCAGACTCGCGATTCAGAAGGTCAATGACTGTTTCATTGTAGATCTCCAAAGCAGAAACTTTCAAGGTAAAATCTCTCTCAGGGGTCTGTGAGAAAAAGATAGGGTCTTATATATGAACTCAATAGTCATAAACTCTGTTTTCAAACTAGTTTTCCACAGCTTAAAAAAACAAAAAAAACGTTGGATTACGTTCTTTATGTGGTTATAGATATCCTTGACAGCATTTTCAGTGATTCCTCTCATGGTATATGTCTTACCACTACTGGTCTGCCCATATGCAAAAATTGTTGCTGCACAAGAATACAAAAAAAAGAGTTGAAAAACTTGGACACATGGAATTTGACAGAAAGATTTACCAGAAGAGAAACGATATCCAAACTACAAGCTGCTGGTTATACATGCAGTTACCATTCATTCCCATAAGTGCAGACAAAGCAACGTCCTTTGCCCCTTCTTCATAAACCTTATGAGTCGAACAGCTTTGATCAAAAACTTTATCTGTTACATGTGAAAAACATTAGAAGTTAGGAAAAATTAAGAACAAACTTAATATGCATCACTTATAATTCAAAAAAATTTCCAAAAAGTCATCTGTTGTGCATAAATTGTTGACGCAACCTTTGATCCATGCCAAATTTCAACACTGAACATAACAAAACTAGTAAACCACAGAAGATGAATGGTACTGCCGTCATGTAAAACCATACCAAAAGCATATGGGGTTGCAGGTCTTTCGTGATTAGGATTCTTGAAAATTATAGAGTGTTCATCCAAGCAATCCCAAGCAATGAGATCGTACATTGCTTGTTCTCTGCGGTTTAGTGGCCTCACTCGAACAGTGACTAATATTTTCTCCTCCCGAAACTTAGGACCACCTGGAGTTGAACAGGGTGTCCTTTGTGTCTTATATGATGGAGTAGCTGGTGTCCCAACCATCGTATTCAAACTTAGTGGTTAGTCCTGTGCCAAAAAATAAAAAATCAAAGCACATGTAAACGCTCGGAATGTTTACGGTTGCTATCATATTCATATCCACTGATTAATTCAGTGCAAACAACGTAGCTATGATTAGCCATTTAAGTCTTGGCTTTGAAAGGGAAATAACCAATTTTTCACAATGAAATATCAAATTTTGGGGAATAATTTTCTTGTTGGTCGCAAATTAACAGACAACTTCTTATTGAAAAATCGAAACAAAAATTAAAAACTACAAGATGGCACATTACAAATATGAAAATAAAAAAGACAAAACCCTAGTTTCCCGCACCCTAACTGGCCATTACTAAATTTAACTTCTAAAAAATGTCTTCAATAAACCCTAATCCCCAAAATCAAGAAAAATTCACGTTGAGCTTCATTAACAGAACGATCTCTCCGGTAATCCAGAAACTTAATGTTGGAAAGTCCATGCCCATTCAACAAACTTCACCAGAAAACTTATAAAGCAACAAATCTTTACTTTCCAAAAAAAAAAAACAGAGAGACAGAGATATTCATAAAGAACAGTTGACAATAATCTGGATTGAAGGGACTCAAAGAAAGAAAGAAATATAAAAGGCAATTAGCAATAAATGGGAGACTTACAGAGAAGATAAAGTGGTCAAGAAGGCAGAGAGAGAAAGAGAGAAATGGAAGTGAAAGATCTTGAAGACGCGCGAAATCCAGATTGTCGCTGGGAAAGTTGTACTGCAAAATCTTCAATTAAAGGTTTGCCGAAGATTGGGTAGTAGACGGAGTGAAACTCTCGGGCGTTTTTGGAACAAATCGAATAATTGGCATTTTCTAATCTAAAAGTAACGGCTACTTTTTTCCGCTCGGGACGCGCACTTTGAAAGCCATAAATACTATTTGAATTTTTGGTGTCCCCCCAACGGGAATGGACCCCCATGTAGCCCTCCTGCCCGTATTAAAAATAAAACAAATAATTCTATTGGACCCGACTATCAACACTGGCCCAAAGGCTTTTCTTCTAGGCCTTATTCAACGTGAAGATATGCTGTCAGGCCCAGTGTGGTGTGTTTTTGTTGTTCGGACTCGTGCTCTAGCCCAAGTTGGAATCTTCTAATTATATATTTAATAGGTCTTTGAATTTACAACTTACCCCATCACAATCACAGATTTGACAACAGGATTAAATGGAGGACTTGGAAATATATTGAAATCTAGAAGGCCAATTGAGTAAGAGTTGCATGGGAGCCATCCGACGTGCCAAGGAGCCGTCAAATTCCAGAAATATTATTTTTTATGGTAAATGGTCAAATTCCAGAATTGTTTGGCGATGTGAACCGAGGAAATCTATATAATGAGCCTATGAAGTCAATTTTTAGGCACACTTTTAATTTTTCGAACAATTCAAGTACCCAATCCTCTTTTCAACATTTTTTTTCTTTGTTTCTAAATAAAGATTGATAAGGAGCAACCTTGGGCTCCACAGGCTTATCAGTCCGCATAAACGTTGAACGTACTTAAATTAAGAATTCTCACGGTCCTCATCTTATTACCTAAATTATGTAGATGCAGCAGAAACTAAAACCCCATTAAAAATTCTACATACACATTATAAGCAATGGGTCATGATTTGATGGATATGAAGTCCGCTCGATAAATCCAAATTGAAAAAAATAAAATAAACACATGTTGGATCTGACCCATTTGAGGAGGACAGGTGAAAGCAACTTTTGCTTGCTCAATTTATGATCCCACCTCGCTGCGATAGGCAAATCGGACATCTCTTTACATTTATATAAATCCTGAGTTGGATTGTGTTTCAAGCAATTAGAACGAGTGCTGGCCGTCAGGGGTGCGTAGAAAACCGATTATAACCAACCAATCCAATTTATTCTATTCGGTTCTTTTATCATTATTAGATTGGATCGCTTTGAAAAATTTAAAATCGATGGATTGGTTCTGTTTAGGTTCTTAGTAAAAAAACGATGAAACCGATCAAAACCAAAACTTCTAAAATATATATAATTTGAAAATTAAATATTTCTAAATACTATGAAGTAAAATTAAGTTATTTTCCATTTATTTAATAATTATATGGGTTTTATTTAATTAATTGAAAAAACTTAGTTGTTATTTCCAAAGGGTATTGAAATATGATTATTATATAAAAAAAAAAAGCTTAAAACCAAAACCAAGCCTCAATCTAATCGAAACATACTTTTAGCCAATTGAATTGGATTAAAAGGTTCATATCTGTTTAGATCGGATTGAAAATAGCCAAATCGGCTAGTAATTAGATCGGCTTGGTTATTGTAAAAATAGGTTGGTTTCGAACAGATGAAAAACACCTATTGGTTTGTTCGTCACTCCTGACATAAAATATTAATTATATATGTATTGATTGTAAACTATGTATCACTTTTGGTTTTTAGGTATAATCCTGTATCTTATCTCTTTAATTATGGGTACAACTATCTAAACCTAACCAAAAAGGAAAAATAAATATTGTACAATTAGTGCCATCTTGGCGAGGCTTTGAGTGCAAGAGAAGTAAAATTGCAACAAACAGCAAATCAAAAGCTATTATTCAAGGTACATATAGATGTCCCACTAACCCCCTCCAAACAATCCTCTTAGATAATCAGAGCCATTAAATAAATCTGGGGTTGGCCCAATTAGTCAACGATCCAACCATTTCTATTTATTACATAGAATTCAGATAAAATTTTCGTGTTAAAGAAATTTTAAGTCAATGGTCCGCGCATTATCGGTTGAACAGCACATAGAAACTGTACATTTAATTTGAAAATCCTGGACAATGTATTCTGATCTGATATATATAGAATGAATAATATTATTCAGCTCTTTATTGTTGCACTCTCATGAATATGTTTGCTGGGTATATAAAACTATGCATCCAAAAACAATGAGTGTGGAGTCAGAAATTCTGACTCAGAATGTACTTTTTTATTCTATTTTTTATAATATACTAGATTGTACTTGTGTGTATATTTATATATATATATATATATATATTTTTTTTTGGTGAATATATATATATATATATATATGTATACCATCAAAGTCTTCCAAATTATTAATTTCCAGAGTACGCATTATGAATTTGCACGAGCAATGGATACCGCAAGTAATTTCCAACATTAGTTTGAAAAGTAAATGCCATGTGATTGACCCCATCCCGAGACGGAGGGCAGTGGAATTCATGTTCTGGTCCTACCATCTGAAAATTAATCATTTAAGCTCGTCCTCCATATTAATTTGTTTAGGGGTTTCAAAATAGTTATGCTACCTTCAACTCTACGTCAACTTGTATAATTTCACCAATATTGGCAATAGGGGATAATTAACATAAAGATGTTCCGATAGCATAAATCATAAAAGCAAAGGACATTATTTCTAGGCGTACGAGGGCGTGTCACAATCGAAAAAAACTGATAAGACCATTGAGAGTTGGTCTTTAAATTTTAATATATCGTACATAATATTTCAAGTGTGCTTACTTTTTAAATGAATAATAAATTATTAAATATATTTAATTTTTAAGTGAATAATAAATTATTAGAGATGCGGCCGACCTACTATTCTCAATATATACAATTATACATATGAAATTGCAAATAAATTTTATTTTTTAAGGGATTATTGATGATTTTCATATTAATTTTTTAAAATTTTATTTTTTTTAAAAAAGACGCTGTTCCTAAACTATAATAGTAAAGGATCACGGGCCAACCCAATTTTTCCAATACTATTTGAGACACGCAAGTAAGGATGCGCATCATTAGGTTCAGTACACCTGCGAAGTACATAATCCTGCCCTAATATTCCATCATTACAGACATGAAAAATATGCAGCATTATCTGTCAGTCACTCCCAAATTAACCAATTAATTTTGAGGAGAAAATAATAGTACACCACGAAAATATAACCTCTTTGTATTACGTTCGTATATATAAATCCAGCTCAGCGTGCAAATGAGTCAGTGATATATATATACACACACACGGAGGTTTTCATAAGGATGTGTTAGGCAATATTATTGCCTTTTATAAAAAAAAGATGTATATATTTGTGGCATATATTCCAATTGGCATGCATGAACGAATATTGTAAATTTGTAATTTATAGCTAAGCTAGAGGGGAACTAGCTAGACCAATTGTAGTATTTTACTCTACGTTAATTAAAGGTGTTAGGCAAATTACCAAACTAGTTCAACGGCCTACGAAAAATATCAGTTTGCTGTGGAATCACATATACATTGTGAGCCGTTGAGGGGCCATATATATATATATATATATATATATATCAAACATCATTATCCAACTTCATGACTTGAAATTGCCATTTGATGGGCTGGGACCAAATTCTTGGTGAGGGAGGAAAAACAGGGTTACATCATGATATTGATGAATACTTATCATTACGTACGTACCCAACCAAAGCTGTGTATGTATATATGTACTGGTGGCCATTGTGGATCACCTATTGGTAGATGGCTGTCTATCTGGTTTTCCTCTTAATTAAGTGCAAGATTTCAAATATGTATTGCTTGCAAATTTTATGGGAATGAATGAGATCTGTATATCTATATATATATATATATATATATATATAAGGCCGGCACACAAGAGTCAGGCTAGTGAGTACTGATAATGAAACAAAAAGAAGAAAATAAAAGAAATAAAATACAAAAAATAACAATCATATGCTTAATTAATTTCCACTTGATCCTCAAATTGTCGCTTATGTAGGTTTTGTTTCACTGCCTTCCCGATCCAAAATCACATACATTTGTGGGACATTATTTTGTGTTAAATAATATTATTAAAATACACATTATTTTTTTTTTCGGGGGTCGTTTTTCAAGCATGAGTGATGACCTTCCCAAGCGACCTAGCAATGATGTGACGTGAATAGTACTGAATGGATATATTCTAAATGTGAAATATTACGTGTCGATAATAGTTTAGGCAGTGATTCGTCAACGTTTAATTTCCGTATAAATATATCTTTAATTTAAATAAAATAATAAAAAATAGTGGTTCGAAATTAATATGAGAAAAACATAAGTATTTTTTTTTTGAGGATTATAATATATATATATTTTAAAAATAATATGATTTGAATTTATAAATTTAAAATTGTATAGGTGTGATGAGTATATTACTCATCATACATATTAAAATATTTACTCTTAACAGTCCAAACTAATAGCAAATAAATTACATAATTTTATCATGTGCAAGGTCAGTTGAGAGATCACCTAATATAAGTTAAATTAACTAATGATAAGAAGATAATAAATTCAATATTGACTTATCATAAGTGTAATGAACCTTGAAATCACAATTTAATAAATAAAATAATAAAGTTCATTCAACTTTATCTATTTGGATTTCGGACATAAATTTTTTTTTTTTAATCAATATATTCTAACTTTATTGTTGTATAGAAATTCGACTTGATTAAAACAATAGGAATTTTCTTTTTAAAATTTTTTAGTTGATTACGATGTTTAGGTAATTGAAACCATTCGATGCGCTCAAAGTGTGATCTTCACATAGACACAAAAATGATCGTCGTACGTTTGTGTTTTACACGTAGACCATATGTGTTTTTAAAGAGAAAATAACTGAATAATTAGTTAATTACTCTAAAATTAATATTTGATAAAATAAATGCATGTAAAATTAAAGACGGGCAGGTTGATGTGAAATGAAAAAGAGAAGTACACAACCAACCTGCTAGAGCCAGCTTGGACGGGTCCCAATTTCAACCAATGAAAATGAGAGCTTAGCCCACTGTCCAATCAAAACTTATTGCGGTTTATTGCCCTTGCCTTTTTTGTTTCAATCCATTTTCCTAACAGAACCACCATGCAATATATTTTGTTATTATTAATTAATTGTTCAAGGCTGTGTGCGGTTACAAAAAAAACTAATAAAATTGTAAAAAAAGAAAAAAAAGGGGGGTCCAAAAACCGTAGTTCAATTAAAAAACACAGCACGTGATTCACCCCACGTATTTGCAGATAAAACTGTCCCCCCAAAACCACGAAAAGGTACGTGGCAACAGCCAATGGATTTTGAGGTCAACTTTATTTTTTTAATCTAAATTAATTAGACCCGCTAATTACTGACTAATTCATTTTCCTAACCGCATATGCTTGCTTCTCACACCAGACACCGAAAGATTTGGTAAGATACATTTGTCGGTGTAATTTTGCCACGTCAGACTAGGGAAGCTATGCCCTTGTCTGTTTTCACTGAAAAATATCTACCGTCTGAGATGCGACCCAATGAGATGAGACCCCATCTATTACTTGGGTGAGGACCCGCCGACCACGTGTCATGTAGGGACCAAAAACTATATCCAAATCTTGCGCTGGTGCACACGTAGGTATCACATGGCCGATGACCACCCAATAACGAGAAGCCACGTGATTGACATTGAAGATCTAGGAATTTGTTCTGTTTCACTTTCCCGACAGAGTGACCCCGCACCGTACGTACCACAGCAGGCGCGCCATGACTTTCGTCCTGACAGTTCAGTGACTCCATTTTTTCTCCTTTTTCTTAATTTTTAATTTGCTGGTTAAAAGTAAAATATTTTCATTTATTAAATGACGGAAACCACCCTGAACACTATGGCGGGGGCGGGGGGGAGGGTGGTTGGTGACAAAGAGAGGCGCCAAAATGCGCCAAGCCGTTACCTTTCTTATTTTATTAATTTCTGTGGGAATTTGGGGGGCATTATGATAAACCATCTCGAAGAACGGACGAAGCAAAAACATCTGTGAGTCAAAAACAACAGGACCTAACCTGTAGAAAATCCATCACACACAAACAGTCATTAATTAATAATAAAATCCAGTTTAATATAAAATAAAAAAATATCAAAGTGGAAAAGAGAAGGAAACAGTCGATAACCCAAAATGAGTTTAAAAAAGAAAAAAAAATGGCGGTGAAGAGAAAGTGGGAATTGGAGGAAAGCGGTTTTGTGAAAGCAACTGCGAAACCACAGGAAGGTGTGGCAGTAATAATGGCTTTTTCACGGAAACAGAGGCTCCAAGTCTCAAACTCTCTCACCCTCCAATGTACGCATGAGCCTCCTCAGCTGGCTGCTCTCTTCCCATATAAAAAAGGTGTCCTGGCTTCACTTCTCTCATTGCATTTCTTCCTTTCTCTCTTCCTTCCATTACTTCGTTGCGTTTCTTTTGGCCTCTTGATTGAGGACCTCTCCTTCATTCCTTTCATTTCATTCTCTCTGTATTTCGTTTATTTGGCGTTATATCTCTCCTCCTCCAGAATAATATCTGTGGCCATTTTTCAAGGTAAAGGTGCAAGCAAAATAAATTTTTATTTTTCGTAGCAATTTATGTCATGTTCCTTTGCTATATATATATATATATGTATATATGGTTGATTGATCCACGTGTTACTACAATGTTTAGCTTTTGACACTTGGACAATTTTTTTGGGTCTGTTCTCGGCTTGAAAATGTTCCCGTCAGCACCAAAAATAATATATAAGCTGGAGCATATTCTTCAAAGATCTTTTTTTTAGTCGCCTTTATTTTAAAATTTTTAAGATGCTTACCCTATGTTGAAGAATTATTTATTGTCACTTGCGTCATATAAGTTAGACTTAACAAAAAAAAATATTATTTCTGTAAATAGCGAAGAATTAGGATAAGATTACATTAAAACCAAAGGAATAAGTAGGGTTTTACGATCATATATACCCGACATCTAGAAGTCTAGCTCGTGATCAGCACCAGCAACCAGAACCCAACAAGAGGCCTAAGGACCCACCTACCTACGCCAATGCAGCATCTCAGACTCTACGATCGGAGCCAATAAAAGAAGTCCTAAAATTTCCCACCTTCCCAAAACTTTGCTTTTCTTTACAGTAAATTCCAACAAGATTTCCATCGATTTTTCTTGAGGATCAAGGTCTTTAAAATATGGCAGTTGCTTTATTTTCCTATTTTATGAAATATATAACATCCCATTTGTGCTAGCTAAATATTAAATCTACTATTCAGCAAAAAATATATATATATATATATAAATATATAAATATATAATCTAACATGCATTTTCCTACCTTCCCAAAATTTTCTTTCCTTTGCATAAAATTCTACTTTTTTTTCTTGTGGATTAAGGTAACTTTATAATATGGCAGTTTCTAGATTTTCCCATCTTATGAATTATATTACATACATTGTCATTGCATTTATTTTTGGATAAAATTTATTTTATGAATATACTGTTCACTTTACGAAAATCTTTTAACCCTTTGGGATGATTTAAGACTTGGAGGATAATATATTGTAATAAGATTTACCGTGTCAGCTTTGGGATTTTCGTACCCATGTTTGCCTTAAATAATCAATATTGTCGAGACTGCCATTTTATGAAAAAGAAAAGAAAAAAAAAGAAAAGTCTGACATTTTACTTTTTGGTTTCGCGCTCCCACTCTATAAATTTCCACAACGAGCTGCCTAGCAAACCACGCCTCTGTTTTCATTCTCTCTCTCTGTTTCTCTCTAGGTACTGTGCGTGTCTTCCTTTTTCTCTTTTGTTTCTCCTTGTTTTCTCTGTGGTTGGTGGTTGTAGCTTCTGTTATTTTGGGTTTAACTTTCTTTGATCTCTGGTTCTTATGGTCGTTCTGCTAAGTTTTGCAGATCACTGTATCATGAACGCTGGATCAAAGTTTCTTCCATTTGTGTCTTAAGACTCCATTTTGAACAAAGCACTCTCTGGTAGATCTTTGAGTTTTGGACACTGCTTCCATTGTTGAATTTAAAACCCAGTTCTGGTTTTGACTGAAAAAAGGAGAATGAAAAATGCGTTTTTTCTTCTTTGTTGCTTCCCTTTTTTTTTCTTTTCCGATTTCTTTTTGAAGAAAAATCTTTTCACACAATATTCTCCCTGGTCAAAATTGCTTCTTTTTGTCTACCTGCTTCAATGGCAGAATTTTCTTTTTTACTTTCTTTACAAGAACATGATTAGCGGCTTCATATTAAAGCGTTTTGTCATCTTTAGCCAATATATAATCTTTTAAGACCGCTTTTAATAATGTCCTTAAACCTTTTTATCTGTCTTCCACTCTGCTAGGTGTTGGTGGTAGGATTTTATGGCTTATGGTTGGATCTAATTGTTTATTAAATCACTGGGTCTTCTACTTCCAGAGTCCACTTGAGTTTTCACAATTGTTGTCCAGCACTATTTAGGAGTGAAACCTTAGTTTAACCGTAACTCTAATTAATAATTAATATTTGCTTAGGGGGTTTGGTGGGGTGGTTGGCTCGAGAACAAAGAAATACTGAAAGAAATACTGGCCTTCTAGAATATTAAAAATTATTTAGATTGCATTGTTGACTTTGGGATAATCATCCATATATTTTTTTTAAAGCTAAAGTTATTGGATAATTGAGATCTGTTTATTTCTCCTGCAGTTTTAAGGTTGTCTGATTAACTGGGCATTCAGCCATGGGTGAACGTGTTCTGACCCGTGTTCACAGTCTCCGTGAGCGTTTGGATGAGACTCTCTCTGCTCACCGAAATGAAATTTTGGCCCTGCTGTCCAGGTTCGTGTTTAAGATCATCATACTAAAAGATCAACATGGAAAAGTAAAACCATGTTGTTATTTAGGCTTGCTAGTTTATTATACATTTTTTTTTTTTTTGAATGTCTGACACTTTTTGATGTTGAAGGATCGAGGCCAAGGGGAAGGGATTTCTGCAACCCCACCAACTTATCGCTGAGTTTGAATCAATCCCTGAAGCCAACAGGCAGAAACTGTTGGATGGAGCATTTGGAGAAGTTCTGAAAGCCACACAGGTGACTTTTAATCAAACCAAACCTTCTTTCTTTCTGCTTTTAGATTCCGTGAAATCATGTTTTGAAAATTTTCTTGTTTGTTGTGTAATTTAGGAAGCTATTGTTTTTCCTCCATGGGTTGCACTTGCTGTCCGTCCAAGGCCTGGGGTTTGGGAATACATTCGTGTGAATGTCCATGCTCTAGTTGTTGAGGAGTTGTGCGCGTCTGAGTACCTGCACTTCAAAGAGGAACTTGTGAATGGAAGGTACCTTTTTGACTGTCAAATATGTGCTAACTGTTCATGATCTTAGACATTTTTCACTGTGGTTATTGTCTAATCTTGTGCAGCCAAAATGGCAACTTTGTGCTTGAGTTGGACTTTGAGCCTTTCACTGCTTCTTTCCCCAAACCAACTCTTTCAAAATCCATTGGAAATGGTGTGGAGTTCCTCAATCGCCACCTCTCTGCAAAGCTCTTCCATGATAAGGAGAGCATGCAACCACTGCTTGACTTTCTCCGTGTTCACTGCTATAAGGGAAAGGTATGCATGAGGTTGCCATTTTTCTTCTTTTTAAGTATTCTTTTATTTTCCTTTTTTTTGTTCTATTTCTCTCTTGGCTTCTTTTGGAATCCCAAGTTTATATTTTGTTGAAAGATTTATTAACGTTCATATTTGATCTATATAATTTAATTAGAAATGTGTTTGAATGTTGTATAATTCATGACTCTTTTCTTTTAATCGTTTTCAAAATTATATTTTCGTATGTCCTGG
The DNA here is from genome assembly GCA_007844105.2 of Rhamnella rubrinervis. NCBI lineage: Eukaryota > Viridiplantae > Streptophyta > Magnoliopsida > Rosales > Rhamnaceae > Rhamnella > Rhamnella rubrinervis. The sequence continues at coordinate 15,522,574 of CM017584.2, forward strand.
TGTGTTTTCTAAATTTCTCGATTTTGTGAACTGTGTTTTTGAATGGGTAGTAATATCTATTGGTATTGTTTGGTACAGACTATGATGCTAAACGACAGAATTCAGAACCTGAATTCACTTCAGCATGTCCTAAGGAAGGCTGAGGAATATTTAACTACGCTGGCACCAGAGACCCCATACAATGACTTTCACCACAAGTTCCAGGAGATTGGTCTGGAGAGAGGATGGGGTGACACTGCTGAGCGTGTGCTGGAAATGATTCAGCTTATGTTGGATCTCCTTGAGGCACCTGATCCTTGCACTCTTGAGACATTCCTTGGCAGAATCCCCATGGTCTTTAACGTAGTCATTCTCTCTCCCCATGGCTATTTTGCCCAAGACAATGTTTTGGGCTACCCTGACACTGGTGGCCAGGTAATTAGTAGACAAATACCCCAAATCTGTCATGTTCTGTGCTTCTTGTTGTTTTCTAAATTCGCTGTTTTCAATTGCCTAGGTTGTTTATATCTTGGATCAAGTTCGAGCCTTGGAGAATGAGATGCTTCTCCGTATCAAGCAACAAGGACTTGATATTGTCCCTCGCATCCTTATTGTAAGTGTTTTTGTTGCACAAGTAAGCTCATTCTCATCCATTGATGATGCTCTATCCTCCATCTGATGCATGATATTTCTTTTAACCACAGATCACAAGGCTCCTCCCAGATGCAGTAGGAACCACTTGTGGTCAGCGTCTCGAGAAAGTTTTTGGAACCGAGCATTCACATATTCTACGTGTTCCCTTTAGAGACGAGAAGGGAATGGTCCGCAAATGGATCTCAAGATTCGAAGTCTGGCCCTACCTAGAGACTTACACTGAGGTAAAAGAGTTTTGATGATAACTTCCCTTTTGAGGTATTCATGACCCTCATTTTTGTTGTATATGCTTATTAAATTTTAACTTTCGGTAACAGGATGTTGCACACGAACTTGCCAAGGAGTTGGAAGGCAAGCCTGATCTTATCATTGGAAACTACAGCGACGGAAACATTGTTGCCTCGCTGCTAGCCCATAAATTGGGAGTGACACAGGTTTGTTCTTCACGCTTTAAGATATTGGCAGTTTATGTATTCGTAATTCCTTTTGCATTTGAGTATTATGTTTTTGAACCCTTTATGACTGAGAACATGTTCTTGTTTTTGTTGCATTTCACAGTGCACCATAGCTCATGCCCTTGAGAAGACCAAATACCCTGATTCTGACCTTTACTGGAAAAAGTTAGAAGACAAGTATCACTTTTCTTGTCAGTTTACGGCTGATCTTATAGCCATGAACCACACTGATTTTATTATTACCAGTACCTTCCAGGAGATTGCTGGCAGGTGATAAAATTATCCTAGTCTCTGTCCGTCTCTCATCGTGCATTGCTATTCTACTACTATACTAATTCTGATACATTTATATTTTTTGTTTTCAGCAAGGACACTGTTGGACAGTATGAGAGTCACACTGCTTTCACTCTTCCTGGACTCTACAGAGTTGTTCACGGCATTGATGTCTTTGATCCCAAGTTCAACATTGTTTCACCCGGAGCAGACATGAGCATCTACTTCCCTTACACTGAGGAGAAGAAGAGGCTGACGGCCTTCCACTCTGAAATTGAAGAACTTCTATACGGCCAAGTTGAGAATAAGGAACACTTGTGAGTTTCCATGCCTTCTGCTTTCTCCTATAGTATTTCCTTGTCTTCTATGGTTGACTGTATAATCATTTATTAATGTTGTTTCAAAATCAGGGTGTTGAAGTACTCGTTGACTATATAATCATTTATTAATTTTGCTGTAAAACAGATGTGTGTTGAAGGACCGGAACAAGCCAATCATATTCACAATGGCAAGGTTGGACCGTGTGAAGAACATAACTGGACTTGTTGAGTGGTATGGGAAGAATGCCAAGCTTAGAGAGCTGGTTAATCTTGTTGTAGTTGCTGGGGATCGGAGGAAAGAGTCAAAGGACCTCGAGGAGCAAGCAGAAATGAAGAAGATGTATAACCTGATTGAAACCTACAAGTTGAATGGTCAATTCAGATGGATTTCTTCCCAAATGAACAGAGTTAGGAATGGTGAACTCTACCGTTGCATTGCTGACACAAGGGGAGCCTTTGTGCAGCCTGCAGTATATGAAGCTTTTGGATTGACTGTCGTTGAGGCCATGACTTGTGGATTGCCCACATTTGCTACTTGTAATGGTGGCCCTGCTGAGATTATTGTACATGGTAAATCTGGATTCCACATTGATCCTTATCACGGTGATCGGGCAGCTGAGACCCTTGTTGAATTTTTTGAGAAGTGCAAGGTAGACCCTAGCCACTGGGACAAAATCTCCCATGGAGGCTTGAAACGTATCCATGAGAAGTAAGCAATACACCTCCTATTTGCACTGCTTCTTACATTTCTGTCAAACTACTAGTTTTCCATTTTTTCTTTTATTTTGGTGGAGATGGTTTTAAGTTGATTGTTTTCTCCATAGGTATACATGGAAAATTTACTCTGAAAGGCTATTGACCCTCACTGGTGTTTATGGCTTCTGGAAACACGTCTCTAATCTTGACCGCCTTGAGAGCCGCCGCTATCTTGAAATGTTTTATGCCCTCAAGTACCGTAAGTTGGTAAGCTTCTCTGTCAATGCCTAACTGTGCATTGATTTGTAAATCCCATGTGACATGTATTATGTCTATGCTTCCCTTTATCTCAATGTTGATTAACTACGTTTTAAGATACTCTCACACATGCATGGATATATTTATAAAATCAACTAGGCCTTTAACTTGGTTCTGATTATGATGAATCGTCCTTTTGTGACAATTCAGGCCGAGTCTGTTCCTCTTGCTGTCGATGAGTAGGTGAACGCTGAAGAGTAACAAGAGGCGGAAGCGGAGTTCTGGTTTGGGGAATAATTGGTCATCGTTTTGGAGATTTGTGATTATTAAAAAGGGGCTTTGATTTTTGATTTTTCTTTTCATTTTCATTTCCATTCCGGCGTTTGCAGATGATTGAACTTGGGTGTTTAGCCCATTCATTCAATGAAAGTCATTTTACTTTTCGTACTGTTTATTTCTCCGTCCAATCAATATCATTGTCGTTTTATTTCTTTGTAGAATGGCAATTTATTGAATGAATGCTACTGTTTCTTCTTCATTTTTGTCTTCATAATAACAACAGCAAACCCAAACGATAAAGAATAAACGATTAAACACAGCCATCGTTCAAAAGAAAATCAGAGCGTGGAGAGTATCAGTCTTTTCAACTCTCAAAGAAAATGACAAGAAAGTGTGGTAGAATGAGCAACAAGGCAATCGTCTTTCTCTCCATCACAGCGTTGCTTTTTGCTTCCTTCTTTGTAAACAAATCTTTTTTCCTCAAAAGAGATCGGGTGCTGGTAATCGGGTACCCTGATAATTCACTTTCACAATCCAGTCCCACCATCAAGAAAGCTTGCACCACCACTCTTTACCCTTCTTTGTGCTTCACGGTCCTCGCCTCTGTTCCCTCTGATAATTTCACCGCTTTCCACCATTTTCTCGAGAAAATGATAAATCAAACACTGAAATACGTTGTAAGTACCCATCAGAATATCACCGGCCTCTCAACTCGTCAAGTGTTGAATCTGCAGGAAACGAATGCGCTGAAAGATTGCCTGGAGATGTTGGAACAAACCCTTTACGAACTAAGGGAGGCCATAGAAGATCTGCATGCCTACCCTGCATCCACAGGGCACTTTCATGGCTCAAATGGTAATCTTAAGACCCTGCTCAGTGCTGCTATGACGAATCAGAACACATGCATTGATGGGTTTTCTGAATTGGAATCAGAGTATCAGAAGGGTCTAAAAGGTCACCTCCAACACTTGCTGACTCCTGCCAATAACCTGATGAGTAATTGTTTGGCAGTGATTAATTACATGGAGACCACAACCAACCAGCAAGAAATCTACAATGACGGTGAGAATTTGATGGCCAAGATTCCAAAGAATGGGTTCCCAATGTGGATAAAGCACAGTGACAGGAATCTCATGCAAAAAAAGCGCAAGAAGCTGTCCAATATTGTTGTTGCCAGTGATGGCAGTGGGGATTACGAGACTATTGGTGAGGCACTGAAGATGGCTCCTAACAAAAGCAAAAAAAGATTTGTGATCAAAATAAAGACAGGAATTTACAAAGAGACTTTGGAGATCAACAGGGAAAAGACTAACATTATGTTGGTTGGAGAAGGGATGAATTCGACCATAATCACAGGGTCTAAGAGCTTTGCAGATGGGTTTTCAACTTTCACTTCAGCTACTTTAAGTATGAGCTTCATATCATTTTCTCATGTCTATTTAACATCTTTAACATGTAGTAAATTTACGTATAATTCTAAATTTTGAACTATGATTTGCTTGATATTTGCAGCTGTAACTGGGGATAAATTTTTAGCCAGGGACTTGACTATTTTGAACACAGCAGGTGGAAAGAAATTCCAGGCCGTTGCTGCAAGAGTGACCTCAAATGCTGCGTTTTATCGTTGTAGCTTTGTATCATATCAAGACACCCTCTATGCTCATTCACTTCGTCAATTCTATCGTGAATGCACAATCCAAGGCACAATCGACTTCATCTTTGGGAACGCTGCGGCAATCTTCCAAAACTGTTTGATAATTGTCCGCAAACCAAATGCTGGTCAGAAGAACATGATCACAGCTCAAGGTAGAACAGACCCAAACCAAGACACTGGCATCTCATTGCAGAACTGCACCATAGAGGCTGCACCAGATTTCAATGCCTCTGATAGGGAATATTTCTCTACTTTCTTAGGTAGGCCATGGAGGAACTATTCAAGGACTATGGTGATGAAGAGCTATTTAGGAGACTTGATACATCCAGAGGGATGGTGCAAGTGGGACGATTATAGTACAGTGGACACAGTAGAGTACACTGAATACAAGAATTATGGACCTGGGTCTGACACCAAACACAGGGTTACCTGGGGAGGGTACAGAAAGAGTTGCAGTGAAAGAGTTGCAAAGCGCTTCACAGTTGGGTTTTTCTTACATGGAGCTGGGGACTGGTTAGAATCAACTGGGTTTCCACTCTTTTATGGCTCGTAAAGGAGACAATCAATAATCACTGATACAGCAATACTATGTTGCTGTGGAGTAGAGAGCATCACTGTACTAGTTGAATTGAGTTTGTTACTTCTAAGTTCTTTCATGAATGGTAGTGATTTCTTACCAGTGGCAAAGTTACAAATGTGGAATTCACAAAGCTATGTTACAGTTAATTCCTCCAAATGAAAGTAGGTAGAATAAAGCAGGCATAATATGTCCTGGTTCTACCAATGTCCTTCCAAATGAAACATGTCAATGGGTCTGTACCTGTATCCAACTGAGGTAGGTTGTAATTTTCATTTTTTTGGACATGAGGTTAGAGGTAGAACAATTAAACTAACTTTTGAAAATTGGAATTTTTTGTTACAAAGATCTTTCACTACTTTGAATCATATCTTTGACTCAGTTGACTCCAATTTGGATTCTCCAGCAATATTAACTAGTCCTTCAATGTACAGTAAAAAAAGTAAGTAAAATAATTTAAATTAATACGATTTACATTTGGAAAATATATTTTTTTAAATATATATATATATTGGGCAACTGAAGCCGGGGGAAAAAAAGGAAAGGAAAAAATACTTTCGAACTAATAAGTTTGGAAAATATGAAAAAGTTTCCATACCAATGAGTTTTTTCAAGCCATTGGAACAATTGACTGTTTAAGAAAAAAATATTATAATTTTTCTAAAGGAAATTATTATTACTGTGGTTGTTGTTGTTTTGGTTAGGATTTTATTGTTATTATTTTACCTCGAATTTTATTATAAATTGTTATGGATGGTAAACTGGTAATGTGGAATATTAGTTTATTGTATATAGAAAAATTAATCATTAAATCACCTATATAATGTATCCTCAAAATTCAAAAGCCCGCGAAAGCGAAAGCACTATACCCTTTTCTGAATTCAGAAACACAACCATCACCTACATTCTCTGTGTCGGCTTGTATTTCAATTTCTCATATTCTCTCTATCGGCTTCTCATGGTCTCTCATCTTCGTTCGCCTTCATCCTCGCAACTGAGCAACGAGATCTGTGGCGACGTAGTGTCGGAAGAGAACACGAACGTGCGAGACCACCACCGGTGGCTTCTGGCGGCAAATTCGAACTGAGAGGAAAGATCTAAAATGCTCTCTGCCACCGTTCCATCCGGAGCTCTGCGGATCGCTACAGTCCGAGCTCATCCACATCTACAAATTTTCTTTCGCTGCTGGTAGCGAATTGTTGATTGCTAACGGTAGCAATGTTATTTTTGACTTTCAATTACGGTCTTCGAAAGGTAATTATGTCATTCACTATAACCTTCTATTTTGTATCCATTAGTCGGTTTTATTTAGATTCAGATTTAGTATTGAAAATTTGAACTGATTTTTGTTATTGGAGTGTGTTTGTATTAGGTTTCAATCCTTCCTTAAGATATTTTAATGAATCTAGATTATTCTTCCATAATCACCGAGCAACTATAAATGCTATGAGATAATCGCTCTGATTGGAAGCTTTTGCTGCCACACAACGGAACTAAATGGAGAGGATGAAGTTGGATGTGTCACCGACCTTTTGAACAAGTATTAATTTGCATATGTAGTATTAGTCTGCTGAGTCTTCCACTAACAATGAGAGAGATAGAAGATGCTGTGTAAGAGTGAAGATGGTGTCTTAGAGTGAAATAGAGAGAACAGTCTTCCGTGAAATTAGAAAACGAGGAGGGTGGTGGTGAAATAGAAGTGAGACTTGATTCTGTGCATGTGATGGACTTATTGGTCTTTCTTTCTAATAATAGTTGCATTTTAATTTTAGTTGCTACAGATGATAGTTGCATGTTTTGTCTCTTTAATGTGTTAATGTGTACTTGTAGCTCCTTATGACTTCCATATGTTAATGTGTTTATTCTTTGCTCGCTAAATGTAGATAATCTGTTCTTAACCCCCTCAATTAATTTTTTTTTTATCATATTAAATTTGTGATATATCTTGTTAGACTTCAGAGTGTTATTTAGAATGCAATAAGGACTCTGCAACTTTCTGTCTAGTTTTTCAGGCATTCGTAGTGCATTAAGAGAAATGGATGATTGGAAACAGAAATAAAGAGCACGACATTAGAGCAAGTATGGTTAGGAAATTGTTTGGAAATAAAAGTAAAGACCGATGTTAGAGCAAGTATGGTGTGTTAGCAACAGTACTGGTGATATTTTAGATGATGGTTGGTGGGAGTTGGGTAATTGATGAATAATTTGGAGAAAGAGGTGGTGCTGGAACTTGTTGGTTTGGTTCTTGATCTAGATTTTGCTCTTGATGATACTTTAATCTGGAGGCATAACTGTTAAAAATCTTGTTATGAGCTTAAAGAAGTTAGAGATTCTGTTTTTCATAATCAGGAAAGGGAGTGGAAGGCTGTTTGGAATTGTAACGTTGTTCCTGAAATTGGATTTATTGGTTGGCTTATGCTCTAAGACAGACTGCTCACTAATGAGAATAGATTGAGGAGAGGTCTTAATAAAGATGAAACTTGTTGATGGTTGCTGGGGGTTGGGATACTGATGAATAATCAAGAGAAAGAGGTGGTGCTGGTAATTGTTAGTTTGGTACTTTGGTTCTTAATCTTGATTGTTAATTTGTTACTTTAGTACTTTGGTGCTGGAAGGCTGTTTGGAATTGTAAAGTTCGTTGGCTTATGTCACTCAGATTACTCACTTATGAGAATAGATTTAGAAGAGGTCTTAGTAAAGATGAAACTTCATGTTGATTTTTGCTGGGAAATTGATGAATAATTTGGAGAAAGAGGTGGTGCTCGAAATTGTTTGTGTGGTCTTGATCTAAATTTTGTTCTGAAAATATTTTAATCTGAGGTCATACTGCCAATGGCCTTTTTAACTGTTATATAAAGGTTACAGATTATGTTTTTCATAATCAGAAATGGGTGTGGAAGGCTGTTTGGAATTGTAAAGATTGTTTCCGAACTTAAAATTTTTGGTTTGCTTAAATATTAAACTTTTTTTTTTTTTGGTGAAATAATAAATATTAAACTTGTTGCCAAACATGTGCATCCAGATTGCATGTGTTTAGAAGTTTTTTTTGGTGAATATATCTGCATTAAGCACAAAAGCTCAGAAAAACTGAGTTACACAAAAAGGCAACCATCCAAGACATCCTTGAGAATCTGTTGCTGGAGAACAAAGGGAATAGAATCCCTATTAACGTCAAAATTACTAAAAACACTTAGTACTAGACAAAGTAAAGCTTGGCCAATGAGTCTGCTAGCATATTTTGCCTTCTACGAATCCAAAAAAGAGACCAAAACCGGCTAAAGAAAACATTTCTGATATTTAAAACCTCATTAAAGATTGACCAGTCACTTGGATCTTTACTGTTGTTTATCTCCTGCACCGCCAACTGAGAGTCACAGAACCAAAAGACTTTTATCCAATTCTCCCTGGATGCCACTTCAGACGCCCATTTCAGTGCCTTCAACTCAGCTAAATTCGGGGACATAGCTTCAACGAGAGCAGACGCTAAGAAAACCAGATTTCCCCTAGAATCCCGAACCACCATGGCTAGCGCTGTTTTATCAGAACCGATAGCTATATCTGTATTAATGATGAGCACATCCTCTGGGAAGAAATTTGGGAAGGGAAAAGAGAGCCCTCCGTTTAGATTGACTGAATTCTGTTCCATCATAAAGAGTTTTTCGTATTCTTCCACCGAACTTTCAAAACACGATATCGCTATCCTAATGTCCCTTTCTCCTCGAAACAGTGCATCATTTCGGAAACGCCAGGCTGTGTAGACAGCAAGGACCAGTATGTGGGAAACCTTAACTTCATCCCCAACCTTTTCGAGACCTCTAGGATCCAAGCAGAGCATGTGTTTACAAGTTGTTTTGGAGCTATGAAAGGATGGACTTTGCTCGGAGCTGGGAAGAAAGACGGGGAATTAAATACGATTAAATTAGTGAAGGCAGATAAATTAAATATTATAATCTGAAAAATCGTCCGACACAATAAAATAGTGGATCAGAATTAGCCCTGTTGATTTTAAAGGGAAATGAAGTATATCTTTTATCTCAAACAAAAAATTAATAGGAAATATTTTATTTTATTGTTACAAAAAATAATTAATATAATTAAAAAATTTAAACAAAAAACTATCAACTAATATATTACAAAATAACTAATAATAAATATATAAAATAAAAAATAGCTTAATAAATTATGATATAATATATATTATAAATATAAATGTAATAAAATATAAAATAGAATATATATATATATATATTTTTAAAAATATTTATTACCAATTCGCACCAAATGCGGATAAAAAATTTATAATTTTATTCGGTCTGCACTAAATATAGGACAATATTAAAATTATTCTAGTTCTAATATAATGATATTAATCTCAGTTTAAATACAAAATTAATCCTAATCCTGCCATTCCGAATGTAATAAATCTTCTAGAGCTTAATCAGTTCCTCTCTCTCTCTCACTTTCTACTTTGTGTATGTAATACTGAGTTTTAGCAACTATTGACCTTTTTTTTTTTTTTGCCAAGTTCATTATTTACCATATCATAAAGCAAGGATGAAGTAAATTGGACTCGGATACAACTGTACATTTAAACTGCTAGATTCAATTTTTCCAATTACAACTGTACATTAAGCAGCTACACTCTGCACAATTGAGTACACTGTATACATCGCAGCATGTGTTGGTATAAGTTATTGAGGCAAGATAAGCGAAAGACAAAATGGTATTACCTCCTATATGCTTTTACGCAGCTGAGGAGGAAAAAGAAAAAAAAAAACTCTCCTACTTACAAAACTTACCCTGTACTAGCTTAGGGATTTTTGCCAACAATATATCCTGATCATGACATTGGCGCGATATTTGGTTTTTGGTAAATTTGGTGTAGTAACTTTTAACCTTCAATGACCTTATTTCTTCTCTGTACGATCTGTTTTCTTCTCTTTCATCTCCCACCTTCACATAATATACATTTAGTTTCAATGGAAAATCTCGACCAAACGTGACACGAACAGATAATCAGGTTACCCCATCGATGCCAACGCCACCATTTGATGTACCGATCTCGTAGATAATTTTACTCATGACTTCTCATCTTCTACTTTATTCCTTTGCAGAGGCTGTCTCGGATAGAGAAATAGTGCCAATAGTAAAGAAAATGCAAAACCAATTATTCCAGTAAATGGCTGGAATGGCTGGGTCCCAGTAACCCAAAGAGGTAAATTAGGCTTGTATGTTAGAAAGCCACCCTTCTGCAATATGAAACTTGAAGCCATTATTCCTGCACGCATCCCTATCGGTACAGAAAGGCTGCCTTGGGCTAGTTGCCGAGCACCTGCTAAACTCAAAGATAGAAGCCATAGCCCTGGTATTGCCCATGGAGATCTGAAATTCCATTGAAAAGGTAAGGATTATTAATATTTTTGCTTGTACATGGATGGTCTATAGCGCAGACAGCGCAGTGATAGCCCGAGGAGTGTATATAACCCACATGGGGATTTGCTCCGATACAGGAAAAATATAATAATAGTAATAATGATAATGAATTAACGATAACGATAATGATAATAAATGTAAATACAATCAGATGGTTCCTACGGCAAACTCAATCATCCATTAATTAAGAATATTTAAGGGATTTGCAGGAGAGCGATAGAAGTAGAGTGAAAACAGAAAGATATCAAAGTTCCGAATAGATTTAAAAACTTATATTATAATATGGTGGGTTTTGAATAAAATGCATGCACATGTATTGAAAATGGATGGATAGATTCAAGATTAACGTAGAGGAGATTAATAATAACCTAAACAAAAGTTAGTCAAAATGCACGTGTAAATGCGAAAAAAATAAGTAAAATGGGCATACCTCTGGAATAAAGAAAATGCGAGCCCTGATATTATAATTCCTTTATGATAGCCATGATCAGCAGCAATTTCAGCAGGCAACCATGATCTGAATAACAATTCTTCCACAAACGCAATGCTAGTTGCTGTTATAATTCCATGACCAACGACCATCAAAGTTTTCCCACTCACTCTGAGCCATGACACGGCATCTATAGGAGATGTAGTATAAGGCCAAGAAAGATTCACAGAGCCAAGTAATGCGTTAATGGATTGTATTGATAATACAAGTATGACTCCTCCAATCATGCCTTTAAAAAAATCTTGAATCTGCAAGCAAAGATCTCAGTGTTAGCTTTATTAGACACATAGCCATGAGTAAGAATCCAGATGCTGTCCAAATATTTTCAGCTTAAATCCATACCTTCGGCAATGATGTCAAATCTAGCCCATACTGCTCAAATGGATTTTCATAGCCACGTATTCTTTTCCCCCATATCACAACAAGTGTCATTACAGCAGTATAGAGGCCAATTATGCAACCAAACTCGGCAATTCTGGACGGGGTATGTGTTGTCCAGCTCTGTACAAGTGTTGGAAGCAGTGGAACAACTATTGGCGACCATAAAACAAGCACCATGCCGACAAACCCAAGAATCCTAGGAATATACCAGGGTAGAGGAGCAAATTAGTAAAAGACTACAACTCACACTTTACAGGCCATAGAAGGCTGCATGTATACTTTTCTACCATCCTGCTATAAATATATTTGCAACGTAAGAACAGTTTTAATAATATGCCACTGAGAAAGGAGAAGAAAGCACCAGACCAGCCAAAGGACAAAGATGTTAAAGGGAAACATTGCACAACAGAATCGAGGTTCTTGTCTAATGCCTAGAACTAGTAATCAGATGGACTCACTAACAACATGTAAAATTAACTTCTTCAGAAAAGACATTTGTAATTGTAAAACCATGTGGCTCACTGGTTTTGTTTTTGTTTTTTTTTACTGCAGCAACAATGAAAATTAACTCCTCTGTAAGTGTACTTGATAGATACTAACACAATTTAAATGCACGGAGAGAGAAAGTGGGATAGTTTTGAAAGGAAATCAGCTGCAATGTAAGACAATAAGGAAGTTACCTCTGGATCAAAGGACGCTCAGCCAAATGAAGAAACAAGATGAGCCTGTCCGTCAAACTCATTGCACCACGTATTCCACCCCACAATAGAGCAACTTTGCCAACCAGCCTCAAAATGCCACCCTTCTGACCCAATTCCGCCAACATTGCGACCAGCCTGGTCCCAAGAAAAAGCAGAGTGAAAATGGGAAAAGAGAACATAAGCCTGCACATCTTAAAAAAAATATACAAGTTATGTGCTAAGACCTTTCTTGATCCACTCCACCATCTTCCTTTGTGGGTACCACTGGACCAGCAACTGACATGGCTTTCTCAGCAAGGCTTGTGACAATGCTATTTTCGCCATTTTCAGATACATCCTCCTCAAGCTTTTCACGATCCTTTTGATTACCTTCCATTTTTAAAGACTTGGATGAACTTGCAATTGTGTTGTTGTATGGATTCTTTTTGAGTATACCGCAAGCATGAGAAGCAAAAACATAAAAGAAAATGGTATCAGCTGATTTAAATTAAAAAATAAACAGTATCACAGGAGGAGCGAAATAGACTCCTTCCTCTTAGAGACCTTTACACAAAACAAACAGAATCGACACATTGAAGGCAACGAGGTAATTAAATACTCTGTGGATGAGTCGCAATAAAAACAAAAATAAAGAATAATGGAAAAATCAAAATGGCTAATGCATTAATACTTGAAAACAATGATACTCCAAATGCATGGTATGGTTCATATCACAAGTAAATTTCCAAGGAGGAATATGCCTATATCTACAATAAGGAGTTAAACAAGTAAAATCCAAACAATAAATCTCGTACAAGAATCTAATTCATACAACTAGAGTGTTCATACAACTAGGTATAATAGACCCTAAAGGAAGGAAAAATAAAATGAAGGATCTAAACTGAGTAACTATTACCTGTTGCTGCACCAGGAAAGCAGATGCTCCCAAGGCAGCAGTAACAGCACCAACCATCACAGTCTCATTATTTAGAGTCTTCAATTTAGTTTTTTGCCCTTCTCTGCTGACTGAACTGTTCAACCCACCATTCTGCGAGAGTTTTTCAACAGGCATTTGGTGTCTCTCAATGATATTAACCTTACCAGGATCAACTTCGCCAGATACTTTGGCTTCATCAACATTCTGATTATGAACTGTAGCTACAATGAAATGTTTTCTCAGTGCAGCTAAGCTAGACCCTACGACGACACCAAATGGAAGTACTTTTCTCAAGTAGCTAGTCTCCTGAACAGCAGATGATATGGCACTAATAATATTCTCTCCATCTAGAGTACCAAGTTTCTCCTCAGAGTCAGTACTATGGTAGCTAACCTGAGAAAATTGAGTTTGCTCTTTATTAAGTCTAATGGACAATGATGCTGCATTTGCCACTTGTTCTATATCTCTAGCAAGATTGGGTTCCATTTCTTTCAAGTCAGCTGCACTTTGCCTGCGACCAACTTCAACCTTCAATGAATTTAATATAACACTTTTCACAAAACTCATAAGCTCCTCTGACCTATTGTCATTGATTTCAATACCTTCTTTTCCATCATCAATGTTTTCATATTCTTCAACTGGTTCCTGCTGCGGTTCTGAATCTAATACGATGTATGATGGTTCAATTACTTGATCATCTGCCTTAGCAGGTGTCTGTGGTTCCATCTTTCTGCCCACATCCTTACGAGTTGCAACATCATCAACAGAACTTCCAATATTTTCAGGTTGTTCTAGGAGCATCCACTGACCTTCCTCCGGCAAATAGTCAAGCAACATTGCAGTGGTTGTATCAATATCTAGTGGTTTGGTAGGAATCTTTGAGAGGAGATGGTTATGAATGCGTTCATTATAAAGAGAGCCCTCATATGGGTTTGAAGTAATGTAAGGTGGAACAGTAGTCACCTTTTTAAGTTTGTCTGAATTATCAACAAGAAGATTGCTACCAACTAACTCATTGTTCTTTCTATCACCATTCTTACCTTTGTCACTTTTCTGAGAACTGTTTGTGTTATTCCCATTAAATGAAGTTGAGCTTTGAGAGCGTCCCTTCTCTATGAATCTGTATGGTGAATCAGGTGAATTTTCATTGTGCTCAAGTACAAAGGGATCACTCAATCTATCAGCTTGTACACTCTTATCAATATTAATGGCTTCTGAATTTTCTAGCCTGTGATCATCAATCAAATGCTGACTCGTAGATACAGAGTCAGATCCAGAATCAGTTTTCTTATCCTTGACCTCATTTTCATTATCTGAACCCTCCTCCAACTGAGATATCATATTCTCTATTACACCAAAAACACTATTAACTGCAACTTGAGTAGAATCATCCATCCCTGCTAAGGCATCCAAAGCCTCAGAAACACTGAATGCTGGGGAATCTGAATTAGACTTTGTCTGATCTGGAACAGGCTGAATATTTTTGTTATCCCTCTGATTATCATGATCTTCCCCTTCTACTGGTTGGACTTGTGCCTCAGAGAAGGATCCTGGAGATGAAGATACATCTCCTGTGATACTAGGTGATGCCATCTTATTGTGATCCTGTACTGATTTCTCTTCATTTTTGGAGTTATTCTCCTCCTTTGTGTCTAACTGAGCTATTCTTACATTTTCGTCCTTGTACTTGTCAACATTTGCTTCCTCACCACCAACTGCCTTGTCAGCATGGCTGGAACTGGAAGGCTTAGTACCTGATTCCTTCTCAATATTATCAAGATTAGCAGGATCTTTTTCTTTTAAAGACTCACCGTTATTGTCACTGTTTCCAGGATCACTAGTTTCCTTCCTGACAGAACCAGATGAATCGCCTCCCAGGTTGTTCACTGATTGAGACTGAGCTATGTTGCCAGGTTTTTGAGATTTCTCAAACTGATGAAGCTCAGAATCTACTCCCCCAGAAGGGTTGTTCATGCTAGGTTGACTGTCAACAAAGTTATCTAACAGATCATCAGATCTTTTCATTTGATCTGAAGACTGATGGTCATGAGACATACCCTCTTCATTTGATATTCCCCAACTTTGTCTTGGATCTTTGACTTCAATCCTGATGACACATTGGAGCTCCGTGCAATATCCAGGAGTTCATTAATTTTAAGGTTTGTGCCTTGAGCATGCAAAATTCCAGATACAGCAGTTGAAAGTTTATCACGAACATCTTCTGGCACAGCATCTTGCAAAGCTTTCATCATTGTCTCTCCTTGATCAATAGCAGTTAAGACCTGTTCACTTACAGTATCATGACATTATAAAAAAAGAAATTCTCTGACATTTGCAAGATATAAAGAATGAAGTACTTGAGACAATATTGAAAACCAATGAATAAGATTAAAACATACATTTTTATAATAAAGTGAAGGAGCAAAGTAATAACTCTGTGAAATAGAATATCCACTTTTTCTGTGCCTTAGAATTAAACAGCATGCACATACAGATCCACAGAAACAAGAATTGGCACCAAAATTACATATGTATCACAACCAAAGCTTCTCAAGTTCTGTTTCGAATGAGTTCATGGATAAATGAACAAGGGCTAATTTAAAATGAGTGCTCATTTATTATCAGAGATCTGAAAACAACTATGATACAGAAACCAGTAAAATCAGAAAGATGACAGAATACCAAATCTTGCAATTTAAAATATTACCTTCTTTTTCTTTTCTTCTGTTAGAGTATCAGGCGCTGTTATATCAAGCATATTCATTACCACTTGTGCTGTCTGTAGCACCTGACCTGTTTCAGAATCTACAGGACTGACTTCCTCGTCTTTGACCAATTCTGCATCAACAGAGTTAATCTGATGCAACGCAACATTTTCAACTTCCTGTAATTCTGCTCCTATCTTTCTTTCCAATTTCTCTCTGGATCTTAAGCTAGGAGAAGCCTCACTTTCTTCAAGCATATCATTAGTGGGATCTCCAGAATATCCATTTAAAGAACTTGAGTGAGTCAGATCCAGCAGCTTAGTAACTTTTCCATTGTTGTGGGATGCTCTGCCTTTTGCAACAGCTATGCCTTTTACAAGGTTGATTGTAACATCTACATCTTTTAAAAGAGGATGACGACCCTTCAAAAGTCCAAGCTCCACTGCTGTGAGCCACTGCTTATGACAGATGAATGCTATACCAAATCAATATAAATGATAAATTTCCAGAAAGAAATAGTAAAAGCTCAGAGAGAATAGTAAAAGCTTATATCTAAAAATGAGATGATAATAGCACGATTTTTTGTCTAAATACTAGGTAGATTAACAATTCAAAATTTAAACCATCCTAGGTGAAAAAGTAAGAAGATAATTCATTACCTCAATTGTTAGTTGCTGGCACCAAGATATAGCAGACCTACCACCATATATTACATTAGTAGGCACACACGAACATAAGAGCAGGCTGGTAAATGGATTTTCTGCAATTAAGCTGTGTGGAATTGAGAAGAGTGGCACTGATCCATTGTCATTCTGATAATTCACAGGTCAGAAACTAGTTAGACCTTCCTTTCAGATTTTCTTTGACATGATGGAAGAAATTTTAGTTGTTATTGATGAAATAGATGTAAAGAGAGATGTGGAAAAAGATAAAGAGGAAATAGGCTATGAACCTGTATAAAAAGAACAGGTATCTTCACATTCCCAACCACACTTCTTGAACTAGATTTTGAATAAAAATCTTCAATTTCTTTAAAACCATAAGATACCATAGAAATTGCTTCCTCAAAATCACGAATGGATTTCGCAGATAGAGCCTTTTCAACATCAAACCCTTTTGCTCTGCCTTGAAACAGTGCCTACAGAATTGAGCAGACATATAGCATGAGTTAGTTGCATAGGATTAGAAAACTATCCATGCGTTGATGAAATAGAGCGAATACCACATTAAGCATTCTGCTTCTAAAGCTACAAAGAAGCAATCATCCACCTTGTTAGATCTCAAAATATCTATCAGTCCACCCGTGAGCTTCTGATCAATAGCCATGTGATGAGGAGAGGACCTTGTAGCCTCCTCTAAGTCAAATGGATTGTCTATACATGTGGCTGCAGTGAGTGGTGTTCTCTCTCCAACTTCAGCCAGGTACTTTGTCAACATGTTAGCGCCATAACCCCAGCCAACACCCATCAATGATGTCCACGGCCTTGCCTTATTGATAAACTGAATAGCTGTGCAGATATCATCGCTATCAGCAGCTGTAAATAACCTACATAACATATAAGTAGTTAAGAAGTACAACTATCAGATATTTTTTTCCGAAAACAACAGACAAGAAAGCTTCCAGGACACCTATTCTCCCGGACAGATAGAATTCCTTCGTATAAAACAACTACATAGAAAAACAGGATGGGAGTTGCACTCATTGTAAGCTCCATTCAACCCGGCCCAGTGCACGCTCACAGATACTTCCATCCCTTCATTCCATATGATAGATATCATAGTAAACGCCCACACAAACACTTGTACACTTTCTCACGTTTAACCATAGTATCATGAAGCACAAATGGCTACTATAATTAACTAAACCAGTATTAAAATACAGAAGTTCAGTGAAAGTAAGAACTCCAAAAAGGCAAAACAACAATACCGATAAAAGCAAATTAACAAGCTCTATGAATAAAAAGCAGTAGCAAAGCTCCACATACCGAGCAGTGGTGAGAGGCGAACCAGCACAACCCCTAGGATTCATAACCACAGGAAACAAGCCGCGCTTGAGAGCTTCGCAGACGAAAGACCGTACATTTCCATCCATGCTGCCTTGTGCAGATCCAGGCACCAGCAACAAGGTGGTGTCCAATCCATGTTCCTCTTCCAGGTCCAAATTGGCAGGCCAGTCCAGAGATATAACTCCACCGTCATCAGTGTTCACGCAAACTCTCTGATACTCCAATCTCTCCTCCGTTCCACTTTCTGTCTCATCAAAACCAGGTTTTACCTGAATCCTACCGCTATTGAGCCTCACATAGTGCCTTTCCTCCTTCACCAGCTTCTCGTTCACATCCTCCAGCAACTCCCTACCTTCAAACGATATCGACGGACACCGCAACAACACGAACCGGTTAAACGGCGTCGGACTTGTAAACAAAATCCACTCTCCAATATCCGAAACATCCGAAATCTTCCCCGAGTTAACGCGCGACAGATACAGAGCGATGCCGGATGCGAAGCCGAGCACCGGAGCTATGAATTCCAATGAACTGGCGGAGGGGAACTGAGAAACTAAACTATTGAAAACGTTTTCGAAGGGGACTAGCTGGCTTCGGAGAGCGAGTTTCCGGTTCGTTTTGAGCCTCCGGCGACGGTAGACGCGGAACTCGACGATTCGGAAGGGGTTTTCATGTAAGAATCGGAGGTTATGGTGAGGGTTGAGGTTGAAAGGTGATTGAAGCTTGGTATTGGAGAATTTTGAGCTGAGACTCATATCAAGGTGAGGATTCGTTGTTCGAAATTTGCGCGAGAGTTTGTTTCTGTTTTTGGGTTGCAGACATCGATTGGAGCTTCAGAGGGAACAGAGCAGAGCGCGAAAGCTCTAGAGGGAAAGAGAGTGGAAGAGAGCGCGAAAGCTCTAGAGAGTGAACGGTTGAGAATGGAGAGAGTGGACCCCGGCGGTGAAAATTTGAAGGGAGGTGGGGGCCGACATCGGTTATGGTTTGGGTTTTCCCGAGGAAATGGATGGAGCCTCCACGGTCCACATTCTAATTCTTTTTCTCCTTTTTCCAAATCTAGCGGTCAGTAAATATTCAAATTTATTAATTATACTTCCATAATAATGAATTTATTTAAGCTGTGTCAGTGAAAATTTCTTTTATTTTTTAATAACCAAAATTTTCGTCATAAATTCTAATTCTAATTATATTTGACTGCATTAAATATAAATAGCCAGGTCTACTAAGATTTAACAATATTTCTCAGTGTATTACCAAAAAAAAAAAACAATATTTCTCAGTGATTTACCAAAAAAAATAAAATATTTCACAGTGAAAAAAAATGAAACTATTTTTTATAATTTACGTTGACAATACGTGTATATTTTTAATAATAAAAACTAATAAAATTTTGATACGGCATTTATGTTTCAACATAAATTCGCAATTAGGTGAAGAGACGCTATTATATTTGAATATTTGATCAGAACCATTTTGTTTCAAAGACTTTTTAAGTGAAATGCGGCTCATCCAGGTTTCCAAAGAACAGACTGGCATCCAGTTGCCTTTAGTCCCTTGATTGATTGCTCAGGCACTGGAGCTTTCCATGTTTTTGTTGCTTAACGGAAGCGAAAAGAAAGAAAAAAATAAATAAACTATTTCAAGTATGGTCCTTCTATTCACACTATCAAAAGAATTGTATTCACACTTTTTCCAAACAATTCTAAAATTTCTAAAGTACCCTTCTGATTTATCTCTAAAATTAAAACTTTTAACGAATTTTTTCCCTCTCTCCCCTTGATGCCACTACCCAACCATCCTAGCTCAACTTCTGTAAATCGTGCATAAGATTGTTTTCGGTGTTCTCCTTTTGTTGGCTGTTGATTATTGATTTTTTTCTTATTCTTTTTTAAATCATAATAAAAAATAAAAAATGAGAAATATTCGTGAAAATGTATTTGGTTAATCAGAACAAATATAGATTCTTCGATTATATATACAACTGAACATCTTAAGTAAGTTCGATTGCATAACATTGAACATTCTCAAAATGTTATGTTGAAAATTGTTACCGAACAATTCATATTTGTTCATAGGACTCTCGTACGGAAATTTTGGTAAATTTACATAAATAAGTGGATGTAGTTTTTTTTTTTTGTAAAAGAAATAAGTGGATGTAGTTGCTTTGGCAACTAGTACCCCTTTCAAGATCATATGGGCCTGTTCGCGATCATATGTTACTGTATCGTTCTGTAGCTCGGGCCCTTCAATTTCAAAACCCAGATCAGATTGGCCACAGTCCTTTAGTCTTCAGTTCAGTCCAAAAATGGGACTTGCAAATCTTAACTGATAATGATAGAGTTATAGGCTCTCAACAGTATTAAAATATTTTAATTTTTTTTTCAATTAATTTAAACACATTATTAATAAATAATAATCAAACAAATTAAGCACATGGAAAATCAGAATTTTCAGATGATTTTTGTAGGTTTCTCCCAGTTAATTGGGTATGTGGAGGGAGCACATGATAATCTTAGGATTATCTAGACCTGATTTTGGTTAAGCACATGGTGATTACTTTAATTTTGGGCCCATAGCACAGAGATGAAGAGAGACACATACTGTAGTGTTGTCGACCCACTTTTGTTGCTTACAGACATTGCTTGTCCATATTGATTTTTATCTCTGTTTATGGACAAAAATTTTAAGCAGGAGGAGTATTACTTTGGGAATATGTTCTTCACTAAAACATATCCTTCAAATTATGAGATTGTGTTTCCAGCTGAGAATCAATCAAACACAAATTCAATCTTAATTAGATTTCGGTTCATTGATTTTGACAAAACATTAGCCCTCTATTGAACTCTCTACTTTTTCTAATTAAATATCCATGAAAGAAGTAGATTGATTTTAGGACAGAGAGAATCTTGAACATCGTTTTTATGTCATCCACTTTTATATATGTTTTTTTTCTCAGTTTGTCCGATTGTCTTAATTAAGTGATCAGTTTATCATCATTGATTGATTAATCATTTTTGTTAAGTGGGATAATTAAATGCAGTATATACTCTATATATCCTTGACCAAAAAAAAAAAAAAAAGATTGATTAGCAATTAGTTTATTGATTAGGAATTAGTATCAAATTCTTTTTTCTGTTAGATGACAAGATCGCCTTCGGCCTTGATTTCAAAATGATCTATACAAAATTATATGTATATACCAAAAAAAGAAAACATAATTATATGTATATATCATATTTTAGCCTAAAAAGATAGACAAAAGGAATTAAGTAATGCATGTTATATATCAATTATCAAAACTATAATATTGTTAGCTAATATTATACTAGATATATTCCACGGAGTTAAATACTATAAAGGAAGCTGATAGTGATAAAGCACCAAAAAATACAAATATATTACGTGAAATATATATGAGGAAATTAAAACTATTAGTAGTGAGAGAATTCACATGGGGAGGTATGCGTGAGACGAAATGTCAAATTAATGGAGAGAAATGTGAGTCAAGGTATTTTTGATTTTGGGACGTAGGTTTGGGTCCATGTGTTGCCCACATGCCTATGCTTGGAAGCCGCCTTGTGTCTTAATCAAAGAGTTCTCATATATGTATAAGATGCCAAACTATCATTAATCAATGGTGATGATGGAGCTAACTAGCTAATTAATTGCTAATTCATCAACCCGATAACATTATGTGATCACTAATTAGTTCCCAACTTCACCATTTTTGTGTAAGCAGCTCCAATCATAACCATATTTTATTGATTTTCTATAAAGATCAAAATACATCACGTCTTTGAAAAACAAAACCAAAGTAGCAACTTAGCTGGGCTATAGCTACTACACAACCTAGCTAGTATATACTTAAACATAAACAGGGCGGCCTTACCAAAGTCAATCTTGCTACGTACTAATTTGCTTTGTGTACATTCATCGCCAAAAGCATTTTGTTTCATAACTTTAGCTCTTTATCGATGTTTCATAGTTTCATCCTAGTGGAAATTAGGATAAATCTAATCTCCTTCTATGTATAAAATAAGCGATGTAGACTACCTCGCAAGAATCTTTTCAGAAGAGGAAAAAAAAGAAGAAGGTTGAATTAGTTAATCATTACATATATATATATATATATATATATATATAAATAAAGCGTGAATATTATATAAATAAAGCGTGAATTGTTTAACTTATATGCAGTCCATACATTAATTTCCTCTTGTATTTTTTATTGAAAAATATTAAAATAACGGGGCAGTTACCGCCGGTTGGTCCAGATTCTGTGACGGAGGGGAGGCACCTTCTTCTTAAATCTAATTATTTTACTTTCTAAAATCTTCTTATAAGAAAAACAGATAAAAAAAATGATAATTAGAATAGGTTGAAGAAGACCTTGTGAGCACACTTGCACATGTCTGTCGTTTTCACCAACAGTTTTGAATTAAAATTAATTAAAATTAAGACAACCAGTTATGTTCTCGGAAAGGAATTTATCAATTCTATGGAGACAACCAACTTTTACAGTTGATCCTTACATGACCGGAAAAAAAAAAAAAAAACTGGCACGTAAATTTTTTTTCTCTTATATTTACTCTTCGAAGGTTGAATGATGAGTTTAAAGTGAAAAACTGAAAGATTATAGAATCTTAAAAAAGCATAAGAATACAAAATTGGTTGCAGGAATTACGAATGCAGATTGGATTCATGCAATGCAAGCCACAAGAAAATTCAAGGTGTCGAGGGGCATAATCGTTATTTAAGGTATGAGAAGGCAGAGACCAAAAGCCCAAAACGCGCTGCTGGTTTTGCCACCATTATCTTCAACACAAGCCGGTCCCACAAACTGGGTCCCTATCCCAGTCAAGTAACTGCATTTCATTCTCAACTTTACCATTTCACCCCCTTTCTCTTCCCTTTATATACAAACCTTCCCACCCCTTTCCAAAAGCCCCCAACACTCTCTCTCTCTCTCTCTATTTCTCTCTGAGACTAAATTACAGCAATTCAAAAAACCATTCTTTGTTTATTAGAGATGGCAAAGTGGGAAGCTGACGAAGCTGAAGTCAGTTCTGAAGAAATGGAACTCATTCAGCAAGCAAAGCCGGTCAAGCGTCAACTCCATAGCCTCGGCAGAAGAAGACGACGACTCCTCCGCCATCTCCAGGGACCTGCACCCTGTCTACGTCGGCAAGTCCCGACGACGCTACCTCGTCGGCTCCGATGTCGTTGAGCACCCACTCTTCCGAGAGCTGGTCGAGAGGTCCGGCGACTCCAACATCGACACCATCAACGTATCATGCGAAGTGGTTTTGTTCGAGCACTTGCTTTGGATGCTTGAGAATGCTGATCCACAGCCGGAGTCTTTGGACGAGCTCGTCGAGTTCTATGCCTGCTGAAGAATGTGATTGAAGCTGGTAAATAACTCCATAATTAATATTAATGTTTCTATATAAAAAATTACATATATATGCATGGTACATAACTCCGTGAGTAGGAATGACAACGGGGGTGATTTGTTTGCATGCGGTCATCCTCACGGTATAAAGCTTTGTACATTCTTTAAGAAGATTAATAATGGTTAGCGGGGTATATGTACGTACAGCCTGACAGGGCATGTACGTTGTGATTGGACGGCGAGGATTAACCCATTTCGGTATTTGTTCACATCTTGGCTGATGATGATGATCTCTAAGGCCTTGTACTAAAAATTTCAACTCGGCAGTACCTACACTGTCGTATGGCTGATGATGATGATCTCTAAGGCCTTGTACTAAAAATTTCAACTCGGGAGTACGCTGTAGTATATTTATTTCCTTGTTCATTTAATATATGATGTTTTTCTTCCTCTGTTGCTGAAATGAGACATTTTTTTTTACTACTTTTCTTAATTAATTTATGACTTCCTTGTTTCTTTCTTTGTTCTTTGATCCTTCCTTCTCATTTTCGGTGCTTCAGCGTTCCAATATTTTTCCCTTCGATCTCGCAGTTGTTGTTTTTTATTGGATTTATAATATTGGTTGTGACCCTGTTGTGTTTTCATATATATATATATATATATATATATATATAATTAAAAGAAAGCAATGTAAGTGCTATAAACGCCAAATACGTGATTAGGATGAATTGAAATCACTACCGCGACAGTCATATCACGTCAGCTATCACATTAATTAGGAAAAAATATGATATATAATTTTATTTTTTTGGTAATAATATGTGTATATATATAAAAGTTAAAATATCAAATAGGAAGTCCTATCCAACTAGACATTACATAGATATTGGGGTCGGAATGTTTTATCGTATTCAAATTGTCACCATCGATCGAGGTCTCTTTCTAACTTCTTAGGCATTAAGGTAAATTAAAATTTTCTCTATTATTCAAAGAGCCATTTTTCAGTTTATAATAATAAAAAAAGCAATACGCTGACCTGTAAAATAATGAGATACCAATCTTTTCCAGACAAAAGGGATATATGTAGTATAATAATTTCAAAAACGAGAAAAATATAATTAAATGAAATAGAAAAGGAAGAGTATATATGATAATAGCAAATGGATATTTGGGCTCTTCCACCTACTGCTTTTTTAAGGTAAACTACAGCTGTGAAGCTAATCCTCCTGGAAATTTGCAACTCATTAGACATCACAGACTTTATGGAACAAATTAAATAAAGAGTATTCCTCAGTCTTAGTTGTAAAAAATAGTCCGATGCAATTTTTCCAGACAGGTTAACCTTGTCCTTACCCACCCATATTGAATGGTCTATGCCACAAATGGCCCAACACAATTTTAAAGAAATTTTTTAAGATGAAAACAAGAAAGACAAAAGAAAATCAAAAGGATACAGTGTGGTATATTAAAATTTTGCATTACCTACAGTTACTTGTTTCAGATCAAAAATCAATTAAGATGAAAAAACCTTGAACATGGCTGTAACTCATGATTAACCCTAGATTGAGGATATATAGTTTCTTAGTCAAACACAACAGTATATAAAGGTACGGCTGGTAAATAAATAGCAAGTTTCAAATATGTGAATTTGGATCCTCTCCATTTCTATATCTTAATTTCTGTACAACAACGGATTAAACATCAATAATTGAAATTTTAATGGTCAAGATGTTTTAATGATCCACATATTTGTAACCTCTCTTTTCCCCAATACAATCAAGAATTTAATTGTATCAAAGGGAATAATAATTAAGCGCAGCTAAAATACAAGTTGGGTTTTTTTTTTTCTTAATGTTATGTTTTGGTTTTTCTTAATATGAAGTCTACTCAAAACAAACATGTATATATTATATGCATGTTGATTAATTAATTAGTTAATGCAATATTTTTTAACAATAATCAAATTAGTCAACCTGCCTTTGCTGAGGTCCTTTACCCTGCTGGAAAGGGACGGGTGTCTGCCATACATGCAATGAAAATGAGAATACTAATTAAAATTAATGGTCCATCACTTTTACATTTAAAAAATATATATTTATATACGTGCATCAGTAGGCACCGCAAAGGAAATTCTGATCATTTTAAAGTTGATTATGATTGATTAATAAATTCATCATATTATAATATAAAGATTGGAAATGCGAATAATATGTAAATATTTTTTTAGGATACTAATGATTAGGTTGTTCGAGAGATGCTTTTGTGATATATATATATATATATACACACATATATACGTATAGCCACACGCTCTACTTGTTTTTTGCTTTGTTGGTTGGCTACAAAAAAGAGCTTAATATATATGTATTAAAAGTGATGATTGGGTGAAGACTTAATTATATTGCGAAGTGGAAGACATAAAGTAAGTTGAAATCACGCAATTAGACATCAGAAACGCGTTTCCAAGCTGCCATTGCCAACCCATAAAGCTGTGATAAGCCTGAGCTTGCTTCCATACAAATACAAATACTAAAGCTGATGTATATTTTCCAGACTGACAAATTAATATTATTACCAAGTACTATATATATATATATATATATTTATATGTTTTTGCAACTTTAGGTACCCACTTTTGTTGCACTTTTTTGTTGGCTAATCTGGCGCATTCACTTTTCTTTTACTACAAGACTCGGGCTGCCCCACTTAAGCACGAATTTAAATATCAATCCCTGCTAAAAGCTTTTATAGTAGAAGTGTAAAATCTGTATTAATAAAAAAAACAAGCGTATATGGGCAGTTTTAATTCAGCTTTTATATGAAACTAGATAAGAAGAAAAGAAAGCTTATATGAC
Source organism: Rhamnella rubrinervis (assembly GCA_007844105.2). Lineage (NCBI taxonomy): Eukaryota > Viridiplantae > Streptophyta > Magnoliopsida > Rosales > Rhamnaceae > Rhamnella > Rhamnella rubrinervis. The sequence continues at coordinate 15,548,598 of CM017584.2, forward strand.
CAAGACTCAGTTTGCTTTACGAGTTTCATAAAAAAAAAATTGCTTTACGAGTGAAAAGTGAAAACAGACAAACATATTTATTACGTTAAAGCAGCATACATAACATCGCATGTGATGTCATTTCTTCCGTATTGGATAAGCCCTGTTGTGCCGAGCGAGTCAAGAAATTTATATATTATCTATATAAAATTTACGGTTTGTTTAATTGGAAAATATAGATACAATTTTAATGTTTCATAGCGTCTTTTCTTAAAGAAAAGAAAAGAAAAGAAAAGAAAAGAAAAGAAAAGAAAGACATTATCCTTGGCAGGACGAACACACCGACGATCATTTTTCACTCTCAAAATTATCCACCAGCTTGGGAGTTTAAACTGGCGCAGTCAAAATAATAATAATAATAATAATAATAATAATAATAATAATAATAATAATAAATTTGGTTTAGACTGGCGAAAATAACCTTGCAAGCGGCGGCCACCCGATTGTGTTTGTCAGGAGCGAAGAGGACAACTAATGTTGCACAAAGTGACGGCCGCTTTTCGCGGCTTTTTGATGATAAGATGCTTCCAATCATCTATCTATACACTGATTTTGCTTGACCTTACGTGATTGGATGTGGAAACAAGGACATTTATGTCTTTTCGGGCCTCAGGCATTGAAGTTGCTGAGTCAGACTCCGAGTCCGAAGACCAGGCCACGTGGAAAATCGGATTTCGGCCCTCGGAGTGGACCCCTCTACCCCCAAAACACCATGTTACTCATGGAATTTTTGTCTCCGATCGATTATCGGAATTCTATGAATTTTGATGAATTCATGCATGCGGGCATTCGCTACGAAACCTTTTCACTTTTTTTTTTTTCGAACTTTTAATTTTGATGATCATGAGAAACGTACACATATATATGTTTTCAATAATCTTGAAACTAGCAGCAACGCACTATAAAAAAGATGTATAGAAATTAGACCCATGTTTGTTTTGTTTGAACCTTAATTTGGACCCCACCTGAATAATAAAGAAAACAAAATTCATATAAATATTGGAACCAAATGAAGAAAGGAAATTAATAGAGGATTGGAAGAAAACCTTCGCACGTATCCTATATAGTTATAATATTAAATATTGATATATTAGATTATTCAGTCGCGGCCCACAGCATATTTAGTAGTGACACTGATAGCTATAATATGTGGGGCTGCCCCTAGAAATGGCCACAAAGCAAGTGGACTAGTGTTGAGGAAAAGGCCTCTCATTGTAGAGAGTAGTGTAGTCTCCATACTGGCTTGGCTTGCTTGCAGTCATAATAAATTAATAATGCAAAACTAGGATAATAAACCACAACATGTAACGCATGCTCTCACTGCTCTGCTAGCTCTGCATAGGGATTTGACTCGTCATATGATTCTGAATGGCCATCAGCGTACGTGTTGTGTTAGCTCCACATATTAATAAAAGACACCCTCCTTCACTCTTTCTCATTTAGTTTTACAATATATTAATATTTATATTGCACGAATAAAAGACAGTTTCTTTTTCTTTTCTTTTTTTCATTAATATATGTATATTGAACGCTGAACATGAAAATTATAGTTTCATTTCGTCCATTCCCATGGAATTAGTTGTATACAGGGAAGATACAGGATAGAAAGAGATAAACAAAATTATGCAACTTGCGTAAATATATAAATATATATATGTATATATATTTGCCTAAGCATGCGTATATAAAAAGTGTGTGTGTGCAATGTGCATGATCAGCAGCAGAGAAATTCTTTTCAACAAACGAAATGATGTTGCTTACGTGGCCAACACTGAGAGCGAGCAGCACTACATTCCAAAATCTCAAAACCGAAAAGCATGACATGTGATATCTGAAATCTCAAATAAATCCCATGTCCCCACCATATATGCCAAAACGGTGGCTTGGATCCCTTACAATTGTGTATAGGAGAAGAAGTCTAAAGATTAGAGGTCGAGTTGAAGAGAGCGACAAAGACAGAGATCGAAGGAGAAGAAGACAGGTCAAAGAGAAAGAAGAAGGCCATGCATGCATGCAATACATGTGGAACCAGGAGAGCGGGGACCATTTTGGGGCGGATGGTGATGATGAAATATAGAAACTAGGAGACTCGATTTATTAATGGAGACCATGCATGCATGAATGATGATGACAAAATACTTGCATGTGCGCTGGCATTTTGTGTCGGCATATAAATGCAAGCTAATATACATCCCAGATTTTGGACATGTAGTAGTAGTACTAGTTCGGATTTATTTATGTCCCTCACAAGTAATCTCACTGTCATCTATATATATACACATCAGAACAATATATCAGTAGTCATGTGGTGATCTTGAGTCTGTCAAAAACTTTATTATAGTACAGCTCCATCTTTATCTTTTTTTGTGTATGATCTAATTTACATGTTAGGATGATGAGGATTCTCATCAATTTCAACAGAAGGAATTTAGTTTTTCATAAGTTAATTTATATATGTGTATATATATTACCATTCTCTCTCCTGTATTCTTTCATGTCAAAAAGGAAAAAAAAAAATTCATTATGTAGATATATAATTAACATAAAGAATCTTTAGTCATACTAAGATTATGTTTCCCTTTCTTCATGCTTATTATTAATAAACATCACACAGACGAATATTAATCTATGTGTGTGTATATATATATATATATAAAGCATCTGGCTAGAACCCTAGCTAGGCTAGAGACGCAACTCTTCTCTGTAGACTCAAGAACCTAATTATTCCGGAGGGATGCATGACTGCCTGGCTACCTCGTAAATTTTCCGCACGGACCAGTGCGTATGGTTGTCGAGGCCTCTTCGTACTCCCTACGTTACGTACTAATAACCTTTTAATTGCACGTAATACACGACAGTAGCAATTGCACGTGTCAGCCATGCAAAGCAATTGCATTAATATATTGACCAAATCCATTCTCACTTTTCACTTCAGAATCCACTGAGTTTGAGCTTTCATTCGACAAATTCAAGGCCCACTGACTAGTTAATGCTACTATAATCCATCCATTACAAGTTGACGGTGAATACAAGTAATATATATATTTATATATATATGTGTGTCAACTACAACAACAGTTATTTAATATTTTTAATCATTTAAAAACTGACATGAAATTTGTGAAAATTCACAACTTGTATTGAAAATGATTATTTATTATCTGTTTTCTTTATGGTTCTTTGTTAGTATTACTTCGGAATTCTAACATCACCATGCATTTGAACTTTGAAGTAATATACTGAAGAAGGCCCATATTGGAAAGGCCGAAGTTCGTTGCCTGCAAATATGGCTCGGTAAGTTATTTTCAGGCCTCATTACTAAAAACCAAGCCCAAGTTCAATATGAGAAACGCTATTTCTTGATGAACCGTTGGTAGGTAGTCATATTGGTCATTAATGAGGAACCATCCCTATGTGAAACTCACATGTCCTTTAAACTTAAAACCTCTACAACCACAATGACAACGAAATCTCGTTACTTTTCAAAAGGGCTACATGCCCATGTATGCCCGAAACCCCCTTACCTACTCTTGACAGTTATTCTTTTCTCCCCAAAAATACCCCTAAATTACTCAACAATATCAGCCCAAACGTATGACATCCTGTATATTTACAACCTCATGAAGGTCATTACACGTAAAAAAACAACCCAACAGAGCCTTAAACGAACATCACGAACAACTTTACGTACCCACGTTCAAAACCCTCCATTACTCGCATCATTTAATACATCCAATACCATTTCCACCAACACAGTACTCTTGCCTGCCCCCGTTCACCGATCAAAGCCACCCAAAAGAAATGGGTTCGAAATGTATCATGTTTCTTGCAGTGGCTCTGGTTCTGGCTCTTCAACTCCCAGAAGACGTTCTTTGTGCCAACCCAAAGTTGATCCCTTCCGACCACTCACAACTCGACACGTGGATCGCACACAACATGAAGGACTACCTTGACCGCAAGGCCAGTAAAAATGCCACCCAACCCAAATTTAATTTTGATCCCCAACTGGCCGAGGCCGAGGACACCGTCAGGATCGTCAAGGTTAGAAAAGACGGTAAAGGACATTTCAAAACGGTAACTGACGCCGTCAACAGCATTCCCGATGGGAACACTCGGCGTGTGGTGGTTTGGATCGGTGGGGGCGAGTACCGTGAGAAGCTTACCATAAATAGGTCGAAGCGTTTCGTGACGTTTTACGGAGACAAGGACAACATGCCTACGATAGTTTTTGACGGTACCGCGTTGAAGTACGGGACGGTGTACAGTGCCACCGTGGCGGTGGAGTCCGACTACTTCGTCGCTGTCAATATTGTATTTGTGGTACGTATGAATATATTTTTTCCTTTTTCTTTTTGCTTTTAGTAACAACTCAACTTCCAAATAAATTATTTATTTTTTAGTAAAAGACATGCATAAATCTTTTAATTTAAGATATTGGAAAAGAGCTACTTTCTTATTAATTAAAAAAATACAATTATATCAATGTATAATGTATTTATGGCAAGAAACATGCACACTAAAAATAGTGGAGAAATAAAAAATTAGAGACATTACATTCAATTGAGGAAAGTGTGTTAATTATTTAGGTTAGGGAAAATAAGAATTCAAAAATTATATAACTAATTACTTCTATGTAAAAAATTTGTCAGATAAGACTAGTAAAAGTAAATGTCAATGTAGGGTTGTAAATAAACTCAGAAATGTACGTAGAGATGGTTGTTTTTAACTGTATATTTGACTGACATATTAAATGAGATTGTAAAAATGCCTATGAATCCAATCCATGTTAACCAAACTTTGCATGTAAAAGGCTATAAAAATGGCGATATAGCTAATTATAGCATGCAGATTCCATGCACAACTTAACAGAACCCTTAATTATTCATTAAATGTAGAAAGCGTGACGTTGGATCATGTTTCTAACACGAACATAATAATTTCTTTGGTTTTCTTTTGTTTCTGGTGATACATATACTAACTAATGATTAACAATTGGGCGCTTAATTAATTACAGAATTCGGCTCCAATGCCAGATGGGAAAACGGTGGGGGCACAGGCTGTGGCAATGAGGATATCAGGGGACAAAGCAGCCTTCCACAACTGCAGGTTCATAGGATTTCAAGATACCTTGTGTGATGATAAGGGCAGGCATTTCTTCAAGGATTGCTATATTCAAGGCACTGTTGATTTCATTTTTGGAAATGGCAAATCTCTCTACCTGGTTGATACCTAGCTATAGCTATATATAGATAATTAACTCCAATATATATATATATATATGTATCATGCATGTATATTAATTTTTGTTTGAAGTTTTTTTTTTTGGTCAATTTTTGATTGATGTTGATGATGCAGAATACAAGCATAAATTCGGTAGCCAATGGAATGGGAGTGATAACAGCACAAGCAAGAGAAAGTGTGAGCGACGACAGCGGGTTCACATTCGTGCATTGCAGTATAAAAGGCACCGGAGATACATACTTGGGGCGAGCATGGAAGGAGAGACCCAGAGTGGTGTTTGCATACACATACATGGGCACACTCATCAACAGTGAAGGATGGTCCAACGCCATGCACGCAAATGGTCAAGAGAAAAATCAGGTTTATTATGGAGAGTACAAGTGTAAAGGACCAGGGGCAAGCACATCCGGACGGGTCAAGTATGCAAAGATGTTATCTGACCAGGAAGTGAAGCCCTTCTTGAGCATGACTTACCTCCATGGAAATAAGTGGCTTCTCCCACCTCCCAAGCTTTCTGCTTAAATTATACTCTTACCCTCCACTCTATCTGCACGCATGCATGCATATTAGGCTGTGTGTTTGTTCCTCTTGGGTTGGCCACCGTGTAAATTTAAGAGAAAGCATATTACTGATCATCATGAACTCTCTTGCACTACATCTATGTCTATATATATAGATGTAGTTTCAGCTTCTTTACAAACACAAGTATTACTCATTTTAATTCATCAAAAAAAAAGTATTACTCATTTTAACATATAAAGTAATGTTTCCTCGGGTAATGATTTCGAATTTGAATGCCACATTCAGAATGTCAAAAAAGGTACCAGGGAATCAGTAAAACTACATATAAACAGATTAATTACTTATCTTGATTTCTTGATCAATCTTTTATAGACTCCTCACATATCTTGATCTGTGAAATTTAGTAAATAAATTATAATTCAAGTTCAAGTTTTTATTTTGTTGATATGTACGAATATGAGTGCTTTGATCATATGGAATGTTCCACTACTACAACTTTAGAACATATATATAGTCGTCCCTCCCCATAATCGAACCCTGGACAACCTAATCTTTCTTAACTTACCACTTTCGAAGGTTAATCTTTGTGTTATGGAGATGATTCCATGGCTCTGATGCCTCAAATTATGTGCAAACATAGAGTGTTCCTATGACTATGGGTGCCCTGGTAAAGGGCACTCAGAGGTTAACCGCTAGATGGTTAATTGGGCCGTGGGTTGGGTTCCTACGCTGCATGGTCTTCTAGTTTATAGAAGACACGGAAGTTCTTCTTGCACCTCAAATATTACTCCGTCCACACTCATTCTATAACCAATTGACCTAAAACTCCTCCAATTTTTTATTATTTTTTTCTTTCGTTGTCATTGATTGGCCAAATATCATCGTCTATACCTATTACCTAAATTTCCCTTCCCTCAATTGAAGGCGCCTAAAAGGATTGGCTGGAGCACAATTGCTCGTGATATTTGACATTTCCTGCTATATATATATATATATATATATTTTTTTTGGACGAGGGTCGAGGGTCGAGGGTGTTAATGGGAGTTCCGTTTTGAAAAAGAAAAGAAAGAAAATGATAGTCTCCGGTGTTCCTTCAAGATGTGAATGATCAATTAAGTCTTTGCCATAGGGAAAAACTTTCACATGAAAAATAATTAAATTTATATCATCTAGAATACACAGAATTTTCAATTGTGTCATTTTTCTTACCTTCTTATGATTCTTTTGCTTGTGTGGATTTAAAGACATACTAAATCCAAGCTGGCCTTTTTTCTACTTGATTCTCCCTATGCGATGGTGTGAATGAAATTGATTTCTTATTTTCTCAATTGTTAGTTTATTTATTTATTATTTATTTTTAATTAGCTAATGTTTGATTGATTGGCCGTCGTGACTGGTGATGGCATAGGTTGAATAGGACTCTATCAAAATTATATGTCATACGCCTGAGTAGACGACTAATATTTATATTCACCAAAAAAAAGACGACTAATATTTATTACGTGCGATTCTATTGATCATTAATTACCAGTGCAACTTGCATAAAATACACTTTAAAGTTGCTAAACTTGTGACATAGTTCCTTCGATACATCACAGGGAAATAATAATAATAATAATAATAATAATAATAATAATAATAATAATAATAATAATAATAATAAAATTGCCTCTTCTTCTTCTTCCTTTTTTTATTACCAAGAATCTGATGGTTTTGACCTCTATAAACTATTAATGATCAGATTGTATATAATTTATTAAGTTTAACAATATTTGAACTATTAAAAAAATAACTAACAATATTTGATATTTCTCGGTGAGATCTTGGCAATAATCAATGAAAAATATATAAAAACTTAGGAATTCTTTTACAGAGTCATGCCTGTGATCTTGGAAGCATATGCACAGATACGAATGAGAGAAAGAGGAGAGAATTGTGCCACCATATATTTTAGGGCTTTAGACCAAAAGTTTATTAAGATTATATAGACTATTATATACAAGTCTAGCTTATAAGACAGCTCATCCGTAGATTTGATTGGAAAATGGCATCAGAAGGCACACGAACATGAAAAATCAAAAGCGATTTGGTCCTGTAGCTAGCATGTGCCATCGAATGCATTTTATCATAAAATAACAACAAAAATAAAACGATGAAATGGACTATGTAGTATTTATAGAGAATACCATTTCTTTTATTACCAAAAAAAAAAGAAAAGAGAATACCATTTCTTTTATATTTTCAATGAATGGGTTCATTAACTCTTTGCATCCAAGTCACAATAGCCAGAAACACTTGCATGGTGATCAGCTGGAGAAACTTTTTGTTACCTTTTGACACTGACAGGAACACGAACCTGTTATGGCATTGCAGGACGAGTGGCTTATCTAGGCCGATAATAATACCAGTCAGCAGCTGTGATAAGTTCGTATAGATTTGAGCTTTTGAATTATAAGCTCTTGGAATATTTGCATAGAAGCTATATATATGTATGTATGAATTATGAAATGAATGAAGCTGTGTTATGCTGAAAATCCAAATGTGTTTTTTTATATTCCATCAAATATCAGATCAGGTCTCAACCCTACAGGGGAAACAGAGAGGTTAAAACATTACCACTCTACCACCAAAGCCAACACACCTGAAAACTTTCTAACTAACTTTTCCTATTTTTTGTCATTTAAAAGGGCAAAAAGAAAACAAAAATGAAGAATAAGAAGATATCTGCATACAAGAAGAAGATTGTTTTACACCAGAAAAATCAGCCCTAAAATCTGCACCACTGCAAAGATCAGCGTTGCTTACTTCAATGACTGAACTTCAAGCTGCAAAACACCAGAGGAAAACTACATCTTAGTCAAGTAGAAAACCAAGGATGAAGACAACATTATCTTTTGCAATATGTAAAGAAAGAGAGGTTTAAGGACACATACAAATGCAATATAAATGAGGAAGACACGTACGGTCACTAGAGTGCTATTGGATTACTCATTTTGAATGCCCTTCAGGAGTAAAAAAGTAACTTTGCGGAAAAATGGGGTTGATAGAAAATATTCATTTTCATCAAATCGTTTCACTGTATGATCAACCACAATCCAAGTAGTCCATGCACGCTCATATTCAACCCAAAGTTACTAAACATACCCAATTAATCAGTCGTCCTTCATTCTCCAAGATCTAGATCCTGTATAATGTCTCCTAGAAACAAAAACTTTGTGGTCTATACGGGATGTTGTTAACAAGAGAGTAATACTTGAAGGTACATCAGGACTAGAGGTTACATTTCAGAAATGTGGCCCTGATATTTTTACCAGGTCAACTGGAGCCTGATCGAATTGGGACATTTTAAAAGCCACTTAATTAGTTTTCCACTATATTTCACTTCTACACATACCCTTCTAATGAAGAGCGTTAAAAAGTAAGAAACTTACCAGAGCTTTCATCGCGGTGATCATTCTGATGGGTCTCGATGCACTTCAGAAGGTACTTGAAGGTCTCAATCTCGCACGGTAGAGTCAGCCCGCCACCATGATCAAACCCAAACTCTTCCTCAGCCTTTTCCAGCAGTACTTTAAAGAGGGAGTGGCTAAGATAACTAGTGGGAATAATGAACCTCCGAAGCTCAGGCCCGACATAGACCGCCAAGTATCCTTTGGGGACATCAGGTGGTGGTTCGGGACTTTGGCAGCTCTCCTCGTCCGAATCACAACACATAACATTTGTTAGCCTTTTGTTAATTGCCGGTGAAATTCCCCCGAGTGTTTGTTCAGTAAGGGAATCGCTAGCCTTTGAGCCAAGTGTGACAGACTGCCATTTCTGGAGGAGTTCTCTTAGCCTAACAATCTGTCTTATTCCGGTCAACTTGCTGCTACCATTGTCGTCCATTGCTCTAATGGTTTACCACAATAGTTAAGAGAATCCCAAGATAGAATTCAGAATGTCCGATTCCAGAAGAAAAAGTCTCATCAGATCTTCTTCCACTGACATGTATATATAAATAGGTCAGTCTTTTATAAGCATAAATGAAATGCAAAGCTTGTGAAATAGGAAATATATAGATGCCTCCAGATTCAGTCATCTCATATAAAAAAACTCCATAGTTGAAACCTTGTTTCACAACAATTAACAAAAAGTTTCAAATTTTTACTTTGAAATGCCACATATAGAATCCATAAAAAGCAAACCAGCGTCCATTTTTCTTGTTGCTTACAGTTCTCATCCTAATATCTGCAAATTCCGAATCTACAACCAACTTCCCGACCCAAATATCAACCAGCTATGAATTAGTTGCCCATCCATAGAAAATAGCAACGCCATCAACTTTCCATAATTTAAACTTTACTTTCCCATGAATTTATAGAAATTGATAAAATTTCATAAGAATTAATATGCAAGAAACACCAAATAAGCCAAATTGTACATTTCTGGGAACCCAATTTACAGAAGTTTGAATCATTACGCAACCATAGCCACCAAAGTAACTTAAATTGCAAAAAGATAAAAATTTCTTCGTGGAATATGCATTTTCGTAAACATTCATATCATATCACCCCAAATGTTCTGCAGTTAAGATCTGTAACTTCGAAAATACGATAAGCTTCACCACATATATATAACCTGCACATATGATCCCTTTAGATCCCTCAAACTCCATCAACAAAAATACAAAAACATCCAACAGCAGCATTCAGGAAAGAAAAAAGAATCACATAAATCTGAGAATTTAAACCAGCAAACACATATATACGTGCATATAATTCATAAACATTTATATTTTATACGAATGGATAATTTGTATGTATGTAGAAAAGTACCTGAAGAGGAGACAACGTCAGCAGCTGATTCGAACAAGAAACGCCATAAGAGCTTCGGAAGCGAACACAGAGAGCGAGCTCTCCAAATTAGAGAAGGAGAGAGATCTTTTCAAGTAGCTCTGTATTTCCTTTTTCTTTTTCTTTTCCTTTAATCTCAATTTGAATAAATATATCTAAAAATATATCCGAAAAAACAAATTTAGGGAATCAATGTTGGAGTTTTTACTGTATGCTGTCATCAATTCTCGGAGAAAAATTTTCTCTCTCTCACTCGCTCCACCGGCGCTTTAGGAGGACTCTGTTTTTTCGGTTTTTCTTCCAAACCAAACAAACAAAAAGCAACGGTTTGTGTCACCTGTTGTTTAGTAGTCTGGGAGCCCAAATATTTTAACAATATTTTTATTTTATTTTATTTTGTTGTATTTATTAGAAAATCCATAAATCGTGAAAAAATTAAAAAAAAAAATTGTGATTTTGGAGGAAGTTTGCAAATTGCAGAGAGAGAGAGAGAGAGAGAGAGAGGGAAGAGAGCGTATTAATGACGAAGGATCAGCTCCAACCTTCCTACGTGTCATCACTGTAACGTGTACCCAATGCGCTTTTGCTTTGGATCCACGTGCTCCCAGGAATCTTTGTAGGCCCAGCTCCTTTTTCGCCCTCACCATTTTCTTTTTCTTTTCATATTTATAAATTAAAAAGAGAAGTCCATCCTTTTTTTTTCTTTTCTTTTTATAAACAAATTTTAAAGATAAATGTATTTTATAAGTTTTAATGTCATTTTCAATACGTTTTTTTTCATTTATTTTTCTGAATTCCAAACCTCTTTTTTTTAAAAAAAAAAAATATAGCGTGTTAAAATAAGTACAATGACATTTTAGCTATATGACAAAGGGAAAATGAAAGATGGCATTAAATACATATTTGAGAATATGCAATTAAGACCATGAAAGTAATGTTTACAACTAAAATACACTGCTTTCATGAGTTGTGTTTTTTTATATTTTTATCCATTTCATTGAACACTGAAAAATATTTGTACATCCAATGGGACATTCTAAATTGTATAATTTTAGCAAAAGTTTTGGTCCAATTATTATAAAACCATAATAATTCAGTAGCTTTTAGCTGAAAATTTCAGTCAAAGTGGGCAACATTTTTATAAGGTTAATGAAACCATTAGCCCTAACCTCTTTTCATGGTATTCGTTTGGACATAAATGAATGAATAACACATCTGGCATCATCAAACGGTAGGTCGTTTTTTAAATTTGTATTATTCTTAGTCTATTCGTTGTAATTTGATATTAATTATTTGTCGGACAATGTTTTATTGTTGTTCACGGGTTGCTAACTTGGGCTTAGGCACCTTGGGCCCCTTGTAATCATAATTCCAAGTGAACCTTGCTCACTAAAATAAACTTTAATGGTCCACCAATTTAAAAAAATCAGCTTTTTATTTATTTATTTCGTTACTACTTTTTAAGAATCAAGTGAAGGTTTACGTTTTATATAGAAACTTTTATAAACTATGCCTATATCTCAACATATAATAAATAAATTCTAAAATAACCATTAAGGGGATGTAGCTCAAACGGTAGAGCGCTCGCTTTGCATGCGAGAGGTACGGGGTTCGATACCCCGCATCTCCATTTATTTATTCTTGTAAAATTGTAATTTATTTATTTTTATTACTCGGTAAAATTGTAAGCGTTGGAACGTGGAAGCTTCGACGCGCTTCATCTCCAGAAAGTGCACCCTCGGACCCTCAGTTCACGCCGCTTAATTCCATTTATCTCTGTTGGGTTTTAACTCTGTTCTGTTCTCATTCATTCTCATACGTATATTCAGATTTAAGGTTAGTCCTTCTTTTGATTTACAATTTTATTATTTTCGGTTGATTTACTTCTGCGCAACTTTTCAATTTTTGCATCGCTTTTACTTCACATGGAGCTTATAGGCTTTTACAAGTACTTGAAGAAGATGGATCCTGTTCATTCCTCTCGTTATTACCATTATTATTATTCCTTATTAATTTTAAAGCTTCGGTTTTTATTATACTTCGTGGCTGAGTAAAAGGATCATTTAAAATCGGACACCTATGTTTAAGATATTGCATATAAAAGTTATTTTCTTGAAGAAATTTTGGTGGGGTTTGATTCCTTTCGTTTATTTCAAAATGCTTAGTTTTCTGGGAAAAATATCCTTTCAAATCAGGACACCTCTTTGAAATATAATTGCCTGCTAAAAAGTTTTTTTTTTTTTGGTTTTTGGGGAGAAATTTCCGTAGCGTCTAATTTTCGTTTTGAATTTGTTCAGGTGGAAATATTAGTTAGGTTCCAAAATTATGTTTTTTCCTAAACTTTCAAGAGCTGGAATTTGGATGGTCAAAGAGCTCGTCCGAGGTAATGGCCCCTAGCCCATTTTTCTTTAGTAAGTGTTTGAGCAGAAGAACTGTTATTAGTATTCTTTTGTCACCTAGTAGATAGATGGTGGTTGATAACCTAGATGATGCAGAAGTTGCTTTACAGTATTGGGTTGGAGGCAAAGTGAATAAATTGATATTCCTGAATTAGCACAAATAATTTTCTTTTTCTTCTTGATGATTAATATGTTGGATAAGAATGCTGCTCATTTTCTTATCACCCCCAATTACATTGTTTTCAACAGGAAAATCTGTAGCCATAGCCAGAGCTGGATATATACAAAGGCCTTACAGCAGATACTTGCCAACCCTGGTCAGTTATCTTTGTTTATGTTTTCCTCAAGTTCCAAAGGATGAATCTTCTATATATATGTGTGAGTATTGCAAAAGAAAATTATGACCTGCTTTACTTGCAGTATGACATGACATTATGAAATTGTTTGTTATAACCTAGATTGTTTGCAAATAAGTTGGGGGCTGTTAAGCAATGTGTGGGGATAATCATTTAGCACTGTAGCTTTGCACAGTTTATATATGTTTCACAGATGACTAATTTAGTTATATTTCATTTACAATTGTTATGATGATTAATTTTAAAATCCATGTTAACCGTTTGAAAAGCAATCAGAAACTTTGGTCTCCCGTGGAGCATCCTTTCAGAAGTATCATAATTTTTCTACTGCTGCCAAAGGTCCTTCAGAGGAAGGAAGTGAACAGGAAGAAAAGTAAGTTCAATAGTATGAAGCAATAGAATTACCATGAAATTTTTTATTTTTGTATGAATTCGTTAAGGTATTTAACATATTAGCCGGAAAAGTTTACAAGTTTTTAACATTTTATTACGCAAAATTTATCTTGGTGGTCTGTAATAGAATTTCAGTTTTCTATTCTGCTTTAATGCCGCGTGGATGTTGTATTTTGAATAATAGAATCATGAACATTCTTTTAAGAAAATTGAAGTCATCTTAAGGTTTCCTCAGATTGAGCATATCATTTTTCTCATACTGCTGTTTCTCCAATTTTGTTTCAGGATATCTGTGACATTTGTTGATAAGGATGGAGAGGAGAAGCACGTTAAGGTTCCAATTGGAATGTCCATGTTAGAAGCTGCTCATGAAAATGATATAGAACTTGAAGGCAAGGATCTTATCATCATCATTTTTTCCCACTTAATCTGTTGATTGATAAATATAATTCCTAATGAGTGTTAAGGAACCACCAATTTTATAAAGCTTTGGTAATCTATAAGGTAATTTATAAGCATAGCCGTTCATAGACTGCTGAAAATTATACCTTAGTGTTCTTGTTTTAAGTCCCCTGTTTCCAAACTTGTTATGGCCATTCCTTTTTCTCTTACCTGTATTTCTGCATCTTCTTGTGGAGCTAAACTTGTTACTTTTGGAGTGAAAAACGATCTTGAGTTTGTACTTCCTCAACCCATGTTAGTAAATCTCATGCTCTACCTCGAATATTATTTTCAGGAGCATGCGAAGCCTCACTGGCCTGTTCAACGTGTCATGTGATTGTGATGGTATGTCATGGCCAATAAATAAGAAGACAAGTGTGCTTTGTGATAATTTGTGTTAATTCCTACATTTAGTTAGATGAATTATGAGGGACTAACTATACAATGTTATTGTAGGACATGGAGTATTATAATAAATTAGAAGAGCCAACTGATGAAGAGAATGACATGTTGGATCTTGCATTTGGACTTACAGAAACGTAAGTTGACAAGCTTGCACCTAGTTTTTCTTGTCATTTAGGCCAGAGATTAGTCATTTTTTATGTTTGCAAATTTTTCAGGTCTCGTTTGGGTTGTCAAGTTATTGCAGAGCCCGAACTAGACGGAATGCGTTTAGCTATTCCTTCAGCTACTCGAAACTTTGCCGTTGATGGGTATGTTCCGAAACCTCACTAGAGATGTGATACAACAACACTGACATGAGTTGGTTAAGTTTGGCGGATTTTACTTTTTTCTTTAGCTTATGTATTATTGTATTGGATCAGTTTTTCATATATTGATCCCTCAATTTTTTATTGAAGAAACTTTGGTTTTTAGAGGTGATCGTGGTTCTAAGTACTTTACTGAGTTACTTGTATAACATTAGCTTAATAGCTACAAGGAAGCTATCTTCCATAGTTTATGAAATAAGTTAATTTTATTTCTTTGAATCTTGCTCCTCCGGAACACTTTTTTTTTTTTGGGGAACCAAATTCTCTCATGCCTGCACAGCACACACGATTTTGCATTTTAAATTAAAAAATGTAGCAGATTTAATTAAGGATTCTAATGAAAAAAATAATAATTATTAATGATTTGTTTCATAATGAAAAGTCGCAACTCGTGATGAAGTACGAAATGTTTAATGATTAATGAATCATTGGCAGAGCAAATTAGTTTTGATGAAGTGACACAGCCACCTAATATTAAATGCAGAAATTAAAATTTAAGCATCCTAAAAAGTAATTGAAAGTAAAGTTAAAACATTTATCTTCGAAACCTATTCATTTTTTTAACTGGAAGTTAGAATCCTCAAGTTGCCGTTCATCGCTATTTTGGTTGGCACAATTTTAAAACTTGACAAAGAAATCATGATGTCCGAAACTACGTCAAGAACTTCTTTGTTGCTTCAATTTACGGCAATTTGATTGAAATACGACAATATAAGTGGATAAAATGAGAAATTAATGGCATGGAAAAGTGACATCCATTGGTTAATTTGCTTAATTACGAAGGATCAACTAAGTGGGCTTGTCAATAAGGCTCATCTTCTAGATTTTGGGTCACTGTCATTGAAAAATTTGCATGCTTTGCGTCTAGGGTTTTCGGTCTGAGCCCCGTGAGTATCATCAGCATGGTCAATGGTCCATTTTGGAAAGTGAAATGCATGCATTTGGGGTTTTCTCTTTCTGGTTAAGAAGTTGGATTCACCTGCTCGGAGTAAAAAGTAATTATGGTGCTTCTTGTTGTTGTTAGTCGGTACAATTTCAGTACGAATTGTGAAAGTACAAAACTTATGTCCCATGCCCATGGCGCTGATGAGTTGGTGCATGCGAAACCTAAATATGCATGCCTCGGTAGGAAACCAAAAAAAAAAGAAGAAAAAATACCTTTTATTTGGCTTTTGCTTACAAAGTCAATTAATTACCAAACACATAAATTTGCATGCTTTTTAAGCACCTCCATTAATGTCGGTAAAAGGTTTTTCTAACTTCGTTATCACCGTCCACTGAAAATTAATGGAAATTAAACAGTTAAAATTGAAGTTTTGTTTTTGTGGGGTTTTTTTTTTTGGTATTATTACGTTATGACAATTAATATTTGGATTCTGTATATATTATATTCTCTAGATAAATCTTTTATATTATGGATGAAGAAGGCAAACAAAACACTCAAAAAAAAAAAAAAAAGCAAAAAAAAAAAGAAGTTTTATAGTATGAAGTTTTCGTACCAATGACGTGAAACTGTAATATAAAGTTTTATAATTATAGAGTGGGTATTTAAAGTCAAATTGAGTTAGTTGAGTATCTCCTTTCAAAAGTGACAAGTGCCCGTCGGCTTATAGAAGACTAAACGAGTGAGCCCCCGGAAGGAAATGATTGATGGTAAATTATATATATAAAAATATCACACCAGCTTTTCAAATGACTCAAATTAATCATTAATCATATGTTTATATGTAATTATATGTAATAAAACCTAGTAATCAATGGCAGCCACAGCTGTCCACTTACGTACCAATTAAATTTTAGGTCATCCATAACTCATTTGAAAAGTATACTAGCTACTTAAGAATTTTCCCATCGTAGTTTGTAAGCAAAATGTATCTCTCAATGACTCGTATTCGTACGGATAATTACATACTTAAGAAACTAATATACACTTAAAAAAATTAAGCCCTAATTAATGGCCACTAGATAGCAATTTGTTTGTTTTTTTCTTCTCTTGGTTTGTTTTTGTCTTGGATCGTTGACCTTTTTCACTAGCTTGGAGAAGCAGTACAGTGGTCAAACAAATTAAGTGATTACTAAATCAAGTCCACTGTATTAATTGTGTTAATCTGATTATCTTAACCCCGGCATAACAGCATCTAGCTAGAGTTTCAAAAATTAACGACAAAAACATTAACAGCGAAATTAAGGTATATAATTAATTAAATCGATAAGACATATAATGATTGATAAGAGTTGCTAATACATGCATGTCTAATGTCTGCTAATAGTCTGTCTTCTTCAAAGGCTGCAGGGGAGGCTCATGAATTTCTGACTCCTAGTGGGGGAGGGTCTGACTCTTACGCTTCACCTGCTATATAAAAATCCATGATAAGATTCTTAGTTTCCTTCTCTTCCAAGTGTTATAATTAAACTTTCTTCTATTCTTGCTGCGAATCATGCATGGTCTTCCAATTTAAACTTTGCCTAATTAATCATTTATTCTCAACAATATATATGTCTAACATTAATATGTTACTGTTCTTATTAATTATATATTCTTATCATTAGCTTCCACATTAATATGTATTTAAACAATAATTAATGCTAAACTTGAGGACGGTTTTGATGCTAAGGTATACCCTTTATTTGCCTTTCAATCAACTGCATATGCATTGGTACTTAAACAGACTTCCAACCCACAGATTAGTTGGTCATGAACTGTGAATGAAAATAACATCTAAATATATTAAAGTAGGTATTTTTTTTTTCTTTTATAAAATTATACTAAAGTAGGTAATGTACTGCATATATTCATCCTCGCATACCTTCTAGAAACTTGCTCTTATTTAAATGTGTACTACTTTCATATTATCAGTGCAGCCACTGATATGTTTGTACTCTTCACTTTCTTCGAACGTACCATTGCTTCAAGCTCCCCGTAAAAAAAAGAAAAAAAAAAGAAAAAGAAAAAAAGAGACCTTACTTCAAACAATAAAAGCAATATATATATATATATATATATATATGTATATATATATTTGTGATTGGAATACTTTATAATTAATTGGAAATTAGGGCTGCATCATTGCCATACATATTACATAAAACAAGTGTGTACTGTTGAATTGGAATTGGTACTCTTTTCTTTATCATTAATCCGCGTCCTGCTGAACTGGTACATCTGCGGCAAACAAGAGTGGGAGACACGAACTACTTTTTTGATCCATATATATATATATATATATATATATATATATATGAATAATACTACTTCATTATACATTTTATACACATTTAATATTATAAGCACATGTATATATATATATGCCTTATTTTTCACACAAATGATATAAAGTTATCTCACATATGTAATACAAACTGCATGTAGTCCCACCAACTTTTAATGATAATCGTAATAATTATCAAATCATATAATTATAACCATCATTATATTATTTACATTTTTTTTATATATAATACGACATTTAGTAGGGCCTCCATACACTCAAACTTATTATCTATGACAACTAACAAACGATCAAATTCAATGTGCCACCTCACCGCATACACACACACACACACACAAACACAAACTTAAATTAAATAATTTTTTGAGCACATTTATTTTTTAAGTTGCTATAAATAATTGGCTAACATTTTGAACTACTGTTTTAATTATGAAATTTTCATTAAATAATTCATATTAATTTACATATTTGTATATATTATCTTGAATTAATATATTCTACTTTCTTTTTGGGAAAATGGCGTTATATGAAATAATTTTTGAAATTAAAAAATCAAAGTTCGATAACCCCCAATATAAAACAGGTATTTTCTTTTCCAAAATATATAAAATGCTATATTGACGCGCCTATAAACAAATTAAAATGTACAAAACAACTACTTTATTTACCAAAATATATAAAATGCTAAATTGGCGTGCCTATGAACAAATTCAAAAGCTAAATTTGTTTCCTTGGCTTAATCTGATCGACCATCTTCCTTTCTGACACAAGTATGGTGGAGATTAGTTGTATATAATTTATATTTCTACAACGGCCATGGCCCATATATAGATAATATTTAGCCCTCGCTACTGGAAGTAAATGAAAGAAAAACAAAAAAGAAGACCAGGCATTAGTAAACAAGTAATACTATTATTAATTATTCAATGGCATAAACTAATAACGTTTTTTTTTTTTATTTCTCATAAAACCAATAATTAGAAATGACTATCCGGTTAGCGTTTTAAATTAAAAAAAAAATTGAGTCAAGGATTTAATTCAAATCAGTGTGCGCTAATTTTCTAAACAAGTATGATAATAATTAATATCTTTTATATATATATATATATATATATTGTGAATATTCCTGACAAGCAACATATTTAATTTTTTGGTAATAACAAGCAACATATTTAATTAATCACACACACCTACATAAATCCCAGTTATGTACGTATCTCCATGGAACACATCGTTTGTCTGACAAAGTCGTATAATATATAAATATATGTGTTTTTATAGTCAATATATATACTACTCAAACACCCATAATATAATTAATTAATAAATGCATATACGTATATAAACGTTGATATATATAATCGTATAGTATATGTTAACCCTATTTCAACAAAGTCTGCAAAGACGTCATGAGAATTTATGGTAAATATATATATTTATATATATAAAGCTAGGTTAGGCCGTCAATAAGGCTTTACTTTAAAATGCTTCAATTATGACGAACGAATAATGCACCAATGTCTTAACGAAGGAATGCGAGTCTTCCAAAAACTCTTCCCGACTAGAAGGAGCTAGACATATGAGTCGACGTTGGTCCATGAAATTTGGTTCTAAGAAATACCATCTACAATGTTCCGGCCCAATTTGGAATTGCTTTCAATCCAAAGCAATATTGTTTGGCATTTACCTGTATATGTGAATATCAGAAATTACGTAATTTGATGAGTTACGCATGCGTTTCCATTTTTGATATAACATTTTAATACTAGCTATAACCATACATACAAGCAGAAAATACTTTTGAGTTATTGGAGGTTTTTTTATTAAAAAAATAAATAGATCATAGAAAATTAATATAAATAACATGATCATGTTAATTAGGAGCTAAAATGAATGAAACGTAGGAGCTAAGTGGGTGCAAATATATGCAATAGTAGATCGCTGTAAAAGCGTAAAAATAGAAAGAGCGCACCGCTTGGCAAAAACAACGCATGGAGGCCAAGAGAATCGCCGAGGAGTTAATAATTGAAATGCTATGAGTTTGCAATCACTCAGCTGACGCATGTACTTGACCTGTTCCCTAATTTTAATAATTATAATTGTATTTCTTTACCACCGCTAGCTGTTTTTTTCTCTCATCAAAAAGTAAAAATTATTATATTCCAGTTGGGTCTTTTTATATATTTTTTCTGAAGGAATTTTACGGCAGTGTTTTTGCCTCTTCCCTCTAAACTATTCATATAAAAATGTAAAGGAGCATGACCACTTCCCTCATTATATAACCCGTAAGCTTACACTTCCATAAATCACATACACAGACTCTGTTGCTGAAAAAGGCAGGCTGGATCGAACAGTTGTACTTTGTTATCATTGTTATTATATTATAAAAAAAGTTTAATTAGAGCAATAAATAAAATGTGATTTGAATAATGAATCATATAATATAGAGAGGCAGGCGAGGGCGCGATATATATTAGATAGAAAATGGCCAGCAAAATCCCAACTACTCGTAGGAGGGAAGCACGACTGAACAGAAGGCGTTGAAATCGTGTAGGGACTAGGGAGGATTGGTTAGGAGGTGTTTGTCTTGTTTTCTTTTACATTACTCCCAAACGTGTGACCCAAGTTTCCACTCCTTCGCTGCCTTAGCCTTTTTGCTAAGCTCACCTAGTTTTACACAGCAACACCCCTATTATTCTCTCTCTTGCTCTCTCTGTTTATTCAATATTCTGTCATACAAAACACACATACACAGAGAATGAGGTCACCCTCTTTGGGTGGAAGCAGCTCCAATTACAGCCGTGGATTTGAATTACCAGATGATCATGACCTCGCATCACCAGGAGGAGTTCATGATCGCCATGAAGACGACTACGGAGTTGGTGGCGCAATGTTGCCGACGTTCCTCAACGACCTCAGGAACAACAATCAACAAGACCTCGTTGAAGTCACATTAGAGCTCGACAACGATTCCATCGTCGTCTGCAGCGTCACACCCACTGCCACCACCTCGAAGCCTACCGTTCATCACGACGCCTCTGCTGCCGATGTTGGAAGCTTAAGGAGGAGCATATCCAACACCTCACGGACTCTACGCCGGAAATTCTCTTGGCTGAGGTCAACGTCTTCCAAGGCCTCATCGGAAACCGAGGAGCTCATCATTTCGGCACGTGACGCTCGCAGGCTCAAAGCTAAACTTCAAAGGACGAGATCAAGCGCGCAGCGGGCTCTCAGCGGCCTAAGATTCATCAGCAAAACCACAGGTACTAATGACGCTGAGGAGATGTGGAGACGAGTGGAATCCAGATTCAATTCGCTCGCCAAGGACGGCTTGCTTTCTAGAGATGACTTTGGTGAATGCATCGGTAAAATTATACTCTACTTTCATATGATTTCTTTCTGTTTGGTTCCTGAGAAAATACTGAGTGTAGTACATCATGTAATGGGCAGGAATGGTGGACTCGAAGGAGTTCGCGGTGGGGATATTTGACGCATTGGCGAGGAGGAGGCGACAGAAAGTTCAGAAGATAACCAAAGAAGAGCTTCACGACTTTTGGCTCCAGATTTCGGACCAGAGCTTTGACGCGCGTCTTCAGATTTTCTTTGACATGTGGGTCTTTCTCTTCACTGGCAGCTGTTAGATTTAATTAATCACTTCTAATAAATCGACGGTGACTAACTTCTTTAATTAATTTCTGTCAGAGACAGACTTGTCTCTTTTTGTGTCATATTCTGTGTGTTCTATTTTACTTGGTGGCCGCAAGGCTCCCAAAGATTGTTTTTTTTTTGTTAACTCCCAAAGATTGTTGCTGCCCCCAAAACCAACAAAGTTCGTGGTGTTTTTTAAAATATCTATGCTCCAAAACGTTGCCGTTTTCGATATCCTTATATTTGGCCTTTTTAAGGTGAAGATAGCCCCAAAAAATGCAAAAAAAGATTGTTGCCTTGGTTCTTGATCAGAGAAATCAGACCCTGACCTGGAAATAGAGAGCTAGTCATGCACGTTAGAGTTATCAAATTCATTCCTTGGCTTAGTTTTATTATTGATTATTTATTTTTCTCTGTATAATTTCAGGGCGGATAGCAATGAAGATGGGAGAGTAACAAGCGAGGAAGTCCAGGAGGTAAGACAAAATGTTCACCTAACATGCATGGCTGCCATGTAATACAATTAAAATACTCATTGTTTTGTTTAATTAGCATTTTCCTATTAGACTTTAAATTTTGAAATCCCAAATATATACTAAATGAGTACAATTTTTATTTTTATTTTCCAACTAAACCCATTAAAACATATAATTAATTATAAAGTCTGAACTGGTTGACCTTTGTAAGGCAGATTTCACTCAATAAAATCATTCTTTGTTGTTCAAAAAAAAACAATATAATTAATTATAAAAGAAGGGATGTTTATCACCATTTATAAAATCTTAATTCTCTGTTTTTTCTTCCTTTTATACAATTTTTTGTCACCAATAAATACTAATTCCTCTTAGAAAACAATTATAGATTTTTTCCACCGTTTAAGATTTTCTATGCACTTTCCATGGATATATTGGAAGAGATAATTATATTTTTAACATTCTAAGTTAATACTTTGTGGCTTCTAAAATTTTCTGTGTATGTTAATTAATTTTTAGGGTTTAAATTTTATTTTAATTTGTTGTATCTCAAACGAATTTAATAAAAGGCGTGTATGATTAATTTGGCCTTAAAAGATCAATATGAGAAAAAGGTGCATAAAAGAAAAAAAAAAACTGCTTGGGTGTTATATTGTGACAAATATTCATTTTTTTTATTATTATGTATTTTAATGAAGTTGAGTTGGAAAAGATAAGAAAATGTTTTTTTAAGGATGATATGGTAGTTGCCATGTTATTCTCATTCAATTTGTTTGTGCCGACCATTATCTTTTTCAAAAGTCGCCGAAAAGGTTATCCACAAGGATTAAGAAAGGACTTGGAACTTGGAAGGAAATTAAACAAAAAAATAAAATAATAAATTAGGATATAGAAACATTAATATATATTTATATATATATGTAATGTATTGGCCAAATAAGTACACGATAATGATTGGAAAAATTATTAGAATACATGGGCAATTAACAAAATCGTGACTATTGCTTGAATTATATAACCTAACAATATGATATCCTTTTATCTAAGTTTGATTTTGATGTTGGACAATTAAATTACAGCTTATAATGCTTAGTGCTTCTGCCAACAAGCTATGCAAACTAAAAGAACAGGCTGAAGAATACGCTTCTTTA
The DNA here is from genome assembly GCA_007844105.2 of Rhamnella rubrinervis. Taxonomy (NCBI): domain Eukaryota; kingdom Viridiplantae; phylum Streptophyta; class Magnoliopsida; order Rosales; family Rhamnaceae; genus Rhamnella; species Rhamnella rubrinervis. Next base: position 15,572,093 of record CM017584.2, read on the forward strand.
ATAATGGAGGAACTAGATCCCGAAAACCTTGGATACATAGAGGTACACAATAATTTTTAGAGCTCTTTATTAGGCATTAATTAATTGATAAGCTTGCAATGAATCTCGAATTCATTAATTTGTCCAATTGATCCAGTTATGGCAGTTGGAGCAACTGCTTTTACAAAGAGACACTTACATGAACTACAGCAGACCACTGAGCACAGCAAGTGTAGGGTGGAGTCAGAATTTGAGTTCTTTTAGGCCCAAGAACGTGGTGCGAAGAGTAAGCAGTAAAGTTCGGTATCTCATACTAGAGAATTGGCAGAGGGGTTGGATATTAGCCTTGTGGGCCATTGCAGTTGCTTGCCTTTTCGGCTGGAAATTCTACCAGTACAGACAAAAGGCTGCATTTCGGGTTATGGGCTATTGCTTGGCAACAGCAAAAGGCGCTGCTGAGACTCTAAAGCTCAACATGGCTCTCATCCTCTTACCCGCTTGTCGTAACACGCTCACTTGGCTGCGCTCCACTAGGGCCAGGTCCTTTGTCCCCTTCGACGACAACATTAACTTCCACAAAGTATGAATTGAGGTTTTGAGGCCTGTGTTATTGCAGTACAGGACATTGTTTTGCTTTATTAATGTTGTCCTTTTAATTAATGTTCTGCAGATGATCGCATGTGTTATAGCCATTGGGGTCATTGTTCATGCTGGGAACCACCTGACATGCGACTTACCGCTACTGGTGAACTCGTCTCCGGAAGAATTTGCTGCTATATCCTCTAATTTCAACGACAGGAAGCCAACATATAGAAGCCTAGTGACTGGTATTGAAGGTATGACTGGAATTTCAATGGTGGTCTTAATGTTAATCTCCTTTACATTAGCAGCGCGTCGTTTTCGGAGAAACATGGTGAGGCTGCCTGCACCCTTCAACAAATTGACGGGCTTCAATGCATTTTGGTATTCTCATCATCTGCTTGCTCTCGTCTACATTTTGCTACTCATCCACGGCAACTTCTTGTATTTGGCCCACAAGTGGCATCAGAAAACGGTAAGATATCTCATCCACAGTTTGTTAATGAAAATAAACAGAGGATTTACTCGTTTTTTCTTTCTCAATAAATAAGCTAAAATCTCTTGTTATCTTTCTCAGACATGGATGTACATCTCTGTTCCATTGTTACTCTATATCGCAGAGCGGAGTCTTCGAAGCAGTCGATCACAGCATTATTCAGTGAAAATAATAAAGGTGGATTTTTTTTATTTAAGCTGCTTTCAGTTACATTACGAGGTCTTTTTGTCAAGATAATAATTGCTTGAGAAACAAGCAACATTCATTTCTTTGTTTTTAATGAACAACTAATTTCAAGACATAATCTTCTTCTCCTCAGGTTTCTGTTTTACCTGGAAATGTTTTTAACTTGATCATGTCGAAGCCACCTGGATTCAAGTACAAAAGTGGACAGTACATATTTCTGAAATGTCCAACAATCTCTCCGTTTGAATGGTGAGCCCGACTCCAATAGAAGTTCAGAACGTCCTTTACAAGACTCTCCATTTGCATACAAGATTATTGGTTCCAAGTACCCAATTAACCTTTTATTCTTTGTAGGCATCCATTTTCCATTACCTCAGCACCAGGAGATGACTACCTCAGTGTTCATATCCGAATGGTAGGGGACTGGACGCGAGAGTTGAAGCGAGTTGTTACCGAGGGCAATGATCCATCATCTATATTTGGAAGAGCTCAGTTCGGTCAGCTTGGGCATCTCAATCACAGAGGGTACTTTCAAGCAACTCTTACCTTGTAAGGTTTATATTCAGCATTATTTATGGGATTCTAATCTGGTATACGAATGCAGCCAACCCAGACTGCTCGTAGATGGTCCATATGGTGCACCAGCACAAGAGTATCAAAATTACGATGTACTGCTACTTGTCGGGCTTGGTATTGGAGCTACCCCATTCATTAGCATTCTTAGAGATCTCCTTAACAGTACAAGAGCAGCTGAAGAGCAAACGGTGTATTATCCTCCCCTCTGTATCTGTGTCTTTCACAATGATTCTTCTTCTATTAATCATATTTAATTCATCTCTGGCTTAGGATTCGAACACGGAAACCAGTAGATCAGATGACAGCATGAATAGCTTTACTTCTTCAAATCTAACACCTGGTGGAAAGAAGAAATCACAGAGAACTACAAATGCTCATTTCTGCTGGGTTACCAGAGAACCCGGCTCTTTCGAATGGTTTAAAGGAGTTATGGACGAAGTTGCAGAAATGGATCACAAAGTAATTGGAAAATTATGACAGTTTACATCATAATTATATCTACTTCACCTGTGCAACCACTTAAGTGACTGACTTCAATCTTGTTGAACCCCATTACAGGGTCAGATCGAGCTGCACAACTACCTCACGAGCGTGTATGAAGAGGGTGATGCAAGGTCAACTCTAATCACTATGGTCCAAGCTCTCAACCATGCCAAACATGGTGTTGACATCCTCTCTGGCACAAGAGTATGCTTCTTCCTCTCATTACAATTGAATAGGCAGACGCTGGACATCGCTGAAGCATTAAAAAGAATTACTCTTCATACCTAGACACATTTGTGTCCTTAAACAAGTAATGATTGTTCCATATTGGTCTTCTGCAGGTAAGGACTCACTTTGCAAGACCAAATTGGAAAGAGGTGTTCGCCAAAATAGCCTCAAAGCATCCACATGCAACAGTAGGTAAAAATATTCTACCATGTCGGACTGTTAGTCACTGCCTCATAGGGTCTCTGTTTGAATTGTTAAGCAATTCATGTAGCTCATAGTACTTAAAGACTCTGTGACATGGTTTACTAAGAAACAGAAGCTTCTTATGATTTGCAGGGGTATTCTATTGTGGGATGCCAGTGTTGGCAAAAGAGCTGAAGAAGCTATCACACGAGCTGAGTCAAAAGACATCAACGCGCTTTGAATTTCACAAGGAGTATTTCTGAAACCAGAGAATCTCTACTAAGATCACGCCTCTAATTTACTGTATTCATTCCGATGATTCATAGGGGAAAATATAATTGTATAATGATAGCAGCTAAGCAAGATGTAAATGCAATTTTTGTTAAAGATACACAAATGGTATCCTATACAATAGAAAAATTATTAATACAAAATATAGAAGGAAAAAATAATGCAAGACAATTTTTGTTGCAAGGTATTAGTTTTTCAAGAACATAGACATGGGTAAAGTATATGGATTCCTAAATAATACGATAAGCATTAGCAACACAAGTACATATTCAATTGACAAATCTAACATAATTAAGCACATAATACAAATGAAAGGACAAAGACTATGGAGACACATATGAACAGATATAAATGTCCACGTAAAAGCTCTTGTATATGGATTTGTAATAGTTCGTGAAGAATACTCAAGCAAAAGACAGTAGTTTTCTTTTCTTAGTCTCCCACAGAAAAATTTCTGAGTCTACACTCATTGATTCACTCTTGTTCATATCCAGGTTACCATGATTGAATTTGGCAGGAGCAACATATGAACACCTTAAAACACGAAAATGACAATTCAAAATTGCAATGTGATTGAAAAAGCTTTAAGTATAATACGAAGCATCTATTCAAAAGTACTAACACAAAGACATCATAAAACTTCATCATAAAATGTAACTAGCGAAGAGATACATCAAAAACTGCCTAATTGAGTGGGATTCATTGTCTTTCTAGGAGTTATCTTTCATCTATCAATGTTTGGGGCAACAACTCAAATGGCAAACTTCAACGAGAATCAGATGGCATCAATCATCTTTCATTCGCTTGAGAATTCTGGATGCCCAGCGTCGGACACGTTGCTTAAGTGTGAAACCCACAACAACTCCAACAGCAAAGCAAATTGCACAAAGCTTTGAGCACGTGAACATTGAAACCACTTGTCTGCAATCAGATGTACGGCAATTGGAGTTCAGAAAAGGAAGAAGGCCAATTTTACCAGAACAAGCCAAGCCATCATAAATTTCACCAATTTTCACCATTAAGATTATCGAAGTGGTTTACCTGCTGAACTCATCACTCTGCTAGATGCTAATCAGACTGTGGTAAACTATGTTATAAAATTTAAACTTCTAACAGAGCAACCCAAACTCATCTAATGCTAGTAACAACATCTAACGAACACAAATGTCAAAGCTTTAGCGAAATCTACAATTCAAAATAAAACAAACCAGATTTAGGGAAACATAGGTGCTAATTGTTTTTTGGTAGTACAATTACCAAAGAAGCAGAAGCATTAATATGGTCAGAAAAGCTACCTACCCATTGTACCCAACCCAATTTATACTCCTTTTAAACCAAAGGTCATGATAATGAAAAATAAAAATTCAACCTTTCCTTCCATATATTGACAAGGACATGTTCAAACCAGACAGTAAATCAAATGATACAATTTCCTTGAGAACTACAATACTATTGACTTAGAAAAACATATTGCAGCTTGTAAAGAAATTCCATCAGACACTTCGGTGCATACCTCAGAAAATAGAAACACTACAGCTGTTGAACAAATAAAAATTTTAAATTTAAATAAACATAAATTAGGGGGATACGAAAGAGTAGTGGGAAGTGGATACCTGGCAGGTCTGCCGATCAAAATTCGAGAATTCTCGGAGGAAGATAAAGCGGTAGATAGACCTTCACTCGGAGGAGGTGGATTCTCAAAGGATGAAAATGCTGTAGAAGGGCATTGTCTTGGGTCATTGGATGCATTGCGAATCACTTTCTGCAGTCCCTCCATAGCTGACAGCTCAAAGCTCCCAATACGAATCAGTTAACCCCAACTCACAACACACAGTCCCTCGCTACCAGAAATGCAGCGAACCGGTTAACGTTTTCTCTCCGACGACCTTAATTTTGTGATTTTGGGGGGTTTTACGAGGCTGCTTGCCAACCCAAGTTGGGGTTTTAGGTTTCTCTACGGGTTTGACTCACGCGAACCCGGTTTTACCGCCGGTTGAATACGGGTTTTGTTTTTTCATGTCTTTCAGATTCACAAACGTCAAATGTCAAGGGCATTGAAAAAATAAAATAATAAAAAATTGTGAAGGAGAACCTACTCTATTAATTTAGAAGTGATTTTTATTCAAAAAAAAATTATTCATCAATTTATTCAATGAGTATTATGTATGAATAAATTATACGGTAAAAAAAAAAGAAGAAGAAAATTTGTAATAATTAAAGAATAAAATTGTGCAACGATTTTATCTTCCTTCAACAGGACAGAGTCCTTACTATGAAACAAATATTGCAGTTTTTTAGTTCTCTATTGAAAAGTCTACAACAATAAAATGGGAAGCATGGGGGTGGACAGGGGGTGGTCAGCAATTGTCCACGCCAAAGCCAATCTATCCCCATCTTTTCCCAGCACGCTCCCACACTTATCTACCTTATATCCCTCAATAACAATTTTTGGTTCTGTTATTTTCGGGTAAAACCCAGAAGAAATAAGCTCCAAATGTTGAGAAACTTATTAGGATATTTGTAATTCCCACACCCTCAACACCTTATCTTTGTATCTGATTCAGTAGTAGCACTCATGGCTTCCCTTTCTCTTCCTAATCAGTACTCCCTCTCATCTCTGCTTCCAACTCAAGCCCGTCAACACCCATTTTCTCGAAACCGCCGAGTGTTGTCCAAATTATCCCAATCTCAATTTTATGGCGTCAAACTCTCCAATTCTATTAGTTTGCCAATCCCATGTTCTTGTTCAGGGAAGAGTGTTATTTCGGCTAAGGTACATTGCTGCTCCTATTTAAGGTTGTTTGCATCTCTAATGGCCTACCTACCTCTTATTTTCTTCAAAGGTGATAATTACGAATGTGTATTTCTCGTTGAAATTCAGGTGAAAAAGGGTTCGGTCCCACCATCCTTTGCATTGAAAGATCAGGACGGAAAGAGTGTGAGCCTCTCCAAATTCAAAGGGAAGCCTGTTGTTGTCTATTTCTATCCCGCCGATGAGACCCCTGGCTGCACCAAACAGGTACCTTTTTTCTTTCTTCTTTTCCCTTTTCGGTCAATGCTTCATATGCCTATTTTCTTAAACCAATGAAGAGCTGATCACTTTGGTTCAGTCATTGTTATGCTAATTAGTCCTAGTTTTCATAGTTATTCAATATTTCTTGCTACTGAAGTTTGCAGTTTTAGAATGGAAATTCTAGTGATTCAATTAAAATCTAGTGGAAAAGCTGATCAATGGTAGGGAAAAGAATGGCGATTGCTTCTTTGTGCTTTCTTTTTCTTGGGAGTAAGCAAGACTGTCACTTGGAATATTGCAGTCATTCTTGTGCTAATTAATACTGCATTTTATAGTTCTGCTGCAAATGTTTCTTGCTACAGACTTTCAGCTTTAGAATGGAAAATCTAGTGATTAAACAGTGACCAATTGATATATATTTCCTTCAGGCTTGTGCTTTCAGGGATTCTTACGAGAAGTTCAAAAAAGCTGGAGCTCAGGTCATTGGAATTAGTGGTGATGATCCATCGTCACACAAGGTAATTTAGATATATTGACACCAAATTGCTTCGGAGTACTTGTACATATTTTGATGAACCATGCAAATATTAATTCATGGTTAACGAAGTTGATGATAACAAATTTAATTAATTCATCAATTTTATTATATATGTATGTTAATGCAGGCATTTGCAAAGAAGTATAGACTTCCATTCACGCTGCTAAGTGACGAGGGGAACAAGGTGAGGAAAGAGTGGGGAGTCCCAGCAGATCTGTTTGGGACTTTGCCTGGGAGAGAGACTTATGTTCTTGACAAGAATGGGGTTGTTCAACTCGTCTACAATAACCAGTTTCAACCTGAGAAGCACATTGATGAGACCCTCAAGTTACTTCAAAGCCTTTGAATTTTCAATTACAAGCTAGCATATTTATTCCTGTATGATTCAAAGCGACTTGTCTAATTACTAGCTAGAGCTGTTAGGACATAATATTCCAAGGTTAATTTGGATGTTTGTTACCAGTAAATTAAGAAGGCAATCGTTTTGTGTATGTACTCTGTAATTAATCCTCTGAATTACTGTGATTAAATTGCTAGGTTTATAAGAGCTTTCAGGTGAGACTTTGAGTGCTTGCCATTGCCAATTTAATAATTTAATTTCTTGTTGTGTGAACCATTTATTTATATTGACCTGAATTATGTTGATGTTACCTCAGCTGTCATAGGTAATTGTTAGTAACTGACGCCCATGATGGGCATGCTGGGCAGTTACCATTACAAAGTAAACTGCCATTTGGCAGTTAAATATATTATATATAATATAATATAATTTATGTAGAGGTTAACGTAAGTTTTTGCGAACTCTGTCTTTGCAAGTCTTAGAAATAAGTGTGTGTGCATGAAACCCTCCAACAAAACGTGATTCCATCTAAAATTTTACAACAAGGCTTTTACACGAAAATTTTACAACAAAGCTTTTACACCGTAATTAGAAAATAATTTCCCTTGCGTGATCTTCTTCCAAGACCATTCGAAGAATTGCATAGCGTTGTTGAACTGGGACCACAGTAAAGGTTAGAACCGGATTTGTTATTTACTGTATATTATTTACGTTTTGAATTCCCATCAGTAATTGATAAAAGAATTTATTTAAGACATGTAGATGATTGCGAATGCATTACACTTGATACAGATGTGCATTATTTTATTTTATTTTTATGGTAAGTATGCATCATTGATTTTGCTTATTTCTTATACTAATTATAACATAGAGGCTTAATCCTCAAATATATAAAATAATAAAGATGAGAAGTGCATGAATGAATGCGCAGATGAAAACTTCATTTTTGCTTGCGATAGTCTTGGCTTCTATAGGGGCTAAATGCTTCCGACAACCAACTGTTTTTCCTCCAAGCATTCCATCCCATTTCCTTACAAATTTCGTCTCCATGGTTGATGCTATAAGTTGAAATGCAGTACCTTTTGTGGAACCTGGTTGTTCTTCTGCTAACTTCCATCTCCTTCATAGTCTGGTCAAGCATATTTACCACACTCGGTAGCTTAAACTTGTCATCCACCAATCGAGCCAGCCATATAGAACGCAGTTCAGACGAATGAAGGTTCGCAAGGCTCTCAAGGAAACCGATGAAACCCATGTTTGGGATCAATGGATGGATCGTTCCTCTGCATGCAGCCACGAAAACAAGCATTACATGCATATATATATTCTCATATATGCATATTTTAAGCTTAATAAATTAATGTGAGAGAATATTCTATAATAATTCTGATACATTAATACCTGTACAAGGGCATGGTACCAGATGGAAACTCCATTAAGCTGCGAAAAGGCTCTGGTAAGATAGCTTTGAGCTTTTTCTTGCCATCATAACCAGTTGCAAGGACCACAACATCAGCTTCAACCTTGGTGTTGTCGTCAAATTCAATACCTCCATTCCAGAACCACCATTTGGACGCCCTTTTGAACACTATCTTACCCTTATCTGCCTCAGGGAAGAACTTCTCTGGCACGATTGCCATCTGGCACGAAGCATAGTCTTCCTCAAATGAGTGTTCTGGTTTTAGTCCATACTTGGCCAATGGAAGTTTCCACAGCACATATGATTCAATAAATTTGGTAACTGCGTGCCTCTGTACATAGAACCAATAATTAATTAGTTAGAAAATTAATAGTATTGATGAAATTAGGAATTTATATTTAATTTGTAATGTACCATTGGGGACAGCAGGAAGCACAGGAGGGTCCTGAGGAAGCTTTGGTCAGGTCTTTCATGGAGGAACTGAGAAGACCTGGTGGAATAGAACAAGAAAAACGGCAAGCCCCAAACCCAGTAATGGGGTACTGGCCAGTGCAGAGTCCTCACTACCATGGTGCATGGTTTCCCTTCAGGTCCTTTAATTAACAAAACCACAACTAAATTAACGTACCATTATCACAATCTAGCTTAGCTTTACATATTCAATTTTAACACGTGGAATTAATAAATAGTTTCATCAATTTTCTTTTTCTTGTTTTCTTAACCAAAAAAAAAAAAAGAGTAATTAATAATATTGAAATAGTCTGATGTAAAAATTTGGCAGGAAAAATGCTTCAAAATTGACCGAATAGGAAGCAGGCAGCAGAATTGTCCTTTTTCTGAGGGTGGTGATGGAAAGCTAAGACTATCGTACGTTTTTTTGTTGTCAATTTCCTCATCAACTGTGGAATTTGTAGTTCCATGTTATATAGAATCGTTGAACACGTGTTAAGTCAACAAGTCAAAGCCCATTCAATTTTCAGTTTGACAATATGACCACGCCCTTTGGTGCCCATTGTTGTCACTTTCACGCTATGACCAGACCGGAATATATATGTTGCAGCAATTTAATTTAAGTATGTCAACATTAAACCAAAAGCATGCAACTTCCAACCGAGCAATGTGGAAAGTATTAAGTCCCTGATGGGGCATAGCTTCTGAGAAGCCTCAAAAGCAGTTTCTATTAGTATTTAATCAGTTCTCCAAAAGAACTTTGAACTTTTAAAGGAGTTTTTAGTCAAAGCTAATGAGAAGCTTCTCCATAAAAATTTTTATAGAAAAATTAAAGAAAGCTGTTTTAGTATTTAATAAAACTTTCTCTATATATGTTTTATCCTTATATTGTACAAGAACAATATATATATATATATAGAAAAATTATCCATCAAAATTCTTTTTATATAACATTGTCAAACACTATCTGTAAAGTTGTACCTTCCATCTTCTTTTTATACTATATCGCCTAAAAACAAAAGTTGAAGTTATCCCAAATGAACTCTAAATATATTGGATATTTTATTATTTTTATTTTTTCTCATTTGAAAATTGAACCATTAATTGCAGTGTTGAAGCGTGCAAAATGTGAAACGAAAGCAAGGGACCCCCCGGACCCTTTGAAATTAACACAAGTAAATATCGGGGAAGTAGTAGTGATGCCTCAATAGGAACATAATTATGAAACCTACTGCTTCTTGCTGTTTTTCCGGAATAGGAAAACATCTCATCTTTAATTATTGGCTAGTAACTAGATGAACAAAAAAGAGCCACAATTTTTGTTCATATAGAAGGGAATTTTATCGATCCCAACTGCTAAAATATAAATTGAATTGATATATGTGGCTCTAGCTAGGTTATTACATGCATGCATATATATATGGTGAGGCTATATATGTGTATGTGTATAATATGTGCGTACGTACCTTGGTTTGCCTCCGCACACTCTAAAGCTAGATCAATAGCCGATTTCTTATAGCCAATGACAGCAACCTTCTTATCCTTGAGCAATTCAGCAGCACCATCCTTATCAAGTTTGCAGTAGTCAAGAGAATGCAAAACCTTGCCGTCAAATATTTCTGGGCTTTTGTTGGGTGGAAATGATGGAATTTCAGGTACATCGCCGTATCTTCCAATGCAAATAACAATGAACTCGAAGGCATACCACTGAAACTCAGTAAACAAGTTAACGTCAATACGCGTTCAATATATAATAATGTCTAAGTTAGGTGTGTATATATATATACATATATGTATATGCGTGTGTGAGTGTGTGCGGGCTCGCGCACATCAAAATATATATTAGATTATAATTAGTATGAAAATTTTGCAGTGTGATGTGATTTTAGATTGCCTATTATTGAAAGTAAGATACTAGCTAGTTCATGAATATGTGTAACAACCTGAAAATTTCCTGATCAAATAAATTAGAATATATATAACCCAGTAAAAGAGATTTTTCTTTCCAGCCACGAGAGATTAGACTATTAAGTTTATAATTAATATCATACGGTAAACTTAATAGCATATGGGATTAACTTTTTTGTTTTTTTTCCCTTTGAAACCCTAATAGCAAGCAGGCTATTTAAGACGAATTATTAAATTAAGAAAACTAACGACCTGAATGGTCTCTGAATCGTTGGTCTGCACAGCAATCTCCCAAACCGGATGACCCGGCAAGAGACTGCCGTAGTGGCCGGGTTCGACACCCACATCAACGTTTTCCTGGTCACCGATAAACCGGACCTGCACCACCTTAGAATTGAACTTTACGAACTTGAGCACATCAAAGTGGTTAGCGTAAGAGTGCAAGTAGTCCAGTATCTCAAGGTGAGATGGAAAACTCTGATTGTTTCTATCGGGCCAAGGAAAGTCAGAAAACTCGTAATCACTACGAGCAGATTGAAGCTTTGTAGAACTGTAAGAACAGTGCCTCCAGACCCCTCCAATGGAATCAGAAGCCTCGAAAACTACAGGGTTATGGTGGGCTAGCTGTTTGGCAGCAGCGATGCCACTTACACCAGCTCCAATAATGGCTATTTTTGAGACAGTAGGAGACATTTTTGGTATAGCTAGCTTTGGGAGAGATTATATTCTATGTGTATGAATGTAGGGAATTATAAGCTTGGTTTGCTCAAACAACGTGAGGGGATGAAGGATTTATAAAGGGTTTCATGAGTGGGTCATGCTAAAGGCACGTGATTTGACTTTGGAGAACAAATGATGCAAGAGTTAGGTTAATTAGTGAATGACAAAGATGGAGATCAAGATCATTTTTACTATTCTTTTGTGACATTTTATTGATCTGATGTGAAATTGGCTGGTTAAGAAGAGGAATTTTCCTCCACTTCCGGGCTTTCTTTCTTTTTCATCGATTGTTACTCAATTTCTTTGCACCTTCAAATCCATGAGTTAGAATCATTATGGTCATGATCAACCATTATAAATAATATTTCTGAAAAAAAAAAAAAATGAAAGAAAATTTGAATTATTATTAATTTAATTAGCTTAATATTAATGTATGCATAATTGTCATAGAAATTAACCAGATTTGTTTGGTTAAATGAATAGTTATCATGCATGCATGTATGTGTGAAATATTAAAAGAAAATGTGTATATATATGTATGTATGTGTAATATGTATGTATATACTATACATGCAGTATATAGTCACGATTGCTTTTAAGAATGACCTAACATTAGTTGATGGAAGGAAATTCAAAGAAATTTCAAAGTAGCGGCCGATAGATGGATGGTAAGGAAGTGAGGAACAGATCATGTGGAATTGTCGAAGCCACAAAGCTAAGAGAATGTAACATTGTTAGTTATATATATATACACACACACTATGAATTATAATATTATAAAATCTATCTCAGGATTCGAGTTTAAATTAGAGGTTGAGGTTGGTACCGCCAACTTGGAGAGACTGGGAATTGATATAGTCGTTGATCCAATTCAGCAATTCACATGTATATATTTTTGAGAGAGATGCCGCCTCTTTTTTTTCTTTTTTTTTAATCAAATGCGATTATATATGTATATGTATTTGACCAAAAGCAAGGTGTCAGACCTTTGAAATTTCTGTTCTCTTTTGTTTTTCATGGTGAATAGTTGGATTTATATATCTTAAATGACAGCAATAAAATTAATAAAAGCACCCAAATTAAACACATACATTGTCCTTAATTTGTTAAATAATTGATTTTGCTCTTGTTATTTTATATATATTGTGTCTAAATCCTTCAAATAAGCAAGTGATGCTTGACCTAACTTTAAAAATAAGCGACATCTTGGCTGCACATAATACCCTGTGGTGATACTGATGTCAGTGCAACTTATATATTAATAAATACTAGAACTTAACAACTTAACACACACACACACATATATATACATATATATATATATATATTATACGCTATTCTATATGTATGTATCTATTTAGCCCATGCAACACGTAAAACATATCCATACATATAAATAAAATAAAATTGATGGATTAATTTAAAGAGAGTACTAAGCAGAGGAGATCGAGAAACATGCATGTATCATGTGTACATATATATATGTATGTATATATATATATATATATATGTATATAGCATCAAGATGTAAATTATGCGGTGAGTGAATCTGTGGCGTGACTTGGGCTTTTACTACCTTTTGAAGACTCTCATGCAGTGGAGAAGGAAGCATCCAAGAATATAAAATGAAGGCTGGACGAAATGAGGCACTTCGTGACTAACTTTAAGATTTGAAATGTGGAATTTGAAAAAAATGAAGAGTACGTACGCGTCTTTTTGAAAATCAAAGTCCATTAATATATATTATATATACCATCACATATAATATAATTAGACACAGCTGACTGAATTGTAATTCAAGGTTTTGTGGTTCCTGGTAATTAAGAGTCATGATTTGTTGATTCAATGCTTTCTCATGCAGTTTTAATATATAATTAATTTCAATTTTATTCTTGGTCTTTGGCGTTGAATTCTTCTATAATATTATTCGGGAAGAACCCTATATTTTATATCCCCATAACCCTCATATCTTAGTTGACATTTTTGTGTACATGTCCAAATTAGAAGTTGGGCACTATACCATACCTTTACCACGGCACAATTTTAAGCGACTAACTGTATTTAACATATAAAAATTTCTAGGTTCAAAATTACGAGTAATTTGGGACAGAATTAGTCAGATACATACATATTTGCGTATGAGATGACAATTTCCAAGAGCAATCAAAACGTAAATGCATGTGCGAATAGAAATTGCTAATTCAAACCACAATTTGAAGACCCTTGCTACATTGGACATATTAAATACATATTCCTAACCTGCTCAATTGTATTTAAGGCAAATTCTCCCGCTAACCATGACTCTGGTAACATGTGATAAAAAAGCAATTAACAATTAATTTCGACCTTGATCAAATACCTAAGAATTAGTACGTAACAACTTATTGTACTCGGTGGTTGCCACCACAGTAAGGGAATCAATCTGTCAGAATACATATAAGAACAAAACAAAACATAAGATAACAAAACTTGGTTTTGTCTTAATTCTAGCTCTTAAAACAGTAACATGCACCTAATTTAAACTCTTGTTATACAGAGAATAATACTATACAGATATCAAATTATTTTCTAAAAATTTGAAATCACCATTTTTTGATGAAAAATATATATATTTTTATTTAAAAAAAATTGAGATCAGCGATGTAAACACTAATATATAAAGATGATTGTTACGTGGTTGATGGCTTTCCACATGTACGTACTGATCATATGGAGGGAGCAGATAGAGCCAAGCAGTTTTGATTAATCTCCAATTAAGCTGACTTTTCAAAACACAGACATATATATGTATATGTATGTATCTAATCTTTAAGTTCCAAAGGCCTTAATATGCATGGCGTCTACTTTCAAAAAAGGAGCCTGTGATGGCTTCCACACAATTCACTCACCCTCTTTAATTGGTAGCGTTGCAAAAGCACATAAAGCTTATTTCCAAGCTGGCTGATCTCCTTGACGAAGACATAATTAACAATATAATCTATGGCAGAAATATAATAAGTTAATTCATAAAGAAATCAATGAAAAAAAAAATTATGAATTAATATTATATAATTATATTTTTTTCATACTTTTTTCTTTGGTAAATAAAAAATGGCTTCGATATGGATTTCATCAGTTCAGGATTTTATTAGTGGATAGAGTCTTCTTACTACTCTAGCTTTACAATCCTATAAAAGTCTAGAAGAAATTTCTAACAGATTCCTCCACCAAATGATTCAAGTAAAGATGACCCAAGCGAATAACGGAACTTAAAATTCGAACCACAATTCTCACAAGCAAATATAATGGAACAATCGGCTTCCTTTCCGCTAGACCACACCCCCATATGCATATTTTTTTTTCATACTTAATAACATTCGACGTGGTTATAATTAGTTAGGTAGCCTATATATATATACACGCAAAATATTAATAATCATATATGCATGCATAGTGACTTATGTGAATTTCAATTATTGGGGCATGGTTGTATAATTCCAATTGTACTTCTTTTCAGCGAAAAGGACTACAGTTGGAAGACGATGATCAAATGACTTTCGAATTAAATTGTTTGAATTGTAATCTCCCATGCCCGTGTCCAACGCCAAAAACGTTCCTATTCAAATTAATTGATTAGCAGCCCCCTATTAGTTCAGTTGATTGTGGGGTCGGTGGCTATCATCTAACACTGTAAATGTGGTAAGGTTTTTAAAACAATTATACCAGCTGGGTTCCATCTCATAGCTTTTGGAGAAGATGGCTTTTGGAGGTTATTCATAGGCGGAACTGTGGGGCCATAACCCCTCCTCATTTTTTTTTCTTTTTTTTAAATGTTTACTTATTTGACAATATTTAAAAAAAGAAAAAGTTATTTTGGCCTTCCTAAATCTATTTCTAAATAAATTAGTTAGGATTTATCAAAAAAAAATTAGTTACGAAACTTGACTATAAAAAATGCGATTCCATGGATAGTTTGTCGATGGAGGACATAGCTTACATCATCGGCTTTGATCGTGCCACTAGGCATTTGATTAGGAAAACTTTATGGTGTTTATATTTCTAGAATATATAATTTATGTTTGTATAACACAGGGTATATTTCAATAGCAAATTAATATGTTATTTGTTAAAAAAAAGAGAAAAAGGGAAAGAAAGAAGAAGAAGATATTATAGAGTATTTATTTACATAAAGAGTAATCTAGTGCGTGTTCTATTGTCTACCAGTCAATTTTCACCTTTTATTCCCGTGTGTGCTTCGGGGCATGGGGGCCTGCATGCAAGAAGGAAGTTTGAGCTTGATGCAAATGGCTAAAATATCTTCTGCTTTATATGATTTTCAATCAAAGAAAAAGCTATTCCATATATCAATTATTACATCTACTACAAGTAGAGTAATAGCTAGTTTTATATGTTCTGAGATATTATTATTGTAGAATCCAATGCCTATATGTTTGCATTTGCATTATATTTGAAGGTAAAAGAGCATTATATTTGAAGGTAAAAGAGTAATTGAACAAGTATTGAATAAGATAATATTTGAGGATTTACAAGCGGTTGAATATTTATTACAGAAGAGCTTATTTGATCTAATCGTACTATATAATTTTTTGAAAAGTATTTTGAGTGAGTTATTTAAGTTTCATATTTTTTTTCATTTGAATCGAAAAATAAAATCAAGTAGAGATTTATATCCTTAATTTATTAAATTTTATAAATTTAATTTGTGATAATCTAAGTAGTTATTTAATTTATAGGAATTAAAGTAAAAATCTCAAGAATGAGTTTTTCTTTCTCTAGTAACATAAGATTGAATGGTAAAAAGAATCACATGGATAATTTTATTTTTCGATATTTCTGATTTCTAATCAATAAATCTTTTTCAAACAAAATAAAAATAGTAAATTCTATCTTTTTCTTCTGTGAAATTAGACAGGAGGTCTTGCATTTTATTCTAGTGTTCGCGTACATAAATAGGGCTGTGTTAAGCGTTGTTTTTCTTTTCTTTTCTTTCTTTCTTTATGAATTGCTATGTCAAGTGTTCATATACATCGAGAGGGTATTCATATATTATAAGAAGAGTGTATTCGTGTATATAGTTAATTTTATATTATTATATATATATATATATATATATATAATATAGTTAATTGACCGATTGGCCCCTCTATAATTAGTTTTTTGGTTCCATACGGAGGAGATCGACTTGTGAAATTTAAGTAGGTGAGACAAGGAAGGACAAGGTGTATCATAACTACTGAATTGGTCTGCACCGCAATTATATATTGAAATGCAAAATCTTTTGGGTTCAAAATATTTATGCAGCATTATAATTTCGACTACTAATTTCTCGGTTATAAGTCCTTAGGGATCAAGTCTAACGAACGTACTATATATAATAGGCTAGGCTTAAATGTCAAGGTTCCTGTTCATATACTGTGTGTTTTTGCTCTCGACTTTCGAATTTGGGTGTCTCAAATCAACACGACAAGAACGTACATTCACGTTGTAAAGGCAAAGAAAAGAGATGTATACAGTCATTATATACTCATTTTTTGCGTGTATTTAGAATTGTTCGCGCTACTAAACGGACACCATTATGGTCCCCAATGTGTATTTTCCGGTCCTATTGACCCAGGGCGCTATCTTCATTTTATAAAGAGATGTTTGTCAGAAACACAACTGTTAGTTTTACACTTGTGATTCGTGACCAGGAACATCATTAAATTTCTCATTGTAGTAATTAAAATTAAAGTGATTTTTTACACCATTTATTTTTTAAAAATATTTTATTTGCTGTTGAATGAATTGCAAATTGACACGTTGAATTTGAATTTTATTGTATTTTTGGTCAAATGGGTTTTGACTTGCCCAAGTCTAATCACGAGATTTGAAAACTATTAAATGTTTGAATCACGCGGGATGGCCCATAAGTCCATATCCTTAATATGAACTATGGGCCTATAAGTCAATATCCTAATATGAAAGCTTTTCACACATCCAGACCCATTATGTAATTAATTAGATTAATAGAATAAAATCCCCACCATTTTTATTATTTTTATTTCCAAAGTCAAAATAATAATAATAATTAAATTAAAACCCTTTGCTTTAAAGTGTACATGGTCATGGTCTGCCCAACCTTCTTTACCTACCGCTAGGTGCTAACTCATTTTGTAAGCCATTGGATTATTTTTATACTGACCTCATGCTACGATAATCCATGTAAGATGGTGAATTGATTCCCATGCTCCCAAGTTACACACAATCATTTTTTTTTTCTATTGCGGGTTAATAAACTGGTTTTGCCTGGGAGACAAAGCAAAGATAAACGTGAGGGTGTAAGATTGGGCACGGGCTAGAAACTCATTACGTGTAATACCGTCACCGCACTGTCACAATTGACGTTTCTTTAAATCAATCTAAAATTTTACGGTGCGTGTATCTGATTGTGTCCCTCTGTGGTTTCGTAAAAACCACTGTGTATTCTGTGGTCAGCATCAGGAACCAGACTCATTCTGACCTTACACGTGTAATGGGAATATCATCGTACGTGAAAAAAAAAAAATTCGGTATAAGTTTCGGATCTACCTTGGCAATTAGCATCTTGGCTTTCAGATTCTCGGCATCTCCATCAGATCCCACACCCAAGTGGTCTGATCGTACGGCTCTCATTCTCTCTCACCTGCTCTCCCTTCCTCCATAAAAGCCACCATTTCCCTCAACCTCGTGTTCTTCACCCTTCCCTTCCACTTCTAATTTCCAGAGTCCCTACACACAAAACAAAGCAAAGGCACAGGCATGAGCGTTTTAGATTCCCCACTCGAACCTCTCACTTTTAATTTTTTGAGCTTTGGGTTCTTCACCTTCGTCCATAACTTGTGGACATGGCTCGCCCTTATAACGGCGGCCGTCAGCGTCTGGAAGATCAGAGCCTCCGGTTCCGGTTCTTCCATCTGCTTGGACTCCGACTCCGGCTCCTCACCACCATGCAACCATGAAACCTCTAATGGGTCTCCGCCAGTTACAGAGGTGGAGTCGTCTCCAACGACGTCGTCGAGTATAATAGCCGCTGCTTCTGCTCCATCTCTGGTGGCGCCTGAAGATGATGATGGTGTTGGGACAAAGGGCACGAAGTTCAGAGTGTATTACGAGAGTGATGATGGGGAAGGTGATGACGGCGAGTTGACGGCGGCGGAAGAGAGTGGAGCTGGCGAAGAAGTAGAAGTAGCTGAGGAAGGTGGGGATTGGTGGGAGAGTTGGGAAAGAATGTTGAAGATGAGAAGTGGAGAGATGAGTTGGTACAGATACCAGGACATGAGGGACATTAACGGCAATGTTGTTAGGCTATGGGATGGCTTTACAGCCAGGCAAAGCTACACATCCAGTACCTACAAGCAATACTGTGTCTTATGGTAATTAGTATACGTATGATCCTTTCAAAAAGGGTTATTAGTTTCAAGTTTGCTCCTGGGATAATTTTAAGGTTTATGATCAGCTGAGAATTGTACATATATTTAGCGAGATTGAATTAATAGAGCATGGAATGCAATATGAAAATATATGTTGCCTTTTTTGTTCAGCTTCACTACGTACTTCTCTCTCCACTTCTATTAGGTTTCTTCTTTTCCTATTAAAGTCCAGACTCCAAAAAAATCCTACCATTTGCAATCTTATATATTTATGGTTGAAGAAATATTGTATTGGTCCATGGTTGGGTCGGTGATAACCATATCTAGTATATATATACAAGTAAATTAATTATATATGGAACACACACAGAAGATGATCGGGGGTTAACAATTGATGGTGTGCTGGAAATTTCCTAATTGAGACATAATCTGATTTTGTGGGACACTCCGAAGTTGAATTTGTTACATCATGACCTGAGATTTCCATGAATGCTTGAAATTATAAGGATAATTATGTTTTCTGGAAATATATGTAAGGAAGATTATACAAAATAAATGAAAAAGAGAGACGGACAATTTTGGAGGTGTGATACATGCATATCTCTTTCTCTTAAAATTAACCCTATTGCAACTGATCCCTGCAGTCTCTCTGTCTTACTCTCTCCTGATCACGTGACACAAATTTTTTTGTGAAAACTTGTCGTTTATCTGTATATAGACAAATTAAAATTAAATTTTAGATTGATGAGCAGACAAGGAAAGACGAAGTTAAGTTTTTTTTTATTTTTTATTTTTGGTAAAATAGGTAAAGAACAGGTTGAATGTTGGAGGTGAAGTAGCAAGGATATATATTTACTACTTCTTTTTCTCTCAAGTTTTTTTTTTTTCTTTTGTCCTAATCTTTTTTTCAGCAATTATTGGTGGTCAGTAAGCAAAGAAAGGCATATATATATATATCATAATCTTTGCTTTACGATAAGATGCTTTCACAACCATAAAAAAAAACTACAAATTTTTTATTTCTTCACTATCAGATGCTTTCACAGCCATAAAACTATAAAATTTTGATTCAAGAAATAGATCACACATAATAACGAAAAGCCCAAACGTGACCACATACATAAGTTATGGCTAATCGATCGCCTTGGACGATTCCGCTTGGGAAAGGGAAAGCTTTGATACATACTGTACGACGTCTCCACCAAAGCACCTTTGTGAACCAAACACAACGAATCCCCGCCAAATAAATTAATGTATATATATATATATATATATATATATATATATATATATATAATGTGATGGAGGCGAATCAAGATTATTTAAAGCACCAATTGATATTCAGTTGGTATTGGTAGGTATATTGTGTCTGCTACCTCATGACAAATTATCAATGTTTTTCCACTTTTTTTATTTGACATCATGCAGATGCTTAGCTACTTCACACACACACATATATATATATATATATATATTTAACATTTATATTATTAATTGATTAATTACTTTGAGGAATCTAGATATTTGATTCCTCAGTGATCCTCCATATATACCTTTATATATACTTGCATGATTAAAAGTGAAAAGTTCATCACATTAGTTAATTTAAACGTACAACACTACTATATAATCTTATTTTACCATAAAAATGGCAAAAAGGCAAGTACAAGTGCACAACCCAAAACCAATACTTCATTAATTTATTATCCTTGCAGGGAAATCCCTTATTTTCATTTATTGATCAAGCTACTAGCTCCGGCCGAGTTGCCACTGACTCGGTGTTTTGTTTTTGTCATATTTTAAAAAAAGCATACCATGCCGATTCTTTTTGTAGTCTTTGACTTTTATTTTTCATTTTTGAAGTGTATGGAAGCTGTGACTGTGTTCTAATTGAATGAAAGCATATCTTTATCAGATATATTAGCGATACCATACTTTTCAAGCATGATCATATGACCAACAAAAGACGAAGCCTAAAACATTGTACCGTTGGTGAGCAAGAGAAGGAACGTAAGGCCCGAAAAGCTTTAATTTCTATTTCATCAAACTACATATGATTTAATTTACAATATTAGCAGTGATTGGGTATAATGACTTAACTAGACCTACGTACGTACGTCCGTTGTTTAAAAACATATTGATTAACTTTGTATGGTACGGAATTTTTTAATCAGAGTTGTAACATTTTTCTTTTTTGTTGGTCTATTTATACATGGTATGGAAACAACCGTATATAAACTTACGAGCGAAATGCTTGTTTCCAACTTGCATACTATTTACTTTGTTTGGCTTTATAATTTGGTAATTAAATACAATATTTATTTAAACTCAATAATGCATGTGTTAGTGCATATAAAAATGATCTTCAAGTACACGGATTTGCATGAGTTAATGCACATAGAATTAATGTGTTATAAGCAGAGAGTGTCCATGTTATATAAAATGGGTGCCCATGTTACACGAGAAGGCATCCGTGTATTTTTGTTACCAATAATCTTGTTGACGGAGTAGTCCAACTTTAATATCATTGGTTGTTGCATGCATTTCGCCGACAAAAGCATCCAACGCAGCAGCCATTAATTCCAGCTGCCTGAAATCTTAAACTGGCATATTAAATTACCGATCCATGCATTTGATTTCAAATTGGTACTACGTACTCGCCCATATGTGTGGGCGTACATATACAAGGCACGCCTACAATTGAATGTTGACTTCTTTTATCGTGTACGTGTTTCGTATCAATTGGTCGCATATAGACAGCTAAGTGTATGCCCGGGGTTGGCATATATTAGTGTATGCATATACAGCACCTAGCTAACACATATAGCAGCAGATGTTTCATACATATAGCTAGCGAACAGTGAAAACTATTAGAGTCTACAGCCATGCATATGCATCAATCATTAATTTGAAAGGAGTTAAGCAATATTGTCACTTGTGAGGATGTTGATGCGCCCTTAATTAAGCTTATTGCGAGCTACCACACCTCTCTCGCTGGCTCATTGCCAACCCAATCGCTAGCAAACCGACGGTCCACTTGATCCCATTTGCCAACTTCACCACCACATGTTCATTTATTCTAGTAATACTATTAATTAATTAATGGTTTGTTTTTTGTCGATGGGTGGAGACCCACAGGAGGTTTATATATATACATGTAGATGGGTTTCTCTAGCGACATATGAAACGCTGGGCTTCACGTGCAAATGGCCATATACGGATTAAATTCCTAGACACCCTCGTCAACTAGCTGTACCACTCCCACTTAATTGGGATCCATATATATATATATATCTAGGTAGCTATTACGTACAAAAGAAAATATTATATATAATCATTATGCGCAAACTTAAAAGTAGCAGTACTTGATCATGTTTTAATCAGAGGTAACAGATGGGATCGCTGTCTAACTTAATTCATGATCAAAACAATCATCCCCAATACGACCAATGCAACAAAAAACAGTAACCATGCGTGTTACGTTTCGGTGTATTGGCATGCTGAACTTAGTACGTACTATTCGTGCATCAATATATAAATAATGTGTCTCTCATTTTAATTGAGATTTGCTTTATGGTGGTGGGGTATGGAAGTGATCAGTGGAGCCCTTGCTAGAGTGTATTTCACATGGTTTGCTTCAAAAAGTTTTCTTCATCTTCATGGAGAGCCTAGGAAGCTAGCTAGAATCTTATGTACATGTAATAATTCTTAAAAAGCTACAGCCGGCCCCATGGTTAAAAAAGGTGCATAGCTATTTTATAATTAAAAATTTGACATTTTTGGATGATCATATATATATGTCATACATGCAACATATCGATCATTCATATCCGTCAGTCTGTGTATGTATTAACTTCTTGGCAAAGCATTACTGCACCCGCCTGGCAAGCGCATTAAATCGCAGGCCTAGCTACCATCTCTTCAGCTGATTATGAAAACCAAATCCTTACAGAACCCTCTATCTTAATAATTAATCTGAAATTAATAAAGCAGTGCACCTATCTCTCCTCCCTCATATTAATCTTTTTCTTAGCTATATTTATATAGAGTCAAATCTATCCCATCTCTTTATAATATTCTATTATTCTTCAATCATTGGTTGGACAAATCCTTTAGGCATTCCAAATCAATCACAATATTAATTGTTAGTTCAATTTAATTAATTAATCAAACATAGGTCTGCAAAAATGGGTGTTATAATTTTTTACAATTATCATACACAAAAGAGAAAAGGCAGTTCTTTTCAATGGTTAATTGGTCTTCATTATCATTTTATTAAACGTTGAATAAGTGGAAAAAACCTGAGAGTACTACAAGGCAATGTTGGTGTTGGGCTTTTGCTTACATACAAGTCTAGTGAACACAAGAATACCGCCTACATGTGAAATTGGGTTCTAAAATATGAAAGTCTAATGGCTAATTATCCATCTAACATAGTTAGGATATGTATTTTTAATCCTAAAGTTTATTGAGTTTGTTATATATAGATTGTTATACTCAAACCCAAGAGATATATGTTGCCTCTATATTGAGACAATATTAAGATTTTTAGCTAGGGAAAAAAATCAAAGAATTTATTCAATTCTAGATTTGATTTTTCTAATTAATTTTATATTTTTTTTATATAGAGTTTAGAGTGCCCGCACACACACACACTAATATATTATTTTGAGAGTAATCTGAAAATTTAACTGTATAAATCTGTATAGATCAAAAAATATATGGTGTTAATTACTGAATTGAAAAAGTAATTAAATAATTTACACGTAATTAAAATGTTTATATTTAATTATTTAATTTAGTCGCATGATTAATATAATAATTTTTAGCTTCCGTTGTAAATATGTTTCTTCAATTGGACTATGGGATGCAAGTGAATTGCATTATCCCTAGTCTCCAATTCAGAAGCCTAGCTACGTACGAGGTGCATGTGGACCAAATTATGATGGAGACTATTGGGGAGGTTATGAGATCAAAAACATTTTAGAAAAAAAATTGTAAACCTACTTGTTTTAAGGAAAATCAAATGGTTGACAGTAATGTATGATGGGCATGCCATCAGATGAGTAATTAATTGTAGGGCTGGAGGTGTGGTTGGAGTATTCGATAATTGGTAGATAATAATTGTACTAACTAATGGCACCCACCTGTTATTGTTGGCATTGTTGTGGTAATTTGCGGTGCATTTGTAGCCATACTATATCGTCTCACTTTGCCAAATAATATAAAACCACACATGGGCTCACGCAAATGACAAAATGGACGTTAAAATCATCTGAAAAAAAAAAAACACAGGCAGAAGAAAATAACTTTTTATTTCTTCAAGGCACTAAATTAACATTTCATCATATAATTGGCAGCCCAGTGGCAAAAAAAACTCAGTCCCGGTTTCGAATCCGGCAACTTTAGTATCAAATAAATGTTAATATTTTTCTTTTATTATGTAATATTCTTCAAAATTTAGAACTATAAGTATATATTAATACGGCTTTTCAAAACCTTTTGATTTTTTTTTTTCAGTACTCGAATTAAATGCCATTAATATTACCAATGCTGCTCTGTCCACAAGGCAATGTGGTAAATACAAAACAAATTCCAGGACCATTTTGAGATTACACTTGTCCTGAGAAAAACACAAAAGTACTATAAAACCAACTCATTCACTGCTTTTTTCGCACCTTCCAACCAACCCAACCACACCTACACTCCACTCTTCTCCACTCTTCACTTCTCTATCAGTTCTCAGATCTTTGAGCCAAACCCATTGTTACAGACGTAGAATAATGCCACTCGCCGCCACCACACACTCTCTCTTTCCACTGCTCTTCCTTGTACTACTCTTCTCTACTTCACCATACTCCGCCGACGCACGAAGCCACCATGCAGCCAAATCACCTTCAGATCTCGTCCGCTCATCATGTGTTAACGCCACTTACCCAACCATCTGTCTCCGAACGCTGTCGTCCTACCCTGGCCCCGCCATGACTCCTCGCGACCTAGCCCAAGCCGCCGTAAAGGTGAGCCTATCTCGAGCCAGCCGAGTGTCCAAGTACCTGAGCCTAGTCTCCAGCTCCGAGCAAGGTTCCAAGCGACAGCGAGCGGCTCTCACTGACTGCGTCGAGCAGATAGCTGACTCGGTTGACGAGTTGAGCAAGACTCTGTCCGAGCTGAAACACCTCCGCCTCGGAAAGTTCAGGTGGCAAATGAGTAACGCTGAGACTTGGGTGAGTGCGGCCATGACCAACGAAGACACGTGCCTCGATGGGTTTCAGGACGTTGATGGGAAGCTTAAGTCCGATGTGCGGCGTAAGATCACCAACGTAGCTAGAGTTACTAGTAACGCGCTCTACATGATCAATCGCCTGGATGAAAGTCGTGGTCGACCCAGATCGATCCCTTGACAATGATGGACGGTCCCGATTCTGTCACCACTTACACTCGACCACCTTCCTTTCAGCCGTGCTTCTACTCTAGTACTTCCTCTGTAATTTTTTTTTTACTTTGTATTTCAATTTTTCCTTCAAGCTGTATGCACTATGCAGTATGCCTGTATGTATAATTAGTATATTTAATATTACTATATGGTAAATTTTAATGATATGTATTGCCTGAAAATTTTAATCTCGAAAAGGTTTTTTTTTTCTTTCTGTAAATGATAATGTGAGGTACGTTTGGATCTATTTGACTAATCCTATCAAAAAAACAAAAAACCAGGTAATTCAAAACATAGCTACATGTCTATGTCACCATCGGTTACTAAAACAGATAACATGGTTGTTTTATTTTTATTTTTTACTTTTGAGTTAATTTGGTTAGTTTAAAAATTAATTAAAGTTTATGAATAAAAATATAAAAATGTAAATAAAAAATATTAATTATACGTGTTTATGTGATGAAAAGTCTGCGTTAAATGCTTTACACCCAAATATCCACTCATAAAATATAAAAATAAAATAGAATATAAAATTTATTAAACTGAAATTATTATTTTCGTTAATATTAATAACATAATCATCGTAGCATTGGTGATGTAGAAAGTAAAAGGAAACTTTTTTAGAGAAAATAAAGTTCAAAATTCAATTTATTAAGTATAGGATTCATTTATTTTTGTTTTAGTATTTCTGAAAACTAAAAGTAAGACATTATTGGTATTTGATTTTTCTTTTTTCTTTCTTTTTCTCACAAAAGAAATACGTTTTGAGAATGAGTCACTTTCAAAAACCATTTAAGATGAGTTTCAATTTTTTGTTTTTGTTTCATTTTCTGACTTTAACAATAAAACAAAAAAAAAAGTTAATTCTTTTTCCCTTTTTTGTTAAAAATATATGATATAGTATTTTTATTATTTTTTTAAAAGACAAAAACAGCAAAAAGAAGTTACTAAACCAAAAGGGCCTGTAGGCCCACTACCTCCTTCTTTTTCTGGGCTATTGCCTGATTTAGCTTTGAGTGACGTGTCCACTGTCCAACAACGACTGCCACAAGAGGCCCAATATGAAGTTGACCAAAGAAACCAAAGAAAAAGAAGCCCAACGACCCAAACCCGGTATCGTCAACCTTCCAGTTTATGCATAAACCCTAGTATTGGACACAGTTAAGCCAAGGGTTTCTCTGCAACAACGGAATATCCTCTAACCATGGAAGGCATCGGAATGGAGGAAGGGCTCACGCACCCCATTTATAATCCCACCGACGACGGAGATTTCTGCAACTCAATCCTCTTGCGCTTTGGCAACTCTACGTCGGAGGAGCACCAGCACCTTTGCGCAGTCATAGGCGCCATGTCCCAGGAACTTAAGGACCAGAATCTCCCAACGACTTCTGTCGCCTACTTCGGAGCTACATGCTCGTCCCTGGACCGCTTCTCGTCGGAGCCCGAAACGCCCAACCATGTTATCGAGGCCCTCCTGACGATTCTTTCTCTGCTCCTTCCTAAAATATCTGTTCCAATTCTTAACAAAAGACGAGAGTTTGTATCGGGTCTCGTGGTACCTGTTCTTCGGTCGCCGTTGTTGACGATTGGAGCCACAACTTCGGGATTGAAATGTATCTCACATTTGTTGGTCATTAAAGAAAACGTTAACTGGTCAGAAGTTTCTCAGTTGTACTCGCTTTTGTTGGGATTTGTCACCGATTCGCGCCCCAAGGTAATTCCTTTTTCAAGAGTAATTCGAGAGTTTTTGTTATTTTTTATATAAATTGTGAAATTCCGATGTATGCTAATTTTAAACTGCCTTCGTTATGCTAATTGGACCCTGAACAGGTGAGGAGACAATCGAACGTGTGCCTTCGTTATGTTTTACAAATTTTTCATGGGACATCTTTGGCGGCACCTGCAAGTGAAGCGATTACAAATTTATTCGAAAGGTTTCTTCTGCTTGCCGGTGGATCAAATGCAAGTAGCAGTGAAGGACCCAAGGGAGCCCAGGAGGTCCTATATATTCTGGATGCTTTGAAAGACTGTCTTCCTCTTTTGTCAACAAAGTACACAACTGTCGTTATAAAGTACTTCAAAACACTCTTGGAACTGCACCAACCTCTTGTTACAAGGCGCATAACTGATAGTTTGTCTTTACTCTGCCTCAACCCAGACTCGGGGGTTTATGCTGAAGCACTGCTCGATCTCTTATGCTCATTAGCTCTTTCTGTCGCGAACGAGACATCTGTTGATAGCTTGGCAATAACTGCTCGTTTGCTTGATGTTGGGATGTCAAAAGTTTATTCCAACAATAGACAAATATGTGTCATTAAACTGCCTATCGTATTCACTGCTCTTAGAGGTCTGATGTATAAAAAAAATTTCTCTTCTTTTTCAACTCAAGTATAATTAATTTAGCTTAATTTAGATTTTGACCTACTGTTATTTTTATTCCATACATGCTAAAGACATCTGAAAATGCTGTGTAAGCGCAGATATATTGGCATCTGAACATGAAGAGGCTATACGTGCTGCCGTGAACACACTGAAGAGTCTCATACGTGTCTGCATTGATGAAAGTTTGATGAAACAAGGGGTGGATCAGATAACGATGAGTACAAACATGGATGCTAGGAAATCGGGTCCAACTATTATTGAAAAAGTGTGTGCTACTATAGAAAGCTTACTTGGTTATCACTACACTGCTGTTTGGGACCTTGCATTTCAAGTTGTTTCAGCAATGTTTGATAAATTAGGTATTTTTAATGCACTAATAATATAATTTTCAGTTTCGATCACTTTATACCTTACACTATTTACCATACTTTATGTTCTTCAACCTTCAGCGCCCCGCCGCAAAACACAACCCCAACCCCCTCTCCCAACGCACTTTGTTTTCTCTGCATTTGTAAGTTATATACATAGAGAAATTACATTTTTTTTTCGTGCAGGGATTAATTCTTCTTATTTCATGAGAGGAATCCTCAAGAGCTTGGCAGATATGCAGAAGTTGCCAGATGAAAATTTTCCCTTCAGGAAACAGGTATTGCGTCTTTTTTCTAAAGATAATTTTGATTCAATGTAACTTGTTTGTTCTGAACTTCACAACAGTCGGTAACATAATGACTTTGTCAAAATGCAGCTGCATGAGTGCCTTGGATCAGCTGTACGTGCAATGGGACCTGAAACTTTCTTAGGCTATCTACCTCTTAATTTGGATGCTGAAGACCTAAGTGAAGTAAATGTTTGGGTCTTTCCAATTTTGAAGCAGTACACTATTGGTGCACATTTGAGCTACTTTATCGAGTCTATTTTGGGTGTAGTTGGACAGATGAAGCAGAAATCACAAAAGGTAATTAAAAATTTTCTTACTGAAAGAATGCTCGTTTTTTCCTTTTTAGTAAGAATCTGCTATATACGTGAATACTTTTTATTTCTTGGCAGCTTGAGCTACAAGGACAGATTTTTTCGTCAAGGAGTGTGGATGCGTTAGTATACTCTTTGTGGTCCTTATTGCCTTCATTTTGTAGCTATCCTTTAGACACTGTTGAAAGTTTCAAGGATCTGGAGAAAGCTTTATGTAGTGCCATCCAAGAAGAGCCAGATGTTCGTGGAACAATATGCTCCAGTTTGCAGATTCTTATACGACAGAACAAGAAAATTCTGGAAGATAAGAATGATCCATATGATCTTCCAGAGCTGTCTGATTCTGAAGTAAATACTGCCAAAGAGCGACTTATGGCTCACTATACCCCACAGGCTGCAGCAGATAACTTAAGTGCGATTAGGTCATGTGCTTATGACTTACTGTCTGTTTTGTCAACTGTCTTCCTCAAATCTAGAAAAGATGATGGAGGTTGTTTGCAGGTACTTAAATCTGTGTGAGCGAAGTATTTGATACTGTATAGCAATTATTAGCAGATTTTTTTTTCAATGGTCTGTTTACACATGTGTGAAGCAACTTTCATTATAAGTAATTGTTTGGGTTGCTTTTGGGATATACTGGCTTACTAATTTCTAGATTGTTATGTCTCTGTAATCCAATTGTTGGTTAGAGTCAATTGGATTTATATGATTGAGCGTGAAGAAATTATTTACTGTAGATCATGAGGACTTGTATCTGTAGTGTTTTCTCTAAGTTGTTCTTTTTGGAAAACACTTGATAAAAATGCCAAACGAACATTGATTCATATTCTCAATCGGTTATGATGTCATTTTGGCCATGAATTATGAATGGTAAGATGTTTACTTTAGACATAATTTAGTGGACTGGAAAAAGACTTCCAAATATTTGAGATGGAATGAATATTCACCTCTTAGGAAGTGAAAAGTGAATCACATGCATAAATTTGTATTTAAAAGAGTTATTCGAAATTCAAAGTAATTATGTATCTACAGGCCACGATCAGTGAGGTTGCATCAATATCAGATAAAGAAGTTGTATCAAAGTTCTTTAAACGAACGATGAAGAAGCTTCTGAATGTAACTCGAGTTGCAGGGAAAGCAGAATTTTCAAGAAATTCTAGTGCAATGCAGATTGATGATTCATCAGATGAAAGTTCAGCATCAGTCATGAGGTTATTTTCATTCCCATCATATTGTTGTGCATTTGGTTCACTTTGTGGTCGCTCTTTGGTGTGCTTTGCTCATTTCTAGTGATGATTGATCTGTTCTTGATTCAAACACATTTACAACAAATTCTTTTGCAACATGCTAGAACCTTCTTTTTCTTATCAACAGGGCACAGCTGTTTGACTTAGCTGTTTCACTCTTACCTGGTTTGAACACTGAAGAGGTTGATGTTTTATTCGTTCCAATAAAGGCTGCGTTACAGGTTTGAAAATTGTATTTTTATATGGTGATTGATTTAATTTTGTTCTCTATGGAGGACTTGTTAGCTTTTTGAATATGGAAAGTCTTTAGTTATTCAAGGATTTCTGAGTACAGGATGGTGAAGGTCTGATTCAAAAGAAGGCATACAAAGTCCTTTCAGTTATTCTGAAGGTATGCAAAAACTTTTAAGTTATGCTCTGCATGTTTTGATAATTTTTGCACGCTTTTACTCTATAACATCATTTAAATTTTGGGTCAGTCAAAATGGAGGAACTTGGTTTACTGGTTCTTAGTGGTTAATGCCTGGGCTGAGTTCTTAGAAGCAATCAATTCATCACCAACTCACGTTGGCAAATTATGTCTTGTCATATTATCACTCTTTATTGAGGAGAAATACCATCAAATGCAGACTTTGCTCCTTGGCCATTTTTCAGCCATATTAAAGAACTTTCATTATTTTACTTGACGCCATTAACTTCTATAATTAATGTTTATCTTTGCTGTATTATTGTGGTCAGACCTGTGATGTGTTCCTTTCATCAAAGCTCGAGCAATTGCTTCAACTTATGATTGAAGTGCTACCTTCATGTCATTTTTCTGCTAAACGGCACAGATTGGATTGTTTGTACTTCCTAATAGTCCATGTTTCCAAGGTAAATTTTTGATCGAGTGATTCTATTTCTTGTCAACTTCGGATGGACTCTTTCTTACTGTGAATTCGCTGCTTAGCACACTTGGATTACACGTTTGATAATTAGGCATGTTAATTTCTAAAATAATATATTCTTCTGTCTATAGGATAATATCGAGCAGAGATGGCATGACTTCATAAGTTCTTTCCTAACTGAAATAATACTTGCAGTAAAGGAGGTGATGTTTCCTATTATCCGGGATTATGTACTTCCTGAAACAATTATTTTGAGCTTCTTGCCTTATAGAATTGTTGATTTGATGTAAAATAATGACTTATTCCTCCAGGCTAACAAAAAAACCAGAAACAGAGCCTACGATATCCTTGTTGAAATTGGCCATGCTTGTGGGGATGAAGAGAGAGGCGGAAGAAGAGAAAACCTATATCATTTTTTTAACATGGTACTGTGTTAGATCTCTTTCAGATTTTCCAATCTCATTGAGCTTGGCATGCTTGTATGTTCTTGATCCTCGTATTATGTGTCAACTGGTTTCATGGTTTCAGGTAGCTGGAGGCCTGGCCGGAGAAACACCTCATATGATAAGTGCTGCAGTGAAAGGCTTAGCTCGCTTGGTTTATGAGTTTTCTGATCTTGTTTCAACTGCTTCCAATTTGCTTCCAGCAACATTTTTACTTCTTCAGAGAAAGAACAGAGAAATAGTCAAAGTTTGCACTCTCTCTTTTCAGATGGACATTTTAGTATTATATTTAGTTTTAGACGAATTATGAAACGGATTTATGCTCAAACTGTGTTCACTTCTTTAACTATTCTTTGTGATGGCTTATTTGAATATTTCCTTCATGGCTTTTTATGCAGGCAAATTTAGGTTTATTGAAGGTGCTAGTGGCCAAATCTAAGGCTGAGGGTTTGCAATCACACTTGAAAAGCATGGTGGAGGGTTTGCTGAAGTGGCAAGATGACACCAAAACGCACTTCAAAGCTAAGGTTTGGTTTCAAAAAGCTTGTTTTTTACTGTATTTGCTTTCAGTCCCTTGATGGAAAATGGCTGTTTTTTTCATACACCAGTCACTAGGCCCTATCCCATCTCATGCTGGTCTATTTTGAGTTGTTAACAGGTTAAGCTTCTATTGGAAATGCTAGTCAAAAAATGTGGGCTGGACGCTGTGAAGGCCGTAATGCCCGAAGAGCACATGAAACTGCTTACTAACATACGAAAGGTCTGTTCGAATACGTGATATTAATACGAAAATCTGTAAGGATGTTAATTCTGATGTTATTCTTCCTAAGCACAGATCAAGGCACGACAAGAAAGGAAACAAACTTCTAAAGCTGAGGAATGTCAATCACGAGTCTCAAGAGGAACTGCAACCAGCAGATGGAACCATACAAAGATATTTTCTGATTTTAGTGATGAAGAAACAGAGAACAGTGATGCTGAGTATATGGATACCAAAACAGTTTCTGCTAGACAGGGCAAGGGTTCTTCACAGTATAAGTCCAAAGCATCTTCATTTCGGTCAGTTGTAATTTTCATGTTTATTATTGGAGTGTGTTTAAAATTACTTGTTGCGTAGGATGTACTGGTTATAATCTCATGGCTAGAAGATTTGCCTCTATTAGATGAAATTAAGATGTCTTTTGATTAATTTTTGGAGGGTCAAAAGTATCTCTAAATATTGATTGTTGATCAGTTCAATGCTGATACGAAATTTTAGTCGCTAGGTTTTATTGAGACGTTTCCAGTTACTACATCTGGCAGAGGATGGTTTCATTGTTCTATTATTTAACAACTTTTGCTATGGTTGAAATTCATAAACTAATGCAATTTATTACTAATTGTCCAGGTCCAGAAGTAGAGTAGATAAAAACTTACCTGAACACTTTGTTGAGCAACTAGAAGAAGAGCCACTTGACTTGCTTGATCGACAGAGAACAAGGTCAGCTCTTCAAGCAATGGAGAACTTAAAACGGAAGAAAGCATTAGATGAGGAAGCTGAGATTGATACTGATGGACGTTTGATAATCCATGAAGAACGGAAGCCAAAGATGGAGAAGCCTTTCCATCGTGAGTTGGATACGAGGAGTGAGGCAGCAGGTAGTCACCTGTCTGTAAACTCAAAGAGAAGCTCAAGTAAGAAGCGCCAGAAGACATCAGAATCTGGATGGGCTTATACTGGGCGTGAGTATGCAAGCAAGAAGGCGGGGGGAGATGTGAATAGGAAGGACAAGCTCGAACCATATGCATATTGGCCACTTGATCGCAAGATGATGAGCAGGAGACCACAGCATCGGGCAGCAGCAAGGAAGGGGATGGCCAGCGTGGTAAAGATGACAAAGAAGCTCGAAGGCAAGAGTGCCTCTGGTAGTTTACTCACTGCTTTTAAAAAGGGTCATAAGAAAAACAGTAGCAGCAAGAAGAGAAAAGGAGGAGCCAGGTAGTAGATAGGCTGGCTGTGTGTGTGTATTGAATCAATTCTAATTACATCCACATTGAAGGACTCAATATTTATTATGATGCCATAGAGAAAGAAACCTAGGCAGTGCTATAGATTTTTTGGTAGTGATTCATACATGAGATGAGAATGATGGGGATGCGGTGTCTTATTTGTAAATTGTGATATAAATTTCAACTCAAAAAAAAAAATGCATTCTTTTATTAGTTTTTGTTTTTAAAATTATGCAAGTGCCTGAAATTTATTGGAATATATCACCTTTGCTGGGGTATTGGACCTTCCTCATGAGTCTGCTTTGTTCTATTTCTCTCATCAAACGACTTTGTGTGAGAAAGGGTACTAATGAAATTTTCGTATACAAGCAAAAGATAAACGAGGATGCGGAAATTTGTTAGTCAAATCCCTCTTAGATTATACCTCCGCAAAGAGCAAATCTTTGTGAATTATATATATAAAAGCCTTGTGCACACATATAAACGATTTCTTAAGCCGACTTTCAGAGTTCTTATACGCGGTTGCTTTGTGCAGTAATTATTTTCTGTCAAGTTCCTGTTCTTGTGCTTTGCTTATATTTCTTGGTTTTACTTATTTCGAGTGTTTTCCACATTAAAAAGGATACGACAGTAAAATATTTTCTATTTCTTCTCAATGTACAGTGTGGATTAGAATTTCTGAGAAGCCAAAAAATAAAAAGAAGAGAGAATTTTGTAGACCTTAGAGCAGCACCAGTGGATAAAAGCATGAAGGAAATAAAATTACAAGATTTGTTTCAACGATTCTGAGTTTATAATTGAGGAACGAGGTTAATACATGTATTTTACCCCCACCGAAATTCCCTGCTAAAAGAGTAAAAGACCAACAAGAAATATAATCAGGGGAAAAAAAAGTCTACAAGAGACGAGGCAAACTGCACCAAGCCCCGCAGCTGAGCTCGCAATAGCTAAATTATAAACCTATGCAAATCCCCCGTTACTGCCAGATCAAAATTCATTACAATTGGTTACTAAATCAAGTCTGATTTTTTACCCATCTACTCATACATGAAAATTTATCCAAAAAGGCAATCCCAAACAAGGCCAGTATTGATTTAAAGGGGTCTAGTGGCTTAACATGAAGTATTTATAAAAGCCCTTGTGTGGCAATTTATGCAAAAAGAGGAAAATTTCTAATAATATGAAGCAAAAAAATTATTCCATGATAGACAATTTGGGTGAGTTTCTGAATCTTCTTTCCCATCCCCAAGGGTCATTTCCAAACAGTCTTCCCTAGTTGTCAGCTGTCTTAACCGATTCGATCTAGCATGGGTCATCTTATGCTACTGCACTCACCAAACCAGAAAAAGACGACCCATAAACAAAGCAAAGCACATTTCCTGGTTAGTAGCTGCAACACAGTCACCCTGTTAGTAATGGATGCGAACCTGACAAACACTAGAAGGTTTCTACATCATAGTAATATTTAACATGATTTCTTTTCTTTTTGGTGATCTAAAATCAGATAAAGGAACCGAGATAGTTACTACATATACCTTCAGCATCACTATACCAAGGCTGGAGTAGCCCACTGAATCTGTTTTACTCAAAAGGGGCAAATATGATCGATGAGTTGTGGCCACCAAACCCAAAGGAATTAGACAGTGCCACCTTAACGTTAAGTCTCTCTTTCTTTGGCCCCACTAGCAAATTTGTGTCCTGTAATAGTGTGCTGGAAAAATCAGATAACCCCATGACAAATTTTGCAAGAATTGATTTCTCAATCAACAAAGCAATGATATATCATGGAACAACATATATTAACAAAATAGGCCTTAGAAGGCAACATACCACGCCTTTATCTGGGTTTTCCAGATTGATGTTTGGATGAACCCACCCTGTCCGTATTGCCTATATAATAAAGAAATTTCGAATATAACATGTCACAAACTAAACCATAATTAAGAAAAAATTGATAAAAATGAAAAATGTATCAATTCCTCCAGTTAGAACCATTCTAGTAAAACATAAATTACCTGTATAGTTGCTACAGCTTCCACAGCACCAGCTGCTCCTAGCAGATGACCAATCATGGATTTTGTAGAGTTTAACCTTAACTGCAAAAGGTAGAGTTCTTACCATTGTAACAAGTAAAAGATAGACTAATGGCTTATATCACTGTAATTAAGTTACCTCAGGATTATGGCCAAAGCAATGAACAAGAGCTTGATACTCTTTAATGTCCCCAGCTGGTGTAGATGTAGCATGCGCATTAATGTAATTTACATCTTCCCTATGTACCCCAGACTGAGCTAATGCCTTATCTATGCAGAGAATAACACCGTCCCTGATGAAGATGGGAAATAGAACATTAAGAACCATTTTAGCGACAGATTTAAGCTTAATTTCAACAGTAAAGAAATACCATCTCTTATGAACTATTCCTATAGCCCCAACCATGAAAATATAGTTAAATCAATAGAAGAAAATATAGGGAAAAAAAATTGGGGTCTATGTGCATGAGTTGCTCAGAGTTTCAGCATGCAGAATTATAATTGGACAATACAAAGTACCATCAGGATGAGGCTCAGTCATGTGATATGCATCGCATGTGAAGCTTCCACCTAGAAATTCTGCGTAGATATTTGCACCCCTTTTCTGAAATATCAGACAATAGTATGAATCCATTATTCAAGAGAACATATCTGCAAGAATAATCATGTGATCACAGTACATAGCAATCAAAAAAATATAAATTATAAAATTAGAGAACAGGTTCATGAGACAAGATGGAACAGCAAAAGAGAAATAGATGCAAAAACCAAGTATCTTGTATATCATTGAGTTGAACTGAAAGTACCTTGGCATGTTCTAACTCTTCCAGAAGCAACACCCCAGATCCTTCTCCCATAACAAATCCATCACGGTTCTGTTCAATAACAAACAACACTTGAGAAGCAATAAATATTTAACTACACATGAAATGAAGATGATATTTGACAGTATTACAATGTCCCAAGGACGTGAAGCTTTGGCTGGGTCATTATTGTGTTGTGAAAGTGCTCTGCATGCCACAAAGCCACCCAAGCCTGCCAAGTGACCAAAGTAAAGATGTCGTAACAACAATAACATTAATATGTTCATGGTTATACCATAATGGCAAATGGAGCTGCCTCAAATGAAATTATAGCTTTAAAAAGAAAAAAAAAAAAAAGGACCAATACCAATAGGTATAATTGCTGCATCTGAGCCACCACAAAGCATCACATCCTGCACAAAAGAGTATATTACAATGGAAATTTTAGTGCTACTTATTAATGTTTATTATATCACTCATTTTTCTCTCTCATTCAGACTTGTTCACTAAGCTCCTTTACTGAGAAGTAAGAAAACCATCCTAACTGCTGAGCTAGCATCAAATGCCAAATACTTACAGCTTCACCTCTAATGATGTGATTTGCCGCATTCAAAATACAAAAGTTGCTTGTAGCACAAGCAGTAGAGATTGAATAATTTGGGCCCATCCAACCCTGCAATTCATTGAGCAAACGACTATAAGGTCAAGAACAATAATAGAACATCTGTCACAATACATCATAGTAATACAGCAATGTTAAAACTCAAGCAAACCAGATCCATTGCGAGCATGGCAGAGCCCATATTTGTAGTTGCAAATGGTACACAGAAAGGATTCATCTTCCTATAAGAAACCCGTAGAGCTTCAATGGCATCATTAAAAACCTGTTCAACACATAAAACACACAAAAAAGTAACTACATTAGTTTGATAAGTTGACATTGAAGTCAGAGCAAGTAACATAGGGCTTGGGATTGCATATTTCCTGCACTTGCAAACCACATAGCCAGCAGATATGACATAGTTTCACAGATTTCACATTGCTCTTGTTATACAGCAATCAGATTGAAAATTAGTCAAAAGAAGCTCTTGTTAATCTTTCTCCATATGCTTTTCACAGTGTCTTAAACTATAAAGCAGTAAAGTTACCTTCATGCCACCCATTGCTGAGCCAATCAGAACTCCACATCTAGCTTTATCCAACTCATCCATTACATCTTCAGTAATTCCTCCATCAGCCAAGGCTTTCTTTCCTGCAATAAGCATGTAAAGCATAAATTTATCCATCCTCTTGGATAGTTTTGGTGCAACCCATCCATCAGTTGAGAAAGACTTGATCTCTCCTGCAATTCTCTGAGAGAGAAAAGAAAAAAAAAGCACTCAGAACCATATATAAAGGAAGCAACAGTTGAAGATAGATCTACAATACAATTTACCGTTGGAAACTGGGCACAATCAAAAGTCTCTATCTGACTTATGCCGCTAACACCCTCAAGCAAATTATTGTAGAAGATATCTGGATCATGACCTAGCGGGGTCACAACACCCATCCCAGTTACAACTACTCGCCTCTGTTTCGTCATAGGTTTCTTCTTTGTAGTCACTCCCTCAGCAGCTTGCACAGCAACTGCCATGGTTTCCCCTAAAATGGAAAGGGCAAAAAGGAAAATGAAAAAAAAAAATAGGGATAGACAGACATGTTAGCATGTAAATAACAGCATATAGTTATGTAATTGTGTTAATTAGCAAGCTTCCTCCAACACGATTGTCACTAGGTAAAGCTGATCAATATCAGGTAAATCACAGCCACAACCTACAGTACATTAGAGCAAGTGCCAAAACTAAAACCTGAGTGGGTTAATAATCTTTAACTTAGTTCAAACGCATAGGAAATCCAAAAGGTCCATTACCGTGATTTCCCATGTGGAACCACCCTCAAAGACCTTTTGTGCTAAACAATTTCAGGATAAACTTATTACTGAGGGAAAAAAAAATCCAAATTGCATTACTGAGCAGAAAGAAAAGCTTGTGATTTATTTCAGTGTGTATGATATGATGTGTTATTGCAAGGCAAGCCGCAGTAAGTTTCATCACAATTTTACTTCCGTCAACTCTCCGTCAGATTTCTAGCTAGACAGAATAAACAATAAACAGAAACAGAAATTCCCCCTGCTTTCCAGTTACCTCAGTATTCAAGTATATGGGAAAAACACGTCCTAGTCAAACCGTTCTCTTTACTCGAGTGGATCTGAAGTTCATGACGACAATGAATATTACACTAAAAAAATGTCTAAATAAATACGAGTGATCAATCTACCTTCAATAAAAGTGAAATAAAAAGATCAAACAAACCCAGTACACGCAATAAACAAACCATCTCAAAAAATGTACTCAATTTTCTCAGATGGAAAAACCCAGATTTCATATTACCAAGGGAAACAAAGTATAATATGCATGTCACTATAATACGAAAAGTACAATCATTAAAAAATAAAAAAGAAGAAGAGAGTTTCTTGTAACAGCACAAATTCAGTATAACAGTAAAAATCTGAAAAACGTAATTACCCGAATGGGAGACTCGATTGATACGCCTTTGCCTGCGGTTGGTAGAAACACTTTTGGATCCGAACAGCGAGGGGAAGCCATTGTAGCCCAAAGAAGAGAGCCCCTTGGAGCTATAGTAGTCATTGCAGGGCTCAAACGCGAGGCACGAGCTCATTAGACCCTGAATGCTGGATCCACAGAAGGACGAAATCAAGCCCCTATTGAATTCGGCACTCCCACTGCTACATTTGGACAAGACCTTCCTCCTCCGACCCCACCTGCTCAATCTCTTAGATGAGTGAAGCAAGGACGAGCTCTGGGAATGGTCTCTGTCGCACGTGACCGACATGCAAGCTGCTACGAGCCATGTGCAGAGCGGAGATGCAACCGAGGAGGCCGCCATGGAAGACCCAGATGGTAAAATCGAAAACCCGGATAAAATAAATCGAATTTTAAACGAATCCCACCAATGAAAGCACCTGCAAATGGCAACCTATGCGAGTAAGGAGACTAGGAATGGCCCTGATGGGAAGGAAAGGTAGAGGGAAGTAATGGTTGGGTTGGAGAGGAGGTTAAGACAGTGGTGGTGATAATGAAGCAGAAGAAGAAGATGAAGGCTAAGGAAGAATACGGACGGTCGCATTCGATCTCTTTCGCTTTGGAGTTTTTATCTGAAACCGTTCAAGTCGCCAAGTTTTGGGCAATCTGAGTCGTCCTCAGAAGAGAACGCCAAGTGCTCTCTCTCACTCACTGTATTTTACTTTTGTGAGAGACTAAAATACAAAATATATAGCCAATATACAAATATCAATGACCAGAATAATTAAATTAAATACTTATTATATTATTTGTAAAATTATTTATATATCAAATGAAAACATAGCCCTATTACTCGAAAAGACTATAATGCCCATCATTATGTAATACCTCTTATTAAATATTTTCTGGGTAACAGTGAGATTGGTTCGTTAGTTTGGTTTGGTTTAAATTTTAGAATGGATGGACTTCATCAATGAACTGTCCTCTAATACACACCATACCAATCTAAACCATCGGTTCCAAATTACACTAGTTCATGTTATACTCTTTACACTATATTAAAATGATTTTGATAGCTCAACTTTCTTTCACTGTAATATTTAAAATTAATTAAAGTTCCTTCTGTTTTTAATATTGGTTTCAACCATGGAGAAGTCAAGAATTGGACAACCAAAATGATCAAGTTTTTACGCATTCCAAACCCAGCACGTAACGAAAAAACGTGCATGCCGATGGCGATGGCGATGTGCAGTGATTGAATGCCTACCAAAAACAAATAAATTTTGCATGCAATCCAACATGTGGAATGACAAAAGTTGAGAATGTTTGTCACGAAATGTGTGAATATTGGTTTGAGGTTGGGTCCAATCCAATTCATCATCCTCACCTCCACTCACGCTGCATCGATGACACCACTGGTTTATTGCCTCCACGCACCCATATATATATATATATATATACGTGCATTCTTAGATATTCTATGTACGGTTGCACCAAATTGTGCCATAATTCATACCCTCATCCCTCATCCCTCATCACCCTTTCATTCTTCTTCTTTCTTGTCACATTGTTTTGTTTCCCTTAATTATGTATTTGACGCTGAGAACAAAGCTTGGTTAAAGGAATAGGCACCAGATTCTGAAATCTGATTTTTAATATAATAAATTACTTTCTTTTTTTTTGTTCAGTTAATAATTCAGCCAGCGCGTGACATTGGGTAGATTGGGAAAACAGTGATATATTAATATATAATTATTAATTGCGAAGAGTACTGAGTACACGTCATTTATGCGGGCAGATTTTTTTTGTGAATTAATAACTCAGCCAGCACGTGACATTTCGATAGATTAGGAAAACAGTGATATATATGTACATATATAATTACACAGAGTACTGAGCACACATGTGCGGGTAGAGATTTTATTTATTTATTTATTTATTTTTTCGGGTTTCTGAAATATTTTATTTAATTAATTGGGTGGCTTTTAAACCAATAAAATATAAACCGTACGAAAATATTTAATTGGGAGAATGACAATGAGGAGGTTCTTGTAGTTTTCGTATGGGTAAAAATAACGAGATTTTGAGGGAGATTATAAAATATTAAACCGCATAACTTAGACGTTTGGCTGATGAGCTTTTCCACATGGAAGCCTATTTTAGAGCATACAAATAAGTTTTTTAATCACAATCATACAAAACTCTTGCAGAATATTCACAAAATCTGAAAATGACCTATTTTAAATAAATGAGAATATCGGATTTTCTAGACGGAAAAATCGACACAGAGAAAAACACAACAAAGGAATCATAAGGGTATCAATTTCCAATTCCACCATAAATAAAAATTTAAGTAAATAAACAAAATTACATAACCACTAAGCACACAAAAGGGCCTAATAAGATTACATGTTTGTTGTTCATATATAAGACACACAGTGTCTACTATTATTCACTCGTACCCCCTGTGTGTTAACCAGTGAATTCATTTTCAAAGAATTTCAAGCTCTACAAAATGACCTTTATTCCTTTTTATTGAATGGGAAAATATCAATTGGGCCATGCTACCACTACTTGTTAATTTGACAATGTTCAACATGATGAAACATGTTTATGTCACACAGCATGATGTTAACGATGAAATCAACTAGCAAAACGTAATTATGATTCTTCAGTGATATGTTCCTCTCTCTTGTACTCTGCTTAAAAAGATGGTAGTTGAGAAGATGTCAAAAGGAAAGAGAAATGACATGCACAACGTGTTTGACATACCATTGATCCCAAATTAAATTTTGAATGAGAAGTCAAAATTGGTAAGCCAAACTCTCATCCTCCCAACCAAATTCCTAGATTTGCTCTTCACGCGAACAGCACAAACCTCGTTACCTAGGTGGCCACAACAATATCAGAAATAATTAATCAAAGAGAATGACATCCAGCGACCTCTCGTTTTCACGCAACCTCATTCCAACCATTTTTAGGAACTTTAGAGCTCACGCTTTTCTTCTTACAAAATACCCCACAACGAAAAAAATTGCACCACCATAAATATAACATTCATAAATTGATGATTAGGTTGTATAAGTCACTGGTACTGCCTCACTCGCAAGCAAAACAAGTACAAGTGTATGCAAAATTAAATGCTTGAATAATAAAGCCACTTAATAGGAATAGGGAAGCACTTGTAATCTCTTTCAAGTGGCTCACAACAAATTCTGGGAAAGCACTTGTAATCTAGCAACGCAAAAAACTCAGGACCATTTATTAGATAGGACCATCCTTTTCTGATTTGACCAGAAAATGTTTGTGCATCTTCATTTTTCATCCATGATAAGGATATAATGTATTTCTGTTTTGAGGACATTCATGGTGGACTTGTTCCCACCCCCAACGTGAGTCGCTACGTTTACGGTACTACATTAGATAAAGTGAGAGGAACAGAATGAATGTGACCCAATTCACGTGCTATGTTTATGTACCTATCCAGTTTCACTCATTAAAAGACGTGCACAACCATCATTCAAAATCAATGAACCATATACAACGTTGTATTTGGATGTCTTTTAAGATGAATAGAATAGTATGTTTGTACAAGATAATATTACCATAACAGGAAAACGACCACCAAATGGAGTTGGTGGAATCAATCTTGGCAACACCCTGCTGCGTAAGTGTGGGAACAAATTTCACTCCCTAGGACCCAGCAATGCAATGTTAGTGGGATTTGTAACTCCTGAATTGCTCACAAAGGATATACTCACTTTGAAAGTGTCTGATGTGATACTTCACCTCATCATATATCCTGTATCACATACTAAATTAAGTTAACCTAAATTGGCAATGTCTTTCCCTGTTTCTGAGTATCTTGATATTATAACACAGAAATTGCATAGAAGCACAAAATATATGAACTATGAAGTTATATTAAAACAAGCTGATTTACATTTTTCAATGTTTTGAACCATTTAACTTATCAATGAATCAAATCAAGGTCCATGAACATGAGAACTTTCATTAGAGTTGTGTTATGCTGTGAATGGTATGTAATTCTAGAACTTGGGTTATAAATCTCGAACTAGTCTGTTACTAACTCTGTTACCTTCTGTTTACTATATGAATTCGTTTCTTCTAAAGTATCAGAATATAAGGCAGGAAAACAGCCTACTACATACACAGATTCACCAAAAAGCCAAATAAACACAGAAAAGGAAATCTAGGATATTAATCATACTAAATTTTCCTCAAACTGATACATTTAGAAATCTTGCACAATTTCCTCAAACTGGTAAGCAAATCAAGTTGCCAAAGTCGTTTTATTATTAAAAAATAATGCAGCATTTTTGTGATAGAGAAGTCCAAAAAACCAAATGGGATAAGCCAATAATAGTTAACTCACTGCATTTTGAATCCATTTGCTCAGTCTATTGGTTC
Organism: Rhamnella rubrinervis; assembly: GCA_007844105.2. Lineage (NCBI taxonomy): Eukaryota > Viridiplantae > Streptophyta > Magnoliopsida > Rosales > Rhamnaceae > Rhamnella > Rhamnella rubrinervis. The sequence goes on from CM017584.2 coordinate 15,615,070, forward strand.
TGATGTTTGAGGTCGTTGCTCCTCAATTAAAGTCTGGACTCGCTGTGGTAATCATCAGATCCATGTCCATAATTAGAATAAAAAAAAACATACCTAATTAAAAGATAAAAGTAACAAACAACTAAAGAAACCTATAGTTGACATTCACCTTGACAGAATTTCCAACCTCCTCTAGCTTTTGCAGTAGAAATATCTCCCCTGAATGGGGAAAAGAATCCTGCCTCGAAGATTTTGCTGGAGACATATGCAGCTGAGAAAAGTAAGAAAACTAAGTTATTACTACAGATGGGGAGAGAGAGAGAGAGAAGGAAGCAAACCTTGACCCTAGACAAATTCTAGTTGAGCAAGAAGAACAAGCTATATAACTTTTCAACACTCTTATCAAGTTTCCAATTAAACAAATATAATAACCCAGATCCTCCTCATACCAGTATGACAGGCATTGAAATTGAAATTTGGTAATTACTAATCCAGATATGTTAGCACATAAGCATCTGATCAATGAACCTACCATCAAATTTGGGACATCTTCAATTGTGGAAACTTGTCTAGAGAAAATCTCATTCCTCATAGCTGAAAGGTGCATTAGAACAGCCTGAAAGGGCATTAAAGAAGAAGAGGTAAATTATACCTTTTACTTAGAGTCACTAAACAGTTATAATTTGGCACTAGAGAGTACCTTTCTGAAAGCACTTGGGTCTGTAATTCCCTGGATTTGAACATCATCACTTGGTGGCCTTCTTACGCCAACATTCTCTATTCTAAGTGAGTAGACGAAATAGAGACTGTAGGTATCCTGAGAAGCATAAAGAGGTTGTTAAATATTAGCAGCATTAATTAGTGGCAGAGTTGTCATTGATGCCTCATAAGGACAAAGGACAGGAAAATTTCCCGATCTTTGTATAATGTATAAAATTCAATTAAGAGACATACTAACAGGATTGAAACACAACAACCATGAAAAATTAGGTCTTTCAGCTACCAACCATATTCAGGCCTTTCAAATTTTAAAATATTTTAGAGTTCTCAGGTTACTACTGACTAGTTTTGAGCAGCAGTATCTAACAAAATCAAGCTTGAAACTACAAATAGTAAGCTCATTAGAAGCCAAATCATATGATTACAGCACATTGGCAAAAATCATAGTCGTATGAGTAGTATTATGATCTTACACTCAAGATTTAGCAGGAATAAACTTAATAGAACTTGTACAAAACTATTAGCCATTACATAATTCTACTATGCTGACCATGTTGATATCAACAGAAAGGAAATGAAAAATACAAGGTTTATAAGTAAATTTTAAATTTGGCATACTGTTAAAAAAATAAAATTAAATGCCGATAGTTTACCTTGTTCAATTACAATGTCAGCCACTGAAGGCAACACAATATGCTTCTCTTTCTTCAATACCCCAAAACATGGAAATGGCACTGGCTTTGTAACCTGAACTAAAGAAACAACACATCATCAAATGATAACCTTATGTTTGTGATTGATGAAATGATATTAATCCACAAGCGACTACTTCATTATGGCAGACAATAAAGTAATGGCTATTAGACAACTGTTTACAACTACAACAGATGGTGATAAATCATCAAGATAGCTCAGTTTAAAATAAGAAAACCAGCAACTTGGCAGAATCAACATAAAAAATAATAATAATAATAAATAAATAAATCCAGGAAAATTTAATAACTAGAGAAGATGAAAAAAAAAAAGAAGAAGACAACAACAAAGGAACTTGTAATAGTAATTGAAAATTTACTTTATAGACAATGGAGTCTGGAGTAAGATAGAGCTTTCGAGATCGAATATCCTTCCGCAGTACATATCTCCTAATTGGTAAATAAAGCAGCATAAACAAGCCCAATCCCCATGCCAATATCAATAGCAACGAGTAAAGAACCCATTGAGCTGTTTGGTACTTGACAAATTTCTCTTCCATCTCTTCGAACGACGCTGTGTACAGCACTCTTTCATCTTCAGCTTCATTTTCCTCATGAGAACCAGAATCCGACAATAGCCCTTTCTCCAAGTTATCTATTTCAACAACCTCATCTTCGGAACCCATCTCAAATTGCCACCCCTAACACACAATTCAAATTTGCAATAAATCACCTTAAACCATCATCAACTTGTTCACAAGTTCAACAACCTCGTTGTTTCAAGAGAAACCTTAATTGAAACAAAGTTTGTATTGTAACAATGCAGGAACTTTAACCAAATTGGTACAAAGAAGCACCCAGATCGATTACACACAGTCGAATATCATTACGCTAGTTGTAAAAGAAAGGTTCAAATTTTGGGAAAACGAAGCTCTGGAAAAACCGACCATGCTGTAAAATTCATGACCGACCTACAATGAAATCAAGTGCTTGATCTATTTTAACAAATCCACATGCAAAACACTAGCACGGAAAAAAGCAGGAAACCGAAAGAAAACATGTACAGCTACGACCGATCACAGAGAAGCGAGGGGAGCTAGGAAAGCTTACAGACTGATTAACCATAATCCACTTCGAAGAAATTTCCAGAGGCGCTTCCACGGAGAACGAAGGAAAATGGAGAGAGAGGGTTAAGGAGGCAACCCAGTCTCAGAGTGATTATGCTGTAGCGAGGGACACCGAGTATATGCTCCTTGGAAATCACGGCCGTTGACGGTATCTAGAAGAGCTATAATTGGTGACAAAGGAAGACGTTGAACATGATTATGCGAATTGGATGGTTGAGATAGAGAGAAGTTGGAGTTTTGACTTTGGTTTATACCTACTAGTAAATGCGTCTTTAGTTTCATGACCGGATCAGCCAAGAAGTTTATGCTACAGTACTACAATATAAAAATAAGTGTGAGAAATAAAAAAAATAGTACATGATTAAAAAAATTTAAAATAAATCTTTATATAGACTCGGTCAAAAATAATAAAAAGGTCTTTAAAGTTTAAATACTTCATAAAAATGTAGCTAGCAATAAAGAAAAATCCTTGAGCAAAAAATGAAAAGAAAAATCCTTGAGCAAAAATGAAAAAGAAAAAAAGGAAGAATCACTTTCAATTTCATTTTAAATTTATATATTATTATGTCATAGCATTTTAAGTAAATGTATAAAAATCCCTTTTAACTTCGTTCTCTTATAAAAAATAAAAAATAAAAATAAAAATTACAAAAAAATGATAAACCCTAGAATCACTAACAATTATTTTGAAATTTGTGTTATCCATTATAAATTAAAGTTCGGAGAGAAAAAAAAACCTTAAACTTCAAAGTAATATCAAATTGTTAAAAGAAAAAAGGACACTGTATATTGCCTGATGTTTTACAGAACCCTAGGCCTTGGATCACATTGAACTCGGTCCTCTCATTACCAGATCTGGACTGAACCATCGGTCTTCGGTTCCAGCCCAACTACGAACATTAAAGCCCACGGAATAACAGAACAAATCCAAATTAACACCTAAACGACATCGCATTGTTTTTTGGGAACCCTCGGCCTTCATTGGTCTGCTGCACGAGCGTAAACACAGGAGGAAGAGGAAGTAAGCAGCAACGAAGCGGCTCAAAAGAAGAAGAAGAAAAAGAAGAAGAGCGTGTTGATGAAAATGGCGGCGGAGACGAGTGAGCAACCCACGGAGGCAGACGAAAATAGAAACGACGTCTTCGCTTCTTGCTCTTTCTCCAGTACTGGCCTTAACCCTACCTTATGCGAACAGCTCAAGGGTTCTCTCTCTCTCTCTCTCTCTCTCTCTCTCTATCTCTAAACTGAATTTGGATGTTCCATAGCCAAGTTGCAAATATCGTTCACTGTTAGCTTTAATAAATAATAAATAAAGTTGTAAATTTTCTTAACGAAGAGCAACTTTTGGTTGGAGCTTAAACAACTAAGGTTGATCAGCTTCAGTTCTACGGGCTGAATGGTTTTAACTTGTATATTTATTTGTTTTAAAACAGAAAGGATGGGCTTTGAAGCCCCGACGCAAGTGCAGGCTCGAGCCATTCCAGTTATTCTATCCGGCCGTCACGTGTATCCTTCTCTTCCATAAATGCTGGTGTTTTTCGTTTTATTTTATTTGTTGGAGCTTTTATTGTTGATAATCTTTAATGGGAAAATTTCAGACTTGTTAATGCCGCTACGGGCACTGGCAAAACAGTTGCGTATTTGGCTCCAGTTGTTCACCACTTGCAGAACTACAATCCTCGAATTCAGCGGTCCGATGGAACTTTTGGTACGACTTTTGTTGTTTGTAGCAGTCCAATGCCTGTCCTTGAGCATTCTAATTTGCCTTACTACAGAAAGATTTAATTTTTCAACAAATGCCATGAAATTTCTCAAATAGTTGAGAAAATTGTAAGTCTATTCTTAGTTTTGATTCATGGAAGTGATACCATGATTGCATTCATATTTTATTTTTATTTCTTGCTAATTATTTTGGTTTAGGATGAGTAAATCTATGATTCTCCCAACTTAGGGAAGTTATTTTGGAAGAATCTAATAATCATTTTACTTTTATAATGCTGCAAAACATGACTGTTCATTTTTGTCACAGCTCGAGTGAATTTTCCTTCTCGTTTATTTACAAATTTAATGACTGTGTTGGTCATAGCATTGGTTCTTGTACCAACACATGAGTTATGCTTGCAGGTGTATGAAGTTCTGCAGAAGTTATTGCACCGATTCCATTGGATTGTTCCAGGTTGTATAATGGGTGGTGAAAACAGGTCAAAAGAGAAAGCCAGGCTGCGCAAAGGTAGAATACTTGTATGTTATTTAGTATCTTAACTTAGATTTTCAAATCTGTTGTTTGAAATATGATGAGACTGAGAGTGGGAGGTGATGTGGTGTATAACGTATTTCAACTTAACTCAGAAAATTTATATGCTGTTAAAAAAAAATTTCTTTGCTTTAGGCTCCCTGTTACATAGATGTTTGCTCACACTTGGTCCTCTTCAGGTATAACTATTCTTATTGCAACTCCTGGACGACTCTTGGATCATTTAAAGAACACAATGTCATTCTTGCACACAAATTTGCGTTGGATAATCTTTGATGAAGCAGATAGGTATGGTATTCCTTGGGAAATCTTTCTTACTTATACCTTGAGTATGAACAATATGTATCTGGAATATTTTATACACTGTGCCCTTGCACTGTATGATTCTTGACAGGATTCTGGAATTAGGATTTGGCAAAGAAATAGAGGAAATACTAGAAATTTTGGGTTCAAGGAAACATGTGTCCATCAGCAAGAATGATGCAGCTTCAGGTGTATTTAAATCTCAAAAGCAGAATTTGCTTGTATCAGCTACATTAAACGAAAAAGTAAATCATCTTGCTAAAATTAGTTTAGAGAATCCCATTATGGTTGGTTTTGGCGACAAAAAGATGCAGCCTATTTCATCACCTGAACATTCAGGATCTGATAGGGATGACATGGAACAGCAATTAAAAATAACAGGCCCTTCTACTGGTGATTATAACCTTCCAGCTCAATTAATTCAGAAATATGTAAAAGGTTTGTGCTAAGAAGATTTTTGTTTTAATGGTACTTCTAATGATACTCTGATGTAATTCCAAGCAAATTTCTTTGCAGTACCATGTAATTTGCGGCTGACTGTACTTATTTCCATTCTGAAGCATCTTTTTGAGAAAGAAGCATCTCAAAAGGTAAGTCTCATCTAATCAAAAGAAAAGAAAGGACTGCTTCTCCCTAAGTTATGGGGGTATTTGCAACTTCTAACTTATTGCTGTTCAACTTTTCAAGTTTACTGACATACTCATTCTACAGATTGTGGTATTCTTTTCAACATGTGATGCAGTAGATTTTCACTACTCATTATTGAGCGAGTTCCAATTCTCATGTTATTCTCAAAGAGAGACAGAAGTCAAACAGAAGTTTCTTAGATGCAAGACCTTTCGGTTACATGGGAATATGAAGCAGGAGGATCGAAGAACCACGTTTCAGGGTTTTAGGACACAGAAGTCTGCTCTACTTTTGTGCACAGATGTTGCTGCTAGAGGGTTAGATTTTCCTAAAGTGAGATGTATCATCCAGTATGATTCTCCTGGTGAGGCTACTGAATATGTGCATAGGTAATCTTTTCTCTGTACTCCTTATTGGCACATGCTTTCTGTGTCTCTACCAACAGTATTGGCTGGAGTTCTGACTATTTCAATTTTTCCAGCTTGTTGGTGTCTTATCATTATTTGATGTCTAATTGCATGTTATGAAGTCATCAACCCTATGTATTCTCATGTTTTCCCCACATGAGACTCATTTAAGAATGCTTATGCTTTAAACACATTCATCTGCCCAAAACCTAGCTACTTAGAGATTCAATGGTTTCTGAAATCTTTATCTTCTAATCCTCTGTTTGAGGATGAAATGAATTCTTTTCCAGAGGTTAAACTGTTATCTGCTTAATTTTTATGGGCCTTAATTTATGAGCATGGAATAGTCCTAGGATTGGTCTAGCAAGCAAGTTATTTAACCTTTATATTTAATCACAATGCAGGGTCGGTAGAACCGCTCGACTGGACCAAAGAGGAGACTCATTATTATTTCTACAGCCAGTTGAAATGGATTATTTACAACATTTGGGGAAACACGGTGTGCCACTAACAGAGTACCCTCTCCTCAAAGTGCTGGGTAGTTTCCCATCCTATGGTAAGAATCACCATAACAAGAAGTTTGTCTCTATAGAATCACATCCTTGGGTTCTACCTTTGCAGCAAGCACTTGAAGCATTTATCTTAGCTGAGGTATGACTTTATCTTATCTTATAGATTTTAGATTTTTTTTACCTTAGTGAATATGGACTATGTATGCAGATTGTAACATTTCACTTTTTACAAAAATCACTTTTTACAAAAATCACTTTTTAAATTCCAACATCAATCGATGAAAAGACTTAATATATAGGCACAAATGTGGACACAAAGAAGTTGGCAAGTTTATGGAACTCTTTGAAAGATACTGAGTTCAGCAACATGGAATGCCATGTTCAATGTTGAAACTCTCATTTCAAGTACTTGAAGAGGTCATGCTATCCTGACCATGCTTGTTCAGGTGTAGAACGTTTAAGCATGATTTTGCAAAAAGATTTGAAAAGCTTTTACAAGTCAAGTCACTGTTAGATGGAGAAAGTTGATAATACATATCCTCGTAAATAGAGAATGGTGGCATTTACTTAACTAATATTTGAGTAGTTGGAACTGAGCTTTTTATAAATAAATAATAAAAAGAAATAGGGAATCCTATCTAGAACTGGTCCAAACATGTGCATACTGATTCATTCTGATTTAGAAAATATTCCTTTCCTTTAAATCCAATTTCTTTTACACATGCTAGATGCTCTATAAGGATAGCAAGGAGCATTTACAAATGATTTCCATGAAAATGGAATTAAAATATTTTCTCTGTTATATTTATTGTCAGCCAAATATGAAGCAGCTGGCGCAGAAAGCATTTTGCTCTTGGGTTCGTGCATACACAGCCCATCGGGGTGAGCTTAAAAAAATATTTGTAGTCAAGAAGGTTCACTTAGGACATGTTGCAAAAAGCTTTGCACTGAGAGAACAGCCCTCCTTGGTTGGAAAATCATTCCAGAATGAAACAAAGAAGAGGAAGAGAAATGAAAAGCAAAAGGGGCTATCCAAAAGGAGGAAGGTGGTTAGAAAAACTTGATTCCAGGATCATCACCTTTATTTTTGACTCTGAACTTGTGCCGATTGCTTATAGTTAATGTTATGTGATGCCTCACATAACAAAAGATGTTAATCAAATTATCCATCCACTCTTCTTTTTTCGTTTTAAGTGGGTGTTTTTTTTTTCCTTTTTGATCTTGGATCATTGGCAAAGTTTTGATAGAAAGGATACAATAAAGTAGAAGAAGAAAAGTATAATATATTCTTTATTAGTATTAAAGTTAAAACATTTTAACTTTAATGTTTAGTTTATTATCGTGTTTGTATACCTTACCACACAATATAGCTGATACTCTCAAGTATATGAGATGGAGCAGACTCTTACCAAAAAAAAAATGTCGTAGGGAGCGGAGCCTATGCTTAAGACTCGCAGCTTAAAAATAAACTATAATTTGTCAAAAATATAACATTAAAAATCAAACTACTTGGTCAGCAATTGAAACTGTTAACTAATTAAAAATCAACCATTAAGAATTTATTTAATAATATGATTATTATTATTATTTTTTAAAGGTCAGTTGCAGTTTATTAAATATTTATTAAATTATTTAATTGAGTAAAAATATGAATGAAAATGAAAATATTTTTATTTTTTATTTGTGCTTTTACAGTTTTAATCAATTGAAAAATCTAATTAATAATTAACATTTTAATAAATTTTAAATTAATTAAATTATATATAAATTAAAAAAAAATAAAAATAAAAATAATCATAATCGTATTATCAACGAATCCTAAGCTAATTGGACTTACGGACTGGGCTTGGACCATGAAGCCTCCAAAAATTTCCTTCCATTATTCTTGTTCTCGTTCAATTTCTTGTAGGGAATATTTGGGCTCTTCAGCTCAGCCTTGTTTCCTTTTGTCTCTATCTCTTCGTTTCCTGTTGTCTCCAACTCACCATCCTGAAAAATCCATCACCACGTCAGAAACAAGTATGATATATATATATATATATATATATATATCATTTACCAAAAAATAGAAGTATGATGTATATATATATATGTGTGTGTGTGTGTGAATAAAGAGGAAACCAAAACAGAACTTATGTACGTAAGCCCATTACAAACTTTGTGAGCATATATATGTATGAAATTGAGCAAAGCCAAGAAGAAGGGGCTTACAGCATCTTCCCTGGGTTCCACAGCTAGGCCTGAAAACTTTTATTCAACCTTATAGAGATAAATATGTCGCATCTATCAGTCAAACAAAACTGATCATTTCTCTAGGAAGAACCGATCAAAAAATTTCACTATATATCATTTTTAAGGTTGCGTCTGTTATTTTGTGGGGATAAATTATAGAATGTAATTCTTTTGCGCTTTTAAAAGGAATAAAAGAGACTCTCGGATGACTAAATATAAATTGTAGGACGTTTCTTAATAATAACTAATTATTGTTTACATAGTTTAGAATAGAGTAATATGTCCTATGTAGGATAATAAAGCGACTCCATTTAGGAACTAATTAAGATATAAATAAACTTGGTTCCATAAAATAAAATAAAATAAAAATTTAGAAATGCAAGCAATGGCTCTAAATATAACAACAACAAAAAAACTTTTAATATAGATCCAGTGGATTTCAGTAATGTTCATATTAAATCCCATATTTTATATGTATTCAATATATATATATATGATAAATAATTAATTATCTATTAGTATGTGAGGTCAATTTTTCAAAATATAAAATAATTATGGAAGAGGAGTTTGTGAAGCTAAATGTGGAGTGGCCTCATAATAATAAATTAATAATAATCAAAATTCATAAGAATGATGAAAGGAAATTGGTCGAGTGTGAATAAAGTTGTACTCGTTGTGCAAAAAGAAGCTACGTTGGTCAATACATTGGCCACAAGTTTTGACATCGGAGATTATGATTTTAGTGTAAAAAAAATTTAAAAAATATATAATAATAATAATAAAAAAACTCAAACTGCTCAAGTGGTTTTGGCAATTGTGTGTATGTAACTATATAATATATATTATTCATAAAAAAAAACTATATAATATATATTATTACCAAAAAAAAAAAACTATATAATATATATAAAATGGGAAAGGATAATGGAAAAGGAAGGGAAAAAATCAATCAATGTGATGAATTATATGGTGGAAAATAGAGGCAGTCAACGTAGGGTCAAAAATAGAATCACAAGGGTAATAGGACTGGTAGGACCCACACCTCAACCAGCAAGCGCAATCGCAATCGCAGTCGCGATTGCATCAGCAGCGTTGACGAGTGGACAACCATTGGACACCTCCTTGATATGATGAGGCGTCCATACACCCCACGTCAGGTGAATTTAGCATCCTCTGGTTGGGTTCTTTCTTGGGCCCACCAATTACACGACAAACTTCACTCATTTCACTTCGAGCCCATCAACTCTTGCTTTGGCCCACTTCTCTCAATCTCTCTCTCTCTCTCTCTTCGATCGTGACCCACTTAATTTCTTCATGAGAAAATATATATTACATACACACACACACACATATATATATATATATATATATTTTAGACAAAACCTTATTTTACACAAACTGTAACATTTTTGTAGCTCAATCCAATACCATGTTTGATGGTTATTAGTAAATTAAGTTAAATTTATATAAGCTGTCCAAGTCAAATATGGGTGGCTTGAAAGCTTTAGTTCCTGCATTAACAAATAAGAAAGCAGTTGTTGATGATTAAGTATGCGTAGTTTTCAGTAACTACCAAACTTTTTGGTCACAGAATTCTTGGCGGAAAATCTTCCTGAAAGTTGTGATTGCATCCTCACTAACAATTATGACCAATGATTTTTAAAGTTGCACTGTAAACCACTCACCCATACAAGGTTTGGTATGACGTTATTATGGCCATCTTCATCCATTATTATTACCACATCCAGTTTTCTGTCTACCATAACATAAAGACGTTGTTATATTCATATATATATATATATATATAATATACATATGGTGATTATATAAAATGAACTCTTACATCGCCGTATTTCATTTCCTAAAGTAGTAGCTCTGGGTACCACTGCTGCTGGCACCACCTAGCATAAGTGAGACCCAACCAATGAGGGATGGAGAATTTTCTCCATATAGATTAGATATTTTATTATATATTTTGACAAGTCTTGGATGTTGATATCCATTAAATGTAGTGTGTTTTCATTTTCAACCTAATTCCATTTTAATGCTTAGAAAGATGTATTCACAAAAAAAAAATGCTTAGAAAGATGCTTCACATGGACCTTAAACAAGGAGAATTACTTTATAATTAAGAAGCAAATCAGTCTTCAAGGCTACAAAGGTTTTGATACCAATGCACGTTAGTCCACGCCAGAATTATTGAAACCAAATGCCTTCATTCTTATTGGTTTCAAAATAAGAATACGAAACAGAGTTTCAATTTTTAATCCAAAGGGATAATTAATTAGGTAGAACAGAAAATTGCGGGGGTGATACTAAGAGTAAGACCAAGTAACAGCGACTTCGCCTTCATATATACAATTTCTCTTCTCTTTGCCACTTAAAAATCAATCTGTAATTGATTGATGGGTCAGCTAATGATGCCCTTGGCCTGCTCTGCGTCAGGGGCGTACAAGATGCAATAATTCAAGTTTTTTTTCACAGAAAAAGTAAAAATGAAAAGAGAAACAAATAAGAAGGTGGTATTTAAAACTCAGTAATAATCACAGCCCACGTGACTGACAATAATAGCCTTTAGTGTGTGTATATATATATTATTCGTACAGCATTATTTTTTTGGGGTTGTCGACGTTATAATAAAAATACAAGCCGACCTCTTTTTGTTTATTAAATGGCATAGGATAATGAATGGAAACAGTTTCAAATGTTGGATGTTGAGAATGTGATGGAAGGGAAGCGTGGAGGTGTGGCAGATATAGCAGACAGATGCAATTATATATAATTTATATATATATATATATATATAAATGTATTTACAGCGACCTTTTATATTTTACAACTTTTTGGACACTTTGAAGGGAAGGTTCCCCCTCAAAACAGTCGTTTTGATGCCGTGAATCTCGCTCCTTGCTTGCTCTTTAGGGCTCTATATCTATGACCATGTAGTCAATCTGTATATGTTCACTGTTTCTATCATATATATATATATATATATATTATGGGTCTATGCATTGACATTATAATCTCTCATGTAATCATATTTTGTCAGGATTCACTGTTCATAAACTGATCTTATGCTCAACTTTTACTACAAATTGAAGCACATTATTGATTCATGGAACTCTAGTAAGCAAGTTAATTTGCTGGGATTTTCTCAAACTTGCTTGCACTAAAGCAGAGGTACTCACAGAGAAGTAGCCTAGCCAGTTGTATAAGTTATGTTGGGATTTAGCTTTTTTTTTTCTTTTTCCTTTTTAAGTTTCCCTCCCAAAGACTTCAGTATGTGGTAAACTTTGTGTCCTCCAAAAGTAGTACTCGTGCCCTTTACGTGTGTGTTTTTAAAAACCTGGGTAAGGGAATAGTAACGCAAGAATGATTTGGTTTATGATCATGAATTGTATTATTGCATGTACGTGATTGCAACGTAGCGGCTGCTGAAATAGATAATCAATGGCTCCATAAACGATTAGTTGAATTTGAGTGAAGGAGGCTAATCGAGGGAGAGAGAGAGAGATCGATATATCAATATCGCTTTGGACAACGTAGATTATGTTATATATATATATATTTTTTTGATGTGTGTATACATAACACTTTAATTCTCCAAATTAAAACCAATGAATCTCTTTTGATCTGTTCCAGTTGGAGGAAGGGAATGGAAGTTGATTGATTCAACCCCACCATTTGAATGGTACAAGCAATTAAGATGCCTGCTTGGAAAAGGCCCACTGTGGGAGAGAAAATTTTGTGTGGCTACTCTTTTCTGAGTGGATATATAGTCCAAACAACTTTCAGACCCTTCTTTTAGAGATATTGATGAATCACCTGGATGGTGACCTTAGTGGCTCAATTATCAACATCAACTATACCATTCTCTCTGGTATATTATTGTTCACTGATGTTGATCTTCCTATGCTTATAAATTTCCTTGTTTCACAGACCATAGGCTCTAATCAAGTAGCCAGCACCAATTATTATTCAGGCAGCTGGGTCTTGAAAAAACAACCACCATTAGTACTCTCTACGTACTACTATATGGATATAGAGAAGAGGTGAATTAATCAACCAAAGAAAGAAAACAAAAAACCCCATAAAGTCATAGGCATCCCCACCATTTGTAAAGGACACTTTTACTCTATCCCTTGCCTGATCTTTATCAAATTGGATGCCAAATGTAGCAGTGTAGGGACCATGATTCGTGTTTAATTAACGGTGGGTGGATCCATCAAAGAGATATGTGTGTCTTGTCATTGTCTTTAGATATACGAACATCTCATGCCCAAAAATTCCGTTGCCGGACCCTTCTAAAATTCGTTATACAAATCCAGCTTATCTACAATATTTGTTTAAATAATTATTAATCGAGGGAATAATCTTATGATTACCTTAATCAAAGTTGCTTTATTCGTAATTAAAAAGGGCACCCCTTATTCCTGCTTAATAAACAACTAGTTTGTTAAATTCTTCATCATCACCTATTCTTGTGCTTGCTTTATCATTATCGAAAGCCATGTGCTTAGTACTAATAATTATATATATAATGGAAATCAATTCTCTATTCGCACGTCAAGCTAAAGCTAGCAAGCTAGCTTTCTCCATGGCCAACCAAATATTAAGAAATGGGAATCATTCTATTTGCCTCCAGTCCATACGTATATGCTATATTGTGAAACCTAATATTCCATAAGTAGATTAACTTGAACAGCAAGGACTCCATATTCCAAATGATCACATCTGCAAATTAACATGTTTTTGATGATGGCTAAGTGGTTCTTCCTAGTAATGGCAGACACACTCTTTTCTACATTTTAGCGCTGAGAAGCAAAATTGTATGTCTGAAATGACAAATGCTGATCAATGTGGTTGTTAAAGATATATATATCATCCATATAGGACTCATTAGCGTTAGTTATGTCTTGTCTCCTTTTCTTGGCTTTGCAATTGTCATATACAAAAGCTACTTGTATATGTATACATTAGATTCTCAAATCAGAAACTTCCACGTGTCAGCTTTGTGTTCACGTAGCTAACCCATCAAAATCTGTTCAACTTTTCATTAAACCACCAAAACCCTATAGGGTAATTAAGGGTCTATATATATACGATGTAAACACATAAAACACAACTGACTTTTTGGATGTGGGTGTGTATATTATAATATATATACACATATATAGATGAAGGCCTCCAATTATTCTCATCGATCAGCAACTGAATTTGTACACATATGGGTGAGGGTTTCTTTCAGTTCCATGCATGTTCAAAAGAATCTAGAAGGCCTTCACCCACATGCCAAATTAATGTTATATATACTTCGATCTAACTTCACCACCAAAGAAAACCATGCATGTGATCCTCATAATTGTGAATTTTCTGATTTAGATTCTTAGTTAGTCATGCATATTGAAAAATAAATAAATTGATGAAAAACTCTCCAAGGAGATTTAAATGAATCTGGTCCTCATGATTTACATGGAAAATTAATTTGTCTAAAAAGGGACTAGTGAAAGTCTGAGAGATGAATGATATAAAAACAAAATCTTTTAGGTTGAGAAATGTATATGATGAGTGCATGAATAATTATGTAGGGTAACATGATGTATCAAAATTCCAAAGCAGTGGAGTCAATGCCACTCGCAGTAGAACATTGTAAAAAGCCATTTGTAGGAGGGACACAGCGAACATAATTATTATAATATCTTTGGCTTTTGTAATCAGAAGAAGAACTACATGTTGCAGTGAACCTGTGAGTAATAATAATAAAAATTTTAATTATAAAAAAAAAGATAAAATAAAAATGAATGAATGAAAAAACAGAGTCAGTAGTCCGTACAAGGGTGGAGAGCTGGGTCAGAGCAGGATAGAGAGAAGCAGGGTAATCCATGAGAACCACAAAAGCCTCTCTCTCTCTTTCTCTCTTTATAGATATATATATATATATATATATATATTTATGTATATATATATTACATGGTCGGACTTGGAGGTCGTTGGCCCCGACAAAAGCTGAACCCTATCACATGCATTGCTGGGGGCTGCTTAGCTTTCGCTTAGCTTGGCTAGCTTGGCTTCCTTGAGTTTAGATTTCACTGGACACCATTATTAAATAATAATGACTGATATATGTCTTTCTATGCATATTGGCCTTGAAAATTTAAATTTACTAGCCGGGTCTTTGAGTTACTTAAGACATATAATTGGAGATGGTTCATCATTAACGTATGTCACTGTTTTTTTCTAGCTTCAGCTTCAAGAAAACTACAAGACCTTTAAATAATTACTATAGTACGTACGTAGTTTCATCGTGATCAAGCTCCCAAATTAGGATATATAACAAAATATATGTCTCAGATTAGTTTTTATCTTTGAACTTGGAAGCCTATACTACCCTTTTTAGGAAACAATCTCTTTTCCAAGAGAAAATTTTCCAAAAGTGGCGATGAACTGTGCATCTCCGGACACAATACTGTTTTCACACCCTCTGACTCCATAAATATATATATACATATATATATATATATATAGGAAAATATTATGAACCTCAGTGAGGTGTCATGGAGCCCACCTATAAAATTTTTTAATTTAATTTTTTTTACCTTTTTGTTTAAATATAATATATTTTTAAATATATATATTATAAATATATAAAAAATTTAATATTAAAAATTTTATTCATTTAAAATTTTAAAAAGTTAAAATGGTATTTTACATATCAATTTAACTTTTAATTCTTAAGTTGATAAAAAACTATATTAATTTTTATATTTTATTTGTTATTTTTATAATAAATCTAAAACTATATTAAATATTAAATAAAAAATAAATAAATTAAACTGAAAAATTCCACATGTGGACTCCATAACATCTTCGTCTGTTAGATTTTATAATATTGCCCCCTCTCTCTCTCTCTCTCTCTCTATATATATATATATATTATAAACCCCAACATTATCTTTTTCTTTTTTCCTATATGTATAACCCAGCTTCTTTCACAATTCACACCATATATAACGTATGCATGTTATCTGATTATTAACTAAAAAGCTTTTACTGAAAAAAGGTTCCTTATTTTAGTAAAAACAGCCCTGACTCCTTCAGTGACAATTGGCAATTATTTCATCTGGCCTATATATATATATATATATAGAGGGTGCATACAAAGAATTAAGACCTTTAATTTATACTGCATTTACCTCGTACGTGCATGCTGTTGCTGCACTGCTTTTGTTCATGCATGCCACTCTGCTTGATAGCAATGAAGCAAATGGGATTACAAATTAATTACTTACTGCATGGATGGCCGTAGCCTCCGCTATCCTGTCCCTTAATTTCTTTCTACAGCATAGAATCTTTATATTTTTGCAGAAAGAAAAACAGTTGTAGAGAATTTACAGAATATATATATATATATATAAAGAAATCAGATGGCATATGAATTATTAGCTTACAATTTGTAATTGGGGTTGGGGGGGGTAAAGGGGCTACTGTTTTTGTGGAGATCAAGAGGAATATGAGGTAAAGTTGGGAGGTCCTACCAAGCTTTTTGGCCGCTTAAATTCAGGATCTTCATATTTTGTCTCCATTAATTGTCACGCACCACCACTATATGATATGAAGAATAAAAAGGGCGTCAGTTTTTAATTATTTTAAAGTTTTAAACCCAAAAATTAGTAAAATATGTTTGGGATTAAGGCTTTTTTGGGGTGAATTATAACGATGTCCCAAGTAGGAATCATCCTAATTGATGACATGTGAACATCTCCTGCTTTTTCGGCCCCCCTTTAATAATAAATTCTTTCTTTTTCTTTCATTCCTTTATTTTATTCTTCACTTTCACATTTTCTTTTTAAAGGTCAAAAGAATCAAATATTATTTATTCAAGGTCCAAAAAAAAAAAAAATAAGCAATTCCACTAAAGTGGGTTCGTATTTATAAATTGCTTGGATTTGATGATGATCGGCAGAGCATAAGGTCCTTTCTCTTTCATTCAAAATCACCTTATTTTATAAGAAAAACAGCATCATGCCCAGTGTCAAAATCACTTTAAGGTTTAGCACATTGATCGCTTCGCTAGCAATTTTAATTTTGGTTACCCTTTGTATTAATGCATCCAATTTGTGAATATTTAATTTAAAACTCCTAAGAGTATATATTAATCTTGTAGAACCCAAATGTTGCTTTCACAAATGATTAAAAAAAAACAAGTACGATATCATCTAGGGAAATACCATATGATTGATTACAAAATGTTTTACTTAAAAATTGAGGTTTTAAGTCTAAAACTTTGATTAAGTGACCCAAATATAAATAAAAAAACAAAGAGAGGACCAAAATATAGTCATAGGTGCCTCCCCTACTCACCCATTTTATTTCCTAAACCTAATAATGAACCTAACACACATTGGATATTAAGACTGCTGTTTTAGTTAATTTAATGATGTTATGGTTGGTAGGGGTCCAACCTCATAGACAATAAAAAAAAAAATCTCTTAATTAAAGGCCAAACTATAATTACACTGAAAATAAGCCAATTTTAATAATGAGCCCCAACAGTCAAACATCAAGTGGGCTGCCACGTCAGCAAGCATGAAAGAACTCAATAATAATAATAATTATTATTATTTTAACTTTTTTTCACAAATTGAGATCATTATTGTTAATAAGGGGGGTTTGTTTTACCCTCGTAAAGTTACCAGAAAAAGTAAGTTCATTTTACACGTCCAACTGTAACTTTTTTTTTTTTAATTTTATTTTTTTGGGGATAATAATAAAATAGAGAGAGAGAGAGAAGGTAGGCGTAGCGCTTACACTGGTACTGCTCCTGGACACCGCACCAAACATATATTTTCACGCTTACAAATGTGAGCTTGGAGGGGAATCTTGGGGTGGATTTGGACGGCGTTTTAATTTTTAATCATTTTATCTAAAATGAAAAAAATTGAGAGGTGGAAATGTTGTCTCCGTAGAACATAACGCAACTATTTATACGCCAATAATCACCGTATTACATTAAGATAGTCTTTAATTTTTTTCTTTGATATTGTTGAATTTTATTAAAAAATTTTTTTTTGAGCGAGAGTGATTGCTTTGGTTGAGTCTACTGCATGTCGGCTTGTACAATCACATATAATAAGAAAAACCAGTGTGTCTGAGCTTTGCAAGTCGGCCTCTGATTTCTCGGCGACAAGTTAGTGTCTTTCACCTTGATCTCGTCGACAATTCCCTGTTCACATACCCACCCCCCTCTCTGGGAATTGAAAACAATAATCATATGTATAGATTTTAGTCCTCGTTCCGCGATTTTCCATTTTGGGTTTTCGTTTCTACTTCTGGGTTTCTGTTTCTTTGATTCTCTTCGTCGCTGACACTGCTTTCTGGAGGTTATTTTATTTTTGGTTCTGACAGAGAGTGGTTTAGTTGTTTTCCAAAGTTGGTTTTGACATGGTGAATTTCGGAAATAGGATTCCGGCGTGGAAATGGAATCTGTGCTACGAGAGATTCCAATTCAATTGCTGATTCGAATGTTTTGACTACTAAGTTCTGATTTTTTATTTTTTTTTCAACTTCCCTTCTTTCTCGTCTCTTTTTGTTTGTTGGGTCGGCGAAAAAGGTTTCATTTAATCAATTTATTGGATTGAGAGAATCATAGCTTAGTATTTTCTCTGTGGGTGTGAATTCTTAAACTTTGAGCTGGGATACTGGTGGAAAATAGCTCAAATGGAAAGGCTAGCGTTGGGATTGTTTCCAATTGGTTAAGCTTTTGGAAAGTAATGTTTAGAGGAAAAGTACGTGATTCCTTGAAGTTTGGGAAGCGGGGCTGAGGTTTATTGCCCGGTTTCAATGTGAATTTGGAGGTTTTGTATGTAACATTGAAGGTGGCTCATAGAGACCCGTGCTGATTGCTTGAACAAGTGGTATTGCAATTTTCGGGTAATGGATTGCTGCTAAAACTTTCTTTTTGTAAGACTTTGTTGGTGCACGAAGCAGGTGATTGACTTTCTTTAAGAGTTATTATCCATATCTATCAGCATGAAGGCTCCCTCTAATGGGTTTTTGGCTACTTGTGGAGAAGGTGAGGATTTCAAAGTTTACTGTTTCATCTCTTTGCCTTTGTGGCAATATAGCTGCTTGTTTTCCCTCCCCATAGTGGTTTTTGTGAAGATTAGCTACCTAGGTGCTCTGGTAGTGCGCTCTTAGAGTTTAATTTTGTTAGCAACTGCAATCAACTTCGTGCCTCATGGGTTTGTTTTTGTTTCTTCTTCATTCTGTTCGATTTTCTTTCTCTTTTTTCCCTCCTTATTCCGTCCTCAAAATTAATATTTGAATATACACGCAGGATGTTTACATTAGATTTTAACTATATTTTTGGTGAATACATTAGATTTTAACTTATGTGGTTAGCAATGAAATTAAAGAAAACCAAATTAGTATTAAGAAAAATTAGTGTACTTCACATTTGTTAATCATAACTTCTGAGGTTTTAGTTGAATGTGACAACATTTTCTTTGGTCTCGTGAACAGGAGAGAGGAAGAGTATTAATTCAGAGTTATGGCATGCTTGTGCTGGGCCACTGGTTTCTTTGCCTCCGGTTGGAAGTCTCGTGGTTTACTTCCCTCAAGGCCACAGTGAACAAGTATGCCGACTCTCCTGAGACCTAAAAGGCATAATTGCTTGATACCGATTTCTAAATGAATTTCTTTACTGTAAAATTTTGCAGGTTGCAGCATCGATGCAGAAGGAGACTGATTTCATACCTAACTACCCCAACCTTCCATCAAAGTTGATTTGTATGCTTCATAACGTCACATTACATGTAAGAGGTTGCACAGCCTTTTTTATAACAAGTGCTTTTTTTTTTTCCCTCCCCCTTTTAACAAAATATGTTTTTATGTTGCCGCCTTTTGGGTTTTCATTAGCTAAAAGTTTAATTCGATCATTTTTTTGTTGCCTAGTGTTGAGTCTCTAGCTACTTTAGGTAGGTTGGCAATTTGTGTTAGTTTGAGTCATCTCACCCAGATGAATTGATATATAGCAATCTACATGACCCGTTATGGTTGTATAGCGTCAAGAGATACTGCAGTGGTAAAGGATGTTAATAAAAGAGAGAACAAAACTCTTAATATTTTTCTGAAGTGGATTATTTTATAAATTGTGAATCAGGCTGATCCTGAGACTGATGAGGTCTATGCGCAGATGACACTCCAACCAGTAAACAAAGTAGGTCAGCTATTCATTTTAAGCATTAAGCACTACATAACCCAGCACAATTTCTTCTTCCTGTGTAATTACGAATTCCTACATAAATAATTGTTTGGAATATCTGTCTTACAGTATGACAAAGAAGCATTACTTGCATCAGACATTGGCCTCAAACAAAGCAGGCAACCAGCTGAGTTCTTCTGTAAAACTCTTACAGCTAGTGACACAAGCACTCATGGCGGATTTTCTGTACCTCGTAGGGCAGCTGAGAAGATTTTCCCAGCTCTAGTGTGTACAATATTTTGAAGTTTTATACTTCAAGTTCAAAACTATTCTATATTTTATTTGCCTTAAGCCACTGCTAACTAAAGAAAATGTTTGTTAGGACTTTTCAATGCAACCCCCAGCTCAGGAGCTAGTTGCTCGAGATTTGCATGATAATACATGGACATTCAGACATATTTATCGCGGTATTGCTCTGTTTGAAATGTTCTCTTCTACCCTATTCTCTCTCGTTTATCCCTCTGATATATGCTTTATTAATTCTTAAGATGAGATTCAGTGTTTAAAAACAATTACTTGTTAGTGGTTGTAGACCATATGCTGATTGAGCTTACCATGATAGAAAGGGTACTTCAGTTAAATGTTCCCTCCTGTGTCTCATACATTTTTTGGCTCCTTAAAATATTAGGGGAAGCATACTTAACTAGTTGCATCTATCCAGAAGGATCTGGAAATAGGTGTGGTTATACTATATCATTGTAGATTTTACAGCTGGTCTTGATAAGATGGAACAAAATTCCCAGGCTGAATTGGTGAGACTTGCATATTTTAATTCTAAGTTCTGATAGCTTTGATGTCAATTATAACACCTCTTACCTTTGACATGAATAAAACTTATATAGAAGATTGATAATTCATAAATAGTTTTAATATAATAACTTGAAACTAAATTAGCCTTTTTCTTTGGCTCTGCTTTGGGTGCAAGCAATTCTCTTTACTGCCTCCTTCCTGATGTTGATTCTAGTGTGAATTATTCCTAATGTTCCAGTTTATATATATCATTCTGCATATTGTTATAGCTCTGAAAAGCCTCTATAAAACTTCTTAACTACGAACAGTTCTAGTTAGGTATTGAGAATGGTAATTTTGAACATATGTGTTAGATTTTTAATATCTTGGAAAAGGGTGGGGAGCTAAATTTGAATACCAATTCATTTCAGGCCAACCAAAGAGGCACCTGCTGACTACAGGTTGGAGTGTCTTTGTTAGCACAAAAAGACTCTTTGCTGGAGATTCTGTTCTTTTTATAAGGTATGAAGAACTGTTATTAAATGAGAAATCTATGCTAGATATTGTTTATGTTAATTGCTATAGAGCTGAAACAATCATCTTGTCTGTAGAGATGAAAAATCACAGCTTCTCTTGGGTATAAGGCGTGCTAACAGACAGCAGCCAGCTCTCTCTTCATCAGTCATATCCAGTGACAGCATGCATATTGGAATTCTTGCTGCTGCGGCTCATGCAGCTGCAAATAACAGCCCATTTACTATATTTTATAACCCAAGGTACCACTCGAAGATGTTTCAATTGTCATTAGTATTGGTTTATGCTCTCCAAGATTTATGGTTTGACAGTTCTGAGGTTTGCTCAATTCTCATAGGGCAAGTCCTTCTGAATTTGTGATTCCCTTGGCCAAGTATAATAAAGCAATGTATACACAAGTTTCACTTGGCATGCGATTCAGAATGATGTTTGAAACGGAGGAGTCAGGAGTACGCAGATACATGGGCACAATTACTGGTATTAGTGATTTGGACCCTGTGCGATGGAAAAATTCACAGTGGCGCAATCTCCAGGTATTTTATAGTCATTTATAACGTTCATACAAATAAGTGTTTGTATCCTTAATTGGAAATTTGACAATGTGCAATTTCAATTGCTTGTGGCACTTTGCTGGCTTTTAATAACAGAATCTAGAACCTCCATTAACATTCAAATTTCAAGTTGATATTCTTTATATATCTCGAATGTTTATGTGATGTATTAAGTCTATAAACACTATGGAGTCCATGGCTCTTACTTGATATGAGCTATGTCTAAATTCTATGAACTTTACAATTGAGTTTTGATAGGTTGGATGGGATGAATCCACAGCTGGTGAACGGCCTAGCCGAGTTTCAATTTGGGAAGTTGAACCTGTTGTAACTCCTTTTTACATATGTCCGCCTCCATTTTTCAGACCTAAGTTTCTCAAACAACCAGGGATGCCAGGTAAACAAGGGTAAAACTTTAGCTAGAGTCTCAAATATCTCGTCTCAAAAGTCAAAAGATTTAGCAACATTTAAAGACAGTTTCTTTAATAATTGAGTGTCAACCTTACCATTTTTGCTTACTCTCAGATGTTAATGTATGGAAGTTCTTTTGCAGATGATGAATCTGATATAGAGAATGCTTTCAAGAGAGCCATGCCTTGGCTTGGAGATGACTTGGGCATGAAGGATGCCCCAAGCTCCATTTTTCCCGGTTTGAGTTTAGTGCAGTGGATGAGCATGCAGCAAAATAATCAGTTTTCAGCTGCTCAGTCAGGATTTTTGCCGTCCATGGTTTCTTCAACTTCCTTGCAAAATAACGTTAGTACTGATGATCCATCCAAGTTATTAAATTTTCAAGCCCCTGTCCTGTCTGGGTCAAATGGGTCAAATGTCCAATTCAATAAATCAACTCCACAAAACCAAGTCAGTCAAATGCAACAGCCAAATGTGACATGGCAACAACAGCAGCAGCTACATCAATTATTGCAGGCTCCCATAAACCAGCAACAGCATAGTTACTCC
Source organism: Rhamnella rubrinervis (assembly GCA_007844105.2). Taxonomy (NCBI): domain Eukaryota; kingdom Viridiplantae; phylum Streptophyta; class Magnoliopsida; order Rosales; family Rhamnaceae; genus Rhamnella; species Rhamnella rubrinervis. Next base: position 15,637,960 of record CM017584.2, read on the forward strand.
CATCAGCAGCAGCTGCAGCAATTATTACAGACTCACCCAAACCAGCCACTGCAGAATCACTCGCAACAGCAACAACAGCATCAGCAGCAGCGGCAGCACCACCAGCAAGAACCTCAACAATTGCAGCAGCAGCGGCAGCACCACCAGCAAGAATCTCAACAATTGCAGCAGCAGCAGCACCACCACCAGCAAGAACCTCAACAATTGCAGCTGCAGCGGCAACACCACCATCAAGAACCTCAACAACTGCAGCAGCATCAGCAACTGCAGCAGCAACAGCCACAACAGCAGCAGCAGCAGATATGTCAACCACCTCTTGTAAATAACAGCGTGGTTGCTTCTAACCAGATTCCAAATCAAAGTTTGCAGCAACCTGCCGTATACTCTCAGCTTCAACAACAGCAATTGCTTACAGGCAATATCCAATCCCAGCCAGGTGTGCACTCAAGTAAGAGTTCAGTTCAACCTACATCATTGCCACAAGACTCACAGTTTCAGCAACAAATGGAACTACAAACAAGCCTTTTACAAAAGCAGCAACAGCAACCAACTCACTTGCAACAGAACCCACTACAGTTTCTGCAGCAAGGCCTGTCACAGAGAGCACAACAGCAGCCACAAGTACAACAATTATCACAACAGGGCTTCTCAGAACAACAGCTTCACTTTCAGTTTTTACAGAAGTTGCAGCAGCAGCAGCAGCAGCAATTACTTTCCCCACAAAGCTCAATTTTGCAGCCTCAAATGCAACAGCAACAGCAGACGCATCAACAAAGCCCACCGTTACAATCATTGCCATTATCTCAGCATCACCAGCAGCAGCTTAGCAGCAACAGCTTCTCGGCAGAGAAGCTTCTCAATGTCAACTTCTCAACTTCAGCACTAACAACACCACAACAAATTCCTGTTAGCCAACCCCAGAGCCAGCACAAGACACTTACAGTGATCAGAGCCAATTCTGGTCTCACTGATGGAGATGCTCCATCATGTTCAACCTCCCCTTCTACAACTAACTGCCAGATTCCTTTATCAAACCTTTCAAACAGAAACCAGCAAGGACAAGCCATGTTAATGGCGGATTCAGTGGTGGAACCTGCCATAAATTTGGTTCAAGAGCTTCAGAGTAAGTCCGATGTCCGAATCAAACATGAATTGCCCAGCTCAAAGGGACCAGACCAGCTTAAATATAAAGGTACCATCACTGATCAGTTGGAAGCATCCTCTTCTGGAACATCATATTGTCTGGATGCTGGCACAATCCAGCAGAGTTTCCCACTCCCAACCTTCTGTTTGGATGGTGATGTCCAATCTCATCCTCGAAACAATCTTCCTTTTGCAACTAATATTGATGGATTGACACCTGACACTTTGTTGTCTAGAGGATATGACTCTCAGAAAGATCTTCAAAACATAATTTCAATTTATGGTGGTACTCCGAGAGATATTGAGACAGAGTTGTCCACTGCTGCAATCAGCTCTCAGTCATTTGGCGTGCCAAACATGCCCTTCAAGCCTGGTTGTTCAAGTGATGTTGCCATCAATGAAGCTGGGGTCTTGAGCAATGGATTGTGGGCTAATCAGACTCAACGAATGAGAACATATACAAAGGTTTGCACCTTTAAAATGTCTTTGTTTACTCCTCTTTTCTAATACTATTATTAATTTTGTGTGTGTTTGAGGTGGGTGGGTGGCGGAGGGCAGGGGTTAGTGTTTTTTCTGGTAGAAGTACAATTTCATGATAGGTCCTTGGTCTAATGCGGAGGAAGTTTACCTATTATGTTAGGTGCTTCAATAGACTCACACCTCAGTAAAGTGTTACCGCTCATAAAATAAGTGGAAACTGGGGTGTTTTAAGATCAGGTTTTCATTTTTTATTATACAAGGAAGATACAAGTCGTTCATCTTTATAAAAATTCTTAATGCTATACCACTTCAAATAATAGGTTCAAAAGCGTGGCTCTGTTGGAAGATGTATCGATGTTACCCGTTATAAAGGGTATGAGGAGCTCAGGCATGATTTGGCCCGTATGTTTGGGATTGAAGGGCAACTAGAAGATCCCCAGAGGACTGATTGGAAGCTTGTTTATGTAGACCATGAAAACGACATACTTCTTGTTGGTGATGATCCGTGGGAGTAAGTGTAGAACCCATCATTTGCCATAATGATTACATTTTGCCTTTTGAATTTATTTGTTATTGACCATTCACTTTAAATTGTTTTCAGGGAGTTTGTAAACTGTGTTCAGAACGTAAAGATACTTTCATCTGCGGAAGTGCAGCAGATGAGCTTGGATGGAGATCTTGGTAATGTCCCAGTTCCTAATCAAGCTTGTAGTGGAACTGACAGCGGAAATGCATGGAGGGGACAGTATGATGATAATTCAGCTGCCTCCTTTAACCGGTAAGGATTCAAAGACCAAAAAAATATGAACCAGTTATACCTTTTGACGTGAGTTCCCATTGATATAGACCTCTCAGTAATTGATTCTTACGAATTGATATGGCATCGGATAAAGCTTCACAAGAATCTATTGAGGGATTAAACTCCTTTTCAATGTGTAGGCAGCAGATCTTAAAAAGTTTTTAATATAGTTGGCAGAAAAATACAAATTCAGCTTCTGCTACTTCATCTTCTTTCGTTGCCAATGCTGGCCTCAAAAGGTGGAAATTTTGGCAGAGGTACGGCAGGAATTAGCAAATGATGTACAATATGATCCTTAACGGTTTATTTCAGACATCCCGTTATTAGTTTGTAAATTCTGTGATAGAGAACAATTATGTGACAAAATATGTAGTAGCTCTAGCGGACTCGTTGGACATATACAGTGGCATTCCTTTTTTAACTCTTCCACGATGATTGTTAGTATTCCGAGTCCTTTTTCCAAGTCGAGAGACTTATTGATACACTTTTAACGGCAGACGTGAAGTAATTTTTAGTGTTGTAGTCTTGTAATAAGTATTCGATTTTGGCAACAGAGATGCAGGTTAAATAGCTAATACACTATTGTTTAGTCTTTGAATATGTGATTCACAATGAACAAACTTTTTCCGATTAAGTGCCCTAGGACTTGAACGACCTTCCCTCGCTTCAAGCATATATGCAAATTGGCTCGTGGGATGGGATCGGTAATGATGCTGAAGCAAAATGATTGAATATATTTACGACCGAGTTCTCTCATCCACTGAAAAAAGTTATCTAACAGGCTTTAATCATTATCTCCGTTATTTCTGCTTTCCGCGTTTTCATACTTTCTAACTAGAACAACCTTATTCTGATTTTTAAAATGTTTCTTTCATTCTTTTCCGCGGTGATCAAACTCCAAGTTTTTCAATTAGACCAAGTTAATGAAACAGCCTTTTGTAATTTGCAAACGGATAATGCAGATACACTAAATATCGGACTCAAAACTCTGCAACAATTATATTCTGATTGTGAATACACGCAAAAACATATCCGTTGGAAGGAATCCAGTCAGAAAATTAAAAAATACAGATTGGACAACTAAGAGAGTACAGCTATGACATCCGAAACCCTTAAAGCGATGTATTCAGAACCATCTTTGCCCTTGAAGTCATTTCCTGCGTACTTGGAGTACATAACCGTGTTCCCTGGGGTGACGGATAACGGTTTCCTGTTCCCTTCCTCATCTAGTGGACCAGGACCAACTGCAATAATCTGTTGCATCACATGGAAAGTCCCAAATTACAATCATCTTATAAAACCCCGAATTATCCACAGAAGGGAGGACCATTCTAATTCTATTTCTAGTTCTTACCGTCCCAATAGAGGGCTTCTCCTTGGTTGCCTCAGTCAGCAACAAGCCTCCTGCCGTCTTTTCCTCAGCCTCAGCAACCTGCAAATGGAAAGTTCAAACATATAAGACTTGCAGGTATCGAGGGTCAATTCACATGGCATAGTAGGTACCCAAGGAAGAAAATAACACGCTTCAACAAAATAATAATGCTAGATATAATTGGAACCCAAGTTCACAAAATATATACACAAGTCAAGCAATAAGGAAAACTGCAACCAATAGAGAAACTTTTCAGACTACACATAAGCAGGTAAAATCCATCCAAGGATCAGAAGCTCTCACTACATCAACAACTGCTGGAATAACAAATATAGAAAAGGTGACAAACCTTGATTAAGACTCTATCGTTCAAGGGCTTGAGATCCTTCACATCATCCGTTTCAAGAATACCAACTATGTCATCATCCTTCAGTATCAGATGCTTTGCACCATTGAACTCAAGCTCAGTTCCAGCATACTTGGAATACACAATTTGAGTACCAGCCTAAACAAGGAAAAACATTCAGTTGGCAAGATATTTAAACAGAACATCACAGCCAAAACAAGTTATGAGCAAAATCATCACCTTCACACTTATATCAACTTTTGCCTTCCCAATTGTCTTACCCTCTCCAACAGCAACCACCTCACCTCCTTGGGGCTTTGATTGAGCTGTGGAAGGAAGAAGGATTCCACCATCAGATTTCTCTTCCGCAGTTTTGATCTTCACAAGAACTCTGTCACCCAAAGGCTTAATTGCCGTGTACTGTAGATTGGAAATGGTATATCAATGTGTCAGAAAAAGCCGGAGTAACATTAAACAGGTAAGTGTACATGCATGACTGGAAAAACTAAAACTCAATAATTAGACCACTTTCCTACGCTAAGAAGACAATCAACGCAGATATTGCAGATGCCACATCTGTTGTCAACATGTATGATAACAAAGCAAGTTGACATGACATGCCAAGCCCACACTAAGCACACGGCAATAGATAATGAAATTTTCAACGACGAAATCACTATTAGTGAGGATTCCCAAAGCCAGAAGAATTGTCAAAGCCAACCATATATCAAGTAAATTTATGCTAAAAAGAAACCCAAAATGCGTAAAAAGGGCAAACTTTATGAATACTACGAGATCTCAGGAAAAGAGCAATCGGAATTAGTCCTACTTTGGAAATCCAAATACGAGATTAACATCAAAGAATACAGTAAAATAGCAAGCAAAATGTTGGTGGACATTACCTTGGGTGCGACCACAGTGGCAGCTTTGACTACAAGACCACGGAAGGACCTCTGATTAAGACCCGCCAACTTCACATGTCCTGCCGAAGCAAACTTCACCGAAGAAGATCTGAGCCCTTCGAATGAGGGCAAGCTCCTAGCCGAAATTGAGGATGCGGTGAGCTGAGCTGTTGCCATTTCCAAGTCTATCCAATCGCAAAACCCAAACAAGAAAGAACAAGTAAAAAAAATATATCAACAATTAAAAATTAAAACTTTACAATGAATTTTGATCGGCTGAGGATAAAAAATGAAGGAAAATGAGAAAAGCAGAGCAAGAGAAAGGAGTACTCTGGAATTAATAAGATAGTAGAAGTAACAGAGTAAACCAAGCTCGGCTATGTTGACATGAAACGAAGAAGAAGATAATAATACCTTATGGAGAGAAAAGAGGAGCTCGTGAGAGATGTTGATGCTCAGAGAGTCTCTGTGAGTGAAGCAGATAAAACCCTAAAATCTTAGGCCCCCTTAACAAAGCAAGGTTTTATCAGACTATAAAAAGACCTTTCTAGAATGTAGAGGAGCGACGAGTGAGCAACAGCAGGCCAGGCCTCATCCAAAACCCACGCGCTCCTCTCCTTTCGACATTCACCCCCGGCAGCAACCTGGTGGGTAATTGGTAATTTTACGTACCCTTTTACTCCCTATTCATTCCCTTTTTTTTACTGTTGTTTCTATTTTCATTAGAATTTTCTTTTTAATTTGTGTGGAAAAAATAAAAAATCTTACTTTTTTAATTACATTTAGAAAATTACAGTGCTAATATATAGTAAATTTAGGCGCCAACCAGACCTGTACAACACACAGGTTCAAGTGCAATCATTCACGCGCTCTATAGATGATTCCGGAAGCTCAAAGGCCTTGGGCCCTTGGACTTGTGTCAAGCTGGACTGGGCTTTGTTTCTGGTTTTCAGACTTGGATTTGGAAGAGTCAAAACATACAACGGGCTATGGTTGGTGGGAGCCCAATCTTTTGTACTGAATATTGTTATTTTCAACAGTATTTTCCAATTAACTCTTCTTCTTTTTTCTTTTTAAAAAAAAACTCTTCATTTACAACTTGTTTGTCATTATCAATAAAATCAATAAAAGGGTAATTTTGAAATATATGGAAAAGCTGTAATCAGAAAAATTGTTGCTTACTAGAAAGCCTATTGCAAGCATGCTGTATTCCGGCTTAAATTCGAACATAATTAGATACAGACCACTTCAATTTAGTTAGGAATTCAAACAAGATGAACATGTAGATGCAGTACTTGGGAATGGTCTATCCAGAAAGCAGATTTACGTGTAGATGTGTCACATATGTCACCTCAAAGAATAACGACGAAAGGCGGGGCATGACAGAGAAGAGTGCTATGGAAAAGGGCCCACCATGATGCATGCTTGGCCGTGATGCTGACGTACTCTCTCTTTCTTTGTTCCACGCTGTAAACTAATTAAATATTTAATTATTTACCACGCAGCCCATGATGTTTCAGCTCTTCAAAATTCCAATCAATAAATTATTATAAACTGCTACTTTGAAATATAATATAAAAAAAAAAACCTTAATTTCGTTATAAAATGTTGTGGAAAGAACACCACGTGCGTGCATGGCTATATAATGAGTAACCTTAATTAACTTGAAGCTTCTAGGCAACTGTATTTCTGAAGACTAAACGGAAAACAATTTATGCATGCATTAATGCCTCCACATTGTATATAAAATTAGTCGTATTTTCTGACTAAATAATTAATTGGATGGATATCTAATTTTCAAAATCAAATTCAGTTGCCAATCAGAAACTCCTAGTCATCATAGACTGTCTTGGCCGAGTCTGATCTAACATTGTTAAAAAATGCCCATTGAAGTCCGTCTGCTCGGAATGGAGGCTATCGTCAGCAAGGTCTGTTCGGAATGAAGGTCTCTTCTACAGTTGGGTCCTGATATTTCCGCACAGAATTAATTCTCAATTTCATATGCACTGAGCAAAATAATCCAATTTAAAACGGAAACAAAATGAGTGTAAGGAGAATTCAAATAACCTACCTCCTTGTTACCTGCATCCAGCATTTGACAGCGTAATTTTTATTTTTATTTTCCAATTTAAATGATATGTTCCAGAAGGGGCTTGACTTCGAGTTCTTGGAGTGGCAGCTTTGTAAACAATGGTCCCTCTGTTACTTTTCAACCTCATTACTATGAAACAAGTGACAGAAGAAAGCTGTAGTCCATATACCCCGGTCCTGGGGTAACAAGTGCCACTTCAACAGCTATATTCTTATTTCGTTAAGCCCCGCATCCCTTTCCTTTGTATCCGACCTTTCCCGTGTTTAAAAGGCTCTCTCCACTTTCTTTGTTCATACATGACATTATAAAAGAATTGACAATTAAGATTGGCAAGACTTCCTCCTCGGAAGAACTCGCTTTGGACGGTGGAGCAAAGTTGGCACATCGAGTTATATATATATATATATATATATGTGCACATACGTACCACTTAATATTCAATTTGTCCGTACCAAATCCCATCAATAAATACTATATATCAATATATATACGTACCACTTCGTATTCAATTTGTACGTACCAAGTCCCATCAAGAAACACTATACATCAATATATGATTACAAAGTCAAGCAAATCAATTTCGAATCAAAAAAATTGTGCACCAGATAGAAGGCTAGGATGTGTGCCACCTTGTGGTCCTCTATTAACGTATATATAAATGACATTACCAAACCAAGTTCATGCCTCCCATGGCATGGCGTGAAAAGGAATTAAGAAACCGTACCTTAAGTACTTTATTATTATTCTTTTTTGGGGGGTGGGGTTGACTTTTGAAGTCCTCATGTAAGTGTATACATGAGCATGCAGTTGCGAGCATTTGTGTCTGCGTCCGTGTGATTAGGAGTGTTAGTATGACGTACTGGCACTTTCAGCGACTTACATATTGTCTTCTCCGCGTTCTTTGAATCCCTTTTTGAATATTTGGTATATGTATCTGTGCGTGCTGTTACTTTGAAAAGCGTTTGACGCAACTCAATCCCTTTCGTGCTTACGTGTGTCGTGACGTTGCATGGCTTCTACACACACACCCTTGTAAACTGGTCTGAGTAGGGAACGGGGCAGATATGAAGCTTCCAACTCAGGTGACGACTAATACTTTTGACGGGGGATAATGGGGTCCATGCTGGTCTCCGACTTTTCTTTGTAATTCTATTTTGTCCTTATACCTTTCCCTTTTTATTATTATATGCCATGTCAGCATAACAATTTCCAAACAAAAAAATATATAATTATGTAAATATTAATCACTCAAAAGCTATTTTAACAAAAATATATTTTTAATACAAGTAATTCAAGGATATCTCCGAGTATAATTCAATATAAAAAAAAGATAAACCTGATGGGAAAGATCCACGTCATCGTTAGGTGTAAGCCCGTGAGGGTTTGTAATAAGAGCACGAGTTATCAAAGACGCATGTGCTTCAAAACAATATACTCCACCCGCGTAATTTTTAATCACTCCGCTCAAATATTCGCCACGTGTCCATCCCTTTTCCATTTTTCGAGATTATTTATTTCATTTTCGTTGCGGCTGTGGTATCACTCAAACGCGCCTTGACCCCACAGTAGTCAAAACAAAGCTTCAGTCTCCAAGCAGCGTCCACACGCCCCCACACCCCCACACACGTATATATATCCAGATGGAGCCGCAAATTCCTTCATTCCCCAACAAGCACAAAAGCAAAATCAAAGCATAAAAACTGAATCTCTCAAAATCCTTCTCCACCTTTCAATAAGCTTCCAAATATATAAAGCAACCCAAAGATCAGTAACAACATCAATGGTGAAGCAGAGCTTTGAGAGGCCCGCAGCAGAGCGTAGTGACTCTAGCTTCAAGGGCGTCCGTAAGCGCAAGTGGGGCAAATGGGTCTCTGAAATCCGCCTACCCAATAGCCGCGAGAGAATTTGGTTGGGTTCCTACGATAGCGCAGAGAAGGCGGCGCGTGCCTTCGACGCTGCCCTTTACTGCTTGCGCGGCAGTAACGCCAAGTTTAACTTCCCCGACAATCCTCCGGAGATCGCCGGTGGGCGCTCTCTCACCCCGACAGAGATCCAAGCGGCGGCCGCTAGGTTTGCGAATTCGAATTCGGAGCCTCCGAAAAACCATTCGGATCATTCCATGTCGGAATCCCACTCACAGATGGAATCAGCATCCCCATCACCGTCAGTTTCTGAAGGCAGTGGGACCGTCCAATTAGATAGCGACCTCACAATGGACGGGTCGTTCTCGGATTTGTTTACGACCATGGGCTCGGGTAATTGCGTTTCTGATTTCGGGTTATTTCCGGGTTTCGATGACCTTTCCAGCGATTTTTTCACAGCGCCACCGCCAGCCTTCGATTTTGGAGAAGAAAACGCTGACGATGTTATGGCACACGACCCATTCCTTTGGAATTTCTGAACCACACACCTCTCGCACAACATGGATCATACATAGTTCCGGACGTTTCCTTTCAAAAACTGTTCTCTTTTTTATTCCTTCGGTTTTTGAAATTCATGGATCCGTTTTCGGAAACAGTTCTTGGTGTTTTCATTATTTTTCGACTATGAAAACAATCAAAACATTTTATTTTTCGGACTTAAAAAAAAAAGAACCCAAAATGGGAAATTGTTTCTGGGTGCAAAAATCAGAGGGAAGTTTTTTCCAACCAAATTGTTTGGATGATGGACCAATTTTTGTACGGGACATCTCCGGATTATAGATGTATCTTCTCGTTGGTAGCGTCGTGGATCAAACTGTAAAGCAGTATATATATTTGTTTATCTATCTTTTGTAACCATTTCATTTAGCTGATGGAATTCAATGGAAATTGCTCTTCTTTTAATTCCTCGTACTTTATTTTAATTGAGATTTTTGCATGTACATGCTGTGGCTGATTACTTGGACTTTGCCATTGAACAGTCTTTTCAAGCCCATGTATCAGGCAAATTAAATATTTAAAAGCCCATACCTTCTAATGGATTTTCTCTCTAAAAAACAATATAAACTAATAATTTTCTCTTATAATTTTATTATTATTATTATTATTATAAAATATGTAATTGTCTTTATACTTTACTACTGTATGTTATATATTTTAATCTTATAAATTAGTTAGGGTGGTTGACCAAGACTAACGATCATATTGTGGTGGTTGAAGGCCAAATTAATCCATCAACAACCTCGTTTTGAAGTTTAAACGCGCGTATACGCTGAAAAGATGTTCAGGGAATGTGAAAAAAGTGTTGGACTAATACATGTTGGTATAAGATTCTGACTGATGGGTACAATAAACTTGAATTATAATGGTCATTTGTGTTGACTAACAAACAGATCTTTGGAACTTTGCTCTTAAGCTATTATACTAAGCGTAATCTATGAACAACATCCAACAATTATAGAGAGCATTAATCACGGTAAATGAAAAAGTAGTTGACCATAGATAAATCCAAAAAGACTCTTTTATTATTATTATTATTTGACAAATTAATCCAAATACTACTTTAAACGTCCTGATTAAATAAATCTGATAATAACAAAACTATGTAGAACATTTTCCTTCTGACAAAGTTTGCAAATACGCCAGCGTTAAAAGTTAAACAATGATAAACTTAAAACCTACGAAAGAAAAAACTAATAAAGAGCCATTAAGTTAAATTTATAAAGGAAATTAAAGTCTCTAGCAAACAGCCTCCACGGCGAGTCTCTTCACCACATCTCCACAATTGGCCGACCCAAAGCTTTCCTCAGAAACATCAATCAAGCAAGTTTCTTTGCCAACACATTCCTACACAAAAGCCATAGAGACATTCTCATAAATAAAGTTGATGCATTTGTTGATGAAGACCCAGTGAGAAATAAACAAACCAAAATTAGTGCAACTAATAATAGAAAGGGACGGACACTTACGGTATGAAGCACAGACAAAGCATCCTTAGCACCTTCACATGTGCCTTTCTGGAATGACCCACAAGTGCCCTCTGGGGTTCCAAAACTTGCAAATTTAATTGCCGAAATTGGCTGACCTTGGCATGAAAGTTCCAACGTGTTCTTCTCGTATACATTTCCGCAAACTGTACCAGGTCTCACCGTTTGGAAATTCACAAGTGATGGGTTCCCACCAAACTCTTCGAACAAAACCAATGTGTTTATACCTTCATTCATGAATGAGCGTGGAACATGGTACCTATTTATGTAAAACTATCTATTAGAATTTTTCATTGAGAAATTAAGATTTGAGAGGAAAAAAGCAGTACCATCTCTGAGTTGGGTGACCACAGTTGGTTACACATTTGCTGTCATCATAAGGGCCACGATAATCACAAGCATCGGTGCTACAACCATCCTCGGCGTTGAAGCTTGGCCAATATCGACCAATGTTATTCCCATTCACCCAAGCAAAACCCTTGCCCAAGCCTTGAAGATCAACTGCCACTGGATCCGTTCCCAATGGAGCTTTGAATGTGGTCTGTTTTGATCATAAAGAGACAATAACAATAGTAATTAAGAAATCCTTAATTTGATTACTTAGATACTATTATTAATATATAGTTTTCATATAGATATACCTTGTACCAAGTCATCATTCTGTTTATAGGTAGTTCTTTTGCTACCCATTTAGTAGCAAAAGCAGAATCCAAGCTATAGTATTTATGTTCCAAGCCCTGTAACCCAACCTTGTACGTCCATTTGTGTGCAGATAAATCCTTGATGATTTGCTCATCATCTTTTCGTCCAACCAATGCAACCGAACCGGTTATTCCACTTTCTATCATATCAAAATGGGGACCATAGTTCTAATACAAAAAGAACCATATATATTAGATATAAGAAATTGTATTATATCAAACTATAAAAAATTGTAACGTACTCATGACTCATTGAACATGCAATTATATAAGTACGTACCTTGAATCCAACAGTAGCACTTAGCAAAGAAATCAGATTTTTGCCATGTTTTAGGTTCACATTTTGTTCAAACACATAAGAGTAGACTCCATACTTAGCCCATTCAGAACCTGTATATTTATTATATTGGACCAAATAAAAAGATTAATTACGAGAGTAAATATAAAAAGCTTCACTATAATGAAATAATATACATACGTACCAATATATTTTCCATTAACATATGCATGAAGAACATGACCACTGACGTTAACCCGGAGGGTCATATTATCCGTAGCCCAAATTGGATCATCCTCCTTGAGGTTTACACTACACACAAATGAAGATATTAATTAAACTAATTACAAAACTTTATGAACCAACTAATTAAATAATTAATTTGGTACTTGGAATTATACCTTGTCATGTACCAGAGGTAATCACTAGCATCATTCACAGCTTTTTGATCAATAAGTTGATTTGCAGAAAGGTGTCCTTTTCCAAGAAGGACGGTGTCATCAAGGTTCTCAGGCCTCCATACCCAGTTTAGAGAGACAGGTTCTTCTTCAGCCTTATTTGGTATCTTTTCCATCACAGAAGTTTGGGTGTTCACCTGATATTTAATCATTATTAGGAATAAATATGATTTAATTTCAGATAATTAATTTAAATACAAGAATTTCTATAATAATTTACCTTAGCAGTGTTGAAAACTTCAGCGTTACAGTCAGGAAGAATGCTGACAGACCAAGCAGGGATTGAATATTGATTGCCTTGAAATGTAATTGTAGCATCTGTTGAGGTGTTTGCGTTGCTTAAAAAGCAGCTTGACGACTGGTTTGTTGCATACTCAGTGGCCTAAAAATGCATGCACAACCACTTAGAAAAGTGTAATTTACATTAAGTTTAATTCTTTGCACACACACACACACACACATATATATATATAGTTGCTTACTGTAACAGAGTTGCCATAGTCTGTGGTGTTGACATTCCCGTGGGTAAGAACAAATTCCATGGACTTTAAAACCTCATGAAGTTGTTTCAGATGCCCCCACTTTGGTTGATTCAAATTACCTTTCAAATAATTGAATTATTAAACAAGAGAGTTATAAATATATATATACACACGCAAAATTGAAAATATATAGTACCTAGATACCCTATTATATATTATTTACCATATTCATCAAGAGGAGCATCATAATCATAGGTAGTAGTAATGTATGGACCTCCCGCTGTTCTGCCAAAATTAGTCCCACCATGATACTGCAACATCAATTTAAGGAATTGTTAATTTATCTGGAAAATTCTATTTTTAATAAAATAAAATAAAATAAAAATTTATAATTTTTAAGATTATAACCATGTAGTAATTTTGAAAGGTGCCTCCGGTCTGGAAAAACCTTGCAACAGCGTAAGCAACATCCTCAGCAGTCCTGTGGGGATCTTTGGTACCCCAGCTCTTAAACCTAATTAATTAAAAATACAACAGATTAGAGATAATTAAACGAAAAATATATATAATATTTATATTCAACAAAATAAACCATCATTATTATTTAATACCCACCAGCCGGTCCAGTTTTCTGTCCACATTTTAGGACTGTTGGGATTGTTTGGAGTGAACTGATCACAGTACCAACCATTGCATGTGTTAATCTGAGGGAGAAAAGTAATTAGTTTGTATAATAAAAGTAAGATATATATTATTCACCACCTAAAAAAATAATAATAAAAAAAATGGCAAGCTGGTTAATAGTACGTACTATTGGTTGTGGGGCATCACTTTCTTGACACATAATCCATGGAACACCAACATTAAGTGATTCAGCCATATTTGCGCACCAGTCTCTATAAGCTTTTCCAGCATCTCCATAAGACGATATTACATTCCCATATTCGTTTTCAATCTGTTCATATATTTCATTGAATTAATTACAAAAATTATATATATATATATATATATATAGACATGTGTATGTTAGAGAATCATTTAATTAATTAATAATATTTTTATACCTGAGTAATAATGATAGGACCCCCTTGTGTTGCAAAAAGTTTCTCCTTCTTCACCATATTCACAATCAACGATGTAAAATTTTTCATCTCATTCTGTAAAGAGGTCATTACACTAATTAATTTTCTGGAAAATAGTCATCTAACATTAACTTATCAAACTTAAATAATTAAATTAAAGAGGCATTGTGATTAAGTACCATAAACACATCGTTTGCAGTCCTGAGCTTAATTCCAGGCAAGTTGTGCAACCACATAGGAAACCCCTAGCAATTGGAATTTTTTTTTAAAAAAAAAAATTAGTAATTAAATAGAGCATAGATTACTTAATAATTATTCATGTATGATTATATATGTAAAAGTATATATAAATTAAGAAAACATATAGATACATATATATACGTACCCGTAGTTCCACTCCCCACAAATATAAGGACCAATACGAAGCACTGAATACAGTCCTTCATCTTGAATGGTCTTAATAAACCTGATGAGATCATTGTTACCACTAAAATCGTATTGGCGTCTGACTGGTTCATGCAGATTCCAGAACACATAAGTCTCAATTGCATCCAATCCACCTTCCTTTGCTTTTCTTATCAAATCCGGCCACATCTGTTTTTTATTCCGTATTTAAAATATATGTTAATTACAATAATAATAATAATAATAATTTCAATTATGTAACATTTAATTTCATGTATATATAAATAATGGTTGAATATATAAAAAGTTGACAAAAAAAAATAATTTACTTGAGCAGTGCTACGCGGATAATGAATAGAGCCAGACAATAATACTCTACGTTGGCCATCAATGGTGATAGCTCTTCCATCATGAGAAATCTCCGTTGCAGAAGAGACGCAGAAAAATACAGTAAACAGAAGCAAGTTTACAATAACCCGATTGAACTCCATATCGTCTGAAAAATTTTAAACTACCGACGTTTTGCTCGACATTAATATATATATATATATATATATATATATTAGGTTTTAGGATATTAACGTTACGACAAATCTAAACAGAACTGATATACTAAATCAGTAGTTCAATCCAATTGAAATTAGAAATCTTAACAGCTAAAAAATGTTCTTTTTTTCATTTCTTTGAAATCTAATAAATACAAAACTAATTAGAATTGGAATTTCCAAAATTTCTGTATAGGACCCACTAAAATAAACCCAAAAAAAAACAATGCATTTTAAATACATAATATTTTTTAAAAATATTTTAATTTTAATTTCGTTTATATTAAGCCAAAATTATATTATTTATTTCCTTTAATTAGAAAGTTTTTCTCATATGTTATTTTTTATAGAATAATAACAAATACATATTTCTGTTTTTTTTATAGAGTAATAACAAATACATATTTTTTTAACTTAATAAAATTTAGTCGTCAACAAAAGAAAGCGCAACAAAGAGGTTATAAATATTCTAGCAATAAAAGAATATATATTTTATATACATGTTTTATTATTTATTTTTTTCTATCAATGTGATAATATAATCTTTTACATTTTTTGTTTTTTTTCTTGACAAGTTTGTATACTTCTAAATAATCAAGATTTGTAGATGTGACGAGCTCATCGAATGGTATACTACGACAGTCTACACACGGCTCTATACTATACAGTATACATATTACGTTAACCAACCAAACAACCTAAAAGAAGAAACAAATATATATATATATATATATATATATAAGAAAAGAAACACAAAAAAACAAGAAAATATTTGGTCGGATTACAAACTATTATAGCGAAAAATCGTGAATAATTTATTAGATTGATTCAACTTATATATATCATAACCATTCACTGTATTATTATTAGACATAACTAAGATAGACCTTTAACCAAACCACCAAGTAATAAACCCCAAAATTGTTCGTAATTTATCAAATAAAATTATTTTGACAATCTTCAAATTAAGATTAAATTTAAAATTGCTTCTAAAAAATTTAATAAATATATTTATGAATGACTCATGCACAATGTCTTATATATATATCCTTCGAGAAGATATGTCCAATGTAATTCTATTTGGATTTAATTTCTAATTTGTCTTTGAATATTAAATACTTGAGAAATAGCAAAACTTTAACTTTAACAAATACTATTCTATTCTATTTTTTTATAAGGAAGCATAACGATAGCAACTAGCAAGAAACAAGCTATTTTATTAGATTTGATTACTTCATGTAATCTCATTACTAATATTTATTTAATTTAGGATAGATATGCAAATAAATAATTGTAGCATATATATATAAGTAGAGCAAGAAGATTTCTACCAAAAAAAAGTAGAGCAAGAAGATGTCAATTGCAAGTTGAAAGCAACACTCAGCTTGAACCATCAAACCAAACAAAAGAGCTACTGATAAAATATTTTGCATACAAAAATAGGTGTGCTTATAACATTATTATTATATTTCATTTTAATAGATGGTTGTTATATATACTTGTTATATTAATTGTTTGTTGGGTCATAACGCACAAGGTTTTAGAAAACCAAAATGTTCAGGAATTAAAAATCAATCATCGTTTTCATTAATATGATTAAAATTCAATCATCGTTTTCATTAATATGATTTAAAAATCAATCAATAAAAAATACCAATCGAAAACAATTTAAACTAAGTAGACCAGACTAATTCAACATTAGCTTCCAAATTCAAACATAACTTATATACTATGTCATTTAATTTACACTCTTAAAAGAATTATTTGCCATTCCACTCCATTGGCATATCAAAATATTAAAAAGGATACGATTGTTATTGCCATTTTGGTTTGGTTGAATGCACACACAATGGCCCCCCCATAAAAATTAGTGTTAATTAAACATAAAACTTTCTTGTATTATTAATGGGAAATTATTTGGATTGGTGTGGGTGGGACCCACAATGCATTATTATGGAATAAACAAACAAAAGAATTTTCAAACATTATTATTATTTATTAGACTCCCTAGCTTTGCAAACTACATCCCCAAAGACAAACCTGGAATCACTTTCCAGCACTAAAAAGTAAAAGTAAATCAGAGGGCGTGTCAACATCTTGCCACCTCAAAATTTGTGATTGAAAATACAATTTTCCTGGAAAGAAAGAAAAAAAAAATTTATTCAAAATTAATAATTGAAGCTTGTCAATGTCTGGATGCGCCAGCCCCTCCTGTAGCATAAAATGAACTCGGAGGTCAGTGTCACCCAGTGAACTCCCCCTCCGACTTGACTCGGTTCACGTGGGCATTGGCGAATGGAAGCCTGAAACGTGTACTTCACATGACTTTGGGGCCCCGCAGTTTCTCTTCTTTTATTTGTAACCTGGGCTCCCGGTTACGAAGCCACCTTGTTAAAGGGTGAAAATAATCCTGTGGGCTACGACTTGTTGAGATCCCAAATGACTAAAATACCTCCAGCAAACCATTTAATTACTAAAAAAAATCCCTGAAAACTGTTTGGAATGTCACGGAAAGCCAGATAAAAAAAGAAAAAGGGCAATGCTTAAAAATGGGAATATAATGTGAGGGTAGTTTGGTTATTTAACCTTTGGAAAACCTGTAGGGCCGTCCAGTGACCCACACTTGACAGGCCACGTCGCTTTCGGAAACGAGTGTGGGCCCACAAATTTCAATGGGCTCAGTGGGTTTAGTAATAATTGGCAATACCACTTTGTCGTAGATGTCCGACACGTGGCCTCCAGTCCAACGGTGGTGATGGCCTGGGAATCTTTTTATGTTGGAGCACTGTGGGCCAGATCCAGAGACTGGGTCCCAATCATTAGAAAACGGACATTATCTTAGACGCTGGTCCAGCGAAAAGTGACGTTTTATAAAATCCCATTGGAATCCGAATTAATAAATAAATTATAAAAAAAAGTAAAAAAATCAATAATTTTGATTTGGACTTGTATTGAGCAAAGCATCGTCCATATAATTCCAAACCAAACCATGGGCTAAGACCACCAACTCCATCAGATTAGCAGTCAGGTTTCCTTTTGGAAAATTTATAAAAAGATCGACTTGCCCATTTTTCTTCTTCATTTCCTACACAAAAGTTGCTTGTGGTAATGTTGGGCAAGAGACCCACGCCGATGATCGGGAAAATATCAGAACTATTGGTTTCCGGCAACCGTGCCGGGTTCTTCGACACTGCCACGACGAGCCCAAGAAGTCCATTGGACCTCAAGATGCAATCCCCGAGAGGTTTCAAGAATTACGATCTGGGTGGGGTTGGATTGGGTATAGTTGCCGCCTTGGAGAAATCCGGACACGGCGGACGTGAAATTCTCGCAAAGTACGCAATTTGTGGCTCCAATTTGATTCGATCGGAACCGATTCCGGTGAACTCAGGCAACGGTAACTGTGAGAGATTTAAGAGGGGTGCTAGTGCTTTTGACGAAGAAGCAGAGGGAGAGAGTTTGGAGAATTATACATACGTCACTTGTCGCCGTGGACCTAACCAGTCGTCCTTCACTAGGGTTTACTACGATGGTGTTGAACGTGTCAATAACCCCAGAATTAAAGACGATTTCGGAACACGTACCAATTTGGGTATTTTCCATGAGTCGCCGGCGAGCTGCACAGATGATTTTTCAGTGTTCCTCACTTCGGATTATCTCAGTTCATGCCATTTGTGCAGGAAAAAGCTCCATGGCAAAGACATATACATGTACAGGTACCAACCAAGTTTCCCTTTTTCACTGTTCAATAAATTGTTAGTTTTTTTTTAATTTTTTGTTGGAGAAATGGATGAAATTTCTTTTATGGGGATATTAATTAATAAATATGTGATTGCTTGCATGGATTTACAGAGGAGAGAAAGCATTTTGTAGTACGGAGTGTCGATCGAGGCAGATAATGGTGGATGAGCGCAAGGAACGGTGCAGATCAGAAGCATCAAGATCTGTAGATACGGCGAGCTCATCGTATGGTAGAGGCCAGATTTTCTCAACTGGTATTGTTGCGAGTTAGCACAGGTGATCAAGGCTACGACGTCAGTCTGTCTATACACGGCTCTGTACTATACATATTACGTTAAACAACCCAAATGAAGAAAAATAATAATAATTATTATTATAAAAGAAGAAAAAAAAAGGAAATTTTTGATCGGATTTGAGGACTGGTCATGAGTGTTATGGTGAGAATTACAAACGTTTTTGAATAAGACAGAGAAATATGAAATTTGATGTGTTCTTTTGAAGTGGATGAATTTTAAGGCTGTATATTGTTGCTCCTGAATTTCGCTGTGCATCAACAAAGAAAGAAAAATAATCTAAAAAAAGAAAAAGCTAAAAGATAATTAAGACTTTATTATCAGTGTAATTAAAAAGATAATTTTTATTATTTCTTTTCTTTTTAACATTTAACATCACTCAACGTACTCTATTAAAAAAAGAAAAGGCAGTAGGTATGCTTTTACTTATAGTCAGCGTATTGTTATCCCAATTGGCAATGCTAAAATAATTAACAATTCATGGTGAGATTAGGAAAAGATCAGTAAAACTAAAAAAATATATTTATAAAAATTTTGAGAAAGCCCTCGGTTTATGGCGTATTTAATTAGAAATGAAAGCCTTTTTTTTTCTGACTTTTTTGCACCAACGCACTTAATTAAGTACAAGATTATAAAGTGCCTCCAAACTGTAAATTGGCAATAGTACTTTTAAATTTGAAGAACAATGGTTAATTATGCCTTAAATTATAAAATTGATATTGATGCTTTTGAATTTTAAAAACAGTTATAAATTGTCCAACTATAACATTGACACAATACTCTTAAACTTTTAAATTAGTTGCAATTTGCAAATTTATCTTAAAATACTTTTTTTTAAAACTCTTTAAAATATATATTTATATATATTTTTTAAAAAGGTCAATTTGCAACTATTACCCAGGTATTAGTGTTAATGTTATATTTTATGGAGTAATTTACATCTTTTTTTAAAATTTTAAAAATTCAGTGTCAATTTTATAATTTATAAATAATTTATAATTATTGCTAAAGTTTTAAATTTATTAATATCAATTTCATAACAGACAATTTACAATCTCACATAAAATTAAGAAGGTATGAATGCAAAAAAAAATTTTAAAATGCAAAAATATCAGTGTCAATTTCATAGCGGACAACAACTTAAAGTCTCATTCATAATTAAGAAGGCATGGATGCAAAAAACCCTTTTTCCTTTGAATAGTTAGTTTTTGTTTTCAATTGAAGTTTGTGTACTACTTCGTTTTATCGCTTGACGAGTTTGCACACTACTATTCAATAAAAGCAACAGTGGATTTTCTAGTACACCTAACTTCAGAACGCATTTGGATAGCCGACAAAAGCGTATGCACACTTATATTGTTGAATCAGTAAAATGAAGAGGATAAGACCAATTAATAACATAATCAAAGAAAAATAAATATAAAAAGTGCATTATCTTTCTTTTTGGGACCTTTTGTAAAGGCCCTAAGCAAAGGATTTAGTGGCTAAAAGTACAGGTTTTGAGGAACAATAAAAAGACAAAAAGAAAGAAATCGGACATATAAAACAGCCCTACAGTTCTAATTTACTTATTCCTCCAAGCCGTAGTATAACAGGATTTCCAGAATTACAAAATCTACTGATAGTACATAAGTTGCTGGGTCGTGGCAATATTCTGAAAGGCACCGTCATATATAGCCTGACTAGCTCCCGCAGCACTCATTCCCATGGCTGCCGCCTTGAGAGCATGCTGTCCATGTGGATGCATCATCTTGCTTAATGCCATTTGTCTTTGATAATTGGCAAGACCAGTAGCTGAAAGACCCGGGATATGTACAACAGCTGGCGGCGGAAGAGGGGTGGAGTTTGTTCCAGGAGGAGTAGGCTTGCTACCCCATGAGCACTGCAAACATCATAATCTTCAGAGTTAAATCCAAGGATTGGGCAACCAATCACTGCATAAATTTTTCCTGTTAATACAGAAACTAAAAGCGCACCATACCTTAATTGGTTTGCCAGAAATAATTCGAGCATTCCCCATTTGGATAGCCAGAGCCGCTTCTGCATGTGTGCTGTATCTCACAAACCCAAAACCTTTATCTCGTTGAACCCGAACATCCTCGATAGCTCCAGCACCAAGGGCATGGAAAAGACGATGGAGGTCAACTGAAGTAACCTGCATATTTATTGGATGACGATCAAAAGAATAACCTTACAAGGTAATTTGCATCACACAAGAAACAAAAAAGACAAAAAGAAAGAACACTGCTTTTTTCAATGTGTCATGCAAAATGCAGCATCAACTTGGATCATCTGACAAATCATGAAACGTTTGGATTGTTATTCTCATTAGGACTGCCTCATCACTAATTGCTTACAAATGGACATGATTTCCTTTCATTTTGTGCGGTCAGTGTTGCAAGGAAATTTAATACAACAATTCAATGGTCATGCAGATTTAGATAGAAAAGGAGAAGACCAAAATGGCAATAACTAGAGTCAATACCTCAGAAGCAAGATTGCCAACATAAACGGTGGTATATTGAGTATTGTTCTCCGGAGCATCTTCATTAGTCTTATCCTGACCATCTTCTGCACATAGGAAAATATAATGGATGATGCTTTTTAATGATAAGAATAAATGGAGAACACTAACATCTCAATTCTCAAGTTTCCATATGGTATGACATAAATGAGATTCCTAGTTATCCACAAGAAAATACAGATCCAGCACTAACAAATTCTACAAATATTAAATTTAGAATTAAACATTAGAACTCGTGAAGAAAATCTGTTTGATTCCACATCCAAACTATCAAGGATCATTCTAAAGGTAGTGATTATACCCATGGGCAAAAGGAAAAATGACTCAACAAGCACAAGAAAAGAAATCCACCAAAAAATTTACAGATATGATAAGATGAAGTTCTAGATGATAAGCTCACCTGATGTCCCATTTGTGAGCTCAACAACAATTTTAGAATCAGAGCCTTGCTTGTCATCATTAGCACCTTTTGCGGCCCAGTTACATCGAATCTGTCTACTTCCAAGCCACTTACCTGTCTTATTAACAAATACATTAGATCCGAACATAGAATTATCACAATCACAATAATAAATCCTGAAAAATCCATTACAATATAATATGTTCAATCTTAAATAGACAATGTCTTCCAAGTATAATTTACAATAGAATTGGAAAAATTCAACATAATATCAAAGCATACTGGAATGAAGTTTCCTGAAATATTTGTTTCCCACAGATAGATTTCTAATTCAAACCATTTTTGCACTTCCTACCATCTATCCATTACCATTTTTGCTACTCTGTTAACTATAGATTAACCACAGCTCATCAATTCTATATACTTGAAAACTTCAAAGGAATTGCAACACGATCTCTTAACTTCAGAAATAGAAATTTGATAATTACAATAACAACAGTTGAAAAAGCAACCAAGCTATACTTGTACACAACTTCTAGATATCCTTATATTTTGGAGAAACATAAAGAAGCAAAAGAAAATTACTGAAGAAAAACACATGAAAGCTGTGCAGATTGTCTTACCGTTCAAGTCATTTATAGCACTTTGGGCATCCTGACCCCCCCCAAAAAAAAAAAAAAGAAACACACGATCACTATATTTACAACCAACAAAAATAATTAAATTTAGAAAAGGAGAAACAAAAATTTATATATTAATTTCAGTACCTGCTGGTTCCGGAAAGAAACAAAACCAAAACCCCTTGAACGCCCAGTTTTCTGATCCCACATAACCCTTGCATCTCTGTAACCAGGGTACAAACATATCAAGGATGAGTATCTCTTTGAACCATATATCTATATTGAAGCACTTTCCAAATCCACATTGTTAGCAGCCAAACACTATTTAAAAAGTAAAGGAAATTCTAGAATAACAATGGAGAATGAAAGATG
Source organism: Rhamnella rubrinervis (assembly GCA_007844105.2). Lineage (NCBI taxonomy): Eukaryota > Viridiplantae > Streptophyta > Magnoliopsida > Rosales > Rhamnaceae > Rhamnella > Rhamnella rubrinervis. Next base: position 15,660,901 of record CM017584.2, read on the forward strand.
GAACTTACGAACAACTGGTATAAACAGAAAAGCATGCGAACAATGTAGCATCAGTAACCTCAGGACTAAGATCACCAACAAAAACATTAAAGTGACCTGTATTGCAGAAGCATAATAGCATAAGCCTTAAAAATTGGGTTGATGGGAAGAAAATCAAAATTAAAAAAGAAAAAATATCCTTAAGTACACCAACCTGAAGTATCCTCTCTTTGACTGCTTGCATATGCCCAATTAACTTTAATAGGCTGTCCAAATCTGTGAAAACAAAGCATATTGAGAATAAAAATAATACTAATAATAATAATAATAAAGAGAGAGAGAATTTGAGAGAAAAGGCAGAGAAAGGGTCAAGCACAATTGACTTAAGATTACTACTTACAGATGCCTCCCATTAAGAGTAACAATAGCAAGGGCAGCTGATCTTCGATCAAAGTAGTCCACAAAACCATAAGATGACTGCATAGAGTCAGAATGGGCAACACGTCAATAGAAATTTAAGCATAAACCCACTGAAATGCTGAAACTAGTTTGGCCCAAATTTATTCCCAAAAAAAAATAAAAAAATCATGATTTAGTTTAGGAACTCTCAAGAACATATGGCCTGCTGTTATCAACCCAACCGAAAATGAAGAATTGAATATTGGCAAAATGAAGTCCCACCTTTTCTTTCCTAATGAGCTTGCATCCTTCAAGGGGACCGGTACTAGAAAATACTTCCTGGAGAAGGGGTTCAGTAACCTGTGGATGAATGTTCCCAACATACCTACATTTATCACAAATTTATAACAAAATTTTAGAGAATACATGAACATGAAAGCACGATTTGTCTTCAAAGACACATAAGTTTTAGGTCGAGAAAAAGTAAACATTTGCAAGAAAGGCCCAAGCAAGAAACACCTCTGAAGCATCCTAGACAACATAATTTAAACACTAGGTTAAAATGGCTGTACAACACTCACACACTGCGGCATGCACTTGAATCAAACCCAGGAGGCAGATTTCCACTCAAGATTGGCTCTATCTGCAAAAAGAAAAAGAAAAAAAGACCTAAATAAAACAATAAACACTCCTCACGAGTACTTCCAGGGATATATGAGACAAAAAAAGATAAACTAGACCCGGAAACTAAAAGTTGACATTATAAAACAGCACCCGGCCAAACCCTCTCAGTCTCAAAAGGACGCATAAAATCAGTACGGACAATTCTAAAAAATGTTTATCCTTGCAAAAATTGGCCACTCAGATTTCTCTACAATAAATTAGTCCTCCATCCTCGAACAAAACACGTGTACATGCACGTACAACTAATCATCCTTCAAGGCAAAATCGACTTCTAAACAAGCATAAAATTGACCACAAAAACCACATACAACAGCCAAACCATTTGACTTCCAATGTAAGTAACTCTATCATAACGGATCATGTACAGTTACAGCTCCACAGAATTGGCTAATTAGTTTTAAATTATTCCAAGAAAACGAGCAGAGAAAAAACTTTCAACTAAAATTTTGATCTTTAAGAAAAAACCTACATGCAGATAGATAATAGAAGAATTTTCCTGTATAAATATGCTTGTCCATGAAAAAGAAACGGAGCCTCCGTAAATACTACAATCCTAAATTCCGATCGACCACTAAAACAATACCCAACTGCTCTAAAAGAATTATCTTTACCAAAACGCCAAAATGAAAAACCCTACCAGGTTAAAACCAAAAATTACTCTGAAAATATAACAATAACACACAACAAAAAGAGGGAAAATGGAGTGAGACCTGTGGGGCAGCCAAGAGACCAGGGTGATGGTACAGCGATTGCTGCATGATAGCCTGCTGTTTTAACCTCTGTTGCTGCATAATCTTCCACAAGAGAACGAGCGGAAGCAAGGAGACAAGAGAAAATTTGATGTAGAAATTGAAATAACTATCCAAAGGGCAGCGAAATCTAGGATTAGGGTTTCAAACGAAGAAGATTGAAGAAATAAACTGAAAAAAAAAAATCAAAGAAACAAGAAGAAGAAGAATGAGAAAATGGAAAGCAAAAATTCAGTATCAAAATCAAAAGAAAAAAAAAAAAAAAAAAAAAAAAAAGAAAAGAAAAAGAAAAGAAAAAGAAAAAACCCTCTAAAGGGGAGGGTGTGACGAGAACGAAATGCAGAAGAAGGGTATGAAAGATCAACCGAGTGAGGCTCTCACTCTCTACTTTCGCTGATTTTATACTACCAAGAAAAAAGAAGGGGCCCACTCGATTTTTGTGTAGAAAAATACTTCACCATTTCATACGTCTTCAATAACTCTGTCACCAAATTTACTTACAATTTTGGACGTATTTATTCCTACATTTTAATAATTTTTTATTATGATAATTTATAGTATAGTTTTGAAATCGGGGCTGAAGATTATTACTTGGGTAAACAGTGACTTTACCTCGGGGATGCCCATATTGAACATAATTGTAGTATAATTTGACTTTACTTACATTGAACATAACTATAATATAGTCCAGTAGTACTCTTCTGTAGAATAATAATTCAAAACAAATAAATATGCTTTCGTTTTCAAACATTTCAAATATGCATTTTTTAAAAAAAAAATAAGAAAATGCTTCAATAGGAATACCCATAAATTTATTAAAACATAATATCTATTTGTTATTTCAATTTTATAATTTGTAAAAATCGTATATTTAAATTTATGATGGTTCTCTTTCCATTTGGTATTTGAGGGATACATTTGAAGTGTAATATAGAATTTATCAGAATTTAAATCTCAAATACACAATGAAAATTACAAAATGAAGATTAAATATTTTAAACTCTTATTATAATTTATGTTCATTTCACAGCGATAAACGAATCAGGAGCTAGGTAGCATTGAAGGAATCATAATAATATATTAGGTGTTATTGGGCTTCCAAGTTCCAAGAATGCAGACTTGTCCTAATCCAAAACAGACTGGTCCAATTGTGTTATCCAAGGAAACAAACCAGGGCCTAAGACCCAATTATTATAAAATCAAATCAAACTTGATTTACATTATAAAAAAAAACATGGATTGGGTTTCTCTTAGAGGGATTTGGGCTGAGAAATAGACTTGGGTACCTTAACAGGAAAAGATAGACAGAGTTGGGACCCACCAAAAAAGGGTCTTTTAGGAATATGCTAAGAGAAAGATTTTGTTTAATATTTCAACTTCACAAAAGTCTATAATATCATGCTCATAATTTCGAATAATCTTTCTCCACCTAGTATTTCAACAAATTGAGATGGAATATATTTGAAATTATTAAGATTCGAAACTCAATTATCACAAACAAAAAAAAAAATTTAATCAATTTCATTTTCCACTGCACACCCCTCGAGCGCTAAGATTTTAGGAAGTTGCCAAAAGCAAACGCATACCAACATGCATTGTCTAAAACAAGCACAAGCTTTTGCTTTGAAAATTTGTATGAAGGATTTGAAAGAATGGGTCAAAGCAAAATTGAGACCCTACCACTTCCAACATCCAACATGCCATGTGGTGCTCAATCAATTTATAATCCTATTTACTTATCACCCCCCCTTCCACTAACCAACCCCCTGAGCCTTCTTTTCTTGTCGATTAAATAATGTATAGAGAGCCTTAAGACGTGAACAACGTGACAAAGCAATCATACTTTTATTATTATTATTATTTGGTTTCTGTTCACCAATACATACACCTAACTTTTCCTACTTGTTCACTCACTGTGCATGCGGACCATGTAAAGGAGACGTATGCCATTTCCCTTTCCAATTTTTAATTTTATTGTCCTTTTTTTGTGAAAATTTAATATATTTCTTTGGGGCTGCCTTGAAAGTTTTTATTTTTTTTGGTAATAGGGCTGCCTTGAAAGTTCGACTAACGACTTGGTTCCGTGTTCATAAAATTCAATCCGCGTGCATTTAACATTAATAAATAGAAAATATATTTTATAGTAAATAAACAAATTGTGGGGTTTGTGTCTTGCATGTGGATGACTACCTAAAGTGACAACGACGGAGTCAAATTTCTCTCCCTCTTCAAAAGAACCAGAAGGTTTTTATCAAAAAATAAAAAAACGAGTAGGTCTATGTGGACCATTTCAGCTTCTGATAGCGTCTTTGTTCAAGGGCAACACAATTTGAAATTTTATTAAAGCCATAAATTCCAATAGACTATCCATCATATTATTTATTTATTTTGTTAATTTCAATGAGCAATTACCATTTTTTCTTTTATAAAAAGTGAAAAATTTAGTATTGCAAATTTAAATTTAATTGGGAGTTGTGTAAAATTTAATAAAAATATATATTAATTTATAAAATAAAGAGTGGAATTGTCTTTACATTTGAAGAGAGAAGTAGAGATATCTTTGCTCCCTTTTTAAAATAGATAAAGAGCACCATTAAAGATGCTCTAAGATCCATACACCTTCAACAGCAAAGAGCTTAAGCAATGAGTTCTCTCCTAGTTTCTGAAACATCCAAGTCCAACCAGAAAGAATCAAAGTTTTAGAATAAATTACTCCATTCAAAAGCATCAGCAATTGAATTTCTTCGATATGAACTTAATTACAGAATCTAAGATTAATCAATAGTTAGATCTAAGGCAAGCACTATTAGGCCAACCCGGAAAAGTAGATAAAAACATGAGGAAAATAGCAGGTTAAGCCCCACAAAAATAACAAAAAGGTACCAGGCTAAACAATGGAAAGCCTAATAATAATAGCTCATATAATCAGAGCACTGAAACTAGTGTGTCGATTGAGCAGCCAAGCCTAGCCATGATTTGCCATCAGCTTGCTTTGTTGGGGCTCCTCCTGGGAAATTGCTGGTTTGGTATGGTGCCCTGGCGCCGATCCTGTAAAATAGCCATATTAGTTAACGTATATTCAATCGGGGATCCAAAACAAAATAGCATAACTGTCCAGTATAGCATCAGACATAACAAAGGAACTAGACAAAAAGATCTCGCCTTTGCAATGGAACTTGAATGTATAAATAATACAATGGTAGACAGTACAGCTCTCCTATGGGGCCAAAAAATAATAATAATAATTCCACCACCTACACTAATCAGACTTTCATGGTAATACACCTCCAAGAACAACAAATTAACTCCTAAGTCCTAATGTTGCACCCATCTTTTTGTTTTTGAAAATGAAAATATCAACTTGAAAACACCGGACCAGTTCCTTTGGTACATCTGTTGCTACACATAAAGGGGGAAAAAACAATGTATCCAATATTTGTTTCCAATGCCTACCTATCCTTTCTCTTCTCTAAGAATCGGTGAAGCGAAGCTTTCCTAGCAATAGGTAGTTCTGCAACAGAAAAGAAAACTACTATCAGAAACCATTTTATTGCACCTCTAAACATGGGCACCAAAGTAATCAATCACAAGAAATTACCACAAACGACTGGTCTAGACGGTGGTTGGACGCATTCCTGAATTGCTTGATTGGCAAAATTTGGAACAACGTTTGGGCTTGGAGGAGTTGAATTGCCAGAATCAGTTGAATTCCTTGTAAAGTGTGATGGAAAAGGACTGGTGCTCCTGACTGGATCATTAGCATGAGTGGTGTGGCTCTGGGATGTTTCCTTGCTTGCCAAGTGCATGACTTCTTTTGCCTTGTCTGCTGGAAAATCATTGAAGACAATTACTTGTCCACCATAGAAGATAGTCATTTGTGCCCTCTCTGGCTCTCCGGGGGCAGACTTGTTCACACTGGTACATGATAAACAAACTTTGATCAGCAAAACATACATTTCTGTCACACACTACAAACCACAAGCTGTAACGTCCAACTTTACACGCAAGAAATTTACAGTGCATAAACAACAGGCTCTATAATCTCCAATGTTTTAGCAGCTGAACCAACTACCATGTATCCTTATAGCTTTTCACTAGCTGTATAAAGAGCAGAAGCAATAGATTGAACTTGCAGTGTGGAAGTAAATAGCTTAAGAAGAAAAATGAACCACCAGACGTACCTAGAATCAGCCGTCTTGTAGGGTACTTCTTTGGAATGAGAAGGACCAAAGCCAGCTTGTTGAGGGAACAGATTCATGGATTTAAGGCCGTTAGGTGTTGCAATGCTTCTTGATTTTTCTACGACTGGAAAAAAGTTCATGGTAGTTGCCGTCTGACGGAATATCTCATGGGTCTCTGTAGAATACAAATAAATCAAATCCATTACTTGGGAAAAAAAAAAAATCCTTCAACCCTTCAGAAACTAGAAGATGCGTGTATGATTTAAGGACGTTAATAATGTCTACTAATTCCCGAGGTCAACCAAGACTAAAGTGGGTACTCATAATGCACTTCAAAATGGTCTTTGACAATTTATAACAGGGTTTATAACAGAAAAGAGAGAAACATTCTCAACAGACATACTAGGATAGAACACAGAAACATGAGCAATTAAAGTTCGAGTATTTTTAGGAGTAAACAAATGACACGTTCCACAATTGCTGAACCATAAACCATTTAACTGGAATATGTCAATTTCAATGAGATTTTTGTGGATCTTGGTTTTGAAAAAAAAAAAATCGAAAAATAGAAAGTTGGCTGTTTTGCCTATTGATTTAGCTTATTGCAGAACCAAGTCTTTTTTTTCTTTCTTAACCAAGTCTTTTTTCCTTCCTTTCTTTTCCTTTTGTTGAAATATTTTTTTAAGGATCCTAACAGAAAATCAGATTTCAAATTTAGAAAGTAGAAATTCATAAAAAAAAGCCCCATTTAATTTACTCTAATAACCAGAAAATCCCAAACCATCTATTGTTGAACCAAGGGAAGGAAAGCCTCGAACAAATTTATGCCCCCAAGGCTATCTACTTCATTAACAGTCCTGTAACCAAGCTTCATATGCTTTTTAAAAGGTGGACAACAGAAAGCAAAACCCATAAGAAGCAAACCCAGAATTTCTCTTCGTTTCCCTTCACTTTTCTAAGCAACCAAACAGAAAGCCCAAAAAGTTTCAAAATTCCGGAACATAACGAGCAAAACAAAATTTAATTTTCATTTTGTAAAAAACGAAACAACAAATAAACAAACCAATACATACCATTTAATTCTGCGCTGCATGTCATCCCGAGGCTGAGATCTCCGAAACTACCTTTCTCCTTCAAATACTGACTCAACCTACTACACTTCTGCGAGAAGCTAGCCTTCTCCGGCTTGTGACCAGAAAGCTCTGCAATTTCCGACGAGCCCGACATACTCCGGGTTGACCCAACAATAAAAAGAAACAACCAGACCGAAACTGAAAGCCCTTTGAACCAAAAAGACTTGGGACAGAGTATCGAATTCCTGAATCTCTTTCTATGCCTCTCTACCTTGCTCGACCTGTATTCATCTGCAATCTATATATGTCTCTCGTCTCTTCAAGGCTTATCTTTTTAACACTAATTTTGTAACATATTTTTATAATTTATATTATAAATTAGTATTAAAAATTTGGAGGGTGCGCTTGAGTTAAAGCACGAGGAATATATGGGACTTTTTAAAGCTATTTTGGTTCCTTGTAGCTTCCAAGGTCCACACATTACTATTCTATTCTATTCTGTCCTCCTCTGTTTGATATTTCAAACACGTGTTCTTTGCATTGCTTAACGGCGTGCTTCTGTCTCTCTCTCTCTCTCTCTCTCTCAAATCTTTTTCAAATTGCGTTTTGCTCCCTCTTTCGCTCTATTTTACGCTACTGTCCCTTTGTTTGTCTGTGGTTGTGCTGTTTGCTTTCGCCGACTCATAAGTAGCCCTCAAGTTATCTTATTTGATGAACTAACTCCCCACAACATGCTTCAAATCCCATTTGATTTTCACTTTCTCCAACACACACATGCATCATGTTTTGATGATGACATGTTGTTTAATTTTCCACTAATTAAATTTCTTCTTCTTTTAAATTTTTTTAAAAAAACAATTTCTCTGTTTTTGTAATTGTTTTTATACATAACTTTGGGTGAAAAATATTGACAATTCCTCTTGTTTTTTTTGGGTCAAATTCCTGTTGTGTTAATTATGAATGACATAAAATTTTGTCAAAAAGTAACTGAAGTGATTTGGATGTAGATGAGGTTTGGATAATGTTAGTAGATTTGACAAAAGATAAAAGCAGGCCTTTATTAGCAATTCACCTGATATAAGATACTAGCCGCTTTTATTGAAAACAATTAAAGTGGAAAAATAATATTTATATATATGTTTTTCTTATCAATTAGTCTTAATCAAAAACCCATCAATCAAATTGAGTAGTAATTAAATATCTTACGTACATAATTAATCCAAAACTCTGATTATTATTCATGATTGAATCATTGTGGAAGAGTATTAATCTCTTTTTTTAATCCCCATTCAAAATTGCCATATTTAAAACAAAAGCAAGTAATTGAATACGTGGGTTTCACATTTTTTGTATTGCCACTCGCAACCACCATGCCGCATCCAAATCTACAATGAAGCATTTTATTTGTGGAAAAAATAATAATAATAAAAAATAAAGCATTTTATTTGTGCAAAAAAAAAAACAAGAGGAGGTAGATGAATTACAATAAAAGTTTTGAAAATTGAGATTGGCAGTCAGAAAACGCACCCCCAAAATTCCCACTTGTTAAACTCATGATGGGGCAGTTTCGTCAAAATAATTAAACGTGGGTCCTCCTTTTCCTGCCCACTAGCTTAAACGGCGTTAGGTGTCCGTTTTGGCCTTTTTTACGTGGCGACCAGCGGGTTAACAATACCACCGATGTGGGTCCACATACCCTCCATCATTTTTTTATTTATAAAAAAAAAAGGAAGAAGCAAGCGGCAACTGCACGTTCGCTCTACCAATAGAAAGTAGACACGTAGAGGTTATCGCGAATGGCAATTCCGCGTGGGGAATTAAGGAGGGGCAGGTTGAAAAGTACACCGTATCAGTATTTTAATATTTTATTTTATATTGAAATCTGTATATTACAAAATTGACAGCCAGTGTTTACACCTAAAACTGAAAGAAAGTGTTAAAGAAAGATTAAACTAAAAAACAGTGGTTGGTTTTCGTGAAAATACATAGACTGTATATAAAAAATTACATATTAGAAATGGTTTCTAATCCGTGTGGGAAACGCGGAGAGAGGAAGGAGATAAAAAAGAAAAGGAAAGAGTAGCCGTGAAGTGCACATGCACCACATTAACATGTGACAGGTGGCAGAATCTGATGGGATGGAGGAGATAGAGATTGTTTTCCTCGTGATGGTGACGTGGTGGGGCCCTTTCGGTTTCTTTGTGCATCCCTAAAATGGTTGGTGTGTGTGTGGATGGGCTTTGGATTATGAAAGAAAAAGGAAAGAACAAAAGAAAAAAACCCAAACTCGTGTGTGTGTGTGTGGAGTGTAAATGAAAGACCATTGAAATGAGGGTCACGGGGGGTGACTACCGACGTGTTGTTTTCTTTTACAAATACTTTTGTTTCCACCACGTGATATGCGTGTCTACTTCTGGTTCTTATTAAGGAATCACCCTTCACTTTTAGGTTTATCTACGACTTTGCCCCTACTCTCACAGAGGGGAGGGCCACCCACCTGCCTTTCTCTTTTTGGGGTGTGTTCCGTTGCGGCCGTTCCGAGTGTAACACAGCGTACCGCGTCTGAGGAGTGAAAATGTGAAATTATCACATCCATATTTAGATTGGCGTTTCTCACTTCTTTTTTTTTGGGGTAAATTGGTGTTTCTTATTACAGTTTTCAAAATTGACAAAAACAAAATTAATATATATCTTAGAGCATAATATAAAGTATAAACATGCGTTTGTGTATAAGCATCCTGCATTGGGATTATAACATTGCATTGTCATGGTGATGATCATGATGATCTATATGTACGTACGAGATAGTCTCAAACTTCATGATGACGATGAGATTATATGTAAAGCTAATTAAGCCCGCACCAGATGATGACAGCTTGCCCTATCATCTTCATCTTATAATTGTTCCATATATATAATTACGGCTTTCAGCATTTCAACGTTTCAATTGATCTTCTGCAAGCTCGCGTCTTGGTGATTTCATGAGGACCACTTTGCAATGACAGGACACGTGCATGCAGGTGGTCGAAATGAAAACGAAAACTAGTATACGTAGTCTTCATGAAAACGACAGCAATATTGGACTCGAGCTGCGAAGGAGCTGCCTAGCTCTGCTAAAAATTACACAGCAGTGAAGCAAGTAGATCGGTCTGAATTAGAATCTCTCTCTTGGCCATTAGGGACGTTAAGTCCTCTATGATTATAAATTAGAATTTAAACCCCTATATGTATAAGAAGATCGATATTGCATGTCATCAACTAATTTTGAAAAGATTTAGTTTTTACGAGAGAATAAGATGCTATGGTCCATGTGTACATGTGCTCAGGATCACAATGATTTATATATGTACGATTTTCCATGCGAATCAGTGGGTACATGTGCGTCTCTGTGGGTAACATATTGGAACCACTCAGCTGGCTTACGTCCCTATCTATTAGCCATTAATGGTTAAAAACTTTTTTGAATTTCATGTTACTACTTTGTACTATAGATATATTACTACATACAGAGTGACAGAGAATTTATGCCATGCCCGGTTGCTGTATATGTCGGATAAAAGGAGCTCGTCAGCAGGTTAATCACCATCAAATTTAAAGCTTAATGGGTCCCTTGAATGTGATGAATTCAGGCAAACCAAGCGTTAGAGCCAATTGCAATAATTTTGTTTATACGAAAAATCTCAAGGGTTTTAAAATTAATGGTCCCTAGCAAGACAGTGGCATGATATTTATATATATATATATGTATATATATATATATATATATATATCAATCAAGCTGCCTGGTACCCACCATGACTATATAGCAACCACTACTACTACTGGGGTTCAAGTTTTCAACATCATGATTTATAATGATCATATTTTGATCATAAATGCGTTGGTTATTATGTTTAACTCTGTGTGTGTGTGAGAGAGAGAGAACTGAGAGAGTATAATGGAATTGGATTCTTCAGTGGTTCATTCTTTTTGTTATCTGATGGTAACTGAAGTGTTCAATCTCTCCCTGCTGGCGGTCGTACGTAAACCTCCTATATAATCAACAGCTATGTAATTCCTCCTCATGATTCTCAGTGATATTATAGTTATTAGGTTAATTAGCTAGGCTCGCAAACTTTTACACAGTGGTTGCCGGGCCACACGATGTTATGGTAGCTGCATGCATGTGTGCTTGCTAACATTTAATTTCGAATAAATGTAGTCCATCAGCAATCCCATATATAAAAGTGGGTTCATGTGGGGGCGAAGTGGTAATAACAAAGTCATTTTTTCAAAAAAAGAAAAAAAAACCAGTAGCTTGAATAGTAAAAACCATTATAATTACTAAAAACAAAAAAGCTTTGCTCTGAGGAATTAATAAAAGATGTAATAATTTGCTTTTTTGACACTGAACGAGCTACTAGCCAGCTCATTAATTCAAAGTGTCATGTACACAACAATAGGGTTTGAAATGATACTCTATCTAATTCTACCTTCCCTTTGAATTTCCATATTTTGAAAAGGACGCTTGATGGGACGGCCTGATCATTACACGTATTAGTTTTGTGGCCGACCAAATATATATATATATATTTAAAAACAAAAAAATCATCCACACACATGCCAGAAAATATTTAATACGCACCTCTCCTTCCTTTTCTTTTCTTCTATTTGAAATAATAATATCTACATTTCACAAATAAAAGGGTATCCACCCACGTTTAGACTTGGTCTCTGTTATTGTTTAATTTACGTTGTCATGTTATGGCAACTTGGAATTTGGTCAAAATTGTAATATTTTAATTAAAAAAAAAAGAAGAAAAAGAGCATGACTCGAAATCACAATCTAATTGTGAAAACCAAGTGCAAATCACTCGATCAATTTTACTGGTCCTTCGTTCCTAGTGCTTTGAACGTACGAGAATAATTTATATATTTTCAATTGGAAAATCAAACAAGATACCTAAGCTGGTAAACTACATCCTCGTAGACCATTAGCCAATCTTGTGAAAGTAGTAATAGTGCGCACAATGCACTATATGTTAAATATTAATATAGCATACGTATGTATGAAAATGTGTGTGTGGTCCAAATTCCAAACACAGCACCAAACATGATAAATGTTATTATATACCCGTAATTTCCACATGAGGTTTCGTAACCAGATATTTTATTTCTCCAGAAAAATGTTGGTGGTGACTTGAATATCACGTTCAATTTCATATTTAATATCATGATCGGATATATAAAATTATGACAATGAAGTTTAAATTAGTAGGGTCAAAATGTAGGTTCCTCTACTTGCCTTATTTTGTCTTTCTTTTTTTCCGGTTTGTAATCCCAAACTCAATATGAAAAGGAGACTTCATGGTCGAACCTAAACTTAGAAGAATCACTTGGCCGAATGGGAATGAATGAATCCAAAAAACTGAAATTTCAAGTTGAAAGAGTGCTAAAAAGAGTTCAAGTCGACTGGTCCAAACATTTCAATGTGTTGGGTTCCTATGGAAGTAATGTACAAGCCTGTGTGAGTGTGAATGTGTGTGATCAATGATGACTTTAATCTCCCATTTGTGTTTAGACGCAGCAGGGCATCTGGCATCTTAGTGACCAATTAATCAGCCATGTGGTTGCTGTGTAGTAGTCATTGTAAGCCAAAGTTGGAGAGCGTACAAAACGAAATTCGTGGGTTTTTAAATTTATGAAGGTATGAAAAAACTAAAAAAAAAAAGAAGACCAAAATCCTGTATTTACATACAACTGCACAAAATTAAAAAAATTAATAAAATGGAGCGAGAATGATATATCAGAAAAGAAAAGGAATATATAGAAAAAACCAGCCTGAAACCATATCCATCCTCCAGAATGGCCACCTCGTACAGATACAATGAAATGGAGAAGCACTCTCACTCACCACCTCAAAAATCATAATCTATGTCCGTCGTGTTCTGGGAGGCAGAGCGCTTAACCAACCTTCCTTGCTCATCATACCTATCAAGATTCTCACATGGGGCAGGGAAGATGGTCCCTATTACACGGCCTTGGACAAAAGCACATTGGAATATATGTTTTTTCTTGTATGTTATTCCCACTGACATGTCCCTGAATGTCACATTCTTCACTGGAATTTCTTCACTCCCGTGGATACGGACAGGTACCCGAACTCCCTGTCCATGGATGCTAGTGAAGCTTATGTCCTCAAGCACTGGAAGCGCTTTACGATCGTATCCTTCATCAGGGTGCTCATTGTAGTCTGTTTTCATAACAATACCAACACGGACATTGTCAAACGTCAGATTCCGGTAGGTTATATGACGCACGTATCCGCCTCTTCCGGGAGCAGTCTTGATCCGAACAGCACGTCTTGAATTCCACACAAGGAGGTTCTCCACCGTGACATTTGAAACTCCACCAGACATCTCACTGCCTATTGATATGCCAGCACTGTTGCATTTTGGTCAAGATGGTACTGAGTTAATTACCTTAGAGACATGACAATACTATACGCTGAGAAGCCTGGTATAGAGCAATAATGCCTACATTCTCAGTTTACAATATAGTAGATTGGGTAATGCCACATGAGACAGTGTGCATGTTGACAATCAACAGAAGATAAGAAATTTGGCCCAAACACCACCATACTATTAAATTATCCAAATAATCATCTACTCAACACCAATCATTCGTTCCTCACTACATATTCAAAAGTTTCTAAGACTCACAGTTTTATCAATCTTTGTCTTCTACTCTTTTTCTTTTTAGGATTAACTCAGCAATGTATGAATCTAAGACTAACCCCAACCCAGCCCTAAACTTATCGCCTAACAAAGGCCTTAGGACATCATAGGACTTGCAATTCTTGCCATAAAAATCATATTTATTAATACACAACCAAAAACTGAAATGATGCAGCTAGATACCAAGCAAACATGGAAAGAGGTATTTAAAAGACTATTATGATTTTATCAACAAGAGTAATGCAACTTATGCTTGGTAGCAACAAGCATTTAATGATTGCCTGCCAAGTTGGCAAAGGAAATGTGTAACATTCACCTGACCATAGAGCGAACAATAAGATTTCGGATAAGTATGTTCATTGAAGGTCGTCCATAAGTAATCCCATATTGATCCCAGCCACTCTTTATTGCAATTGCATCATCCCCAACGCTTATGTAGCAGTCCTCAATCACCATGTCTTCACATGAATCTGCCAGGCAAATTGGAGCTGGTTAATACTCATTAGAGAATCTTTAGAAACTCAAATTACTACAGCGGACCAACAAGCTGTATCTTAATTTGCAGATGAAGGGCACCCCAGAATCTTTTTTCATGAGACTCTAAGCCATTTAGCTGGTTATAAACTACACATAGTTAATAGTTAATAATTAATAGTAATCTAGACATATTACAAAGCATGTCAATATTATTGCCCTGGGGGATGGGGAAGAGTGAAGGACTTGCAAACACTTCTAAATAGTTGCGAATAAAGCAGCAATACTACAAGTTATTATTCCATCTTTCCAGGGCACAGTTCCCATATCTTACTTATCTTCCCATGGGACATCCCTCCCAAGCACAGACTACGTAACCCAGGCAAATCAATTATCATCTCCTTGAAAACACAATCAAGTCTTTCGTACTCATCCACCCAGCTTGGTCTGTTGGTTAACCAAAGAAATGTAGCATTTCTAAGTGTATCATCCAACCATTAATGGCATTATCTTTTCACACAAGCCCTCTTCTTACCTGATTTTTCTCTAAATGTCAAATGATTAAATTTTATGTATTAATCCCATTCTAAACAGATTAAGAAAGAGTGTGAGAACCCCTAAGCAATATGCTAGCAGCGGGAAATACTACTTTTAGTACATGGCACACAAACTTGAAGAACTTAACATATGCCACCTACCAGGATCAATTCCATCAGTATTTGGAGCTTCAAAAATGGGAGCCAAAATCGTAAGGTTTCTGATGGTTACATTCTTGCAATCATATGGATGGAGTGTCCAAAAAGGAGAATCACGCAAAGTTATATTAGTAATCACAATGTCACTTGACCACATGATCTGGACAAGTGGACCCCTGGTGTTGTTGAGAATCTTTTGGCGATACTTCTTCCACCATGTTTGGCCCTGACCATTTATGGTACCGTTATGTCCTGCTGACCAGTAAACACATAACAATCAGAAGTTAGGAATTAAATATTGGCAGAGAAGACAGGTGGGGCAGCTTAGATTCAGATAAAGACAACAAAACTCGCTGACCTTGCTAACTGATCCATTCACCAATAAAATATTAGAGCATTTTTTCACTAGTATTGTTTCCATGGAAAAGTGTCCACGTTAAATTCAGTTGTCTAATAATAAGCATGATTTCCAGCTTTGAAGAATATACCATAAAAAATTATAAGATAACCAACAGCTCTAAGATATGCAATGGTCAAATGGACCAACAGAAATGAAAGATTGGGGAGTTGAGCATAGAAAGTTGAGACCATTTTTGGTCTAAAACACTTCAGTTAGAAATTCACAGACTAAGACACTTATTTTCCCCTTTAATTTCTGTCATTATCTTTGCCATATGCGCAATTCTGCCAATACACCAATGGTTTAGAAGTGGTTCTCTCAGTAGTCTGAAAAACAAGGTTAATGCCTATCCCAACTCCACCATTGGGCACCTAGTGTTCATAACATATTGGAATTGTTTATGCGATGAACTTCAAATCTATGTTAATGTATTCAGCTTCCATGTAAATAAAATTGCTAGAAACTCAAAGAAATATAGCATCAACTTAACATAGAAAAGGATGAAACATATGACCTGTTATAACAACGTCTTTAAGGTTTTGACCATGAATCAAACTCCCATACCGCGGTCCAGGATGCTCTCTCCCATACCCATATGAAGGCAATGGAGGCATCAGTGGCCAATGCTTCTCATCCTGTCATAGACCATGTAAAAAACAGTATTGACATCAGCAATACATAGCGCAATGAGTGAGGGACAAAGAGGGCTTAAACTAAAGAGAGATGTAATTGGAAAACTTCAGCAACATCAAATCTGTGAAAAAAATATTCATAGACATGATTGCTTATCGAACGTCTCAACCATGAGCATGCTAAGGAGTATTAAAATGCAACTTCCGGATAAATTAATTCGCAAAATATGTTAAGAAACCATATCAAATTTCTCAGTGGTCTCCTACATCTCATGCAAGGTTTTTTGAAAATTTAACAAGGGAAATGGGGAAATGTTGTAGGCTAAAAGCTTGACTATTAGTAATGTAGTATTATGTTAACATAACCAGCTTATCTCAATATTACAAGTTCTAAAAGAAATGTGAATCATTTCCCATTGAACAAACAGTAGACCCTATGTGGCAGTGATTTCCTCATTCATCTTAAAAAAAAAAAAAAAAAATTCTGAATGAAGGGGAATTAACAGAAACAATAAATTGCTACTAGGCTTTAATCACAAAATGTTGATAAACTAAAGGATAATAGACATCACACATTCAACAAAATAAGAAGAAGAAAAACCTACCTGAAGTCCAAGTATCTCAGAATCCTCGGCGAGAAAAAGAGTCATATGACTCGTAAGATTAAACGGCCCCGTAAGCCAACGTCCCGGAGGCACATTGAGCTGTCCTCCACCTCTCTTGCCCAATTTGGAAATAGCCAAAACAGCCCTCTCAAAAGCCTCAGTATTTACAGTAACCCCATCACCCACCGCCCCAAAATCCGTCAAATTGAAAGCCACAGGGCGCATCCTCGGCATGGGTTTCGCCACGGCTCTTCCGAATATCGAGAACCCACCAACTATATTCCGCTGCCACACGAAAACTGATAAAAAGGCAGCCATCCAAAGCACTGTGAAGAGGGTCTTGTGCGAGGACAAGAAAGCTGGAATCCATCGCTTTAAGTCAAGCCTCTGGTGGTGGAACCGTCCAACCTGTAAGGTCTCCACCATCATAACTTTAGCTGCCACAACACTGATCCCCTTCAGAAACTTTTGCTTCAGCCGATTTTGAAATGATCCAGGGAGAAAGCGTGCTTGATTTTGATATCATGGAAATCTGGGTCTCCGTATTTTTGCTTCTGAGAAAGAATGGTTGGGATCTATAGATTGTTTATTGATCGGGTTTGTTTGGGTTAGAGGAGGGTGTGAGATAGAAGGAGCTTGGTGATGAAAATTCGGTGAACTGTTAGTAATCGGAGTTGGGTAGGTTTTGTTTTCCTAGACAACTGTGGAGTAAATTTGAAGGTAAGGCTCGTCAAGGTTTAGATTTGGCGGCATATCAAGGTTGATACTTTACAACTGTGGGATTTGAGACTCTCAGTGAGATTTCTGGGACGGTGATGGAGTACCAGCTTAACTGTAGCAGCACGTCTCGCATAAATACCATGCTACCTATTTCAGGTTCTGCCATGTGTTGAAAGATGAATACTTGTCACCAAACTTGCATATGCATAATGTTGCTGGCACAAGCATTTTCACATCTTCTTTCTTGCAGTTCATATCTCAAAGCAATATCAATTTAGTTCTGAAATCTAATCCAATAATTTTGTAAACGGTTAGGAATAGATTAAGGTAGATAAATGCTGGTTAAGAGCTACTGAATTACATTTAAAAAAAAACACACACACACACACACACACATTTTTTTGGGTTCATAAGTGATATTTTGTTAAGTAATATAATAAATACACATACATGATACATAAGAAATTTACCACAAATAAGTTGAAATATATAGGAACAAACACAGCATTAAATGGTGGAGAAGAAGTAATGTTTTTTTATACAATGAAATCCAACAGTTTTTATTGGTCTAAAATATTACATCTATTTTTTTTTTTATTTGTTCAACAGGATTTTTAATTTCAGAACAGTTACAGATTACATTAATAAGTATAAAGATTCAACAACAAAAATTAATACAACGATGGAATCTTCAGCTTCAACCCTCTTATCTCAGTTGTTATCCTTTTCATCTTTAGCTTGGTAAATAGAAAATAATAAAAGTGTTAGGTGATTTAGAACTTTATTGTTGTCAATTCATAGGGTTTGGTAATAGTTAGTATAATTATTATTATTGGATACCAAATTAATACAATGCAAATTAAATTAGAAGTCTCTGTTGCGGCAGGGTGAAGTAAACATGGCACAAGTTTTTTTTTTGATGAATAAAACATGGCACAAGTTAGAAATAAACATTCACCGATCTAATACTCACTCATCTCCCATCAATGAGTGAATGAGCAACAATCTCAAAGTAGACATGAATGAGCAACGAGATGTATACATATACATGTTACAACCACCACCACCTAACGCTCAAATCATGTCCCATTGATTAATCCACTAAAGGCAGGCTTGGCAATTACTGCTTCAGTTAGTCAACAATCTGGGGTCTTTTCTTAGGGCCTGAATTCACA
Organism: Rhamnella rubrinervis; assembly: GCA_007844105.2. Taxonomy (NCBI): domain Eukaryota; kingdom Viridiplantae; phylum Streptophyta; class Magnoliopsida; order Rosales; family Rhamnaceae; genus Rhamnella; species Rhamnella rubrinervis. The sequence continues at coordinate 15,679,383 of CM017584.2, forward strand.
ATTAACTACTTTGTAATGTTCTTTTCGACCACCATCATTGCTACTGGGAACTCAAGTTGAACCACCCTTAAGTTTCCACACATAGACAAAAGACAGTTCATCTGAAAGTGAAACATTTTTAGATATAATTTTGGGTTTCTAAAAATCATAATTGTTCTTACAGCAGAAAGTTTCAGAGTCAAAAAGTAAATTCAGACCTAATTGACCAATTATTTTCGTGGTCAAAAGTCAAAGCCCCAGGATGCAAGAAAGGTCCTCCTAAAGGCCTCTCCTCCTAAGGCCCCAACTAGTCGTTGGGTCAGGGTCATCTTCAATTGTGAGAAAATAATGCTGGGCCAACTTTGTCCTCGCCCAAGTAGACTTAGACCATGTATGTGGCATGGGACTAGAATAGCATATCCAAAACACTTGCCAAGTTCAACAAAACAGCCATTGGCTCTTCCTTTTGTTCCTTAGGCGTGCCACGTTATATGATTACCCTATCGTGAAATATATCCATCTTCCTAATCCTGGGGAGTAGATAAAACCGTCGGTGGAAAAATAAAACACAAGCCTTTGGAAAAGATTTCAGACTTTGCATAATCATTTGCCAGTTATGGCTCTGGCAATGGCCTCTCCTGCACGCTCAAGCGTCCCAATCAGGTTATACAGTTTTCAAAACTACACCCTTTCATTTTTTTTCTTAACCATTCTGCTACTTATTATGTTCGTTACGGGCTTCACATTCCATTAGATGGCGTTGCACAATTATACACAAAATGATTCGGATTTTTTGGTTTGTTAATTTGGAAACAGGGAAGTCCCATGGAAGTTTTCATCAGCAAAAACCAGAACATGGTCCCTGCAGGGAAGAACCCGTGTGAATGCAGCAAAAGGGGTTTCGAGTGTTTGTGAACCATTGCCTCCGGATAGACCATTGTGGTTCCCTGGTAGTTCACCTCCTGAGTGGCTGGATGGCAGGTGATAATTAATACATATCTTCTTTCTCAAACAAAAGAGCTCGTATTCGATATTCTTCTTTGTTGCTTGCTGAACACATATAAATGCTTCTATTTCTTCCTAATTTTAGCCTTCCAGGGGATTTCGGCTTCGACCCACTTGGATTAGGTATGCATATATGCAAAAGGACTGCTCCTTTTTAAATAAATTTGCAACCTTTAGGTATTTTTGATTTCTATAAAAGCCAAAATAATTTGATTTAATTTGTTGGTACGTATGTAGGGTCTGATCCAGAGTTATTGAAATGGTTTGCTCAAGCTGAGCTGATGCACAGCAGATGGGCAATGCTGGCAGTGGCAGGAATTCTGATACCAGAGTGGCTTGAAAGCTTAGGATTCATTGACAACTTCTCATGGTATGATGCCGGAGCTCGAGAATACTTTGCAGACCCAACAACGTTGTTCGTGGTGCAATTAGCACTCATGGGTTGGGTTGAGGGTAGAAGATGGGCTGATATAATTAACCCAGGCAGCGTTGACATTGAGCCTAAATTGCCACACAAAAAGAACCCAACACCGGATGTTGGTTACCCAGGTGGTCTCTGGTTCGACCCCTTCATGTGGGGACGAGGCTCACCCGAGCCTGTCATGGTGTTGAGGACTAAGGAGATCAAGAATGGTCGACTTGCAATGCTTGCTTTTGTGGGTTTCTGCTTCCAAGCTGTATATACTGGCGAAGGTCCTCTTGAGAACTTGAAGGCTCACCTTGCAGACCCTGGTCACTGCAACATATTTTCGGTAATACATACATATATATATATATATATATATATATATTCAATCACATTGCAAGCCTATTTAATAATATGGATTTTAGAAAGTGGTTCAACTTTTACTTTATATATATGGGAATGATGAATATGATATTGAAAGTAACTTTGTATTTTCTACTCTGCAGGCTTTCACTTCACAGTAAACAGAACTACTGGATCATAGAAAGACTCCAAGCTTGCTTCACCACCATGTATTTAATACTTTAAATCTCTTTTATTAACAGAGCATTGGGAGAATTGTAAATACCAGAGAGGGTCAAAGAGAAAACCTTGAGAATTCTTTCTTTTCTATTTTCCAAATTTGAGTTTCAATATTTTAATAGTTGAGATACGAGGTTAACATGAACAGAGAATTCCTGTCTATCAAATATATAAAGCAGAGTGGGTTAGTGTGGTACGAGGGAATATGGAAATGGGAAGAGAATTAAGGACTTGATTTACTTCACCAACCCCAATCGTTGGGATTATCTTCTGACTTGTCATTTTATAATTAGGTTGATATAATTGGTTTAGATTTTGATGACAAACAAATACAATTTAGCAATTAGTTAAGGGAGCTACTTGGGACAGATAATGTTGATGTTTGACTATAATTAAGAATCAGGGAAATACAGTTGATGCTGTCACCACCTGATTTGCAGGGGAAATGTCTGTAATGATGAGGCCTCTGACTAAGTCAACAGGAGGTGTACCACGCACCCCTCGCTCTTTCTCTCAACCTCTCACACAGCCCATCTTAGCATCTCTCTCTGCAATATTATCCAATCTATTCTTAGAATTTGTCATGTAAATCTGGCACCCTTCCACACCAATTCTCTCCCAAAGCAAACACACACCTTTCGCACACCATGACACACGCTCCTCCCGAAACCAAATTTGACAAAAAGGAAAAACCCAAACCAACCAAGACTCAGAGAACCACACAATCTCTCCGGACAGCGGCTCGTTTCTATCCGGATCCGGAGCTGTCCCATTTCCGGCTCAGCAATGGCCGCTGTTCGTCAACAACAACTCTCCCTCCTCCCCCTCCTCCTTCTCTTCTTCTTCCTTCATCTCTTTCCTCATCTCTCTCTTTCAGAATCCGAGGCTGATGCTCTCATCAAATTCAAGAATTCCTTAACCCAATCTAATGCCTTGTCCTCTTGGGTTCCAAATTCCTCCCCCTGTAAGTCTCGATGGGTTGGTGTCATGTGCTTTGACGGCACCATATCCGGTCTTCATCTCACCAGCATGGGTCTCGCTGGAAAGATCGACATCGACGCCTTGCTTGATATTCGTGGGCTTAGAACAATCAGTTTCATGAACAACAACTTCACTGGTCAAATGCCGCAATTCAATAAACTCGGTGCTTTGAAGTCTCTGTTACTCAGCGGGAATGGCTTTACAGGAGAAATACCTAAAGATTTCTTTTCCAATTTAAACTCTTTGAAGAAAGTCTGGCTTAATGATAACAAATTCACGGGGAACATACCAGAGTCGTTAGGGAAACTGACCTTACTCATAGAGCTCCACCTGGAGAACAACCAATTCACGGGACCCATCCCGGAATTGAAAAAGACTATAAAGTCTCTCGACGTGTCGAATAACAAATTGGAGGGTCAAATCCCAGTGAGCTTGTCGAATTACAACTCGAGCACATTTTCAGGAAACGATGGACTTTGTGGGAAACCATTGGACAAGGCTTGTGATAATGCGTTGTCGACGACGACGCCCGATGATAATTCAGCAGTAGACACAAACGTCGACGACGGTGGGAAAAGTTCAAGCACCAGCGGCGTAGTAATAGGAGTGGTCATTGCTGTAGTGGTTTTGTCGATGGTATTTATGTTTGTAGGTAAGAGGAGGCGGAGTAGAGAGCGCGAGTTCAGTCAGCTGAGTAAAGATTACGTGGACGAACAGGTCGTTGAAGTTCATGACATACCAAGTAGTAATTCCAACCGCAGCAGCAGAAGCAATTCGCAACCCACCAGAAAGAACAGCGAATCGAGGAAAGGGTCGCATCACAGCAAGAATGGAATGACTGATCTAATCATAGTGAACGACGAGAAGGGAACGTTTGGGTTGCCGGATTTGATGAAGGCTGCGGCGGAGGTGTTAGGGAATGGTGGGTTGGGTTCAGCCTATAAGGCTGTCATGTCCAACGGGTTGTCTGTGGTCGTGAAGAGGATGAGGGAGATGAATAAGTTGGCAAGAGATGGGTTCGATACCGAGATGAGACGGTTCGGAAGAATCCGGCACAAAAATATCTTGACGCCTTTGGCTTACCATTACCGGAGAGAGGAGAAGCTTCTTGTCTCCGAATACATCCCTAAAGGCAGCTTGTTGTACGTCTTGCATGGTATGTACAAAGCCATGCATACATTTTTTTTTTGTGAATTCCATGCATGCATTCTTATTACTATACACACATACATATAATATATATTATATGCAGTTAATCAGAGTATTTAGTATTCGTGCATTTCTCATGGACTAGGCATTTGGACTATGCCTAATCATTTATTCGGCCAAATGCATGAATCATTAAAGTCCTAAAGCAATATGTCGGAGAATTTCTGTCTGTATAAATGTAATTAATATGTATATATATATATATATATATATAAATGATGGATGTTCAGGTGATCGGGGAGCATCTCATGCAGACCTGAAATGGCCGATTCGTTTGACGATCATCCAAGGAATAGCGAATGGAATGAGCTTCCTCCAAGCAGAGTTTGAATCCTACGACCTCCCCCATGGAAATCTCAAGTCGAGCAACGTTCTTTTGGACCAAAATTACGAACCTTTACTAAGTGACTACGCCTTTCAACCACTTATGCACGACAACAATGCAGAGCAAACCATGTTTGCTTATAAGACACCGGACTACACACAGTACCACCAAGTTTCTCCAAAGACTGATGTGTATTGCCTGGGAATTATCATTCTCGAAATCCTTACTGGCAAGTTCCCTAGTCAATATCTGAGTAATGGAAAGGGAGGTATCGATGTGGTTGAATGGGTATTATCGGCAACTCAGGAGAATAGAGAAAGAGAACTGTTGGATCCGGAGATAGCAGCAGTGAGTACAGATGCTTCGGTGAATCAGATGTTGCAGCTTCTGGAAATTGGAGCGGCTTGTTCTGTGAGTAATCCCCAGCATCGGCCGGACATGAAGGAAGCGATTAGGAGGATAGGACAAGTACAAGCTTAATTACTCTTCCAGCCACTGCATGACACACATCATCTTGACCAAACTTCCAATTGCAAAAAGGACTTATACATGACAAAAATTTTTAAGGGTAGGAGGAGAGGTAATTGTCATACGTACACTACCATTTCCATCCCGTGCATGCATGCATGCATGCTTCAACGTTAATTTACATTCATTAGATGGACTTGTTCGTTGTCTCTTGAATGTTACTACCCAAAATCAACCTTTTTTTGCATCGCATTTCACAAAAAAAGGAATTACATTCTTGTTTTTTACGTGGAAGTCTTGGCCTCCTTACATTTTTTTTCTGCATTTTGATCCGACCTGAGAGCACAGTGCTATTTAACTCCAAACTGCATGTGGGTATGCATTTTGGCAATTTTTTTTCCTTTTTTTTTCTTTTTTTTTTGTGTTCTTTTTAAATACAAATTGAGTTGGATTTGTGCGTCTCCTTTTGTTTCAGAATGCAATTATATATATAGACACTTACAAGGCTGAGATTTTGATTGCTGCATGTCTTTCTCTTCTTTTAAATGAATTGCTAGCTAGTTATAGCTTTTCTTCAGAAGGCATGCATGTATATATATATATATATATATATTTATATTCCTCTAAGTTTATAATTGTAAATACAGATCTCTGCATGGAGATGAATTTGAAATGGATGTTCAAGAGAACAATTTTAAGTTAGTCTTCACGATATATAATTATTTCTTCTATATCCATGTGAATTCTAGGGACTGCGTTTTTATTTGTTAATCAGCTCTTTTGTGTAAAGTTCATCTAATATTTGTTGTATGCTTGGCGGTAAATCAGTTTAAGAAATAAGCACTTACTACTTCCACTGACAAATCTAAAATGAGAATTACGTACGAAAATATTCTTTCCCTTGAGACATAAGTTTGTGTGTTTTGGAGGTATAGAATATTCTAATAATAATCAAGTAAAATAAATAATAACAAAAAACTATAACCATTTTGATTTTCATAGTTTAGTTTATAAACGATAAGAAATAAATTAAAATAAATTTTTTATTATATAGAAATGTATATACACTTAACAAATTTTATTTATTTCATGTATAAAGATTTCATTTTCTCTTCATATTCTCTTTATTATGGATTCCAATTTCCAAACATGCATGCATTTCACTTTTTTATAAATCTGATATTATAAACATAAAGTTGGATTATTCTATTAATAATTAAAAAAAAAAAACCATAATCTTAAAGGAATCAGCATGAATATAAATAACAAAACAATATAAGGTGTATGAGAGAATATAAAATGTATATCCACGGGGACACATATTACACGTGGCGCACAAGCGTCTACGTGTAGCTGTGAAAACTGCTCAGATCTTTCTCTCGCTTGGGCAACAAGGAGGCCCCTTTATGACGGCCGATTCTCTCCCTACTCCGGCTCTTAAAGTAACGACTTTTCCCCATGTATCGGACGGCGGCGAAGCGACTGTTCCTCGGTGCTTCATCCGGTAGCGGAAGCAGTGCTATCAAACGATTCCCATCTCTTCGATGCCTTTCGTCGTCCGTAAACTCTCAATCATTCCCCAACAACATATTTAATCAACACCAACACCCACATACCCCTGATTATTCGGATTCAACGCCGTCATCGTCGTCGACTCGGTCAAATTCATCGACGGCCGAAGATGCCCGGCACCGTCACAGCCAAAGGCCAAGATTGGAATACCAAGAAGAGCAATCTCGGGTGCTTGGGGCTTCGATTCCCCATGTGGTCCGTACGTTTAACCCTGCTTCCCCATAATTTGACAATTTTACGAATATTTGAAGTTTCGTTCCTTTTATGTCTGTGATATTTCTACAGTCGGATTGCGGCTGATTCTGATTTCATTGCATTTTTTGGAATGAATTGCTGCAGCTAAAGTTGGGTTGGACAGAAGCTGCAATGATAGCAGGTGCGAAGGATGCTGGTGTTTCTCCTGCTATTATTGGATCGTTTCCCAGGAAAGAAGCCGCATTAGTTGAGGTATATATCTCTAACGTCTGTTTGGTTACTTGTAATAGTTCCGTTCACCCCCATTTCGTATTGGGAATTACTGTGTTTATGAGTGAATTTTCCTGTTTGTTGTTGCTCCAATTCAATTTGGTGAATTTTTTGGCTTGCATTAGTATTTCATTCCGTCAGTGAATTAGTAATAACAATTATTATTTGTTTTTCAGAGTTGTATGGTGATAGAACATAATTGTTGTGACAATTAATATGTATAAAGCTAGACTTTGTAATCAGTGAGTTTCTTTGTCTTAACCTGAATGAAGATTTGCATTGACTCATGGCTTTATAGGGGTTTAAAAAGTGAAGTACTATAATCTCCTCCTGTTTATCCACTGACACTTAGTGTTATATTGTTAAAGTCCTTTGAGGTTAGATATTACTTTTTCACATGGGTTGCATTCATATTGAATGAATCAAGTGCAGTAAACTTCTTCGCAGTGCATGTCCGACTACCTTCTTACTATATGCATTTTCTTTTTGAGTAATTCTCTCAGCTGGTAGAACCTAACTTTCTTTTATTTGCACGTACTTATCAATTTTGATAGACTTCTTTTTCATGCTTATTTCCCTTCAGTATTTCATGGATGATTGCTTACAGAGACTCATTGATAGAATTGAGTCTGGAGAGGACCTGAAAAGTTTAATTCCTAGTGAGCGTATCTCCAAGCTTATCAGATTTCGCTTAGAAACGCAGGCTTCCTTTATATCCAAATGGCCTCAAGCTCTAAGTATCCAGGTATCATCCTTTGTTTGTCTCCTTTATGACTTCGTTGTGTATCAATGAGTCTGAGACAGGCAGAATATTTATGATTAAGTTTCTCTGTAGGCACAACCAGCGAATGTTCCAACTAGTTTTAAGCAGCGGGCAATTCTTGTTGATGAAATCTGTCATGCTACTGGTGATGAGACCTCTGAAATTGACTGGTATGTGAAGCGCACTGTCCTGGGAGGAATATACTCGACAACTGAGATTTACATGCTTACTGATAGCTCCCCAGGTATCTAGGTTTTGCTTTACCTGTTAGTGGAACTTGGATTTGCTTAAATTGTGCTGAAGTTTTTCTTCACATATGTTCTTTAACTTTCCTGAATTTTATTGGTATTCACATTTGAGTGAGAGTTACCTCCTTTCTATTCTTCTCAACCCCACATCCCCTAAATCCTTTAGTAAAGTCAATCACATCGGTCACATTTGGCAGCTTGTTATTGTTGACAGATTTTCGTGATACGTGGGCGTTTTTGGATGGTCGTGTGAAGGATGCTTTTGATTTGAAGAAATCAGTTCTAGAGGTAGCACTCTTATTTTATTGTTTTGGGTAGTCACCTTCTTAAATATTTTCCTTTTCTGGAAGTTTGTGTTGGAAATGTATAAATTCATTGATGGTGATGAAACTTTGTAGGCAAAATACTTGGCTGAAACTGTTGGAGCGGGCATGGGGAGTTCTCTGCAAGGATTTGTGAAGAGAGCTTTTCAAGGATAAGGTATAGGACAATTCGCTAGCATCCATCCTTTACTCACTGGATGCCAGTCACACTGTTTCAAAGTTCTGCACATTTATCCATATATCGTCGTTGACAAAGTCGAATGTCTAGGTGATGCTGCTGTTTATGTTGGTGATTCGTTTTAATGATCTTTTAAATTATATATTAAATATTGGCCATGTCGTTATTCTTTGTTAATTTAGAATTTGAATCTAAATCTTTCAGAGATGAGGTTCAAGGTCTTTCCCATGTTGCAGTATTGATATTTATTCTGACATCATTTTTACTCTTCCGAGGTTTGTAAGTAATGGCAATAACGTAGACTTGAGATGGCGTTTGATTTTTGAAGTTATATTTTACAGAACCATCTTACGACTTGTGTTGCTGCACAAATTGATGTAACATGCTTTTATTGGTGACATATAGTGGATGTGTTATATGTAATCTCTCAATCAATGAGGACTTTCATTTCCAACACAAAGTTGTGATGAAAAGCTTTATTCTTAAAGTAATCCTCTTGCACTCAAAAGTTGAAGAAAACTGTACGTTTATATGATGCTTGTAAAACAAGTTGTAGAATGTACAATCTATTTAACAGTAGTTATAATTAAATCAATTGTACACGCTGTTGGCATCCTTGTGAAAATCCACCAAAGTATGTGCTTTAGCATGGGCAGTTTACCAAGAAACTGAAATGGATTGTCTTCTCAATGAATGGCAGGGAAACAATTCAAATTTTTTTTTTTTTTTGGTTTTTCCTTTGTTGTCGACTTTTGTCTAGAAAGAGCATACTTCTCTCTATACTTTGTGTGCACTCTAGTTTAGCATACAATAGGACGGTCTTGGTTTCTGAAAGAGGCAGTAAGTTTCCATTGAGAGCGTCAAACAATGCAGGTCCGTGAGCAGTAGCACAACCCATACGCAGCCTAACATGAAGTATGAAGGAGAGGGCGCTATCATCCCATTCTCTCATGGCTTAAAATCCTTTTTGGTTTAGAATGCCACGTAAAGAATTGTTAACAGAATAATTATAAACATTCATGTTGAAATTGAAGCTAGAAGGGCTGCTGCATAAGATGGAAGTAGACTAGTTCAAATGTAACGGACGAAAAAATAACATTTGCTGTGGAAACTAGAAAGAGATGAAGAGCAAGTTGGGCCATTAGTAGGCATTTTCTTTCAAAACGGGGTTTTATGGCCGTACAGCCAATAAAAACGTTTCCCATGAACTTGAAGAAAGTGTTAAATGGAGGCCCAGGTCCCGAATCAACAGTAACTAAAGAAGGAGTCAAAGGGTTTTTTTTGGTGCATGGAGTCAAAGGGGGTTGGTATGTAAAAAATATGGTCTCAGCCAACATCATTGTCAAAGGCTTTTGTTTTCTTTCTTCTCCAACCTTAACAGAGAAAAATGATCCACCACCATAATCAGTAAGAAAAGGGAAAGACAGAAGCAGATTATCAGACACACCCACAGGTACATCCTAAATTCCTAAATGGGTAGTGCGTCAGAGATCGCGGCGAAATTGAAACTGAATCCCCACCCAGAAGGTGGGTTCTACTCTGAAACTTTCAGGGATACTTCCGTGTTGCTTTCCAAGTCTCAACTTCCACCCGAATGTAAGTCCCTCTCTGGCTGTAATCTACGACTACATCTTCTTAATATGGGTGTTACTTCTGCTTCTTTTGTGTCCTTTCTTATTCACTCATCTTGACTTGTGTATACCGTATACTTTTCTTTCCCTTCCCTTTTTTAGTCTATGGCTCTGGATCTTAAATGAAGATTATTTAGACTGTATAACAAAAACTGCAAGGATCAAATATTTTTCCATGCTTTTACACATTTAGATTTGGTGAGACTGAAATGGAAAAGGCTCTGATGGATACGAGTACGACACTAGTTTACAAATCATAAGGCGGCGCTAAAGCCTAAATTGAATATTCTGGCTCTGTAAATTGAGGTTCCAAATAACCACCCAGCAATCAAAATTCAGCCCAGTAAAGATGTTGGCTTTTTTCAACCCCAAAGCATTAAAAAAAAAAAAAAAGCTCATTTTTTTCTCAAACGTCAAAAACAAAGGTGCTTGTTTTTATTTGTTAAATGCTAAGCTCCTTTCCATTATTTATTTAATTCTTGTAAAAGATAATGCAAATGATGCAGTTGAAGATGAATGAGTTGTGCCTGTTTCTAGAAATTTGATTTCGTATGTTAAAGCAGGATGGTATGCTGCAAACTTGTTAAAAAGGATTGGTTGATTGGTTGACACTTTCATTTTGTTCTACAAATAATCTTTGAGTATGTGGTTTGTTGTATGTTATTTTATGCAGACAAGGTTGATCGCCCTGTTAGTACATGTATTTACTTCTTGTTGCCATCTGGGAGTGTGTCGCGTCTTCATCGCATACCATGTGCAGAAACCTGGCATTTTTACTCTGGAGAACCTATTACGGTACAGTTATGCTCTTGGTTTAGGCATTCCAAGCCATTTCTCCAATGTTATGTAGTTATTTTCAAGTATTTATAAGTAAATCATCCTGATAGCCTTTTGAACTTCCATTTTCCTAGAGTAGTCTGGACTTTTGCCGGTCTCTTTTACGCGGCCATGTTTGCTTTCAGGTATTGGAGTTGAATGAAGATGGGCAAATCAAATTAACCTGCCTTGGACCCAATTTGATTGAACACAATCAGCAACCGCAGTACACGGTGCCTCCAAATGTATGGTTTGGGGCGTTTCCAACCAACGACTTCACCATCTCTCCGGACGGGACACTGCTCAAAGCTGCTCCAAGGGACGCTGAGAGACACTACTCCCTGGTGGGATGTACCTGTGCACCTGCATTTCAGTTTGAGGACTTCGAGCTGGCAAAACGTTCTGAGCTTGTTTCACGCTTTCCTAAAAGCGAGCCTCTCATAACTTTGCTTACATTTCCCGAATGATTTTCCTGAAAAGCTTGTCTGAATTTCCTGGTTTGAGACTTGTGTGATGTTGGTTCTGTTGCGTTTTACATGGTTCTATTATAAGAAATAAACGGTCCTCTTGGACAAAAGACAGTTCTATTACCTTTTTTTTTGCCCTTCATTGAAAATTCTATCTTTGTTCACTGTTTCATTAGCATGTCACTATTGCAGTAGATGGTTATAGAAAATAAAATCTGCTCCATGTAACTTTATTATGAATTAACAGAAACATCTTATAAATGAATTAAACCTACTGCGCCTTTTAAAAATGCGGCTTGACCCAACAAAAACTAGCTTCACTTTTCCCAACTTCAGTAAATCTGAGTCCTCAAAACTGTTACAAGTATTTCCGTGCTTGCTTCTTGCTTCTTGCTTCTTGAGGCAAAAATCTGGTCAATTATGCAGAGGCAGTAGCAATCCATGGTAACAGGGCAAGACAAGTTAATCAAAATCAAGGAACTCCATTCTTTTTCTCATGGATCCCTTCAGATCTGTAGCCTCCTTTTCTACTTTCAGAGCCTGGAGAGAGATTAAAAAAATACACATGCACTTGGGTTATTCAAGAGTACAAAACTTAACAGTAGCATGGAAGTCAATTATACAAGAAATTTGCATACTTCGAAGTCGAATCCACTACAATTGAATATTCTATGTATGTGGAGAGACAAATGAGGGGTTCAATGGATTAATGATTTTATTAAAGTGGAAGATAGTACTCTCATTTGATTTTCATCAATTCAAGTGGATTTCTGTCAGGACATATTATTGAATGGATGGCAGTATTAACAGTCTCGAAAATAGAAGTTTTGGTGATACTACTTGTTCATTGCCTGTGTCTAGGTAAATAGATCTTGATTATCCAACAAAACAATTGGAAATTGGCCGCCAATGAGAACAACATCAGAGATATTTTATATGCCTTTTCATAAGAACTAGACTAAATAACATAACAAAGTACAGTAGCGTAGATCGTGAAAAGGCTCCTAGTCACCCTTGGGGAAAAAAAAAAAAAACCTTAAAAGAAAGGAAGCTCAACATCCATCAATACCACATACCCATTCATGAATCAGATTACATTTCATCCACAAACTCACACAACTAGCTGACAACAAACGAACATTTCCTATTAAGATGTTCAATTCAACAATTAATAGCTTTACAGAAGTTGGAGATACCTTTTTTATGTCTGCTTCTGACACTTGAGTCATATGTGGGGGGAGCTCTTCCTTACCCAAGTCCTGTGGAAAAAGATTGTAAGATTATAAATAGATATAGCATATTTTATTACAGAGATTATCAAACTCGAATCTCATAAAATCAGAGTTGATGCATATACCAGCTCCCCAATTAAGACAACATTCTCCCCACGGATCACATATAGACCTAACGAGATGTCACAATAAAGATCGCCAACAATAACTCGTTCACACGCACTTTCGAGAACAACATTAGCTGTGCAAAGGGAAGGAAATGGCTATCAGTAAATAAGGTATACAGAGAGAAAAGTGTAAGGGAGTGAGAGCACAGCGTGGTATATGGAAAGGATATATTACCAAACTGATCAAAAGATCGTAGTAACCCCAAGATCTTTCTGCCATCTCGCAACAAGACAAGAAGTTTCTCTGAAGAAATAAAATATATTTTAACGACCCAACTACATTGTAGTAAAGCAATTGTGCCACATTAATTTAAATATATGTCCCACTACTAAATTCTAATCCTTGGTAACGAAAAGCAACCTTGAGGAATCACAGACAAAGCTTTATTTCCACTATGTGCAAAAGCAAGCAATTATAGAAGCACTGCTAAAGCTAGGTTGGGAGCACTTAGTAATGGCCTAAATGGAGCAAGTACCCTCCATATCTACTGTCCTGTAGTATATGCTTATAATTCTAAGTTGGCAGCATTTACGAATGACCTAAATGAGGTTGTGTTTGAGTGTTCAAAAAAGAAAAAGTCTAAATTTCAAAGAAAATGATAGGTCTTAACATGGAAAAGACTGTGGCATTTGTTGGCTTTCATTTTCCAATAGTTTGCTTTCCCTTTTAAGAAACTGAAGAAAGAACAATGTCAGTACTATCTTTTTCCACGACTGGGCAACCAGACATATTTCAAGTTACTATAGTTAAAAGCATATTATGTATATTATAATCGACCAAGTGAAACCTCATCACATATCGTACCTGTAAATCTGGCAGAGACCAGGCAAGAAACCATTATATAAAGCAATTTATCAGAAAAGAATTATTAGAAACAGCTCCAGGAAGCAATTAGACACACAGAATAATAAAAACTAGTTTTTTTTCTTTCTTTTTTTTTTTTCTCCAAAAACCCATTTGCATTGATTTTAAACCACCAAAACTTCCCACATGCAGACACATATATGCAGACAGATAGACATGGAACTCAGAATATACAGAGAATGAGAGAGATAAAGAGAGAGAGAGTACTGTCAAGGTAGCTTGCAAGCGAAGTGGAAAGAAAAACGTCCTCTGGGCCAGTCCAAGACATGGAACTCAGTTGTGCTATTGGGAACTTGGAAAGCAAACCAAGAGTAGCTCAAAACCTTCCGCAATGGCATTGGCTTTCCCAAACGACCACCCTCCAGCACACCCCAGACACCTAAATAGTAGAGAAATTCACACCCCCCACAACCTCCTCCCACCAACCCTAATTCCACTACAAACCCAACCCCTCGACAATAAAAAAGAAGAAATCAGATTCGAGTGTGCAGGTAACAGGTTAGGTTTGGAAGATCCACCGGCTCTGCGGGAAAAAAAGATTGCATCTTTATATTTATTTTATTAGTCCTCAGTGTCTGTGTGGAACTGTGTGAGACACTGACACACAATTTCTCAATTTGACGAAAACTAAAACCCGTCTATCTCGCCTCCACTTCTCAGACTCAATGGCCGTTTGACCCTTTGCCCAAGTGAAAAAAAAAAAATCAACAGACAATGAACGCACACTCAATTTCAGTGTGGAATTTATCTTTTTTATTTTTAACTCTCTATTTTAATATTCAATAAATAGAAATATATCATATTAATTCATTTTTTAAAATAAAAATAAAAATTTTATTTATTAATTAATATAATAATCTATTAAGCATTAAAATAAAAGATTGAGATTTTTTTTTAATTAAAAACATCTCAAATATAAAAATTATTTCAGGTTTATAAGATAAATTTTTATTATTGTTTTAAATTTATAAGTTTATAAGAGTCTAAAATAGTAATTTATTTTTTAATAATTTTTTTTATTTAACGTTTAATAAAATTGAAAATATTTAAAATTTTAATACGGATTTATTATAATTTAAATAATAAGTTTTATAAATGAATACGACAGCTCAATGAATTCCTTAAAAAAAAATTATGATTGAAAAATAAAAAAGAAGAAAAAAAAAATAAAGCAGATCCTGATGCAATGTACAATAATGGCGCACCGTATGATGGACGCGTGTCAGATAACGGTCTGGACTTCAAATTCTTTAATGGGCCGCTACTAATTTATTGCTATTCTGAGAAGCTTTTGAATTCACACCTTTTTTTTCTTAATACACTCCTCTGTGGCCCGTTTAATAGACCCGGATGTAGGATCCGTCCGGTTTCTATTCTATTTTTTACGCTCCAAGAACATTGAAAATATTTAACGGACTCAAATTGTGTTTAGACATTCAATTAGATTATTAAATCTTTTTGTATTAAAATTGTTGTGGTTCGTTATAATAGATAGTTGTTCCAAGAGTAAGAAATTTATTGTAAAGAAAAAATATTGGGAATTAAAAATAAAAATTACTCTTCTCGTATAGGTTGGTATGAGGGATATAGTTTCTACGTAAGTAGAGGCCAAATGGTACATACCCCATAACCTGTTCATTACACATTATGCAGCAACACAACTTTACTTCGAAACAACAATAATTTGCTGAACCAATAATCAAACATTAATTGCTTCGTTCCCTTTGGAAAATTTACGAAATATTCAAACACAAAAACAAACTCTTATTAATTAATGCACGTAGATATCAACTTTCCAATGGCCTAGCTTCCTCGGAGGACTGTAATTCCTTGAGACAGAGAATGTATAATATAATATTATTACACGCACATTACATCTACTACATAATATAAATATATATATATATATATATATATTATTAAGTTCCATAAAGAGTAGCTCCAACCATCTAAAATTGTGCTTCAAATATCTTAACCACACTGGAAGGTAGCTGCGTGAATATATAGATAATATAAGCATATGGTCAATATGAATTCCATTGGATCAAATTCTACGCCTTTTTAAAGAGTAGAAATAGGAAATTTACCCGTTTTAATTTAATCTTCAGAGGTGGTCCAAGGAGAGTCATGTGAATCATATCTCTAAAACGATATCTGCAATCAGGAACAATGACATTATCAACCTCAACCCTACATGATGTACTTTTTATGAGTTAAACAAGTCAGTTCATATATTACCAAAAAAAAAAAAAAAACAAGTCAGTTCATAAGCAGCAACTTAGTCAAATTAACAAGAGTAATTTAGCAACTTACATTCGGAATCAGTCCTGACCCATTTACTTTCATTGCCTTGGTTCTCAATGGTTGCATCCTCATTGGTGGTCTTCGGGCTATGTCTTCTCTCCAAGTACTTCTTTGCAGACAATGATGGACTTGAGCTTTGGGTATATACCTTTTTTTTAAGTATTGCCTTCAGTATCTGTAAACATTAAACAACTCAACCAAATAAGAAAACCACAAATAAAATAGGAAGATAAAAAGTACTGATCATTTGAATTTTTAATCGGAATATGAGTGTATCTACATGCCAAGGTGTACATTGGTGTGTGTATGCGTTAATTTCTCAAATGGGTTTGTTTCCATTTTCATGAATATGTAATGGATTCTTACCTTCTCCATTCTTGATTCTGGTATGGGATCTCTTAAACTACGAGCAGGGTAAAAACAACTTCTACAAACAAATAACCTCTTCAGAAGAAAAGACAATGATTTTTTGCCAATTGCAGTGTTTGTGTTGTCCAGGTAAATATCCTTCCCTTTACAAAGTACATTGGTGCTATTTTGGAGAGTACTAGTTCTGTCATTAGACCCGTCAGAATTCACATTGCTGCTTGTTGTTTCATCTTCCAAGCTTGATTGTTTGTGTGGAAGATAGTTAGCGACTTGTTCTAATTCTGCTGCTGAAGCTGATTGTTCATCAGCTTGTTTATGGGATAAAATTAGTGAAGTCAACTCCTGAAGGTTTTTCAGTTCCTCAGATGTAAGACCTTGCAGGTGCTCTTGGGAGGGCGATTCTATATTTCCTTTGAAATTACTCATTTCAAGATCTTTATTCACATTATTTCCAAATGTCCCAATCGCCAGCAATCCATCAGGCCAGTCATTGAAGTCTTCTTTGCAGGGTCCTAGCACTGTATTATCTATAAGAAGAACAGCTGAGTTTTTATACAAAAAAAAACTATTCACTTGCTGAATTTGTGCCCTCAAACCAATATTTTCTTTTAGGCAGTTGGATATTAATCTGATATATTAATCTAACCTTTATTCGAACAAAACGTTCAATGATTTAGACCCCGAGAGAAAGACCAACATTGATCTGTCTCTATTGTGTACTTTTGAGACAACAAAACCAATGAAAGAAAATCAAGAGAACTTACCATGAATTGATTTTGAGTTTGGTCTCTTGCTCCCAAGCGTCACATTAAGCTTGCTTTGCATCAAGTCAAATATCTGCAATCAAACAAGACAGCATTTGTTTTCAATTAGAAGCCCGAAGTAGTAACCTCCTACAAGTTTCTCCGTCTCTCTCCCTTCTTACCTTCATTTTGTGGGGTGGTATAGGGAACTCTTCTTGCTTAAATAGCTAGCTAGCTATAGCTCTTTAAAAGCATTTACGCAGAAGGATATTTTTATGGTGGGCTTTCAGAAATCAATTATACAGTACTTTACAGTCCACACAGATATATCCCATAAGCCGATGAGACCTGAGCAGCGAAATGCTTAAATAGAGTAGTGGTATGAGAAGAGATACTAAAGCCAAGATGATAGTTGCCAATGGTTCAAGTTCCTAAACACCGACACTTGCTGCGCCATTTCTCTCTCTCATCACTTTGTAACTTTATTTTTTATCCAAATACTCTGTCTTTTTCCCAGTAAGTAATTAACAAAATACATGGTAAACAATTCTCCCAAGCATGCCATTCTCCAATCATATTCACTTACTGCATTAGATCACAAGCATTGTTGGACCTGTGCCCTCAATGCCCTTGAACCAATTGCATTCTGTTTCCTACCTAGCTTTTTGCAAAATTGTCTACTAAACGATCTGATAGCTAATAATTAAAACTCCAATGATCAGGATCAAGTTTCAAATGCATGGCGTGCATGCAAGTGAAAAGTCTTCATAGATTGCTGGCCATAGAATTAAAGGGCACGTATACTATACTTGTTTGTGCTGCTTCGTGGTTCAAAGTAATGACATGACAAGATTACACCTATATATAGCATAATGTTCTAAAAACTATTTCCTTTAGTAGAATGATGTAACATCGCATTTGACATTAACAAAGTTGTCTGCACATATTTACCAAAAAAAAAGGTTGTCTGCACATAGAAAAACGACTTGAAGGAGCTAAAAAGCAGTAAGCTATATATATGTATAGGGGAAAGCTAAATATTGAAACCTCAGAAATTGTATGGGGTCATTGGATGAGTAGGATGATTATATATCCCATCTTCTCGTGGGCATGTCCCTCAGTCACCGACCACCAGGCACCTGCTCAATCTCACAACCATAAATCACAAAAACTTAGTTGGCTGCCTCAAACTCCTACAGACCCCACTCTCAACCTCTATAACCTTCTCCATGAAATCTGAAATGATCTACTACACGCTCGCTATGACATTAAAAAAATAAAGCGTATGTTGGCAATTGGGGGTAAGTTTTATTCTTTCACCTTCAACTAATAATAAAAAATGTCAATACGTTAACAAAACATGCAAGTTGACTGGTGGTTGATATGTAAAATTGATGTCAGGATTGACAGGACACTAAAATTAAAAAGTAAGCACATAAAGAAATACGACTTCCTTTTTTTTTTAATCTGTTTTGACTTATGAGGGCTTTCATGGAAAAGCAAAGTTTAATTAATATTCAAAACAAGGATATGAAGTACACCAAGCTGATGGATACGTTACTAAATTTCATGACACAATCTACAGCTTTGGAAATGTATAAGCAGAATCTTATGAGATATAGTTACTATGCAAATCCCTCAATTTGGGGTGATGGAACTAATACAATTCACTGGTGTGAAATATATACACACACACTTACGGTCAAGGTCATCCGAATCAAGAAGCTAAGCCCTTGAAGACGGTACCAAGGCCAGCCAAGTTGGGAGTCTAGTTGCAAACCTGTAACTTACAAAACTAATTTGCCGAGCTTTTACCAACAGTTTCTATCCAACCTGGCTAGGTATGTTAAGAAGTTCAAAATAAGACTTCAGCATTTTTAGTGCTGGACGCTTCAGTAACAAATGTGCCCTGAATAGAGAAATAATGTTAAACTTTGGACATCGCTAGTTGTAATCCTTGGTAGCTAAACATATATACTGTTGATCTGTAAATTCTTAACCAATAACGCTGTCAAGCAACAGCTCATTCTCATATAACTTTTTGTCAAATCCTGCAAATCTTCGTGGGATTCCATATGACCCATGCGCATGAACCTGTCCAATCACATGAATTCAAGATTTAACACAAAAGTAGATTTATGAATGAGGATTTGCCATGTGTCAAACATTTTCATCGGATCACATCCGACCAACATGTGTCCCTAAGAGATGGATCGATCCAAGCTGACATTTTTAATGCTCTTCAACCTATGAGCAGAGCACGTTTACAGACAGTGAAAGAAATCATAGGAGAAAACCAGTACTTTTTTTCCCTGTTAAATGCTGAGCCCAAAACCTTGTCTCTCACATTTTCATCCCAGTATTTCACTCGAAACTGTTGTCAAACACCCCACGTGGGTAAGTAACACTCGCATAGATAATAAAGATAAATTTTCAATATGACTGTACATTCCTGACAAAAAAAAAAGATCACACATATGGTTGAATTCTGTAAATTAGCACAAACTTTCAGCATCCATGACAGCAAAAAGTGCGCACCTTTGTGGCCCATAGACATCAACATTGGACGGCTGGCATGGTTCACCCTGCAGCACATAGTACTTGAAAATCTAGTGGTCCCTAACACACAATGCGCAAGAAACTCTTCAAGAGCCATAATCCATGTAACAGAGGAATAGTAATATTGTACAGTCTTAAAGAATAATACATGGTCAAAACAGAGAGAGAGGGGGGGGGGGGTGTTCCTTCTACAACATTAATAGCAATTAAATACAGTCACTAAGATCACATGGAATGTCAACGTTTCCCGAAATTAATATTTATAAATAAAATCCCAGGATTAAAAGAATAATGTATAGTTAATTAACATGTCTGCCTGGGAGTTGCCCCAAGTTCTGATGAATGGAATTCCTCGAGATTTAAGTTAAAAGGCAATGGAAGAGGGTCTCCACCTACAACAACACCCTCCATTCTCACCACCAAAATCGTTATTATCACACAGACAAGCCACGTGACACTCTTCTCCAGAGGAACACACTGTATTCTTGTGTACTCCGAAACTTCTGTTTTATATGACTTCCCCAAATTGGAAAGTATCCCACATTTCCAAAAGTATAAGCTCAATTAAATAATATTATACGTTACCAAAACTTAGCATGGCATGTGGGCCGTCTCGTTTCTCTGTGTTAAAGAGGGCCCAAAGTAAGGCCCATTCAGTGACGTTGATGGCTTGGGCTGGGCGGCTCCACTTGAGGTTTATGCATTAGATAACGAGACGGCACCGTTTCATCAGTTGCTTCCATATGCCCGACGCCGGCTCCGCGTCAATGAGTTTGACGAATGAAGTTTCAGTATTAGATACGTGTCAGCCAAGGAAAGATGCGGGTGTTGGCGTTCATGCAATGTCATCCAAGATTTATGTTGGCGGATGAACGTGATTGTGGTCTGTGCAGAGCTTGAAGATGATAGTAAAATTGATCAGTTAGTAATGGCAGTGAGTGAATCGTTATCCTATGAAAGCGTATACAGGGATCTCTACCACCCGGCCCTCATCATCGCAGGTTGCTTTGTTCTTGTGGCATTGATACTCTCCATCTTTCTTATCCTCCAGCATCTCAGATCCTACACCAATCCTGCAGTTAGTTTATAATATATCCTTATTCTCATGCATATAATGTTGATTTTGAATTCGCTTTTGCTTGTGTGTGATATTGTCATTTAACACATTTTGAGCTCTTTCTTACACCACACTCTCTGTTATGTAGCGTTTGTTGTGAATGCAAGAGTGTTTTTGTGGCTTTGTAGTAGATCTGTACGCATATCCTGAATTGGCATCTTTTCAAATTTTCAGGAACAAAAATGGGTTGTTGCTGTTCTTTTCATGGTACCCGTCTATGCTAGTGAGTCAGTAAGGTTCTATCTCTCTGAAAATTTGACAATAAATTGTGAACCAACTAAAATAGTTAAACCCTTTGAATTGTGTTGTCTCATTTTCCTTTCAATAAAATTTTAAGGGCAATGTTTAGTGAAGCTAATAAGAAGAAAGGAAGAAGAGTTAGACAAATACAAACTACATTAATCCAACGTTTCTGTAGTCTGTAATTTTGGTAACTCTGGCATTAATTCATTGAGTTTTTGTCTTCCCCAGATAGTATCCTTGAGTTTTCCTAGATTGTCTATTGCATGTGACATTTTAAGAAACTGCTATGAAGCATTTGCCCTGTATTCTTTCGGAAGGTATTTGATTGCTTGCCTGGGTAAGTCGTTCCGTCTTTTGCCCTTTGAGAAATATTGTTTCCTTATACATGTTTATGGAAACTGCATTCTTAGGGTTACTATTTTCTTAATTGTTGTTATGAATTCTATCATTTTTCCGTTCTAACAATGCCAGGAGGCGAACTTTGTGTGGTGGAACTACTTGAAAATGAATCGAGAAAACTGATAAACAAACCTTTATTAGAAGAAGGGGGTCAAGGAGAGAAACACAGTGAAGAACATAGGTCACTTCGGAACTTCTTCTTTCGACCGTATATTCTAGGGAAGGAATTGCTGACAATAGAAAAATTTGGTCTTGTACAATATGTAAGTTACTTCTCTATGTTTCTGTTTCCCTTTTTCTCTTTCTTTTGGGATTTGGGTCTAATATCTGCTGGATAGCCCAGATGATTCTGAAGACATTTTGTGCCTTCTTAGCATTGTTATTGGAGCTCTTTGGTGTTTATGGTGATGGGGAATTCAAGTGGTACTATGGGTATGTATCCCATGCAAGTATGACACTGTTCCTGATTCATTATGGCACCTTGCATAGTTTCCATTGCAAATGAGTTCTTATAATTCCATCTCTGAGATTGAAGTAAATCCTTGCTCATAATACCTGTAGTCTACATAGTGAACACCGATGTCATGTTTTTCTAGGTATCCGTACATTGCATTGATATTGAACTTCAGCCAGATGTGGGCACTATATTGCCTAGTGCAGTTCTATAATGTTACCCATGAGAAACTTCAACCGATAAAACCACTTGCAAAGTTCATCAGCTTCAAGGCTATTGTGTTTGCTACTTGGTGGCAAGGTCTAGGTATTGCACTATTGCGTGCATTAGGAGTTCTACCTAAAGAGGGGAAACTACAAACTGGATTACAGGATTTCTTGATTTGTATAGAAGTAAGTTTCTTATTTATGCTTTGGTATAACGCTAGCTCTGTATAAGCACATTTCCTCTATATCATGCTTAGATCAGTTATGAAGTAGAAGCTATGGCAACAATGAAGGCTTGCCTGTTCCTATGAAACACTTTTGGACTCTTGACCTGATTTGCTGTCAAAAATCACGAGAAATGAAATAGGAAGAATACAAATGTTCCAGGGCATATTTAAGATTGAACTAAGAACCTTGCAAATTACTGTATCTTAATAATTTTATTTATTCCTATAGCCATCATGATGCAGGTTTATGTGTATGGCTTGACAGATGGCAATTGCGGCAGTTGCACATATGTTTGTCTTCTCAGCAGAGCCGTATCATTTTCTCCCAGCTTTTGAATATGGAGAAGTCACCACTGAAACAACTAAAGCAGAAGTGAAGCTAGAAGAAGATGATACCCCAGCTGTGGTTGAAACAAAAGAAACTCAGATCGAAGCTCCTGGAACAAGCATCACTGAGAGTGTTCAGGACATTGTTCTTGAAGGTGGTCAGAGGGTAAGTCATTCTCTTTCATTTATGTTGCGTAATTTATTGGATACTATCTTTTTATTCTGATGCATTGTATCTAAGCAGGTTGTCAAGGATGTTGTGTTGACTATTAATCAAGCAATAGGGCCAGTGGAAAAGGGTATGGTAAAGATTCAGGAGACCTTCCATCATAAATCAGACTCAAAGGGCGAAGAAGATGAGTCAGAGTTACGAGTTGAGGAACGCTTCGAGGAAGATCTTACAAGTGAAAATCATGTCTAGCATTAAGAAATGCTTGTAACTTTTCATTGGCAACAGGAATGAAATTTGAAGAACTAATTCAATAGTATGCTTATGAGAGAGTGAAAATCGAATACGGTTTCTTTTTCTATGTTCGTTCCTAGAGTATGAATACATGCCGTTTGGAATAAGTACTTTTCTTCTTTTTTCCCTTTTGTCTTCTTGAAGACGTGGGTTTCCAGTGAAAGAGGAATATGTTCCAAACATCAAATAGTAGGAAAGCGAACCATCCATTCTACTCTTTTGCTTTAACTAGTTATTCTCACGGGCCAACAGGTTTCAATATTGTTGTCCCAGTAAAACATGAAAGTGAAGGATTGCTTCTTGGCTTATTAGACAAATGTTACAGCTTTATGCTCGTTCATGGCGTCATATGCAATTGCAGGTAGCCTAGAACATAGTATGCTATTAATGGAAGGATGGGGAGAGTCCAAAATAATAATATAATATAGGGACTGTACCAGCTGTGGGACCAATGTCATTCCAGGAGTTTTCTTTAAAGAAGAAGAAAAAGAAAGACACGTATAACTAAACCTAAACCTGTAGACATTTTTTTATACACTACAGCAAAAGATAGCGACAAAGTATATCCATCAACCGTCTTCTCCGCCACAGCATAAATCACAACAAGCGAAGCAGCCAAAACATGCAAGGGCGCTGCAGAGCTGAGTTAACGCGATTGCACATTGGTCGTTCATCCTGGAACAGCATTGGATGCAACACATGCAGCAGCAGTGTTTACCTATACTGCCACAACAACTTGAAGCTGCCCTTACGAACATCTCAGCAGCTTCTGGCAATTTTGGCTCTTCACTTCCTGGAGGAATGTTTTCTGCTGTCGCTTTCAAATTACCAAAACCAACTCCAAAACTGTCTATCAATATCATTTTCGGCTTCTCTGGATCTTTCTTCTTCTTGGGATTGCTTTTCTCTGATACCTGTTTTTCATTTTTTTTCTTTAATAGTCAATAACAAAGGTAATGAATGGTATATAATGATTCAAAGATTGTCTCAAACAGCACCACCTTGCCAACCTCCACACCCTTTCTTAATTTTTGTTTTTTATGAAAATAAATCAGATTTCGACTACTCACTATTTTTGGATCTATCAATATGTTCATTGTGAAAAGTGAGAGTGATTTCCCCCTCCTTTGACATCATACTATAGAATTACCATACTTCGTTATATAACAGAATCTATATATTGTTATTTAACATAGCAATACCTCTTGTCCATTTAACGCTTCACCCTCCACTACAACCATACGAGTATGCTCGCAGGCGACACCAGTCTGTATGCTCATTTTCACAACCTGTCAATTGAAGAACATCACCCGTTTAAACAGGACATTTTTGAAATATTTTATAGCTGATGATTTACTAAACAAGTAAATGAAATACGTAGAATGAATAATCAAGATCTGGATGGGATTTAACAACACCAAGCAACAAACCATATCCTCAAGCTGTTTATTTTCTGAAAGCCATGCCTGAGCAGTAAGCAGCTCAATCTGTTCTTTTGCAAATACCTGTTACAGAAAAGGGGAAAAACTGTTATGGTTATAACTCGCAGGCAAAGCCATTAAGGCTTCTAGATGTCATATAACTGGCATCTTGAATAGTTTAAGTGAAATGAAAACACCCTGATTTAGTAAAATTATAGACTAATAAGCATTACTAGACACTTAAAGTATCTTACATCTTACATAAAAACATCTAAACTCTTAACGCTTCTGAATCAATCCCTATTGATCATGTTCCAGTGAATGAGAAGACTAAAAATAAATGACAAGCAGAAACCAAATGGAATGAAGTTCAGAAGATGATGTGCCTCACCCTGTCGATAGGTATGTCCTTTGCATTATGTATCTTCAAGTCTATTATGAAATTTTTCAAATCTGCCAAGACACCTTTAGCTTTGATTGTGTGAGGAAACTTTCCTCTGTATCTCCCAGATACAGATAATGGACTCTCAGATGAAAGGTCAGGAATCTGGGCAGGGTACACCTGTTGCAGTAATTGCAGGTATGTCAGGCGCTTCAGATTGATTTACTATCAAATATATACAAAAAAAGGAAGCATGAAGGTTTCAGTAGAAATTACTTTATTCAGATAAAATAACAAATATATATTATACTTAGAGATATATGTAAGGCACAAAATAGAAGAAGAATACCTCAATTTCATCAAGACCCTCCAATGTGTCAAAGGTTATATTTGAAAGAATCACAGATGAAGCTTTGTCAAATAGTCTATGTAATCGAACTTCCACCAAATCTGATCATTTAATTTTTACAAGACCATAAGTATAGCAGGTACAGGAGGAAAGCAAAAACTTCTCCTATCGCAATCAATTTCAAAAATACGTTGACTCAACTTCAATCAGTGTAATTGTTTTTTACACTATACAGCACAACACAATAAAAAAGAAGCAGCTTTTGTAAACACAGAAAACAGAACTGACCTACGTCAAGTGCAGCATCATACTGGCCCTTGCCAATCATTGCTAGCATCCGGAGGAAATAATGGTTGCAGAAAGAGCCTAGAATGATATAAATGAGAAATAAACCAGAAGACACAAGATTAGCTCAAAATAATCGTACCTTAAAGGAATACGAATGCATGCATGGGAAGAAAAAACATGCAACCGTAAAAATGAGACTCAATGTAAGTAAAAACAATAATATACCATCAAGATGTTTTAAAAGATTACAATCTCAACTACTTATATGGTCCTGCATATATAATCATAAGCTACTAGCCCCAGCTTTTGCTAGAAAAAAGTACCGTTATCCAGTTACCTATTCCAAAGGTGTATATGCGTGGACTCTCTTGTTTCCTATCTGTCAGATGCTTTTTCATTACATCACATATGTGTCTCTCATCTTCAACAGCCCCATCAGTAACAAGGAAAATGATAGGAACTGAACCCCGGGCATTGGATAGCATTTCTATTGCCTGAGTGAAAGATCAACAAATAAAATAAGTACATCCACAATGAAGATGTATTGTGCGATTATTGGAGCAACACAAATAACTAAAAACCAAGTTAAAAAGTCGCTTTGAAATATAGGTAAAGATGCCCAGACAATCAGGAATGAACATTCAGAACTACCCATTTGATTGCAAAATGAATTGATTGCTCAGCAATTTAATGATTGGTAACGTACCAAATACCAGAGTTAAAATATTTGCTATTATACTTCACTCATTGACAAATGACGAGAAAACATTTGCTGGTTATAAAAAGGTTGCATACAGTAAAATATGCCACATGCACATATAGTATTCCATACGAGATTTAATGAAAATTAGTCGGAATGAGGAAAGACCTTGTTCAGGGGAAGCAAAATATTTGTTCCACCACCAGCAATGAAATTTATGTTAATCCACTCAACAGCCTTTTCAACTGTCTCCTTGCTAGCCAATTCCATCGATGTTGAGAACAGATAAACCTCTCCATTAAAAGCTACAATGTTGAAAGAATCTTCAGGATTAAGCTTAGAGAGAGCTGCAGAGAGTACATTCTTAGTGTCGTCAAGTGGCTTCCCTCGCATGCTTCCACTTATATCAATAACAAATACTATATCCTTTCTGAACACCTATAAGATCAATAAGAAGGGGGATAGGTACAAATACAAGTACATATAAGAAACTATAGAAAACATCTATAAGTACAAATTAGAATAAGATCAACCTTCCTGCTCTGCTGATTTCCTGGAGATAGATAGATGTAGAACATCTCTCTTTGATCAAAGTCATGCATAGATGGAGATTGCAAGAAAACAGCACCATGTGTATCACTTGAAGAGACCTAAGATACATAAAAATGCTAGAATAATAAGTTCTGTAGAATTCACACTCATCATAAGGAGATTTCTAAAAATACCATGCATCTAAAATCAAATCTTGTGCAATGCCAAAAACTTTCTTTGAATAAGCTATTATTTTTGTATCATGAAAATGTATAATGGCAGCAGAAGCAGATACGGACTTACTGTATATGAGAAACTTAAATCTGTACTTGACCAAGAGAGAACTTCTGAATCATATAAGAAACCCAATTTACCCACATGGCGCCTTAGTTCCTGGAAAGTGAGGGAAGACAATTACAAGAAGTCAACAACTACAATACAGATTAATAGGATAAATAGTATTGTAAGACAAAAGCCATGTCGAGCTTTAAACAAAGATGCACCTTCAAAGGATGACTAGTTGTCTTGCATAACACCTCAGAGCCAGTGCCTACGTTCACGTTTAATTGGATCTTCTCTTTTTTTGAGATTTTTTTTCCAGCTGGAGTGACATAGTCAGGAAAAGTAAATGGCACATTTAAAGAGAACTGGTTGTCTCTATATACTAATTTCTGAGACCAACTAATTCTAATAGAGAGAATGGAACCCCCGTCAACCTAGGAAGATATGAAAAGACAAAATCTTAGAGAAAAATGATGTTGAGCAAAAAGCAAAAGAATATGAAGGCATATAAGACGCAAGAAGAGTTACCTGTGGTATTGTTAAGGTAAATATATTGGCTTTCAGATAGCCTCCGTATGCTGGGATTGCCTTCTCTATATCATCGTTTTCCATGTACATCAGTTGAGTACGATACGATTTTCTAGAGACATCAACCTCAACACCTAGAAGTGAACCCTGTTAGCCAAATAATATAATGCTTGAGAATAGATAGAAGATAAATTTTTCCGATATATTCAAAATAAAAGATAGCAGTACTTATTGAATTGCATATCCAGTAAAGACCAAGATTTGCATTTCCTTTGGAAAAGGTATTATTTACCAAATGCTTACTCTATTTTCGGAACTGGTAATCCATATGACTCAAAAGTTTAAATCTTCAGAATATATGTCTTTCTTTCTTTTGCATTAGAATCAAAATTTCAAAGTCCAACTATAATCTTAAATTCAAATCGTATTTTTGCACATATTTTTCTCTTAAATTCAAATCGTGGCTCAGTCATTCAGAGTTATCCAACTTCAACAGAGAGAATGTACAGCAGCAGACTGGCAGCGCTCTGAAATTGTTACCGTTACGAATGGCAGCTGTTAGCAAAAATTAAATACAATGTTGGTGGGTCCCACACTCCACACGATCGAATGGGGTCCAGGTATAAGATACCCTAATCCTGAAAGGGGATACGACTTTAAATGGGTCCCCGGATGCGATTCTAAGATGGGACCCTCGCTATTCAGGTCCCACTCAAATCACGGTCATCGGAGTTTCTTGAACGAGCTACAACAACCCTATTCCGAGTTTTGACCGATGAAAATAATATACAGGAAAGGAATCAAACAGATACACCAACGAATTCAAAATCACACATTCACCACCACCGCCCCCAATAAAAATTCAAATTTTATATATTTGCTTTTCTCGTTTTCCAAGTTTCAAGTTCTCACCTGCTCCCCCATGGGAATGGCAATGCGACACCCACAGCTCTTACTCCCCATAACGCAATGGACCCTCCAGGATCCACTGACCCGAACAAAGGCGGTGTCCAAATAACAATCTGCCTCCAGCTCAATCCCGTTCATTTGCAGCGGAATGAGCGCCGGGGGATCGCACCTGCCGTGCACGTGAGGCTGGTAGCTTGGTATGTCCGGGTTGTCCACGATCGCAGGGTCCACGATCACCGCGTATACCATCGGCGCCGTTGGAAGGTACAGGTGCGCCGTCGACTTATCCATCGGCGGCGGTGGCTTCGGCGGAGCCACGGCTCTGTCCTTGCCGAAGTATATCCGCTTTGACAGCTTGATGCCGTCGTCCACAGCCTTGGCAAAGTCTTCGGCCATTTAGGACGGCGAGAGATTGGGTTGAGTTTCGCCGGAGGAAGATATCGAACCTACCAAAAACTTGGGAGCTGGAAATGGAATTTGAACGAGACAAGAAAATTAATAATATTGATTGCATAAATAGCATGAAGAGAGAGAAAGAGACTTCCGACCATTAAAACGCGCCAAATAGAACGTCGTATTCGCTCACAGAGAGAGAAAGAGAAAGAGGAGGCCTGTAACGTTCAGTTTGCTAACTACATAAACTATACGAACACGACACTAGCCTTTCTGTCGAGCTGGCGATGGGTGGTTCCTTCCTGGGATGGGTTTCATCGCCCTTTATCAGCATCGATGGGGTCGAGCCTCGGAAGAATCAGCTGCCAAAATGCCATCTGTCATCTAACACGTGGTACGTTTTCATGAATCGTGATGGGCGGCGGAGTGCATGGGCTCACCGATCACACACAACACTCGATTCCTGCCTTATTGATGAAGCTTAATTTGACGTTTCATAAAGTCCAAATAATCGTGAGAATTGATTACGTAGACGGGAGTTTACCGTTACAACATGGACAGCAGTTGCTCATGTGGGCCGGTCTGCACATGTCATCAATGTATTTTCTTTTTCTTTTGCTAAATTATTAAATTGAGATCTGACGTGGAACCAACCGCCTATCCACTTATCGCTTCCCAATTAAGTCTACGATTTTATATATATATATATATATATATAATTATTCTCTACTATTATTTCATTATTTGGATTATACGCATTATTTTGTAATGTCATGAGGGATTTGATAATATTAACTTCAAACATATATTCTTAATCAGGCTTCGTTTTCTGGCGCTTCAGAGGCCTAACTTTGTCAATAAAAATTAGTGCCAACATCATAAACCTCCTTAACTTCAACCGAATATCATCATCTGTTTTATTAGTGAGAACTGACTAAACATCCATCATCCATGATCCATATATCATCATTTGTTTTATAAGTGACAACTGACTAAACATCCATCATCCATGATCCATCCACTGTAAAAGATAAACGCAGTAACACGTATTGAGCAATGATTTGGATTTTTTTTATAACAAAATTATAGAATACATCAATATGTATGTCACGTATTTGTTTAATTATGACGCGTAATGACATCTTGTAACGCGGTAATATACTCCAGGTAACGTGGTACTCTTGCTCCCTTGGGGATTCCATCCCCAAACAATAAATTGCCCCTAATTGACTACTCAACTGCCCTAGATACTGGTTAAGAAATTATCTATTGAATAAAACCTAAGAATTTAAGTTTATTTATTTATTATTATTATTATTATTTTGTGTGTGTGTGTGAATAGATTCTAATGCATTTGGTTCTTCTGAAATATGCATGGGTATACGAGACATTTGGTTCTTATAACATATAAGGAAAATACATGTATATTAATTATGTGTTTAACCATCTACAAGCGCAATTCGGGATCAAAATCCTAACCCCAACAAAAGATACGTAGTCAACATTTGCAGAGAAGCCCAAATTCACTATTTCACTTCAATGGCATCCTCACGCATCAATATTTGGTGCTTCCGACGACAGCACTAGATCAAGGAAGCACTGCATCAGAAAACGTATAACAGGGTGTGGCTAACTAAACTATGACTTAAGAGGCTCAATCCAGTAATATACTGACCATATGAATTTACATATGGTCCCTACTATATTTAGAGAAACACCCACCGAACCATTTGAGTTTGACTGCCATTTGCCTCCTCTCTTAGAACTGTAACCGGATCATGTTCTGTCTGAAGCATGAGCAATAATTCAGTCAGTGCTCATTTACCAGTTCAAGGCATCTTGGGGGAAAAATCATTCAGCATCAATTACAAGGGAACTAGATTTGTGCAAAGAGAATTTCGTTCCACGTATCTGGAACACCTGGTAAACACCAATGCAAACAATCTTGCACTCCTGGTTTTGCTGTCAAGCTAAACCGAGATATGTGAGCTTCATCTCTAAGCTGCGAGAGAGCTGTTATGTCCAAGAGCTTCACTCCTGTCCCCTTCACTGCAGCTGCAGCAGACTCATCACTAGATTCATCTTGTAATACTTCCTTTCCAACTGACATTGGATTAGTATTGTCACAGCTCCCCCCTGTGTTCCACTCCCCACCAACAAAATGCCTCGGCGAGATGGTTCGATAAAAGACTTTCAAGGCCGGATACTTTGGCAGCTGTGAGTTCACCCAGTTGATGACACTGTGAACTGTAAGATTCTTGGCCTTCCAAATCAATTGTGTCTTCTTATCTGTGTTTGGTGCACCGTTGACATACATTACCCAGCGGTTAGCCCTAAACTTCCCACGATTCCAATGGTGTCCTGTGTTAAGAACCAGGACATGAAATTTGTGAATAAATTGGCGTAAGAATGCAGCCGGCTGATCAAGGTGCATAGCGTAATCTGTTGCTGGGTTTGTCTTATCAAGAGGCTCTAAGTCGCAAAGACTAGCTGACCAGTAGTACAGGATGGTGGTATTGGTGATTGGGAACCGATAAGCCCACCCACTAGGACGAGTATCACCAGGAGCTTGGGCTATTCCATACTCCATCCCCACATCAACGATCTCAAGGCTCTCATTGCCACCTGTTACCATGCACATTAGAGATTGGAATTGCTGTCTGCCCAATGAATCTCCAACAAAAGCTAAAGTTTTGTCTTGCATCCTGAGTGCAAAAGTTACAGTAAAAAATATTATTGGCTAAGCCAAAAATGTCAAATGAAAATTTGAAGGAAGAAGATTCCATGGGCAAGCATAAAAAAATCACGTGGCAATGCCAAAATAAAAACAGACTAAAACCGAGTTCACATGAAATCCTTAGAAGCAACAAGCTTGCAAGTTGCGAATAGCCTGGCATGATTGAAGCCTAAACTAGATGTTCTCGATGGAGAAGCCATCTGTTGCGAACATTACTTGGCATTGTCAAATTGCGCCTCTCACCTATAGTCAAAAGCGAGTTTGTCTTCTCTATTCTCTTTTCTTCTGTTTATATGTTATATATGAGTTTTTTCATTATGGACAAGTTATTAATAAATAATACTTATGCAATGAATTTCCTCATTTTGTTTTCATTGAATTATTTTATTTTCCAAATTTCCAATACATACAAGAAAATGAAGAATTAATTGAAATTAAGGTTCTAGTTTGGTTTTGATGATTTCAAAATGAAAAGTTTTAGCAGTTGTATTTGAACAAATAAAGTAAATTTTCAAAACAGTTTTGAATATATGTAAAACAAAATGACACTCAAGTTAGCATCACTGCTAAAGAGAAATTATATAATTTGAAACCAAATTATGTGAACATTTAAATTATTATAATACCTCCTCAAGAACTTAGACCCCGTAAATTCTTCCATTTGGCAATTTTTTGGCTGCCATCGGAGCCTCTCATAGGCAAAATCTGTTCGCTGTGTTAACCGGCAAGCCCACATCCCTGACAGGTGTATCTTACAACCAAATCCAGAGTATAGAGGCCGGTTGTGGTCTATAACCCATTTCCCTTTTGCATAATTGCATTCTAGATTAACAGCCACATAACATGACAACCACTAATCAGTAATACAATCACTCAACAGATATGATAAAGCTCCAACTGCAGGAATAATTCAAGAACATAATTTACAAAGTAAAAAGAGAGTTTTACCTTGCTTTTCCTCATGAGCAGTCAAACTCTCTTCATCCTTTCCCCCAGCTGATAAATTTGTAAATGTAGAGGCTACAGGTGCAACTACATTTCTGCTTTTCACTTCATCAACAAAAACATGGGTCAGATCTTCACCAAGTAATACAATCACTTAACAGAGATGATAAAGCTTCAACTGCAGAAATAATTCAAGAACAAAATTTACAAAGTAAAAGAGAAAGTTTTACCTTGCTTTTCCTCATGAACAGTCAAACTGTCTTCATCCTTTCCCCCAGCTGATAAATTTGTATATGTGGAGGCTACTGGTGCAACTATATTTGTCAACCAAAAACATGGGTCAGATGAAATCTTCATCAAGTGTTTAATTCTAAGAGAACTGAATAACAATATCTTACCATTATTTATAGAATGTATTGATTGTAGATTGCTATTACTCTCACTGGTTTTAGGAGATCTTTGTGCATATCCTACAGGAGCAGTTACATCAAACAGTATTTCTTCTTTTGCAGTTACTTTTCCAGGAAATTTAGCTTTGTCTTTGCCCTTATATATTTCTGATTCTGAAGATATGGATTTAACTGCAGGAGCACTCTGTGAAATTTCTGCACCATATATATAACAAGATAAATGACACTATTCTGTATAATAAAATAGCACTGTTGTTGTTGAATACCCCTATCTGAGATATAAATACAATAGAGAAACTATAACTAAACGTAAAGCATAGCTATACTGAAGCCATATTAATCCACAAGGATGAGTTATCCCTTCTGAGATTTATTCAAAAAAGCCTTGGTTCAGCAGCTGGAACATGTAGAGGTATGTACATTCACTCTTAATAAACCACCCATACTTCAACATCTTGGATGGTTGGACATGTTTACAGTCTAAACAGCACTAACCTAGTTACTAAAGAGAAACTAAAATGTAAAAGGATATCTTAAGGGAGGCCAACCTCTAGATAGATGCAGCTGGGATTGTGGAGGGACGAATGTACTCAGAATTGGGGTTTTCTCCCATGTCCATATAACAATGGTCAAACACATGAGAATTATGGTAAGAAGAGAGATCTCTTTCGCCTTCAATCCATTGAAACTTCCTTTCATCCTATGTCCATAATAAAACAAACAAACTAATAAGGACACAAAAAAAATATATATATATATATATATAACATTAAAATGGAAATTTAAATCGTCAAAATGACATCAAAACTAAAATAAAAAATCTGGTTTTCTTTCAATCATATAATGTGCAAGAGCAGATGCATAAGCTTTATGGATAAATAGATAACGAGTCTCCAAAGCGCAAACTATAACCTCACTCAATACGCAAAGCACACCCCACAGACGCATGACTGCTTGGCAAGAGAAAGCACAATAAACCAAAAAAACTCCTTTGCACTTTTCCACACGAAATGCATTGCAAAAGTAAATTAAAAATAATCAATTACAAACATTTGGGTTAGCTGACGCAGAAAGTACACCTCTGACTTAACTGGTTGCAAAAACAGAACACAAACCCAATTCACGAAATGATATGTACTGTATAAAAATAGAAAAAAAAATAAAAATTGAGGCAAACAAATTATCATTCTGAATGCTACGTTTCAAACCCAATTATCATCTTCTGGATAACATGCGAAGGCAGATCAAACACATTTTCTCAAATAAAAATAAAACAGATAAAGCCACGGTTCAGCTGATTAATTAGACACAAACAACATGAAATATAGATCAGATCTAACAGTTAAGGTCTTGTGCAAGCACATAGAATCTAGGGAGAGCAATACCTGAAGACAAACAAGCAAAAAAAAATCCACAGCTCTCCGACCAGATAGTTAACCAAGAAAATAAGAACACAATCTCTCAGAATAAGTTATTCCCCAGAATAATATTCGATAATATTTAAAAAAAACGTTTGGAAAAATTTTCAATTTTTATATTATAATAAATTGTAGGAGTCCCAAAATAGGAGCGACGCTCACACACAATCCTAGTAAAGAAATTTCGGTATACGTCTCAACGCAGATGCGCACTGAGTCCGAGACTGAGACATATTATTTATTTATTCATTTATATTCTTCGTTACTTTGATAATTAATGATTTTTATTATTACTTAAAGTAGCCATCGCCTAATCTACTAAAATTAAATAATAGACTAACTAATAATTAAAGTAATTAGTTTATTATGTTTTATATTTTATTAGTTTTTTTTTTTTGGTAATTATATTTTATTAGTTTATTGCTATAACAATAATAAGTTTAAATATTGAATATACTTTGACGCTTGCCGGCACGATCACAGAGCTTGCCGATATGAGCACGAGCGGCACGAAAAAAATGGTCCAGTAAGGGCACGACACGATATCCAAATGGTCCAGTACGAAAGAGCTCATTCTTGAGTAAGCCGTGCTGATACCGCACGATCCATGTTACATCTGTATGATAGACTGTGTAGAGAAGAAAAACTGAAGCAAATACTATGGAACTGACGCTTTCAGATTATAAATTAACACATTAAAACAACACGGAGACATATAACTACAAAAATAATTATTTGGGAAAAAATAAAATTAAAAGTGATTGTGGCTCCTGATAGCCTCTCTTGTCATGTTTATTATGAAGCTGAAACGAAATAAATTTTAAAAAGTTCACGTTTGGAATCAACGAATACGATGTACTCCCCATGATCAACCATAAAAAATAATAATAATAATTAATTAATTAATTAAAATATTCAATTTTAAATCACAAATTTTCATATCATTAATCTTGAAATATCAACCAAAATATATGTGTTCTGCCTTCTCACATTTTTCTTTTATCAGTGGATCTAAATCGATGACTTGTCCATTGCATTTATTCGTTTTTTTTTTTAATTAAATAATAAAAATCGGTATATTAGTTCTTACAAGTATCATATGAATTTTATTTTGTTTAGCAGAATAAATTTATTATTATCAAACATTTTAATATATTATCTCAAACTGTGATATCATATCTGCCTCATGTTGATAGCTCAACACTCACAATTTTATTTCTTAATAAAGGTTATAAATAACTTTCAAAATTATGTATACGTTGAATATTTTACAACTCGATAATTTAATTGTGATTAATTTATTATTGACGTATGGTAATTGATATTGGTGTGTAAATACCTAACTTAGAAAAGTAAATACTTAGCCCTACAAATAGCTTTTTGACCCCATAAATTTATTATATACGCAATTAAAAATGTTTTTTGTTCTCTTTAAAAAAGTATTAATGATAATTGTATTTATTTTTTTTATTTTATAATGCAAACATCATATATTTTCAGTAATCATTTTTTAAATTTGTAAATTATAAATCAAATAAACAACTGAATAGTGCATATTACTAATAATAACAAAATATGAATACTATGAATCTATGGAAAAATAAATAACCAGCACATTCATACGAAATTGATGGAACAGCGTATAAATTACAAAGTGCTACTATTAAACCTGTATATACAAAACATCACATTTGAAAGGTACATGAAAACAAAATATAAAGTACGAAACTATACAATTAAATATTTCAAATTAAATGTCTCACCTTATTTTGGAAAGTAACCGTTGTTAGTATTTTTGAAAATGAAAAGTTATTATTTGTTTATGATGAGCATGTATTATTTTTTATTTAATGAGATGTCCACCTTTTATTATAACGTTATTTTATAATTATTCCACTAGGTATCTATGTTGATTGCCTCCTCTCTCTTTTTTTCCCTCAAAATTTTTCTACTTTTGGTTAGTTTGTTGCGTATTTATTTATTTTTATTTTGTTAATTATTATTGAATTAGAAAATCATTTATTGTAACTTGGGCCAGCTCAAGTCCAAGTAACAACGTCTAGATGTGGGCTTGAAAAGTTTCAGAACGACATGGGCTCAAACGACAATGGATAGGGCCCATATCAGTATACCAGAACCTCACTAGCATAGAAGTTGGGACATGGAAGTTGAAGGTGTATAAAATCGCCGTAGGTTTCACGCCAAATGGATCGGAGTCCACTGAAGGAGACAGTGAGAGGAAGTGAAGGAAGAAGATGAAGCTGATTTAGCAGCTCGCGAAAGCTCAAGGTAACTCCGAATTCAATCTCCTGTGCATCTCCTTCTTGTTTTATTAAGCTATTTATTTATCTTTCTCTAATTTGGGATAATGGTTGTTCAGTGCGTTTATAAATTTTTGAGGTAGAAAGCGGAGCTGGTCCAGGTTCAAACTTCAACAAACACATGGCTACTGAAGCGAACAACAGCCTTCAGTCTATATGCTACAAGCGTGGTTCGCTTCAGCTACTTGATCAGGTTTCCTCTCTCTCTCTGCTTTACCCAATTAAGGAGGCTAGTATTACTAATATAATACACAAAGAACACTTGTAAGTTTAAAAACTTTAGTCGCGAAATAAATTTTTCATTTTTTACTTTTTATTTTCCTGTTCATATTTTTTGGAAACTGCAAAAATTGTTTATGGTGGGACTCATTTCATCTTTTGTATAATGAATTTCATTGGTTGCTGTTGAACAGAGAAAGCTGCCCCTGGAAACTATTTATTTGAACATCCAGGACTCGACAGATGCGTGGTAACACTTTTATATCTCTTTTAGAGTTGGCCCTTTTTGAAGGATATGGTAGTGATCGCAAGTCTAACACGTTTACATTAGTCCATTCACATTATAACGCACAACGTATTAATCATTTGTGAGGCTTTCAATGAGTAAATTCACCTGCGGTTATATTGCTATCATGTCAGGCATGCGATAAAGGATATGGTGGTTCGCGGTGCACCTGCTATTGCTATTGCAGCAGCCCTTTCTCTGGCAGTAGAAGTGTTTAACTTGGAGAATTTTGATGGCACATCTGACGATGCAGTTTCTTACCTGACTATGAAGTTGGAGTATCTTGTGTCCAGGTACTAAATGTTGCTTGTCACTGACAGACAAAGTAACTGTGCACTCTTTGATTTTTAGTTGTTTCCAAAATTATAACATTCCAATGCTGTTGTCTTGTGGTTCTACCATTTTTTTCATCTGATATGTGCTTTAATTGTTCGAATGTTATATATATTCTATCCTAGCAATTAACGGATATAGAGCTGACTATTTATTCGTCTCCATACTTCTTCAGCCGACCAACTGCTGTCAATCTTTCAGATGCTGCAACAAAACTTAAAGAAGTTATATCAAAGGCTGTCGCCACAGCTTCTGATGGTAGGAGTGTTTTTCAGGTAGGATAGTTGCACTGTTTCTAAGCTTTGAATTATTAACTTGCTTGTGACTTGCCCCTAGAGTTTGGAACATATATGTTTATTGAAACTTGCACCTTGTTTTAGAACCGCACAACTTCACATGTTTGTGCTCAACTTCCACAGGCTTATATACAAGCTGCTGAAATTATGCTAGAAGATGATGTTGCTTCCAATAAAGCTATTGGGTCTTATGGAGCAGGCTTTCTTCACAGCCAGCTGAACAACTTCAAAAAGCTTTCTGTATTGACTCATTGCAACACTGGCAGGTATCTTCTCCTAGTTATCACTTTCTCTGTGCATCCTCTCTTGGGGATACTTGTCTTGGTTTCTTTTGTATTCATTTTTCTTCTTGTTTATTTTTCCTCTTGCACATCCCTAACTTCACTTTCCCTTGTTTACAAGAAGTTGAATTTCAAGTGGAGGCAGAAACTAAAATTTGCATATATCTCTTCTGACTTTGATCTGTTGTGTACTGCCAGTCTTGCAACAGCTGGATATGGAACTGCCCTTGGTGTAATCCGTGCACTGCATACTGAAGGAGTGTTAGAAAGGGCCTATTGCACAGAAACACGTCCATTTAACCAAGTGAGCATCCAAATTGTAGTTGTTTAAAGTTTTCACACTACACATCCACTTACATAATTTGCCTTATTGTCATCTTAACACTCCATTGGCATATCAATAAAGGAGTGGAAGAGGGTTTAGAAGAGCAGTTTTTAGTGTGCATATTTGAGATATTTTGACTCGCAATCTAGTGGTTCTGGCCTTACACTAGGGTTCAACAATCAAGGAATTGTAGAATTCCAGTGGGCTGGACATTTGAAATTGTAATATTATAATGCAAGGCAGACATTTTCTTATGTTGATGGCGATGAGTGTGTTCCATAGTAACCACAATAGTATCTTTGGTGTTCCATATGAAGATAGAACTGCATTAAAATTTCCTGTAGTTCAACGCAAAAGTTGAACTTGAAGGAAGAAAGTTTTACCGTAGGATGGCTAGGTGGTGTCACTTGGTGAATACAGCTGATCACTGAATTATCCTATAAACCAGTTACTGATTCTGAAATTACAACCAGATCTTGGCTAGTACAGGACTAGAGGTGTAGTTCATTGAGATTGTATTTGGTAGTTAGACTGACCTAGTGACCTGCATTGGCAGTCGTATAATTTTATTTCTGGTCAAATGCAGGGTTCTAGACTTACAGCATTTGAGTTGGTGCATGATAACATACCTGCCACTCTGATAGCAGATTCTGCTGCAGCTGCACTAATGAAGGACGGACGTGTGAACGCTGTAGTTGTTGGAGCAGATCGAGTGGCTGCAAATGGTAATAATAGGACAGAATAATAAGTAATTGATCCACTTTTTGAAGTTCAATTCCATTGTTATTTGTTCATGAGTTGAATTGGACCTTTTTAATTCAGGTGATACTGCTAACAAGATTGGAACATACAGTCTTGCAATAATCGCAAAGCATCACAATATTCCATTTCTTGTGGCTGCACCATTGACTTCCATCGACTTGTCTCTTTCGTCCGGAAAAGAAATCGTAATAGAGGAAAGATCCCCAAAGGAACTGTTAAATACACGTGGAGGCCTTGGGGAACAAGTTGCTGCCAAAGGAGTATCCGTTTGGAACCCAGCTTTTGATGTTACCCCTGCTGCTTTGGTATCTGGTATCATTACAGAGAAGGTTCTCTCTCTCTCTCTCCATTTTCTCTGATGTGTATGCGTAGAAAAATGATCATATGGAGCTGGTTAATCATATGAATTTATTTTTTTCAATCAGGGCGTCATAACAAAGAAGGGTAATGATGATTTTGATATCAAGGATTTTGTAAAGAAGGGAGCCAAGCAGTGTTGTTCTTAGACATGTTGGGGAGAGGCGTTCTTCAGTGGTCGAAATTTACATTGTCTAATCTGTTGTACTATTTTATTTATTAAGAAACTATGAAGAAATGTGAGAATAAATCGTTCCCTCTTTGATTAATTTTAGATGTGTTGGTTGACATTAACTGTGTAGTATGTGAAAAGCTTTAAGGGGTTTTTTTGACTCAATGATCAGGTTCAATATTGTTTGAATTTTTTTTTTTTTAAAATAATTATTTTATTCTAAAATTATAATAAAACTTTTAAACGATGAATTATTTATTTAGTCTGTTTTTTTTATAGTTTATCATAAATTATTTTTTAATCACATATTTAAATTTTTTTTAGATAAAATTATAAAAAAATAAATTAAAAATAAAAAAATTATATCATAAATTATTTTTTAATCACATATTTAAATTTTTTTAGATAAAGTTATAAAAAATTAAATTAAAATTAAAAAAATTATATCATAAATTATTTTTAATCACATATTTAAATTTTTTAGATAAAATTATAAAAATAAATAAAAATAAAAATTATAATAAAATTTAATAGGTATTTAAAATTTATAAAATTAAAATTTATAATAATATTAAAAATTATCATTTTAATAAATAATAATAATAAAATTAAATAAAAATATTTATTAAAATATTAGATTAATGAATTAATTCGTCACAAATTAATTAATAAAAAAAAATCAAAAGACATAATAAGAAAAAGATTCAGATTAAAAATACTCAAAAAAAAAAAAAAAGACTCAGAAGAATGAAGAATAAGAAAAAATAAAAAAAAATAATATAGAAGAATACCAAAATGAAAAAAAGTTATATAAAAAAAAATATTACAGAGAAAGATGACGGCAAAGAAAACGAAGAAAAAAATAAAAAGAAAACGAAGAGACAATAATTAAAAATGTCTAAGATTATACTTATTTTTTATTAAAAAATTAAACAAAATAATAAATATAAGCAAAATTAGTCAAAAAAAAAATAAAATCAATTGGATGTTAGAGGTGACGTGACATAAAAACCCAAGCTTTAATAACAATCTTAAGCTTAGGCACTTCAATAGAAGAGAAATAAAAAAAAATTGATCAAAACCTTGGTTTCATTGTTTCGGATTTTAGATGCAATATCGGATAAATGCCTATACAATACTGCTATACACCAATTAAAGATACGGATGGCTGTTTCAAATTTACTTCTATAGATGCTGCTGCTCAGATTCGAACATAAAATCACTAAATATCAAATAGAACAGTGAAGCCAGATTAACAAAACAAACAACTCATATTACTGTAAGTCGTTCAATGACAACAGATTGTTTATAACTAGTTGCAACGATAAAACTAACAAAAACAAAGTCGAAACATTGGGGGATAGCTCTCTGATTCATCTCCGCGAGGTAGAAGGCAAGCTTGACAGCAACGCTCACCTTTTCCTAACGATACTGAGAATAATGAAGAGAAGAAAACAGGGAAAAAAAGCATCAGTAACGCACGCACATATATATATATATGTATATATCACTGTAATTTCCAACATATTCACAGTATCCAAGCAGCCAATAAACAAGGCTACAAGGCTAATTGACAACAACCATCATCTATCAACCAACAATTAAAAAGGGGGTCGTTGGGGATTTGGTAAATGTGTGATATGCTACAGGTTTCAAAATCATTTCATACAGCTGAAATGTGATGAAGCACGTAGACACAATAACACATGCATGTTGTTATGCATCTTGAGCAACCTCAATAGAAGCAAGACACTCATTAATAAGCGGCATAAAAAACTGACCTTAATGAAACCAATTTCCTTAGCATTGCTGCGGAAGCACTGTCTGCAGCACATGAGACCATACTTCCTGATTATTCCATGTGGGTTTCCACAAACACGGCTGATATATTTACACACAAAAAACAAATCAGAATCAGTAAATAAGGTCTAAATGCTCAAAGGGCAATGTTATTACACAATATTCCACATCACTTCGTCCCCTGATTCACCTGTGCTATATGCTTCCATATTTTACTTTCATAAAATAAAACACACCTATCACTGCAATAGAACATTAACAAGTTCCACATCCTGCTAATAAGATTTAATTTTCTAGGCTTGGCCTGTACCCGTTTTCATATGCGTTTCAGTTAATGAAAAGCCTACCCTATATATGTTCTACAGTTACCAATATCCAAGTCTCTGTCTTCCATATTCGTTTCATCAAGACAGTTAGGATCCATTCACCAAAAAAAAGAAAGACAATTAGGATCCATTCAATGAGGATCCAAATTAGAACTTGGCAAGAGATTTAGAAACCATACCAGGTACGCGATCCAGGGCCGTAGGTCTTTGGGTGAGAGTTCCACACGTTAGAGTGACCCATCTTCCTCTTTCGCTCCTCAGGCTCAGACGGAATGGAGGCGGCAGTGAATAAACCCTAATATTAAAGATGAAGCCGAGGGTGTCAATCACGGCTCAGACGACGTCGTTCGCTCAGAGCGTAACATTGACTTTGACCGTACATCGCGGGCCCATGTTATTCACTATTCTTTGGAGATTCTTTAATTAATCACCAAGTCATATCATTTGACCCGAGACCCGGCCCAGAAACCAATTGAAGCGGAAGTTCGACCTTCCGAAGCAAACGAATTCCCAGCGAAACAATTTTGCAGAGTGGTCTGTGGCCGTGAGGATTGGAAAGATCCCAAGGCTAGCGTTACGATCAAAGAGATCGACAGAGGAAGATGGAGAAGTCGCCGTTGCCATTGCAGAACACTGGGAGAACTGTGAAGCAGATATGCGGGAAGGAAGCTTTGGTGAAGCTCTTGAGGTGGCATTTCGGGCATGCCGAGTTTAGAGGCAAGCAATTGGAGGCCATTGAAGCTGTCTTGTCAGGTGCATTACCTTTGTTTCATTGTTTTTAAGTAATTCCATTTGGACGTTTTAATAATTTTGTTTGCTGAAAAAACGCGGGAAAAGGTTAGGACCTGATTTTAAGTATCCCTAGTGAATTCTCTCTTTAATAAAGCATACCTATGTTTTTGAGCTCTTAATTTTTATGGCAGTTCTGTAGTATGTGACAGAAGCATATGTTGGTACTCCTTTGGTAATTTATGTGATAATTTATACATCATTCTAGTTAAACATTTTGACAAAAGTTATTTCTTTCACATTGGGTTACAGGAAGAGATTGCTTTTGCCTTATGCCAACAGGGGGTGGCAAGTCAATGTGTTATCAGATTCCTGCTCTGGCAAAGAAAGACGGATTTGTGCTTGTTGTTTGTCCTTTAATAGGTGAATGCAATTTATTCGTCTTGTTTATTCTCTCATAACTTGGGGGAGCTTAAGCTACATAAAAGTTTGTTCCTTTGG
Organism: Rhamnella rubrinervis; assembly: GCA_007844105.2. Classification (NCBI taxonomy): domain Eukaryota; kingdom Viridiplantae; phylum Streptophyta; class Magnoliopsida; order Rosales; family Rhamnaceae; genus Rhamnella; species Rhamnella rubrinervis. Next base: position 15,722,477 of record CM017584.2, read on the forward strand.
CTTTTGGCAAAAGGTAGGACATGGCTCTAATTTTTTCCGTATTTGATTTTTCGTGCAGCATTGATGGTAGGCACGTCATAACTTTCAACTGCTTCTTGTAATTCCTTTATAACGAGGATTAAGGTTTTGGGTTGTGGCAATTTTTATATAATAGGAAAATCAAGTGGTGGCATTGAAGGAGAAAGGAATTGCTGCTGAATATCTTTCGTCAACCCAAACTTCAAACGTCAGAAATAAGGTTTAGTATTTTAAATTATGATATTTTTGTTTAGTTTAACTAGATGTTTATGTGTACTAGATTGGCATACAATTGTTGGTTTGATTACTATGAAGAATAAATTTAAGAGATTTATATAATGTTTAATTATAACTCATTTTAAAAAACCACTTAATCAGGAAGCAGAAATCATTATTAGGTGATCTTTGTCTGTTATATTGTTCAGTTATCCTTTCTGGAATCTTTCTGACTATTTTGGGATGTTATAAAACTGACGATCAAAGAATTTGTCTTGGGTTATTGTGTTTGAGAACATTGAATTTTCTGCTTTTGCTTTAGATCCATGAAGACATAGGTTCTGGGAAACCATCCTTAAGGCTCCTTTATGTCACCCCAGAACTGATTGCAACATCGGGATTTATGTCAAAGCTGACAAAGATTCATGATAGGGGGCTGTTAAATCTCATTGCCATAGATGAGGTATGAAATGTTAGTATAACTGGATTTGGAGTGGTTCAGCAGGCACTTTCATGTCTTGTATGTAACTTTCATCTTTTGGAAGAATTTCAGGCACATTGCATATCAACATGGGGCCACGATTTCAGGTTTGTTTAATTGTGATACTTGTAAATTCTGCCTTCAAGCAACAATTGATGGTTTTTCAATGCAGAAGCGCCCAATTGGAGTGTGTTAGATCATAGATGTTTGTCTTTGATAATTTTACTGTCTTGATGAAACTGAGGAAGGGACCTAGCCATAGGTCAATAAACTCATTTGGAAGGAGATATGTCAATAGACTTACGTTCACTTTCTGAAAGTTCCATGTGATTGTTTTAAAATGGACGTTCCATCTTTGTATATCTTTCTGATCAAAATTTAGCCGGCCTTTTTTCATATATATTTTTTTCATCTCTTTAACTGTTTTATTTTATTACAGACCTAGCTACAGTAAGCTTTCATCTTTGAGGAGCCACCTTCCAGGTGTACCAATTCTTGCTTTGACAGCGACAGCTGTTCCTAAGTGAGTCTTGAGATTGCAAACTGCCTTCCTTCCTATTTTACTGTGTCTGGATCTTTTTCTTTCTTAACTTTTATTTGGAAAGTACAAAGCAATATTTTTCATCAAAAGTAAGAAGCGTTGAGAGATATTAGTTCCTCAATCATCCTTTTTGTGTGCAGAGTTCAGAAGGATGTGATAGAATCCTTATGCTTGCAAAACCCATTAGTCCTAAAATCATCTTTTAATCGCCCTAATATATACTATGAAGGTGCGTCCAGCTTCCCAAACTTGGTCTAATTGGTCTTTGACTTTTGGTGATATTTATAACCCTGCACCACAATTTTTGGTGGGGGAATAGGGAGGTGTCTTTTGGTTTTGTCGAAAGTTGAACTTGTATGAGCTACAATATTCAAATCTGATAAGAATTTTCAATGGTACAGTTCGGTACAAAGATCTTTTAGATGATGTCTATGCTGATCTGTCTAATCTACTAAAATCTAGTGGGGATGTCTGTGCGATCATTTACTGCCTTGAACGTACAGCATGTGATGACTTGTCTGCACATCTATCAAAAAATGGCATTTCTTGTGCTGGTAAACACATGATTTTTTCCTTGACAATTTTTTTTTATCTGTCTAATAATATTTCTTTTGTTTCTTTAGCATATCATGCTGGGTTGAATGATAAATTACGGAGCTCTGTCTTAGAAAATTGGATTTCATCTAAGATACAAGTTGTTGTGGCAACAGTAGCTTTCGGGTATGATCATATATATATATATATATGATTTAATGCTGAAGAGCCTGTTATTCATTTTTCACTTTCTGTTTGCATATTATCAATTCTGTGTTTCTGCTTGGAGCTCTCCTGGTGCGTTCACAGTTCTTAAGCTACTGATGTTCCTTCAGGATGGTGCGCAATTCATTTTTATTTATTCTATTCCTTATCCAATTTTTAAGTGCTAGAATGATAATGTGAAGCAGATATTAATTGTCAGTAATGATTTATGGTCAATTTTTAAGGGTATAGATAGGAAGGATGTCAGAATTGTCTGCCATTTCAATATTCCAAAATCAATGGAAGCCTTCTATCAAGAATCAGGTAGAGCTGGTCGTGATCAATTACTCTCCAGAAGTCTGTTGTACTACGGAATTGATGACCGCAAAAGAATGGTTTGTTATGTAACAAAATTGTTGTCACTGCTACATCCTTTTAGTTTTGCATGCTTTTCACATGGCTTTTTGATTATCTGTATGTTGCAGGAATTTATTCTATGCAATGCTGGGTGTAAAAAATTAAAGACATCAAACTTACAGGAAGGATTGTCAAAAAAACCCCTATCTGACTTCCATCAGGTGAAATTTAATAATTTCCAAAGGATCTGAATGAAGTAACCTCTACATGGTTGCTTTTTAATGAAACTTGAATAACATGTCCTCAGATGGTAGAGTATTGTGAAGGTTCTGGATGTCGCAGGAAAAAGATTCTTGAGAGTTTTGGGGAACAGGTATCACAATCTACTGTTACTTTTGGGTTTTATATACTTTAGGGTGTCATTTTAAAGCTCAAGTAGAGTACTAACATTGTCCCATAAAGGTACCTGCGTCACTGTGTAGAAAATCATGTGATGCCTGCAAACATCCAAACCTTGTTGCAAAGAACTTGGGGGAGCTCACAGCGACTTGTGTTGGTCGGCAGAGAGCTAGTTCCTCTCGAATTTTTATGAGCAGGTAGTAAATCTTCACATTGATTTAGTTATTGAAGATCTCTTTTTTGGAAAATTGACCTCAAATTCATTCATTACAAAGCTGGTTCCATATTAATTAATTGCTCATTGGAAATGCTAATATTTATTAAATGGTACAGTCTAAAGAGTGATTGTAGTCCCCATAGGCTTTAACTCAAGTGGTAGCAGGTGGAGTGAGAGTTGGAGAGGTCTTAGGTTCAAATATAGTGAAGAAAGAAATCAGTTTCCACCAATTGTTGCAACAAAGAGAAGAGAAGGAAGGAATGTGGATTGAGTTTGTGGGAGAGATTTCATATTGTCTGCAATAGGATAAAACATAATGTAGACAATAGAGATAGCTGTCAATATTTGACATGCTGCTCTGTATGTACAGATTTGTTACTAAATGAACTTTGAAGGTAAACCCATTTATGGTCGAAGCTTTGCTTTTGTTTTCTCTTTTTTGATACTTCACATCAAATTGTAGTTTCCTTTTCAAATTCTCTCCCATATTTTTATCCATTTAATGCATTCTAGAGCTGGATGATGTACTTTATTTCCTCTCCTTATAATATATTATCCTCTACGTATCTTATTGAATGTTTCTTTTATGTCTTTTTGCTTTCAGCAATTGCGATATAATTGATGAAGAAAAATCATCTGAATACTGGAATCGTGATGATGAAGTGAGTGGGTCTGAGGAAGATATATCTGGTTCTGATGGTATATAATTTTCAGAAAAGTTCCATCAAATATATGTGGACTGACACAGACACACACATATATAAAATGTATATATATCGCGTAGATTCGTGGTGGATACGGAGGGGTGGGTTAAGTAAATTGCTGAACTGAAATGTTTATGATATCTTTGTTATGTTTTTCAACTTGCAGATGATGCTGAGGTGATCAAGAGCCTAGCCAGGTCCAAGTTGCCAGCAAAATCAGATTTAAATGAAAAGATGGAGCTCTTGCAACGTGCAGAAGAAAAATATTACCAGAATAAAACCTCTGATAAACAGGTTTACTCTGACATAATACCTTAGTGCTACAAGCTTTGCAGTTAAAATTTTCAATTGCTTTAGTACCCTTCTAAGCGCCTTGTAAACAATCATTTGATATAGTATGCTAATGATAAATTAACTTGGTACAATTTTCAATGCCGAGGGGGTATTGGCATGTAAGCTGACTAATTAAAAGCCATTCTGCCATTCATGGTGCATTTGTATGATTCTTTACAAGTTTGATTTGTTTTCCCTGTAAAATTACTTATATGCTAATTGGATAAAGGTCAGTAAACTCGACAAGAATGCTATATCCGATGCACTGAGAGAAGCAAGCAAGCAAAGACTACAAAATGCTTTAAAGCAGGCTCAGCAGCGGCTTGGCAACACAAAGTACGGTCATATTTTTATATGCTCAAGAATCACGATGCAGCCCTTTCACGAAATATGCAATCCATTTACTTATTATCATGAGAATGAAATTTATTTTTACTTGGCCTAGATTGTTGATATACGATAATTGAATTATAATAGATCTCTACGGAAGATTGTTCTAAGTGGACTGGTTCTTAGTTTGAACTTATTTAACTGGGTGATTTTGGGAATAAACTCTGAGAATTGATTGTTCTGTGCAGGCTCGAAGAGGAAACATCAGCCACTTTTCTTGAGAACGAGTGTTACAGCAAATATGGGAAAACTGGAAAATCATTTTATTATTCACAAGTGGCAAGTACTGTGAGGTGGCTTTCAACCACGACTTCGACAGAGTTGGCTAATCGGCTAGCCGCCATTACCAGGTCCTCATCAGAGAATGTTTCATCAAAAGCAGAAGATCCTACAGCCCCTTTATCTATGGTGGATCAAGGACCAACTGGGAACATAACCGAAGATGTTCAGCGTAGCGTTGGATCAGAAACTTGTACATTTGCTTCACCAATGGAAGATGCTTCCCCAACTACAGGACTGCCACCTATTCCATCCTTTTCAGAATTTATTAACAGCAAAATGTTAGAGGACAATCCTAATAGAGTAGAGAAGAATCTAGAAAAGAGAATGAGGTTTCAATAAGTTGGTTCTCTGCTTTGTGTGCTGAAACGCGAACGTAGATAATTCTCACTTCCTAGGAGGACAACATGTGTGTTCAGGAGGGCCCATTTCACCACCCCAGCCCAACGTCATGCATGCAGCATATTGTTCGCAAGCTCAATGATGGAAGAAAAGATGAAAAATGTCAAAGACAGAGAGATGCAACATGTGGACTTTACTTTTAGCCTCTTCTCGTTGTGACTCGTGCTAAACTCTTCAAAAAGTAACTTTTCGTTTCGATTATTTGGATTAGATATTCCATGTTCATAAATCTGAAATTTATTTTACTGCCTTCAAGGGATTTGGTCGTTTTGGGGGCTTGCATGGTAAGAGCTGCTGCTTTTATACCAGTTTAAAATCTCTTTGATGATCATTTTATCCTATTTTTGGGATTAAGAAGATTAAAAAAAAAAGAAAAAACTGAATCCTGGGGAAACAAAAGAACCATCAGACTTCACATTTGAGATGAAAGGCAGTGGTGTTTAACACTAGGGATTTTCTTTGTGATACTGCGTTTATCTCAACTAGCAGGTCTAAGTGACCCCAGAGAGACGAAAGGAAAATACCATTACCGTTTAAACAACTTGGTCCATGCTCATGAAATACCATTATTTCGTGCTGGTTTTAGCTCTTGATCATATACTATGCAACTTTCAATGGTAATTTCCCAATGAAGTCAGAGTTCAAGCTTCCCAAGTAAAGATGATTCTCGAACTCAAGTGCTGTTGTGACGAAGGACATTACCTTTCCATTAGAATCATCAAATTTCTTAGCTATGTTTCCATCAGCTGCCACATTCACAACCATCGCTTTTCTATGAACGCCGGAAACTAGCTTTGTCAATTTGGGAAACGCTGCTAAGAATTTTTTGGAAGCCTTAGATGTATGCACAAACTCCAGTCCCTCAGAAGTCAGCTGGGGCATGCAAGTCACTCTGCCTTGTTAGCTTAATGGCAGGCCTATTCTACATATTTCATAGAAACAGCTCAAGAGTTTCATATATTACCTCAAGTAGAGCGATCCAGAAAGACCCATCTGGAGCCAGATTGATATTGTCTGGTCCACCTGGAAGGTGGTCAATGAAGATCTCTGTTTGACCTTTGTTCTCTCCCTCAAGCCAATACTTTAAACACCTGAACCTGGTCAACAAAAACAAAGCTTCATTCACACGTCACTGAGCAGGCTATGAAGTGAAGGTTGAGATCGGTGCAAGCTTACTTCCATGTTTCACAGACAACCAGATAATGCTGGTCCTGGGAGAGCGCAACACCATTAGCAAAGCATAAATCATCAAGTAGAATTGAAGTCTCGCCGGATGATGGATCGTATTTCAGCAACTGCCCATGAGGTTTTGCTTCAAGCACGTCTAGATACCAATTGTGGAGTTCATATTTGGTGCTTGCCACACTGAAATAGAGACTACCGTCTGATGCTGCAATTACATCATCTGCAAATCTGATTCAACCAAGTGAATTGCAAGCTGTTATAAGAGAGAGAGAGAATGTCCTGCAGGCTAGCTTTCCTTTTTCCTTTTGGTATTACGTTAACAGTCTTGATTTGGTAAATAATATTGTTGTTTCGTAAAAAACATGTACTTCCACTCATTAGGGTTTCAAATGGGAAAAGTTTCATCCTTGATCAGAAACAAATTATGGTACGTCTTAAATGATCTGTGGGGCAGAGTAAATCCCTAATTTCATTTGGTCCAGGTTGGTAGGTCCATGAAAACCATTGGTGGAATAATCATTGGGGGCCATGAACATGGACCAGAGACACTATTAACTCTTCCTTTCCCTGTCTGAGAGAAACGACATAATTTTTCATATTTCAGGTGCGACCACTTTGAAAGAGGAACTCAATTAAAGAAAATCTCAGATTTAAAATGTCCAAACCAGCAAACAAAGTAGTAAACTTTGTGTTCCACCACCTTACATACCACCAAATGCTGATGTATACGGGGAGTGAATTGGTCCCCAACCAGACAGATTCCATTACTAATGTACTAAAAGGCTACTAGTCCCAATCTGACGCGGAAGCTGCCACACCTCCAAGATAGAATAGCCCAATTGTTGTGTGTCGCAACAGAAAGAGTTTGGCATGGCTTGCACATGGATCATCCCCATGTGATCACGCGGTTTTCTCACGTCCTTTTCTTATTTTGAAGCATAGCAGTCAAGGCGGCTATTATGTATATCCCAAGGATATTAATCCAGGTTTAGCTTACCCAGGTAAATATTGCATGCATCAACTAATTAGATTACATGTTTTGGCACATTTTAGAAATGAGTATTTATCCAAAACCATACGCATGCATTCTGGGAGGATAACAATCCAAATCATATAACATATTTACTAACCTTATTCTGGACCCATTAACATGTGAAGTGAGAACCGAGACCACATTTTCACCGACCTTAAGCAGACCCTGTATATCAAACAAAACCAAGAAAGACATTTAGAGACAATGCATAAAGTAGAGTGGAAAACGGTCATTATATTGAACCCCATGAATTTTTTTAGTTTGGGAGTAACCTCATCTCACCTCTTCAGTGTCGCATACAACAACATCACCTTCCTTTGTAATTGTGATTCCGAGTAAACTACGACCCTTTACCATCTTCCAGTTCTCCCAGGAGCCATTTCTATGCAGCCTTTTGATCCACCCATCTCTAGTAGCCGTATAGAGTATACCTTCTTTATCCACACAAATAGCTTCTGGGCCCTTTAGAAATCCTTCTCCAAGTTTGATCACTCCCTGCACAAATTCATCACACAAGTGCTTTCGCACTAACACCAGAATATACAAAAAAGCCTATGACATGAAAGTAACACACAAACTGTATGCAGAGATTTAATTACCTGTAATTGATTGTTCGGGGGAAGAAGGAAAGAAGAAGATACTGGAGGCAGTTCAAGTGGGTCTGGAGAGAATGGAGAGAAGAAGAAGATTTGGCATGAATAGGCAAGCAAACATGCTAAGAGAAAGCTTGAAGTTAGATAGTGTTTCAGAGCCATGGGGTTCCCGATATGGCTACTGTGATGTGTGTGTGGTGGGAAGAATTCTGACAAGGATTCACGATAATATGGTTCTAATTAAATTATAAATCCATCACGTTTTATTATTCCACGAAAATACTATATCCGAGGTAGTTTTTTACCATAAAGTAAATACTTATATCCGAGGTACTGTTTCAATTAGAATAGAGATTCAATTATGATTTAGAGAACCCACACGCACATGAAAACAGAACAGCAGGGTCAGCATGACGACAAAAAATCAGAAAACGGGACAGATAAAACAAAGAAGAGGAACGTACCTTGTTTGGCTACCTCTCTCCCGTAATCTTAAAATTCTTCCGTAAACCAATTTATGACAGCTGATGAGTTGCTTGACATGAACAGTTTTGAACTCAACCAAACGTGTCTAATTACGTTTTAAGTTATTCTTTTCCATGCTTTATTCTGTCAAAGGATAAGGTTTACTCTTGAACTTGGTTCGGATGTATCAAACTGTCAAATCAACCTCATCATCGTTCCCTTATAAATTATACGGTAGACGTACGTGCAAGTTTTACTCCTAAGTCCTATTATTTTACTGTCAGCTTTTCTCATTAGTTGTAGTCATAGATCCAGCAGGTTTTCCATGCCGAATCATCTACTATCATTGAAAAGCCCATAACGTCAATGATTGTAGTTTTCAGGTAGATTACCCAAAATGAGAAGGAGCTTGATATAATGACCTTGGATGTCGTGAAGTTTTTATGAAACAAAACCCCATCAAATTGACACTCTTAAAACGCCTGGATTAGTGGTTAATTATTAATTAAATCCATGACACATCCCCTTATAAAAGGTGACATTTTTATTACAAATACTCTCACATAACACAAAATCTTTCTTCGCTCTTCCTCCGTTCCTTCCTCCATCATCATAAGGGAAGAAGCCAGAGAGCTCCCTCACAAAGAGAGAGAGACAGAGATTTCAATGTTGTTGTGCTACAAGAAATGGCTATTACTGGTTCAGAGTCTCAGCCACCCACCAGCAAAACTATTCCTCAGGTCGAGGTGGAGTGCGTAAAATGCGATTCTTGCGGATTCACAGAGGATTGCACCCCTGCATACATTTTACGAGTCCGTGAGCGCTACCAAGGCCGATGGATATGCGGGCTCTGCATCGAGGCTGTAAAAGACGAGGTTTTGAGGTCAGACAGGCTCATCTCCACCGAAGAAGCGCTCAACCGCCACACAAGCTTTTGCAAGAATTTCAGATCGTCGAGTTTTTCGAATGAAGAAGCAGAGCACCCCATCTCTGCCTTTGGACGGATTCTCCGGCGCAGCTTGGATTCTCCAAGAGCGTTTCGTTCAAATTCGAGCGGTTCTCTTGGAGATGTTGAACGGGTTCACGGATCATCTCTGCTTCGATCAGGTAGTTGCTTCTCTTCTCTGTCTAGTTGAATGGCCACTGCAAAGTTTGAAGATAATTACGAAGCAGAGGAACTCTGTTTTGCTGAGACATTGACAATATTAGTTGGGTTCTGATATAATATAGCGTTCTATATATATATATAACTATAAGATCGAACTGGAATTTTTATTGACAATATTAGTTGGGTTCTTAAATAATATAGCGTTCTATATATAACTTTTAGATCGAACTGGAATTTTTGGGAAAAATTTGTTGCCTGTGACTTCCAATGTATATTACTAATTTTTATGATCGATTGCTACATATGTACGAAGGTTTTTTTTTCTTTTTCCCATGTCTAATATAGTTTGCTTCTTTAAAGCGAGTTTCTGAAACACCATTTGGGAGCACAAGGACATTCATTTTTACCCTTGAATTCTCAAGGGGCATGGTTGTGGAATCATTGTATTTCAGAGATACAGAAATCTGTTGCACTGAATTTGGATCTATGGCCGATGAAAAATGATGTTCTTTTTTAATTAAAATGAAAAAATATATATATCTTTTTTGCAATTATTTGTGGTGACGGTTTTTCATACTGTTTCAGTATCAAATTGAATGTCAAGTTGGTAAGTTGGTACAGAAAGTAATCCACATTATACAACTAAGCAATTTAATGCATATGGCTGGCTCCTGCCTCTGGAGCTAATACTTCCATATCTAGGCAGAGTATATATGGAAAGAATAAGGAATCTCTCTCTCCTCTGGTTATGCTATGATTATCTGGTTCTGAGCCAGCTTTTGGGTAGACCCAAACCCTATTATTATGCAAAATGGCCTATTTGGAAATAGATAATGAATATACTTCCATTTGTGCGGTGGGGCAAAGGAAGGTGACAGAGAATGAAGGTGCTGAGAAAATTCTCATAAAGAAACAGAGAAACAATTGCAGCTTTTGTGTTTGTGGGTACTACTGAGTAGCAGTAGTAAACCCATTAGAATAAGCGCAACCTCTCAGCTTGAAGCCAACTTTACAGGCGCAAGTTATCAGCACTAAATATAAATCTATCTTTAGCCACAAAATTTCTGCCAAAGTCTCAAAGCTTCGAAAGATTTAAGAAAAAGGAAAAAAATCCGACTAAAAAGAAAAAGCTGTAATGTATAATGTGGGACAGACAAATTGACACCTAAACCGTACATTAATGTCAAGTCCAAGGTTCTAACCAGCTGGCTCTTTGGAAGTGTACTGCTAAACTGAGATTCTCCACATTTTGGTTTTTTATTCATAAAGTAACATGGTTTAATTGGAATAGAGAATATTAGCGGTGAGGATGAGAAGGCTTCGTGTATATTAGGATACATATGTTGCATAATGCATCATCAGATATTTAAAACATATTTTCTTAATTTTTCTTACAATTATTTTGTAAAAATAAAGAACGTGAACTGTCACCTTCATATAAAATTTACTATCATTCAAGGAAAAAATATATATATACCGTGATACTATACTTGTTAAATAGAAAATTGGTTTTACAAGATTTAATATAAATTATATTATTACTCCTGTCATTTTTGTGTAATGTTTTAAAAAAGAGGCAGATGAAATTTGCTTCTTTGCCTCTTTGGTAGCCCTTTGGTCCACGCCACATTATAAGATTTGAATAATGATTTTATTTTTGCTTAAATTTTTTTGGTAAAAGAAAGAGAATCTCACTGTAAAAATCATCAACGAAGGACGTAGAAAAGTTTGAACAGCTTCGTTTATTTTGTTTGACCCATTTATTTATTTATTTTTTTTGCGGCTTCACTTTTGAAGTTGACCCGACATTGAGAAAAGTGCCCACAATTTATATGGTCATAAGTGTTACAGATGCTTTTATTTGATTAAAGAAAGATAATAGAATTTAAAACATGAGTCATGCACCAATACATCATCGTAAATATAGGATTCCAGATTCCTTCAACACAACCATGTCAGCAGGGTATGTGTAGCAGATTCTGTGCTGCGTAGGTTGAACATGTCATGGCGAGAGAGAGAGAGAGAGATTAGATGATGATCTGTGACACAGACTCAGCCAAAGTTTATGCCTTGAGCCAGTGGTAGTTCACTCCCATAGTTGATTGTACTGTCAAAACGGAAGTGATTAATTCTCAATATTCATTGGTTAGGCAAAATTAAACAGTTCAAAGACAGAAAAGAAGATTACCATGTTGAACGTCGCATGTACTGCTTCCAAGAGTCACTCCCTGCTTCACGGCCACCACCGGTTGCCTTTTCACCACCAAATGCACCTCCTATCTCTGCCCCGTTTGTGGGTATGTTTACATTCACTATACCACAGTCACTGCCTTGTGGCCTGCATCAAAAGTTCAAATACAGAAGACATCAAAATACTGCGCTGCATTCTCACGTCTCTGAAACTTGGAGGGGTACATAATGCCTAGTATGTGTTTCAAGAGATTCCAACCAAACAATCTTCGACACTCACCCAATCCATCTAAATATATTTGCTGGCTTCTGTGTGAAAATCGAACTGCTCAATCCTTGTGGTACAGAATTGTTGAGCTCAATTGCTTCTTCCAGAGTCTGTATATTATCAAAAGCGAAATTGTTAAATTTTGATCCACGAAGAAACAAAAAAAAAAAAGCCAACAGTACCAAGAGGTCAAAATCAGTTCATATAGGCTAACCTGAAATTTCATAACATATAGAACCGGACCAAACAACTCTTCTTTCACTATAGCAGCACTAGGAGAAATCTCAACAATTGTTGGTTGCACAAAGTTTCCATCTGACTCTATAACTGATCCACCTAACAGGATCTTCCCTCCCTGATTATAAAGTAAAACATATGCACAGTATAAGACTTTTATAGATCATATTTGACTCACACTCACATGCACTTGTGAGTGCAACATTGCGTGTGTGAGAGGCATTAGAAACAAATATACACTGACACATTATGTACCTGAGATTTTATGACCGAAATTCCCTTCTCAAAATTCTCCCTTGACACAAGAGTATGTAACGGTCCAACAAGGGTTCCTTTCTCCAAAGGATCTCCAACTTTGACTTGTTTGTACACTCCAATTAGTTGATCTAATACATTTTGATATATACTTTCATGAAGAAACTGCAACTCAAAAAGTTAAAATCTTTCAGGACTCCTAACTTTCTACGAGCACATGAAAACCACAACGGAATTGTGAAGTACGTATTTTTACCAATCTGCGGCATGTCGTGCAGCGCTGACCAGCAGTACCAACAGCTGCAAACAAAATAGAACGCACAGCCAGTCCAATGTCCGCATCATCCATCACAATTATGGCGTTGTTCCCACTCAATTCAAGTAAGCATTTACCAAACCTTTCACTAACAGTCCGTTGAATGCTCAAACCCACCTGCATTTACCCAATTCATTATACAACAGCCATTAGTAACAAATGGGAAGCCACTGAACATTTAACAAATTACTTCAGAAAGACTAGAAAAATATTATATACAGCTCACCCCATCCTCATCACACAAAAATAAAGTCAACTTTGAAAATCAGCCATACCAAATGATGCTACTTCAAGAAGATCACATCCATTTAGTGAATCTATAGTTATTTTCATGTTGAAATACCTTATGAAAAAACAAAAAAGCATGGGACCAACTTACCTTTGAACTTCCAGTAAATGAGACTAAGGGAATTCGAGTATCTTTTGCTATTGCTTGACCAATTTCTGCTCCTCCGCAGAGAGAGGTGAAAATTGAACCTGGCATGTTGTTTCTCTCAAGAACTTCAGCCACTAGCTTTGTGATAGCAATAGTCACCAATGGAGTTGTTGGTGCACCCTTCCTAATAAATTAAGTAAATGTTGCATCAGATCACTCCTAGTCACAGTGGGAGAAAAGGCATCCAAACAACTACTCTTAAAAGATAATAAACAGGTTTTGAGAAAAAATCATGAACCATATTTTATGCAATACTTAATCAAATTAAATGATAATCACTTTAGTGTATATCACAAACTTACCACACAACACAATTTCCACAGACTAACGCAATGCAGGCATTCCATCCTAAAGCGCCACAAAAAGAAAACATTGGGATTAAACTAATTTTTTAGTAAATATCAATCAAGGAATTACCTTTGCTGCTTCTCAATCTGTTATATAGAAAGAAATTGACAACAGCCTACACATATCATGAAAGAAGAAGCATTTTATGTTTACATCTACTGACTGCACTCCTAAATGAGGAAGTAAGGCTACAACACATCCATCTATTGAAGAGCAAGGTATACATATGCCACACATATGAATGCATTCCTTTGGCATTCTCACTCTATACATATGCCACACATCTAGCATGCTGCCATGATTGCAAAATATGTAAAGGTTATATATTGCAAGCCCTCTAGCCAACACAGAATGAATAACACACCAAGAACAGCACATGGGAAATTGAAAGCAGTGATCACACCGACTATTCCCAGCGGGTTCCACACCTGTGTAGAAAGCATGCACAGCACATTTAAGAATATCCAGAGTTAGTTATTGAAAAGGAAATCCAAGTTGTAATGGTATTTTGTTGAATTTTGTGACAGTTATTAGTACTGCACCTCGAACATCATATGATTTGGACCTGCAAATAAGAAAACAAAAAGGCAGCTGTCAGTTACTATCTTCGAGTACAACTACAGGAAGAGAGACAATTACATGACTATAAAAACCACCTTAAAGCTGCAAAGCCAGTGAATTGAATGACAAACCAAATTAATTAACAATTTAAGCTTGAAACGGAAACTAAAGATCTAATATTCGCAAAAATAGAGCTTCTAAAATGCCATGAAGCTATCCACATTAACAATCAAACGGATAACAAACTAAGAACTGGAAAGCAGCATAAAGTCCAAACTCACGTTCAGAAGGTATTATAGATCCATTTAGTTGTCGGCTCAACCCAACAGCATAATCACACATGTCAATAATTTCCTGCAAATAATAATGCTCTACAGTTACTTAAAGGATTTTAAAATTAAAAAGATACTAATGGAAATGTTCTGCTCAAATATATGTGGACAACCAGTAACATTAGCTCAGAGTGCATTAAGGCCTCAGAACCGTATATAACGATCATACCTGAACCTCCCCTATTCCTTCAGGTAGTATTTTTCCCATCTCAAGGGACACAAGCCTACCAAGATGATCCAACTTGGCTCTAAGTGCGTCTCCAATTTGTCTTACAATCTCACCTCTCTTTGGTGCAGGGATCTTCAGACAAATAAGAAGGAAAAAATAAATAAATAAAGAACTGATAAATTATTATTGTTTTTAAAAAAAAAAAAGTCTAAAGCACACGTAATTCATAAGACAATTTAGTTGCTAGGATCAATAACAACGAAAATGATGAACTGACACTCTTCCATGTTTGGGCCGCTTCACTGCAAGCTCTCAGTCCCTCCTCATAATCTTCCATCGAAACTTCCGTGACTTGAGCAATTGTCTAAATGAAAATACATACAAAGTCAGAAACATGGTATCAAAAGGAAGTCCTAATGACCAATAAAGTATAAGTTCAATCCCAAATCATAGAAAAATAAAACTTTTTTTTTTCTTTCTTTTCTTTTTAAGTCCTGCTCTGTGTATAAAAAGGAATAAAAATTTGAACTTTATTATCTATCAACTGAAACCCATAAATAAGATAATAAAACAAAGCCATTGAAATTCGAGTGGTAAAAAAACAAATAATAATAAAAATAAGAGCAAGAAAGAGGTGAACCTGGTTTTTACTAGGATTGACAGTAGAGATAACTGGCCCAGTCGCCTTCCACTTGCCATTTATGTAACCACCAATATTTTCAGAACCCAGACCGATCTCCTTCAGAAACCCGTACTCTATATTGTTCGAACCCATCTCTGTATACATTCATAAACAAAAGTTATAAAAGCTACGTAATTTCAAATACATCAGGGAACTGGTTGAAGAACAGTGCGCGAAGATCGATTCCTACAAGTTTTTAGGAGATTGTCATGGGAAAATGAATTACGAACTGAACGCAAATTACCTTACTACCAATTCGATTGCACGCACTTCTCAAGGGAGAGCTGATGACGGACTGACAGGGACAAAGTACAGTGCAGATAAAGGTTTGCTTGCCAGTACTTATATCTGGGGAAAAAAAAAAAAAGACCAATCGATCAGCTTCCAAGCTCACGGAAACATATTAAAAGACCAATCACTGCAAAGGTGGATGTGTAATTACTATAAAACCAATCACAATGGATATACACAAACGTGGATGATCAAACTGCTCCTAATACCATTCCAACACGTACTTTAACTTTTACGTAATTTGCTTTCGTACCACTCATGCTGCCGTGGCAGGTAATCAGGGTCCCACGTTCATTATTGGCCCACTAAAAGACAAAACCCAACGAATCAGCTAAGGTTAGGACTCAAAGCCCATATGCGCATGATATTAGAAATGGTGACACGTCCAAACGCAAGCCCACATAGAATACGACGAATGAAGCTTTGACAGCTTTCCTAGTTCACGATTTTTTTTTTTCTTATATATAATATTAAAGGGCTAACGGAACCGTCAGCTCATAGATGCGAAATATAATATATTTATTATTTTATTTGTATAAAATTTCGAGTATCCACCTTTTTAATAGTTTTTCTCCATAATTAATAAAGTTGAATTTTTTCTTTATTTAATATTTAATAAAATTAAATATATATATGATATTAGAGGGTATATTAAAATTTAAATTTTAACTTCTACAAATAGCTTTGAAAGCCATATTAATTTTTATACTAAAAGAAAATTAGTTAACATATTAATCCGTTAGGATACAGAATTGAAAAGCATTTTTATAAATTTATAAAGTAAGTTTAAGAAATTACATTAGTAATTTAATACATATTAGTTTATAAAGTAAGGCATGGTGTGGTGAGGCCAATAACACGCAGAGCATAACGCAGCCAAGTAAAGGTAAATTGTATGTCGTAGGAAGAAATAGTATATATGAATGTGGTGCAAATAGGATCTTTTTAGGGATTGATTCATTTTACAACGTAAATCTTATTTTTAGAGGTTTGATCTGGTTTACCACATATGTCTAAGTTAATGTCAATTAAAGCCGTCGGATAGGATTTAGCAAAAAAAAAAAAATGTTGAAGAAGATTAGAGAGTATATATTGGAGATATTGCTATTTCATAACTACTAAACGCACGTCGACCATTCAAACGGAATTTATTTATTTATTTTCTCAAAATACTCTTAAGTTATGCGAATAATATATATATCCAAATTTTGTTAGTTTTGCTAAATTTCTCTCATTAATAGTAAATTATACTCTACTGGTATCCATCTATACAAAAATAAAAATTGTAGATTGTTAGAAGAAGTGAATTGGACGAATATAGAATACTTGCAATTATTTCATAATGATAAAAGAAAAAAAATAAAAATTATGCAAAAACAAGAATATAATATATATATAAAAAAATATTTAAAAGTCATTTTTAGTTTATTAGAATGGGTATTAAGGGCAACAAGTACATTTTGGGAAGGTAGATAAACGTAGACTCGGAGGAGCCAAAGCGAAACTTGACAAAAGTCACACAAACAGAGACAGAGAATTTGGAAGAAGCAACATAATTACTGTAACCCAGAAGAAGCATAATCCAAACCCATTTGGCGGAGCTGCCTCTTTCGTCCCCACGCGCAATCGTCTTTGTTCATTGCGACGAGATGGCATTGGCAGCCAAATTGAAGTAAACAAACAAACAAACAAATATTCTAAGAAACTACCCAGAAGCTGCTCCTTCTGATCTCCGGGAGCTCCTTCTTTCTCTCTCCGATCCGAGGTACAGTCCTAAACCCTACCCCACCCCTGCCATATACCTTATTAAAATTCGCTGTAAGTATTAAAAATTTCAAATTTTGGTTTCAAAGTTAAGGCCTTTGATTTCTTACACGAATTCAGGATTAGGGCGTCCACCTCTAATCCTTTGAAACCCTAGATTCCTGCGTTAATTCTCTACTCGGTAGTTTCCCTGATTCTCGATTGTTTGGGTCGGTAATCAATTTCCCAAGAAATTCAGAGTTCCACAGTGGCGGCCGGGAAGGAGTCTGATGGAACCCAGGCGGATTTCCGGTTCCAGAAATCCCCGATATCGTGGGGCTTTTAATGGATTGTGTGCTATAGCGTTGTTTTTCTTGTTATGTAATCAGAATACTTTTTGGACAAATCCCTTTTTGAAGAATTCGCATTCCGTTCTTCCTTCTTGGTGGGGCTCAAAAGCTGGTGCTTTAAACCATCAGGGTGGTCGCATTGAGGTTATTCGTAGGAGAATTGCCCAAGTTAGTGCTACTTCGTCGAATTATAGCATCCCTACTAATGTGTCAGATACCAATGATTTAGCTGCGAATGATCCCAAATTCTGCGCTGGATTGTTTAGACACGAGGGTTTTCGGAACCACTGTGAGTACTTGACTGCCAATCCGGAGTGTAACGCTGGAGGGTTTTTCAATTACATTGCATTTGTGTACTGTGATTGCAAGAAATTTAGGATTTTGGGGTATGTAGTGTTGGCTATTTGGTTGGCTGCTTTGTTCTATCTATTGGGTAATACGGCAGCAGACTACTTTTGTTGTTCTTTGGAGAAGCTCTCTAGTATCTTGAAGTTGCCGGCGACTGTGGCGGGAGTTTCCCTGCTTCCACTTGGGAATGGAGCTCCTGATGTGTTTGCGAGCATTGCTGCTTTTGTGGGCAAGGATGCGGGTGAAGTTGGTCTTAATAGTGTGCTGGGTGGAGCCGTTTTTGTAACTTGTATTGTGGTGGGTATTATATCTCTATGTATCGCAGAGAAGAGAATTCAGATTGATAAGAAATGCTTCATCAGAGACATATGTTTCTTCCTCTTTACCTTGTTGTCGCTTGCCATTATATTGGCTGTTGGTAAGGTTACTGTTGGGGGTGCAATTGCTTTCGTTTCAGTTTATGTGGTTTATGCATTTGCAGTTGCTGCTAATGAGATTTTGAGGAAACATGCACGGAAATTAAGGTTGGATGCAGTAACACCATTGCTTCCCGTCAGAGGAAGTATATTTTCACATGGAAGTGAAGAAGATGATTCCATATATTCTTCACTACTTGAGTCTGACTCTGATAGTGATGTACCACATCTCCAAAGCAAGTTGCCTCAGTGGATGTGGGCTTCAAATGTGGCAATTTATTCGAATCAGGGTGTGAAGGCTAGTCCAGAGAGCCCAAGGTCTTTGTGGGGTTGGAATGAGGATGAAACAGTTGATGGCAATTTCTTCTCCTGTTCTAAATTGTTATTCCTGTTGGAGATGCCTTTGGTGATACCTAGACGGTTGACCATTCCTGTAGTTGAGGAGGAGCGATGGTCAAAAGGGTATGCTGTGGCCAGTGCTGCATTAGCACCCATTCTACTGGCTTTCTTATGGAACACCCAAGATAATGTGGGATCTTTGAGTGGAGAAATTGCATATTTGATTGGTGTTGTCTCTGGTGGTGTCCTTAGTATTCTTGCATATCTATACACTAGAGTTGATCAGCCACCACGCAGGTTCTTACTTCCATGGGTTTTAGGGGGCTTTTTTATGAGCATCGTGTGGTTCTACATTGTTGCCAATGAGCTTGTTGCTTTGCTGGTTTCGTTAGGTGTAATATTTGGAATTAACCCATCAATTCTTGGATTGACTGTATTGGCATGGGGAAACTCAATGGGTGATTTAATGTCAAACACTGCACTGGCATTGAATGGAGGAGAGGGCGTACAGATAGCAATGTCAGGATGCTATGCAGGCCCTATGTTCAACACCCTCGCTGGTTTGGGGATTTCAATGTTGCTTGGAGCCTGGAGTAATAGACCTTCATCATACGTAGTTCCAGGAGATAGTAGCTTGTTTTACACAATGGGATTTCTAATGTCAGGGCTTATTTGGGCATTGTTTGTGCTACCTAGGAATGATATGCGCCCAAACAAGTTGTTAGGATTTGGCCTCATTATGATCTATGTGATATTTCTTACTTTCAGGTTGAGCACATCCATGGGTGCTGTTTCACCTGTAGGTTCACGGTAATTGAATGTTGGCAAGGTGATTGTATATGACTCCCAGAACAGTAAAAGAAATTGATATTAGAGATATATTACATTTTTCATGTTAATATAAAATAAAATTCCGAATATGTTTTCTCATAATCTTAATGGTTTTTTTAAATTTTTGTTTGTTGGTGACTTTTTATTCCGTCATGATTTGCATCTCTCTGTCCAGCGTTAAAATTGCGACACATTATGCCATTTCTATGTTTTGCTGTTGGATGCTTTCTTGAGAATGTGTGCTAGTTCTTTGACTATAGCATGGGGCTGGCTTTGTTTGGCAAGTTAACACTGGTTATATTAAGAATTCTGGAACCTAGACTGTTTGATTGCTTGGTAATCCAGATGGAATCTGCATCCATTGTGAATTTGGTTCATTTGTTAGCCACTGAGATTTAAGTCCCTGTCGTGGGTCTGAATTAAGCTTGTTGGGCTGCTCGTACATCTTGGGCCCAATGGCATAATCGTAATTAGAATGACTGCCAAGTGCATTTTAATAGGAGTTAAAAATTTTGAAAACATTTTTACGCTACGATTGGGTGTGAAGCAGACACGAAACCAGTAATTCGCTCCAGTGAGGCTGATTGAAGACGATGAAGATGCACATGACCTTGTACTGGGGGAAGACGGTGACCCTCCTGATCTCCTCCTGGAAGACACATACCTGGACCAGCTACCTACTCACCCTGCTAGCCTGCTTCCTCTTCTCCGCTTTCTACCAATACATGGAAGATCGACGTCTCAGATTCAAAGCTCTGGCCTCCTCATCCTCCCTCAATCCCTCCTCTTTGCCCGTCGGCACACCTCTTCTCTTCCAAGTGAATCGTGGACGAAGACTGAGTCCTGCCCTAGTCGCCACGGTGCTGCTGTTCGGGGTCAACTCGGCGATCGGGTATCTTCTGATGCTGGCTGTTATGTCATTCAACGGCGGCGTATTGGTCGCCATTGTTGTGGGTCTCTCCGTCGGGTATCTATTGTTTAGGACCGAGGATGAGGATGTGGTGGTCATTGATAATCCATGTGCTTGTTCTTGATCCAAGCATTTTTCAACTTGTGACCTTTTCTGTTTTTGTTTTTATTTTTATTTATGTGTATAAATATGTGTTTTGATCTTAAATTCAATATTATTATATATATCTGTATTTATTGTTCTTCCATTTTGAATATCTTATAAATATATATGTATATATATATTTTGAGTATGGAAAAGAAGATAAAAATAAAAAATGATGTGACCTGGGGATCGAGCATGGCCAATTTTTTATTAGCAAAAGCCAGCTAGCTTAGCCGAAAAGAAATTGATTAGTCGTATTGAAAACTTGGCAACCTTATCTCTTGCACTGGCAGTTGAAATTATATGCCCCATTTTGTTTTAAGCGTCTCATATTGTATTGTTCACGCGAACACACAAGTTGGCAAGTTTTAATTTTTAATAATGATTATTACATTTACATGTTCAAGGGAAAAAATAAATAAATTAGTGAACGTGTGTTTTTTTGTCAGCATTCTAACAGTGTAATCACAAATTCATCAAGTTAATTAGAAGGGCTTGATTAATATATTCAATATATTTGCTTACAAGGTACAAGGAAACCTACAAGAGCACGTATAAAAGAATAAGCATATATTCTTACGTATTCGTGGAGCAAAGTAAGATCAGCTACGTACGTAAATCAAATTCTACTGGTACTCCTCTTTACGAATTACGAATCAACCGAAACATTTGTACAGATAGTGATCACAAATTAAACAAAACCATCAAACATATGTATATTTGTTCAAAACCATATATTTTCCTACTCCTTGGGCTTGTTTGTGGATAAAAGTAATTAGCACCTCGTAGATTCACCGTATATGTAGTCAAGAATGGCAATGACTCCAAATACAAAAGCTTGGTCGGCGTCGGCATTCACCATTACGTGATAAAGATCCTTGCTTGCCATCACCTCCTCCACCTCCTTCCTCACCCCGACCTGCAGCATGCATGCTCTTCTTTATTATTACAACACAAGCACGCGCGTTTTTCTTAACTCATTTGTAAACCCACATTTCACAAACAGAGGAGTTTTCAATTTAATTAATTAGTTCTGCAATATATATTTGCTGATATAAAAAAAAATGAAATATTTGATTATATATGCACCTGTGCCACGATATTGCCTCTGGAGTCAACAATGCTGCAAGCCCGATCAGGAAAATAGCCGTTGATCTCATAGTCGGAATGTTTCTTGTTTCCCTTTGGCTCCGTGGAGATTGTGAGTGCATTGTTCGTTGCCAAACATGAGTTTGGCTGTTTTAAAGTGAAGACCAGCTTATGCGAACCCTTGTAGTCAGAACTGTAAGCCTTCCATTTCCTGTAAATGCTTAGGGCCTCAACCATCCCTCCCTGCATATATGCGTTAGTAATAAAGTAATTCAGTAATGGAGTAGAAAAAGAAAACACCTGCATATATACACTTATGTTACTTAATTTGTACATAAGATATATTCATACCTTCCGACGAATGAGAAGCAAGGCCTGTCCATCACCATCTCTGAGAATGAGCTCTCCTTTTGAGCCAAGAATTCCACACCCATCAACCCTGAAAGCAACCTTCTGGCTACAATCTGTGACCACAAAACCTCCTCCGCTGACAACGTGCGGCCTCCTCCTTACCACCAGCACTACTTGAGAAGATGAACAATATAACTTGCTAACTATCGGCACCACCACATCGCTTTTTCCAGCCATTTATCTTTGTTTGTCTCTCTTGCTCACTTATATTAATTATATGTCGTAATTAATGAGCAAATGGAAAAGACTCTAAGTTTCTGTACCCCCATAATTAACAACTATCTCTTTATATAAGCTATAATCAAACTAATAAAGCTTTTGTTTTGAATAATGAAACACATGATTCAAAAAAGGTTTGGCAAGCTTTTGACTCAGCAACATGGTAGAAGGTGGAAGAATATGTGGTACTGCTTCAACTGAATCAACTCAGAGGTTGCTTGCTTGTTCAAGATGGCTGGTTCACGCGCCCTTTATTAAAAACTTAGGCAATGGGAAAAGAGCGTGGTCGCGTGAAGCAATGTAGTTTTTGCTTGTTGAGGGCACTAAGTTGCAAGGTTGGTGCTAAAGGAGGAGATGAAGTTTCCTCGAGTATATACATGCATGAAAAAGGTTAGGAAATTCAAAAAGGGAGTTTGTGAGCCTTTTGAAATTTAGCAGCACAATGACTTGAAAAGGGAATATATATATATATTGTCGAACTTTATCAACGTTGTAGTGAAGAAGAGCATAATATATACGTATATATTGTAGGAGTTATTTGGACTTTACGTTTTGGTAACTCTCAAGTCATGCTTGGATGCCATTCACTGGACTTTTATTAATTCAAGAGAAACAAAGAGATGCTCATCACCTGCCAAACAACTTACTAAGCACGTAAACTCTCTCTTTCAATATTGACTTATTCAAGGTCCTTGGTTTCATTCACATCCACTGGATTTTTATTAGTTTCTCATTCCATAGACTCTAGAAGAATGCATAGCACAAGATATTTACCACAAAAAAGAAAAAGAAAAAGAAAAAAGAAAAAAGAAAAAGGCATAGCAAATTAAGTCCCTAATTCATAGGGTCATGAAATTTGGATTGTGAATGTGAATGAACTAGCATTATTCTTTTTTTTTTTTCTTTTTTTTTCTCCTTCACTATTGTGGTTGTTCAACCACTGTCATTGCATATAAAGCAAATCGGAGGCAGGCTCGGCCCAGATAAGATTCAGTCTGACTTTTCAGTCCAGAAAAGTTACGAATTGAAAAAGAAACAAATTTCATTTCTTTCCCTTTTTGACTAAGCACGCGACCCAGTTTACTCTGCAACCCACTCGAAACTTCCTTTTTTTTTTTCTCTTACTACAATTCAGGTCCAGTGACATTTCATAAATAAGTCAAGAAATTAATTATTAAATTATATCATTGTGTAAAAGAAAACTGATATGTGCACGAATAAATAACTGATTAGTATGTAGTCACAGGAATAGAGATAAAAAAAAAAGAGAAAATAGATTGATAAATTAGACAGTGGAAGGGGTAAAATTTTAATTTTTTTTTTTATATTTTATTATTATTAAAAAATAAAAGAATTTAGATAAAAATAATTATCATAGAAAATGAGGAGAGAAACAAGAAACCAAGAAGAAATTAGAGGGGACGGATTGGGTGGTGCAGCCGACCCGCGAATGCACAAAATTCGTAAAAACAAT
Organism: Rhamnella rubrinervis; assembly: GCA_007844105.2. Taxonomy (NCBI): domain Eukaryota; kingdom Viridiplantae; phylum Streptophyta; class Magnoliopsida; order Rosales; family Rhamnaceae; genus Rhamnella; species Rhamnella rubrinervis. Next base: position 15,746,295 of record CM017584.2, read on the forward strand.
GATTAGTGGGCTCTGTTGATACATAGGGCCACGCCACGACGTGCCTCGGGCTACTAACAGAGTGGCCAAAGCCCAACGGACACGTAACGAGTTGTGTGCTCCTTTTACATGTACGTTTTTTTTGGAAAACAGCGGGGCAATCTATTATCGACTGAAATGATGTGTCGCTTCGGAGCGGGTCCCACAACCCTGTGGTACGCACTCACACGCGGATCCCAAGGCGCGTGGACCCCAAGCGAGGTTGAGCCTCGTACGGAAATCCAAAAAGAATTGGCTTCTTGATTTTGTGATTTAGTAGGACTAAAAATGTCGGGGGGTTAGGATTAGGTTGACAGGCACGCACAGAATGAGCGCGGCCTAGAATCAATGTGCAACTTGGAATACGTCGCCGATCGATCAAACCAAAGTATGGAAGAAAATTGGGGGAGAGAGGCATGTGATTCCGACCCTGGCCTTCATCTAAATATGCCAAAATATTGTGATTTTGGTTTAATTAAATAAGCCTTTAAAACTTCGTCCCCACCCCCCACACCACCAAAGTTCCAAGCCTCTGACTTCATGTCAGTGCATGCAGTGAAGAGAAGACCTTGCTTTCTTTCTTTCATGAGGGTTTACAAATTTTGAAAACATTATTTTTAATATGTGGATGAATGGTTGTTCCCACTTCCCACCCTTCTTTTTATTACCCTTTTAAAGTAAAAACGCACCAGAAGTTAAAACAGTAACAATATTTTTACGTGATGGGCAATTATTAGGGCAGCAAGAGGAAATATTTAAAAAGCAAATAAAGAGTGAAGAAGAAGATTGAAAAATTGAAAATGGAGGGTCTGGCTGTACAAGGTAATTTCACAAGGAAATTACAGTGGCTACTATCAGCCAACCGATGGAGTTGTGGGGTTGTTTCTCAAAGTCAGGGCTAAAATTCGTCAGGCAGCCACAGCAACACGTCCACGTCTTTGTTAGATATATTTGGTTTTTATCTTTCCTACGCAGCGGTCACGTGCGGCCTGAGGTACTCTTACCATCGTGCTTTTCGCTTCTTCTCTGCAAACCTGCAACACCACCCCCCACAGCCACAGTCACACACCGAAAGAAAGAAAAGAAAAACAAAATGGAAATAAAAAACAACGCAAAATTCGCTCACATACCCACTTACCCAGACACACTGTTTCTCTTACTTCTTTTTACTTTTTTTAGACTCAACTTCAAATTCTCACTCAAATTCCGATCAACTTTTGCCAGATGGGTTCGTACAGACACTCGCAGTTTGCAGGCTTTTTCACAGCCGTCTTTACTATTGCCATTATTTTTATTAATATTATTATTACCATCATTATCAATCTCTTCCTCTCTGCCATTACCATGCACAAAAGATGTGCCTTCAGAAGGTCTCAGACACCCCCCATTTCTTCACTCGTACATAGCCTGTGACTAATAATGCTACTCTTTTTAGCCTCATAATTACTCTTTCGCTTATCTTTAAACCTCCAATTAATCCGCCTGCAACCTCTATATCATACATTTACATTTACGCAGCCGCTGTTTCCTGCACAACCCTTTCGATTTTATTATTTTTGTGGGTTCTGAATCGCAATTATCCTTGTCAGAGGGCCTAATTACTGCCTCTGCCACAGGCTTTTCGTATAGGATTCACACCTAACATCATTTGCTGCTTCTTGTTTGTCACTTATTGCTGCTACTCGTGCCTTGCTATTACTGGGAAGTACTGCTAATATTACTAATACTAGTACTGCTATTGCCTTGCTGTCTGTCCATTTCGCTTCATTTCTGTTTCTGCTCTGTGTCTGGGCAATTGACAAGTCGGTGTCGGTCACCGGTGGCCGAGATATTTTCCGATCAAATGGCTGGTCCAGTGGGTTGTTCTTCATCTGTGCCCTCACTGCCGCCGCCGTGCCCCAAGTCTCCTCCAGAGTATCCAGATTTGTATGGGAAGCGCCGAGAGATGGCGAAGGTTCAGATGCTTGAGAGGGAGATTGGTTTTCTAGAGGTGGGTTCAAATTTTTCTTCTGTTGTCGGGTCGTAATTGTATGTGAAGAAAGGGCTGCATTTTTTTGCTAATACATTGCTAATGCTCGCCTTTATGGTGGCCGTCTAAAATCTGCTGGAGTTTTAGAAAAGAAAAACAAAATGAAAATGGGGGATCATCATTGATTTGGCTTGATATGGCATTTCCTCAATAAAAATTAACCAATCAGTCTGAAAAGCTTCGACCTTTATTTTGTCGACTTTCATTTTAAGTATGAAGAAAAACACACAACGGGGTGGTGTATTTACTTAACTGGCAAAGTACGTTGTCGTAATACCTTTTTTAGATATGGGAATTGATGATTTGAATACTGTCGTTGAATAATTTCGGTAAACGCGGAAAATTATTAAAGCAGTAAACCATGTGACTATGTTATGGACTAACTCGGACAATTCCAACAAGCTATGGTCTCCGTGTCAATAACTTCTGGATTTGGGGCTCCTTTTTCATTCAGGAATAGCAACATGGAGGATGAGCATAGTTTGTTATTTTATTTTACATTTTTTCCCTCATTCTCTGAACTATATAGAGACCAGTTTATCAGATTGGTTTAGTGATTTCATGTTCTAAGATTAAAATTAGTTAATAGGTGATACCCCATGATTGTAACCTTTAACAGGTCTAGACAACCAGTTTAGTTTTCCATCCTAATAACGCTGACAAGTTGCTTGTTATTTTTTACGTCATAAAGTTTTCACTCACACGAAAGATATTTACCTTTTTGATTTCTTTTTTTTGAGAGACAACAAGTTCATTGACAATTTATTTGTGAGCAGGAGGAATTAAAGTCTGTCAACCGCATTCAACCTTCTTCCAGATGCTGCAAAGAGTATGTTGGTTTACCAATTGCCTTACATAGCATCCAGTTTAGAAAATTTTTTAATGGAAGTTCATTTGTACATCTTCTATATAATTATCCCATTATTCATCTAAGAACTAAGTGATGATTGTCTCCATTGCCATTGTTAGCCAACAGTTGTAGATTGAAAATATACCATTTTGCAGGATTGTTGATTTCGTGAATGCAAATCCAGATCCTCTAATACCTACGTAAGAACATTGTTCAAAGAATCTTTCTGAATTTTAGAGGATGATTATGGTTTTAACATTTTCTCTTTCAATCAGAAATCGGAAGAATCGCCGGTCATGTCGCTTCTGGAAATGGCTCTGGTACAATTCCACTGCCTTACTATTTTATCTGTGATGTATGAATTTCTCGTGCTGTGAATCTTGCTGCAGTAACTACTTGATGAATTTAAACAATTAGAATGCTACAATAAATATGGTTGTGACCGTTTGAGAGGCAAAACAGTTGCAACATTACACTATTGCAGCATTGGAAAGAGAAGATTTACTTTTAAAGCATGATAATTTGATTGTCCATTTAGGATTCTGAACTCTTGAAGTATGTTATGTTTGGCCAATATAGCAAAGCACGTCTGGCACAATGCTAGGGTCTCCATTTTTTACATTTGAATCCATGTGCTATCATATCTGTGAATGCTTTTTAGTGTTTCACTGTTACTTGCCTTGGTGTTTAGTTTAAATCAAGCTGACAGTAGTCCCCACTCTTCTTCCCTTCTTTATTGAAAACAAAGGTCGAGCATTTTTCAGTGTATTGAAGAGATTGCGGTGTCTTTCTACCTTCTACTTGTTGCTGGCATTCTTAGAAATCTATGGAACTGTATTGAAGAGAAGTTACTTTTGGTAGTCTCTTTTGGCATCATACTATGAAAACACTTTTAGCCCCGGCATTAATTTATAAGATACGACTTAGGTTTCAGTTCCAAAAGGTGATGGACTTGTAATCCTTTGGTAACTACAATCAAGATTAAGATTCATAAGTTCTAAATATTTCCTTTAACTAATCCTGTATTAGCTAACAACATGAAGAACCTCAACTATGCTCTCGTGAAACAGTTTATTTGGCTAGTTGTATAGGAGGATATGCTTTATATGTTATCTCTTGTGTGCAGTGGAATCCCCTGCTTTAACTTCTCATGGATTTGCTGTTGCTGTTATGCTGGGTGCTCCATTCACCTGGAATTGCCGCGCTGCTGGGATTGCTGTTCATGTAATTGCCTTCCTTGTTTCACTTGTCGAATTCCAAAGTGGCGATGCTGCTCATGTTTCCGATCTCCTTGCTGTAAAAAGATTTCATGCAGCAGAAATTGTTGCTTTCCAAGTTTTTCATACCCTGATTGCCCTTGCTGCTGCAAGTGCATGTGCAAATGCAAGTGTCAATGCTCTTGTCCTAAATGTCCCAAGGTACGCCCATGTAGTTGTTGTAGTTGTCGTTGTTGCTGTACAAAAACCTGTTGTTGTAACCCAACCTGTTGTTGTAACCCCTGCCAATTATGTTTCTAGTATTCATGCAAATCTTGTGGAGGCTTAGTTCCACAGCGTGGCTTTTCATTATTAATTACCGTAAAAGTTTGCAAATATTAAGTGCCAAAATTTTATATGTAGTTTATAAAGGAAATATTAGAGTGTTGCACTCTGGATTATTGCTTCTCTAGTTCTATTGAGGAAGTGTTGATGTGATTTTTGGTGGTTTATCATCTGCAGCTATTACCATTCATATGGGTGTGATATAACATCAGGATACATACATATATCAGTATACACCGACGTGTATATATGTACAGAGAGAGAGAGAGAGAGAGAGAGAGATAGAGGAATAGTGAGGTATTTGAATTATTTCAACGCATTCGTCTGATCACATGGAGCCCGCAAGGTGTGGTTTTGAAGCTTAAAATGTTTCCCACTATAATGGGTTAGGTCTTATTGACAAGGATTCTAGGATTCTCCTACAGTATGCTGTAGCTAGCTCCATAATTTGGACGCGGTCCTACATCACGTACATTATTGGTTCAAATAATTCAATTTTTGGCAGGAGCCAGCTTTTGACATATTCTAGGTTCTACCACTATACCTTTCATCAAAACCATAATGATACAAGAATAATGTATGTTATTTATCATTACACAGCTGTGATGAGAGGTAGGAATTCACCAAGATAAGAGGTAGGAGGCCATTGTATTCAAATTGAAACGCCTTGTTTCTAACTATACCCTTTTAAAAGATTTGACAAATTGCCTTGCATGTAGAAGTAAGAAACTTGCAAGTAAATTTCTAAAACGGTGGTATGCCATAAACACTGGTATGTCAAATCTAATCTATTACATTAGCATTCTTCTATTACATTAGTGAATTCACTACTTGGACAGGAACACATAATTTTTTTTCTTTCTTTTTTTCTATTTTGGAACTCCAACCCATTGAATTTCGTTTCTAATGGAAAAAAACCAAACTTGGGGTCTTGATCTCTGTGATCAGGGCCCGCAGTTATTGAATGAAGCTTGTGTCCTGGTTGACATGAAAAATTGGCCCAATGCTCCCAACCCAACCCAAATAGAAGACAAACCACGCATGCAAAATAACTCAAAGCTGCGTCCATGCAAAAGCGACTGGGCTCTTGACTTGGTGTTGGGCGTTGCTCCACACAATTGATCCGAACCCGTACCTCGTCAACTGACCCGCACCCTTGTTAGCCACAAAGGTCACCGTGTACCTCTGCTTGTCCCCTACCTTTTTAAACACAAGCGTCGCTGGCTGAACTTTCACCGTCACGTTCACCGTTGACGGTACACTCACAGCCACTCGATACACTGAGCCAGCATCCCCCACATTGGTCAGCTCCCGAGTGTAACGTACGACCCTCTTCCTCCTTCCGAAAACGACAGAGAATGATGGGTAGTTGAGCGCTCCAGGGTCTAAATATTTTCCGGAGCAGGTAACGTTGGGGCGCTTGACAATGGCGTGGAGTTGATCAACGGTGTAGTCCAAGGAGCACAAGAAGGCAATGTACTCATCAGTGGATGCGTCGTAAATGAGACCTGGAGAGAGGGCTTTCTGTGGGTCGACGTGACCCGACCCGTGTACCCATGGGTTGGAAAATCCACCACCTGAAGCATCCCGGAGGGGGGATTTGGTGTTGTCTTGTGTGTAGGCGGTGGTCATTAGAGCGGACTTGATTGCACTTGGGCTCCATTCAGGATGCGCTGCTTTCAGCAAAGCAGCTAGTCCACTTATGTGCGGGCATGACATAGATGTCCCTACACACCAATTCACAAAATTTAATCATTTTAATTGACCAGTCTACTACTACATTCAATCAGTTTTATCTTAAATAAGGAATTCTCCAGACTATACGATAGACATTTGAGCCAAATACCCAAATTCTTCTTCCTCTCTCGCATTGGGCAAGAGCCAAAACAATAACATGTGTAATAACAATATGTCAAAACAGTAGAAATAGAAAGTAAAGCACCGTTGAGAATTTAGCCGTTGGCCATACAGAGACATACCTGACATGATGTTGAACTGGCTCTTCCTAGTGTCCTTCTGCAACCCAGTGGGTCCAATTGCCTCTGACCACGCTGCTAAGATGTTGACTCCGGGACCAATCACATCGGGCTTCAAGATCTGGGGTGTTACCAGATTGGGGCCCCTCGAACTAAACGCCGCCACTACCGGCGACGGCCTCACATTCAACACTGTCCCACCGAAGCTCAAAAGAGCCGTTGGATTTGGATCGGACTCTGCGTATTGCCTTATCGTATCGCCGATCTTCATCCCAACTGCCACCGCCGGCAACAAGTGACTGTCGGCGACCAATTCCTCACCGCTCGCGGCAGTGTTGGCGAGTATCATCCCGATCCCACCTGCGTCACGTACGACCGCACCTTTCTCGACACGTGCATTGACCCCTCTGTCGCATATCACCACTTTCCCACGTACTGCCGACGGTTCCAGAGATCCGGGCAGGCACATGTTGCTCGAGCTGTTTGATCCGTTCTTGTAAAACAAACCCACCGGTTTCCTACCCATTCCCGGTCCACTGTAGAGTGAAACCCCAGTGAATCGGTTTTTATTTCCCAGTACAGCAAAAGCCGGGAAATCACGGTCCAATGTCCCAGCTCCCACCGTCATGATCCACGGTGCAACATTGGCGAGTGAGGCCTTACTAGGTCCACCGTTCCCGGCCGAGCATGACACGAAAATACCCCTCTCCATAGCACTGAACGCTCCGACGGCAATGGTATCACGGTAATAAGGGGCGGTCCCACCGCCCAGAGACATCGAGAGTACATCAACGCCGTCCAATATGGCCTTCTCCATAGCCGCCAGAATGTCTGCCCCGAAACATCCAGTGCTCCAGCAGACCTTGTAAGCAGCGACGCGGGCGTGGGTTGCCATCCCTCGGGCTGTGCCGCTAGCATAACCCAGTAAGCTAGCATTGGCTACGCTTGAACCGGCGGCTGTGCTGGCCGTGTGAGTGCCATGCCCATCTTGGTCCCTCGGCGACACAGCTTCCTTCGGCTTATTTGAGAAGCTCCCACCCGAGGACATACGGAAGCCATTGGAGAAACTTCGAGCTCCAATGAGCTTCTTGTTGCAGCGGGAAGAACTAAAATCGGGACCCTTCTCGCACTCGCCACGCCACCTAGTTGGGATTTCAGGCATTCCATAATCATCGAAGCTTTTAGATTCGGGCCATACCCCAGTGTCAAGAACGCCAACGATGACGTCGTGAGAGGCTTGGCTAAGGTCCTGAGTATTGTGGCCTTCCCAGAGGCCAGTATCTCTGTCGAGGCCTAGGAACTCGGGGGTGCGAGTGGTGTGGAGGGTATACACTGCCTCTTCGTAGACATCCAGAACCGAGTCAGACTGGCGGAGAGACTCAGCTTGTTCAGGATCCAACGATGCCGCGAAGCCATGGAAAGCAGTGGTGTAAGTGTAGAGGATGGAATCGGGGGTGGAGGAGAGAGATTGGAGTTGGGCGGAGTACCAATCACTGTGGGTGGCGTAGGATGAGGGCTTATCATGGTGTTTCATATGCACTATGTAGGTCTTTTTGGCGAAGACTGAGAGTGAGAGGCATGGTAGAAGAAGAGCTAGGAAGCAGAAGCAAAACCTGGCCATAGAGGCCATGGGATTGGCAGGGAAGGAGGAGATCTCAGGGAGATATTAAATGATGAAAATACAAAACAAAGTACCTGAAAGTTGAATTTACAGTCAGTTGCTTAATATATAAGCTGCGACTGTCAGATGGTATGGAAGAATGCTAATTGAGACCATTGTCGCTACTTTATAAGCAACTTGGGGTTTTTTTTATTCTTTTTTAAACAGGCATTTTATTTTGTTTACTTTCAATTTTTTCATTTTCTTTTTTTTTTTCTTTTGGTAATAATTTTTTCATTTTCTTTGAATGAATCTCTATCAGACAACTTTATGCCCATAAAAATATGAAAATAATTTTGATCATCACTAATGTTGATCCATCGAGTAGTATATTTGTGTTTACAAAAGAAATATGTTTTTTAATATCTTAAAAAAGTTTAACTTTAAGCAGCTTTCCTTTTTTAATTTTCTTTTCTACATATTGATCCCCAAAATTCACCTTCCTTTCAATTTGAAAGTTTATGCAATTATATAAATATAAAGAAAACTTAAACATAATATAAATCTCTCGCCGCATTTAGTATGTTGTATTGTATTAGTATGTATAATATTAATTATATTGTATTGATTTATATTATATTAATTATATTGTATTAGCCCATATCATTTATGATATATATAAAAAAATAATTTAATTATTATATTAAAATATTGAATAATATTGTATAATTAACAACTAAGAGAGAATGAGATATAATTTAACTCATATTTTCATATAAATATATATTTCTATATTATATAATACACCTTTATTTATTTTGTCAAATATTAAATAGTATTATATATTATTATCACAGCTCCACAATACACCATTTCAAACATGTCATTGTGTACAGTAGCCACATATTGTAGTAATATAGTAAAACCTCTCTATAATTATACTATTGAGACCAAATAAATTTTATTATTATAAAGAGGTTATAACTAAATAAACATGTAAATTTTATTATTATGAAAAAGTTATAACTTAATAGAGATGTAGTTAAATTTTTTTTACTTTATATATTGATATAGTTTTAAAAAAATAATAAATACATTCATGTAGTATCGAAATATATAAAATCATATTGAAAATCTAAATTATATTATCTTTAATGTTTTTTTTAATATAAACTCAATAAATACATATTAATAAGTTATTATGTATCTATAAATTTAAATATATGATAATAATTTATAAATCTCATATAATTTTAAATAAATATCTTATGTCATTTTAAATTTTTAATTTAATAAAATATATATATTTTTATTATATAAAAGAAAACTAACTTTTAAAATTTATAATTTATTATAATATAAAATTTATTATTATTTATAACACCTAAAGTTATAATTTTTTATTATCAGATTATTAAATTTTACTAATGGGCAGGATGAATGAACAGCTGATGTGGGTGAGGGTGTGAATGTGGATGTGAATGCTTAGGGAGGAAGGTGGTTTTGTCTTTTTAATGAAAACAGCAGTCACACTAAATACCAGCTGTATGCACGTCCTTTGATGGGGCCCACCTGCCTAAATTTCATTAGATAAATTAAGCTCACTCACTCACTAGTAATTCCCAAAAACCATTATCTTTTTAAAAGTTTTTTTGGCCTTTTTCTTTTGGTGGCGAATGAATAAAACAAAGATAATGAATTATATATATATATATATATATGGTTTTGTACATTAGCTTGGTAATTAGAAAAGTAACACATTTTTAATATAAGAAATTTCGATAAAATCAGGAGAAAAAGAGAGAAAGGATGCACGAGGGTGGAGAAAGGGTGTGATGCATGCCAATAATGAGATACAAATTTGTGTGCTTTTGGTATGGAAATGGTAATTCTAAATATTTACGCATGCAGTGCAGTTGGAATTGGGAGGCTGGGATAAGAGTGCAGGGCGAGCAGTCCTGAATCCACGCGACTTAAGAGTTAAGAGAGGGGCTGCTGGTTATCCACATAGTAACGGCTACTTTCCAAAAAGTTTTTCGTTTGACTGCTACAAAGCCTGGTCGTGGTCACACGTGTCAGTTATTCGAAGGTGTTCCTTGCTCTCTATGTGCACGCGACTTTCGCTTCTGATTGTTGCAAAAATATTTGCACCTCAAATAATAATATTACGGTGTGCTGCATTGTTTATGCATAACTCATCAATTATATTTTTATTATCATATTATATATAAATAATGTAATATATTAATATTTTTTAAATAATAATAATTAAAATAATATATATATATATATATATACATAAGTTGGTTTTTTTTTTGATAATTAGAGAAAAGCGCGACCGTAGATGGTGGCGTCAATCGGGCCAAATACTCTCTGATGGGTCGTATAAAAATGATGTGATAGTGTGTGAAAGCAGTCTGTGTTGCATATGATAATGGCTGAAATATACATCCCACGCCACGCGTTTTCTTCTTCTTCTTCTTCTTCATTTTAATTTAATTTTGTCTTTTACACCGACGCCACACCATCTAACATATTATTTTTAGTACAAAGCTTCCAGTAACCCCATCGTGTTCTCCGGGCAACAAGGGAACAACTATGACTGATATGTAGCTTTCATTTTGTTATCTGTTTTTCTAAGCTCTGTGTGATTCGCATGGCCTATTAAATTTCTTATTACGTAAGTTTAGAGATTGATCGATAATTAATTTTATAAATTTACGCGCTCATTTTTTAATTTGTTCATAATTTCTCCACTTCCCCACTCAATGTCAGGCTTAAAGTTAGGTTTTTTTTTTCTTAACTCCTACTCATGACTATGCAGTATTTGCAGAGCATTGAAATTGAGCTTGCCGTAAAGTTGGACCCAATTATTCCAACCATCTTAAGTAAATACTAGTGGAGAAGGATCTTCGATTTCTCTGCTTTTGTTTGCTACTATGGTGGCAGACAGCAATTACCAAAAAATAAAAAAATCAATTCTCAACTCCATTAATTACCAGCCAGAATTGCAATGCAGTGGATCTCCACAATGCATGCATGAATGTCACGTCTATGAATTAGACGGCACTACCTTTTCTAGCAAGTCCAAGGAAATTAAAATTACAAGTAGTAGCTAAGGCCTTTTGAATAGTCAATGTCCCCTTAGAAACTCTGGTATGTATTCATGAAAAGCCAACACCCTAAACGGGCTAAAATGGCTTTTCAGTACTTCCACGGATTGTAATCAACACGACCCTCTATTTTCCACAAGAGGGTAATTGGTTATGTAGTACTTGTTCAAGATTACAAAGGATAGAGTACCAGACTATATAACAAGTTAAGCATCTATATGACATTTGAACTAATTAGAAAAGAACATGGGAATTGGTTTAAGGAATTAATAGATATTATCCAGACGTAGTCTGGTCATGACATTTCGTCTTGCATCATGCACAATGGCTAACAATATTAATCTATGTTCAGCATAGAAATTGGAATTCTAACAACAGAGCCCAAAATAGTTGGAAGTAAGATTTTCTTTAATATTTCAGATTATATGTAATTAGCTCTGCGATATAATATATGTATATAATATTCACCATAAATAACAACATACAGCCCACTTTAGTTTAAATATATGTAGGACTACATTTAATTGACTTGTAATGTTACGCATGCCACTTCCACCTTTCCATATGTTATATGTGATATTATATATTAACACCAGTATTTGAACAATCTCTTATCTGGGAGATATGTATCTCCCTTCGATCAGATCATGATCATATATGTTGCATAGCGAGCGTTGAGATCTCTGGTCAGAATAGTATTATATATATAGTAGCAATGCGAATGGATCGATGTTTAAAATAACATATATAAGCGAAATGGCCTATGATTATGTGCAATATTATAAATACAGAATATGTATAAACCCTGCCTACCTACAATAACTAATAATATCTCTATGGTAATATTGGGAGTCTTAAGGATAAAGAAATAACATCGATAAGGTGGTCCCTTTATTCATTGTATCCCATTAACCCAAATGAAATGTATGTTTATTTTTTTTTCTATGCATTACCCAACAGATTGAAGCCCCATGATTCTGAGAAAGCGAAAGAGAAGGATTAATTGTCTCAAAAAGCTAGTGAGCAATATTGTATGGTGAGGTCCAGTCTCATTCTATTTGTGCAAAAAAGCTCTCTTTTTTTTATTTGGCATTTCACAAATCACAACCACCATGTGGAGAAACTTTTTCTAATTGCTTCTTTATATCATGGCCTTTTTGGTGGGCTCCTTATGACTGGCCATTCATACATAAAATCTATCTATTATGCACCCCAAAAAGAAAAGTTTTATTTTTCTACAGTTTTTTATGGAGGGGGTGCTATTAGTAGTGCCCTCGAATCAATGATATGGGCAAATATGTTGCCTAGTTTAAGTGGAAAGTTTACGGTTTACCTACTACCTGCAGCAAAGACAGTACTGGGGAACCATTTTTATAAAAATGTAAGAATGCAACATATATAAATATATACATATATAATTAAAAGAATTTTTCCGTACGTTCATTGAGCTTCGAAGTGGCATGCGTGCTGAAGCACCTTCAGAAACAGCCATGCGTGGAAGATCCATTCCTCATCTCGATTTGCATGTCACAATTATTTAGTACAAGACTAGACCCCCTTTCTTCCATTTTAGAAATTCACTATGGAAACTTGTCATCATTGTGCTTGAGTCCGGACTCCGGACCCACCAATGGTTTGTACATATATATATATATATATATATATATATATATATATAATTGAACATTAGGTCGTATTTGTAGCCCTTCCAGCATCTAACACCCCTTAGCTTGAACTTTAATTAGATACTTCAGATTGCTCAGTTTTGGACGCACTTGAGTTTAGTAGTAAATAGAAGTAAAAAGGAAAAAAAGAGAACGGTTAGTAATCAGCTGGATAGTACTTGGATCCACTGTAGGTTAACTGGTGAGAATCAATAGTGAGATTTTTGAGTAAGAAGGAAGAAAACGTGGATTATATATATGTTATCGAAAGCAAGCGATATTTAGTAATAAAAAAACAGTCATATCCCTTCCATACGAGCGATTAGAAAGTGAGAGATTTTATAATTAGGTCATAAATATTACGTAGAAATGAGAAAGTTCTGTTTCGTCTTGGCAGCTAGCATGATAAGTTTGCACATGGAGAGATGCTAAAAAAGCATTGGTAGTTGAAGCTGTCCTCAAATGTTTCTTCTTTAATTTCAACATCTTCATGTTCTCAATGTAGCATTTCGGCTCATTTTTTGTTTTGTTTATTTTATTGAAAACGCTGTTGACATCTAAGGGCAAAGTTTTATGCAGATACAAATTCAATAAATGGAAAATTCGGTGTAAAGTTATGGGCGAAATCGGCCATTCAAGTACAATGGCAAAGGGGTGTGGCTAGCGGAAAGGAAGAAATTAATCACACTCGCCATGGGAGTTGTGGTCGAGTAGCAAGCGTTATTCTCGGTGTCACTGCTTGAATGTAGGGTGGAGGGATCTTAGAAAGCCATTCAGACTCCTACTGAGGTTGCAAAGGATAGCAAAAGGCTCTCTACACTAATAGAATCACGGTGATGAGATCCACGAGGCCCTTTCTCATTCATAAAAAAAAGTACAATGGCAAAAATTCATCAAAAAAAAAAAAGTACAATCGCAAAAGAAAAAGGGATTCATTTGTTTAGTGGGAGTGCAATGGATTGATATCAAAGGCTACCTACTAACCTGTTACACTTTCTATGATGACAGTGAATAGTGATTGATGATGAAGAAGAAACAAATTAAGTTGGAGAAAACAACATGAAAGTATATTTCCAAGATTGCCGGAAGGGTTCTCATCAAGTCTCATCTAAGTAGAAATATTTTGACCTTTTTTGACGATGTAATCTAGATATACACGTTGTGTCTCACCTAACTGAAGGATAAAAAAAAAAATGTTCTATAGTCCTGGACAAACATAAATAGTCGAAACAAAAATAATAGTAATAAAAACTTAAAGAGCCAGAGATTTTGCTGCAACTGACTGACTGAAGTGCACAACAGCTTGAAACTTGAGTGGATAGAGAGAAAATGAAAGTAATTAACATACGCTGAAAGTTCCTAATTGAGCTAATTATTGTGTAAAACTTTGGAAGCATCTTTCAACTAAGCTGTGCTTCTAGATTGGATTGGTAGTTTAAATTTTAAAGTTACAGCCAAATTTGTTTGATTATTAAAAAAGGTATATAAGAATGACAGCAGACGTCGCTTTGGCCGAGTGGTTAAGGCGTGTGCCTGCTAAGTACATGGGGTTTCCCCGCGAGAGTTCGAATCTCTCAGGCGACGAATCTTGTTTTATTTTTTGTTATTTTCTTTCCTTTTGATAAACTTGTATGAACACACCCCACCCCCTTAATGTAGCTGATTCGACTAGTTTGGTCTCTCTGAGTCTCAGGGTGCATTTTATCTCCAACGGCTGCTAAAGCAGCTGCCATTCTCAGTTTCAAGCATTGGGAAAGCTCAACGTATTTTGACCATGGCTGAGGTGGTTGAGGATTCGTCATTCAGCTCGTCTTCTTTCATAGCAACCAACAAGGTCGCGTATTCACCAAAAACAACCTAAAGGGCTGCGCATGAAATTGCGGAATTTCTGCTACTTTAAATGATGACCCAAGAATTACTCTGCCCGAGGAAAATCGATGGTTTTTTAAGCTGGTTGGCCTTTCTGCGCAAGGCTGTTCCTATTTATAATATTAGTTTTCTGCTTTTTCAAGTGCATACTTTTCCAGCAAAACCAAACGAAAACAAAGAAGAACAAATAAAACACCCTGCAATATGTCGTGGATCATATCTATAAACCGGGTCAACAATGTCCTTGTGGATCCAAAACCATGCCAAATTATTAAATAAACGAGCTACCTCGTCGTGAAGTTTTAACTTGATACTTTTTAAGTGGTATTTTGGAATCATGAAATCAGGCACTAGAGAGAATTGGCTTTAACGCTGTGAACAGAACAGGGGTGCTCGTGCAGTTGGTATGTAACCCAATTTGAAAATGTCAATTACAGCCAAATGCTTCTTAAAAAGTATAATAATCCAGTGAAATCAACAAAGGGTAGAAGGAATTTAAATACACGCGAGTAACTAAGGTTCTGCTTGACATCAAGGCGGGATAGGAAGCCCAATTACTCAAGCGCATGAAGGTTCTAGTGACCGTACTTCTGAAATTCCCATTCGCTGTTATCTGTTATTTTAACAAGACAAATCACAAAGCAAACCCAGAAAAAATAATAATTAATATCCCGTACTGAAAAAAAAGCATCAGAGAGAGAGAGCATTTGAAAGGAGGAACAAAGCATAACATCATACCTAATGGACAGACTTGACGGGTCTTGAGCCATCGGCTAATGCAGTGGAAGTGAAATGCATGGTTGCAAACCCCTGCAAAGAATTAGAAACAACAGATTCAGACAAAACACATCAGCGCATGCATACATACAACTTATGCATCATAAGTTATAATCCGTCAAATTTTTACCATTTCCAAACCATATGACACTTGCAAATCCAGGGAACATGAACAATAGATATCACAGATAGGCACTCAAAGCACACATGAGTTTAATTTACATTACCAATACCCACTTCAGGCATTAAACAAACCACAAACACTGAACTTATGGTTAATCTCTAGCAAAGCAATTAAAAACAGGTAAACTAAAAGATTCATAGGGTACAAAGGAATCAAATATAGCTTAATTGTGTCGATAACCTACAAACAGGTACAATCAAGTAGATAGATTTAAATGAATTGAAATGTAGAAATTTCAAAGTGCACTTCAAAACCCAAAGCAGTCCAGCACTCAATCTGGCTATCACGCATGTCAAGGTGAATTGAAAAATGAATCATAGCTCAACTCAATCCTAGGAATTCAATTGTAGTTTCTGCTCCACAGTATAAAGCAAAACACACACACAGTAAAACATTATATGCATTATTATTCTTAAAGTATGTATATTAAAAGGGATGTAACAGAGCAGAGAGCATCATGAGCCAGGTGGGCAGAAGGCAAATTTTCTAGATGAACGAATGGGAAGTTTGACTGCCAAAATGAGACTAGCGTTCACTAGTGGATTGATCATACAGAAGTTAAAATGTTTCTCAACATATATGCTCAAGGAGAGAGGAAGAGGGAACATTAAAATACCCAAGTCCAACAAAGAAATTTTATAACACGGAACACAAATACAGACTAAAAACAGCCGTCCATAATCCGATCTGGCATCCAATTTACCATTCAACCAATATTCAGTAATTTTACAAACACAATCGCAAAATTAAAGTCTTTTACCATAAAAAAAAATTTAAAGGAATGCCATCACACCGAAACAACAGCACACCTTGGAATATCTTTTGTGCAAACCACTCAATCATTGCAATATGAAGATAAATCTTGAAGAATACTCAAATAAGAAAAGCAATAATTACAATAGTAAAATTGTTATTAAAATAAACATTATTGCTGCACAATGAATAACTTCTACAGAATCAACAAGCAAAACTCAATCCACACAATACCATTGTAAAACACAAGAAAAGCCTGGTAATGCTAGACAACAACTGTTTCAAAATGTAAACAGTTGAATGTAGTTCTGACTGTACTCGCATATTTTAGTAGTATCAGAAGCATAAAAACTTGAAAGTCCCAGACTTTCTAACACTAGCATAAAGTGCTCACATTCACGAACAGGCTTTGTGATAATTCTCATATAACTATAGATTACCTATTCTTTACATGAACACACACTACAACAGCCCTTCAAGCCCTCACACTTGGGAACAGGCTTTATCATAATTCTCAATCACAGCATATAACTATATATGATTAACCATGTAAGGGGAATAAGAAAATTGATGTTCATATAAGTTACTACAAGTAATATCCAGAAGATTCAGCTGGGCACTAGGCACTAAAGGTTAAACCGAACTGTAAAAAGTCAAGTAAACTCAGCATAAAGCAGCAACATAACAACACATTAACAACTTTGTGAAAAACATAAACTGTATCAGATCAAGACAAAAGCGAGAATCATAAAAATTGAACTCGCCTGGTCAGAGATCGACATTATGGATTAATGTAGCTGGCATTCAATCATTATACCTATGCAACCTCCTTAAGGGAAATGCATAAGCGTGTCACTAACCAGCATACCAGCAAATACACAGAATAATTACAGCACAGTAGGCATACCTATATTGCATGGAAAAGGCCAAATTTTCCTTGCATGTTGAACTTGTTTCAGTAATTTATGCATGGATAAACTGGAATTAACAGCCCTACTTCTAATGACCCATCAACAAAATCAACTCAAAAGTAAATGAAAATCCAAAAGCGACATATGACAGACCTCCTAGCTCACTATTTAAAGGCAATTCTCGATCACAAAACAGAAAATGTAGATAAACGTTTAGTTGGACGCCGGCCCAATCACAATCTAGTCAACAGTAATATGTGTGGTCACGACAACCAAGAATGACCACTATTAAATTTAATTTATTAATATGGTAACTGTCCCCAAAATATCTGCTTAGCCTTGTCACCCAAACAGCAACCCTTTTCAAGCCCTCATACTCGGGAACAGGCTTCGTGCTAATTCTCAATCACAGCACATAATTATATAAGATTAACAATTCTTTACATGAATACACACTTTAAAACCCTAAGCCCTCAAACTCGGAAACATGCTTTGTGATAATTCTCAATCACACCGCACAACCATATAGGATTAACAATTTTTCACAAGACTACACACTACTACAGCCCTTAAAGTCCTCACACTCAGAAACAGGCTTTGTGATAATTCTGTCACACCATATCACTATATAAGATTAACAATTCTTTACACGAATACACAACATTAGCATATCTAAGAGTCGAAAGCATACCCCAAGCAACCGTACACTCTTCGCTCGTGGCGCTAGCTTGGTTAGCTTGGCACTCAATACCTACGAATCAAACCAGAAAACAATAAATGATTAAACATAAAGAAAAATCCTAAACAAAAAATAAAGTAGAATACGAAAAAAAAAAAAAAAAAGAAAACTCACAGAGATCCATAATATGGTTCCTGCAAATAGCGCAGTTATCAACAACAATATCTGCATCCACCATTCAACACGACGTCAACACAAAGAAATCAAATCACCACAATAAATTCATACACGTACCTATAGTAGAAATTTGGGGGAATGAATTGGAGAAAGTAGGGTTAGGGTTTAAAGGAGGTACCCCAGGCCCAGAGAGCGACGGCGTTCCACTTTTTGATCTCGAATCGCTTAGGCTTCTTGGTAGAGGAAGGACCTGCGCTACTAGAAGCCTCGCCGACGGGAACCATGGGGACGTCGGAATCCAATGTAGCCATGGCTGGACGCGCTGCTAGTGTGTGAAAGACCACTGCCATTGTACTCGCTTATATCTATGGTTCAAACTCAAAAGCGTTTGCGATCGTAAACTATTGGGCCTCTACTTCGGATCTTCAGGTCCATATCGCTAGAGAGTCTGTTGGGCCTGGACCCAGTGAATTAATTAGATGGGCCTATAGGCCTAATCAAGTCAAGGACTCATTTAACTTTAATGGGTACATGAGGTTGCTTTAGGATTGGACCTAAAATTGGCAGCTAATATTATGAATGGGTTAAATATGGGCTTCATTTATGCAACTCCTTGTTGGGCCTGCCTTTCCCATAATGTCTTGTGATTGTAGATCATTATCGCACTCGCGCATGTCTCGTAAGGAACACGTGAATTATGCTTTTAACATTAATTTAATTTTTAAATTCATTTTGTATGGATATGAGTAATCATTTACTATTATTTTTACCTAATATAATGTAAAATTATTTATTGATGATAAAGACAAAAACCAAAAGAAGGATCGCGCATCTTGATAAAATCCCAAAAGTCATGAGTCATGAATCATGATTAAGTTGAGTAATGGAGACAGCTGCATGCACTCCGCAGCATGTAGAAAGCTGCATTTTTGTTAATCAATTATACAATTATAACATTCAAGTATGTACTCTCTTTTTCTCTTCTTTTTTCTTTATATATATATATCTTTACACATGCAACAATATAATATTTCAAAATTTACAAATATTTTGTACAAATCACAAGCTTTTAGTTGATGATATCAGCATCTTTTTTAGATATATAGAGTTGTATATATCTCTAAATTGTATATATTAGGAATCTCTTATGTGTATATAAGTTTTTATATTTATCCGTTTATATATCAGTTTTATATGTATTGATTTTCCTCATCAATACAGTGAGCTTTTCCAATCTCTGGTACCCTCCTTGTAATCTTTACTTACAGAATCTCGATGTACTACTAATGTTGGTCAATCCAATTCCACCGTGAGTAATATAAGGAATTTAAAGTACTTTTTCTATTTTCGTATAATGCATCTTTACACATCAACAACATATATAGTATTTAAAATTTATAACAAACAATTAGCTTTCTTTTCTTTGGTAATAAATCACAAGTTTTTCGTTGATCAGCACGTTTTAATTAAGAAGATCTTGATCCGTTACTGGTAGATTTTGTACGTCGGAATCTGATTCGACCGACAGTAGTAGGGGTTGTTGAGTTAGCCATAAACAATTTTAAAACGTTTTGAGTACGGCGCCAATAGTGGAACGATTAAGTGGAGGACAGTTGTCTACTGCTACAGTGCTGTCTCCAATAATACCTCATTATAATATATATATATATATATATATATATATAATCTCATCTGGCACACACTCCTATCGGTCTGTGCGTACGTGCTGTATATTCATTGTCTTTTTGCTAATCTATAATATATAAATTATAATGGATCTTGAACTTTTCATTTTAATAATTTTATTATTTTTTTTTAAATAATTTTTTTTAGATAGAATTAGAATTTTATTAGTGGCTAGAATTTATTTATTATTTTAATTTTATAATTTTGTAAAAATTTAGAGCAACTGGTTTAGTCTTCTAATAGATTTTTTCTATCTAACATTTTAAATAAGATTAAATATATTTTAAATAATAATAAAAGTTACCAAGACTCAAACCATAATTTTCGAAAATAAATATTATGAAACTGTAAAATGTAAAATTTTTGTCCGTTAGGCCACATTGCAGGTGCATTTTAATATCTTTATTGTTGGTAGTGAATAGTGAGGCTTTCCCCCACAAGTCAGGCCTTCTGATTATTGAAGGGGGTTTGGTTTTTTCATTGTCTGCATGTTTTTGGATATTAGTGGGGTTCTTTAGTTCTATTCTAAATAAATCATGCATTATGGCGAACCACCCCCTTATTATTTAATATGATCATTTCCTCTTCCATTATTATATCAATACATGAAGCTTCTTCTTCTTCTTCTTTTTAAATATTAGAATTGCACTTGTTATTTAATTTTGATAAAAGTAGTGACCAATCGATTTCAAATTTTCATGATCATAATAAAAAATTGCAATAATACGTTAATTTGTTCTTCTTCTTCTTCTTTTTTTTAAATGTTAGAATTGCACTTGTTATTTAATTATGATAAAAGTAGTGACCAATCGATTTCAAATTTTCATGATCATAATAAAAAATTGTAATAATACGTTAATTTGTTAGTTAAGACAAATATTTCTAAATCCGATATATTTACACCATGCAAATAGTTGGTGATCATCTTCCATATCTAATCAAAGAAATCATGGTAGCGATTTAATAATATAAAATAATTTCGTATTCGCTTCACCCTTTACCAAATTTTCCAACCTGCTCCACTTTAATCATACTAAACATAGTTAAGAATCTTAATATTAAGGTTAATGTCATATCAATCACCAAAATTCATGTACATAGATGTGCTTCTAAGTTCAACAATAAATACCTTCCAAGAGCACCACATACACACATTAATTAACTTTCTCCAACAAAATGGAAGTTTCTCCATGGGAAATTATAACCTTGGTATGCCTAGCTTCTGTAGCCTTGCTCACAAAAACTCTCTTTCAACAACGCCACCAATCTCTAAAACTCCCTCCAGGTCCCAAACCATGGCCTATCATTGGCAACCTCAACCTCATTAGTGCCCTCCCTCACCAATCCCTTCACAAATTGTCACAAAAATATGGTCCACTAATGCAACTCAAGTTTGGCTCATTCCCAGTTGTTGTTGCTTCTTCTCCCGAAATGGCAAAGCAATTTCTTAAAACACACGACAACATCTTTGCCTCTAGACCTCCAAGTGCAGCTGGAAAGTACACAACCTATAACAATAGCAACATCACTTGGTCGCCTTACGGTCCCTATTGGCGCCAAGGCCGTAAAATCTTTCTCTCCGAACTCTTTAGCTCCAAAAGACTTGAGTCCTATGAGTACATTCGAGCTGAGGAAAGGCTTGCTTTCTTCTCGCGACTTTATGTGTTGTCTGGGAAGCCAATAATACTCAAAGACCGACTCTCCCGATTCACATTAAGTATTATAAGTAGAATTGTGTTGGGGAAGAAGTATGTTAGCGACTCTAAATCAGACGGTGAGACATCAATTGTCACACTTGAAGAATTTCAAGAAATGTTAGACGAGCTGTTCTTGCTTAATGGGGTGTTGAACATAGGGGACTGGATTCCTTGGCTCAAATTCTTAGACTTGCAGGGCTACCAAAAACGCATGAAGGATTTGAAGAAAAAATTTGATCGGTTTCATGATTATGTGTTCGATGAACACAAAGCAAAGGCAATGAAGGAAAATGGTAAAAAGGATTTAAAAGGTAAGGACATGGTGGATTTACTATTGCGGTTGGCTGATGATCCAGATCTTGAAGTTAAGCTTACATATGATAGTGTCAAGGGGTTCACTCAGGTAATCTAGTAGCTTACTATTATTTAGTCTGACCATATAAAATAAAAATATTATGCCAATATATGTTATAATAGAAGAAAAGCCTTGACTGACTAAGCCATTAATTTTTGAGTTATGATAATATTTTTAAATAAATTCAGGACTTAATAGCGGGAGGCACAGATACATCAGCAACAACAGTGGAATGGGCAATGTCGGAACTCCTAAAACAACCACATCTCATAAAAAAGGCAACAGATGAGCTAGACACAGTGATTGGAAGAGAAAGGTGGGTTGAAGAGAAAGACATGGCAAGACTTCCGTACATAGAAGCAATCATTAAAGAGACAATGAGGAGACACCCAGTGGCTGTTATGCTCGCACCCCATCTAGCTATGGAGCATTGCAACGTGGGTGGTTATGATATTTGCAAGGGAACTAGGGTCTTCATAAACACATGGAGTATGGGAAGAGACCCTTCAGTCTGGGATTCACCAGAAGATTTTCGACCCGAAAGGTTCTTAGGGAAGGCCAATATTGATGTAAAGGGACAGAACTTTGAGCTACTGCCATTTGGTTCTGGAAGGAGGATGTGCCCTGGCTATAGCCTTGGACTGAAGATGATTCAATCTAGCTTGGCTAATATGTTGCATGGATTTAACTGGAAGTTACCTGAGAATATGAAACCACAAGATTTGAGCATGGATGAAGTTTATGGATTGGCAACAATTAGAAAGTTCCCACTCGTTGCAATCACAGAGCCAAGACTACCACTCCATCTTTATTAATCAGCTAGTTGTTAATTAGTGATGAAGCTTATCTGTTCTAAAGAAATATTAAAATAAGGTTTTAGTTAATATAATGTAACGATGTTGGATGATTGTTAAAGCACGTCTCTAGCGCATTGGTGTATTTATTTAATGCTGCAAGTAATATTTCCTCAATATATAGACAATCATTATATTTATATAAATATGCATTTGTAAGTTTGTCAACGTGACGTTTTTCTAATTCATTTTCCGCATGACCAACTTTACTATTAACGGCCTGTTTTTCATCATCCACGATAATTTTACAACAAATATTCATCAAAAAAGATAATTTTACAACAAATGAATGGAAAAACTCTAGTACTCGGAGTACTGAGTTACTCAGTGCTACTGCATATTATGTAATGCCATGTGGAAAATTTTCCACGTCAGCAACTGATATGTTTTAGAAAAACCATCCTATGGTTTTGACGTTTCTCTCTCTCCTCCATCGTACCCGTCGGAGTTCTCTACCCATCGAAGAATAATTATAGTTGTTGGAGCCAACTCGTACAGCAGAGATGATTTCCCAACTGGATTTCTGCTTGGTTCTGGGTCCTCTGCTTATCAGGTTTGTCTTCCTTTTTCAACCAATCAGAACCAAATTTGATTTGTGTTTGGTTCTGGGTCCTGAGCCAACTAGCTTTGCTGCGAGCGGCAATTGCGGCACTGAACGAGATTGAGTGCATGTTGAGCGGACTTGAGTGATGAGCCTGAGGGCTTTGAGCATTTTGATGAAGAAGATTGATAGGTAGTTGTAGACAGAGTTGGAGAGCCAGAGAGAGAGTATTGAACTCCAATGGGTACGACGGGGAGAGAGAGAAACTTAAACGTCAAAAACCAGAATGGTTTTCCTCAACCATATTAGTTGCTGACCTGGAAAATTTTCCACATAGTATTAAATAATATGCAGTAGCACCGAGTAACTCAGTACTCCGGGAGTACTATGCCATAAACATTAATTATTGGTACTAATTTTACACTGATCAGAAACAATTAATTTATTAATGGTCTAATTACGTGGTTTATATGATTTTTTTTTTTTTTGGTAGAAACGTGGTTTGTGTGATTTACTTCAACTATAAATATACCCACCAGACAAGTGCACCCACCACGAAAACTCTCTTTCAATCCAATAATGGAGGTTTCTTCTAATTGGGGTGTTTTGTCATTCTCATTCCTAGCTATACCTGTAGCAGCATTTCTCTTCAAAATTTTAACTCGAGGCCCGCACAAATACCCACCGGGTCCTAAACCTTGGCCAATCATTGGAAACCTCAACCTTATAGACTCAAACCTCCCACATCAATCCCTCCACAAATTGTCCCAAAAACATGGACCCATTATGCAACTCAAGTATGGTTCAGTTCCTGTTGTGATTGCAGCTTCAGCAGAAATGGCAAAGCAATTCCTAAAGACCCACGACCATGTGTTTGCCACTAGACCTCAGAATACTGCTGGCAAATATTCCGGTAGAAACCATTCCGGCTTTCTTTGGGCACCACACGGGCCACAATGGCGGCAATGGCGCAAAATTTGCCTGTCAGAGCTCTTTACCCTAAAAAGACTCGAGTGTTATGAGTATATTCGTGTGGAGGAGATGCGTGCTTTTATGTCAAGTCTGTTTGCCTCGTCGGGGAAACCAATTGTCGTTGAAAGCAAACTCTATTGTTTTAGTATCAGCATTATACTTAGAGTCATGTTGGGTAAGAAGTATTTTAGCGACTACTCCAAACACAATACCACAACGTCAACCGCTGCCACTACAATTCAACTAGAAGAATTTCGAGGAATGTTAGTTGACTTTCTCAAACTTAATGGCGCGTTCACTATAGGAGATTGGATACCGTGGCTGAAGTTCTTGGACCTGCAAGGTTATGTTAAGCAAATGAAAGCTTTACAGAAAAAGTTCGATAAGTTTTTGATCTTGTGTTTGAGGAACACAAGGCAAATATGGAATCCGAAGCCAAGGGACATGGTGGGTTTGCTGTTGGAACTTATGAATGATTCTAGTCTTGATATTAAACTGACTTATGAAAGTGTCAAGGGTTTTATTCAGGTAATATTTATATATATATATAGTTCGATCTCTTATCTTGTATCCAAGTAATATTAAGTTGACCTAATGACGTTGTTGATGATATATGAGCAGGACCTTCTAGTTGCAGGCACAGAGACCAATTCGTCTGCACTGGAGTGGGCAATGTCAGAGCTCATGAAACATCCACATTTCATCGAGAAAGCCACAGAAGAACTGGATAAAGTGATTGGGAGAGACAGATGGGTGGAAGAGAAAGACATTCCACAACTTCATTATATAGAGGCTATTGTCAAAGAGACACTGAGGAAACACCCAGCCGCCGCGTTGATTCCACCACATGCAGCTCTTGAAGACTGCAACGTAGGTGGGTACGACATTAGAAAAGGAAGCATTGTGATTGTAAACAATTGAGTTTAGGAAGAGACCCACAAATGTGGGATGCTCCTGAAGAGTTTCGTCCAGAGAGGTTTTGGAGGGCAGGTCAAGGATGGTGGAGATTGATTTGAAAGGGAAAAGCTTTGAGCTTATTCCATTTGGTTCAGGGAGGAGGATATGCCCTGGATACGGGCTTGCATTAAAAGTGGTGACGTGTGGGTTGGCTAACATGTTGCATGGTTTCAATTGGAGTCTACCTTACAATATGAAACCACATGATATAAACATGGAAGAAGATAAGGGACTTACTACACCTCGAAAGGTCCCACTAGTTGCTGTCTTGGAGCCTAGACTTCCCATTCATCTTTATCACCAGAATCACTACCAAAAGCTTGATTAAAATAATTAGCAATTATTATATATGACAAGGCAAGAGATATGCTGAATCCATTACCAAAAAAGAGATATGCTGAATCTTAAGCACGTAGCTAGCCACTAGTGTATCAACTAAAGTAAAACGCGTTTCTCGCTTATGGGTGTATTCATGCCACAATTAAAGTATTTTCTCAATAAGATCTTGTCTTGGATTTAGTTCCATTAATAATAATAAAAACTGCAGTTAATTACAAAGCTTGGCGGAGTTTGCTATTTAATATTTTTTGAAGTTGGATATGCATTTGTTTATATGTATGACGAGAACAAAGGCAAAACCTGCTGAGTGCTTGCAATAATGAAAAAGTAAAATCGTTATTAATCAAGAAATAATGAACTACATCATTCGAAACCCACGCTCGTGATAACTTGTTATAAAAGATATGAATATTTGTAGGTGCGTAGATGACACTGAGAAAATGTATAATGTAGTTTCTTTAGTAAAGCGATGAGACATTAAGATTATTCTGTACTACTTGTATTATTACCTTCTTTTCTAAAAGAAAAAAAACTTATTTAATAACAAAAGCAATCGTGAATTTGGACTATATTTGTTCCTTTTTCCTTCTTAGTAACATTATGTTTCCAAGCAGTATGCAACAAATTAATTATGTCGGGAGCTAGATTGGTTGCCTATGAACAAGTAAGAATTGCCTCAATTTCGAACGATTAATTTCAATTTCTTGTTATAGTTAGAATTAAGACTTTGATGTTTGCAAACAAAACTAAAATAAGAATTAAGACTTTAATAAGATGGCCAGCAAATTAACCAAATCATTAATCAACATACGGTGACTGAAATTATATACGTACGTGAGAGGCTATATCCATGCACTCAAACACCGAAATAATTATATCACATACAAAAAAAAGATCTTCCATATTATAAAATATAATGGAGATATCAAACTAGTGGTGTAATTTAATAAACATTTATAAGTTTATCGACGTGACATTTACGAAACCATCTTCCACATGGTTAAATATCTTTCACCCGACTAGTCGAACAAAGAATTCAGCCGGTCGAACAAAGAGCCAAGAAGTTAATCAGCTTCTATAAGTACCCATCAAAGAAGCGCCTTAAAACTCACCACCAAACCCACATTCCAAGGCATAAATGCAACAATGGAGTTTCCTCCTTGGGCTTTTTTGGCTCTTTCATGCCTATTCCTAGCTGCTCTATCATTTGTGTTCAAAACTTTCCCTGTCTTTGGAGCTGGTGGCTCAAACAAATTCCCACCAGGTCCTAAACCGTGGCCAATCATTGGAAACTTGAACCAATTGCTAATAGGTACCGTCCCTCATCAAACCTACCACAAATTGTCCCAAAAATATGGACCCATTTTGCAACTTAAGATTGGTACCGTCCCCGTTGTGATTGCCTCCTCAGCCGAAACCGCCAAACTATTCCTTAAGACCCATGACCATGTCTTTGCATTTAGACCTAAACTTGCTGCTGGCAAATACACTGGTAGAAACTATACCAGCATTTTATGGTCACCTTATGGGCCACACCATCTCCAATGGCGCAAAATTTGTCAGTCCGAGCTCTTTGCCTTCAAAAGACTCGAGTCTTACGAGTACATTCGTGTGGAAGAGATTCGTGCTTTTATCTCAAGTCTCTATGCCTCATTGGGTGAGCCACTTGTTTTGAAAAACCAACTCTATTGTTTCACCATCGGCCTTATGAATAGAATTGTATTGGGAAAAAGGTATTTAACTAGCGACTACTCCAAACATGCCACATCCACAGTTCAACTTGAAGAATTTCGAGGAATGTTAAATGATTTTTCGAAGCTTAATGGGGCATTCTACATAGGAGATTGGATACCGTGGCTCGCTTTCTTGGACTTGCATGGTTGTGTTAGGAAAATGAAGGCTTTAGAGGAAAAATTTGATCATCTTTTTGATTTTGTGTACGATGGACACAAGGCAAATAGGGAAGCAGCCAAGAGCTTGGAGCCAAGGGACATGGTGGGTTTGCTGGTGGAACTGATGGATGATCCTAGTCTTGACGTTAAGCCAACTTATGACAGCGTCAAGGGGTTTACTCAGGTAATTAATCAATATCAATTGTCCTTATTTAGTTGCTCAATTTTGGAATTAATTTTTTTAATATATAATATATATTAGGATCTATTAGTTGGAGGCACAGAGACCACTTCGTCTACATTGGAGTGGGCAATGTCAGAGCTCATAAAAAACCCACGTGTGATCGTGAAAGCCACAGAAGAGCTTGGCAAAGTAATTGGGAGAGAAAGATGGGTGGAAGAGAAAGACATCCCACAACTTCATTACATAGAAGCCATTATGAAAGAGACATTGAGAAAACACCCAGCGTCCGCCATGATTCCTCCTCATGCAGCTGTGGAAGACTGCAACGTAGCTGGCTACCAAATTAAGAAAGGAAGCGTAGTGCTTATAAACATATGGAGTATAGGCAGAGACCCAACATTATGGGATGCTCCAGAAGAATTTTGTCCGGAGAGATTTTTGGAGGGCAAGCTGGTGAACATTGATGTGAAAGGTCAGAGCTTTGAGCTGATTCCGTTTGGTTCTGGGAGGAGGATGTGTCCTGGTTATAGCCTTGCACTAAAAATGCTGATGTGTGGGTTGGCTAATATGCTGCATGGTTTCAATTGGAGTTTACCTTGTAATATGAAAATACAAGATCTGAGTATGGAAGAAGATTTTGGAATTTCAACACCTCGAAAGGTCCCACTTGTTGCGGTCTTGGAGCCTAGACTTCCACGTCATCTTTATCAACAGCCGTAACAGAAGCTGATGCGAGTTTAACTGTTTGAAACTTTGAATAAATATCATGCCCGCATGAATGAGCTGGAGAAAAATAGGTATGTGCTACAATAAATGTTTGGCTTGTGTTGGCTGAATCTGAATGAATGGTCGTTGTCTCAGATTTGTACTATGTACTAAATGGATCGATCCTTTTCTTTCTTAGCAAGTCCATCTCACAGTGCATCTGGGTTGTGGTCTATTAGCAAAAAAAACGGACGGTTTTATCGCATTTGTTTATGAAAATTATAGTTCAAATTTTGATAAACTTTATTATTATTTTAGGTATATTTAATTTTACTTAATGTATTAGGTGGAGAGAAATTTATTAAGGGTGTTGACCACCTATTTTAAATTTTAAAAAGCTTATAAAATTAAAGTAGTAAAAAGGTCTTATCCATTAATAAAATTTTAAAACGATAAAATCTATATCGAGATCTTTTTTATTTATAAAAAAAAAGTCCATTGTACAGTTATTAATTAAGCTAAGTAACAAGTTTTTGGTGGCCTAAATATGTAAATTGGATTCATTAGTATAAGATTAATTGAAAACAAATATATTGTAATATTTGTTGATATTTAAATAATTATTATCATATAAGTTTAGTTTTTAAATTTAACAAATTAATTTAACATGGTAATTAAGAACACCGCACAACAAATATCCCACACACCCGAATAGAATGGGCTTATTGAATAATTACCAAAAAAAAGAACAAATGGGCTTAATGAATAGACACCTGACAAGATATAGAGCAGATGCCGGGTGCAAAACCCGATAAGATACAAAGGAGATTATCAGAAAATTGATCTTGTTGAAATGGATCATTCAAGGACACCTTATTGTTGTCCGATATTAACACAGTTGAACACGATAATTTGATTTGAATAGTAAAATCATACGTATATTCCATTATTATTTGAATTTAATTAAATATATGGTACTGGATCAAAATTCTTCATTAAAAAAAAAATAATATTAACGCGATTGAACATTACATTCTCATCAGAAAATTCCAATGCAAGTATTTTTTTCTACTTTTGACAAAAATTCCAATGCAAGTACTGAATACCTACATACACAACAAAGAAATTGGCACTAAAATTATTATCATGTGTGGTATATAAGTACGTCATAGCTCGTACTCCCAACTATTATAAATAACCAAAGCATTCACCAGCATAACTAAATTCCCCACAAATAATGATATATATGGAGGACGTTCCTACTTCTTGGGCGCTTTTGGCTGTGGCATTCCTAGGAATTCTTTTTTCTCGAGAATTTTAAATTTTAAATTTTGGTACAGGTCATTGCACTTACAAAAAAAAAAAAACAAAAAAAAAATGATTTTTCATTTTATAAAATACAATGGAAATATCAAATCTAATAATTTAATATACATTTATAAGCTTCTACATTAACCAAATATTATGCCGAATGGCTAAATAACTTTCACTGACTAGTGCATCGGGGGTGTGGCTTAGTAGAAAGAAGTTGACTGTTCCATCATATTTATTTATAGGAGTTGTAATTCGAGTCTTGATTATCTCAGGTGTATTTAGTCTTACTTAATACGTCAGATGAAGAAAAATTTATTAAAAGTATGACCCAGTTAGTCTAGACTCTTAAAAGATTATAAAATTTAAACAGTAAAATTTTTTTATCTACTAACATAATAAATCGATAAGATCCGATGAAATTATTTTTTATTCATTTAAAAAAAAAACTTTCGCTGACTCGTCGAACAAAGAGCCAAGCCGTTAATCAACTTCTATAAATGCCCATCAAATAAGCGCTTTAAAACTCACCACCAAACCCACTTTCCAAGGCACATATGCAATGATGGAGTCTCATTCTTGGGCTGGTTTGGCTCTCTCATTCCTATTCCTAGCTGCTCTATCATTTGTGTTCAAAGCTTTCCCTGTCTTTGGAGCTGAAGGCTCAAACAAATTCCCACCAGGTCCTAAACCATGGCCAATCATTGGAAACTTGAACCAATTGCTAATAGGTACCGTCCCTCATCAAACCTACCACAGATTGTCCCAAAAATATGGACCCATTTTGCAACTTAAGATTGGCACCGTCCCCGTTGTGATTGCCTCTTCAGCCGAAACCGCCAAACTATTCCTTAAGACCCATGACAATGTCTTTGCCTTTGGACCTAAACTTGCTGCTGGCAAGTACACTTGTAGAAACTATACCAGCATTTTATGGTCACCTTACGGGCCACACCATCTCCGATGGCGCAAAATTTGTCAGTCCGAGCTCTTTGCCTTAAAAAGACTCGAGGCTTACGAGTACATTCGTGTGGAGGAGATTCGTGCTTTTATCTCAAGTCTCTATGCCTCATTGGGTGAGCCACTTGTTTTGAAAAACCTACTCTTTTGTTTCACCGTCGGCCTTATGAGTAGAATTGTATTGAGAAACAAGTATTTAACTCGCGACTACTCCAAACATGCCACATCCACAGATCAATTCGAAGAATTTCGAGGAATGATAAATGATTTTATGAAACTTGATGGGTCGTTCTACATAGGAGATTGGATACCGTGGCTCGATTTCTTGGACTGGCAGGGTTATGTTAGGAAAATGAAGGCTTTAGAGAAAAAATTTGATCATCTTTTTGATTTTGTGTACCATGAACACAAGGCAAATAGGGAAGCAGACAAGAACTTGGAGCCAAGGGACATGGTGGGTTTACTGTTGGAACTGATGGATGATCCTAGTCTTGACGTTAAGCCAACTTATGACAGCGTCAAGGGGTTTACTCAGGTAATTAATCAATATTAATTGTCCTTATTTAGTTGCTCAATTTTGGAATTAATTTTTTTTAATATATAATATATATCAGGATCTATTAGTTGGAGGCATAGAGACCACTTCGTCTACATTGGAGTGGGCAATGTCAGAGCTCATCAAACACCCACATGTGATGGAGAAGGCCACAGAAGAGCTTGACAAAGTAATTGGGAGAGAAAGATGGGTGGAAGAGAAAGACATCCCACAACTTCATTATATCGAAGCCATTATGAAAGAGACATTGAGAAAACACCCAGCGTCCGCCATGATTCCTCCTCATGCAGCTGTGGAAGACTGCAACGTAGCTGGCTACCAAATTAAGAAAGGAAGCGTAGTGCTTATAAACATATGGAGCATGGGGAGAGACCCAACATTATGGGATGCTCCAGAAGAGTTTTGTCCGGAGAGATTTTTGGAGGGCAAGCTGGGGAACATTGATGTGAAAGGTCAGAGCTTTGAGCTGATTCCGTTTGGTTCTGGGAGGAGGATGTGTCCTGGTTATAGCCTTGCACTAACAATGTTGATGTGTGGGTTGGCTAATATGCTGCATGGTTTCAATTGAAGTTTACCTTCCAGTACGAAAATACAAGATCTAAGCATGGAAGATGGTTTTGGAATTTCGCCCGGTTCTAAAATTTCATTGGAAAGAAAATCGACCGTTATGTTTTAAATATTAATAAAATTTTAAATTAATAAAATTTATATAGAAAATTATTTTTATTCGTATGAAAAAACACCTCAAAAGGTCTCATTTATTGCGGTCGTGTTAAGATATCAGATAGAACACGTGTCAATTATTAGTGTTTATGTAATCCCTACGCTTATCAAGAATAGTATCCAGCTTTCATCAACAAAAAAAAAAAAGAATAGTAACCGGCTTGGCCTATAGAAGGAGATAACTCCTCAATTGCGGGGCAGAGTGGAAGTACTCAAGTGTTACCTTGTATTGTGTTTGTTCATAAAAAAGGGTCTCAGGAATTCTGACGGTTTTTTTTAATACGGGGCTACGAGTATATCTCAAATTTTTGATGAAAATTTATTAAGATTTGAATCGGAATTTTCATAATCGAATATAAATATGAGAGCTCGATTAAATTTTTTTATTATTAGACCACGTTAAAATTAAGTTTTTTTCTATAAGAATCTTCTATTATAATATTATTTATTGTTTAATATAGTATTATAGTTCTAACTTTCGAAGGGGACTATCACAATTATATTTTTCAAATTGGTATCAAAGTTATATTTTACAAATATCACATAAAACCAAAAAATTAACCATCATATATGTATAAAGTGTACCGTGTTCGTACATTATATTAAAAATTAATTATTTAAAAAAATAAATCATAAACAAAAACCCTCACTAGCACTTCCACCAGGACCTAAGCCATGGCCATTGATCGGTAACTTCCACCTCATAGGTCCTCTTAAATATGAACCTATTGTGCAGCTTAAGTTTGGTTCAGTTCCTGTTGTGGTTGCATCATCATCCGAAGCCGCAAAGCTATTCCTAAAGACTTGCGACCACATCTTCGCCAATAGACCTCAAACTGCCGCAGGGAAGTTGAACGTAGCAATCACGCTAGCATCATTTGGGCAACTTATTATGGACCGGCCTTACGCCAGTGGCGTAAAATTATTCAATCTGAGCTCTTCAGCATCAAAGGAATCGAGTCTCACCACTACATTCGTGTGGACGAGACTCGTGCTCTTATGTCAAAGACTCTACGCCTTGTCTCGTAAGCCAGTTGCTCTGAGAAGGAAACTCTCTTGTTTCACTTCCAGCTTTATGAGTAGAATTGTGTTGGGTAAGAAGTATTTTAGCGACTCCGTTCTACATAGGGGATTGGATACCATGGCTTGGTTTCTTGGACTTGAACGGTTTCGTCAAGTGAATGAAGTTTGTAGATGAAAAACTCAAATCGGTTTTTTCATCATGTGTTTGAGGACGACAAGGCAAACAGAAACATAGATAATTATGAGCCAAGGAATATTGTAGATTTCTTGTTGG
Organism: Rhamnella rubrinervis; assembly: GCA_007844105.2. NCBI lineage: Eukaryota > Viridiplantae > Streptophyta > Magnoliopsida > Rosales > Rhamnaceae > Rhamnella > Rhamnella rubrinervis. Next base: position 15,779,465 of record CM017584.2, read on the forward strand.
ATATGGTCTATGATCCTTTGTTATCTCTACGAAAGCATATATGATAGAACAGGTTAATAATGTCTATTATAAAACACATGCTATGACACGAAATACTAACAGAGTTCTATTTATCCAAACCAAAACAAAATAAAATTGAATTTAATCAATAAAGCACAGAACCTGTTGAGCTCGGGTTTATCTAGCTTTTCAGAGACTAATTTGTTCGAGGCCTGTGTGAACCACAGTATCCTTAAGATAATTATGCTCTTCTCACGATGCTGTGATTCCAAAAAAAATAGTTATCTCCCAGGATACAACGAACTTTCAAAAGTTTAGGATCAAGCACCTCCCAAGACTTCTTCCAATGAACTTGAAAACAACACCTTCCCTCTATCACCTTGACAACAGAACTTCAAAGCCCAAAACCACACTAAAAGTTTTCTGTATTTTTCCTACACTCCACATGTTTTTCAAACTTAGTTACACAATTGTAAGATTTTCTGTGTAAAAATTATACCAAAAATCACATACCTCAAAACAAAACTAAAACCTTACAATTTGTAACGTAAATCAAATTTGAAAACCAAATGTACACAATTCATTCACAATCAATTCAAAGCCGTTACAAACAATCAATTCAAAAACGTTACAAAATCATTTTGTAAACGTTACAAGATCCTACAATCCCCCACATGAATGAATTGTACACAACCCTCTAGACTCGACCATGGTGATAGAGTTCTACGGTCGGAACCTGCATAGGATAGGTAGGTTTTACCCTTTGAACCTTCCTTTGTAAAAATATATTTACTCTCTTGAAGGTAGACGCGATGTCCTTGAACCTTACTGTCGTTTATGTAAAGATGATATACTTCACACAGGACTCCTTCCTGGCATTCTTCAGTTATCACTGTTATGTCCGTTTTGGTCATGGACATCTTCCCTGGTTCTGTAAGAGTTTCTAAAGAATTGTGCCCAACCAATTCTCCTTTGAAACGACCCCTCTTCTCTCTCACATAAGTGATTCTTTTACTAAGAGTATCCCGCTATACTCCTCTCGGATTTTCCGATGCATAAAAATCATTAAAAGCTTTAGCTTATCCTCATCTTCAACGGGTATCACTATTTCATCATAGGAATGGACAGGAGGTGAAAACCCCACAGTGATTTAAACCAGTCTTTATGATTTGGTTGTCCCTTTGAACCTAGGTCTTGGGATCTCCAGTCAACTAGATTGGGTTTCCACCGTATTGAGTTGCGGTCAATAGCTATATATGCACAAGCATATCTTATCACACAATTAAGATGAAATCACAGTGACTGTGCATATCTTATCACACAATTAAGATGAAATCACAGTGACGGAATGATTGATCCTATGGTGGAACCCCAAGCCTCAGCATCATTGATATTATATCCAAATTTAAACTGAGGTAGGCTTAGTTTGACATTGCTGTAGCTTTAAATAATTAATCGTAAAAAGAATTAGCTAAGTGTTTTTGGTAAACTATTATTTCAAAAGTATAGTGTTGTAAATAAAAAAAAAAAAAATCTGACTTTTGAAGTTTGTAAATAATATCGTTTTGGTGTTATTGTTTATAATGACCAAAATAGACAATTTTTTTTTTATTGAAGTAAGTGATTAATTATACTAATTAACTAAAGATATAATGAGTATTTTATTATTCGTGATATTTATTGCATCCAAAAAACTAGAATCAGAAGCTGAGAAACCGCCCTTCATTTTTTTTTTTTGCTGCTACTCAAAACTGCTGTTAGAGAAGAGTAATTCTCCAAAAATATTTTTATTATTATTAGATTTATGAAACACTTTAATTACTTTGGATTCTACAATAATCATAAGTGTCGGGTTTAAAGACACTTCCAAACGGCGCCGTAGATTATACAAGTTAAATTGCGTACGTCACTAACACCCACCGACACAAAGTCAACTGCAATATTAGCGTAATCTCTCGGCGGTCAGTAAAACATATACGTCGCTAAACTAAAATTAACCAGTTAATTAATTCGACAGGATCAGACCACCTGAAACCAATTTAAATCCATCTCTTATTTTTCATAAGAAAATATTGTTATCAATTTGTACGTAATTCTCTGACATAAGACAACATGGACCAGCCAAATAATTAACCGAGCCCTCCCACCACTACGTTATCAACCACATAGACAATGACGGAAGCTAGTTTCATTAATTAGTGACAGATTTTTGTTTTGTATTATTTTATCTTAATCTTACAGATTAAGACTATTTCCTACAAGCATTGCGTGTGACTAATTTAGGCATCAAACCCGCCCATTCTCAATTATGCGATTAACTTAGGTTCCTAATTATGGGGCATGCAGTCTTTACTCTGGCATTGGCATGCTTAGCTGCTCTAAGCCATAGATATTGAAGATAACGAGAGCCTGGGGCAACAGATTATGGGCACTGGTCATAAGCTTTTTCTGTTTTGAAAGTAATACTTGCCCAATTAATGAGTATATTGTGAACATGATTTATATAGAAACCAATGATTATCAATCAGAGCAAGAAATTCAAAATGAAAAAAGGTAATAATTCTGGAAAATGAGATGATCTGTACCTTAAAGTTGTAACAGATGTTGACTTGGAGAAGAGGTCAATCTTGGATAGAAGACTACTACTCAATTTAATAACCATTTGAATTCCTTTTACCAAAAAAACCATTTGAATTCCTAGAAGGAAACCATATGTGTGGTGTATTAATTAATTGGTTCACATGCGTTCTTTGATTTCCATGGCCACGTTGCATATATTGTCATTTTTGAATTTTAATATTAATAACATCCTCTAATATTAATTTAAAATATCAATATCAAGTTATAATAGTATATATGTTAAAAATATGGTAATTTAAAATTAATTATATATATATTTGCTTTAATAGTTGATTCAAATATTTTAAAGAGTGAGGCCAAAGAATAGGTCCTTACTTTGCATGAATTTTTCAAACGGCAATATCATTTTTTTTTTACATTAATATAGCACTTGTGCTATATAAATGTTAAAATTTAACATCACCGTTTATAAATGTTAAAATTTAACATCACCATTTATTTTAAACATCCTATGGAGAAGGCTCCAAATAAAAAAGCATGCATGCTATGATTATTTTACTGCTTAATTAACAGTTTTGCACAAAACATTTTTAATCAATTGGAAAGTGGATGTTAATTACTAATACATATTCTCCGCGTTATATTCAAACTGCTAGCTGTACTCAACAAAGCTTAAACAAAAATATCTGTTGGTGTTCAGCATCCATAAATTGGCCATTTCCCGCTTTTGAATATTCCTTTTTGCCCAAAAAGACTCCATTCCATACACGTTCAATTACAGAAAAAGTCTCGGAATGTGAAAAAAAAAAAAATAATAATAATAAAAATAAATTAAAGTAAACGGCTCCTTTTCAAAAGAAATAGGTACACTTTTAAAAATGCAACCAACCAATGCGACTCTAAGAAGTTTCTATTTACAATATCAAATAATGTGTGATTTACACTTGCAGCTACTATTCTAAGCCACCTTGCCCCTGTGGTGCAATGGGGAGTTTAAACCATTTCTGTCCCAGTAGGAGTTTGGAGACTTGGGCGACCTTAGCTGGTGATGCTTATTATGGCCATGATCTTTCCTTGATGGTTTCTGTGCTTCGCTTTCCTTTACATCTTCCTTACAAAATAGAATTTCAGTTGGCACCGTGTAGACGAAAGGTCCAATTGGAAGGTCATCAAAATCCTTGAGGGGCTCCAAGGTCTTCACCACATTAGTCATAGTTGGTCGTTGCTTTGGCCGGTGGCTCAGGCATAGATAAGCCAATGCAGCAGCCTTTTTAGCCCCTGTCTCAGAGTATTGGCCTTCGAGCCTGGGGTCCATTATACGGCTAAGTTTTCTTTGATCATTCAAAATGGGCCTCGCCCACTCTACTAGACTCTGCTCCCTGCTTGGACGGCTCTTGTCCACTGATCTTCTCCCTGTTAAAAGCTCTAAAAGGACCACTCCAAAGCTATACACATCACTCATTGCCGTCAAGTGACCTGAAAAAGCAATTCGTTTTCTAAACTATTAACAAAACCTTCCAAGTCTTTTCGAAGCTATATACAGAAGGGAAGCTAATTTATATCAAGTATTATGTACCTGTCATTATGTATTCTGGAGCAGCGTAGCCCTGCGTGCCCATAACCCGTGTGGAAACGTGCGTGTCGTCTCCTTCTGGACCATCTTTTGCTAGACCAAAATCTGAGAGTTTGGGAGTGTAATCCTGGAAATTAAGGAAAAACAAATTCAAAGTTGAGTATATTAGTACTAAATAAAGAGACATTATTTAAATGTTATAGATTCCAAGTAAATGGATGCTTACTGAGTCTAGTAAGATGTTTGAGGCTTTGAAGTCCCTATATATAACTGGTTTTTCTGCTTCATGGAGGAAAGCAAGTCCCTTTGCAGCTCCAACTGCAATTTTCATTCTCGTTGACCATGGAAGTGACACAGAGTACCCTGTAAAATCAAACATTAATTACTTCATCAATCCTTATTCAGTAAAACAAAAAATAAATGGAATGCATGGTATTAAGCAAATTATATATATATATATATATATATATATATATATATATATTAGCTATGAATAAAATTAAATGTAGAGAGAATTAACTAAACATACTTCTAAAAAGCTGATTCTCTAAGCTGCCCCTGGGCATATATTCATAGACGAGGAGTCTATGTTCATCTTCACAACAATACCCTATCAGCTTCACGAGGTGTGGGTGCCTTAATTGTCCAAGGAATATCACTTCTGTCTGTTAACAAAATAGAAAAGAGAGGTATAATCAGAACCCATAATTTGGAAACCCCAACACAATGATTGTTTTTATGTGATAATGTTAAATTAATGAAAAGGTTCATGCATATGTGGAAAAGAAACGCACCAACCACTCTCTATGTCCTTGAGTGCCATCCAAGTCCAAGAGCTTGACAGCTACGGGCTGAGCCTCCAAACCAGGCCTAAGCTTGTCGGCAATGAAACCCTTGTGAACCGGTCCAAACCCACCTTCTCCAAGAAAATTAGTTGACGAGAAATTCTGGGTGATCACCTTTAGCTCCGCAAGGGTAAACACATGAATATTAGACCCAGCGAGTGAAATCGAGAGGTCCTCTGAAAGCGTTGAGCCTGGATGACTCAAATCCGACACAGAAAGCCTTTGAAATGAAGACTGTTTGGTGACCAATTTCTTAGGCTTGGTCGGCGGCGTCTGGCACTCAGCTGCCTTGTAGCAACCGGTCACTACAGATATCCATGTGAGCTTCTTCACTGCCATTGATATTCTCGTCGCTGAAACTTTTACTTCTCCGGAAGCCAAATATTTAGAATCGGTTCTGGCAGACCAAAGAATGAAAGAATTTATAAGAAAATACAAGTGAGATGGGTGGGAATGGAGAACGGCTTTTAAAGACCTCAGGAAGCCAAAAGCCTACTATTCAAAATCACCAACTCCCCTCCAAACCAAACGACATCGTAGACAAAGAGGTTTCCAACTCCTTTCCTCCTTTCAACTCTATTGAATTTTTCTTTTATTTCTTTTATTTTTTATTCTATATTTAGGTATATTTAGTTTTACCATTTGTTTAATGAGTAATGAGTCCCTAAAAGTCTTTGTAGTTGGTTCATATCTAAATTACAAACATACCCTCCCTTTGGACTTGTTGCATTCAAGGGGTGAAAGAACAGTAATTATTATTAAAAACCTTCATCAAAAGATAGTAACAATCAGCTTGCTTTTTTGTCTCTAGAACTTTTTGTCTGAAAGCAAAGTCATGATTTTTTCTTTTTTTTTACCTTCTGTATAATCTGCGATAAATCTAGATGCGGAACATTGAATCATTCTTCCAAGTATTCTTTTGACTTCTTGTTTTCAAGGAAAATAAATAAAATACAAATTGACACCACAAATCCAGCCAACAAAAACGACGCTCATGAAAGAGAAGTAAGAAACTCCCATTTGCTTAATTTTGAGAGTGGATAGGAAAATGGATTCCTTGAGGGTCCAGTTGAAGGACAATTTCGTTAAATTGGCAATGTTTTGTCTATATTTTCATTAGGGACAAAGTTAGGTCTGCTTGCAGTTCTGATGAACTTCTAGAGCATCGGCTCAAGCCCTAATAATTCCACAATAACCCTATTAGATGTACATTATCCTAAAAACAGAAAAATGATCACAGCCGTTTGGTCTCTGGACAAATTTTCTTTCAAGTAGGTAGATCAGATGGTCATGATTCCAACATGCAGTTGACCTTATCGATATCAGAAGGGAGGGCCATTGCTTGGTGGTTAAGGTGTCAATGTGTTATTACATATTGCTGATATCTTTGTTTATTCTTGTTATTATCAAAGTTTTTAATGAAATAAAATTATATAAAGCTTTGGCAATGAACAAGGACGACTGAACTTGAATGGAAGAAGCTTCATGGGGCTGCATAGTATTATAATAAGTAAAAAGACAAACAACCACAAGGGCGAGGTCAATTTTGTCAATGAGGGAGTAGGTAACGTGGGGCCAGTATATGCGTCGTCGCCTAAAGAAAGTCAATGGGCGTTATTGTCAATTTGGTACAAACAGAATGCATAAATTGTAACCGACCATGTCAACGTACAAGTCTTTAGAACTCTTAGATGATTTTCCTTGGAGCAAAAGATAAAAACAAAATAAGATACAAATTCTTAAAAGCCGAAAGAAAATATTGGAATTAGCATCCAAGATAATTAAATATATAGTCTGTTTCTGGTTATCTAGAACCCATTCGCTGATTGCATGATTTGCAGAACAATGAGAAATTGTTATATATAATAACGTGGTCAATTCATTTTTCTAAAATAAATAGGTTTTATGGAAACTCAGATATATTAATTTATATAGACTGAGGATTGATATAAACATAAAGAAGGTTCCGTTATTTTTTTTTTGTTTCAAAATCTGCACCGGCCATAACCAAACATGTCTCTGGAACTCTACCTAAGGATTCTATAAGATCATGTTTGCATGTATCTTTTAGGTTATATTCTTCTGAGTGTAATTATTAAAACAAAATAAAATCTCCTATTTAAGAATGTTTTTGCTTTCATTCATCCCCAAAGGAAACAGTACTAAATGCATGCATGAACACATACCCAACAAAAATCAAAAATAAAAATCCTTTTAAATAATATTTTTGTAAAAAAAAAAATAGAAGAACAAAGAAGCTAATTAAAATCATGGCAATTACAGAATATACAGTACTGGTACTGCATGTATAAACCAAAAAGGAAAAAGAAAAGCTTTATACATAAATAGTACATAAACTTTGATGGTGACTTCATAGACTCCCACTAAGATAGCGAAGCATATTATTATATAATAATCCAATAGTATTGCTTCTAGATCTATTTCTAGGCTTGATTGGAGAGCTCTTTTATTTTTTAAGATATGTGTTAGGCTGAGTGAGCAAGTGAGGCACTGATCGTCCCTGCAAGTTGTTGCAGCTCATGATATATATTGTGACGTCTACTTGACCATGGTAATTATGGTTTTAGGTCATTCTCCAAAATTCATGATCTTATACATTTCGCAACATGTACATTATTTTTTCCTCTCAAGTATATATAATATATGTAGTATTTACCTTTGAATTCAACCTCTCATTAAGTTATTAATGCTATTATTTCTATGTAATTATTTCAATAATTCCAAAGGTGAAGAATTAGGATGAACAAATCAAACAAATTACAACTACCCTGTCCTACCCTCGTCTATGGAACTTTACCAAATTACAACCAAACACGAAATAAGTCTTGAAAAAAATCTTACGTGGTAACTTCATTGACAAAACCCATTCCTCCAATCCTAATACCAAAATTAGATGAAAAGCCTCAAATTTCATTCAGTGTACGTGTACAGAGGACAATAGAGTCGTACGTATATATATATATATATATACACACACACACACACATAGGGCAGTCCAAGAGATGGGATTGGTGTGTAATCAAAATGTGAAACCAAATTAATTAACAATCAGACACGTAACTGTATAATTGTATATAATACTAATCAAACGTGTATTGTAGAGTAACGCAATGGATGCAAGCTTCGGAAGAGTGTGACTTTTCAATGGTATAAAAGCGACTTGTGTGACAAATACGTGTAATCTTTATTAGTTCAAAAAAATTAAATAAAGGTTTGCAATTTGGACGTGTTCTCTTGAAAGAACGAAGACACCCCGTGAAACAATAATATAGGCTCAAAGGTCAACGATTTTGCTACTTGCAAGTTGCTTGATGATGAGGAAATTTGTAAGGTTTTGGAGCATGATTTGGTCAGTCAAGCTAGCCCATGCTCATGCAAATACATATGCATGTATGTATGTGTGTACTCTCAGACTACTCCAATGTCTAATCCGTGTCAGCGCTGCGAGCGCCGTGTGCGCGTATGAAAACGAGTCCCCGCCGACTGCGTTTAAGCCCCAAAGTTTATAATCTTATACATTCATAAAATGATTTCAAGTTTGGATTTTTAAGTCTTATTTTAATCATTTAGGAAATCATCATATATACTTTTCCCTTGGTAAGAGTAGTGACATTGATCCCTACGCCTGCTATTTTTTGCGTTATATACATGTCATTTTGTGACGTATTACACACAAATAGAGAGCTGAGACTATTTCATTTTTTTTTTTTTTCCTTTTTCTTCCTTTGGGATGTGCAAACTAATTCATCTTCATCATTTTTCAGCAGTGGAGTGCCATAACTCTACCAACAGTGATAAATTTATTTATTTATTTATTTTGGTATATTTGTTAAACTATGTATCGTAAACTATTAAAGCGTATAAGCAAATATATAGCAGTGAGGTAGGGGTTATTTATAACTTTTTTAGCTATGGACAAAAAGTATTTGTAACTTAAACAATTTTGTACGTTCTGTACATATATACATATATATATATATATAGGTAGTGCCGATCTCGAAATTTTAACTTTCTAGTTAATACCATATACTCAAAAATAACAACTTGATAAAATAGGATAAAGTGACCATATGAGGTAAGACATGGTTATGAAATAAAGAATAAAATAAGTGAAATATATATATATATAGTTATACTCAAAATAAAGTGAAATTATTTACGTGCCGTAACATAAGAAAACGAAAGTTATTGTAGGGCATATGTTAATTAATAATTTGAAATCATGTAAGTTAGATTACAGTATATAATATAATAGTAAATTTTTACTAAGTATATATATTATATGGTAGTAGAAGATTATGTACGCGACATAGTATCATAAGAGAGCTTAATCAATAATATTTATATATATATAAAAATATATATACATGTGACATTGCAGGGTTTGAAAAGGTAAAAATAACGTGAGAAGTGACCCTATTACATGCAGTATAGTCCATCATGAACACACATGCATGATAGCCCACTTGTAATTGGGCTGCTGAACTTAGTCTTAGCAAAATGCCTAATAGTGTGTAATCCAAAGCTTCTTTATGGGCCTTTTCTTTCTTTTTTAAGTGTACGCGATCCAAAGCTTCATAATGGGCCTTTTTCTTTGTTTTTTAAGTGTACGCGATCCAAAGATTCCTAATGGGCCCTTTCTCTCTTTTCTAAGTGTACGCGAAACGAGCCCACGCTGGCGCGCACTAGAACAATTTTCAAAGTATAGAAGGGATCTGACACTATTAGAACATCTCTAAAGCACATTTTTTATCTTGCTTATTTTTTTATTTTATTTTAAATAATAAAAATATATAACTGAACTTTAATAATTTTTTATTTTTAAAATTTAAATAAAGAAGGGTGTTTAACTATTTGAATATAAATGGTCAAATTTACTCTTTTTTATAATTAATATATTTTTATTTAATTTTATATCATCTTCACCTAATATTTCCATTTAAATTTACAACATTAAACATAAGATTTATCTTTTAAAATTAACAGATTAAAGAATTGAACTTGTCCAACAAATTTAACTCTTTAATACAAGGATTCTCTCCGTTTTTTCAAAAAATGCTCTCTGAAATAAACAGAAATTATATGATCTAAAGTAGTACTAAATTTCTATCAAAAAAAAAAAAGTAGTATTAAATTCAAAAATTAGTCTAAGTTTTTATTTATTATTATTATTATTCCCTCGGTGGCTGACTGTAACTTTTTTGTCAATACATTAATGATGTGAATGGGTCACAGATGTTAAACCATAATTATTTCTAAGAGTAGGCCAGACCAAGAAAGGATTTTAGGAAAGCGTAAGATTGATATTTACAAAGGAGGGATGTCTATTTCAAAGTGAACCTACCGGAACAGCGTCTACATACATCGACAAGGACTACTCGTGGAACCTCGGAAATTGTCCAAAATTGTCGCTACGTGTTTCATTGGACCTCCTCTTAAATTATTGCTCGTCTTTTTGCCAATCAAGGGACTCCCTTCTGTCCCACATCTGATATTTTATGAACTCCTTTTTATCAAAATTATTATTTACACCTTTCCTACTATTTTTCGCCAATTGTATGTGCTTCATGTTTAACATTCTCACTAACAATACTTAAAAGGCTTCTTCTACTTTCAATTAATATGATGAACGTAAATCCAGCTGAAAATATGGCAAAATCTTGCTATTAATTCATCCAAAACACGTCCATTTTTCACGTGTATAATTTATGCTCCTAAAGAAAGTATCTTAGTTTTATGTAAAAATAAGTTTTTTATTTAAGAATATGCAAAAAAAAAAAATAATAATAATAATAAAAGAATAAATTGCGTGGCGTGATCGATGAGTAAAAGGGTAAAAAGGACAATATGTGTAGGCATTGACCAAAATTGTTCAGCCGTCATAACGGGAAAGAAGCTAAGCCCGTCAGAAGGAGGTCATCGAGTACGTCAGACAAGAGTCTGACGTGGCGTTCCCCTATTAGCTATGGTCTAATCAAGTACCCAACCAATTGAAAGGCGTATATCAGTCTCCTTACAGTCTGTTGAACCTGCACTTTCACTTTTGAGCTCCCAGAGTTGTAGGAGACAGACATGGCCAGGTTGTGCTTGGTGTCTTCCTTGATCTTCTTTCTCGTAAGCTGCGCGGCCGCAGCATCGAGCTTCGAAGACTCGAATCCGATCAGATTGGTATCTGACGGCCTTCGTGACTTCGAGTCTCAAGTCCTCCAAGTCATCGGCAACACCCGCCATGCCCTCTCCTTTGCTCGCTTTGCTCACAGGTGCTCTTCCACTCCCCCCGATCGATTCCCTTCATCATATCTTATATATTTTATTTTATTAAAAGGAAAGAAAAAGGTTTTCCAATTTTTTTTTTTTAATTTTTTTTCGTGGTTGTTTTGAAAGGTACGGGAAGAGGTACGAGACAGTAGGAGAGATGAAACTCCGATTCGAGATATTCTCGGAGAATCTGAAGCTGATTAAATCCACCAACAAGAAGGGCCTGCCTTACACTCTTGCTGTGAATCGTAAGTGCTTGAGTAGTTTGAGAGATCCATTAGATCACAACTCAATGTTTTTATTTATTTAAGGGAAATTGATTTTGGGTATGGATTACGTGGATTTTGTGCGCTTTTTGACGGTCATTTTTCAACACAGACTTTGCTGATTGGTCATGGGAAGAGTTTCACAGACACAGGTTGGGAGCTGCTCAAAACTGCTCTGCCACAGCAAGGGGCGATCACAAGCTCACTGATGCTGTTCTCCCTGAGACTGTACCTATCTAGCTCCCCTCTCTGCTTCTAAGACTACTGTTAATTTGGTTCGATCCATACGTTTGATTCAATTAAACCCAAAAACTGGCCATTTATTTAGTTACACACCCTTTTATTTCCCCCGTCGGACGGCCTGTCTAATTTAATTTCTCTTAGAAGCTAGCTTTTAAAAAATACCATCATATTAACTGCTATACATAATATTAACAGCCGGCCCTGAGCATTTTTAAAATATATATTTATATAAATATAAAAGTTATAAAATAATTTATATAATAAATATAAAATATATTAAAATAAAAAATATTTTTAAATTTTACACATATTCTTTTAAATTTCAAGCACCTTTGTATACCCATGTATATAGGCCATGGTGATTCATTCATATTATGTTTCTAATGAAAATGCTGTGATAACGTGATTTTTGTGTTCATAATTACTTAACAGATGTCATCATTAGAAACTTGTAATAACTTTTTTTTTTTTTGATGAATAACTTGTAATAACTTACTATACGTTGAAAAGTGAGTTTTGATCTGATAAAGATAACCTAGATAATCTTTTGCTATATTACAGAAAGACTGGAGAGAAGATGGCATAGTTAGCCCTGTCAAAGATCAAGGCAATTGTGGATCTTGCTGGACATTCAGGTTAGCTTTAATTTTTATGAGAAAATGCTATTTATCTGTTAGACCCAACTCACTATACCCATGATCATTCTTTTAACTTCAACGAGTGTCTGCTGCACTACAGCACCACTGGAGCTCTTGAGGCGGCTTACAAACAAGCATTTGGAAAGCAAATCCTCCTCTCCGAGCAACAGCTTGTGGATTGCGCCAAAGCTTTTAATAACTTTGGCTGCAGTGGTGGGTTACCATCTCAAGCCTTTGAATATATTAAGTACAATGGTGGCATTGAGACCGAGGAAGCATATCCTTACACTGGTAAAGATGGAGACTGCAAGTTCACTTCGGCAAATGTTGCCCTCCAAGTCCGCGACTCTGTCAACATTTCTCAGGTAAGGATTGTGAACAATTTTTCACTTTTCTTATAATGAAGATTGTTTTAGGAATTTACCCTGTGGCCATATTGCTCCTGATAATTAATGTATTTGTTAGCCAGAGTCCTTTCATAGATAGATTACCATACCCTGTGCTTGATTAGTTTCACTTCTTTTACACGCCCTCTCTTACTTACCAAGTAGCAGAACTAGCATCAATTTGTTGAGAGTTCCACGGAATGAAATATCTTTTAAAATTTCTTCATACTTTCTGTTTTGGACGGTTTTCTAATATGTATTTATCACAATATATATTGTCCAGGGTGCTGAAGATGAATTAAAGCATGCGGTTGGACTTGTGAGGCCAGTTAGTGTTGCGTTTGAGGTGGTTCATGATTTTCGGTTTTACAAGGAAGGAGTTTACACCAGCGATACATGTGGCAGTGATCCCATGGTAGGTTTCTTGTGACCACAAGAGCAGTCAGATAGTTTATGATCTTGATTAAAAAGAAATGAGCGTTTTAGTGACTCTTGATTTTATGTATCTGGCAGGATGTGAACCATGCTGTTCTAGCAGTTGGATATGGAGTGGAAAATGGTATCCCCTACTGGCTCATCAAGAATTCGTGGGGAGACAGCTGGGGTGACAATGGTTACTTTAAGATGGAGCTGGGAAAGAACATGTGTGGTAAGTTTACTAACCATCCTCAGGTTTTAAAGTTGACAAACTTCCATTGGAGTTGGAAGAATCCTCTTATTCAACTACGGCAGCTGATTATTAATATTTGATCGTTTGGTTGCAGGTGTGGCAACTTGTGCATCATACCCTGTCGTCGCTTAGTCTGATTCGGAAGGTTGTTTGGTGGGAGATATATGTCACATATTTTTCTTCTTTCAGTCTGGCATGCAGGTTCAAGGTCATGATGGTTCATGGTTTATCATTTACAAATAGGTTTGGTTGTTGTAAAAAATAAGAGGCAAACTTTCACCCTCCTACACTGAAATGTTACCAGATTTAGGACGGAGGGAATGTTAAGGAACATGGTTCATTGGTCATAAACTCATAATTTAGCTTCCATGTATAAAATAATATCCGACATTGTACTTATTTATAGTATGGAAAATAGACCATCTGTAAATAATTGAGGTAGCTACTACTAGTCATATGGTGAACTTTTTATTTGGTATCATCTTCTACCATGGGACAAAATTTTGGAGATGTACAAATTATTTTGACAGACGGCACAATGACTGCAGCCTGCGACCGCAACAGTGGTCGCTGCTGCGCATCGTAATCTGAATATCGAATCTGATAAAGGGCCCTATCTAGCTGATTGTTTGGAGGTCTTGTCAACATGAATAACCTTGCAAATCTCCCTAATGGCTTCCAAAATTTCCTCTTCTTTTACAACAAACTCCAACTGATATCTACTCCACTATTCCAAAGTAGCAAGAACAATCAACTATAGAATCTGACGAGGGATTCAACCTGCATTTCCAGAAAAACAAGGGATTAACAACTCCAATGGATGGTACAGAACAGAGTTGAAAACTAATCCTTCTAATAGAAGTTAGATGCATATATTATCTACGAATTTCAGCACGTCAAATGGTATCTCTTCAATGCCAAACATACTCCCACCTCTTGGCAAATGAAATATCAAATATAAAACGTTGTCTTGAAATCCTTACAAAATAAAAGAACATGGGGATCTGAGCGGGTAAAGACCCTATTTTCCTTTTAGGTGCAGTTATAGAAAACCCACTGTGAAGCATCTAGTAATTCGCAGGATTGCAACTAAAATAAATTATATTGAACAAATTTCAGCCTTTGTTAGACTGACTATCTTATATATACTCTCTCTTGCAACAGAAACAACCAAACAGTATCACCCAACCCCAGTCCTTAGCTTATCACCTATAGCAACGCCCAACCCATGATCCCTTTTAATATATTATGCATTCTCTAAAATCCAATATGCAATTGTTAAATTTGGAAAAGAAAATAAATTTTCTTTAAAAATAATCTAACCATGGAAGATAAGGAAGATGAACCTATCACACAATAGCTATACCTAAATCACTGGATAGCCAATAATTTTTCGATGACCCATGTTCTATGCAAAGTACTTACTTGTGCCACAAGCTGGACATGTTTCACCAGGTACTTGTAGAATTTTTGGGAAGGACCTTGTCCAACTTGATGGAGCCAAAAGTATCCATCCAATTTTGTGCTAGACTTCAATTAAACAGCCACTGGTATCTCTGCATTTGCTCTCGAATGCACACTTTGAAAAGAAGACAAAGACAAGTTCAGGTCCTCACTTGCAATTTTCTTAATGTGATAGGCTTCATTAGGCATCCCAGCTTTTGAAAGACAAGATATCAAAATATTTACAGTTATCTTATCTGGGGCACAACCAACTGCCAACATCTTGTTAAAAAGACCAATTGCCTCAAACATTCTCCCTTTCATACAATTCCCAATTATGAGAATGGTAAATGTCCTTTTATCATGCCTGCATCCCTTTTCCTCCATCTCCGCCACAATTATATTTGCTTCATCAATATTGCCAGCCTTGCAAAATCCATCAATCACGGGGTTGTACATAAAAGGTTCTGGAACAATGCTACTCCATTTTAATTGCCTCAGAAAATCACGAGCCTCATCTAGTCTGTTAACCTTGCACAGAGCTTGAATAAGAACAGAAAAAGTATGCCCGTTTGGAGGTATATTTCTTGCATTCATCTGATGCCAAAGATTTACACCCTGGTTCAGCTGTCTAGCTCGCTGATATCCATCAATTAGGGAAGTAAAGGTAACAACATCTGGCTGACAACCATGAACAAGCATATTTTCATACATGAAAAGTGCAGAGCCCATTTCGCCAGCCTTACCAAATCCATCAATGAGAGCATTGAAAGTAATAGCATTTGGTTTAATACCAAAGGTAAGCATCTTAGCAAAAAGAATAGAAGCCTCCTTCATCCTACCCAACTTGCAGTAACCAGATATGACTGAAGTAAAAGTAATAACATTGGGAGAAAGTTCCTTTCTCAACTGAACTTCCTTCAGTAAACGGCATCCTTTATCTACCTCATTAGTCCCACACAACCCTTTTATCAGTATGTTGTATGTAAAAACATCAGGAGAACAACCAAAACTCCCCATGTCATTGAAAAAATCAAACGCCGTATCAACTTCACCTACTCCACACAAACCACTAATTAGAATATTGAAAGTACAAGTATCTGGACGAAATTGGGATGCTACGCACTTCCTAAATAAGCTAATAGCCACATGAACTTGATTTCGTTTGACCAACACATTCAACGATTTATTGTAAGCAATCGCAGACACCGTAACAGCATCACTATGAACCTCCTCGAGCAACTTAGCGGCGATGTCCAACTTACCAATTTGCGCATACGAGAATACCAAAAACTCTATAATGGAGTAATCAGGCGAATGCCCATCACTCCTCATGCAATCAGAAACCAATTTAGCCGAATGCCCATCACTCCTCATGCAATCAAAAACCAATTTAGCTGAATCATGAAGACCCATTTGACAGAGGGACCTCATGAGGAAATCATACGTCCAGAAAGTATGACTCATGCTTAGATTCATCCTAGTGAACTCAAAGAACTTCAATCCTAATCTCGGATTGTTTAACCGTTTAATGACCTCGAATGCAAGTGAAGGAGTCAAATTCTTACTAAGATAACCCAGACAAGTATCCAACGAGTGCGAGCGAATAAAGAGAGTGTAAACAACCTTCAAAAACCAAGCCTCGGAATTTGAAATTACCTCTCTGTCATTGTAGGGCCGAGGGCGAGATCCTCCGTGGGCAAGACCATGAAAATGAGCAATGGCAGTCTTGGAGGCTCGAACCCACAAGGGACGGGCTGTAAAGAACAAGAGGGTCATCTGCACCGCCGCGCCATCATTAGGCTCAGCTCTACTCTCATATACATTCTCGATCACGATTCTTCTTTGGGAATGACCAGATTTCTTAATAGGTCGCCCAGATAACGAATAGGAATTTGAATTCGAATCCTTAATCTTCATGGAGATGAAAAGCGACCCAGTAAAGGTAGTATAGCAAACCAAAACCCTTGAAATCTCTTCACACACACCATTTAAAAGAGAAAACAATCACTGCCATGCAAGGATGAAGAAATTAAAAGAAACCCCTCGTTCAGACGTTGGAAATGAAGCAGAAAGTCGTCGTTCTCTCAGCTCAGCAACATTTGATGGATGTTGCCCAGAAGAGCTGTGAGCTGTGATGACTCTGCATTAGGGTTTTCCCGTGACTTCCAGTTTTTTTCTCACCGGTCTGTCACGATAGACTAGCGACACCAGTTCAATAATTGGGCTTGGTTTCAGAAATTTCAGCCTTAAGCCCATTGTAAACATTCTTAGTTGGGCCAAAAGGCCCATTCTGTTTGTATTAACCGGGGTGAACAAAAAGGTCCACAGACCCAACGGCTTCAAGGCGAGCCGAAGCAATAGTGAGCCAGTTTAAAACAAAGGTCGGCTCAGGCACCATTAATGGAGAAAAAATGGTCAGAGACAAAAACAAGCAATTAAAACAGCTGAGCATTTGGATTTGTTCCTCTCCTTAAACTTACAGTTGGCAGTGACACTTCCTGTTTCTCCCAAAACAAGAAATCAAAACCTGTTCGGAAAATGGCAACGGAGAGACACACGCCGGTGGCTTCAACATCTGCAGAAGACAACGCCCTGTAAGTCCTCATCTTCCA
The DNA here is from genome assembly GCA_007844105.2 of Rhamnella rubrinervis. NCBI lineage: Eukaryota > Viridiplantae > Streptophyta > Magnoliopsida > Rosales > Rhamnaceae > Rhamnella > Rhamnella rubrinervis. Next base: position 15,797,003 of record CM017584.2, read on the forward strand.
CCTCTGTTGTATTACCTATAATTTTTCTACTGCCAGTGTTTATCTTCTTCTGTAATTGCTTTCGTTTGCGATTCGAAATCGACCAAAACATACGTGTCTGGTTTGATTTTCGAGTAATTGTTCGATTTAGTGTGTATAGCGGTGTTTCTAATGGAATGCGATTAACATTGTTGCTGTTATTTGGAGAATGTAGATAAGCTGTTGTTTGTTTCAATTGCAGCTCTTCAATGCTGATTCTAAATATTTCTTTTATATATGTTTTATTTGATTTGTAGATTTTGATAGTTGCTGCTTGCTTATTTTATGCTGCTTTAGGTTTCTGGATATACTACATGAGGCTCCCTTGTTCGGTCACCGGAAGTCTAGAAGCCTCTTTGGGAGTGTTGTATACTTTATACTATTGGCAAGTATAATTCCTATGTTATAACAGGATTTGGCAGACTATAATAAATCTGCTTCACTTGACTCGCAAAATCTAGTTTGTTTGGTTTCATCTTTTAGGAAATTACGATTTCTGTGCAGAAAAGTTTGATTGTCTTCCATATAGGCAGGTTATGCTTCATTAGGAGTCGGAGCCCCATGGATATTCCATCCTATAAAGAGATTTATTCCACAATTGCTCTGCAGTTGCGATGTCGTCCTTCTAATTGTGGCAGGTGTTGTACCAAAGAGTAGATATACTAGTATGATCGTATATGTTGCTGACAAGTGCACCCTTCAAAAGTTGAATTTGCTTATATTTTCTTTTGCAAGAAATATGTATTCTATCCTTTATATGGTTTCCAAGTCAATTTGTGCTTTTATATTTGAATTCCACTATCTGCATTTATACAATTTGTGGGTGAAGCAGTTGTGTATTAGGATTTTTGAGAAGCCACCTATGTTGTAAAGTCCAAGTTTTTGTCAGTGAAATGAAATCATGGACATGTACAATGCTCGGATAAAATGATGAAGTTGTATTTTAATTGATGCACTTTTCGGTTCTACTGTAACTGTTATTTAATTAACAATGTTCTTCTATCGGCCAGCCTAGTCCAGAGACACTGTAGAATCATGAGATAACTATGGCTGGTGAACTATCCATCATAAGTTTACTCTTTCATCTTAGTGTCCCTTGTACCTTGGCTTAGTTAGAATGCCTCTAGTTTAGGGAGCTGATACATTAAGATTCACCTTTTGTCTGTTTCAGGCATCTTCCAACAGTATCTGGTTTACCAGGTTCAGAAAATACGTTTACAGGTTCTCTCTCTCTCTCTCTCTCTCTCTCTCTCACACACACACACACACACACACACACACACACACACACAACACACTCACTCAGGAGTTCCTGTAAAGGGAGATGAATCTGCCCTATGATTCAGGACTGCTTTTCAGTGAGGGAGTAATAAATTGAGTTTTCCTACTAAGGTCTACCTTTCTGTAGGAGTGCTGGATATTAAATTTTGTATGGTCAGAACTGAATTATTCACTTGATAGTTGATTCATTAATAATGGAACGTGCATTGGTTTATATTGTTCACTTGATTCATAATAATGGAATGTATACTGGTTTATAGGGTTACTATAGTTTCAGCCAGAAGTTGAAGCATATTGTCCGTCTACCTTTCGCCACTATTGCATATGGTACATACCTATCATGCTAAATTGTTTCCTCCTTTTTTTTTTCCATCAATCTAAATAGGTTCATCCAGCTTCAAATTGGATGCTTTAATATTTACTGGTTATTATGTACTTCATGGATATGTTGGTTCAATGCTAGGAACTGCTGCAATGCTACTTATTATGGTTTGGAAACCCCACGTCAGTATTCTTTCTATTCCTACATTATTGAGGTATATAGGCTTCCATTCTTTGACAAGTCAAAGAATTACTTTGTTAAACTATTTTCTTAGATGCATGGATTCAATATTTTGAACGATAACAAAGTCTTACCTGAAGTTCAAGAGTCATCCAGAAGGCACTAATAAAATGTAATCAAATGACTAGTCCTTATAATGTATATTGAAGCATATTTAGTTTTTAGTACAAATTCACTGTCTTGTAAACTATAAATATGTTGAGAATAAATAAACCAATGCATGGATTTTAGATTCATCTCTCCTGCCTGTAAAATTCTTAAAACTTGAGTTTTTGTTAGTCCTACAAACTTAATACTTACTTCATGTCATGTCCTACAGACTTCAATAGTTACTTGATATCATGTCACTTGTATAATCATTATTGTTGCAGTTTCTTTTGTGTATTTGAGCACCATGATTGCAGTTACACTTATGATGTGCCCGTCTAAAATTTGCAGGATAATTATGGTAGTTGAATCAATATGTGCTGGATCATTTATGAGTCTCTACATTGGTGAGTTTATGGGCACACTTGGAGATTTTCAGGAGTTAATTTAAAATAGTGATTCCTTATTGGTATCTATCATATTGGTAGCTTAATCTTGGACTTGATGGATGGTGTTTGAGAAAATTCTCTACCATTTGTATAATGCATCGGTCCACCACCATTACTTGGACCAAAATTTTGAAAACCACCTATTCATTAACCTTTTTCGTATGGCTTGAGTTGTACTCTATTATGCCTATTTTTCACTTTAAGCCATTTCCAGATACCTTTTATGAGCTCTATAGCTTGTTTGTAATTTCAAGTTAGATATTGAATGGCACGTTTATTGCAAATATTTGATTGGATATTTTTCCCACATATATCAATGCTTTCAGGTTATGTGCACCAGTACAACTCTTTAAATTCTCAGCCTGATGTCTTGAAGTCATTATACTCCCCACTTCAACCAGCAAGTTCTTTAGAAGATTTGAGGTAACCATTCAAATATTAAATTCAACCTTAGGAATTTGAGACAGATTAATCTTACTCACTTCTACCATTTATAATGAAGGATGCATCTCCTAATTGATGTTAGAGAGTGGCATACTTTACCTGTCCTAATTGAAGGGCTTGCAATTCAATCACACGTGTTCAAAAGGAATGCTTTGTTTCTGCATTTATAATAATACATGTGGTTAACAGGTATCATGATACTGGTCGGCTCTCTGATCAGCAGATGGCTTTGTTGCAATACCAGCGTGAAAACCTTCATTTTCTGAGTGAAGAGGTATCATGATTTGAATCTTTCAATTAGTAGGTATATTATTGTTATTTATTTAATGGCCTGCAGTTTGAAGGTTTTTCACTAAAACTTGTTAGTTTGCTTGTTTATTTGCAAATGAGGCACTCCGCATTTCGTTATAAATTCTTTGTAACATAATTCTAAAACACCAATCTGCTGCAGATTCTACGACTGCAAGAGTGCTTAAGTAAATATGAACGTTCTAATGATGGGAGCACACCTCAGGTGATAATCATCCAGGCTTGGCTTGTTATTTTTTAAATTTTAGAATAACCTTGTTATTTTTAATGAGCAGAGTTGGATTTCTTCTGCAAAACATTGCAGCAAAGTGTAGTTAGAAAGATCGCTAATAGTTTGCTTTACAGGTTGATCTTGCCCATTTGTTGGCTGCTCGTGATCAGGAACTAAGGACGCTTTCTGCTGAGGTACTACCTGGTAGTCATGATGTTTTTATGAAACACAATTTGCATTATGCAATGACTCATACTTTAATGAGAAATATCCTGAAACTTTGTTCTTGCCCTCGGATACTGCAACATTATCCAGCCACCATTTTACGTAGCAGTCGTGCTAAAACTGGTACTGACAGATTTGTTTACTTTGCAGATGAATCAACTACAGTCTGAGCTAAGACTTGCTCGTTCTTTGATAGCTGAAAGGGACTCTGAAATCCAGCACGTACGGACTACTAACAATCAGGTCCCCAATGTTGCTTTCAAGGCGTATATGTTATAACATTCTTTTAATCATACTACATCCACACTCCTAGATTTTTATATTTGCAAACTCCTCTCTCTCTCACTCTCTGTTTCTAACTATATTATTGGAACAGTATGTAGAAGAAAATGAAAGATTAAGAGCTATTTTAGGAGAATGGAGCACCCGGGCAGCAAAGGTATTGTCGTTTACATTATTTTGGTGATTTGACATATATCCATCATAGCTTTCAATGTATCTTCCACTTGGCTTCATTTATCTTCTTATTACTTAACTTTTGTATTTTGATGTGTTATTAAAGCTTGAGCGAGCATTGGAGGCTGAGCGGATGTCCAATCTTGATTTACAGAAGAAGATTACGACACTGAGAAATCAATCACGTCCATCAGCTGAGCCACCTGAGCAACAAGGCGCCTGAAAGTAATTCTTTCTTAATACTATGTCATCTTTTACCAAAGACCAGAGGCCCACTATGGTTTAATTGAGTGTACATATCTGTTTTACCAAATATTATCAATAGCAAGGTTAATATTCGAAAGACTAAATAATTATTTTGCACTCCGCATATAATTAGACCGGAATATGTTGCCTTAGAACCACTATTAAGCCACAAGTTATACCCCGGCAGTCAAAAATTGCAGATGGACCACACTAGTGTTCCTTACTAATATACTTTCCAGCTCAATTAAAATCAAATTGGACTAACGTGAGTGGTTTCATTCAAGAAAAGACACCCAAAGACATGATTGAAGAAGTCACGACCTCTCATTACCTCTCTCCCTCCAAATATAGATTCCGAATCATACTTGCATGCTCTAGTACAATCGGGACAGTAAGTCACCTACAAAACAGACATGATTTTAATAATAAAAGTAAAATTTAGTAAAGTATCGATGAGTAGCAAATTGAGCCTTAGTAATGGATACTAAAGAAAGAAATGACGTCCAGTACAAACCTCCAATAACTTAGGCCGGAAAGAACTATCAAGCATGACATCCACCCCATATATGGCCCTCGATTTTGGACTATGCATCTCTGGATGTACTACAGCAGCTGCCTCAAAGACCGCCCTGATCATACATTTTACTCTCGAATGGATATCCAACCATTTAACTGCAATTAAACTCAAGGATCAATGTTAGAACATACTCAAGCATGCTCAAAACATGCTGGAGAAAAATATGCATAAACCATTATGGGGAAAGCTAGAAGAACAAAGAACAAATAGGAGCTCATAAATGTTTTACCTTGATGCTCTAGTTCAAATTCCCTAACGAAATCTGGTGTGTTCTTGTGATTTAATCTTCCTCGATAGTTCTGGAATATAATTTATGATCAAAATTAACCTTCAATTTAAGGTAAAATCCAATGTTGTGTAATAATATCAGCAGAGGAACCAGAAAGCTTAACTTCGGTCTTTATAATAAAGCAGAGGTGCAGAACATACCATAACAGTAAAGTGAGTCTCATACTCATAAAAGCTGTGCTTGTCTAAAGAATAAGAGTTGTTTGCCAATCTAACCTGGAATAAAAATCAAAACAACTAGGCATCTTACAAACAGTATCTTCTAGAGAGAGAGGGAGGAGGAAGAAAGAAGAAGCTGCAAGGGATAATTGGCTGTGAGATAGAACGTACATACCCAGAAAATGTCTGAAAGATATACCTCCAAAGGGTTCATACTGCGAACTAATACTATGTAACGTAGATCAAACTTCTTCCCATCAAACAAAGCAGGATGCTCAATATACTTCTGACATATTTTTGGTCCAGTCTCCATGAGCCGAATAATAGCAGATAAATTATCAGTAACAGTTGTATCTATAGTCCGTGCCATGTTCCAGGGTTTTAATATCCATAGATTGTTACACCCATCTCTTTTTCGTACATAGTAGTCACCAATAAGCTGAGATAGATGTGTTTCGAGATTATAAGTGGGCTGCAGCCAATCTGGAGAACCATGTGCCTGTTTGAGGAAAATATATATGGTTAGCATCCTGTAGGAAGAAAGAAAGTTTAGTAGCAACTGATAGTTAATTTGCTCTTTCTAAACATGAGGAATACAAGTTTGACTTCAACTTCAATCAAACTAGCTTGAAATCATTTAATTTCACATGTTTAGGATGAATGAATAAGATAATTTTACTGCAAAAGTTAGATACAGATCTCAACTCGCATTAATAAGGATGTTGTGGGTTTTCCCTTAGTCTACTTTAAGTTGACACTAAGAAGTTGTAAAGTAGTTTAGTTGATTTTGTTTGCTCAAGTCACAGGTTTACTGCTTCCACTTTGTGCAGCCTATATGCATTGTTTGCCTTATGGGTTAATAAATTAATTAATTCATTACATAAAATATAGTTGATTAGATTTCCTAATAGCATGCCAAATTGTCATTAGTGAAAGGACATTTAAAGAGAGAGCTAAGCTATTTAAGTTAAACTGATGACAAAGAAAGTTCACACGCAATGTAAGTTTGTTTCTTAACCTTCTGAACAGTCTCTGCTAGGTGATGTTTCATCACAAGACAAGCCTCAAAAGGAAATTGGTTTATGTATTGATTGTCTGTTATTCCAGTAGCCTTCTTCATATCCTCATCCACCTGGACACTGGTCCATATAATATCAGCATCCTTTGGATCAGTTGCTGTAAGTACCCAAAATAAAACAAAAAACCAAAACAGAAATCTATCAGAGCAGGACAAGATCTGCATGAGTCATTTTAAAAAACCTATACGCAAATCACTTACAAAATGGACAGGAAATAACTAAGTTAAATGACAATTGAGTATAACAGAGTTGAGCATGAACTGCAGAACATACTGATTATAAACTCAGGACGTGTCAAAAATTCTTCCACATGAGGTACGTCAGTGTAAACACGATATGTGCATCCAACACTATGATGCAGAGGTTCAGGTGGAGACGACTTTATAGGTGGAGAGATTAAACATTTTGATTGCAACTTTTGCTTGTGCCTCTCATAAATCTACAGAAGTTAGCAAATTCAACACAGTGAGTACGTCTTTTACAGGTGATGCATATGACTGAACACAAATTTTGCTAAAGGAGAAAGTACTTGGATAAAAAAATTCTGTGGTGTATGGAACCAAGCAGTAAGTCTCGCGGAGCATTGTTTGTCCTCCCCAATACCAAACAGAAAATCACGAGTGCACTCATCCCCTTTTCCAACATTCTGGGTTGGCCACAATATAGAAAAACTGACAAGTAATCATTCATGTTTCTAAAGTTGAATAGTTGGAATTCAATTCACAGCAAGATTACACAATCCACAACAGTTAACGTGAACATTATTAAGCACAAGGAAAAAGACTAAAGATAAAAAATATAACCTCACAGCTGATGAAAGTGTCCCTTCTGGCATGAAGAGAAAAGGTGCCACTCTGAAATTTGGCTTATCACTATGGCGCAGAGCTGATCCCAGCTCATCCATTACATACCTACAAAGAACTCCAAAAATACAAATATTGTTGTTGATTATTTGTGTAAATAAGACTTAAGAGTTCAGTTTGATATAGCCACATTTGCAAAAATCAAAGGTTCAGAAATAGCAGAAATCAATTATCTTATTTCAAACATAGAAAGTTAATAATTAGTAGCACAAAAGCCCCCAATGTCATACCACACAGAGGTCTCATCAATCTTTTCCTCATCTGCTAGTCTGTATGTCATCAGGCATAGCCACATTGCATTTAGAACACGGTCGACAAGAGGATCATCTCCAGTCCATTCAGGAAGATGTGGCTTTAGCTTTGAATCAACCACAAGCTTTTCAGATTCTAATATTTTTGATGCAACGACACCATTCAGCTCAGAAAGATTAGGAAGAGATTCAAGAATTTCCATAGCACTTTCTCCAAGAGGCCCAGGAATATCCACCTACAAAACAAAACAAGTTTTAAGTTGTAAGGAACCTAAATTTTCCATGTCAAAATGCTCCTCCTTTAACAAAGAGTCTTCTGGCTTTAAAGAGATATTGACTAGTCCCACAAATTTGAAAATTATTTCAAACAGAATTACCTCCAGAGATGTTAAGCAAGGGAATTCTCTCAGGACCTTCCGCAGGTCAACAAATGAGTTCTGCTCCAAAGGGTTCCCTCGCAGATTCAAGGAGGTTAGAGAAGGCAGCCGAAGTGGTGAAAATGCCTGGAAATAGAGAGGCCAAAGAATGGAGAGGGAGGGTGTACCAAAATTAGCACCAAATTCTACTCTGACTTAACCAAGAATGTGCATTTGAACTCTAGAAAAAAGCTAAGTAAAAGTCTGAGACACTAACCAAAAATAAGTACAAAAAGTAAAAGGAAATGAACATAAATAAGAAGAATAGACGAAGGAAATGTTAGAACCTTGTTGATTAAATTGTGAATACGTCTATTGGAAAGGTCAAGGGAGGTGACACTGTGCAATGGAGTGTCATTCTCATGGATGCTGCTGCTTCCTGGATTTTCCTTGCTATATACATCCCCACAAAACCCTAATGCCCATTCTCCAAAGTTAGGGGTGAAGATTGAGTTGTAGATTTCCAAATTCGGCAGTGCTTCCAGAACTCTATCTGCCAATTGAACATCACTTTGGGGGCAAAAAAAAAAAAACGTCAGGTTTCTCTTCATACAAGCGATAAAACATTAACATCATCAATCCGCGTATCAAAACCACACCAGTTTCGTAGAATTGGATTATCGTTTAGCCAGAGAGCCTTTAGTTCTTTGAATTTGGTAACTTCCTGGACCACGATGTTTATGTTATCAAGCTTGTTTCCACAAAGACTTAGAGCAAGCAGACCCTAATGCAAATATAAAGCTTTAGAAACTAAACCGATTGCAAATATAATAGCACTAATCACCAATTATGCTTTACAAAGACGTACCGGAAATTTACTGCCAAAATCGAGCGACAACAATGTATCATCGTCGATGGCGAGCTCATCAAGTTCCAACCACCTCACACTGTCATCGCCTCTCGCCTTCGCATCACTAAGTTCACTTTCAACAACCTCGAAAGCGCTTCGTTTCGTATTATTCTCATCCAAAACTTCATTCTCTTCGGAACCGAAACTCAAATCATTTTCCACGCACATTATCGCCGCCATCCTCTCCGCCAAGGCCGGAACTTCCTGCAACTGCAATGAAACACCACCGCCAAAAACTTCAATACTTTATGCTGCATTTTATCGAATCCATACAAGTGCTTTAGAAAGAAAGAAAGAGACAAAATAGCAGAGCACCTGTTTGCAAGCGTCGGAGAGGCGGAAGGTCCAGGCATGGTCGATAAGGAAGACATTGGATTCCTTAAACATTGACTCAGAGGTGAGTACGAGTCTCCTCTGACGACCTTCCTCGGACGGCTCGATTTGAAAGTAGGAGCCGCCATCGAAGGTCTCCGACGACAGCTTCTGGAACAGTTGGCGGTGCAGCGACTGAGGCAATCCCGAAGCAGTGAGGAGCAGACCATGAACTTTGACGAAGTCGTCGTAGGTTTCGATTCTGCTGGTGGTAGTTGTAGATGACATTGCGGCCGCTCCAGTCCAGCACAGTCCGAGATTTTCTTGTCCCTGTCTCCCTTCCCATGCGCTTGGCGCTGCCAAACGAGTCTACCTTGTAGTGTCACGGAGACCGAGAGCAAGGGAACTGCGCAAAAATCCTTTCCATTCAGATTGGGCCTTTTGGCCCAAAAACCCATAGGGCTCCCCAAAATAGGCCTAGTCCAGTATGAACGATTTACGTTTTTTTTTAATTTTTCCTCTTTTTTAGTGAGTCATTGGCAATTCTGTAATTATCCATCTTCACAGTGTGAAACCAACACCATGCAGATATTCTTTTTGCAGATATTCAGTTCTTTGAGCATGTGGTGTAAGAAAAACAATGTGACAATAACTGATTGGATTGCTATTCCTTTAATAATGTACACAAAATTATGCAAATTCAATTTTTTTGTTGAAAAAAAAAAACAAATGGAAAAGAAGCGGGGCGAAGCTGCGGAAAAGAAGACAGGTGTGGTGGGCAACCATAGCGGAATCGTATTTGTCGGGCCACTTTCTCATTGAAAAGGGCCTTCTTCTCTATCTGCTTTGGGTGTTGGTGTTGGGAACTTAATCCCATATTTCGTTGCCACGTGTTCTGCAACCAGATCGACACATCTCCCCAAGCGAGACATGTGTGGGATCATCTCTTACGTCCTCAGAATTCAACAAAATATCATGTCCCTTCCTTCGCTACGTGCAATGCACCCCGCTCCTCCCCCCAGCACCCACAGCACGTGCATGCTGTATTTTGCTATTTATATATATACATATTTTTTTTTCTTTTTTTTTTTTTGTGTGGATATTTATATATTTATCTTTTACTTATCAACTAAATTTGATTACGTCACTTTCTTTTATATTTTTTTTAATAAATTTGAGCATAAATCATGGACTTCTGTTTTCAAGATTCTTTTTCTTTCAATTTCGAAATATAGAATAAATGACGGGACTAATTTAGAATTTGAAAGGAAAATATAGATAGGAATAATACAATGCTTCTAGTAAGAATTATGAAAATAAAAGAAAAATGGTCACATAAAGCCAAATTATTCAAAATCCAGGATTAAACTGTGGGCTTCAAAACAAAAAAAGCCACCGAAAATCACGGTTGAATAAAACCATGAGTAATAATAGGGGAGGGAAAAGTCGTATGTTTTGCTGCGTTGTATGCATTAGTGCACAGGACACGCGGCGAGAATTCAAAAAGCTGGAAAGTGAGACCCCTCCAATACTTTTACATTTATTCAACGCAAAATTACAATCAAGCCACGGTGGCATTGTCACGGTCAACCAGGTCATTGTACAGACTCGGAACAACACCTAAAGTCTTCTTCTCAAATATTATATTATTATTTTTTCAGCTCTATAAAATAGTAATAATAATAATTTTAAAAAATAAGTAGATAATTTAGATTACTTATTCCGATGTGAGTCTACTCTGTCTGTTCAAATCAGGATAAGGCCTCGCCTTTTCTCATTTATTCTTTATTTTTTAAAATTAATTTTATTATCCGATTCATGAAAAAAAGCTCTCTTTCTCTGACCGAAAGTGTCATTGTAATGGTGAAAATATCACACCTTCCCATGTGCTCCTCACCAATAGCAACCTCCTGCTTCTTCTTTATATCTGTGTTCTGTTTCTAATTCCAGTCCAACACGCCTTCTGCTCGGCTATATATCAACTTTGAACCATGTCGATTGCTCTGGAGAGCAATGGTGGCGACGCCATCCGACGACCCAGCTTCGTCCACGGTATGCCCTTTAATTCGATCTACGACTCGCAAGAGCCCAAAGTCTATGCGGGAGATGGGCGTTTGGAGCAGGACTTGGACTCTTGCAGTTCCGCTTCCATTGGGAGGAACAGCGACTTGTCGGGTGGGTCGTCCGACGGGGAAGACTCAACCGACGATGAGGTGCAGAGCTCGTATAAAGGAGGTCCCTTGGACACCATGGATGCTCTGGAGCAATTTTTACCCCTCAAGTATGATTATGGGTACCTTCTGCCTTTTTAATTTTATTTCGAATTACTTGATTGTTGTTGTAGTAAAAACGTGGCAGGGTTTTGGTATCTAAACTTTAATTTTTAATCTTTTTGTGGAAATTCGTGGTTGCCTTAAATAAAGATTTGATTTTGTGAATGTTAAATGCGTATAGTTTTAGTACTTCTTAGAAAGTCAAGAAATTTAATGTAAACGTAAATAAACTACTTGATGCTTTTGTAGTGTTAGTAACTCTATTTAAGAACAAGCCAACGAGGGTTATCGAGCATCTAATAAATTTAAATTTGTGATGCGCTTCTACGCTTTGTTTGTTTGCTGTGAAACTAGAGGAAAAGAGGAGAAATTTAATGTTTGCTCCTTATGGCTACCTTTTTTGGTTTTTTTTTTTTTTTTGTCTTCTGAAAATTGAAAGAAACAAGTCAAGGAATAAATGCTGTTGTCTTTGGCTAAATTTGGTTGAGCTTTATTCATGTTTCTTTATTGACGCTTTGGTCTACTTTCATTTTTGGTCATAGGATCTTTAATGATCGAAAGCGTCAATTTAGTTTGCTACCTCTTTATACCCTTCCCAGCAAACAATAAAAGCATGTAGAAATGGTCAAAGGACCACCATGATATTACATTAATTACAGCATGATAGCTTAGCCTTGTTAGGCTTTTTAACTGTAACCTTCTAAGGATTTTCGTGAAGTTGACAATACAGTTGCTTTGTAGCTATTGTCTTAGTTTTCAGCGTGGTAGGTTCATCAAGTAGTTTTGTATACCTCAAAAACTGAATATCTAAGTTGGTTCCTCAGCTTTAGCCTGCTGTTAAATCACATTAGGATCCTCCTTTTATTAGAGGATCAGCTTGAATGACTGCAATTGCATTTCTACTTTACTATTGAATAATTTTTATGTTGTGGGCTTGAGCTGGAAAATTGGGAGCATATTTACTCATTAGAAACAGAGGAGATATTGGATCTGTATTATATTTAAATGCCTATGGAGTTGCCCATAATATTTGTCAATCTAAATTTAGAAGTTTTCTCATTGAGATCTATAATTGTAGACATTTAAGTAATTATTGATACATTTTCTAACCATACAGTTTTCATTTAGGGGAGTGGAGAATGGTTCTTATGGTTACTTTTTGTTAGATGAAAATTTTGGTTGCAAGCTTGTGTAGCTTGAGATGCATAAATTACATAGAAACACAAAAGGAGATGGTTCTCACTTCTCATCTTAAACGTGATTGAAAGAATCACTGAAAATGATAAAATCAGGGGAAGATAGCTCCTCATTCCCTTATGCATAAAGAGAATCTTATTAATCACTTCATTGGGTTACAAAATCCAGCCAATAAGCTGGTTACTCGTTAACAAGTGTGATTGGATAAGAGATAAATTGTACTGACCAGTTCTTTCTCATTTCAGGAGAGGTATATCCAGCTTTTATAGTGGCAAATCAAAGTCGTTCACAAGCCTAGCAGATGCCTCAACTGCTTCTTCTATTAAAGACCTTGCAAAGCCAGAGAATCCATACAACAGGAAGCGCAAGAATTTGTTAGCTCGTGCTAACCTGTTCGACAAAAACCACAACTACCCTTTGAAAAATAATGGCGGTGGGATATCAAAGAGACCAGCCAACTTCAATAGGAGCTCTTATCTTGTTGGGGAGACTTTAAGTAGCTCAGGTTGCAGCAGCAATCGTGACGACTCTAGCTCGTCAATTTCAACATCACCATCATACTGCCTTCCACCTTTGCATCCACACGGTAAAAGGTCACCTGAAAGCAGATCATCATCGCCTCCTCAAAGACAATCTCCTTGGCGGTCATTCTCTCTGTCTGATCTACAGTCTGTTGCTGCTGCATCAACCCCTAACATAACTGGCCTGGCCATTTCTAGTGGAGACGAGGACAACAGATCACATTAACACTTTAGATTCTCTCACACTCTGTTTGGAAGAATGTTTCTGGTGTTGAAGTTCTTCTTCACTCATCAGGGGTTAATTCCTGGTTCAATCATGGGTTTTTTCTCCTTTACTTAAAAATTGTAGCTTTACTATGCCGTGTCTTTGCGTTTCGAGAGTCCACTCGCGGTTATAGTAGTGTTTCTAGTTATTGGCTTTAGACGATATGTAATGACTATAGTGCGACAATGTATCATATTGGCTCTAAAATTTAAAACTTTCTCGCTCTCGATCTGTGTTATTGATTATTTTCTCATGTATTTTGTCTCTATCTCTGTCAGTCTCTGGCCATTCAAATCAGTTATCTTTCTGACACATTTTAGAGCCTCCTAATTGATTATGGAAAGATGAATGGACTAATCTATCTCTTTACAATAAACCTCAAGGGGGTTTCTGTGTCACTATCAGTCATATTGATTAAAGTAATTTTTCAAGTAACACTGATATATAATCAATAATTAGTGGCAATGTCCGCTCCCACACCTGGAGAATTTGTGTTCGAGTAAGCCTGGTTACTAGAAATTATTCCAAGTGCATGTCTTAAAGTCTCTCTTTTGTGCGCGGGTTAAGTGCTCGACAGTGTGTTATTCAATGAATGTGATATGAAAATGGCTGTTCTTCATCTGCCGCATAAGTGACATGATGTTTCAAGCACTAACGTGAGATTTACAATAAGATTTATTTTTATGAATGAACAGCCACGCATGTAGAGTGTAGGCGACTTAAAATCATATAATTTTCTTGTCGGTTAGTTAATATAACAGATTCCGAAAACTAGTAGTTGAATCAAAATGGCCGCAATGAAAAATGAATCTATTCGCCTCTAGGTTTTTTTTATGATCTTTTGATTTAAAGCTGCATTCGGTAGTCGAAAACTTGTAAAGAGAGTAAGAAACCTTAGAGCATTTTAGTTTTCTTTATATGGTAGTGAATATTATAAGGAATAGTATATATATATATATATATTATAACTTGCTATTGGAAAATTAAATTTTAAATCTCATATTTTTGTAAAAACAAGTGTTAACCTTTTGTTTTCTCTTATAGAATCCATAGCATATGCACAACATTATTTAAGGGGAAGTTGTAATTTAAACTGGAAGAGAATAAGAAAAGCTTCTGCAAACAGGATTCTTATAAGAATTACCTACAATACTGTTGAACCACTAGCGGATAAGTTTATTGGTAATTAATAAAGAATATTCCAAATTGTTTAGTAAAATGTTGTGACCAGTAGCGGTCAGTGGTAGTTTTCAAATTGAGCCAAATATTTTGATTCCCAGAGAAGGAAAAAGCTTTAATGACACTCCAACTATAGCTGCTAGAGAAAAGATTTTAAACACATTAATTATGTGTTGCCATAAATGATTTTATTTCTCAAAGTGATTTCAAAGCCAACAAAGTCCTTGTTAAACAGATAACACATTGATAAGAGCAACATTATGGCACTAACTCATTATAAGCTTGCATTTCTGGAGTCTGACATTGCCTATTAAATATTTCTGGGAGTTTCATCTTGGTCACCAGTCCTATCTTCCTCGGCCGTACTGGCAAAGATAGTTGCGGACAATCATTCTCAGGAGGCTTCACTTAAAAAATCCAGTAGATAACTCTCTCAGTACAGTCACTTTCAGGTTTATCAAGATGCACTATCGTATACGGTGGCTACCTCGTTGAAAATCACATGTACTAAATATATTCGACAAATTTCCACGAAGATTGGCAGAAATGTAAAAAATGGGCGATAGGTTTTGGGATCGGTAAGTACATTCTTTCACTAGTTTCTTGTAATCAAATCTGTGTCTTTTGTTTCCCCACTCATTTTTGTTTAAAACATTGGCAGGGTTTTGAAACAGTTTGGTGGAGGAAGCCGGAGCATATATACGCTGCAAAGCACAATGGACAATTCCAATTCATTAAATTTCGTCTCACAAGAGGAATTCAAGCAATTCCATGGCATCGACCGAGAGCTCTACACCCTCCTTGTAATCAACCTGCAAAGAGACCCCACGGAGTGTATGCAGATCATCGCTCTCTTTCTTTGGTTGGAGCGAACGGGCTTTCCCAAGATCGTGAAGAAGATGACAACCTTGCCTTACATTTTGATCAGTGAACTAGCGGAAGAAGCAGTCACTTGCCTCAACTGCATTCACAGCAGAAGCAGCAAAACCTCTTCCTCGTCATCATCGACGTCTGATCAGAACATGGATATCCCTCTGATACAATGCTTGATGGAGAAAGAAATAAGCCTCCAATTTTTCTATGAAAATCGCGCACATGCATGTCAAGAGGTGGCCAGAATCGTGAAAGACGTTTGTGTTAGAGCCTTAGCCGATATCATGCAGCAAGCCATTGAAAGAAAAGCAAATACTTGTCAGAACTTAGCAGCTGATCATCAAACCCAAGTGTATATTATGGTTCCAGCGGAGGATAGGACTATGTTCGTGACCTTCTCCAAGGGATATCCGGTATACGAATGGGAGGTGAGAGAGTTCATAAATAGAGCATACGGGGATTGCATAGAGTCGGTGATAATGCAAGAAGTGCAGCCAAACGAGCAATCGCTGTTTGCTCGTATCGTTTTCCACTCGGCGTCAACCATTGAAATGATTCTCGATGGAATGAGTAAAGCCAAATTTACCATCAATGGTAAGCATGTTTGGGTACGGAAATACGTGCCTAAGCATACTAGAGCGCTTCTTTCGCCGCCACGTCGTTAATTTACTCTAATTTCCTCGTTTAGTTCACTTACTCATGTACTTTGACGGCACATATTTTGTACTGAGTTTATTTTAACTGCGTTTTTGTTACATGAGCCTCTACAAATTCAACATCGTCAAATTTAATGGGAAATTATTGCTTCTTTACCGAGAGAAGAAATTAAGATCGTATTGAGAATTTTAAGCGTATCTAATTAAAACTTCTAAAAAATTATGATTTTCTCTCCCTCATCCCCAAAAAGCCTTTTGTAAATTTTGTGAATTCTATTAATTTTACAAAAAAAAAATCAATAAAAATATTTGAAACTTAAGATACACATGTTAAATGTACTTTGCATATACTTTCCCAACATGCCAAAGAGAAATTAATGGAAATCAAGAAGTAAAAATGTGAAATATATGAAGAGAAATGAAGTGTCACACTTTTATTAGCTTCTGGCACCAAATCAGAAAATTTGAATTTTTTTGGTAAGAACAGAAAATTTGAATTGATACGACTGGTGCAGGCAAGAATTTCTCCTTGCCTATGCATTTACGAGAAATGATTCAAATAATAAATCTTCTTTTAAGTTTACCAAAGAAAAATAAATCATCTTGGTAATGCCGAAATTGTTATAATTAGAAAAATTAATTAATTAATGACGTTTACGATTATTTAATTGGATTTGGATGTATTTAAATATTTTTTTTTCTTTTTTTTTTTTAGGGTGGAAATTCTATCTGGATCAAAGTCAAAGCCCAGACGAATTTTCTCAATTCGATTGGCCCCTTACCCAACCCCTAAAAACGATCCACCAGAACCCACTTAAAACACATACACCACTAAGCAAGCGTGAGGATATCACCGTCATTTTATATAAACCATTAGGGCATGGCGGTAAATTAAATACATTCCAATCAAATTACCCTCCGATACTGTTTGTTTCTACACCATTAACTTCACACTCTTCTGACTTCCGAGAGCGGTGGCAAAGCGATGCCGTTCAAGTGACAAGAGCCTCGTCTGTACGATGTATATACGGCTACACATACTCTTAGACGGCAACGCATTGAGGTACTTGAACATCGTCGTCCTTTTGCTTACATACTTGTATTAAGTTCTTCTATTGATTGTTTTTCGCGTACCTTTTCCATTTATGCAACATATTAGAATACTGTGGCGCTTTATTCAAACCTAAGCTCTCTGTACCTCTCATATGCTTCAGAATCAAAAACACAATTGGTGTTTTTCTGATAAATTATGGCTGAATTCTGATGGGTTTTTGGTGGTGAGTCCTGTTTTCATGGTTTAATATGTAATTTTGGTGAAAATGGAACACATGTTTGATATTTTTTTTTATTATTTTTTTCAGTTAAAATAGTTGAAGAATGGACGGTGGTTCTAATGGTGAAGAACCCACTTCGTGGGATGAACTTTATAGTATTAATTTGATGCCATCAGAGTTGTTTCTGAAGTTTCGGAAAGGAATGCAAGGTCTGCGGGTTGGTGTTAATTTAGAGGTATCATTTTATCGTTTGAATTTTTGAGCTGTTGCACTATGTTTCCAATTCAACTGTTTTCAATTTGTCAATAGTTATTTGTCAATGTTCTGTCTTCTATTAAAAGTATGGAGGGGACATTACTATGATCAGCAGGTTTCTCCATCTAGTCATGGCCTAAACCTTTTTCCCTGTGAGTTAGGTTATCTCAGACCCCTTTAGTGAAAAACAAAACACCCAGTTGGATCGAAGAAAATGGTGCTCGCTAGTTTTGGTATAGAATAAACAGTTTAAACATGTGACACCTTCTCATTAGCCAATATGAAGATCAGTGTAATGTGAAGTGTAGCTTATCTTCATCTGTTATTTGATGTGTATCTTTGTGTCTAGTTCTTGCAGTGTGTAGTTTGTGGTGTGACTGGCCTATCCTGTACTGATGCATGTTTGATGTATACCATATACTTGCCTCTCATCACTTATGTAGTTGTTTCATATAGAATCTAATTATGATGGGAGTTTCATGTTTTGTTAAGGTTGTACGTCAGATGTAATTTTGAGTTGTGCATAGCTTTCTGCCTTAAAACATGGCTTCCATCTATATATTCAAGGGAGTCCTTTATCCTTAGTTCAGGTTTGAATGAATTACTCTTTGAAGTGTGTTCAAAGAGTGACTGTATAAACACATGCTTAATTATGTCTTAAGGAAATGTGTCGATGTTTTAAACACTTTAGCTGCTTAGGATGAATTGTAATAATTGTTGATAGTTCATATGTATTATACTATATGTCAAATGCTGTCTGAATTTGATTAATTGAGCTCATCATTTCCTCTCAGTTCTACAATGTTCCATATAATGAGTTTCAAGCAAAGCTTGTATTGAAGCCCTTGGCCCATGATAGAAGGTGGAAGTTCATATATGAGCCTGTCCAGCAGGATGTCCGCATTCTTTCAAAAAAGATTCCCGTTACCAAATTCTTAAATCTCCAGGTATGATTGCTTTTGGCACAATCCCTTTTTCGATCATTTTACCCCTTTCATTAAAAGTTTTGGGACCCTTCATCTTGTGCACGATAGCATACCTACCTTTTTACTATTTCATAAGAAATATGTCATATAGTGCTTGTATGTGCACTTGTAGAAAACTCATACATGTTTAATTTAGTTCAAAATCGAATTTGTTGAAACATTACAGGTAGGGATAGGCCATAATTTTCACATGCATGCAACTGGTTGGAAATGGAAGCTTACTACATGTTTTGGTGGAGATGGTATATCCCGATTCCAGAATAAGACATCAGTTGGCTTGTTCCCTGGTGTTGATTTGCGCTTTGGGTGGAGGGCTGATTATGTCCTTCCTGAAATTACTGGGCAAGTGTCTTAATCTTATACGCATTAGCTGATAAAGACAATAGGCCTACAGGCCCAAATATAGAAGTATCTCTTTTAGTATGTTTTATCTAGCATTGTATTAAGTCAAGTTTACTCTTTTCTTAGTGTTGGAGTTTACTTTCGTTTAACAATGCTCATGAATTGATTAGGGGTGTGGGCACTGGTGAACCATTATTCAACATGAAGACAGGACAGTTGCATGCATCACTGGATAGAGTTGAAGCCATTCTAACCCATTCTGAGGCAGGAGATATAAAGAGGTCAGAAGACCTGTTGGTATGCCCATCATTGACTTGAAGATGGTAGCTGAACTTGTTTATCTATACGAACGATATGGGGTGTATTTGAAATCCAGTAACATTGAAACTTCAATTTTTCTTCGACATGTTAATATGATAATTTCTTTCTGAAAAAATATTAATAATTAGTTTTTGGGTCAGTTACATTTATCACCCATACATTTTGGATGTTGTGTCAATATGGTTTCTATATTTTCAATTTAAACAATTATAACTTTTATATTTTTCAATAAGATTAAATAAGTTTTTGTGTTAAAATTTTCTATTAAAGTTAACAGATTATGCCATATTAGAGTTCAAATAAGTATCCAAATGGAGATTTTTTTTATTATTTTTTAACTAGGGAGGCAAATTGTTTATTTACTATGATGGTTTTTCAAAAAATAATAAAAAAAATTCTACTTAGATGCTTATTTGGATTATATTTTAGCAGAAAATTTTAATATAATGATTTATTTGATTTTATTAAAAAGTATAAGGGTTGTAATTATTTAAATTGAAAGTATATAGATTATATTGACACAATATTTAAAATATATGGTGATAAATATAATTAATTTTTACTTTTTTTGTTGTATAATTTATTATATTAAAGTATATTAGTTCATGATTTAAACAGCTGTAAAATTGTTTTACCACTTCCTTTTGCCGTTGAGTGGAGATTTTTTAACTGTGATCGGGGTCATGCTTCATTACAATGACCGTTTATATCCTTGTTCTCTTATCTATTATATATAATTGGAAGAGATGGCTCCCATGGATAGTCAATTTGTCCTTATAAAATGTGAAACTTCAAAATTAATAAACCTGAAATAAAATACGTTTAAAAAATTAAACAAAATTTGCTAACATCACTCCGAGTTTCAATGTTGCATTTGTTCGGGTATTGTTCAACATGTGTGTTTTATACGATTAAATGAAATGGGTGGTCATTGCTGAATTTTGAGTAAGCCTGCAAATTTAAAATCTTGGGGAGGGAAAATCATGAAAGTCGATGATAAAGTGGACCCTCTTCAACGTAGCCGTTGTAGCCTCCAACGGCCAATTTACCAATCATGTATATAAATTCAAATTCTCTCCCTTTGCCAGCATGTATGCGCATCTAGTAATTCAAAACAACTCACCAATGGCTTCCTCCAAAGCTAATCTCAGAAGCTCATGCTCCTTACCAAACCTTGTCCTTTCGTGTTTGAATTTCACTCTGTTCATCCTCTCTGCAGCCTCTGTACCTCCCGTTGTTGTCCTCCGAATGCCACCAACTTCAATGGGCATGGCATTTCTCATGGTGTCTTTCATGTCACTTGTCTCTTCTTTCGTGGGCTTCTATTCTCATCTGACGAGCATCTGCTTCCTAACCCATGTTTCGCTTGTCCTGGCATCGCTGATCGGTCAATTGCTCAGCATATTAGCCCTGTTCACAAAAGAGAGTTCGAGCTTATCGTTGCTGAAGTCAATGAGGGATCCCAAGGAAGCCAAGCTTTTGGTGAGGTTGGAATGTGGGATTCTGATGGCAATGTTTCTAATGCAGTTGGTGGTGCTGGTGCTGAGTTGCATGGTACAGAACTGTTGGGTGAGAGAGTACGAGGGTTTGGAAGCACAGAGAGAGACAACGATGAAGAAGAGGAGCAGGAGGATTGCGAGGGTTCAGGAAGAGTCCATGGAAAATGCAGCGAAAATCGCAGAGATTAAGGCGAAGGAGTTAGACGAAAAGATGAAGATTAAGTATGGGCAGTCACAGTGGGTGAAGACCGACTTTGAAGGCTGAGGATGAATGAGAGGTCCTTTCCTTTATATGAATAGCTAGCCTAGCTATGAAAATGTGGGTGGCTTTTGTGTGATTGTCTACGTTTGTTTGGTTTTGGGTTGGGTGGTCACTATGGGTGTGGCCATTGCCCTCAGGGCCGGTTACAGGGCAAGGCCATTGAGTCCATTGCCTAATGGCCCTGCAAAAGAGAAGGCCGAAGAAATATATTTTGTGTTTATTAATGCTGTCTAAATGATTTATGCAACCAAAACTTTTCAATTACGCAATATTTTCAGTTTTCATTTTGAAAAACAAGCACAAAAAAATAAAAAAAGCGTAAAGATCCAAATCCAATTTATTTCCAATGGGCTATTACCAAAAAAAAAAAAATTATTTCCAATGGGCGATAAACTGCTAATGAAAATGATACTGAACCCCATTATTAGTAATCGTGCACTATCACGTATCGGATCACTTCCACATCCCCATTTATATTTAAAAAACAAAAACGAAAAAGGAAAGAGGAAAGCACGCCCATCGGTTTCAGCCACGGAATCCCCCAAATCCCAAATAACCAAACGCGAACACAGCGACTGTTGTTCTTCAGCCGTCGTCAGCCTCTCGTCATCTTGGATATGGAGTTTAACCGTCCTGGCGACGCGAGCCCTAAGGAATTACGATCTGGAGCTGCGGAAATCTGCAAGGCCATCATCGCGAGCTGGTGACACTGCCATTCATTCTTATTCATCAGCTACCTCCATTCAAACAATTTCACCCGCCCCCAGCATGCGTTCTTGCCTAACTACCGGACCTGCAAGTTTGGTTTTCTCACCAAATTACTGGGTAATTTTCTCTTCCTTTTATTCTTTTTATTAAATTAATTTAAGGAGGGAAACACAATCACCATGACCGGACGGCGATTATGGGTTGCGGTGGTCGGAAACACAGTTGACCGTTGTTAGTTTATGTTTTCTTTCTTTTTTTAATTAAAGTCATCTAAATTTCCGCCTACTTTTAAAAAAAAAAAAAAAAAAAAATTCCCAACATGTTCCTCATCCATGAATAGTACTGACCATAACGTGTGCGTAAATTATCCACATATGTTCATGTCCGTTGCGCCGCGAAAACCTACTGTCACCCTGCACCACTTCTACCAGTGCCAGCACATCCAAGAGAAGTTGCCACATCATCATCCGAGGGTCCCATTTTATGATGTGACAAAAGCATGTATTCTGTATACGGCAGCCACCTCAGAGGAGGGCCTACATGCAGACGTGGTGGTTTCTGTCCTTCTCCACTATTCAGGGCCGACCACTTGACTCACTAGGCCGTTATAACGGCTTACCACTAATAACTATATCCACAACTGTCTGACTCTGTCTTCTCTCATTTCTTGCTCCAATCGCCAGCTACCACCGAATCAAATTTCAAATGCTGAGAGACCGAGTCCGAGTCTGAGTCATCTACAAAAGAAATAGCTTCTGCACAAACTCTCCTTCTTGTCAAACACAGAATCTGGAGGAAGAATTGCTCGAATGTCTACCATTTCGATTCACAGACTTCAATTGTCGAGACTTTCCCATGGCAGAATCAAATCCCCTAAAAGATTTCACACAACCGATGCTTCTTGGACCATGTGAGTTTCGATTTTTATGCGTCTCTCTAATTTTCCTTTTCTTTTTCATTTTTGTTTTCTCGGTGGATGCATCTTTTTTTCTAGTGCTCTTCAATTGAGTTCCCCATTTTGGTTTGGGTCCACAGGACAATGGATTCGAAATCCTCTAAAACAAGGAAGATGGAACAACTCTCACTTCAACTTCCTGCATCCTCTGTTCCTGAGTCCGACCCGTTGAGGCCGCATGATCTGCAATTTGACCGCCAGCAACCTTCAGATCAAGATTTTGATCAAGACAAAACATTTGAATTCGGACAATTTGTTGCACGAGAGGCCGTGCTTGATGAAGAATTTTGGGTAGGCAATCACTTTTACTGGAGACAATATCTTGACCATGAAATTTTGTGGGTTTGAGTTATGTGTGTTGATACATAAATTTTTAATGGTTGATGTGCTTTTGAAATTGTTTGTGGCAGACAGCAGCATGGTTACGTGCAGAAAGTCATTGGGAGAATCGATTACATGAACGGTATGTCCTTTATTTCGTTTATAAGTCTAATATTTGCATTTGACTTGTCAATATCTGTGGGTTTAGTTAATCTGACTACTCGAAGTAAATAACGAACATTAGGTCATTCTATCGATAGTAGGCCCACTAGGTGGTTTTTATCACCCATAGGAATGCATGTATAGCATACATGCACAGGAAATGTCCTTCCAGTTTAACAAAAACTGACAACTCAGCTGATAAAGAAAACAAAAGGATGAGGAATAGTGTCAAAATTTATAGCTATCACTCAGTTTTTATAGAAAAAACCACACCTTGCCAATGGTGGGCAGCCTCTAGTGGGCACAAGTAAGTAAATTATATTTTATGAAGTCAAGTGGAAAGTGAGGAATGCTGATTTTCGCTACGCTTGATTAACACAGATATGTCGATAACCACAAAAGGAAATTTGCTGAGCAGGTAGGAATGATTCATTCACCTTTATTGCTCAAATATGTTTATCTGAAATTTCTGTTTGTACAATGTTGTTGATAATACTTATTGTTGTGAAGGAATTCAATGCAATAAAAAGAAGAAACAAAGGGCAACTTGGGCAGAACTGCACATGCATGGTCACGGTATGACATTTTTATAAAGTTGAAAACTCTTGTTTTGATGTAGCTTCCTTTGAATTATCACTTTGTTAGTGAATTTAATAAAAAAGCTCTCTATGGATCGGATGTGTTACCAAGCACACCTCAGATTCTCTTCATTTGGTGTTACTAGTAGAAGAATGAAACCCTTTGTTGTATGAGCTTTTCAAGGTCCTCACTATTCTGATATCAAACTTTTATCAGGTAAAGAAAGAATCAAAAAATGTGAAACGCACAGTACTGAAAAGTGTTGTTGGAACACTTGATTTGAGCATCCGGTATCTGCTGCATGGAGAGACATTTCCAGGGGTATAATGCCATCTTTTTATGCTTGAATTCCTAGGACTGCTTTGCTATCAGTCTGTCAATCTTTATTTTATGATTTCTCTAATATGGCTATGCTATAAATTCTTCTTACAGGAACGGGTGAAAGCTCGTCTTTTCTGCAGCGTCAATAGAACTCCTCCAAATATATATGGTTATATTTCAAACTTATGTGTTGCAAAATCTGCACGCCGCCAGGGTATTGCTAGAAATATGTTGCACTTTGCTGTTGAATCAGCAATATCGACTGGTAAGATGAAAGTTGAAGTAGGAATTTTTGTTTATTTATCTAATTTGGCCTATAGAATATGTCATCTGATCCTATTTTCATGTAACAGGTGTTAAACAGGTATATGTGCATGTGCATAGAGATAACCAACCTGCACAGGAGCTATACCAGAAGATGGGTTTTGAGGTAATACTATCATGGTTATTGGATTTTGTACTTCTGGATTTGAGTCTGGTGTCTTGTTATTGTAGAATGGACTCTGATACAGCTACTCTACATTTTTGCAGATAGTCGAATTGGCAAGCTCTCAATTATTGGAGGAGAAAACTTACTTGCTTCGCTACAAAACGTGAGAGCTCTTATCGAACACAAATTCTTTTGTCTTAGAATACCTGATGTTTACAGGAAATCAATAGTTTTCATCGACCCTCTTCAACGTAGCCGTTGTGGCCAATTTCTGTTATTATGTATATAAATTCAAATTCTCTCTCCCCTTCGCTGTGTACCTGCAAATGCAGATCAAGTGATTCAAAACGACTCACTAATGGCTTCCTCTAAAGCTAATCTCAGAAGCTCATGCCTCTTCCCTAGCGGCCTAACCTCGTGCTTTCATGCTTGAATTTCACTCTTTTCATCGTCTCGCCTCATGGTGTCTGGCATCTTACTTCTGGCTTTTTTCGTTGGCTTCTATTCTCAAATGACCCACATCTGCTTCATAACCAATGTTTCGTTTGTCTTGGCATCGTATAAAACAAATTTGAAGGATGTGTATATGTGGTACTTTTCACAATAGTACAAATTTAAGAAAGTAGGTGGCTATTATATTGTTTTCTATTCAATTAATCATGTTACAAGTGCTGCAAATTAAGCCAACTATCCAGCCACATGATCAATTACAATTTATTGCATATGGTTGAATCAAATTGTACTACTTTCATTTCCATTAATCACTTTTGTATCTTCTTCTCTCGAAAAAGGAAAAAATAAATCACTTTTGTATATAGTTTACTTTTAAACTTCGGCAAAAAAAAAAAAACACTTTTACTGATTGAAATAACTATTTCACCAAAAGAAAAAGCAAATTAAGTTTACCAAAATGTACCAAGATGTCTAAAAAAAAAAGTGCATAGAGATATACCAAAATGTCTATAGACAATGTAAAACTACACTTACCCTGACGACAAATTGTAGACTACGGTTGATTTTAATAATCTTATAAGATTATTTCGTTCGCCAAAGGCAAAGCATTGACCAAAAAAAGACTACGAAGATAAAGCGGGAATACTTCATATTTGGCCTTTGGGGTTTATTGTACGATTTCAGGCTCTCATTTATATTTTTAATTTAAAGAGAGTTTAATACATATATCAAGAAATTAATGCATGAATTGGTTGAGTGCAGGGGCATTATGATTTCTGCCTGGAGATGACTCGATGGGCTCAAATTACCGTAAAATGCATCCTATTCCCAGGAATTTACATGGTTCAAGTCGATACTAGCCACATGACTACTACAAAGTCTCTAATTAAAGTTGTCAATTATGGATTTGTGTTCTAATCAGGCCTTTAATTATTGGACTCTATTTTTATTGTATTATTAGTATATTTATATTTTTCTTATTTCAGGATAGTGAGATCTGTTATACTTCTATTACATTAACTGTTGCCAACCACTATGAAAAATAATAATGAAAAAAAAATTACAACTAAAACTATACTGCCAATGAAAGTTCCATCATTGAATGCCTGGAAAAAAAATTGGATTTAGGACAGTTGGTACGAGAATAAGAAGTGTTCTTGTCTTCTTCATAGTAATGTAAGGGGTCAAAACTATTTCTAGAGATGACATGACTTGAATTATATTGATTGAGCTTCTCTAAAACCATTAATCGAATTTCTATCTTCTGGTAATTTATGCAACACCATTATGAAGAAGGCGTGCTTGCTTCTTTTTCCTGTGTTCCATCTCTTCCATCTATAAATATCAAACTGAAGAAGGCAACGAGAAATAATGCATTTCACCTTCTGAATCTGGCACCTTTATATTTTCTAGTATGGGAGACAAACTGAGGCCCACAATTTTTACCCCCGGATTTGAATGGCCATCCAAGAAAACATGTGTAATCTGCCAAAATAAATAAATGAAAAAGCACCTCTTTTATCATATTTCCCATGAAATTACTACTTGCAACCGGATATTAAATATTTCTAAACACTATGGGGAGAAGAAAACGGTTAAGGAAAACTTGTACCTGAGAACATCCAAAGACCTTGAGCATCTTAAGTGATAGGCAGTTGTCCACAATCAAACCCAAGGTCTCATCTGTCAAATTCCGGCACCATGAAAGATCCAGACTGAGCAACCTACGTGAACGCCTGGCAAGTGATAGGGCTGTGTTGTAGCCAACCTAAATAAGCCATCAAGCAACAATCAGAAAACCAATAAAGAATTCAACCTCATAGACTAGAACTAAACAAAATGGAAACATATTCATCAACTCCAAATTGGCCAAAGTTGTGCACCCATTGCAGAAATTTCAACTGCCAAAGGATTCCTGTGATGAGTGGCAAGGGCTTTAACTCATGCAATTTGGACACAGAAGAGAAAAGGGATCATGTGTCTTTGTATGCGTGTGAGAGAAAGAGAGAGGGTGAGAGGGGTAAAATACCTACCCTTCTAACGTTATTTAGCGAAAGTTCTTTTAGATGCTCCCCACAGATATCAAGGAATGCAGCAACACTTCCATCACTGCCATGTTATAAAAGTTTGTTTTATTAATCTTCCAGAGAAAAAATGTCAAATTTCTGTACTAAGGACCCATCTTTACTTCAGGTCAGCAAACACAAAACACGTATAAATGCAAAGAAACCTACAGTGACATGATTAAACTCAAAGAATATTGCATCTTGCACAAACCAACAGGCTTCTGGAGAAAATTGATGAAAATAGATGGGGAAAGGTCTTAAGTATTCATAATTGGATGCAATCGCCATAACAAAACCCAATTGAAAAGAAAAGAAATTTAACTTTGTTTCCAACCAAAAAATGCACTATTTAAATTCAGTTTCACAGATTAAACTTGGTTAACAAGTCAAGTAACATCTCAGTTTTCTAGCAGAGAGAAAGCACATCACATCAGTGCCGCATATTTTACTATATAAAATGACAAACATAATGACTCAATTTTTATGCAAGAGTATAAACCTGAATGAATTGCGGCAGAGTTTTAAGGTTTGAATTGTTTGACAACCATTTGCAAGATATGCTAAAGTAGAATCTGTCAACTTGCACAAGTTCACAAGGTCAATTGCAGATAACTCATTACAGTTTTCACCAATGACCTTCATAGAAGAATCCGTCAATTTTCTGCACCAAATCAAAAAAATTCAACATGACTTACATCATGAATGAGACATTAAAAAATATAAGCGGAAGTAAATCAACACATACACAAATCTAAAGCATTACACCAAAAATGCGTTAACGAAACTTACACACAATCAGTTAAAACAAGCTTCTTCATTTTATGACCACGAACCCTTATAAATTCTGTGATAAAATCGTCACATACGTTCTCCAAGCCAGCTAGAGACAAAACCTCCAGTTGTTCAAGCTTCTTCAATGCTGGCAGAGCAAGCTTGACATCAATGCTTTGGCAATCATCAAGGTACAGTTCCCTCAGACTTGAGCCCAGTGATTTAGCCAATTTGTCGACACCAGAAAAGGTGAGTAGAGAGCACTGGCTGAGATTAATTGATCTTAGTGCAGGGGCAGAAGAAACAAGTGCATTTAGTCCAACATCAGAAAGGCGGCATGCACCAGTAAGAGACAAAGTAGTCAGAGCAGGCAAGTTATTTGATGACTGAGCTAAGGTAGCAAGTAATACATAATCTGGCAAACAGCGCCCACACTGGTCAAGCTGTAGCACCTGATTTCACAAAAAAGAATTATATCCAGCTTATCCAGAACACATTATTAATAAGAATAAAAAACTTGCAAGAAAATACAAGCACGTAGTGGAAGAAGCTCTAGTCTAGGCAGTTCATTTAACTCCATATATTCTGGTGGTATTATTACAAAACTAATGTGGCCTCCCTCTGCTTTATACAATAAAAGTGCTGTGACACAATTATAGCATCAGCTATGCATTTTATTCTTTTCTCTTTTTTTTTTTGAAAGAAAAGTAAACAAACTAGATGAATAGGCATCTTAATCTTTCACAAGAAAAAAAACTTACCATACAAAATATCATAAATAAACTCATTCAACATCACAACTATTACTAGGTGCAGGCTTCAGCAGACCTCGAATTATTTAGTTGTGTACTCTTTTTTTGGTAATAATCCAGCCATACAGAAAATTCCTCATATGTCCCTTTCGTAGAGTTTCAATAACCATTCATCGAGGGAAAATCAAATACTATTAGATTAATGCTCAATACCCAATTTACAAAGTTAGATCATGATGCGGAATCACATTATTCTTAATCAAGTATACTACCAACCAACAATTACTTCCTAAAACAACATTGTCCTTTAAAATGCTGAGGAATTACTAGTTTATTCAATATCAGACCAACTATGGCAGTCATATCGAAGTCAGAAAGCAATGATAAAAGAAGCCTGGTAACAACATATGATAAATGGAGCTTAACAAAAAAGTTAATTAATATTTTATTTTTCAGATAAAAGTCTACATAATATAGACAAACTAAAGCTCTAAAGTATTAGAGAGAACATACTGTTAACTTGCTAGGGTCAAACCGCTGCAAAGATTTTGTGAACTGTTCCTCCGTTAGCCAAGAACAATCCCTTAAGCGAATCTCTGTAGGTGATCCAGGAAGTAGAAGTTCAAGAAAATGGGTGCTCATTCTTCGACAATCACAAAGAATGCGACTGAGCCAGTGCCTCAAAGCATCTGGAACAAATTCAAGTGAGGCAATCGAATCAGCATTCTTGGCAAGAACCATCATAGATAATTCTAAAAGCGAGGGGGCCAAATGCTTTGGACGGTCTTCATCCTGGCTTCGTTTTGGAGTCCACATCACTGATGTGGGCTTGTTCTTATCCAAACAATATCTCTCCACTCGCATACTTCTGGTTTCCCGATCTTTAATAATCTTCATGGCAGTAGCAAAGGGACCAGGCCAATCTTCAATATCTTGTTCCGCTCCAACCTCAGCAGACAAATGGTTCTCCTCTTCCTCCTGATGAGTAAAACGAGCAAATTCAAAAGCACGATCTCTCGCTATTTCTCCAAACCGTTCCATGCGCCTACTCTTGGAGTTAGTCAATTTTTTACTAGTTTCCCCAACGCGACTTTCATCATATGCTACATTGTCCACTAAATTGATACCACTCTTATCCATAATGTCCACTGATTCATCCACGACACTGATTGCACTCTTAAGCATAATGTCCACCGATTCATTAATTTCAGAAGATTTCAATCCCAACGCCAACTTATCATTACTATTCGTGAAAAAATCATATTCTATCACCTTTTCTTTCCCTTTTTCTTCCCTCCTGAATTTCTTCGGGACGACAATCGGGCTTTCCTCCAGATTTTCAATGACAATGCATTGTACATTTCCGCCACTCATCTTTCTCTTATCCTTCCAAATTGGGTAGCCGGCTTCACCATCATGAAATGAATTCGCACTGTCAAGTTCAACAGCAATCACACCTGCCCTGTCTGCATTCTGTTCCAAACCCAATTCCACAGTGTTAACACCATCCCTTGTAAGACAATCCTCGACCAACTCCTTTTTCCCTTTCTCTCTTATTGTTGTGATTGTGCCTTTGCCCGAGTCTCCATTAATATCATCCATTCCTCTCCTCGCAACTCTCTTCCCCGAACGCAGATACAAAACCCCTCCACTTCCTTCGTTATCCTCTGCACATTCCGGAGGCGGCGGTAAATTGATATCGATATCCAACAGCCTTCTCTTCCTCCCCATGGAGTTAGAGGAATCGCGCTTCTGTCCAGAGTTTTCCAAATCAGAACTCAAGCAAGATTCACCAGAACCCCTCAAACCCTCCGCTTTAACATCTAGCTTATCTTGCACTCTCATTCCCGCACCCAAAGCCGACCCATTTACATTCAATTCAGTGACAAAACAATCCATACTTAACTTCTCAATCCCTTGCTCAGTTTCTAAAATCCTAACGTTATCTCCCACAAAATCAGAACTGGGTTCTCCATCCACGACCCGAGCATCAATTTCTTTCCCATTGTCCCTCCCCGCCTTCTCCGCGGTTGATAAAGGGCCGGTGTCGATTGAACCGCTCTTCGTTGTACAACGATCGACCTTCATCAAGCGCTGACCGGGCGCTGAAATTCTTGAAGCAGCGAGTCGGCAACTTCGCCTCCGACCGGAAACCGAATCGGACCCTAACCCGATAGAAAAAGAGCCCGGTTTAGAGACTGGGTCTGGATGAATGGTGGGAGATGAAGGGGTAAGAATGAGCGGAGCGGACGGCGATGGTTCCAGTTGCTGGGCAGGAGTGGAGGGTGGTGGTGGTTCCATGGAGATGTTGTTAAGCATCTTTCCCTTTCTTGGGGTTTTGGGTGTCGCTTGGGTTTTAACAATTTCCCGAGACCTTAAAACCGTCATTGAAAGAATCCAACACAAACCCGACTCTTATTGCCTACTGGGTGATTATCGCCTTTAACTTGGAAACTTTACCGATGAGTCTGATACTCTGAGTGAGCTCAGCACACGACGGCGTTTGTTGTTATTATTATTATTATTATTTTATTTTTTCAATTGCGCAACAGGTCATTCTTCTATACGCCGCCTTGTGTATTTTCCCGCCACACTTCCATCCATAAAACGCGCTTCTTGTACTTGTCCTCTTTTCTTGCCCTTTATTTTATCTCCCTTTATTTACGTCTTTACCAGTTTGTTTTTTTTTTTTCTTTTTTCTTTTTTTCTATCTAAAAATACATGAGATAATAGAAAATTAATAATAATAATAATCACAAGAATTTTAACCAGCTCAATCCTTTTCTTTTTCTCTCACATGTTTTTGTAATTTTAAATTACCATTTTCGATATTTGTTAAAAGCATATAGTATAATTATTATCATATCTATTTTTCATAATTGGTTTATCTTATTTCTTCTGCTGGGATTACAAGTATATAATGTACTTTTACTACATAAAAACAAAATCACTCAACTATAAAAACAAAATGACAATAAAAAGTTAAGATGTGACACTTATCCAATTTATAGATGAGGGAGTCTTTCCCATATAGACTCTTTTTATTTTTTTTTAAATATGGTTTACAATACATAATAAATAATTATAAATTCTTTTTCAATTCGTTGGTAATATTACTATGCTTGTGCATGACCTAAAGAGTAAATGATCGTCATATGTCTTAACGAGATCTTCCTTTTCTTCTTCTTTTTTATGAATTAATGAGATCTTCCCTGTTAGCCCATTCGGACCACGACACGAGTTTAGCTTTGTGTTTTGAATTTTATATTTGCTCACTCTCACAGTGAGGATTATAAATTGAAAATTATATTATTTTACTTAAAGCATTTTTAAGAAATCTTCAAAATTTATAATTTTCTTTTTTGTGGAAAAATAAAAAGATACTAAAACTTTAAAATAATAATAAGCAAAAAAGTTTAAAAAGCCAGCCAATAGATTTTTATATGTAATAATAACAAAGAAATTGCTTACTTTTCTAAAGTGACTCGGCTCCAATAAGCGTCAACATATTAATTTTCGAATATGCCAAGCTTTCCTTTTGTCTTTTGTTGGAGTGAAAGGTACAAATTAACCACGCTTTAATTATAATCTATGAGATTTAGTTTTTTTTTTTTTTTTTAAATGTGTAAAAATTAAGTTAGCATGCCATGATAATACAGCCCTGTGTTAAATAAGTAACTTTTTTTCATGCACGATATTTACTATTTGTAACACTTAAAAAAATAAAAATGGGAGGAGCTATAACATAGATTAATTTCTGTAATCTGTAACGCCTATGTAAACTAATTTTCCATGAATAATTAGTATTAATCTGGTCTAATTGCATGTTTTTCGATTTCCTGAAATTTCGTTAAACTTTATTCTATGTGCCTCACACCATATATATAAAATTCGTAAATACTCTTCTTTTTTTTAAAAAAAAGAAAACAATAATTCATAAGCACTTATTCATCAAAAAAAATAAAAAGATTCATAAACACTTCAATAGTATAATAATGAGCTGTCTACGCGATAGGTCTGCGGATGATTAATGTTCTACTTTTTGGGCAGCATCAGATGAGAAGCGCCTATAATTTCTGCACTCCCCGACTTTTGGTCCCTCTCGCTGTTGCTTGTTTGTGGTGGCATATAAAGTGTGTCAGCGAGAGAGGGTGGTTCTTCTACTTTCGTGTAGAAATTTCTGGAGCTGTGAAAACTTCCGAGTATATACCCCAAGGTTGAAGAACCGTTTTCAGGCGTAGCTCTGTAACCCATGGAAAATGCTGTGAGCCGCTTGTTCTTGGTTTTGCTCCATCTCATTGGAAGCTTGTTTTGTTGGTATTTTTGTAAACGGTTTAAAGAGCTTCTGTTTGATTTTCTCTTTATTCATATAATATATATATATATATATATTCTTTCTGATGTGGTGATGGATTTTCAGACAGAAGGAAACAAAGCTGAGGTGAAGAGGCGAAAGTACATTCCCGAAATATGGAAGGGCTCGGATATTATCAGTTAATGGGTGAAGAAGGAAGCTGAGTGGGGTCCAGTAAAAAATAAATTAATAAATTGTAATATTATTTTTTATTTTATTTTTTATGTTTCTTACAGCACAGGCAGGCACAATAAATTGAACGACAAGGAGAAGAAACGGAAGGAAATTGTAGGAGAATGAGGCTTCCATCCAGGCCCAGTCCATAATTCACACCCTAATATTAGCATTCATAAAACATTTTCCTTCCAGCTCATTCATTAATAAAAAAAAAAATTTGATATTGTGGGGTGGTGGGCCCACAAACATTGGAGAGCAATACTATTTTATTTTTTTCATAAGATAAAATAATGGAAGTCGTTGGATCTGACTTCTGCAAGCTGAAGCAAAGTGTTTTTCCGCCGCGTATTATATCTTCCTTAAAACAATCAGTCAGAAGCTGCGAAATGTCTCTTTAACCCCCCTCGCCCGATGCTTCAAGCCTTCAATTCTGCGGGCGAGACAAGTCAAAATTGGTGGGCTTGAAAGTAGGACTCCCCCAAACATTATTTGGTAGTCTTTAGCCGCTGTGTTTGCCAACTTTGATTCCACTTTCTTTTCTGTTCTTTCCATTATTTTGTCCACCGATGAAACTACATATATCCGTGACTTTCTTTCTCACACTCTGGAATTTATTTATTTATTTTACAGGATCACACTTTGATCTGAATAAAAAAAAAAAAAAAAAAGGTATGTCCCAATTTCATGTTCATGCTATTAAGTACTATATATAGTTTGATTATTAGCTACAATTTCCTTAATTTTTATGTATATAATAAATAACAAAACTAGTTTCAATTGAAAATAGAACATGATCAAACTCTTACATCTTTTCGTATTTTTAAATTACCATTTGTGATATTTGTTAAAATCATATCGTATAACTGTATTGTCATATCCATTTGTATTTTATTATTAAAAGCTTATTTCCCATAATTGGTTTTATCTTATATCTGCTAGGATTACAAATATATAATGCACTTTTACAGCATGAAAACAAAATCACTAAACTACAAAAGGAAAATGACAATAAAAGCTAAAATGATTAAGCTGATACAGTTGTCCAATTTACAGATGAGGCAGTCTGTCCCATCTAGAAATTTTTTATTTTTAGTTTTTTATTTTATAATTTTGTTTACAATACATAAGAAATAATTATAAAGTCCTTTTCAATTCGTTGGTTATACTAATAAACTTGATGAATGACCTAAAGAGAAAATGATCGTCATATGTCTCACTGAGATGTTCCTTCTTAACCCATTTGGACCACAGCTTTGGATTTTCTATTTGTTTTTAATATTGTTCACTCTCAGAGTTATGATTATAAATTGAAAAATATATTACATTACTTAAGCCTCTTTTTTTTTTTTGACCATTCTATCAATTTTCTTATTAAATATTTAGAAATAGGATTATGCACATGCAGAAACACCTTCTCACGAACATCTGGATGCTTTAAACCTAAGAAAAAAGCGTAACAAAATATTATATATCTATTCAAATAAGAAAGTATTATTGGATATGAAAGGCATTATTTGCTTAAAAAGAAAAGAAAAGGAAAAGAATTTCTTTATGGGGATTTATTTCCTTAATTTATTTTTGTTCAACATTATTTCTTTTATTTGGCTTTCCGGATCCAATATTTTAGGGTGCACTATTAAATGTCAAAATTGGCAATATACATTGAATAACGCGGATATAGCAGAGGGGCCCATCACAGGCTAGCAATGCACACCCAATAATTGCCTCCAATTTCATTCATAGTCAGAGAGCAGAATGTTGAGATTTCAGAGGAGTTGAAATACACAGGAGTCGGAATATGCTTCTTCTTTCCTGTGCGTGCTTCGTTAATGGCCCATTTATCCCAAGCCAATCACCATTAATTATAGAGGATATGGGTCACCATCACCATCACCACAACACCAGCGATGGTGTTTCTCAGCGTGTCAACAGTCCGAGATTCTCGGGTCCAATGACTCGCCGAGCACCATCATTCAAGCGCAACAGTAATAGCTTGAACAGCAGCAGCAACGCTCACAACAATGGCGGTAATCATAACAACAGCAACAACAGCAGTAATAGCGTTACTGGGTTGAGTGCCCATCATGAGATTGAACTCCATCTCAACTCACCCAGATCTGAAATTGGCAGTAACTCCGTTCCCGTTGATGGGTTTGACCTGGTTTTGGATAGGAGGCAGACCCACCATCTGAGCCAGAGAGTCCATGGGAGTGCTGTCAGGAGGTTGTTGAGGAAGCCTATAGGATCTATGGTTGCTGATTTCGGGTTGAGGGAAAGGAAGAAGCTTGGGCATTTGATGTTCTTGGTTTTTTGTGGGGTCTGCGTGTTTCTGGGTGTCCTGAAGATCTGTGCCACTGGATGGTTTGGATCTACCCTTGAAAGAGCTGGCTCCAATCAGGTTGGTTTGATTTGCATGCATGATTATGTGTAGATTGTCTTCCGCGTTTTATATTCACTACACTGTTCTGTTGCCATACTAATGCTTGGAGAAGAATGGTTGGTAGGAAGCTTAATTTTCCAAATTTGTTTTCTGAATTCTCTTTGTTGAGTTTTAGATGGATCAACGTGGCAACGCAATTTAGCAAAGACGAAAGCGTGTTTTTTTTTTTGACATTATACATAAATAATTACGATAGTGGTCTTGTTAGTAAGCATTTCTATGCTGATGCTTCATCGTCGACCGTGAAAGTATATTATATTCAACTTGTCCAAAAATTTTTTTTTTCCTGCGTTTCCTTTTTGGTATTTTGAGTTTAGGTGGATGGTTTTAGCGCCCACTGTTTGGTTTGAGGGTGTTGGAATTGTGTCACATAAGCTCAGTGAAAACATAGATGATTGTACACAACACAGGAATTGTGAGTGCTTGGATTGACATTTCATTGCATGATTGAATTATGGTGTGTGTATTCATATGCTTCTTCACTAATGTGGATTGGCATTTTATAAACATTTTACTGACTTTTTGGCTTATCTCTGTTTTTATATCTGGACAATTCTACCTGTAAATAGGACTCATCGGACTCTCTCACTCGTCTAAATCTGATAGACCAAAGCATTCATGACTACGGATACAGGGAAGGAGCGGTTGATGTTGAAAGAACTCTAAAGATGGTAGAATCTGGTGTAGTTGATGGCCAGAACAGCAAAGCTGAAGTAAGTTTTAAATCTTCTATCCTGATTCATTGCTGCTTTGCTCTGTTTGGCTCTCAAAGTGGAAGGAAGCTGCTAATGATGGCTTGAGATAAAGGATCCTTAACAATTTTTCATTTTGTTTCATTTGTAAAATTTTCTTCTGCTTTTAGTACTCAGATATCTGGTCCAAACCCAACAGCGAGAATTTCACTCAGTGCATTGAGCAGCCAAAAAATCACAAAGGTATGCAACGAATGCAATGCTCTCTCTACTCCCCCTCTGGGTGTGTGTATTGTGCGTGCTTCATTGTCATCTTTAACGTGTTTCTCCTTCTTGCATTCTCTTTTGGCAGTTGTAGAAATGAAGACTAATGGGTACATTCTCATAAATGCTAATGGAGGCTTGAATCAGATGAGATTTGGGGTCTGGCTACTGTGTGTTTTAATTATTTGCAGTGACAAGTACTGTACTGTGATTAACTATAGTCTGATGCATGAATAATTTTAGAGTGCAGATCTGTGATATGGTTGCTGTTGCTAAGGTTATGAAGGCGACGCTTGTACTTCCATCACTTGATCACACCTCCTACTGGGCTGATGAGAGGTTGGTCTGCCTCTCTATTTCTATAGCTGGTTAGATAATTGACTGTAGAATGTGTGGCCCTTTTTTGTTCAAAAAATTAACCTTCTTTTTTCCTCTTATTATTTGAAAGAGATGATGTCAATCCACCTGCTTCTTATATTTTACTCTGAAATGTAACACCTAGGTTCTAAGAGAGAAGTTATTGTGATTTCAAACTCAAAGTAATCTCTTTTGGTGAAGATCACTGTAACAATCCACCTGACCTTTTAGGAGCTAATGTCTTGCCACCATAAGTTCACTGTTTCTTATAATGTTGAACTGTTGTCTTTTGGTATTGTCAAATTAGCTAAAAGGTTGTAAACTTTCTACAGCCAATGTGCTTTTGACCTCTTAGTTAGTGTTTTATGTTGCATCTTTCTCCACATACCATGCATCTAGTTTTGGGGATACATCTGAGTTAAGTAATTCATATATTTTGCAGTGGCTTTAAAGATTTGTTCGATTGGCAGCACTTCATCGAGACTCTGAAGGATGTTGTCCACATAGTTGAGACATTACCACCTGCCTATGCTGGAATTGAGCCTTTCAACAAAACACCAATATCTTGGTCTAAGGTCATTTAAAACCCGCCTTTTGTATATGTTATTTTATTCCTTATAATGTCTGTGGAGGTTCATAAAATGAGCTGGTCACTATTCACCAAGAAAAGAGTGTTGTATCTTCTGCACACAGAAAGCGTGGCTGTAAGGCATATTTTGTCTATTTGGTAGCCATTAGAAGTGTGACAAAATGATTCAGTTATCATTTATTGGGATACAAGTATGCACCACCTTTGTGTATGAGTGGTGATTCTTCACTATAATCTTAGCATACCATGGCATGCATCTCTCATCATTTTCTTACCTTCTCTTTGGTTTATTATTGCCAGCTGATTCGTGTTCTTATGTTCAGGTTAGTTATTACAAGCAAGAGGTCCTTCCACTGTTGAAGCAACACAAAGTAATCTATTTTACTCATACTGATTCTCGGGTTGCCAACAATGGCATTCCAACTTCCATTCAAAAGCTAAGATGCCGTGTCAACTACAGGGCATTGAAATATTCAGCTCCTATGGAAGAACTTGGAACCACCCTGGTTTCTAGAATGCGACAGAATGGAAAGCCTTATCTTGCTCTGCATTTAAGGTAAGTATCCAAAACTGATTTTCAAATATTTAAGGTGATTTTTGTTGTTGCTTGCTGGGCTTATAAATTTGTCTACCTCCTATTCTACATGTTGTAATTTCTTTTTTTCTTTTCTTTTCTTTTTTTTTTCCTTTTTCTCACTACAGGTATGAGAAGGATATGCTTGCATTTACAGGCTGCAGTCATAGTTTGACAGCAGAAGAAGATGATGAACTACGTAGAATGCGATATGATGTCGGCCACTGGAAGGAGAAGGAGATTAATGGGGCTGAAAGAAGGTTGCTTGGTGGCTGCCCACTGACCCCAAGGGAGACCGCGCTTTTACTCAAAGGGCTGGGTTTTCCTTCCAGCACCAGGATTTACTTGGTAGCTGGCGAAGCTTATGGAAATGGAAGTATGCAATATCTAAATGATGAATTCCCTA
This sequence comes from Rhamnella rubrinervis, assembly GCA_007844105.2. Taxonomy (NCBI): domain Eukaryota; kingdom Viridiplantae; phylum Streptophyta; class Magnoliopsida; order Rosales; family Rhamnaceae; genus Rhamnella; species Rhamnella rubrinervis. Next base: position 15,835,360 of record CM017584.2, read on the forward strand.
ACATCTTTTCTCACTCAAGTCTTGCTACGGAAGAAGAGCTGGGTCCTTTCAAAAATCATCAGAATATGTTGGCTGGTATAGACTATGTTGTTGCTCTACAGAGTGATGTGTTTGTTTATACTTATGATGGAAATATGGCTAAGGCAGTTCAAGGTCATAGGCGCTTTGAGAACTTTAAGAAGACAATCAATCCTGACAAGTAATTCAGCTACCTATATCCTTCCAACCACCTTTACAAGTTGAATTTAGTCCACCTTTAGCATGTTTATTTTAATGGAGCATTTTTGTCTTATCTTTGGTAATTTTCATTTGTTCAATCTGCAGTAAACAATAATTGTCTTTTTCATTGCTGATGCAGGATGAATTTTGTAAAACTTGTTGATGATTTTGATGAAGGAAAAATTTCTTGGAAGAAATTCAGTTCCAAAGTGAAAAAGCTTCATAAAGACAGTGTTGGAGCTCCATACATGAGAGAGCCTGGAGAGTTTCCAAAGCTAGAGGAAAGCTTTTATGCAAACCCCCTTCCTGGATGTATTTGTGAAACAGGAACGGAAAAATAAGAGGCTGGATTCAAGAGTTCCGTCATTATTGCTCTGATTTCAGCTGTGCATGCAAAGACATGATGGGAGTTGGGCTGCAATGGTTCACACACTCTGCCTGGGGAAGTTGCAATTTGAAACTTCCAAATTCAGGAGACCATCAGTGCGCTAGTTGGAAATCGGCGCTGCTCACTTGTGGTAAATGTTCTTGGAACCATATCGAATTAATACACAAATACAACAAGTTTGAAGTCATGACCTAATTCTTGGTTCATCAGACTTTTTTTATAAGGTTTCATGTCATCCTTCTGATAGACGACTGAAATGTAGACACATACCCAAAGAAAGAATAGCATTTCCTATCTAACAAAATCTTTTTTTCACTTTTACCTTCGTAGGGACGGCGACTTGTACCATGTACTGTATATTACTGAGTTGGAATAATTGATGGTGGGTATACAAGAGAGTGATATACTGAATGAATTATACTGATAGATTTCAATGGTATGGAAATGAAATTTCAAAGGTGTCAGTTGCTTGCATTAGGATCACGTCTCGTCTCTGCCAACTATAAACTACAAAACCATGTTTTGGAACTTTAGTTATTAGGATGTAAAATTATTTTAAATATTCTTCGGTTTGAAACTTATTGTAACTGATTCAGAAATCAGAATTAAGTTAAACCAAGATGATGCCAATTAGCAGCAGCCATGGTTTATCCATTGTAGTAGTTGAAAACCAGCACTAGATACTGACTTTAAAAATTATGTTAGTCCTTTTGTTGCAAGGATAATTACTTGAAACTCCAATTGAGATCATGCTCTCTTTTAATTGACAAAAGTTAACAAGGTCAACACAGCTTCTTTCAATTAACAAAAGCCAACAAGATCATTACAAGCAAGAAGAGAGAAATAAAATAGGTTGATAATAATTGAAAGAATGCAACTCATTCCAACGAAATTACATGGAGAACAGCTCACAAAAATATGTAATCCCGGATGCTCCCTCACTCCAAACCAGAAAAAAAAAAAAAATGGATGAAGAAAAAGGAAGAAGAAACAAGCGATCATCATGGAGCACTATAGCTGTAGAATAGACTCAACAAGTTCGTAAAGAGGTGCAAGCTCGCCTTTGTCAATCAAGCGAAATTCCTGCATCATAATGCAACAAGAAAAGCTAATATATGACTAATTTATTAGGCAATGAACGAACAAAATGTAATGCAACTTGTTTTATATAAAAACACAATGATTGAGGTCCAGATAGCTGTGATTCCAAAGCTTTCTAACTTAGAATTGTTTGTAATCTCATAACAGGGCAACACTATAATAGATGCATGCTCACTGACTAGACATGACACCTCGATACAGTGAAAATGCTAAAGAGAGAAAGAAAATTAAGTGCTTCCTATAAGGTCATGTTGATGGCAAAAATACAAAGCAAACAATATCTTACAACCATGTGACAGACCATTTTGGGGACCATGGGGTTTGGAGGAAGGGGACAAAAGAACATATGGGGGCCAAAATTTATGAATTCTGGTTATTGAAGTAAGCCAGAAAAGAAACCAGGTTTGACATATTTCTGCTTAGACTAGTACTGCTAGGCACAAAGTGTGCTACACAGAATTACCCCATAAAAACATTTGCCTTGCAACATTTGAACCAGATATGAATTGGCATGAATTTGGAAGACAACTAGAAGTTTAAGAAGCAAAGGGAGAACTAGAACGAGCTCTATGAAAGCTAATTATACACTAACTTCTCCAATAAGTAAAGGAAAACTCACCCATGTGAAGAGAACGAAATGCTTAAAGCAAGTATTAAGATGGGCTTCTTCCTTCAAACTCACTATCTTCTGAAAATGAGAGTGGTAGATGTGTGCATATACACGAAACAATCTCTTAAAAATTGTCTTGACTACATCTGGGAAATTGGGTGGAAAAGGTGCACCTGTAGCACATTATAGTCCAATTAAATTAACATGTAGATATTACAAAACACTACTTCAATCGAAGTGCATCTTTACTCTTAAAAAAAAAAATCAAAATAGATATCCATTTTTACCCAATCTTTGAGGAAATATTGATTCATCATCCAGCTGAACTTCAATCCAGTCCATTAAATACTCCACATACTTTGGAGCAGAGACCTCTATTGGTTTCTTAACAGTTACTCCATCAGCCCATAAGTACTCGTATCTGTGCAAAGTATAGGTAAATGGAGTACTCTGATCAACAAACATATGCACTAATTTATAGAAGGTAAAGAATAAATGTCAAACATGTGTTATTGAAGTAATGCAACAATACAAAGGATATTAAATGAAAATTGTAAGTGGGTAGTTGTAAAAGAAAGAATCTACTTTCAAACATAATAAGAACTTTCTCATCCATTTCGTAATTTGGAAGAACTGTTTCCTTGATAGAGTATCAAAATAAAACAATCAGAAACTAAGAAAAGTTGGTTTGATGATCAGGAACTCACTTTTGTCCCGCAGTCATTTTTGGACAATTGGAAGGCGTGCAGAATTCAGTAAGAGTACCATAGAGAATGTTCACCTGATTGAAAAAGTCAACCGCTGTAACAAAAGAACAGAAATTGAAAAAAAGTTAATTATATTGGAGAAGGCAATGCTTCAACAAAATTTACGCATAAAAAAGTAAAGGGGTTAATGAATATGGATCATACCGTTTACTGCCAACCACTCATTTATATCTTCTCCAGGAGGAAGCCGTACTGCTTCCCTCAGGTTACCACTGCCCAAAGTAGCATCAATGTGTTTCTGAAGCTGAGCTCCCTGCATATTGACAAAGCATATATATGTAGCATTGGCTGAAGGAAACGGCCCCAGATCATCTACAACAACTACTAGAAACAAACAACGTAGCCTTGATATTTATACCTTACTTCCTGATGGAGCACTCTTTTTTGGACGAAATGTTTTCTGGTTTCTGTAGCAAGAAGCATCGTTGTTCAAGTTCATCAACAAAGATGAAATAATATCAATCTTACACCAATATTCAAAAACCAGTTTTTCATTTCATTTACTTTTAGTAAGACAAAGAAAACAAGTATCTTAGGCATGTACAAACTTATAATTCAATATTCTGATTAGTGCCCCTTTAGCAAGACGAATTACCAAAGTATGAATTGGAATCATGAATTGGTTAATTTATCATTCTGATACAAAGAGATTTCGAAACTATTACAACGAAGATGTCTCTGATTCTACTATGATCATTCAACTACAAGCTTTAGACATGCAAACAAAGAATAAATTCTGATCCCCACCAGAAATTTCAGTTAAAAGGGAGCTATTTGCATAATAAGGTTGAGCTCCTGGTCATTGCATGATCACAATTTCAGATTCTAAACTTAAAAGCTACAGAATCTAATGCAAAGAAAACCCAAAAATGATGAATCAAAAGCAAATTGAATTAAAAAGCATTAGCAAAAACACACCTGCTTCCAAGGCCAAAGAGACTCATGTTGTCTCTCTGTCTCTCTCTCTCTGTGTATATCAGAATCCACAGACAAATGTTGAAGAAACAAGGAAATGTGCACCCAGAAAGTAACTGCAATAAAATATATGTGCGTATATGTATAATTATATATAGATAGTACATATGTATATACAGAAGAGAGAGTCTGTCTCTGTGCTTGACTTGGCTATTGCCAGTCTGTCATTTATATCTATCCCTCTTCAGAGCCAGCCAAGACTCTTTGCTTCCTTTCTTTCCTATATCTCAACCTGCTGATCTGGCTTATTCTCCTTTTTTGGTTTTGAAAAAGAGAGAGCATTTCTCTTATTTTTTGTTAAAACCAAAAATGTCTACCCTGTTCATACCAATCTCATTTTTCATGCTCAAAAATTAAAACCTTCAGAAATATGGCAGATCAATCATGTGGTTGATGATAGGTTAATGGGTTTTAAATTGGACCCACAAAGATTAGAGCATGGATTTGCATCCAATAATTCTTTTTTTTTAAAAATAGAACAATAATGAAATGTACCAATTTTTTTGTACAAATATCCTTTGCCCAAATAAAACTAAAAATGTGGTACTAATATATTATTATTTTAGGAGAGTTGAGATGTTAAATTACGTCAAATTGTGGATGGGTAGGATGGAGCACTCGATTCTGCATCTGATTGGTTGAATTATTTCTGATGGATTATGAGAATTTAATGTAAGAATGGCGTCAACAAAATGATAATGCGCCTTAGCTGTATTATCTTAATTAGGAAGTAAAGCTTAAATGAATTTTTTTTTTTTAAAAAAATACTTATTAGCTGTATTATAAATTTTTTATTATTTTAAAAAATACTGAAAAATTAGTCAGAGTGGCAAATGATCAAATCAAGTTGTTGGACTAGAAGCCTTTTTTATTTTTTAGGACAGTACATATGTTATAGTCAAATTGTAAACTATACCCTTTTTATTCCACGATATTCCATTATTTATTACTTCGATTTTATTTTACTTTTTTTTTTTAAAATTAAAATCTATTTATTTTGTTTTTTGATTAAATTTTTGTTAAAATGTTTTGAAAATAAAAGAAAACTAATAAAAGACGAAGAAAATAAGAATCAGCGGGTGACAGCAACTTCCCGCCATCTCTAAGCTCACGTAGACGTTGCAGAAAAACGAATTTTCAAAATCCCTTTGAAAAATTCTGACAAAAAAGGAAAAGAAGAATCCATTCAAAAATTGAAACTTCAACCCCTCGAAGCTCCTTAATCCTAATGACACTGCCTGCATCCACAAATGTTGCTGCACAACCTTTCTTTCACTTCAATCTTCCACAAATGTAAAACGATGAAGCAATTCAAAGAAGCCCACGCTCAGCTCGTCGTCAGAGGATTAACCCATCCATCACCCTCTCTCAGACCCATCATCTCTTTCGCGGCTCTGGACCCTTCCGGCGACATCGATTACGCTTTCCTTCTCCTCTTCCAGCCCTCTATACCTCCTTCAGTTTTCCTCTTCAACACTCTGATTCGAGGACTTGCTCGTGCCCCTGGCCATCCCGGTTTTACATCAAGCTCGTTGCTTGTTTTCAACCGCATGTCGGAGCTCAATATCACACCCAATAACTTCACCTTCAATTTTCTGTTTCGTGGTTTCTCGAATTGTGGTGCATTTGATCTAGGTAGGCAGTTTCATGCCATGCTGACCAAGAATTGTTTGAATATGGACGTGTTTGTTCGCAATTCGGTTATTCAATTTTATTCGGTTAGCGGGAAGCTGGATGATGCGAGATCCGTTTTTGATGAAAGTGATGAACGTGACGTCGTTTCATGGAATTCTATGATTAATGGGTACATTAGAAATGGCAATATATTGGAGGCTCTGAACATGTTCAGTAAAATGCCTAAGAGAAGTGACGTTTCTTGGAATAGCGTACTTGGTGGTTTGGTCAAGTTTGGATCTTTAGATGATGCTTATAGGCTTTTCATTGAGATGCCACATAGAAGTTTAGTTTCTTGGGTTGTCATGATTGCTGGGCATGCTCAGAATGGACGCCCAAAGGAGGTTTTGTCTTTGTTTAGACAGATGCTATCATTAGACCAGAAACCAAACTCCGCAATTTTAGTTAGTGTGCTCTCTGCATGCTCACAATTGGGAGCTTTGGATCATGGTTCATGGGTTTGCTCTTATATTCAAAAGAAAAATGTGATGATTGATTCGATACTTTCTGCAGCTATGATTGACATGTATGCCAAATGCGGAAGCATTGATCTTGCAATGCAAATGTTCCGTTATTCCAAGGAGAAGAGTGTTTCTACTTACACTGCTGCGATATCTGGGTTAGCGTTGAATGGACGTGGCAAGGAAGCACTTGAGCTTTTTGAGAAAATGAAGAACGAAGGCATTTCGCCAGATAACATTTGTTACCTTGCAGTTTTATGCGCCTGTAGTCATGAGGGATGGGTTGAGAAGGGTTTTTACTATTTTAATTCAATGTTTGATGTTTATGGTATAAGACCAGAGTTGGATCACTATGCCTGCATGGTTGATCTTCTTGGCCGTGCTAGTTTGCTTCAGAAGGCTGAAAATTTCATTGCTTCCTTGCCAATTAAACCAGATAGTGTCATATGGGGGGCCCTTCTTGGTGCTTGCAGGGTTCATGGCAATGCTGAAATGGGTCAGAGAGTTGGGAAGATGTTGTTAAGATATGATCAAAACCATGATGGACCCTACATCCTACTGTCTAATATTTATGCTCAGTCCATGAAAGGTGAAGACGCTGAAGAAGTCAGGAAAGCTATGAGAAAAAGAAAGATAAAGCGAGTCCCAGGGTATAGTTCGATTGAAGTGGATGGTGCTGTTCATGAATTTTTGGCTGGAGATAGATCACATGAAAAAACAGAGGAGATTTACTTGGTGTGGGATGAAATCGTTAAAGAGATAAAGAAGTATGGCTATAATTCAGAGACTAGAACTATCACGTTTGATGTAGAAGAGGAGGAAAAAGAAGCTCTGGTCGGATACCACAGTGAGAAACTGGCCTTGGCTTTTGGGTTTTTCTGCACAAACCCTGGATCATCAATACGGATCGTCAAGAATATTCGGATTTGCAATGATTGCCACTCTGCTATTAAGCTTGTCTCAAAAGCTTTTAAAAGAAAAATTTCTGTTCGTGATCGAAAGCTCTACCATCATTTTGAAGATGGTCGTTGCTCCTGCATGGATTACTGGTGATACAGCTAAAAGGAACAGAAAGGAACTTGGTTATAGTACAATCTGTTACTTATGAGGAAAAATAGTAAACCTTCTATATTCTTTGAGAACAATCTCTAACTTTTAAATGACAGCCATCAAGGCTCAACCGTACAGGCTGGAATATGATACTTCAAATAGGTCCAAGACCAGAAGAAACCAGTAACAGTCAGAGACAAACGTCTAATCAATCTATTTTCTGAAGATATGAGGATCTACATGGCAAAGTCCTCTACATGTCTTCAAGTTTGAATGGTGCAGAGACACAAATGACAAATCTGTATTGGTGGGAAGTCCTTTTCAACCCGAGATTGCATAATCCTGATGCATGGGGTACCCTCCTTTTTATTTAGACTGGGGTAATTGTTTTCTCCTCACTTATGTTCATAATGATCTTTTTCAGATAATGTAATTTTGTTATATTATTTAATGGATTTCATGTAGAATTAAGCTCATTAATTTGAAGGTTGATTTGTACCTTTTAATAATAGAAATGCCCTTGGATTTCGTCATGAGAATAGCGGTTCCAGGAATTGTAAGTTTGATCAAGGTTATACCATATGCTGTTAATAATCGAAAGATTTGAACATGGGAACTAGCAACAGCTAGCAATGATGTCGAATCAGATAAGAAATAAAACTTCTGTTCCGAAGAATGGCTGCAAAAGAATCTGTTTTTGGGAAAACAGATCCATATTGAAGGTGGCGCCACAAGAGGGTTATCAACTAGCTAAGAGGGTTATCAAAAGAAATGAAACTGCCACTTATACCTGTCTTATATATAACATCATAAACAGGCGGTTAATTTGTATACTTACAAGTTGCTTTGAGGTTCTACTTCCGGTTTAATTCATCATGAAGAGAAAAAAAGGTAGCCAATTTGTTGACTTAGTCCATCACTTTTTGGGTATTGAATTTCAACTTTCCCGTTTTAAGGATATTATTGATAATTAACATTCAACCTTTCATATAAAATTGCAAACTGAAAAGGCATTTGCCTTGCAGTTGTTTATTGCTTAAGAGTCCAGAATACATAAGAACATAATAAACTACTAAAGACATTACCAAAAAGTAAGAAAATAGCTTGAGTTCTCTTATTACCAAGCAATGACTAGAGGAATCCTATGCTTACTGGTCTTTTTTCAAGAAAGACAAAGAAAACTAGGCGACATTAATGTTGGAGGACAAGAAAAAAAAAAAAAACTCTGGAGGCAGTCGACAAGGTAATCTCTAGCTGGAGACCTTACCCAGTACCACCAAGAACACCCTTAAGCTTTTTAATCACATCAGGGTCAAGGAAACTAGCCTCTGATACTATTTCAGTAGGCAAATCGTTTTTAAACAGCACGTAATCCAGAAGCTGAAGACCCGGGCTTGCACTACTAAAGGCAACAAAAAAAAGGGCTGGAGTTTTACCTGAATTTATTTGGAAATGCAACAGCCCTTGAGGGAAAACCATAGTGTCTCCCTGCTTTAGAGTTTTAAGATACACCTTGTTGGCTGAGGAGACAAACCCAGCACAGAGTGTCCCTTTCGCAACATATGCAATTTCGGAACCTCCAGGGTGTGTGTGAAATGGGACAACACCGCCAGGGGCCAAATCTGCACGACCCAGTGAAACTCCGAGGCCATTCACGCCAGGAAGGTCGGATGAAAATGCAGTGGTCACGGCAGCCTTGATAATATTTGAGGTATTACCTGCAACTCCTAGGCCTGAGAATACAAAATCATCTACTGTAACTTTTTCAGGCTTCTTACAAGAATAGCCTGCAGGGCCTTCGGGAGCTGTATAGTCTGCCACACAGAAGTCCTGCACGGCAGCATGAGAGAATGAGACAAAAAAGGAAAAGATAAACAAGAGAGCCGGGAAACTCATCTTAACCTTGTATGCTAGGTGCATTGTGTTTTTGATAAGGAATATGGTAGCATTTATATAGAAACAAGATGGTCTAAAATATCTCGGTTCATTTCACTTAGTAATTAGGAATATGCTCATGCATGAGTAATATGTGTGGCAATGTTAGACGCATCTAGTAATATTATCCATGGGATGCGACAGATTTCAATATTTGCGTTGCTTGTGAATATAGATATTTTCTCATATAAGGCTCTTTTGGCTTGAAATTCAGTAAAACAAGAAACTAAAATATCTTTCAGCCATCTGCTATTACAAATGATTTTGGTTATGTTATATGAGTACACTTATTTCTGTTTCTACTATAACAATGTCTCAATGAGCATTGAGTTTAGTATTGTGTCTACAATATGAAAAACAGTTTAGTTGTGCCAAGTTTTGTGTCCAAAGGCATGGCCATCAATCTGATGAACTCAACCACAACTTATAAGGTAAGGAGTACTATTTGTGATAATATACACTGTTCTATTGCTAATTCATAGACTTTGGAACCTTTAATTTAGACTTTTTGGTAACATGGTAAAGATCAATTGGTCTTACTTTAAGTAGTGTCTACGTAGAGCATCCAATGAACTTATACAGAAATAGCAGGAAGTCCTTGAGGAGCGTCCAAAAATAGGAAACCAGGATGTGGACCATGAGCACATGGGGGAAGAGATACTAAATAAGAATCTAGGCATAAGAAGACATTTTGACAGCTAAAAGGAATTTCTGCAAATCGTCTTCTTCCCATTGCTCTTTAAATGTTGGCCAAGAATCGTGTGGATGTAACGAATACCCCATCTTTTGGGGTTCCTCTGATTTCATTGGGTAGGTAAAAGGTCTTCTTTTGTCCTGATCCGCATTCTGTACCTCATTAACCTTGAGTCTTGTCCAAATTTTACCTTATATGTTATTGGAAAGATCACCAAAATGGCTTCATTTACTCAGTTTTAGACTTGTTTTGCATACATGTAGCTCTTCAGGATTCGAAGGGCTCTAAATAGAATTAAGCTTGCTGCAAAGCTGGTCCAATTTTGCAGGCAGCTGCTGACATGGATTGTCCCCTGTTACAACTTGCATGCGTTTGAATATGAATTTCACTTCATTTCTTCAACTGATGATGCTTTGATAGAGTCAGTAAAATAGTAGGTGTTAATGAATTTCGCTTCAAATAAGGTTATAACGTACACGTTAAGGATAAGGTTATGAGTGAATCACGGGTGATAACTGATAGCCATATATATATATATATATATATATATATATATATATAGATAGATACATATATCATCTTTTAGTCGAATCCTTTCCTTGTTGACTGGGGCTGTTTTGTCCCCCATGCTCCACTAATCACTATGAAAAAAAAAAAAAAAAAAAAAAAGAACTTATCTGGTCGATTGCCTCCAAAATGACCATTTTTGAATTATTCTTGGACCATCTTAATGAAATTAAATTACTATCTCCAGCTAGCTACTTGGAAATTCAATATAGGTGCTTGTGATGAGCTTGAACGAAGCTTTAATAACAAATAATAAATACATCATATATTATTAGCAAGCTAAAACTAAAATTATGTGAAATTTTCTAAATCACATATACCTCCAATAATCATTCATAGAAGACTAACTTAATTTGGCCAGTCATACATTGTTTCTCTCCAAATTTTGTTTTAACAAAACAAAGGTGTGGTTCTTACTGATTATCCATGCCCCCTTAACATTTTCCTCATGACATGCATATATATAATCTTCCTTACCAACCAGCAGGCCAAAAAAATTTAAATGTGCGTGTATATATATATATATATATATATAGTTTCTGGACATGGCATACCGAGAGGAAATATTGGGAAAACGAGAAGCGCCCTAACAGAGAAGAGGCTGTTTCAAAGCGAGAAGCCACGGAGGCAAAACGAGAGCAAGACATAGGAACAGAAGAAAATGCCTTGGCAAAACAACAAGCCACGATGGCAAAAGAATTAGAAACGATGATATATAGAAAACGTAACAAATGAACCAGCATCAATTAGAAAAAGAGCAGATGCTTTTATAAAACTAGAAGAAGCTTTGATGGCCAGTGTGGATGCATGCCTGAACCCTTCAAAGGAGTTTTAACATATCTTTAATTTATACAAGAGTTGGTGACTAATATTATTTTTATTAGTCTAATATAAGTACTTGTGATTAATCAATGTTGTTTGAGTATATTCAATTAAAATTTTCAAATATTTTGTAAAAATCAAAGGGTATTCAATTAAGACATTTATAGATTTTAATAAAGCTCATGGAAGTTACGGGCATTCAATCAACATTTTTTACAATTCCACTGAAGTCGTCAAATTATCCATCTCGCTAGCTACTCTTTCTTTTCAAGTTATTGGAGAAAATATACTATTTAAAGATAATTTATATCCAATTGTATTATATATGGTGTGTATTATGTAGGGTTATATTCTTTTGAAAACTTTCTGCAAATTATAAAAAACATGGAGGGCATTATTGTATATAATATATCATACATACATATATATACATATATATATATATATATGGATTTTCTCCGCTTTACCTAAAAGGTAGGTTCCTAAAACTAATAAGTAAGTTTAATGGGAAATCAAAGACTTGTATTGCACGTATATATATTATAAATGGGGCCCGCCCCGATTATGGGCGGGTTATGCGCGATCGTATAAATGCCTCTTATGGTGACCGCCCAAAGAAGAAAAAAAATTAATATGTATATTTGTAAAATGTATTTAAAAATAATAATAATATAAAAATTATTAAAATGAATATTTTAATAAAAGCTGTGGACCATTTATTTTTTATTTTTCAACCATCCCCCTTGTTAATTTTTTTTTTCTTTTTCATTATTTTTGCTTGTACGGTTGCTCCATTGCTCTATTCTGCTATTTTATTTCAGAGCTGCCCTAATCTAGCAATAGGAAAATGACAATTGTAAGATGTTTTCTTATTTTATTTTTTTATGCTTAATCCTCTCATCCTCTGCTATTTGAATTTTTTTTATATAAAAATATTTACTATTCGATTTTCTTTTTTAAAAAATATTTTTGTTTTGTCTTTTATGATTTAGTGATCGTCCACTAATCGGATGGATTTTTCAGTGAAAATTGGGTTACAAATTATTTTGGAAAAATATTTAATTAGTATGGGTTAGAAATTATTTTGGAAACATTCTTGTTATTTAATTAGTATATATGTGACTATAATGGGACTTAAAATTAAATATTTAAAATTTTAAAGTTCTGATATCATATTAAATTATCATTGATTCAAATTTAAATTATTAAAAAATAAATTTAATATATCATATTAAATTATTATTTATCTAAATTTAAATTGGAGAAATGAATTTATATATATATATATATATATATATATATATATTATGTTTTGAGAGGGATGTAATATTCTCGACACTTACAACCTTTTTCCACAGGACTCCGATAATAAATAGCTTCCCCACAAATGACTCGAGTGTCAGAAGCAGATATAAAAAAGGTAACAGCAACTTCTATAATAAGAAATGTCCGTGTGTTGTCGGCTAGTCATGTGAGTTTGTGGATGAAATGTAATCCCATTCAGGAATGGGTATATAGTATTGATGGATGTTTTGCTTCCTTTCCAAGGTTTTTTTTGATGGAGAAAAAGAGTGTTTTTCAGTAGTTCTCTTATGATGATTCTTACTAGTTTTACACGCTCTACAAAAAGTAATTGACACTAAATTAAAACTTGCAAAATTAATTTTCTTTCTTGGTTTTTGTTTTGTATTTAATTTTTTTTAAAAGATTTTATGATGAATTAAATAAAAAAAATAGTCATGTTTCCAAAATAACTTAAAGCATCTCTTCATTGGGTGTTTATCTTATTAATAATTCCTACTTTCTTATTTTTGCCAAGTGTCACATGGGACTCACATGACATAATTTTCTAAAAAAAAAAAAACAATAAAAATGAAATTAAAAATGGAAGGGATGACATCAAAATATTCTCTAACAAAAGACAAAAGAAGATTTTCTTCTCCTTATGTTCTTTCATTAACTTTTCATTTGGTTTTTAGTTGTGGAACAACCAGAAGTGATAATGTGATTCGATTATCTAGAAGTGATTCACTGAATTTGCTATCATAATTCAACAAAAAGAGGAATTAATGATGATGTATATAAGGAATTAATTGGATCCACTTTCAATATTTTGTTTTCAATTTTCTTGCAATATATAGAGAGTAGTTCTACATAAACAAAGAAGTATCTCAAATTTTATAAATTAATATAACCTAACATGGATAAATAAACGCCAATAATAAATGTCACATCAATTGAGAAATAAATTTGGAAAACTTATATATTGTTGACTTTTTCCTTCACCACTTGGTAACCAATATTTTATGTGTCCGTATGAGATGATGTGCTAGTGAAAAATAGGTTTAGGAGTAGTTTCTTGGAGAGAGAGAATGAATCTGCAGGAAGACGAACAACAAAAGTCTCGTAAAAAGGCAAAGGTGGACTGTGAACGACTATTGTTGTCCTTAATGAATGACGGTGGTAGTGAGCTGGTAACCATACGTTTTTGTTTGTCTTGAGGAGCACGGATAGTGTGTATATGTTGTAAGATATCATTTTCTTTTTTCCAATATAGAAGTTGGTGAGCTTAGGTTTTCGTATGTATGATGAGCAAAACTTATACTAAATTTTAATAGAGATTTAGATATATGTTTTATGCTATATTAGATTATCATGTTTAATTTCAATTATTATTATTATTATTTTTTTACAATATATGTTTGCATGTATAGTTTGTCATGTTACAACAAGAAACAACAATAGCAAAACAAGAAGCCGCGCTGACAGAACGAGAAGCGGCTCTATCAAACGAGAAGCCATGAAGGCGAAACGAGAGCAAACCATAGCAAAAGAAGAAAAAGAGCCTTAGCAGAACAACAAGCCATGGTGGCAAAAGAAGCAGAAAAAATAGAAGAAGAAGAAACAAAATTAAAAGCGATTAGAGACGATGCAGCTGCTATTACAAAACGAGTAGAAGAACTGAAAGAAAAAAAGCGAACGTTTCATATTGGTTCCTTTCGACAGCTATGATTGTTCTTAAACTCTTTAATACGAGAGATTGGTGACTAATGTTATTTTAATATTCCAATAATTACTTGTACCTAATTAATGTTTTACTTAAACTTAATATATGTCAATAATTTATGTTTTCTATTTAAAGCAATTTATGCGACTTTCACAAATTCATCTTTTTCGACAAACATTCGGAAAATTCGGCTAGTGTTTTATTAAAAAAAGAAAAAAAGTATCACTTAATATTGATAATAAGAATATGCTCCAATTATAAATTATATTTCTCAGGCCTTATACAAAATGTATAATATTTTTTTAAAATCTATATAAAGTCTCCCTCAGAGGGCTGAGCATGTTCCTGGCTTATACATGAACGTTAGGCGGCATGAGTAATATGCGAGAACAAAAAAAAAAACTCTGGAGGCAGTCCTTATTGTACGCAATATCAAGCTTGGAGACCTTACTAGCCAGTGCCATTAAAGACACCCTTAAGCTTTTTAACCACAACAACGTCGAGGAAAGTAGTTGCAGATATTAATTCGGAAGGAAAATTGCTTCCAAATAAAGAGTTGTCCAATATCTGAACACCTGGATTTGCACTATTAAAGCTAGCAAATGCTACGACTTGAGAGCGACCTACGTTAACAGCGAAATGCAATAGCCCCTGAGGAAAAACAATAACGTCACCCTGCTTAATAGTTTTAATATACGCATTGTTGGCGTTTGAGATGAATCCAGCAGTAATTGTTCCTTGGGCAACAAGTAAGATTTCTGAAGCACCAGGGTGTGTGTGTAATTGGACAACACCGCCTGGGGCTATGTCAGCTCGAGCCACTGAAAGTCCGAGGCCATTCACTCCTGGAAATGAATCTACAAATGCTGGGGTAATAGCGAACTTGATAAGATTTGAGGTATTACCTGCAACGCCTAGGCCTGAGTGTACAAAATCATCCACTGTAACATTTGCAACCTTCTTGCAAGAATAACCTGCTGGGCTTTCGGGAGCTGAATAGTCCGCTACGCAGAAGTCTTTTGCGACGGCACGAGAGAAAAAGAAGAGGAAAGAAAAGGTAAAGAAGACAGCTTGAGAAATCATATTCCTTTCATAATTTACTAGCTGCACTGCCATTTTTCTTTTCCCTGGCCTTTTTGGGTAATTATGCAAGGAATATGATAGCATTACTTATATATAAATGTTTATAATAAGGTGGTTGTTAAAATGTCAATTAAATTGTAACACTCGCTATATTTATGTGTTGTTACTTGATATGAAAGTAATTCTGTAATTGGCTCAAGTGGGTAGGTACGCTTTGCTTGAACTCTAATTTTGTGCTATTGAAAAAGATATGTAGGCTGTGGCCTTACCTATACTGCATATTAATCCTGGAAAATTTCTAAGATTTCTCTCTGTCGCTCTCACCCGGTTTTCTTCGCTCTTATTTATATATCTACCCATTTTACCAACAAAATTCAATCTTAATTAAAAAATCTCATTTATTAATAATAGTTGAAATAGATATATATCAAGTGTAAAGATACAAGGAGATAACAAAGACAGAGCCAGATCGGCTTATACATGTTTCCAAGTACTTATTACAAGAGCCCCATGCATGCTTACATAGGTCTTCTAAACCATGCATGCACGTCGATGAAATTAAGAAACCTAGGCGACAAATATTAATATTGAATAAATGCAAGGAAGATCAATGTTCTATGGAGGCTGTTCAACTCCTTATTTGTAATTTGATACAGCCGCATGGAGGGACCTTAATTAATCACCCAGTGCCATTAAATACAGCCTTAAGCCTTTTAATCTCAGCACCGTCAAGAAAAGTAGAAGCAGTTATTAATTCAGTAGGAAAATTGTTGCCAAACAAAGCGTTGTCAAGAATCTGGAGGCCTGGGTTTTCACTACTAAAGCTAACAAATATAAGGGCTTGAGTGCTACCTGTATTCACAGTGAAATGCAATAGCCCTTGTGGTAAAATAATAATATCACCCTTGTTAAGAGTTTTAATATACACATCGTTTGCTGCGGAGATGAACCCAGCAGTGACTGTACCTTCCACAGCAAATAAGATTTCTGAAGCCCTAGGGTGTGTGTGTAATGGTATGACACCGCCTGGGGCTATATCTGCACGAGCCATCGACACTCCAAGACCATTCAAGGCAGGAAAGTCATCTACAAGAGCGTTGGTTATAGCAGTCTTGAAAATACTATTAGAGGGATTGCCAGCAACGCCTAGGCCTGAGTATATAAAATCATCTACTGTAACATTTGCAGGATTTTTACACGAATAGCCCGCGGGACCTTCGGGAGCTGAGAAATCTGCCACGCAGAAGTCTTTCACGGCTGCATGAGAAAAGGAGAGGAGCAAAGAAAAGATGAAGAAAACTGGTGGGGAAATCATGATGATCTTTACAAAGCAGTAGGATATTCTTGCAATATTGGGAATGGAAGGTGCTTTTGCACGGAATTATATGGCAGCAGCTATATATACAGGAACTGATATAGTTTGACCAAGTCAATATTGGATAAAATATTTTTTTGCAACATTTATTTTTTGCAATATTGGATAACACTGAATATATGGTAACGTGTTGATTGTTGCCACAGTCGTGTTTTTGGCTAGTTGCTAAAGTCATTGTAATAAATATGGCGTGTCGCAAAAGGTCATTTTTTTTTATAGTGATATATGCTCATGCATGACGCATCCATTTGCAAATGTTAGTCATGGAATTTGATTCCGATATTAATTTGTGTTGATTGTGAAGCTGATAGTTTTTCTCATATAATAACAAGCTAGGAAGTCTATTTTGCTGGTTGGAAAACAAGTACATGCATAACAACAAATTCAATATCTTTGTCTTTACAAATATTAATGATTATGTGTGGTTGCGTTAAGCTTCGAAGTCCCTTAGTTTTATCTATGTATGGATATATCTACAGGATCTTGTAGGTATGACCATCAATCTGATCAAACACAGCCGCATTATTAGGTAATCAGTACTATATATATATATATATATATATATATATATATATATATATATGATTAATTAGTTGGAATGACCACCAATCTGATGACTTTCCTGAAAGTAATATTATAGATTACGTATATAATGAACATATCTAGCTCTAGCACATTCTGAAATTATGTTATCCCGAAAATTTGGGAACCTTCATCATTTAGACTTTCTTTTTGATAAGTTGACAAAGCAAAGATGTACTGGAATTGGTCATTCTCAATAAGTTAGCTAGGCTGCTTCTAAAGCGTAGGTTGAAATTGTAAAAAGCAAAGATGTATTGGAATTGGTCATTCTCAATAAGTTAGCTAGGCTGCTTCTAAAGCGTACGTTGAAATTGTAAGTTTGAATGATTCCAAGACGTTCTAAGTGGAAATAAATATCTCCATGCCGTGTTATACAGGGACAACACAAATATATATAAAAGTTTTAGCCGCCACATGATAAAACATAAACATAACATATAAGATATATATGATTGTCTCAACTCTAGATGAATATCCATTAAGAAAAACTTAAATATGAAAATGTGATGTATAATAATTACATTCGCCCAATTAGAAAGCTGAGCCAGCGCAACATAGACATTGGAGGGAGGGATCTGGATCCTCTCTTTATATTTATCTCTCCTTATATTTTATTGATTTTAGAACTCATTCCTCCATTTAACATCTAATGTCTATAAATATGTCATCTTATTTTATCCTTTTATTTAATTCGTTTTTTAAGTTTTATATATTTGGCTGCATATTGATCATTTACTAATTAAATATCTATATTGATTAATCCACATATGCTAATATAACATAATAAAAAATACGTAAAAATGGAAAATTTTATTAAACAAGCAGAGGATCTTTTATTTTGGAGACATTATTTTTTTATTTAAATAAAATTAATTAGTTAATTAATAAATTTGTGAAATTAGATGGTGAAAAAACTTGGGTGAAAATTAAAGTTTTTAGTTTTTTTTTTCCTCAAATAAAGTTGGTGTTAAAACCAATAGAAAAAATTTGATTTCCATTTAGTTTATTTTTTATTTTGGTTGTCTAGAATAAAAAAATTAAATGACACATAAACAAAAATAATAATTTTACATTGGTACAAAAACTTAAGTGGGTGTTTTTATTTTTTTTACTTTAGCTAATGTAGATTAATCAAAATAAATATTTAGTTAGTTAAATGATGATGTGGCAAAACAAACATTAAAGGAGAAAAAATTAAATAAAAGGATTAGAGTCATGACACGTTTATAACCAAATGGAGAGAGGCAAAGGGAGGAGAGGAATTGAAGAGAGAAAGAGAAATTAACATAAAGTGCTTTTTTAAGGCAAGATATAGGGTCCGTTTGAAACTGCTTATGTAAATAGTATTTTTTTCAAAAGCGCTTTTTATTTAAACACTTTAGTTAAAAAACACTTTAATAATAAAACAGTTTATGTTTGGTGGAAAACTATAAAAAAGTGCTTTAAAAATATTTTACAGTTTTTGAAAAAACACTTTTTTAAAAAATCATATGCTTCTCAAAAAAAGTACTTAAAGTGCTTTTTTTATAAATAAAAAAGTACTTTATAATTTTTTTACCAAATATGTTTCAAACTGCTTTTTTTTTATATGAAAAAAGTATTTTTTCATTAAAAAAAATAATTCTAAACGGGCTCATAATCCAATCTTCAGATAAGTACGTGTACATAGTTGTTACATATACAGCCCCCTTAGCATATATACTATATAAGACGGATGGCCTGCTGGCCACATACGTCATACATTGAACCAGTAAAAAATCCAAACCTAGTACGTACGTTGTCTCTGTTTTACCATATATAAAGTTGTTGTATATATAGTCTTCTCATCTAACGTTGACTGCAATAGTCATTTTTTTTAATCTACATATAATAACTACAAAATCGATGGCAGTACTGCTATGGATTGGACTCATTCTATCTGCCGTATCAGCAATTCACGACCAAATAGGCCTTGTAGAGGCAATTGACGTTGGTCTTTGCTATGGAACGTTAGGAAACGACCTGCCTCCAGCAACCCAAGTGATCAAACTCTACCAAAAAAACGGCATTAGCAAAGTGAGGCTCTTCGATCCCAACCCTGAAGCACTCCAAGCGCTAAGGGCCAGCCAAATCAGTGTCTCTCTAGGCATACGAAACGAAGACCTACCGGCCCTCGCAGCCAGCCAAGATGCTGTAAACAATTGGTTTGCAACCAACGTACAGCCCTACCTCAACGACGTTGTATTCTCCTATATTACTGTTGGCAACGAGGTTGTCCCTGGCGTATTAGGCCCCAACGTTTTGCCAGTCATGCAGTTTTTGAAAACCATACTCCAAGCTAATAACTTGCCTGGTATTAAGATCACCACTGTGGTTCCTGCCACTGTGTTGGGAGCTTCTTTTCCTCCTTCTGCTGGGGCTTTCTCGGAAGAGTCTGCCCCTGTTATGAAGGGCATTCTCGACTTTTTATCAGCACAAGGATGGCCCCTCATGATCAACGTTTATCCTTATTTTGCTTATAAATCAGACCCAGTGAATGTCCGCTTGGATTACGCACAGTTTACTGCGACTAGCCCTGTAGTTCAGGACGGGGCTTTGAGCTACTCAAACCTGTTTGATGCCATTGTCGATGCTTTCATCTCAGCCATGGAGAAACAAAACGCAGGCAATGTGAATGTTGTGGTTTCAGAGAGCGGTTGGCCTTCTGATGGGAGTGGGAACTTCACAAGTCCACAGCTTGCAGGGACGTATAATCGGAATTTCATCACGCACATTGTGGGCAAAACCGGGACACCAAAAAGACCTGGGGCTGAGATAGAAGCCTATATCTTCGCGACGTTCAATGAGAATCAAAAGCCTATCGGGGAGGAGCAACATTTTGGGCTATTTTTTCCAAGCATGGAACCTGTTTATCCTGTTTTCAATTAAAATTTAAGATAAGGACTCAGTGGCAGTACCAATCTTCTCTCACAACTTCAAATTATCTGTTTTTGTATTTGATCATTTAATGAAGGAAAACTTGACACACATTTGGATTAGGAGTGACATGGCATGTACTAAAAGAGAAATAATCGGCTGAGAATTCAAATTTCAGTGTTTTTACGTAAGTGCATGGATTAGAGTACGTACCAAATTATAGGACAAAAGGCAATATAGCAGTGTATTTGGACGTACCAAATTAGGAGACAAATATTAACGGAAAGAACAGAAGAAAAATAATGATAACCAAAAAATGAAAAATAATTGACAAAAAGAAAAAAATTTATCTCTTATTGTCACAATTAGAAAGTCTTTTTCAATAAAGAATACAATCACATCATATTTATAACTGTAACATAACGAAATAATTCACGTACAATAACAAAAGAACTTTTGTTCATCGGCCCTATAATATTTCTATTTTTTCTGATCCAACCACGCTTAATGTAATAATTGAATAGATCGATCCCTACACCAATTAAGCATATATTTCATTAAAAAATCCAAATGATCAGGGACGTGAAAGCCATTCCTTGGCTAAGAAAGAGTAATCAGTGTAGCCACTAACAGGATTGCTGACGTAAAATCTCTGCCTATATTGCACTTGTCCTTAGGGGCATTGAGCTTCAAACGCAAGATCAAGTCCGGTTTTGATATAAAAAGACGACCATATTATACCAAATCAGCCTTGTTTTCTTTGATCTAGAATTTTAAAACAGTATAGCCTAGAAAGCAAGTGGATTAGAATTAGGACAATTCTGTCAACTGAAGAGAGAAGGAGGAGAACTCTGGGCTGGATTGAACTGGGTTAATCCAAAATTTAACATATATATATATATATATATATATATATATATATATATATATATAATCCATGAAGATATAAGCTGGATCCGTCCTTACTTTCTTCTACAGCTTTCAAGTCCAAGCTCTTGAGTGTACCCACCACTAGCCATGAATATTGTTCCCTAATAAGCCTTCCTCAAAGTCTATATAAACTTAATTTCCTCCTCTTTTGCCATGATTACATATTCCTGGCAAATTTCTATGATCCTCTATATATCAACCCATTTTACCAACAAAAATCAATCTTAATAAATAAAAAACCAAATTTATTAATAATAAATATGTGTTGAAATAGATATATATCGTGTAAATATGAAAGGAGATAACAAAGACAGAGCCAGATCGGCTTATACACGTTTCCCATTACGAGAGTCCCATGCATGCGTACATAGGTCCTCTAAACCATGCACGTCAAATTAAGAAACGTATGCGACAAATATTGATATTGAATTAATACAAGAAAGATCAATATTCTACGGAGGCTGTCCAACTCCTTATTGTAATCTGATACGGCCGCATGGAGGGACCTTAATTACCCAGTGCCATTAAAGACAGCCTTAAGCCTTTTAACCCCAGCAGCCTCAAGGAAAGCACAAGCAGTTATTAATTCAGTAGGAAAATTGTTGCCAAACAAAGCGTTGTCAAGAAACTGGACGCCTGGGCTTTCACTACTAAAGCTAATAGATATAAGGGCTTGAGAGCTACCTATATTCACAGCGAAATGCAATAGCCCTTGTGGTAAAACATAATATCACCCTTGTTAAGAATTTTAATAAACACACGGTTTGCTGCGGAGACAAAGCCAGCAGTGACTGTGCCTTCCGCAGCAGGTAAGATTTCTGAAGCCCTAGGGTGTGTGTGTAATGGGATAACACCGCCAGCGGCTAAATCCGCACGATATCTTTGTAAGGAATCATATGTTAGCAGATATATATATATATATATATATATATATATATATATATATGTGTGTGTGTGTGTGTGTGTGTGTGCGTGTGTATATAATAGGAACAATATAGTTTGACCATTACACTATTGGATAACTCGGAAACGAATCACATATCTTTTAGTCTTTCAGTCTTCTACCTTTTAATGAAATTGCAAGGTGAATTAAAGTAATTATGGCAATTGCCGTAAAGCATGCCCATCTCACATACAACAAATTCATATGAGGCTATTAACATATGGTTGAGTTAGCTTTGTCATAAAATTTTTGGCATGCCAATTTGTTTACTTTTTTCATAAAAGTTCCTCAGCTACCATTCACAATTATGAAAGTGATATTTATAAATGACTGACATACAAAAGAAATATTAAATATAAAAGAATAAAACGTAATATCATTAAAAAAAATTTAACACTTCTTGAATTCCCTTAGTTTTATCTATGCATAAATATATATATATATATATATACATATATATATATATATATTTTTGGCGTGTGTATATACATTTATATATATATGTGTATAGCTGAATTTTGAAAGTCTTGAAGGCATTATATCAATCTGATGAAATCAGCTGCATTAGGTAAGCAATACAACATATATATAAACTAATTTTTGCGAGTCTTTATTAATTAGTATCACGACCACCAATCTGATGAAATATCAACTGCGTTGGTTAAATATATAATATTAGTTTGGTATTGGTATTGGTCATACTTAATAAATTAATTAGCTAGTAGGCTGCTTCCAAGAAGTACGTTGAATTGTAAGTTTGAGTGATTCAATGACGTTCCTAGTGGAAATGAATATTTCCATATACATGTGCCGTGTGAATGAAGATTCTTATATAGGGACAACACAATATGTAAACTAGACTAGCCCATACATATTAATTTACGCCAAGAACTAAGGTGAATAAAATACAAATTAAAAATAAACTCAGAAAAATCAAACAATTAAACCAAAATCTACCATTCATAATTGATCATCTAATTAAAAGAGGAATGATGATACTTAGTGTCAAATTTTGCCATACATAATACAGCAGGGATTTAAGACCCTGTTTAGGATTGATTTTAGACTCCTGATTATTGCAAAATTTAAGGTAACTGAAGTGTTTAATAGATCTAATAAAAAGTATTTTTGGAGAATCACCCACCTGATCTTATAGCAGTTTTGACTTTTGAGAAGCAGCATGAGGGTAGCTTATCAGATACCATATACAATAAATACTCATTATAACCTTAATTAATAATATAATTAATGACTTGCATTAATAACATAATTTCCATTTTGTTCATTGTAAATAGCAACAATAATACATCAATATTTATTACCAAAAAAAAGTAATAAAGCAATATTATTTATCAATCATCAAGGGCTTATTTAATAACACAACTGTTTTTTATTTTTAATTTTTTTCTCTTAAGTTATATATAATTTAGTTAGTTTAGAGGTTTGTTATTATTTGATAACACAGCTATTTTTTATTTTTAGTTTTAGTTTTGCTTCTTGAGTTATGTATAATTTGGTTAATTTAGAGATTGGTTAGAGTTTGTTAAATGTTAATTAGATTAAAAATATAAAGGAAAATAAAAAACACAAAACTGAAAATGAAAACACTCACTGTTTTTTATTTTACATTTTTACTTAATTAAGTAATTTAACTAATATTTAACAAATTCCAATTAACTTCTAAACTAACCAAATTATACATAATTTAAGACAAAAAAAAATTAAAAATTAAAATAAAAAACAGTTTTGTTATCGAACACAATCCAAAATTTCTGATTTTGTGATCCACATGCACTTTTGAAAAAGGTTTATCAAACACTCAACTGATTCTTTCTATAATTGATTAGTTCTTCAGCACATTTAAAAGTTAATTCTCTTAAAAGCTACAATCTGTAATTATTAGGAAGCTAATAATTAGAGCTGGCGGGCGCAAGATAGACATGGAGGGGGAGAGAGACAAATTAACATAAAGGGTTTTCAAGGCAAGATAATTCAGTCACTGGATCAGTACGTAGTTGCTACGTACAGCCCTTAGGATATATATCTATATAAGACGGATGGTTTAGCCTCCATCGATATAGTCGAGTAATTCCTCCTGCCGGCTACACACATTGAAACAGTAAATCCAACACTTATTCGTATGTTGCCTTCGATTCCATAGTTGATGCTTTCTTCTAAGCCATGGAGAAACAAAACACAGGCAATGTGAATGCTGTGTTTTCAGAGAGCGATGGCAACTTCACTAGTCCACAGCTTGCAGGGGCGTATAATTGGAATTTCTTCAAACACATTATGGGCAGAACCGGGACACCGAAAAGACCTGGGGCTGGCATTGAACGCTTTATCTTCGCAATGTTGGATGAGAATCAAAAGCCTAACGGGGAGGAGCTGTTTTATCCAAGCACGGACCCTGTTTATCCTGCTTTCAATTAAGGTAGTACCAATCTTCTGTTTCAAGGTCAAATTATCTATCTCGGAATTTAATTATATAATAAAGCAAAGCAAAACTTGGCACACATTTGGATTAGGAGTGACATGACATGTACTAAAAGAGAAAAAAAAATTCAAATTTCAATGTTTTTCCGCAAGTGCATGATTAGTGTACGTACCAAATTAGGACAAAAAGCAAGAAATAGTAGTGTATTAGGACGGACCAAATTAGGAGATAAATATTAATGTGAAGAACAAAAGAAAAACAATGGACAAAAAGAAAATCAAAATTTTATATATAATTTTCATAATTGGAAGTGTTTTTCAATAAGGTTTACCAATCACATCACGTATATAAATTTAACATAACGAAATAATTCACGTACAATATCCAAAGAACTCTTTTATTTTTCTATAATAATTTCTGATCCAACTACGTACACTTGATGTACTAGTTGAATAGATGGATCACTACACAAATTAAGCATATATTTCAAATCCAAATGGTGAGGGACGTGAAAGCTATTCCCTTTTGTCGTTATTTCCTTGGTTAAGAAAAGGGTAATCAGTGTATCCAACAACAGGATCGCTGGTGTAGAAAGTCTGCCTATTATACTTGTTCAATGGTGCATTGTGCTTCAAACGCGACACCAAGTCCGGGTTTGATATAAAAAGACGACCATATGATACCAAATCAGCCTCGTCTTCTGCTACAGCTTTCAGCCCAAGCTCTCGAGTGTACCCACCACTAGCCATGAATGTTCCCTCATAAGCCTTCCTCAAATTCTTTAGAAACTTAATTTCCTCCTCTTCGTTGCCAAGATCTCTCTTTCCACTGGCTGTGAACCTTGGCTGAGTCACATGGAGATAAGCAAGTTTCGAGCCAAGACTTTGCTGGAGCTTGTTCAGCCTCTCTACCACTGCAAATCCAAGCCCAAGCGGATTGGAGTCAACGGCGTCCAAATGATCGATTGCTGGTGAAATTCTCACACTAACTCTGTCAGCACCGACAGCAGCAACCACAGCTTCAACTACTTGTAATAAGAATTTGCATCGGTTTGCAATTGAGCCTCCGTACTCATCAACTCGATCGTTGATTCCATCTTTCAAGAACTGATCAATGAGGTACCCATGTGCCGCATGGATCTCAACTCCATCAAAACCTACACATCACATCAACAATTTATATATATATATATATATATATATATATATATATATATATATATATATATATATATAAACAGGTCTTGAATAGTATGTGCGTAATAAATAAAAGAAAATGAACTAACCAGCTCGTATGGCATTTAAGGCTGACTGGCGATAATGTTCAACCACTTGTGGTACTTCAAAGGTTTCCAGAGCCCTCGGTTTAGAGTGATTTACAAGGGACCCATCCTTTAAGATAACATGCCACCTATCTGAAATGGGCTTGCTGGTGGAAGATATAGGAGAACCCCCATTGGGTTGAAAAACTGATCATATATATATACATCACAAAATTTAAAAATGATCAAAACCTTCAATAACAATGAATATAACAGCCATATACTTAAAGATGTTAATGTCTGTACAATGAAAGTCAAATGTGTTATTGAAAGATTAGTTATGTATATATGTATAATATATAATTACCGTGATGAGAAGCACGGCCAACGTGCCAAAGTTGACAAAAAAAGACACTGCCTTTGGCATGAACAGCGGCCACAACCTTCTTCCAAGCCTCCACCTGTTGTTCCGTGTAAATCCCAGGAACATTTGGAAACCTACTTCCAACTTACAATTAGTTACATAAGAACATCTTCTTCATTACGTCATTGACATGCTTGAACCAAATTTTTAAGTTCAACAACAAACAAGCCACTCAGATTTGACTTGATTACTACTGCTTAAAATTGGAGAAAGACTAGGAAATTAATTAAGTACCCGGCAGCAGTGTTAGAGATGGAAGTTCCTTCGGTGATGAGAAATCCTCCGGGGGTTGCCCTCTGGGAGTAGTACAGAGCATGAGCCTCCATCGGAATCTCATTCAATCCTCTGCATCTCGTCATTGGTGCAAGCACCACCCTGCAGCAATATCCCAAATTAAGCATATTTTCATTCCACATCGTACAAAAGCAAACTTTTTTTTTTAATGACATTAACGAAAATGATAGATTGATTGAATTATGAAGGAAGAGAGTGACTAGCCTGTGAGAGAGATCAAATTTTCCCATCTTGTAAGGAGAAAACAGGGTAGGGGTCCCCTGCACTAAAGTTTCCACCATTGTTAATGTCGGTTTCAGAAAAAATTAAATGAGAGTAATGTAGTAGATGTTTGAGAGAAATGACGGAGAATAGGCAAAACGATGAAGTTTATGAAGGACGATGACGGGGTGGTTGGAGGAATATGTAGGGGTGTGGAGGTAATGTGAATGTGACGCAACGAATGTGAAAAGCCGTGGTTGGAGGAATACGTAGCGGTTGGAGGAATACGTAGGGGTGTGGAGGTAATGTGAAAAGCCGTCGTTTTTTTAACTCGTATAACTCGTGTTTGATTATTCATCAAAAAAAAAAACTCGTGTTTGATTGTCAGTCAACTCTTTTGGCCTTTTTCAATTTTTGACGTTAAAGCCCTCACTAAATATTGTCTTTGATCAGCTATCCTCGAAGCTTCAGGTGGGTCCGACACGTCGGTGGCCTTATTGTCATCTGTGCGGGCGCCTACCAATGCTTCAGAGGTGGCCGCTGGGTCGGAGGACCGTCCACCAACAGCGCCGCATTACCCGGGCCTCGTTCATTTTTTTAATTTGGTGGGCTGAAATTCAATTTTAGCCCAATAATCAGTTGGGCCTGAACACTGATTTTAAATCATTGGGATTATCCAATTTTAAATTTGTATAAATAAAATTGGAAACTGTTAAATATTTGTATATAGTAAAATCTGATTAGGGATATTTGGATTCAGATTATAACTGCTAGACACTCATATATACATATTTTTTAATCCCTATTTTTTTTTCTAATTTTTTTTTTTTTTTGATAAATAAAAAAGGATTTCGATGTGAATCTCATCAGCCTAGAATTCTGTTAATGAATAGAGCCTTTTTGCTACTCCAATTTTGTAATCCTGTAGGAGTTTAGAGCAGCTGGCTCAGCCCCTAACAAATCCTCCTCGATCTGACGCTTCAAATAAGACTGAGTACATTTAAAGCAATAACGGAACTTGTCAAGACTCGAATCACATATGATTTTCTTATTTGAACAACATATTTGTAGCACTTTGCCTCTTCACAAATATATTTAAGGAGACTGACCATGATATACTAAATGTGTTGCTAAGGACCGAATGTGCTACAATTATGTGGTTTAAGGACAAATGTTATACAAAAAATACTTTAAGGACCAAGGTATAAATGAGTGTATAATTTAAGAACGTCTTAAGCTATTAACTCGAATCGTACAAAAAGTAATTTATCCACGTTAAAAGGGTGTTCTGTTTTTTAAATTGGTCTCAACGATACTATTGTAGCCAGATGGCAACAAAAAATGAGAGAATTTAAACTACTCACGTTCGAGAACAAACTTTATATAATAATAAAAATAATAGAAAAGTTGAGTTTTGAATTTCATGCGACGGATTAATAATAAATGAACATACAATATATATGTCGTAAATTGAAAAAAATTGTTAGCTAAACCAAGCGATAAGAGGAGTGCAAAACTAACAACTATAACCATTAGTTTAAGAATTTCAAAAAAAAAGAAGAAGATATAAATAACATATTCATAGATAACAAAATGTAAATTACATGTAGTATAACCCTAAAATAAGTAATTAACAAGTCCAAATTTTGTGCAACTAAACTATAAAATAGGATAACATAGTATAAATTTCATATAACAAAAACATAAATTGTGCAAGAACTTTCTTTTTATAAGTTTCATATAACAAAAACATTCCAGTTTAGGAGATGGATATCAATGGAAACAAGAAGGAAACAAAGACTAATATTTTGTTATTTTATTTAACAAAGTATTTCAATAAAGAACACAATGATCGCTCTACAAATATAACTGTGAAATAACCAAATAATTAACGTACAACAACAAAAGAACTCTGTTTTTTGGAATCATAATACTAAAATTATGATCCAACCACACTTTAATGTAATAATTAAATAGATGGTTCCCAAATGTTATAGGGGCGTGAAAAGCTAATCCTCTTTGCCGTCAATTTTCTAGGCTAAGAAAAGGGTAATCAGTGTAGCCAACAACAGGATCGCTGGTGTAAAAAGTCTGCCTATTGTACTTGTTCAAGGGTGCATTGAGCTTCAAACGCAACACCAAGTCCGGGTTTGATATGAAAAGACGACCATATGATACCAAATCAGCCTCGTCTTCTGCTACAGCTTTCAGTCCAAGCTCTCGAGTGTACCCACCACTAGCCATGAATGTTCCCTCATATGCTTTCCTCAAAGTCTTTATTAACTTAATTTCCTCCTCTTCCTTGCCATGCGCGCCCATCCCAAGCAGCGAAGCAACGAACCTTGGCTGCGTCACATGGAGATAAGCAAGTTTTGAGCCAAGACTTTGTTGGAGCTTGTTCAGCCTCTCTATCACTGCCAATCCAAGCCCAAGTGGATCGGAGTCAACAGCATCAGAAAAATCTATTGCCGGTGAAATTCTCACACTAACCCTATCAGCACCGACGGCATCAACTACGGCTTCAACCACTTGCAATAAGAATTTGCACCGGTTTGCAACTGATCCACCGTACTCATCAACACGATCGTTGATTCCATCCTTCAAGAACTGGTCAATGAGGTAGCCATGGGCCCCATGGATCTCAACTCCATCAAAACCTACACATCACATCATTAATTTATATATAATTAAACAAGTCGTGAATAGGCATGTACGTAATAAATAATAGAAATTGTAACTAACCAGCTCGGATGGCATTTAAGGCTGACTGGCGATAATGTTCCACCACTTGAGGTATTTCAAAGGTTTCCAGAGCCCTTGGGTTAGAGTGCTTAGCAAGTGACCCATCCGGTAAGTTAACTTGCCACCTATCTGAAATGGGCTTGTTGGTGGACGATATTGGAGATCCCCCATTGGGTTGAAAAACTGACCATACATGTATCACCAAATTTAAAAATGATCAATCAAAACCTTCAACAGCATGTATATGAAAGCCATATAAAATGTATAACATATATGATTACCGTGATGAGAAGCACGGCCGACGTGCCAAAGTTGACAAAAAAAGACGCTGCCTTTAGCATGAACGGCATCTACGACCTTCTTCCAAGCCTCCACCTGTTGTTCCGTGTAAATCCCAGGAACATTCGGATACCTACTTCCCATGCACGTACATAACCATACATATATACACATCACAATTAGTTCCTCAAGTTACATACATAACTAAACAAATTAAGTTCAAAATTGGAGAAAGGCTTGGTAACTAACGTACCCGGCGGAGGTGTTAGAAATGGAAGTTCCTTCGCTGATGAGAAGCCCTCCGGGGGTTGCCCTCTGGGAGTAATACAAGGCATGCGCCTCCATCGGAATCTCATTCAATGCTCTGCATCTTGTCAATGGCGCAAGCACCACTCTGCAACATTCCAATATATTTATATAAGCAAGTTTTAAATCGATCCCAATTCCTAGACAAACAGACTAAGAAAACTACATTAACAAAAATGGTGATTGAATTAGAAAGGAAGGTTGCAAATTAAGAGAGTGATTAACCTGTGAGAGAGATCAAATTTTCCCATCTTGTAAGGAGAAAACAGAGTAGGGGTCTCCTGTACTACAGTTGCCACCATTGTTGTAGTCCGAAAAAGAAATTAGAGCCTGTAAGTTATAGATGTGTGCGAGAGAGAAATAAAGAAAAAGGCAAAAACGATGAAAATAATGGAGACGAGAATGAAATGCTTGGAGAATAAATAGGTTAGGAAATGTGAATTTGACGTAATGAATGCGGTCATAAAAACAAAAAGGCAAAGTTAGGATTCTATTTCTACACCCATGCCGTGTGTGACCGTCAACGTTGTCTTCAATTCTTTACGTAAGTGCTGACCGAATTATTAATTTGTTTATTTAATAATTTATAATTTCCCGGTGGGGTCTAGCCAGACATATCATCTGTGGTGACGAAAAGTTCAGAGGTCGTTGTGTCCGCTGCCAATTATTCTGCGTTGAGTTGACAGGTGGCTTTAACTTTTCACTCTTTAATACACGTGGGCTTTCCTAATCAGCATTTGAACACGAATCCTGTTTTCAAATAAGGACTCGCGTGCCGTGACTCTGTTCGCCGACTTAGTAATGGGTGGCGGTTTAACTCTGCGGCTTTAAGCCCAAATAATAAATGAATGGTGGACTAATGGGCCATCAACCACTCTGCATTACCCGGGCCTCCTTTATTTTTAAATAGGTGGGCTGAAATTCAAGCTTAGCCCAATAATCAGTTGGGTCGACATCGTACGAATTGAGCCCATGGTTGGAGACTGCCAGGATATTTGGACTCAGCTTATGTACTTTTTAATTGGTTTTTTACTTTCATCTCTCACCAAATATACAAGATCTTGTAGTAATGGAATGGTGGTAGGTGGCAACAACTAATGAGAGAATACAGCCAATTATGGTTTAACTTTTCAGATCAAACTTCATACAATAACAAAACATAAGCTACACACAGGGGTGTGGCTGGAGAAAAGGCGATGGTTATCACACTCGCCTGAGAGTTGTGGTTCAGTCTTGTGGCCGTTATTCGCCGGTGTACTGCTTTGCGCCAGGGTGGAGGGATCATTGGTGTGAGTTCTTCTACTCTATCGGGTTCTGAAAAGTAGAAAATCTATCTTCAATAGAATCCCGGTAGATGAGATCCACATCGAGGTCCTTTTTTATTCATCAAAAAAAAAAAAAAAATAACAAAACATAAGCTCAGTATTGAATTTCCATATCTAGAGCATCTGATAGATGCAACACCTACTCCATTCATATCTTTACTTTATTACTCCAATAAAAGTTTAAGCCACATAATATTGAATTTGACACACAACCCAAGGTGACGATTTCCAAATACGTACGTACAAATACAATCAAAGACGTGATAATGATCCCCCTCTTCCACTGGATCCATTGCTAAGAAAAGGATAGTCTGTGTAGCCAACAACAGGGTCCTGGGTGTAGAAAGTCTTCCTAACATACTTGTTCAACGGTGCATTCAGCTTCAACCTCAATACTAAGTCAGGGTTTGAAATAAATAGACGACCATACGATACCAAATCAGCATCACCCTCTGCCACAGCTTGCATTCCAAGCTCCCGAGTGAACCCACCACTGCACATGAATGTTCCCTCATAAGCTTTTCTCAGTGTCCTCATTAAATGATTTTCCTCCTCTTCAGTCCCAGGTCTCCCTGATTCTGTCTGCCCATAAGCTGTGTATCGAGGCTGAGTCACATGAAGATACACAAGTTTTGCAGCAAAGTTAAGCTGGAGCTTGTTGAGCCTCTCTACCACTGCCAAACCTAGGCTGAGTGGATCAGAATCCATAGCATCAAGATGATCGATTGCTGGTGAAATTCTGACCGCAACTCTATCAGCACCAATGGCCGCAACTACTGCTTCAATTATTTGCACTAAAAATTTGCACCTGTTTGCATATGATCCACCATACTCATCTACTCGATCGTTTATCCCATCTTTTAAGAATTGGTCAATGAGGTAGCCATGTGCCCCGTGAATTTCAATTCCATCAAAACCTGTATATATGTCATGAGATCATCATATAACTTGACTAATTTATATAATGCTAACATATGCCACAAAATATATATTGCAAGTATCTATTGCTCTTAAAAGTCTTTCAACCAGAGATTTGTTCAAGATACATACACTATGTCTAGGTTTATCCAGATTAATTCACCGCATCCAATTTTGGGTTGGTAACAGCTAAAATGACCTTAAGTATAACTTTATGAAATCTGGATTATCTTAACTATGTGCCAACAAATCTACTCCTATAGACTTTCCATACTTTGATCAACTGACAAGTTATTTGAAGAGAAAAGGGTAAAAATGGTGCATCATTAGACTGAGAAGTCTTTCTGCCAAAGGGAGAACCACAAATATAAGACTAGGAGTTAAATGGATTTGCATGTGTAAAGGCATGATAGTGATCTACAATTTCATCATTGTGCTTGGGTATTTAGCTTTTTCATGTGCAATAATTTGTTACATGGTAAGATAGCTATTAAAGAAAAATCAGAAAAGAGACTGAAAAATTGCCACTCCCTTACAATAAAGCATAGGAACAATGCTCATAATTGCAGGGGATCATGATTATGCGCTTTAATCATATACACTATCGAAATAAGGTTGTGGAGTGTTTATATGGTGTAACAAAGTCATCAGAACTTTGATTGAACTAGAAGCTTTATACTTGCTCACAAATGAACACTTGGTGCCTCATTCAACTAACCTGCTCTAATGGCATTTAAAGCTGCCCGGCGATACTGCTCCACCACCTGTGGGATTTCATAGGTTTCCAGGGCCCGAGGCTTCGGATATGTACCATAGGACCCATCTGGCAAAAGAATTCTCCACCTCCCTGAAATGGGCTTGCTCGTTGACGATATAGGTGACCCCCCACCAGGTTGATAAACTGCATATCAAATTACCATTAAAGATGGTCAATGCTTTAACAATGTTGCAATTAAACAGCATACAATTAACTACCATGTGAAAAGAAAGAATAGTAACTGATAACGAAGACCTTGATCAATTAAGAAAAACTTTAATGTGGTGAAAGGGGTAGTACCTTGATGAGATGCACGACCGACATGCCACAGCTGACAAAAAATGATGCTCCCTTTAGCATGAGCAGCATCCACAACCTTCTTCCATGCCTCCACCTGTTCGTCCGTATAAATTCCAGGGACATGTGGAAACCTGCTTCCACGAGAACCACGATTACATAATCTTGTTAGTTTAAAGTAACGCTCTCTCTACATTAAAGAAAAACCTTTTGGTCCAATTTCATATATGTTCACAGAAACTCATAGGAAGGAGCTACTAGATCAGTATGCCAAACACCGGTAAAAAAAATTAGTAGAAAGTAGTCAACGGAATAACTACATGCCAAATGAATTTATGATCAAACAATTATTTGCAGCAACTTTTTCTAAAGCCATTTTTGCATAATATGATATTTCTGTTTTCCATAATAGTGGCTATTTCAGACTTCTAACACTATCTGTAACTAAAGCCTGTGAACAAAAAGTCAAATTCATAGATTGAAGACGGCTCGCTAAATGCTTAATTAGTCCGAAGTCCAAACTGACTGCAGTAGCTTATCAGATTGAGACAAGTGCTGAATAGCCCAAAACCACTATACCCACTTGGAGAAATGAAGGTGGACGACCAGCTCAGCGCACCAAACCATATTTGGGAAAGCAAAGAGAAATGAGAATTACAAAATTACCCGGCAGCCGTGTTGGAGACCAAAGTTCCTTCGGTGATGAGGAATCCACCGTTGGTTGATCTCTGGCTGTAGTAGTCTGCTAGCGCCGGCTGTGGAATTCTATTCAAGGCTCTGCATCGTGTCATGGGCGCAAGTACCACCCTGCCACCACAACCGTCAACCGTAACTCATTAAAATACTCAAAACTCGATCTTTGGCTCGTCCAGAGTTCATGGACAGAAATTCTCCCTCCATTTTCACTGAGCTTAGCGAAGTACGAGCGAATCATAAGTCAACCCATTTTCCATGCCCGCAGGGAGTAAAAAGGTAAATAACAAAAAGAGAAAGAATTGAAGAGTGCTCGGTGAAGGAGGAAGAGGGGCAAACGAACCTGTGAGAGAGACTGAACTTGCCCAACTTGTAAGGAGAAAACAGGGTTGCTCCTTGCTGTGAACTATCCGCCATTTCTGCTGTGATCTGGGAAATGAGCATCTGACAAAGCTCTACACAACAATTTAAAGGAAGTAACCACTTTTTAGCCGCAAAAATGGCTGTTGGTCAAGTGTGAGAATTTGATCGGCTGCTACTGGTCAATAATGCAAGTGTCTGTGGTCGGCGTAGTGGCCGAGTGGGTCCCATGGACTGGGGATCAATAGAATAGGCATGATGATGTACACGTGAGGATTTGTGGATGTAGCGATTAATCGTGCTCGACTCTGTGGTTCGCCTGTTGACTGATGTTGAAAAGTTGTTAGGCATGAACTGGGCTTGGCTTCTTTATTCATGTTGGGCTTAATATAGGCCCAATTTATGGGCTCGGGTAGATGTCTATGTTGGTTTTTTATTTTTAATTATTTTTTTCATGAGTATCCCTTGTCTTTTTGGTGCGAGACTGATTGCAATATTAAATCTCTTAACATTGCAGAGCCCCTCGCTGGTAAATTCTGATATTTATTATTTTTTCAATAGTTTATGTATTTATTTGAATTTATTGCGATGAGATGTGTATATTAACATGCGTTTTGGATTGAGGTAGTTGTTGTGCATCCATTGGAACAGTCGAGTAATAATTATGGTAATTGTATGTAAAATTGAAAGTGCTTTTATAGTCCATAAAAATAATGATTGATTATTGACAAAATCATGAATTTTATTTATGGCATGAAAATTCTGGGAAGAAAATTCTTCAATCAATAATCATGGTAACAAATAATGAAAACGTAATAATCTCATAGCATAAAAGAACAAAAAAAAAAAAAAATGGAAGAAAGAAAGCTCGGAAGCAAACTATACGAAACACAACAATTCAAAGATTGATATGAAATGGGGCTATGGAAGCGTAACGAAAAATAAGCAATGAGGCGTATGGAATATGGAAGATAATGAAACAGTCCTATCAGCGGTCCACTCCTTGGAATTTTGTGGTCGTTTGATTGACATTGCTGCCCTTTAGCCGCCCAACCAACCTAAACTCCTTTAGAACCATTAGGTTGAGAAGTGGCTAAGCATCAATAATACGAGTTATGAGTTACGACTTTGCTTTTAAATCCAATATTTAATTTATTTTATTATATTTTTACTTTTAAAAAATAAAAAATAAAATGCAAAGTTAGATTCCGTCTTTTCAATAATGTCTACATCCTCATACAAATCCAAGGGGTTGGATTTTTTTAACCGCAAGCCACAACAATAGACCGTCCAAAGGCTTCGAAGACCGGTCATGTGCCACAGAAGTCAACAGCTTTGAAGAGCCTACAAGGCAGGAGGCGTCATTAATCTCTCAACTGTTACTTGGTCAATTTTCACTTTTTATTTATTTATTTATTATTTTTATGTACATACTGAAGTCCTTGTGATTTCATACTGAAAGAGACGGGAGGAAAAAAAATTTATTTTTCTTCTTTCAAAATTAGCGGCTAATTTTACATTTACCAAAAATATTTTATTATTCTTTACCCCATCACAACCAATCAGAGAAAATATACAAAAGTTTTCGGCTTATCACTGTTGTTACTCATTTCCTCCTCCCTGTTTCACTACTAGTCCTCACTCAACTATTGCCTTTCCCTTCCCTTCATAGAAATTAATTAATATTAAGGGTGGACAAAGTTGTAATTACATTGATTTGCTAATATTAATTATGTCGTATATTATAATACATATATTAAACTAATTTTTTAATAAAAGAAAAAAAGTAATCAATAAATAGGCGATAAAATAAAAGGGTACCCCTACGAGGGTCCTCATGAGCAGCAATCATGGTGTCTTGTTGGTGATAAGAGTCATAGAGTAGAGCCAGAGAACTTCACCTATTTAAAAGGCATGTGGGTCCCCCAGTCTCCTACAGCACTCCTTGAGAGGGGACGCTTTTTGTCACCCCCCACCATCATGCTTCATATCCTTAACACTTTGACCAACGACCCCATCCTCCGTCATTAACGCATCCTGTCCCTCCACGTAGCATCTGTCGCTTTGTACGTTGCCACGTTAACGTAGCACACCTTTATACAGTACACGCCTTGTGTATTATAATGGAATCCTCTGGAACGGCGCGCAACGCGCCGTGTGTGTGTGTGTGAGAGAACAAAACGCAGGGGGCCGAACAGACTACAATGGAAAAACGACAAATAAAATCTAAAATGTAATGTTAAACAAATTGCGGTTGGTGACTAAGAGAAAAAGGGTTGGGGAGCATTGGATGCCTTGTTACCAAACACAATCTCTCGCACGCGCGCAC
Organism: Rhamnella rubrinervis; assembly: GCA_007844105.2. NCBI lineage: Eukaryota > Viridiplantae > Streptophyta > Magnoliopsida > Rosales > Rhamnaceae > Rhamnella > Rhamnella rubrinervis. The sequence continues at coordinate 15,872,061 of CM017584.2, forward strand.
GTAAGTACACGCGTGTGTAGGTGAAAAACGCTAAAACCCAAACACTTAACAGGAAGGAGGAAGCTCAACTGGCCGTAACTCTCCTTTTGCGTTTTGCAGCTTTTTTTCTACTATTCTTGTTTCGACGCGCACGAGGCTTCCATTTTTCTTATTTTTATTTTTGTTTCAAAATTAAATTTAATTAAATTAATTAATTAAATTCAATACAATACAATCTTCCCCTCTTCTTCGCTTTCTTCTTTGAGGAACTCGTCCAGAGAAGCAGAAAGGCTTTGTTATGGCCGCCTAAGCTCTTTATCTTTCTGATTACGTTTGTCTCTATAGGATTATCTCTCTCTCTCTCTTGAAGTTTGAGGTTTTTCTGAGGTGAGTTCAACTCCTGGCTCTACATGGTGTTGTGTTGCTGTAATTCTCCAGTTGCATCCAATTTTTCGTCTTTTAGCGTGTCTTTCTTTTTTCCAAATCCGGAAGTCTTCCTCTTCTTTTCACCTTGTGATTCTAAATTGACCCTTTGCTTAATATCTTTTTGTGATTCCAATTTTCAATATCATAGCTTTTTTTTTGTTTTTTGTTAATTGGTATGCTTGAAATCTTTTTATAGATTCAGTTGTAAATTACGTGGTTAGCAGATAACATAGAAATTTGTTAGTTTTTAGTTTTTTTTATTCTTCTAGGAGGTTGGGCGGCTATGGGGGTTGGTGAGCTTTTAGAGACTGATAAAGCTGGATAGAAGAAAGTTAACGGATCGATTATTAAACGAACATTAAAATCCAATCTTATTTGCCTTTCTAGTCAAATATCGTGTTGGATTTTATTATAATTTGTAAGCTCAATTCTAGTATAGGAAGCTAGTCTTTGATATATACGCACGAGCTTTAAGGTAATGCTGTGTCTGTGTCGAGATGTGCAGCGAAAGCAGGGGAATTAAGTGCAAGTTTAGATGTAAAAGAAAATACTTTGGGTAACTTAACTAAACATTGAAAATTGTTTGAAGGTTTCTGTCTTGACTAATGTTTTACTGAATACCATAATTCTCTGTGCTCTATATTTGTGAGTAATCAGGAGTTTCTGGGTGCTACTGGCTTATCGGATTCTTCAGATATTGATGTCTTAGTTAGTTCTTAGAAACTTGGGCGAACATGGATTGTTGTGAATATAAAGTATCTTCTTTGGCAGGAGGAAGACTATAGAATGACTAAGAGCGAAGAATCAGGTAGCCCCAGTTGGGGTGCTTCGTTTTTCATGCAAACGACTGAAGATGTTGCCAAAGCTGTTGCTGCAGCAGCTGCCGCTGCCACTGCAGCTCAATCTCCAAGGCCATCTGTGATATTTTCATCAAAAGATGATAATGGCGGTAGCCAACTCCAAAAGATACAGCGCCAATTTACGAGAATCCTGAAAGGCTTCTCACAGCCTCCTGAAGTTAAGCTCGGAACTTACAACCCAGAAGTTCTGACCAGCCAGAAGCGTCAATGGGCAAACTTTCAGCTGCAGTATTTGGTAAGCTTTTAAGTTTAAAATCGACTGCTTTATTTTCAAGCTATTCATTTGTATATGAAAAATTTTCAGCAAGTTAGAATATTCAATATCGATTTAAATTTTAATGATCTATCATGTTCAACATCTGATTTTTTATCGCACTTGCTGATTTTGATTCACTCAATGCAATATAAAAAACCTGTTAGCTTGATACTGGTCTTTGTGGGTAGTTAGGCGTTGTACATGTTTCTGATTTCATAGAACGTGAACTTATGTTATTAAAGGTAGAGAATTTCTAGCTAATAGCTTTTGTGTTATCTGAATGTGCAGGATCATAGGTCTTTAAAGGAGCCAACGGGGCTTTTCGAGAGCATGGTAGTTGTCGGACTTCACCCTAATTGTGACACTCAGGCACTTGAAAGACAATATATTGCAAGAAAATCTGAAGGTTCTGGAAAATTGAGAAGTGCTCTCGGTTGTCAAAATCAATCACGAGTAGAACCCAATATTGAACCTCAGGTTGGGATATTTATAGCTATAATGTTTCATTTGTTTGCATTTTGATGTGTGGAAGTCTTTGAGTACTGGATATGATAATGTCTGTTTCTACTTCCAGGTCTTATTTGTTTACCCTCCAGAAAAGCAGCTGCCGCTTAAATACAAGGATCTTCTTTCATTTTGCTTCCCTGGAGGTCTAGAGGTTAGAAGTTTTTCTTTATGGGCCTTTCTCCTTTTGCCTTTTTCTATTTATGAGTTTGTCCCATGTCTTATTGAAAAGAAATCATAAAAGGTTTTGAACTTTTGGAGAGAGTTTACTATTGGAGCCTGTTTTTAACATTTATATGATACAGTATAGAATTAAAAATCTGAAGTTTGGTGAAATAATTTGTTAAAGGACAAAACCCAGGTTTACAGATTTTGTGTGGCCTATAATTTGGTTATTAATTAGTCAATTTGTCTGACTAATAGCCTAAGCATCTTTACTTTCTTAGAAGCTGTTTAACTTGTTTATACTTTTCATGTATTTTAGAGATGTGAGCTTGTAAAGGTGCTTTAAAAATCTGTCAATTTAATTTCAGGTTCATGCTGTTGAGAGATCTCCTTCCATGAGTGAGTTAAATGAGATTCTTCTTGGGCAGGTATTATGCTATGTAGTGCTTTTATTATCATTTTGAAAACTCTCTTATTAGTTCTCATGCACTTGATTTTACCTTTTTAATAATATATTTTTCCAAGTTTCTGATTCTTTTTCCTTCTAGAAACTTGTAATGTTATAAGGCCTTAGTGTAAGAGAGGATGTTGCCCTCAATTACTTGATATTAGGTTACCATATGGTTTTGTTAACTTGACAACATTCTCATAGTTGATAATATAATGCAGGAGCACCTTAAACAAAGTGATCTGTCCTTTGTCTTCCGGTTACAGGTAATACACAAAATTCTGTCTCCCAATCTTTCTGTGTTCTTGCATATGTTTTCCATCCTAATGTTTGACAAGAGTTCATTAGAACTTTTTTTATAAATGGTGTCTATTGTTTGAGCTGTAAATTTCTAGGCCATTCATCATATGGAAGAGGCTGCCAACTTTATACCAATAAAATCATTGACCCCTTGGCAATGGAAATAAGTTCCTTGCAAACTTTAAACATTCTTTGCTTTGTTTGCATTACTGCATGGATGCAAATATTTTTGCATGATCCTTGGGATTTTTTTTTTCTTCCTTGTAAGGATCCATTGTAATGCAATTTGGCTTTGTAGGTTGCTGATGATTCAACATTGTACGGATGCTGTGTGTTAGTTGAAGAACTAGTTCAAAAACCCTCTGGATTGCTTTCCATAATTTCAGATAAACAACCTTCCTATCCGTCTTTGAGCCGTCATGTACTGACCACTCGCAGATGTTATTGCATTCTCTCAAGGCTTCCCTTTTTTGAATTACATTTTGGTGTATTGAATAGGTTTGTTTATATCTTGTTGAACACTTCAAAAATTCTAATTATTATAGTGAAGTTCTCCTTTCCAATATTGAAATGTAATTCTATCAAGTGTTGGGCAATTTTCCATTATTTACTCCTTTGATAATTTTGCTATTTTTTGCAGCATCTTCACTGAAGAAAGATTAGAACGATTAACAAAAGGTATTGCTCTTTTAGAATTAGAATCTCCAGAAGATTATAGAATAGAAGAAAATTTAGAAGAAAATACAGAAGAAACTTCAGATGGTGATGAAAGAACTGCGGAGGACATGATTAATGGTACAGTGGATTTTTCTGGATTAGGAGATTCTACACCTAGAAGAGTTACAGATGATGGGTGCCACTTTGAGCATCCAAAGCTTGAGGGGGATTTGCACTTGTTGAAGAAAAGCATTAATGATGATGCTATTCTTTCAGTCGACCATGAGACCCAGATTGCAACAGCCAGAAGAGAATCTAGTGCTTCAAATGCTGAAAATTGTGATACCTTTGTGGATGAATTTGTAACAAACAGGCAAGCATTTGAAAGACGATTACCAAGTGCAGTTCTGCCACTCCTGCGCTATTATCAGTATGAAAGCTCTGAATCTTCTTCCAGGTAAATTCTTGCAGCCTTTGGTGTCTTCCAATGATAATTTAAGACTAGATCCCTATTTATAGCTTACTTAAATAACGCAATTTGAGAGCATACTATGTCATATGCAGTTTTCAAGGTTCTCCTAGTGAGGACAGAAACTTTCGTAGTGATGTCGATGATACTGAAACAGAAGAGGCATCTTTCTCTGGCCAAGATGATACCAGTGACCTCATTGATATTCTGGAATGGGCTAAGGTTAAGACTAGTGTTTTTTTTTTTTTTTTTGTATTTCATGGATGTTTTTGTTGAACCCTTTGACATGGTAGGTTGTGACTTAAAATTGTCTCTTGACAGTTGACATTTTTTTCTCCCGATTTTCCCAGGAAAACAACTATGGATCATTACAGATTATATGCGAGTATTACCGGTTATGCTGCCCTGCAAGGGGTTCAACACTTAGATTTCATCCTCTGGAGCACCTGCATCCCTTGGAATATCATAGACCAGAAGAAACTGTTATACATGTTGCTGGTTCTACTATTGATTTGAGGTCATGCAGTACAAGTTTGGAACTTGCTGAGGTAGATTGTGATTATACTTGACTCCAATTTCATACCTGTGGAGCATTTGGTTAACATTTTCCTTTGTGATATGGTATTTTCCATTCTAGAGATGGTTGAGCAGTTCCATCATATTGCTTTTGGTTTCTGTCAGGCACACAGTGCCCTCTTGGCAGAGGAAGAAGCAAGTGCATTATCAATATGGGCTATTGCATGCCTATGTGGTTCCTTACGACTTGAATATGTAAGTTACTGGCTCAATTTTGAATCAGCTTTTGGCTCTTTCCATAAGTTAGTCTCAGTTTTTGTTCTCTTGTTTTTCAGGTATTAACATTGATTGCAGGAGCCCTTTTGGAGAAGCAGATTGTGGTGATCTGTTCCAATTTGGTAGGTGTCTTGTTTCATATAAGCTTATAATGGCATGGTAGAGTAATTGGTCCCCATGGATTTTTTTATTGTGCTCTTAATATTTCTCACGGGATTGTCTTCAATTATTCAAATCCTGCTTACTGTGTGTTTAAATTAATCTATTCTTCCACCACCCTTGAGTTGAGTCTTTTGCTTCTGGAAAGAGTAATGCATTAGTGCTTAATAATAACTAGATCGTATTGCTAATTTTTCAAGTTTTTGAATCTGAATTTGGCAGTTACTCAGCACTTTACCACAAAATTGTCATATGATTTTTCATTTGCTTGACTATTCAGTCCTTTCGTGGAGAAGTTCTAACAACTTATAGGATTACAATGGATGTACTTTGATATACAGGGTATCTTATCTGCTTTAGTACTGTCAATTATCCCTCTGATCCGTCCATACCAGTGGCAAAGCCTGCTTATGCCGGTATGGTTTTCTCTTCTCTGGAGTTACTGCATAAAACAATGAAGTACGTTAATTTTTGCTCTTTCGACTGTTATTTGTCATTAATCTTGGGCATAAACATCTAGGTTTTACCAAATGACATGCTGGACTTTTTGGATGCACCCGTCCCATACGTGGTGAGTTTATAATACATTTTCTATTGTCTATGACTTCTGATTGAGGACTAACAATCAATTCTTATCAATAGGTTGGTGTAAAGAATAAAACCAATGAAGTACAGTCAAAGTTATCTAATGTAATTCTGGTCGATGCCAACAAAAACCAGGTATGTACTATTTAAATTTGTTATCTAATGCTGCAATATATATCAATAGAAAAGACTTGCTGTTTCCCAACATGCTCTTAGGTCAATTAAGTCAATAGTACTTATTTGAGGGCCCTTTTTTCCAATTGGATTATGCAATAGGTGAAGTCATCTACAATACCTCAACTGCCACAACACAAGGAATTATTTTCATCCTTAAGTCCTTATCATGCAAAACTTGTGGGAGAAAGTTATTTGGGGAAGAAAAGGCCTGTTTATGAATGCACCGATGTACAGGTGTGCTCTTTGCCTTCATCTAAATTTATGATTTATTATTGAATATTGTTATTTCTTTCTCTGGCTCCCTCTCTAGTTCTCCTCATTGGTATGATATATTCACATACTTCATTGTTCCATCTAGGTCGAAGCTGCTAAGGGTTTCCTAACAGTGTTAAGAGCTTACTTGGATTCTCTTTGTTCTAACCTCCGTTCACACACAATTACAAATGTACAGTCCAATGATGATAAGGTTGTTATTCTTCCATTTTATTGAAGGAAATCATTATGCCTTCCAGAATTAAACCATGTCAATATCCTGCAATATTAAGGATGTAATTGTATTTCAGTTTCAGGACATGATGAGCGGTGATTTTTATTTAGCAAATAATGTATTGCTTTAAATCTGATGCTTTTTATTGTATATCTAGGTATCGTTACTTTTGAAGGAGAGTTTCATTGACTCGTTCCCTAGTCGTGATCGGCCATTTATGAAGGTGTGTATCTCAATGTAATTTGTGTTTGTTTGTTTGAGTTAAAACTTTCAATTCTAGTTTTTCTGATCGTTTTGATACTGCGGATAGACTTCTTCTTCCCCCTTCCCCATCTATTTGTTTAAGGATTTATCACACTTCTTGGTGTTAGTGTGAATGTTGTTATCAGAAGAACAAACCTAAGTAATGAGAGAGTTGTGCCCGGTCCCATCTTCGGAATTAGGACCACTGTCTCATTCAAGGACACCATGGTGTTGGTATCTGTGTTCTTGTTTGCATGCATATGTTAGGATGTCTTGCAGAAGACATCCGGTGTAAATATTTTTGGGACTACAAGCTGATTCTTAACCCATTTTTTCACCTTGTTTATTTCTGGAAGTGATACCAATGCTTATTAGCTATGCTATTTAACTTGAGGAGTATAACCTGGACATGTACTAATATATCGTTTTTGTTTATTATTTTACCCTATATGATGTAATGCAGCTTTTCGTGGACACACAACTCTTTTCAGTACATACAGATCTTGTTCTCTCTTTCTTCCAGAAGGAATAGTATCAGTGAGCCATATACTTGTTGTAACTTGAACGCAAGTTCAGTGAGGCATAATGTATTATTTATTTTCAGCCAAAAAAAACAAATATTATTTATATGAATACTGTAAGTTAAAATTTTCCTTCGAAATGTTTCAGTGCTGTGATCACTAAGGTGTACATAAGAATACACGGTGGTTTTTTTGTTTTTTTCTCTCTGGATGAGAAACTTAGCTCAGGCTGTACATCTGTGTAACCAAATGAAGGCATCCTAGTTTGCATTGCAACGTTCTTCGTATTTTCAAAATATGCAGCGAGGTTATAACTTTTTAGGAAATAGAAAAGGTTACAACAGTATCCCATTTGAACTTTTGAAGGTAATAAACTGTCCATAACAGAATGCTATGTTTCATTTTTCTGGTTATTACAAATGATTATTTACCATTGACTGTTTACTATTTACTAGTACTTTTACCACACCAAAATAATCAGAATGTTGTAAAATGCCAATGATTTGTTAGCGTAAATATGGTTTGATTTAACTTTCAGAACGTAGATTTCGGCATAAAAAAAAAAAGTGACTGCTCCTCTGGAGTTGGATTCGCTGGGTAAAAGTGGGGTTGGCTTTAAAACTGGTCACGACTGTGTTCTGAAATACTTGTTCAAACCTATACCTATACTTTTTGGTATCGCAGTCTACGTGTATCTAGAAAATGTGTTGCTTTTTCCATAGATGTGTCGTGAATTGACTTTTACTTTAATCTCACCTGCTCACCATGCTGAGTCATAGTTTAGAGACTTTGGTTTCTGGTTAGGAAAAAAAATGGGAAAATATAGTAGATGTCATTGAGCAATAAGTAGTAGTATAAAAATTTTGGAAGTAAGTTAAAAAAAATGTAGTAAGCTGTGGGTAGGGAAATTTGAAAAGGGAATTTACACAGTAAAATGCACCTGAGGATTGAGGGAGGAGGGTATAGGGTTGGGTGGGGTCTTCGTACAAAAAAAAATGGTGGTTTGCATGTGTTTAGGCCTGCCAAGGAATAGGAACAGTGGCAGAGAGCACTGCTCTGTGCATCAGCCAAGTTTACAATACAAGAATTGTTTCAGGGAATTTAATGCAACAAAACAAAATGGGCACCTCTTTAAAACTATCCTTTTCATTTTTACTGGAATACCCTTTTTCACCTGCAGAGGCAGAGCCTCTTAAGCCCACCCCCCATACTACTCTCTGTATATCAATCAGGTTTGACCATACTTGCTGGAAAAGGCTTCTGCTTTTTACTCAAAGAAGATGGTTCTCTAAAATCCCACCTTGTTTTTACTTTTACTCGAATCTGGTTGTAATGCGATGGAGCTTAGTGTGGATTTCAATCCCAACCAAATTGTTTCGAAAAACCCACAAGGAAATAAGTGTTTTTTTAGGCATAAAATCCCAAAGCATCAGGTGTAGAACCAAGTATTTAGGTTAATTTAGGAAAGAGAGGATGGTTGGTCTCTTGAGTTTTAGATGAGTAATCATAAGGTTAAATCAAATAGTTACAGTCACACGATAAAATGATTACATGCAAATAGTTTGTTCATAAAAGAAACAAGCAAACAAAACCCTCCTGTAATCTAAGTATTAAAAACAAACAAGTACAATAAATGAAGAGAGTAAAAAAACACGAGGGGTTCCAGTTTTATCAGAGCCCCAACTCTGAATCACTCATTTTCTAAATTTCCCAAATTGAAAAAGGTCAAAATGTAAGTGGGGGGTGCTGGGGTCTGAAGCAAAGGAACAGAAAAAGTAAGAGTTGTAGCAGTAAAAGCCTAAACCGTACAATCTGCTCAGACAAGCATTGGCTTCAGACACCAACTCTTGTAGTCTCATATATATTATTATTATAATCGACGATTTTTCTCTTTGTTTTTGCAATTATTCTTTTTCTATTAAGTCTCCTTTAGTTTATGGGTTTCCGTAGAGTTGTCAGAGACAGGAGCTGCCACAAAGGCAGCTCAGCTGCAGAAGCAGAAGCAACAGAGAGGTGCAGTCATAATATGACCAGAGGGAGAGAGAAAGAGAGGAGGTGGCATGCAGCACCATAATCAGAACCATTAGTTTTATCCATGTACAGAAGATTCTGCAGCTCAATGGTCCCTGAAATAAATATACCTACTCTACTCCTCCAAGGCCGCTAGTAATAAATCACACACACCCTTGCTTCTCTAATTTTCCTCTGAACCTGTCTCTCTTTTAAGTACTGCACTGCGAAACTCTGAAACTAGTTTTGATTTCATCTTTCTTTACTTCTATTTTGAAACTTTCTTCTACTTCTACTCCTTTTCTTTTCTTCTTCTCTGTTGAATGATGAATGGAAGGAACAGGTTTCCATTCACTGCATCTCAGTGGCAAGAGCTTGAACACCAGGCTCTTATCTTCAAGTACATAGTCTCCGGCATCCCCATCCCACCTGATCTTCTCTACAGCATCAAAAGAAGCTACTTGGACTCTGCAGTACTGCCTTCAAAGCTCTTTCCTCATCATCCTCAACATAGTAAGCTAAACTAGACTTATCTGTATTTACAATAATGGGAATTCATGTAGGATTTTGCTGATAAAAAAATGTAACTTTTTGGGGTTACTGTGTGTGCAGTTGGGTGGAACTGTTTCCAGATGGGCATGGGGAGGAAGATAGACCCAGAGCCTGGGAGGTGCAGAAGAACAGATGGAAAGAAATGGAGGTGCTCAAAGGAGGCCTTCCCAGATTCGAAATACTGTGAAAGGCACATGCACAGAGGCAAGAACCGTTCAAGAAAGCCTGTGGAAGTTTTGAAAACTACTACAACATCCAACTCATCGAACCCATCATTAACACCAACCATCTCATCAATCACCAAGAACCTCTCTACATTAACACCCACCTCTCGGTCTTCCATTTCTTCATTCTCATCTCTGTCTTCCTCTTACAACACTCATACGGATCACCCTTTTCTTTATAATCACACATCTTCTTCAAGGCATTCTGGGATGGGTTTGTCATCTCAAGACACCAATACCTCCCTGCTTTTGGACTCTGGATCTTACTCCCAGACTAATGCAGGTTACAGGTTTGTCTTAAAAAACCAACTCTGAAATGTTATTCCTTTTAGTTTGTGTCTTTCTTTGACTATTCAATTTTAAGTTAGCTGATGACTCTGAGTTTGCTTTTTTTTTTTTTTTGTTTATCGGGAAGAAGAAACAGGTATGCATATGGTATAAAAGAGGAGGTGGATGAGCATGTATTCTTTTCAGAAGAACCTTCAGGAACTGTAAGAGGCTTCTCAGGTTCTTCATCTGTGGATGAGTCTTGGCAACTGACACCACTGACAATGAGTTGTTCTTCTTCAAAACAGAGAAGCTGCTCCGCGCTACACAATGAGCACCCTTACTTGCAGCTTCAGAGCGTGAATGACACAGAAATGGAGAGAAAAGGAGAAACCCGTAAAACCATGCACCGCTTCTTTGATGAATGGCCGGTAAAAGACAGAGATTCGTGGCTTGACTTGGACGATAAATCATCAAACAGTGGATCTGTTTCCACGACACAGCTCTCAATTTCTATCCCCACCTCTTCACATGACTTCCCAATCTTCACTTCAAGAACCGGTAAATGCTCAACTTGTTGCTTCTTTATCAAATATTCAATGATCTTTTTATTTTCATCTTTTGTCTTCTAAGTCCATTTTTGTTTTTTTTTTCATTGCAGGTAATTGAGTTTTGCAGTACTGGGTTTCTGAATTAAAGGCCAAAATTGTACTTACCTGTGTGTGTTTTGTGTGCAAGGCCTAAGCTAGAACTGCCTGGTCTCCTTTCAATTTTACTTGAATGAGTTTGTAACTGGATCCCTTGTGTCTAACGAAGGATACGATGCCTCTCTGGCTTTCTTGGTTGACGATCTTCTCTGTTGCAGTAAATAGTTTGAGATGACTTCAGCAAAACCGATTTATTACTAAGCTTAACATGCAACTTGATGTGAATCTTCTGGGTTCTGTTCAAACTTTTTTTTCTTTTGTTTGTAATCATGACTGAGGGACCCGATGGCCCAGCCTTAACTAGTTTGTCACTTCTGATCTGAGCTCACCGAAAACACGTTGGTAAAGAAGAGTACAACCTCCTTGTAGTCTTCAAACTTAGGTAAATTGATTATTAACTACTTACATTTTTACACTCCCCCAGTATACTTGGGAAAACACACCCAACAAAAAACACCCTCCCTTCTTTCTTGGAGGCTAGCCTAGAATTCCTTGCGCCTTTCTTATAGCTTAGGTTATGTTAAATCATATGCTTCTATTTGGGAGACTAAACGAATGGACAAACAAATAGGGCTATAGCTGCTCAAATTTGGTTCAGGGGTGAAAAGTTTGTTTCTTTGTTTGTTTGTTTTATTTGTTTATTTTTTTATAATTTTGAAGGTTTCGTTTGGATGATAATGGAGAACCTCTATAATAATGTCTCGAGTCTCTCGCGAGTTGTCATTATCCACCTGGACCTAAAAGCCAACTATAACTTGTTTGAGGAGCTTACACGTGTGGTCTCGACCATAATTTAATGGCTTAAGGACGTAAACTTCTGCCTTAAAGTTAAGAGGGTAATAAAAAGAACTAGACCTACTTAACTATATATATATATATATATATATATATTTTATTTTTTTTTAAAAAAAAATTTGGTTCCACTGATACCATATAATCCTAGACATATGGACCGAATTCTTAAATTTTGGTGGCAGGAAATTTTACTCAAAATAAAATCGTTTCCAGGCACTACCAATCTAGATTTGGCCCCGACAACGATTCCCTTCTATTTTCCGGGGTGAAGAAAAGCCAGATGGTCATTTTGTTCCAAGAGAAAAATCAATTTAGGAGAAAGTGTTCCAAAGAGATACATCAAGATGATTATTTTGCTATGCAGTTCCTCCCAAATTTATTTATCATTTGCTTACTGCTGAGCTCTGCCCTGTGAGACTAGTAACTTTATGTAGGTAACAATATTTTTAACTGTGACTCAAAGCATCCAACAAAATTTTTTTTTTTCTTTTTCCATTATCACAAAAAAGGAAACGATTAACGTTTGAATACTTGCTTAAAAGCAATAAAAGAAAAAATGAAAAGAGAAAGATGGCCCACCTGTAAATACATTAATGTTTAATGGTAATAATTAAATAAACAAATTTTTTATTATGTGATAAAACTAATCCACCTTTGTTGTCCTTCCACAAGTCTGACTCATAAATTTCTAAACAGACACGTAAGGACACTGGGAAGTACACACGGCTATACTATAAATACTCGCTCTAAGGGTCCTCCAGCGAAAAAAGACTAAAACATGCTAATTCAAAATGTAAGCTCCTTTACCTTGACGGAGTACAAAACTCAGCCTCAATCCTCATCATTAACAGCACCGTCACCATCCTGCTTACCACCACTTCCTCTGACTTCTCCATCTACAGAATCCTCTATTATTGGACTGGATTCTGGCTGCCTCTCTACTTGCTCATCATCCTCATCAGATTCTGACCATGCCCGCCTCCGCCGGCTTATGGTTGCTCCAGGTGCAGCCTTCAAATTGAAAGATAAACATTTCAGAAGTAGAAAGCAAAATAAATATATTGCATTTTAATGAACTACTCTGTCTTGAAGGAATTTTATGATCAATAATTTCAGCCAAATACTTTCTAGACAACGATCTTCAAGCCCAGAAGTATAAGATGTCAATGAGGTTTAGTTAGGTACCAAGTACAGAGATCAAAAGCCCAATGCAAACTGTAGAAACAAAAATTTTCTACCTCATCCTCAGCATCAGAATCTTCAAGCCCGGCTGCTGCAAGAGGATCTGAAGCTTTTTCTTCCGCATCATCATCTTGATCATTCGTCTGACTTCTGGATTCCGCATAATTGGTTTTGGCATTTTCATCTTCCACTTCTTCCTGATCATCCATAATCTCTCCTTCATCTTCCTCTGTTTCATAACGTGCCTTAGAGCTCCTGTCTTTCTTTCTCCTCTTTCCGCCTTTTCTCCTTCTCTTCTCACTGTTCCCACCCTCCTCATCATCAACCTCTGACCTTTCCCTTCGCTTAGAACCAAGAGTACTGCTCTTCCATTGCTCCTAAAGTAGCAAAAAATAAAATAGAAAGGATACTTAGCCCAACACGTTTCCCTGCTCTTATAACTTCAGGTAGAGCACACATGAAGGTAAGTGAACATTCACATATTGGAGTTAAAGTCATACAATCACACCCCTAAATTAGGAGGGTTATAAAAAGCAAGCAATGGCGTAATAGTACAGTCGGCAGCCTTTTACCTTTATGCGTTCAAACTGTTCCTCCTGTTGCTTCACTCGCTTTTGCTCATCTTCTCGCATTCTCCTTTCCGCCTGCTCCAATAAAAGTATCAGCAACGGTACAACTTACATAAAATTACAAGTTTTAATCTATAAGAGCAATAGTTTGTGCACATGAGACCTGAAATTTCCTTTGTTCTTCAGCCTTACGACGGGCTTCCTCAGCCAATGCCAACTGACGAATTGCTTCTTGTTTGTGCCTGATTTGCTGCTCGTCATGCTCAGCTTGTTTGAGGTGAACTCTTGCAGCATCAAGTAAGTGCTTACAGTACTCCACGTGGGTGTCAATTTTCTTTTCGTCAAACCCGTGAAAATGAAGGTTTGAAGCAGCAGATAACTGCTTAAATACACGAACTGCATTTCCTAGCTCTGTAACCGTTAAACGTACCTAATTTTCAAAATTAGAGAAAGAAGACAATAAATATGAGACAGAATGGGGACAATAAAGAGTGAGTATCTAGAGCTTCAAACTAAGCACATAACATAAGATGCAAGTAAAACCCAAGTATGGGATAATGCAGTTTTAGAGTTACAAAATCATTGTGAAGAAATATTTCTACCAATACAATTAAGATGTACCAGCACATTCAGTAGCCACCTTAAATCCAAGGAGGTACGCCAACTATAAATACTTTAATGGCACTCATGACTAATGAGTGCATAACCACCAACACAAGGAATACATTTTTTTGCATAATGAGAAAAGTAGAAACAAATATACAAAAGGGAAAATAAGATTTTATCAACCTCATCAGCAGCCTTCTTTGTCTTTTGTAGGGTTGAAGCCGAGAACTTCTGCATTACAACACCCGCATCAAATCTCAGTGTATAGTTTGAAGGTGCTAAATGGATGGCCCTCAGTAAAGTCTTTTTGCAGTCTTGCCACTGTTCAGCTTCATAATGAGTACGAGCTAAATAAAGAAGGATTTGAGAGTCTGTATTATAGAAGAATTTCCTTAAGCAATTCTGATACTGCAACACAACAAGTGTCATGAATGGATACATGTAGGTAATTCAAAAAAAAAACAAGAAGAAAAAATAGTATGCAATAAAATGAATGGCACTAACCATTTTCACAGCTAATGAAAAATTGCCTTGAGCAAAATAAACATGTGCCAAATTAATCCAGACATCTGGCATCTGGACAAAAACACTTCCACTTGCAGCTTCTTGAACCTACAATGATTAAGAAGTAAACAAAACTACAATATATTTGAAAGTTCAATTCATACCTACCCAACAAGTAAAATAGAAGGGCTTTGAGAGGTGAAATTATGTAGAATACCTGAGTAAAAATATCTTTGGAAACATCGAAGTGACCCTTTTCAGCAAAAACCACTCCAGCACCATTGGCAGCATATAGGTTGGCAGAATGCTGAGCCAGAACCTATAAGTACGTAAATTTTTTGAAAAAAGATCAAACATTAGATTTTGCAGTTAGGAAATAATCATGTAAAATGGAAAGTTTGAGATGGAAGTTCAATGAGCATCAGGAAGTTAGAAAATAAACTTCAAATCACAATATGTAACTTATGCACTCAATTGAAATAAGATGAGATTCTAACAATCAATCCAAGCTAATGTTAGAGATGAGATGTCTAATTGAACATTCATGTTCTTAACTTTCTCCTTTCAATGTGCTTTTTATTTTAGCTCAACTCTTGCATGTCAAATCATTAATTACCTGTAAAATATAGAGCATCTCATATTAAGTCTCTTCTTTTTATCCTTTATGTATAAATGTATTTTCCTTAGATAAAATGTTTAGCCTGTAATTTACTTGAACTGACTCTAACAGGTAAGTGATAGGATATGTATCCGCAACAATTTCTTAGTACACTTTAAGAACAATATGCTGAAAATGAAGTTGGAAATAATTTATGGATTGTTAACTATGTGTACGTACTATGAACTATAACGAGCATTTTTTAAAGTGCAAGCTTAAAAAGAAAGTGTAGAGAAGAAGAAATAATACCTTTGTGTATAATTCCTTAGCTTTCTCTAAATGTGTAGCCTCCAACTTAGGAGCTCTTTTCTCATTGCGGACTGCAGCAAAGTAGTTCCAGTTCCCCTTGACAATGTAACACAAATGTATGAGACAAAAATAGAGTCAAAGTAACAAAAACTATAATACCACGTGCATTTTCTATGAATTCTACAAGAACGCTAATATGGCAAAAAATCTCCAGAAATGCATTTATTATTGGCATATGCAGACAACCAGAATTAAAAATTAATAATGTAGTACCAAGAAATCTGATGAGAGCTTGCATGTAAAGTGGAAATTATACAGACCAGAGAAAGAGTAGCATAGGAATCCTTTCCCTCAGTTGCTTCGCTAGCTGCACGGAAGGTTTCTTTTGCCTTGACCCAATCATCATTTTTCAGTTCCAAGTCACCAAGCATGGATAATGCATTTGGGCACTTCTCATTTACCTTTAGAGCATCATTGACCTATAGAAAGATAGAGAATATCACTATTTGGATATTGCGTGTGTTTGTGTGTGTGTGTTTGATAAAGAGAGTGTTGGGAAAAACCAGTTCAATGCTCAATTGAATATTGCTTCGAGATTTTGCAATGGCAGCCAGCCTCAGATAAGCATCAACATAGTCTGGATACTGCAAAATATGAAAACATAATTTGAATAAAGACCACCTCTGACAGAAGATTAAAACCTTGAAATTTTTTAAAAGATACACTGATATTCTTCCTTGAGCACCCCAAAATCATATCATTAAGACTAAAGTGGAAACAAACTATTCATGTACATACACCTGAATAAATATACATGCACAGACCAAAAGCAACATGACATGACCTACCTTGAAAAGTATCAGGCGGTATAATATGTTTGCAGTTTCAGTGTTATGTAACTGCTCAAGTAATCTGGCCATGTTAAATAAGGTCGTAACCTTAGTCCAAGGCAGTTCAATAAGATGACCTTCTTTCTCAAGCTGCTGAAATAAATGTACATCCTTGTTCTGGAGAATAGATGCACTAGCATCAACAGGTGAGGATTTTTCTTTACCATCAATGAAGGTGAGCCATATTCCATCACCAAGTGCCTCCCTGAAAGTTTTCTGAGCAAGCTGACAGAAAAAGTATATATAAAAAAAAAAACTATTTTACTGAGTTCGCAAAATAATTAAGTAAACCTCTAGGCAAGAAGAGTGTGACAAAAAGTTAGTTCAGAACCACAGCAAAGTGATGACAATATAAATTCTGAGTGGTGAATAGTGATAGAAAGATTCTTCTTAAAATTCGATTTAATGCCACAATTTATCCTAAGAGAACTGCAAAAACCTCAAATTCTCCCCTTTCGAAATGCAGAACTCCAAGATTGTTGAGCACCTCGATTGGTACTTCTTGACCTCCCTTTTTCAAAAGAATACGAGCCTGCAGCAATTTCAGAAATCTTAATTAATCCCAATAAATTTAAAAAAAAAAAAAATTTCAGAAGAAACTTTTTTCAGAAGAGAAACAATTATGAAATTTTACAGTTTTTAAAGCATCCAAAGCTGCTGCTGCATCAGATAAAATCAACAGTTCCCCCAGATCAAGAAATGCCTGTATTATAACAAGAAGAGTAAATAGATCTGAAACTAAAAGTTCAACATAGGAAAGAGACAATGCATGAGCTTTGATTGTTTGTTCCTTTTGGAGAATCTTTAACAAGGGAAAAACAATAAGAGAACAGTATGTTTACCTGAGCATCACGTGGGTCAATTTTTGTAGCCTTCCTCATAAAATCCTGGGCCTTCTCAGTCTGCCCAAGCTGCACATATATGTGACCAAGAACCTATAGAAGAAGACTGAATCACATTAATATCCTAAGGGAAATATCTGAAATGTAAAAAAAGATTTATAACTTCCACTGTAACTCACTTTCATTGTGTCACAATTATCAGGATACACCTCCAAAACCTTTTCAAAGTTTGATAATGCACTTCTCAAATCCCCCAACTTAAGTTGTACTTGTCCCAAACCTGTGCCCAAAAGCCCATAATTATAGATTATTGTTGGGTGAATGAAAGAAATGAATCACGATGACAAAATTTTGCATCACATCCACATTATAAAGCCATTGAAAATAGACAACGCCAATGTTTACTGACCATAATAAGGAAATACAAATTCATGGGGTTTATTAATTTCCTTTACAGATGCCATGTAATACAACCCAGCCTTTTCATAGTCCCCCTGCAATCCAGCAAAAACAAAAAATAAAAAATTGTAAGAATCAACAAGCATTGGCCTAAAAATGATAGCTTATACCATAAGAGAAAGAAGAAAAATTAAAAGCTCAGAAAGAGATAATAATTTATCATAAATTGACATCACTAGTTGAATCAGAAATTTAAAAGAATTATAAGTAAATAAAAGTACTTGCTATGAAGTCAAATTGAAACCACAAAGCTTCAATTTCATCCAACCTTTTCCTCAACCCTTGACATGAGAATGCTCTCTCAACCTTTTCTAGAGAAAATAATAGTAATATCCAACACACCACTTTGATAAGATGACATGATTACAATATAATTTATCTAACCTTGCTATGGTAAGATCGAGCCAAATTGTAGTAAGAGTGTGACTTTGTTGGTCCATGATTGGTCACAGCAAGTGCAGTTTCTGTAAGTTGCTCGACTAAAAAGTGTTGACCCGTGAAGAAAAAGTGGTTAGCTAAATAGTTAAGTGCCATTGCACAGTAGGGATATATCTCAAAAGCTCTCTGCATTTTTAGCATTCCTTTCCTAATTCCAGTCGCTGTAAATATACAATAGAGCACCAGAATATCATTGCTCAATCAGATAAAAGTCATGAGCAAATAAACAACAACCAACATAAACTGTATTCAGCATAAGAAATCCATATATGCTTCCATAACCTACCCTCATCTGTATGCAAATCCATAATTGCCAGCGCAACAAGAGCCTCAACATTTTCTGGATCTAACTGCAAGAATAAAAATATGAATGGTATTAGTTGAAGAGGTGCAAGGTGTGATTAGTAGGTTAATTTGATATTAAGTCAACAATTGGCTACTACCACTTGCCTGTAAAACCCGCTGGAATGCCTGCCGAGCTTTATCAATTTGACCCAGTTTGTATCGACAGAGACCTATGCCAAGTCTAACAGCAGCAGGACAGTCGGGATACACTTGTAGGGCCCTCTTTCAAAAATTTAAATGATACACGTCAGAATTAATTTCAAATCGAATCCATAAATGACAATATATTTCAAGCTACATCTTATGTCAGGTAGAGGTCAAGCCAGACCCCACCAATACAAAGATCATACCAATGAGCAAGTCAAAGGTTGAGAGAGATGTGTATGCTCATGTTGTTTCCCAAAAAAACGATAGCATAATAAATACAAACCTTGTACAATTCCAATGAATCAGAATAGCGTCCACGGTTGAACTGAACACATGCCTGCAGATGTCCAGAACTAGTTACTACCAAAAATAGAAAAAAAGCAACTTCATTGAAGCTAACTTCAAATTCTATTTACCTTGCTCTATCCAGGCTAATATAGTATGTAATATTGTACATTTGCTTCCCCAAGCCTCAAATTCATACACTTCCATAGGACCATAGGTCCATAACTAATTTACAATTAATATAACCACTTATAAATCTGTTTCCAGTTTTGATATCATGAAAGCATGGCATGACTCAATATTGATTCAATTATTACATGGTTTTTTTAGGGGAGATAAGAATCTAATCCTAATCAACACCCTTTCAAGAAGTGACCACAACATTAAATGTGCAAAGTTCCAGTTGGAAGCCTCTGAACTTTTCAGTTAAGAGCAAAGATAAATCTAAAATACTAACAACTTGATCTTTTCTTTTGTCTCTTAAAGACATGCCAAGGTAATCAAAATCTTCTTGTCTGATTATGTGGGGAAAGAAGAAAAAAAAGACAATTGCTTTTCAAGCACAACAAATACCTGACCCAAAAGTGCAGGAACGTTATCATGGTCTCCATCTAGTACAATCTTAAATGCAGCAAATGCCTGTTCTATTTCACCCTTAGCCAGCAAAAGCTGACCTGTAAGCAGAAACACCAATTTTTAGGTATTATGCATAGACAGAAATCAGACTTAATGCAACTTATGATGCTGTACTAAATGATGTCCACAGCAAGCAGTTTGTCATGGTCAACAATGGAATAGCAAGAAAAGCAGATTCATTGTTAACACCCTCATATGCCATAATGGCTGCTAGAAACTATTAAGCAAGACCTAAAAGGTCATCCATAAACACTGTTCAAATTCAAAATCCAGTTCCTGATAATTTTCAATGGGCATTTTACCCCTCAAAGTTAACATGCATACTAGTTTACATGGCCTCCCGTGATTTCATTTTTAATCAAAATATAATGCTCATGCATTTTTCCTCTAACTCAATCTTTAGTCAGATAGATGATAATATAAAGAAACTGAGACCATATCCACCTTTCCCAACCCATGTAGAAGGCTCATGCATGTCAATTCTCGAAGCTTTGTTGTAGTATTGCGTTGCCAAAATGAAATGTTCCTCCTTTTCTCTTTGTTTTGTTTCAATTTTTCCAAGGTAGCTATAGTAGGCTCCTAACGCATTCAAGATTGCAATCCTCTCATATCTAACATCAGCATAGTATTCATCAATTTCTGCACAAGAAAAAGACACAATAAAGCCACATTTTAATATTACTGAAACAAAATATCAACTACCAACAATAATAGAAACTTATTACAATTAACGATAACAAAAATCAGGTAATTGCTATGATGAAACTTCATCATCTTGCAAAAGATGGTAGAAACACGAGCTTATCAATGTCTTCAACATTATAGGAAAAATGTAAGAAAATAAACTTATAGTAAAAAGTCATAAGAATCAGAATCTGAAAGAAGGAGTACCAGGACTTGACCCTTCCTCCAAAATTTGGCGGAACTGTTCAAGTTTTCCTTGTTTGAAGTACTCTCTCTGCAGAACAACCAGGCAAAATAACTTATGACAGGTTGGAAATAGAGCTGAGATGAAAACTATGAAATAAATCCCACAGGCTAAGACTACCAAATAAACTCTAATTGGACATGCAATGTGCTCCAGCTTGTTTTCAACATCCAAGAGCTCTTGCACTGAAATCCCTATGGAAAAAAAACATGATACAATTTCCTAAGAGTACACAGCATAATTGAATTGAAAGACTGACTCTGTTAATCGTTATAATCTCCCATTATACTAATTCCGAAGGAAAGAATTTGAGCACCTAAACGCGAATTAGTTTACATCAATGTTGCCCCTGAAGCCTATTTCCTGTTGGTTCATGATCTGCTTCTGTCAATCATTAATCACGAATACCTAACTATTTAATTTGTTTATCGCTTTAGAGGTGTCAAGGTCGCACAAAATTCCATTGCAACCATTATCTATCACTTGCTAGTAAATAATGAGAATAAATAAATAAATCTCACCACCTCATTTACAACTCTATCACATGAACAGCTCCAGTCGTATAAAAGAAACCCTAAAACAATGCTCATAAACCCCAAATAATAACGCTAAGAATTAAAAGCTTGGCTAATCATTCCACAAAATAAAATAAGCATTCGGAAAAGAACCAAAAACAAAAAAAAAACTGAGACAAACCGCGATGATGAGCCAGAGATCGAGAGGAGCTTGTTCGGCCTTGAGGATGTCGAGGATGTCAGAGGCGTCTCTAGGAAGCTGATCCAGAGCCACCCTCACCTCCTCCTCCGAGTTCTGCACCGGTATGTACACGCACGCCATTGCTTCCCTCAGTCACCAAACCCTAGCTGCTTCCAGCTTTATGTTCCTCTCAACTGTAAAAGCACGATTTCGACTGAATATGCAACGAACCAGAAATTCTTAAGCGTTGCTGCGACTACAGTTACGATGAGGACGGTGGATTATTTTTTTTTTTTTTTTTGTTTGATGAATAAAAAGGACCTCGATGTGGATCTCATCGGCCCAGGATTCAATTAGGAGATAGAGCCTTTCTACTCCAGAACGATCCGATGAGTCTAAAGTAATTTGGTTCACACCTGACAGATCCCTCCACCTGAGCGTTAAGCTGCACGGCGATAACGAAGCTTGCCAAGACTCGAACCACAACTCTCACAAACGAGTGTGATGGAACTATCGGCTTCCTTTCCGCTAGGCCACACCCCCAGGTGTGAGGACGGTGGATTATGTTTATTCATAAACACCCACACAGGTTCTTGGTATTTGCGGTCTTCATCTTCTTCTTCATTATTTTGATGGAGTAGCAGCAATTTCACTCGATTGAGGATCAAACTTGACGACACAATAATTTCAAATTATGCTGCTATTCCATTAATCCCTCAAAATCTGGTATCTATAAGTTTAATACAACTAAAATGATTCAACCTATATTTATCATTTGAAACAATTTAAATTAGCAATTTTTTTTTTTTTTATGAATTAGCAACTCAGTGGCACAGGGTCTTTTTGCTTCTTCTAATTTTGCAATTTGACAGCGGTCTGATCCACATTCTTATTAAATTCCTCTTTTATTCTTAATAAATTCTCCGACACCTCGTATTAAGTCAGCCTGCACCTACACCTAATAGATTTCTCTTCGTTGCATATATTAAATTAGATTTAGCATATTTAAATTATAAAGTTTATTAAAATTTAAATTATAATTTTCACAGTCAAGTGTGATAAAACAGTTTATTTTCACTCGATAAAACAGTTTATTTTCTTTCTTTCCTATAAGCAATACCCCTGCGTGCAATTTAAATTAGTAATCAGCTAGGCGATGGAACATTCCAACTAAGAACTCCAACAATATTTATACAATTTTTAAATATAAAAAATAAGGTTTTTATTTTATTTTTTTATATAAAATAATAATAATATTTATTATAAATTAAATTCAAATTAATTGTGATTTTTTACTTATTTATTATTCTCTATAAAATAATAATAAAAATATTTAAAATAATTTTATAAAATTAAATTTAAATTAATCGTTAAAAATTGTAATTTATAATTATAGAGCAAATTTAACTGTCCAAATATAAAAACCACTTTTTTATATTTTAAAATTAAAATAATAAATAAAGGTGATGCTTTAATATGTAATAGATATTTATTTTGTATTTCAATATTTTATAATATTTACATTAATATATATGTAATTAATTTTTTTATAATCATCTTTTTTTATTTATCAAAAAAGATGTAATTTGAATTTTTCTCATATAAATATATCTAAATTTCTCTTATACTGTTATGTCTTAATTATAATAAATATTTTTATTTTATTATTTTATTATATACCATACCCTTTTATCGATATACCTGTAGAAAATGTTAACTATGATACATTAAAACAACCACATAAAATATAATATTAAAGGAACAATACATATTATTTACCAAAAAAGGAAAAAGGAACTATACATATTTATTGTTTATGGGGTGTGGTCTGCAGTAAAAAAACCGATTAAACTCTCACATTTTAAAATATTAAAATTTAAGTTTTCGTAAGCTCTGTTAAAATTTACTTGTACTCATTTTGTTAAATATTAAATAAATTATTAGAAGTTAGACTGCGTATAAAGCTGTATTAAAATTTTGATAAAATTCCATTAAAATCCGAAATATACTCAATATTATTAAACATATAATAAAGAAAAAATTATTAAGGAAGTAAACTGAAACAGCGATAAATCCTATCTATGATCACCACATAAATTTTTTTTATTAAGGAAAAAAAACTATACATATTTGTTTCCAGAAAAAGAAGGAATATATACATATTAAACAAATAATTTTATAAGATATTAAAAACAAAAATGTAAAATATAATGGAAAAAAAAGAAGAAGAAGAAAAGCCACAAATGATATCGCCGACTTCACAGGAAGCTTCGGTGGTTTTTGCGATTTGCTGAAACTTTGCTTCACTATCCGCATCAGAGACGATGGCTATCAAATGGTATAGATTTACTCACCGAGAAAACTATTTTGTAAGTGGATTAACTATCAGATAACATATTTATTTGGTATGATTTTACATTTTGAATTATTGATTTTAGGGTTTTGCATTGGCAACCCAATGCGGGAACGACAGTGAGTGGTCAAATCGTAAATGAAGTTACACAATGTGTTGAGAGCATCAATGGCGTCAAAGAAGGGAGGTGGAAAGCAACTCTGACTTTTTACAAGCCCATGCTACGCGGTAAAATTCCCATTATCCCAATCCTTGTGATTGTAAGTTTGTATATGAAAATATTTTCAGTTTTCTTATTTCTTATTTGTTTTGGTATTTCGGTTTTACACACTTACATTAGAGCAGGCTTTAGCTGCGGAATTCCCTCGCGATTTTCTGGGAATTTCGCTGCCGGAGCAACCCAGTAAGTACTACTTCATAATTCGGGGGCAGCGCTTAGTTCTGGAGGCGGACTCGTCGATTCAGACTATAATGGAGAAATTGCAGTCATACAAATCGAAAGTGTCGCTGAATTTCGAGGTGGGTTCGCTCAGTTTTACTGTAATTTAACCAAGTATTATAAAACTGGTTTGGTTTGGTTCTATACATACATATCAGTCTCGAATTGGAATTTGATTTACCTTTTCATTTTCTTGGATTATTTTCAGGGGTTTCAATACCAACTCGGGGACTTCCAATTGAGGGTGGGGAAAGTTGTTCCTAGCCATTCTGAAAATTTGAGAGGAATAGTTATGGAGGTATTGGACTTACTTACGAGCCACATTGGTTTAATTTGATTGGGTTTGCATCTGTATTGCTATTTATGTGGTGGTGCGCTTTATTTTCATTGGAAGCTATTAGGATTTATTTGACATCACACTCCAGACTAATTCTTTGAAGTTAGATTTGCATTTTGAAATATCTAATGTGGATGATTTTCAGTGAAAGTTAACTTGCAAGAGATTGCCACTTAAATTAGAGTTTTGTCTGGATGAATTCAAATGAGTTCATTTGGATGATTATCAAATGAAGTCCAATGAATTTGAATGCTTAAGACCTCTGCATGTTTTCTATTTTACTCTATACTCTATCCACCACAAGAAGGAAAAGTAAAAGGTAGATGAGGAGAATATTATATTTTGGCATTTCACAATTAAGTAATGAGAAGTGCATCATCACCATTGTTTTATTAATGTGAGTGCCTTTTAAGTATATTGATTAGATTTTTCTGTGAAAATGGTAATACAAGCCAAACTTGAGTTCACACGAACCTATCCCTCGTGGTTAATACATTTATTAGCTTTTTTAGTGAACATATTAGACATGCACTTTTCTGGATTATCAACTTACTAGTTTTATTTGTCTTATCTCAAATGTTATACGGTTTGAGAATCAGACTTTTGTGTATGTGTCAACCGACATCTTCTCTGGTAATTATATAGCAATTCTTACCTTCATGGTGATCTTGGGATCATTTATTCCTTTATTCAAGGAATGTCTATTCCTTCTAAGCGCAGCTCAAATGAGCTTATGAAAGGAACTGTACCAAGACTATTTTTCTTCTTTCTAATTTGAAGATGTTTGGTTCTTGTAGGTGGAATACCTTCCCATGTCATCCATTGACAAATCAAAGCAGATCATGGCGGAGTTCTTTGAGATATGGCAAGAGATTGTGTCAAAAAGATCATTACCAGGACAATTCATGCATATTGAACCAAATTTTTCAGAGTTTGGACTTGGAGACCTTTATACTTCGCAACATACTGCTGTCCAATATGCTACCGTTATAGCTCAACTAATTGCAACTGTGCAGGCAGTGCAAGCTGTGAGAAATTAGAACGTGGTGGAAAAAATTTGTCTTGTGATTTACATGTATGACGAGCTTCTTTTTTTCATTCAAAGTAAATAAATATATAATATATCAGGTCCTTTGCATGCATAATTTGATTGATTGTCTTCTTTTACTCGGATTCTAGGAGGGACATGTGGATAAGTAACTTGTATGTATATTTGTTGTCTATGCCTTTTCATGGAAGAAAAGAGAGTGAAGATTGGCTGTGTAACACCGGAGCAAGAGCAAAATGTGAAATTGTTTGTTTTCCCCATCACATTTTTCCATATGTTTGAATGGTTCTGGATTCTGAAGCTGAACCTACTGAACCTAAGTATTATTACAAGATGCGGGCTTAGATTTTGAGTCTTTATTTGTTTTATAATTTATTTATTTGGAAATTGTTACATATGTTGCTCATTTTACTGAGTCTTCTCTATTAAATGATTTTGTTAAAATGGGCCTTAAATACGACCAGGAAATAGGGAAGGCAGGCAGCGAGTTAAATTTTAGAAGCGTAGAAATTTAGCATGTGTAAAAAACAAATTGAAAGAGAGCCTAATATTAAAATTAGATACAATTGGAGGCACTTGTGTGGGAGAGAAAAAAAAAAGAAAGACAGAAATTATCACCGAGGCGAACTGTTTAAAATATAATAATGGTGAATCTACAAAGCTATAAAACGCCACTGTCCATTGATCTGATTGTAATTTTACTAAAATTGAAAAACACGTGGGAAAACAGGCCAAGCCAGGTGTGTAGAAAACTAGAAATTGGAGAGAGGAGTGAAGAGGCGCACGTGGAACGTTGGCGCGAGTTTTAGGTCGCGTCGTAGTGGTAGTGGAGGTGGCACCGTGGCAGTGCCTCCCATATAAAAGAGCAGGAGAGTTTACTGTTGTTGGCTGCCTAGCGTTGGTGTTTGTGGTAGCGCCTCTCTTCCAAACACATACATACTACCTCTGCACTCAGCTTCAGGCTCGCAGTCTCATACCCCGGTAAGCTTAAGCCTTCATGGCTGTTTATTTATCTCCTTTAGAGCTAGCTAGCATCATCGCCGCCTTTCAAAACTTATTCTTTTTTGGTTTATATGTAAATATATTTTGTGCTTTTGGCATTGTTCTTTATCATCACTATCGGACTTGATCAAGTTCTATAAATATTCAGATAAACATTGAATTTTGTTTTGTTTTTCTCTTTTTCCATTTTAGTTCAAGGTTATCATTCTTTTCCGATGGATCCAGCAGCATCTCTAAATAGCGGTGCTGATGCCCCCAGGAAGGTCTGTTTTATACCAGCTTTTATTTATTGATCTCTTGCTGAAGAAATGCTTCGTTTCTGCTAATGTATTCTAATAATACTCTTTGACCTATTGCAGAGGAGATTCAAATTAAAACCTCCCACTCGCCAATTGCCTAAGGCTGAAGTTAAAGCGTAACTATCTCATTTGCTTAAAAGCCCATTTCACAACTTAGTCTAATCTCTTGTCATATTCTGTCACTCTTTCTCTCTTTTGGCAGTGAAGTGGTCGAGGATGCGGATGCTATCCAGGCTAGAGATTTGTTAAGACGCTTCAATGTATTAGTTGTTATTGATTTGTAACTTTCATTATTTTGGATGCAAAAATGGTGCATTCAGTGTTATTCTGCTCCTTCTCCGGTTTTACATATATCTTTTTATTTTTTCCATTTCTTATAGCAAGGTTTGATGAAGCCGAAGCCTAAAGTTGAAAAGAAAGGTGATAGCTGCTTTGTTATTGGACTCGTATTCGAAAGACTGAGTTTTCGTTTTTGTGGATATATATTTCACAAATTCGCATCTTCTCCTTTTTATATTACACCAGCAAGTTATCATGATTCATGCATATATTACAAGCCATGTGGTCTCCTATGTTTGAATGAGCTAGGTGATTAGTATGGAATTATTAATAAAACATAATGTGGTTCCAAGTTACGGTTGGGGTAGGATATCTTTCAGTTTCTTTAGATTAGTTTCTATGTAACTAATTATGTCAATACTTCATCATCTTCTATGAATTTATTGTGCTTGTTACCAGTATAGGAATATTATTATATATTCTTTAAGGAAAAACAAAACACTCTGTCACATCTTTACAAAATATTAGTTAGAATTCTTAACTATTTATTTGTTTTTATAAATTTGCAGTGGCACCTACAAAAATTGCTTTTGGTTATGGAAGTGCGTCAGCTACTATAAAATCATATGGTGTTCCTAAGAGTGGGAGTAGTAGAAGATGTCAAGGTTCAGCTTCTAATGGTATGCTATACACTGATGCTGTTTTTATGATTAGCTGTTAATCACATGTTTCCAGTGCATCCAACTTGAACTGGTGTTTTTACAGGTGGTACATGTTCCTCGGGCCTGAGAGAGGAGAAAGAATATCAAGAGCCATGGGTATGATTAAATTGTGACTATGCATAGTCTCTGGTTTCCTGTTCTGAATCCCCCATCTCTTTATTTGTGTATTCATTTAGTAGGTTCTTTCGGATGCTACTGCAGGATTACTACAGTTATTATCCAGTTAGTCTTCCTTTGAGAAGGCCATATTCCGGAAATCCAGGTATGTCTGGGGAAGTATGGTGTATCTAGCAGAAGAAAACTAATGTCAACAAGAAACTTGGATCATGCATTGCCCCTGTTTGCTAATTACTAACCTGATTTGAGTTGAATCTGATAGATGGTTGGATGGAGTCATCTCGTTTAATTCATTTCCCAGAATTCAGGATTCATGTTTTGTCATGTTGATATTTGTTTGGTTTTATTGTATTGAAAAATTGTCTAACTTTGAACTTTCTGTAACACTTGTATAGAACTTCTTGATGCGGAGGAATTTGGGGCTGATTCAGAAACCATTACTTATGATGAAAGTTCAACAAAGGCTGCAGTAGAACTTGATCTAATGGTTTGTATCTTGAGAACTATAGATTACATATTACATGTTTATTGTCCTCTACTATACTTTTGAGCATTTGTTGGCAGGAGGAGAATCCAGAACCACATATGTTCTTTCTTCAGCTACCACCAACTATGCCTTCAATGAAACGATTAGCTATTGCAGATAGCCAAGAGGCAACAGAAAGCTCAAAATCACCTGGGAGCCTGCGTAACAAACAGAAGCCCTGTGCTTTGGATGAGCTACCAGCAGGTTTAATGGGTAAAATGCTTGTGTACAGGAGTGGGGCTATCAAGCTGAAGCTTGGTGATACTCTTTATGATGTGAGTACTATAAGATGCAGACATGAAATTCTTTCTTTTTCCATTCATGCTTTAAATATATGAATGTCAAATAAACTGGAGTTTATTTTGAAATCAATTACTTAAAACTCACCATTTATGTTCTCATAACATAATCTTGTCAATTTTCTAGTTACAAAAACATAAAACTAAGGATGCTTATTTAGTTCTTTCTAATTGGATGCAGGTGTCCTCAGGTATGGATTGTGGTTTTGTCCAGGATGTTGTTGCTATAAACAATGCAGAGAAGCATTGTTGCATTGTTGGGGAGCTCAACAAGCGAGTCATTTTGACGCCTGATGTAGACTGCATTATAAAAAGCATGGCTGATTTGTGATGGTCGTGGCTCCATTTCATTGCAATTTTGCACTATAGATTATTCAAACTGCATATACATTTTTTTATACAAGATTAGGACTTTAATTACTTTTTTTTTCTTTCTTTTTTTTGGTACTTTTCTTTATAGAAAACAGAGATGGATGCCAAGAAGTTTTAAGAAAAGCAAAAGTAGTGACTTTCTATCATATTCATATTGTTGATCCCTTGTCATTCATTTTTATATATATAAAGAAAAAAGTCTTTTTAGTTTATTTCCATAACTGGCACAGTTGATCTGATACAATTTCGCACACAGAGTTTGTGATTTAGAATCACATTGTTTCCATTAACAAAATCTTAAACATGAGCATTACTTAGCTTGCAGCTTAGAGCTTGTGTAGTATAATTTGAGCTCCGTGTTGTGGTTGAAGAGTCATAACAGTACAAGGAGCATGAGTGTAGGAAGGTGAGAGTTCGAATGAGAAATGCTGTAGTATCATGGCAACTGCCACTTTGGCTTCTATGATGGAAAAATTTTGGCCAATACAGGTCCTTGGGCCCCAACCAAATGGAAAAAATGCTAGTTGGTCCTTGCATGCCTTTGAAACCCCCTGAGAGAATCTTTCTGGTTTGAACTCTTCTACATCGTCACCCCAAAGCTCGGGATCATGATGAATGAGCAGTGTAGGTAGAGTAAGATCAGTTCCAGCAGAAACATTGATTAACCCTATTCTGCTGTTTTTGTGAGCATGTAGATACTGAGCAATTACAGGTGGATATAACCTTAGGACTTCATTAAGTACCATTGTTACCTGCAGGAAGATTTTACATAATGTATCAGGTGAATGTGTTACACATTTGGAAGAACTTAATCATGTTATATATATGAATTTAAAAGGTGGTAAGGTGAAGAAGAATTCTTACAATCTTGAGGCGACTTAAAGATTCAAAATTGGGTTCCTTTTTTCCACATACTTGAAGGACTTCTTCCCTTGCCTTTTCTTGCCAGACTGGGTGCATAGCTAACACAATGATGATCCATGTTAACCAGCTTGAAGTTGTTTCTTGGCCAGCAAGGTAGAACTGTTTGCATTCTTCTATAACTTCTTCAATTGTCATCTCATTGCTCTTCTTCTTACTCCCATTTTCTGGTAAATTCTCTTGGTTATTAGATTGCAACAGCAGGCCTAGCAAGTCATCGACCCTAGATTGTCCAGTTCTCATTTCATTCCATTTATTCTGGATTATATTTCTTAGCATTGATGTGATCTCTTTATCCAACTTCTTTCTCCTCTGATTCTTTTTTGTTGGAAGGAACCTATACAAGAAAGTTAGTCAAAAACGAATGCTAGTTTACTTATATTTTTGTTTCAATGATATGATTTCGTTTTGTTAGTAGGATGAAGAAGTACCTGAAACCAGGGATGTACAAGGTCTGCATAGCTTCAAGCACTAGCACTATCAGTTCTTTCTGAAGCTCAAAGACCTTCTTACCTTCTTCATAGTTGCTTCCAAATGCTGCCCGAGAAATAACATCAGCAGTGAGTTTTTGAAATTCAGGCCACATGTCCACTTCACAAGTTCCTTGTAGATTAACCATCCTCTTCTTCCATTCTTCTATCATATTACTACAGCTGATTGTAAACACCGGTGCCATTTCCTATGGAAGAAATTAACAAAGTAAGAAAGAAAACATAGTTGAACATTTAATAAACGTATTACGACTACTTTCGCCGATGAATTGGTCTAATCTAGACCTGCTTGCCCAATACCTTGAATCTCTCCAGGTGGAATGCAGGATTTATGATCCTTCTATGTCTAGCCCAGTTGTCACCCTGTAGAGTGGCCAGTCCTCTGGTCAGAATGGTAATGAGAGGGTTTAAGGGTGGCTTATGAAAGTGACCTTGCTTGTTGGACAAAGTTTCTTTGATCATCTCCGGATCCATAATGATCAACCTTGGTGTTGTCCCAAACCAACACATTGATGTCTTCCCTGTGGAATGAAAAAATATAATATTAGATGCATAATCCAACATTCTTTATAGCATAATTCATCAAACTAAAAGAAATTGCAGGAACTATAGGGAGGTAAATATAGCTCATACCATATTTCTGGGAATTGTTCAGGGTGAATGGGTCCACACGTGGAACAATTCGGTGGGTCAGACTCAGAGGTTTGGACCATGCTTCAGTTGCCAGCCTCACTAACTCTTTCATGTCTCCAACCAGTAGCTTGTAAGGAGTCCCTCTAATTCCTTGTCGCTTTAACTTGCTCTCTAGCCATTTGGGTTTCCACCAAATGAAGTAGGAAATTCTTGCCGCACAGTAGAATAGCAAAAACAGCAAAGAGAGTGCAAGCAAATTTAGTACATGGGTTTCCATACTTGATGGTTTTTCTTCTTGTTTTTGGTGGCTCATAATCTCCAACTTCGGCTAATTATATAGGGAGCTCAAGCTCAACGATATCATCCGTTTGAGATAATTTGACTTTCAAGTTTTCTGTCAGAAATTCCCATCGCCGGATAGGACAAGCATTGTAAGAAATAGTATTTTATGTACTTAATATGACTTTTGACTAATTTACTTGGAGAAAAAGTTATATAGCGGGCGTCAGGGGATGTGTATTTTCTACCCTATTCCTTTGGGCCTACACAAATACTTTTCCAATAGGAATTACATGATGGGGTGACAGAATATGGTGGTTTCCGTGAGGGTCAAGACTTGGCATTTTTAGCCCATGAAGTGAAGAAGACCATTACATGGAATAAAGATGATCAACTGGGATAGCCCGCCTTGGAAATTTTTTGCATAAAATTATTAAATATGTGGGAAATTATATAAATTAAACAAAAGGGATCCTTGGTATTAAAATAGTGCAAGAAAATATAATAAGAACTAAATAAGTATAAAAATAGTGGCATAGACTCTTTCTACACTTTATTCTGTTGGTCCATCATGCATGCATCTGTGTTGAGTTTAGGGCTTTAGGACGTGAGTCAGGAGTTAAGTGTATTTACGTTTTTATGCTATTATTTTATATCTGCTGAAAGGCCAGTATTTTTGCGCATCTATTTAATTGGTATCAGATATATTTATCCCTGTTAAGTAGTTTTATCTTCCAAAAATTCTCATTTTGTTTGAGTTTTACTAAATTAGCCTATCTAGATCTAGAAATAGTACAATATAAAAAACTTAAAGTAAATTTATCTGAGAAATTTAAAATATATTATAACGTAGATCATTTAGAAAACCAATATAAATATATTCCTCATACTAGTGATAGTCAGAAGTAGCCCTTTAAGCTTGGGGTGGGGAGCACGCTGCTTTAATTAAATGTTTGAATATATATATGAAAGGGGTTTCTGAATGCATACCCAAAAAGAAATGTGTTAACATTATATATATATATATACATATAGTTTATATTTTTGAAGCCTATTAATAATTTAGCCTATAAAAGGATATCTCTAAATGCACCACCTCCACATTTTACAAAGAATAATACTGCATGAAAATAATAAATATTATATATATAGTTATTTTCCTGATGCATGCATTTAAAAATCACAGAATGAACAAAATTAATAGAAAGAAGTCGCCGAATTTTCATAGAATCATCAATTCAAGGTTAGCCTCAGGGCCTACGTCCGCTAATTTAGGCTTCGGCCCATATCTATTTTTCAACAAGAACAAGTCCACAAAATCTTGTCCATGGTAGCTCAGGAGGAGGAGAGGATGCAGAACCCTGCTCATACCCAACCCCAACATATAAGGACTAAGACTATTTAGTATTTAATTAATTTTAAAAAATAAGTGTTGGCTATAGGGGTAATTATTGTATTCAGTGGAAAATTAATATTAGTATTCTTCACTGTAATTGTAAGCATTGGATGTATTGTGGTATGCAGTAGACGTGTCATTAGAGCAAGAATTTCATATACCATTTAAATTCAGTTTCTCCTTCCGAAACCATCATTTTTGTTTAAAACTTAAAACCTTGCAGCTAAATGAAAATGCATAATTTTAGTTTGTTTTTTTTTATTTTTTTAAAATAAGTAAATTTAACGTTTTTAATCAATAAATAGAAATGTGCATATGTGGCTTGATCTCACTTTAGGACATTGCTAGAAATGCTTGTTTGATATCCTTTTCATCTTACTTCTTCTATCCTACTACGAGTTTAATTAGCATTTGCATTTTCTGCGTGGGAATGAATATTGCTACATGATTAAAAAAAATGAAAAATAAAAGAATAGATCAATTGCGCTTACAACTTATGAAAATAGACGTTTAAATTAATTATTCGGCTTTGAGATATTTTTTTTTTCTTTGATTAGGATACAAATAGAACTATAGCTAGGGGAGGAGGAAGATGTGGTCGAACCCGGGACTTAATTAGTAAATACCCTTTAGTGTCCAAGGACAAGTAATGGGGTACTTTTAGAACACTGTTCGACTATAGTGTTAATAAGTCAAATTAACACGGGAAATGGACCATTAAAGCATGGATTGTGGAAAACAAGTATAAATCAATGATGGCTTAGTTAAGGGTCAATTGAGATGACACAAATGTCAATATCAATTATTATTAGTTACTAACCTCATTCAATTATTAGTTCCAAATTTAACTATAGTATTCTGGGGAGAAGTTGAGTTTTTTCCCCTTAATTAATTACCACAAACCATGGTGCATTGTGACTCTTAATTATATGTTATCTACTCATCTCTGTCTTGCTTTTAATTTCCTCCATGCCATCATATATGTTTTTTTGGCAGGAATTTTGTTCCACGGTTTACTATTTTAAACTTCATGTAAGAACTAAATTTTAATTCAGTCTTTCTTATATATATATATATATATATATATATATATATATATTAAAAAAAAGAAGAAGCAGTTTTAATATTTTTTTGTTTTTCAAATAGATCGGCTTATGTGACTTTATTTCTATATTTTGTCAACAGCAATTTAAGCAAAAGATGACAGGGCACTTTCTTAATTTTTTTGTTTTTCAAATAGATCGGCTTATGTGACTTTATTTCTATATTTTGTCAACAGCAATTTAAGCAAAAGATGACAGGGCACTTTCTTAACGTCAGCAGACACAAAGGAATCAACTGTGCGGGCCTTATCAAACACAAACAATTCCTCTTATTTCATTTACAGGTGTCACTGTCGTAGTGGTCACCAATACAGAGGAGTTTCATCCACTATACATAAAAAAACAATAACAACGAATTTTGAGTCATTAATGGTATTAATAGCTTCAACAAATTATAATACGGTAATTTCATTATTACTATCAATAAAAATGGAGAAAAAAATGATATCAACCAAAAACAAATAAAAAAATAAAAAAATTAAATATTGTTGTGTCACACTGAATAATACGATCTTTTGCGGTGACACTTGTTTGGTCTCTTTTGTTGACTTTTATTTCAAATAAAATAGTTTTTCCATTTTTTTTCAAAAAAAAAAAGTATATATATATATATATAAATATAAAATGTGGTAGTGGATCCATCACGTGTGACTTTTTCCAGTAGGAGTTGGATCTCGTTCCTCGATTCGTCCGACGTCGTCTGGGGTCCACCAACTAATAATTTTCACATTTAATTTACAAAAGTCTGGATACATGTGGCAGTGCAGCAGCAGTTCGCTTTTGACTAAATTTTAAAAATATGCCACGTCATCATATGTGGAAAATGGACAAGTTGCGACGGAAAACATTATTCCAGGCTAATACTCATTCATGCTGGACCACATGGACGGCGTGATGCGAGATTGCACCTGATTTTCAATTACAAGGAGATGACTTCGACTGTGGTGGACGTCACGTGGGTCGGGCCCAGTACATATCACTGTCTTTTTCTTTTGGACAATCAGTACATATCACAGTCTGCTGACGCTCATTTATAGTACGTGTAGTCTTATTTTTTTTTCAGTTTTTTGTTTTTGGGCATGAAAAATATAACTTATTAGGACTTATCTTTTTCATTTTTGTGGACTGACACCCCCTTTCTGTCCGAAAACGGTATTATAATAAATATACGAGAAAAATAAAAAATCTAAGATATTCGGTTCATAATCTAAATTAATTCCTCTACGTTTGATACTAAGAAAATTACTTATTTAGTCTACGTTAAAAGTAAAATCACCTAAAGTGATCGCATGCACACTGATGCATTTTTAAGTACGTCCATTCACTTAAAATTTAAAGAAATCTCATATAATATATGTTAAATAAAACCACCCCAAATTAATCAAAAATATGTTTTACTAATGAATCTTTTTTTTAATAGAAAATTATCTTAGTATGGAATCATCAGTTTATAATTTTGTTAAAAATAAAATTTTATTTTATTATTATTTCAATTTTATAATTTATGAGAGTTTAAAATAATAAATTTATTTTTTAATAATTTTTATATATTTAATATTTAATAAAATTGAATATATTTAAAATTTTAATAGGATTCACTAATATTTAATTTACAACTCTCACAAATAAATATAAAAATAAATGCGCTTTGCTGATCACACACCATATGCATATTTTACTAATGGACAACTTTAATTGCAAAGTCACATATTTTGTCAATATGAATTATAATATTACCAAAAAAGGTAAATACATTGAAGTGGAAAGTTGTTGGACAAAGCGCCATATGAATGATCCCTGCACCTACGAAGTTGGAAATTTCTGCGACCAAACCTATTTCACTTTTCACACAGATTACCATTTTTTTATACCAAAAGTTACACAGATTAGATTTTTATTTGTTTTCAAAGTGAGAGGGTCCACCGTACACCAACACGAAAATCATTAATTTCAATTGTTGTCATAGTAGGTAACATCACACAGTAAGAGATCTCTCCTGTTAAGTCTTCTTCCCAGTCGGTGGGAATAATCCATATCTGCTCTTTATGTTACTGGTTGTAAAATAATAATCTATATTTATTGGGTGCGAGGATTTTAACTAATAATTCAACATTTATTTGCTGGTGAAAAAGTCACCGATAGGCACACTAGTACATGCTACATATGTGTACATGATATGATATGATAATTTTAAGCGCTAGTCTCAGGCCATTCACTTCCAGCATCGACAAATGACAATGAAAGAAAATTGGTAGCTACATTTGGTACAAGACGATCTTTAGCGCTACTAGCTAGTACTACTCCAGAAGCTCTGCAGCATTTCTTCGGAGGACATAATAGCTTGGTCCTTGGAATTAGGTAGTGATAAATCCTTAGAATAATGACTTTTGTCAATATTAATATTGCTATAATTAAAGTCACACATATCTGAGAAATCTGAATTTAGAAGATCTAGAAGACAAAGCTCGTCCAGGTTGAAATTCAGGATGAAATCCGCGGACGAAATGTCTTGTGTAGTAGTGGTAGTACTAAATGAGGATGACGAGGATCCAATATTCAATTCTTTAGCATCCATTAGACTAATAGTAGTGTCCAGTGTCTGTTTATATGCATCAAAATTTTCAACTTTGTGGCCCTGATCATGATGATGGTGAGGTGGCTCGTAATTGAGAACAACTTTGGTGCATTTGATTGCTTTGGTCCGAACCACGTGTGGCGTAGTTTCAATATCATTTTGGTTTGACATGTTGGTTTTGAAAGGTGGAGGAGGAGGAGGAGGAGGAGGATGAAGAACTCTTTTGCTTAAGGTGGTGTTCCAGTAGTTCTTTATTTCATTGTCTGTTCGCCCTGGAAGCCTACCAGCTATTAAAGACCATCTGGATAACAAAAGCTATATATTGTCAGAATATATTTCAATCTACATATATATGAATCTATACAATATACATATAGTCATTGATCGATGATGTTGGAGTAGGTACTACGCAATATACGTACCTGTTGCCCAGAAGCTTGTGAAGCCTAATGATAAGTTCTTCTTCATCAGCTGAAATGTTACCTCTCTTAATGTCTGGTCTCAGATAGTTCAACCACCGAAGTCTGCAGCTTTTCCCACATCTTTTCAAATCTGCACATGTATATATAAACAACCCCCAAAAACCATTTTTGTCACTATGAATTAGAGAATGATCTTCTAACTCTCTCTTTCTCTTTGCTAGCTAGCTAAAGGAATATTTAATCGGCTACTATATATGAATTCACTCAGTTTATGTATATACAAATAAGGTTAAATTAATTACCTGCTTGTCTGGGAAGGTTTCTCCAGCGGCCTTCACCATGGATTTGAATGTATTCAGAGAGGATTTTGTCTTCATGAGCAGTCCAAGCACCTCTGTTCAACTCCTCCTTTGAGCAACATGGGCTTCTTCCCATTTCGTACTATTACTGATGATGATACTGATATCACTTCACACCCCAACTCTCTCTCTACCACTCTCTCACGTGCTTCCTATATATTTACTAAGTTGTTTTAATTTACGGCTAATACACACACACACACACACACACACACACACATATATATATATATATATAGTTTCTAGGTTTTGTTGCCCTCTGGACTCGGACACAGATACTTACATATAGCTGAACTATTTTTCACAGAAAAGAAAATATTTACTCATGACCTCTTCCTTGCCAAAGGAAAACCATTACAAATGTATCGGTTCACTATGTTTCTGGTCTCTGGACCTATCTTAACAATCTACCTCACTCTTTTTTATTATATATATGTTTATAAATTAGGGCTTTCTAAGATCAGCACTATAATTTTTAGCTCCTACTAAAGCATATATAGTCATGGAAAATTTAAAATAGATATGTAATTTTCTACAGCTTTATGGGTGTTTTCATAATGTTTCCACGCCATGCAAATCATTATTGCAAACAATTTAACTTATCTGCAAATTATAATGTCTTTAATATTCGCTTTAATTGATTTCTTTACACTGTGGAGAACAACTATAAGGACCTCCATACCATGTTGAGGTTTAATTTAGAGTAAAGATACAGAAGAAAAAAATAAAGGGGCAAAAGATCAGAGGTAATTAATGGCCTTACAATTAATTAATCAAATGTTAATTAAGATTTTTTTCAGTAATTAATGAATTAGTTTATATATAAATCTTTATTTTCATTATGAGCTAGCTCTTTTGTATGCGTTCGTAATTATTGTTTTCTTTTTTCTGGGGCGGACCCTAACTAACTTTCTCATGAGTCTTGAAAGTTTGTTGTAGTTAGCTTGCCAGCCGCCCCCCACCAGCCTCTCATTCTAGAATTTACATGTGTGTGTGTGTATATATATATATATATATATATTCGTGTGTCTGTATAATGTGAATTATATCAGAGTATAGAGAAACCATAACCTCAAACGGGATGAGATATCAACATCGTGGAGTAATGTCGCTGACGTAATAACTCTGTAACACTAAGCATCCACTTGGACCGTCCATGTCTTTGTCATGCATTTTACTTTTATTTTTTGCTAATATTTGTAAGAGTTGGCAATAGTGCAAATGAAACAAAACTAGAGAAAAACCAAAAGAAAAAAAGAACCTATTATATCCAAGCAAAAGGGAATATTAAAAAAAGAAGAAGGAAATATTAAAGCAAAGAACAAGCTTTTTACTTAGGTATATATATATATATAAAAAGCAAAGAACAAGCTTTTTACTTAGGTATATTGCTACTTCATACAGCTTTCTTTAAGATAATTTTTTTAAAATTACAAATGCTTTTTATGTATGACTTATCAAGTGATTACTAAACATATAAATACGTTAATACCCTATGCTAAAGCATTAAATTTTAAATTTATAGGAGCTAATTAATAATTAGTCCAGCATTAATTTGTACATTAATTTTTAATATTTATCATAATATAATATATGTACCGAAACTTTAGTTAAACCCTAATTTTTAACATATGTAAAGTCCACTCTTTTTACCTTCCAAGTCCAAACAATAAAAATAAATAAATATGGTTGATGATAGGACTTGCACAGGAAAATCATTAGACCCATCACTATTTTTCTTTTACAAAACGTCGTTATTCTCGCTTGCAATGCCTACAAGTTATACATATGAATAGACAAATTAAAGTAATAAGATTTAAACCTTTTTTTTTATAAAAAAAAATAAAATAAAATTCAATTCGATCTTCTATAAATTAATTAATTTTGATTAATGAAAATGATGCTAATTATACTCATAATTATGTGATCAGGGAGTATAGATTACATATGTATACATAGATTAGTTGTGATATAGATTACTTGCGGGGTGTACTGTGTGTCTTAATTAGCTAGTTAATTTGTTTCGGTATATTTATTAGAAGCTTGAAAACAATGTTCGCCAAGCTACGGGCCTTACGGCTTTCTCAGAAAAACTAGCCCTATATACATACATGGTCCTGCGCTACTGCTAGCTGCTGTTTAGTCAAACGTGTGCAAACTACGCCCATGACCGTATATGTCATATCATAATGACCGTAAATGTGTGAACTTTGACTAATATAGTAACATCCAATTGGCTAGCATATAGATTAAATTGCAGAGAGTACGTATTTTCAAAATACAACGAATTGGGGGTCTACGAAATCTTCAACAGCCAAACGTACACACAATAGTAACTACAAAAATTCATATATACAGATATATATATATATATATATATATATATATATCTAATTCGAGACGCATATCTAAGGGAATAATCTGATCAATATAAGGAAGTGTTTAATGTACATGTACAATCACCTATCCACATTAAATATTGATTTTCCCACAAACAAAATCAAAGTTTCCTCGCATCTAGAAATCAATTTTCATATATAAAAGTTCAAGTTTTCTTAATAGCATGTCAGTTTTCTAAAAGAATGTTGATATCTCAACATCCAAAATTGCTTTCTTCATATGCCAGGTCAATTTTTTTACATGAAAAGTTAATTTTTGCACATGCAAAATTGATCTTTTCAAATTTAAATTATAATTTATCACATTACAGATTAATTTTTTCACATGTCGATTTTTTTTCAAAATTAGATTGATTTTCCGAAATTCAAAATCAAATTTACCACATTAAAGGTCAATTCTACATCAAAAGTTCATTTTTTTCCACATCCAATGTCAATTTTAAAATTTTGATTTTGATTTCTCTAAATCCAAAGTCAAATTTTGCTACATCAAAAGTTTGATTTAATTATCCAAAATCTATATTTCTCATTCTAAATCAATTTTCTCACAGCATCAAAGGTTGATTGAATTTATTAATAGTAAATTAAATTTGGCAGTTGGCTTGCGACCAGATTCTCCAAGTCCAAGCTAGCTATAGTGATGTCTAGCTTATATATATAGCCATAACTTACACTCTCAATCTTCCTCCTCCAGGGTTACTTTTTCATCTTTTTGACTAATGAAACTTCATCACACCTGCTCCTAATTAAGAATATTGTAGGCACATGTGTTTCGAATACGTATTGAATATTTGATGGCACACCAATTAATTAGATGGATTGGTTTACTGCCTAAAAGGGAAAAATTGTTTAGGCTGTAGTGCTAGAAGGTACAATTATTAAAGAAATTGCACACTGACGAGAATGATGCGCCGTCACTTTCTTCAATTCATTTCTTGCAGGTAACAATGCCAATGTGGAAAGGAAATATGTAACCATGCCCATTTCAAGAAATGTGTACCATAAATATAAACACATTTGTATATCCATCATCAATTTTCGAAAGTGGTTTTCGTGTATATATGCATGCCAATGGATGTGTCGTGGGATACATGAAATTATATGGGGTTGACCAAATGGGTGTGAATGGTTAGGTTTACAAGATCACCCTACAAACACGTACGTGCATGATGAGACCCTTCGTGCAAGGACTGGTTTTAAAGGCTTCCCTCTGTTGCGGCATTGATTACGCAGAGTAGGATCTTAAATTCACGATGCTATATTATACTTTGCCCTAAAATCCCAGCACGTGTTTTTACACAAACCAAATGGTCACTCATGGGCCTAAGTCTATATACTATATATCGATTCGTCGCTTTTAATATGTATATATGTAATAAGCATATCTATATATATGTATATACATGTGGCTGTGCCTTAATTTAAGGATATCGTTATATGTGACCATGCTATTCATCGAGAATGACCCATAAACACAACTAATAGCTATACGAGACAATAATCCATATTGCATATTGTACTAGAGTTATTCAATAAATAGTTTTGATATGGTGTTTAGTGTATCACTTTATATTGGATAGAAATTAATTAAAAAAAATTAATATAATATTTATCATATATTTTAATTCTTTCAAATATGCAAATTAAAATAATATTTTTTTAATATTTAATTTGAATAATATGTGTTAAATTTTACTATAATAATTTAAATTATTAATATAAATAATTATTAAAATTTAAATCTTTTTTATTAATAAATATTATATATATTTTTAAAATAAAATATTAAAATTTTATTTTATAGAAAAATATTATAATTAAAATTTTCATCTCATATAATATAAATTTTAAATAGAATTATAACAGTACATATATTAAATAATAATAAAAAATTTCAATGTGGTGTGTATTGAATATAGTATAATTATATATAATAGGTCTAACAAGTCTAGAGGTCCACGTGTGGGATACTCGTGCAAGAGAGGGGACTGGAGAGGGAGACACGTGAGAGATTGAAGTAAAAATAGAAACACTCGTTCACACCTACTCTCCACCATGCCTTGAAACCATATACATAAATACATAGATACATACATACATATATATATATATGTACATATCCAACGGACATGAAAACAATAAGGTTTTTATGGTTTCAACTTTCTCAATGGGAACGAATTAATCACTAAGCCTACTATTTATATTACTGAAATCCATCCTATATATATATATATATATACACATTTGTAAACCAGTCAATGCCTACATTTGCTTCAACATTCATTTGTTTTAATTGTTTGAGAAGAATAGACCAATACTAATGCGCAATGTCCCATTGAATGATTACATTTAATGATTATGAAATCCTTACTTTGTCACCCCCATTTTATACTTATATTATCTAAAAAAGAAATTATTTTGTTACACATTTTACTAAAGTTTTTATACCTGATGGTTTAATTAAATTTTTGAGGCCGGCGTGTGATGAAGGAAGAATAATAATACCAAAGTCAGAAATAATATCACGGACAGACAGACATGTATTGACGGAGGAAAATAACTTGAATGGGTCCGAAACAAACAGTAGCTTAATGGCATCATAGACTGATGTTACTGATGATACTCTTCAATATATTGGACCCCTTAACTTAGCTTTCTGCCAACGCATTTAATTTTGAACCTAATTAATTACTCACGCAACTTCCATTCCTTTGCCGTTGAAAGTTGGATGGACGTTAATTTGGTACCTGTGCAGGCTCACCCGGTACATCTTTCTGGTTTCTATGCATTTGTACTTAATTGTATATTTATAAGATTTCGTTGTTTTGTTTCAGTGAAAACTGATATGAAATATGAACATGTTTTCACAACCCATATACATTATAGTTGAGATAGAATAAGACATCAATTTATAGCATATAATACTGACAGACATCAAATAACAACAACGAAATCACCTTTATTTGCACGGATGCGACTATGGTACCTAAAAATAAGATTTCCTTATGAAATAAATTACAAGTCCCACACCACTTTAATACTTCAAATCACATATAACAATTGAAGTCCATCGATGGACTTTTAATCAATTTGATATATATCCCTTTAAGAATATTAATTTGAGCATATATATATATATATGTGTGTGTGTGTGTGTGTTAACTTTACCAGATAATTATTAATTCATTAACTTTACCAGATAATTATTAATTCATACTTTCGAAAACTTTAATTCATTTCTTGACAAATATTCTTTCGTATATTTTATTAATTAATGTTGTTTTCTGTTAAATTTTGAGAATAAGTACCGAACTACGTACATACGACAACTGGAGCATAACTGTGACCAGAAGTACTGGATTGACTGCATGCATGTAACTTCTGAAAATATATATATATATATATATATATTATTAAATGTATACGTATATATGCCCAAAAGAGCTTCTTAATTGCACCATCTTTTGGTTTATAATAAAATCATTCAATGGCTGCACTTTAATTGGCTCCAGTAACATATCCCATGGAAGCTTAATTTCTAAACTTTAAAGCATTTTACTGCTCTGCCATTTTTGAATTGTAAAGAAAATCCATTTAACAGCAGAGTGGAGCTTTACAAGATCCAGTTCCATTTCCTGTTTTCATGTATTTTTTATTTTCTGCCGTACGGTGTTGGTGTATGTATTAGAAAATCCTCCAATTTTCTTGGGCCTGCTTATATGTAATGTAACATCTGCATGCAGAGACAATTTTTTTCTCTCTCTCTAAAAAGAAAATTGAATAAAATATATTCACAGCACTCAAAAATTCTTCTACCTTAGGCAGCCAACATGCATGATTAAGAACACGTGAAAAACGCAAAAGGAAAAGGCTTTTTGTCGTGTTCTGATAATGCGCACATACAGACAGAGCTCAGCTAGTATTCGTTCTTAATTATTGCTTTTCGTCAGTATTTAAAAAGAAATAGGGACATGCCTCAAATGCTACTAGCCATACACGTGTACGTACGGATCAAGGAATTAAAATAATACATAGCAAGTGATTGGTAATTACGCACGTACGGATCGATAATTAATTCAATGAAATTTTGATAATGGTTAATTAACATTTGATTTTTTTAACTAATATTCCAGTGATATTCATGATCGTCAACTGAATTCATAAACGATGAAAGCGCATTGAGCTCCAACCCTTGATCATTTTGTTGAAAAGGGTCATAACAAGTGACGTCCCTTCACTTATCAGAACTCATTGTCTGGTGCGTTAATAAGTCGTCAAAGTGAACTGTTAGATCATCATCATCATCATGACGACAAGAAAGGAGTGGAAAATCATCAAAATCATCAAAAGAGACATACTGCTTAAGGCCATTTTGATCTCCATCGTCAACACCTATAACACGACCATGATCGTCACAATCGTTGAATGTTCCCAAGTTACTAGGTTGGCAAGAGTCTGAGTTGAGCAGTACATCGGACATCAGAAGGTCGTCAATGTTGAAATCATTTAGAAACTCAGAGGAATAATTGTCATAATTATTATGTTGGAGATGTGAAGAAGATGAGCTTGGATCAGTACCAAGAAGTATGTTTTTATCGGCTGCCATTTGAATTCGATGGTCGCCATCATGATCAAGTAAACAATTAGGAATGGAAACTTTTGTACACCGAAAAGCTTTTGTCCGAATCACGGTTTGAGAATTTGTTGATGTTCCCGAGTTGTTCATCACTTTGGATTCACCTAGTTGTTTAGTGGAAGAATAATCTTGAACCTTGTTGACCTGCGCTAATCTCTTGTTTAAATATGTGTTCCAGTAGTTCTTGATTTCATTGTCTGTTCGTCCCGGTAATCTCCCGGCAATTAAGGACCATCTACATGATATGTACATTGCATATATAAAATTATGAAGATAGTGCATAAGTGGTATTAGTAGTAGTTGGTGAC
Source organism: Rhamnella rubrinervis (assembly GCA_007844105.2). Taxonomy (NCBI): domain Eukaryota; kingdom Viridiplantae; phylum Streptophyta; class Magnoliopsida; order Rosales; family Rhamnaceae; genus Rhamnella; species Rhamnella rubrinervis. Next base: position 15,916,393 of record CM017584.2, read on the forward strand.
ATGAAATTTAATATATAAATGAAAGAATGAGTACATACCTGTTTCCCAGGAGCTTATGGAGTCTGAGAATAAGGTCTTCTTCTTCAATGGTAATGTTACCTCTCTTAATGTCTGGCCGTAGATAATTTAACCAACGGAGTCTACAACTCTTCCCACATCGCTTCAATCCTGCATTACACACACACACACACACACACACACATGTATAACTGGGAATTTATTGAAAATTGAAATATATGATCATGAATCATATTTTAAGGAAATATATATATATATATATAGCTAAATAGTAATTAAGTAATAATAAAAAAGTTAAAATAAAAAATAAACACCGGCTCTATGAGGAACATCTCTCCATTTGCCTTGACCATGAGTTTGAATGTAATTGAGAAGGAGATTATCTTCCTCGGCAGACCACGCTCCCCTGTTTAAACCTTCTTTCTCACAGCATGGTCTCCTCCCCATTTCTGTTTCTCTCTCTCTCTCTCTCTAAGATGGATACCTTTAAGTATATATTATGTTGTTTGTGGATGAATCCTACCCAACATATACATAATACGTATACACCTACTTATACATGCATACACATACTATAAAACTGCTCGGACCGTACTTAATTTCCATCAGTTAATTATGAGGTAGGACAGCTTCGAATTGTCCTTTTCCTTGTAAGAAATAATAATAATAATATTTCCATCAAAATGCCCAGTCGGCCTTGGATAAAAGAAAGAATTTGCATATTTTTGCCGTTGTGGAATAAAGCACGTGAGCTTGAAGTTTATTCTTTTATTATTATTTTTTTTTGAAGGCAGCTTGAAGTTGTATGATTTTCATTTTTTTACCTTCTTCGTGCAGAGCATTTGTGGTCGGCTTCTTATGGACTGTTGGTCTAAGTCCTCACAAACTTAGCTCTCTGGGGCCGGGAACACTGGCCTCCATGATTTTTTATTTTTCTGCTTTTTTGTACTAATATTTTTGAATTATTTATAAATTACTTTTTTAATTATAAAATTAGTATTAATATCCACTAAATTTTATAAATAATTATAAATAGTATTTTAAATTATAAAATTAACATTAATATTTTATGAATTTTAAAAATGTTTGCAAATTGTTTTTTCTAATATCCTTAAACTTTAGAAATCATTGCAAATTACGCCTTGTTTACCATTACATTTTTTAACTGTTCACATATATTTTTTATATTAAAAGTTAAAATAAATAACAGAAAAAATAAATTAGTTTATATTATAGAAAAAAATATTTATAATAATTAAAAAATATTATATTTAAAATAAAAATAATTTTTATTTAAATGATTTATAACTATTTTTAAAATTTAAAAATTAATACCAATTTTATAATTTAAAATTATTTTTAAATGAGGATAAAAATATTAATATTAATTCTATAAATCAGGAGACAATTCCAGATATAGGCCCCGGTACGTGCACTATAGTTAGGGTGCGTGAAAGGTTCATTGAAGTCACAATCAAAGCCATTCTTCATCTATCCTTCAATGGAGTGCATGATTTCAACTACTACCCATTCGTATATGACTGCCTCCTGGTCGTCCAAAATACACGTACAGATATATATATTGGAATGTGCATGATTCACACCTAACTAGATCAGATTTTTAGAGAATCTACAATGACATAGACGTGGTCATGATTTGTTTCTTTCTCTCAAAAACCCAGACCTCTAATAACAGTGCTCCTTTCGTGACCTTTCGATTATATATATATATATGTAATGTAAGAAGATTGGAATATGTATGGTACGTAGCATCTCATCTTATCTTTCCATTTTCATTTTTCTCTTCCTTTTTGTTTTTGTTTTCATCAAACTAAATTACATATGCATCCCAATAAATATTGTTTGTTAAAAAATGTTTCTTTTGAGCTAATCAATCTTCAAAATCATTATAATTAAAGTTAAGAAAAAGACTTACCGCGTTTTGGTAATATTTATATAAACTGAGCTAGGACTTTGAGAAATATAATTGCAAGAAAAACTGTTGTTAGCACCGCAAGCCTACATATCAAAAAGAAGAATGTAAAGGGTAGGAATCAAGTGCACATGATACATATATATATATATATATATATATATATATACATATATATATATACATATATATATATATATGCCATGTGTGATATGTATGTTTCAATCACAGTGGGAGGACCCGGTGTCTCTTAAATGCTGTGATGCGAATTTAATAACAAATCGAGGTTTTGCATGTGAAGATATCGGCCTATGGCCGTATCCTGTATGTAGACTTGACTCTGCTTTTGTACTGCTGTGCGTAAGCCCCTTCCACATGTCTTTTACTTTTGGACAATGCACAGTCTCTTTGCTGCTGTAAAATTTCTTTTTACCAACAATAATTCAAAATTACAAAAATAAAATAAAATTTACTTTTGTAATCGGTTAGTTCGCTCTATATATTGCATATCAGATACCTGTTAATTGGACACTAATCTAAGGAATTAAGAGGAGGAGCGAATTTTCTTCCTAGCTTTTTCTTCTTTGGTCATAAAAAATAAAAAATTAAAAGGTGCAAATCAGTTTGATAAATCAGCTTGACGAATTAAATATAGAACATCACTACATTGATATTAATTGAAGTACCACTGTTTAACGCAATAGTTTTTATTAATTATATATAATAGATTAATTAATTTTATTAGTTACGTATAATCCAACAATTGAATATATCACTGTGACTTGTGTTGAAAAGGAGATGACTGATGAAAAATTTTATTCCACTGCTTGTAGTGTTCAAACTAGTGTACGATGCCAAGTGACTGTGAAACCTGAAGTCAATACTTAATAATTGCTTGCCTTATTAAACAGTATCAAATTTGCTCCTACCAATTATAGGAAATCAATCTAATCAGTTATAGGTCTTGCATGTGCAGAAATGAGACTTTTGAAAAGTCACTGCCAATTATACGAGACTATTCGTCGGCAAATCTTGATTTCCAATTAAATGAGTCAAAATTCCAACTCTGTAGGCTTGCGTGCCTTTACATTTAGAGTAATAGGAAATAATCTTCTGAATTTTGCCTAGAGTAAATTATACTTTAAAATTTAAAATTGATACAAATAATACTGAATTTGAAAAGTTTACAAGTTGCCCTCTAATTCATAGATATATAATATTTTTATCTTAAATGAATTATTTTTTAAGAAATACACTGTGAGGCCCAACCTACAACAGAAATTGTCCTCCGCTTACACAAATCATTTACAATGCTACTAGATCTCTACTAACTTACCAATTTTATGGTTATGTTACTTGGAATTTCAACTTTGTTAGGCTATTTTATAGTTATGTTACCTAACGGTTTCTACCTTGTTTCCCATTTTACAATTATGATACATGAAATTTCCATTTTCATTCCTTTCTTTTAAATTCAGCTAAGGTGGTTGAAAATCAAGAGACCCAAACTCCTCCATTACCAGAAAATTCATGGTACAGTGAGTACATCCAGGGATTTGATTTTCCAAATCCATCACTAACTACATTTCTTTGCTCCGAATTAATGTAATCACAGATGGGTTTAATTATGATGCAGAGAAGGTCGTCCACGTGAGGGATCTGTGAAGCTTGGGGGATGAGAATGAGATCATCGAGTGAAATAAAGTCCAAACTACTAATAACCCGTTTGGTAACCTTTTTGTTTTGTTATATATATATATATATATATATATATATATATATATGATTTACTCAATTTAAGAAGTTAATTAAGATTTGTTAATCTTCTGCGAAGGAAAAGAATACTATGTTTTTCAGTTTGTACTTTTGCTTTTACCCTTTATATTTATACTTAGTAATTTAACTACCACTAACAAACATTTAAACTAAATAAATTAAACATAACTTGAGAGCAAAAAAAACCAAAAATTACCAAACGGGCTTTAAATAAAATACATAGATCCCATAGATTAAATGATAAACATCTATGTTACCACCTCCTAGTCTATAAGTAATATCTCAACAAAGATGAGCTCAATGCAAGTCAATCCTCATGAAAAGACTAACTTGTTGAGCTTAGAAACCAACGCTGTTGTTCGATAAACATATTCAGTCAACAAGCCTGTGAAATTTACTGGATATAAATGTGACTTTGGTCCATTTGATAATCTATATCTTTGATTTCAAATGACAGCGTGAACAGGTAGGAGGACAAAGAGTTTATAAACTGTTATAGCCACGAAATATGAATTAAGAAAGGAAACAAACTATGCTCTGTGATTTTTATTGGTCCAATGTCATTCATGAGCTATATATTGGTCCTTAAATTTTTGGACTCTACATCATCAGTGACTATAATACACAATCTGAAAAAGCAAAGCAAACCTCAATTCATCTAAACTTTCGAGGTCAGCACAAGTACTTTGGACATCACAAGATTGGTTTAAAAATGCTGCAAGATAGTGTTTAAGCTCTACATTTTCGAATTCGTACTTTATAAGCTCAACTGTGCAATTAACTCAACTAGAATCCAAAGCAGCAAAAACCTAAGTGCATGCCAAGCTAAATTACTACACCACGCAAGCAGCAGCCCTTACCTCAACCAGGCTCACTACAAAGTTTCATTGTACTAGATGACCCAACAGTTGCAACGCCTCCATCAACAAGGTACGTCCAAAGAAAGGAAAAGCGTAAAAGCAACATGATAGAAATGGCATTAAACCAAATGCATGAATGAAGAAAAGCACAAAACTTTCACATATTGATCATTGGGCATCAATCAAGAAGATAAAAGCCATTGCTAGTTGGAACTGAATTCCATTCAATTTTCAAAGCAGGGTCTTTTTTCCAGTAAGCCAAGCTTAGCTTATTACGTAATTTTGTTTATAATATATAATGAAGAAAAATTACTGAAAAGGCTCGCAGATTGTGACAACGGCACCACATAATCAACCACCACCACGCTCTGCCAATAGTCCCTAACCTTCTCCTTCTGCAAATCCAGCAGCTCCTGGTTCGAATCGACGGCGTCGATTTCTCCCACACCTGGAAACACCGCCAGGGAAGCGATCGAATACCCTTTGGCTCCCGCCGGAGAAAAGTTTTCTCCGCAGCTAATCTGATTTATCTGTCCAAAACTATCCTTGATACCTTTAATCACCCCCAAAATCTCGGATTTGACACCGTCGTCCAAGTTCTCAGTGAGCTTCAAGAAGGTCACCCGCAACGCGGACCCGGGCGGTGGTTTCACTGGGCCATGAAAGTCTTGGCCAACCCAATCGACGGCCATGATGTCCTCACAGATGCGAAGGACCGATTCTTTAACGACGCTGAGGTGGTTCGGATGCAGAGAATAAGCGCTCAGGTTGTCCTTGGAGTTGTAGCTGCTATGGAGGATGAGGATCGATTGCGGAGGATTGGGCCGGCGGAGATATGGACGACTTGATCGAGTGAGACCAGACCGTTGAGGCTGCTGACCATGGCATTGACCTTTGAAGGGTCAGAATCGTCTTTGACCTTGAAGAGCACGATGTGTTCGATTGTCTGGTTCGATGAAGACATGGTCTTGGTGGAGTAAGACGAGGAGTGAGGTTGAAAGGAAAGAGAGGGTTTGAGGTTGAGGAGGCGTTTGGGAGAAGAGAAAGAGAGAGAAAATGGAGTCGGAAAAAATGTGCAATTGGCTAACACATACAGATTAAATTGCGGATAGTACGTACCTTCAAAATACAACGAATTGGGGGTCTACGATATCTTCAGAAAACAAACTTACACACAATAGTAATTACAAAACTCATATGTACAGATCCATATATATATATATATATATATATATATATATATATATATATATATATATATATCTAATTCGAGAGCTAGGTTGGTTTAAGATAAGCTGCCTTTGTCTCTGTGATCCTCTTTTTGAAAGGCTTTTTGTGCGTTGGTTCTTAATTATTTCAATACATGTATCTTTTACAAAAAAAAAAAAAATCGAGACACATATCCAAGGGAGTAATCTGATCAATATAAGGAAGTGTTTAATGTATACGTACAATCACCTATTCACACTAAGGGCCCGTTTGAAAATGTTTATGTAAATAGTATTTTTTCAAAGTCGCTTTTATTTAAGCACTTTAGATAAAAAATACTTTAATAATAAAGCAGTTTATGTTTAGTGGAAAACTATAAAAAAGTGCTTTAAAAATATTTCACAGTTTTTGAAAAAACACTTTTTTAAAAAAGCACCTATAAGGTCTTCTCAAAAAAAGCACTTAAAGTGCTTTTTTTATAAAAAAAAAAAGTGCTTTATAATTTTTTTGTCAAATATATTTCAAACTGTTTTTTTTATGAAAAAATTATTTTTTCATTCAAAAAAAAGCAATTCCAAACGGGCTTTAAATATTGATTTTCCCACAAACAAAATCGAAGTTTCCTCACATTTAGAAATCCATTTTCTTACATAAAAGTTCTATTTTTTTCAATAGCATGTCAATTTTGTAAATGAAATGTCAATTTCTCCGCATCCAAAATTACTTTGTTCATATGCAAGATTGAATTTTTGTAAAGGTCAATTCTACATTAAAAATCCATTTGTTTTCATATTCAATATCACATTAAAGGTCAATTCTACATTAAAAGTCTATTTTTTTCATATCAAATATCAATTTTCTGAAAATTGATTTTGATTTATCCAAATTTAAAGTTGAATTTTACTACATCAAAAGTTGATTTGTCATATCCAAAGTTGATTTTCATATCCTAAATCATTTTTCTCACCCCATCAAAGGTAAATTTGAATTTATTAATAGTAGATTAAATTTGGTAGTTTCCTTGCGATCAGATTCTCCAAGTCCGTGCTAGCATTATATGGTAATGTCTAGCTTATATATATAGCCATAACTTACACGCTCAATCTTCCTCCTCCAGGTTACTTTTTCATCCTTTTGACTAATGAAACTTCATGATACCTGCTCCTAATTAAGAATACTGCAAGCAGATGAGTTTCCAATACGTATTGAACATTTGGTGACATACCATTTACTTAGATCAATTGGTTTACTGCGTAAAAGGGAAAACATTTTAGGCTGTAGTGCCAGAAGATACAATTATTAAAGAAATTGCACACCGATGGCAATGATGCGCCATCATTTTCTTTGATTTCATTTCTTGTAGGTTATAGTGTCAATGTGAAAAGGAAATATGTAACCATGCCCATTTCCGTAAATGTCTACTATAAACATAAACTATATTTGTGTGTCCATACTATCGAAAATGGTCCTCGTATATATATATATATATATATATGCATGATGACTGTGATGCCAAATTAAGTTCAACATGAAATTATATATGTGCAGTGCAATGCCAAATTAAGTTCGACATGAAATTATGTGTCGTGGGATGCCAAATTAAGTTCAACATAAAGTTATATATGGTTGACCAAATGGGTGTGAGTGGTTAGGTTTACAAGATCACCTTACAAATGGAAAAAACTCTGGTAATCTTGGAGTACCATTTAAACAATATAATTTAATATTTTATCAGGTATAATATTAATGGTAAATAAATATGTACTTCAAAATTACTAAAGTTTTTTTCCTTACAAACACGTATGAGCATGATGAGACCCTTCGTGCAAGGACTGGTTTTAAAGGTTTCCCTCTGTTGCGGCATTGACTGCGCAGCTTCGGATCTTAAATTCACGATGCTATATTATACTTTGCCCTAAAATCCCAGCACGTGTATTTACGCAAACTAAAAAGTCACTCATGGGCCTACAGTCTAATCTATAAACACAACTAATACCTAATTCCTATACCATTCATCTAAAAAAAAAAAAAAAACCTAATTCCTATATACCAGATAATAATCCAATAATCTTTTATTTGGTACACCGTATTATACTTTTCCCTAAAATCCCAGCACGTGTTTTTTGGTAAACCAAAAGGGCACTCATAATTCGTCCCTATTAATATGTATATGTAATTATCATGCCTCACAACAACTAATACCTAATGCCTATATTTTATCAACTGGATTAAAATTATTCAAAAATAAATAAATATTATTTTAACTTACTCAGATACAAGAATAATATGATATATTTTAATATTTAATTTTAATATTATATGTTGAATTTTAATATAACAATTTAAATTATTAATATAAATAAATTTTAAAATTTAAATATCTTTTATTTATAAATATTATGTAATTTTTTAAAAAATAAAATATTAAAATTTATTTTTAAAAAATATTAAAATTAAATTTTTTATCTAATATAATATAAATTTTAAATAGTATTGTAACATTACATATATTAAATAAATATAATAATTCAATTTAGCATGTATTGAATATAATATACCTGCACATAATTGGCCAACAGATCCAGTGGTCCACGTGTTTTATATATTTAACACCAATTAATGGTTATATATATATATATATATATACATATATATCAGTCCGGTGGGATGCTCGTGCAAGAGATGGGACTGGGGAGCGATACACCGTGAGAGACTGAAGAAAGTAAAAATAGAAACACTTGTTCACCATGTATTGAAACAATATATATATATATATATATAATATCCAACGGATATGAAAAACAGTAAGGTTTTTATGGTTCAACTTTCATAATGGGAATGAATTAATCACTAGGCCTACTATAGCCTTGTTTGTTAGAGCGTATTGTAGTGAACTGTATAATATATAGCTATAGTATGGTATTTGATGTAATATTTATATTGGTTTAGAATTATTCAAAATTCATTTTAATATGATATTTATTGTATTATCTTAATCCACTCAGAATAATATAATATTTTTTTAATACTTAATTTGAATATTATAAATTGAATTTCACTATGATAATTTAAATTATCAACATAAATTATTGTAAAAAATTTAAACCCCCTTTGTTTGTAAATATTATATAATTTTTTAAAAATAAAATATTGAGATTTTATTTTAGTACCAAATATTAAAATTAAACTTTTTATATAATATAATATAAATTTTGAATGATATTATAACACTATATATATTAAATAAAAAAAGTCTAATTTTCAGTCTGAAATTGTATCAAATGCAGAACAATATTAATTTGTTCTGTTCAATTCAGACCAATGTAATATTACCAGAAATTTTGTATATTTTTACTCATTTTATAATTATGTTAGCTGAAATTACCGTATACTCATTTAATTGTTATGTTATTGAAATCTAATAGGTTGTTACACATTTAATGATTCTGAAATCTTTACTTTGTCACCCCATTTTATAGTTATATTATCTAAAAAAAAGGATATTTTGTTACACATTTTACTCAAGTTTTAATACCTGATGGTTTAATTGAGTTTTTGGGACCGGCGTGTGATAAAAGAAGACTAATAAAATCAAAGTCAGAAATGATATCGTGGAGAGACAGACATATATTGACGGATGAAAATAACTTGAATGGGCGCGAAACAAACAGTAGCTTAATGGCATCATAGACCGATGATACTCTTCGATATATTGGACCCTTAGCTTAGCTTTCTGCCAACGCATTTAATTTTGAACCTAATTAATTACTCACGCAACTTCCATTCCTTTGCCGTTGAAAGTTGGATGGACGTTGATTTGGTCCCTGTGCAGGCTCATCGATCCTGTACATCTTTCTAGTTTCTATGCATTTGTATTTAATTGTATATTTATAACATTTCGTTGTTTTGTTTTCAGTGAAAGCTGACATGAAATATGAACATGTTTTCACAGCATCCCATATGCATTATAATTGAGACAGAATAAGACATCACTTTATAGCATATAATACTGACAGACATCAAATAACAGTGACGAAATTACCTTTATTTACACGGATGCGACTTTGGTACCTAAAAATAAGATTTCCTTATGAAATAAATTACATGTCCCACACCACATGGATACTTCAAACCACGTACAACACTTGAAGTCGATCGATCGGCATTTAATCAATTTGATATATATCCCTTTTAAGAATATTATTTTGAGCATATATATATATATATATATATGTGTGTGTGTGTGTGTGTTAACTTTTACCAGATAATTATTAATTCATCATTTTGAAAATTTTAATTTATTTTTTGATAAATATTAAATTATCATTGATTTTAAAAAATAAATTTTATACGTATACTATATTTTGAAAAAGAAGGAGATTATTTGTTATCTTTTTAATAGATGATAATATAAAAATAATAAAATTTGAATCTAATTGTCTAATTATGTTAAATTACAAATGATTTTAAAAATTTAAATTATTAGAAAATATATTTAATATGTATATTATTTTAGAAAAAAAAATATTGTCAATAATAAATATTCTTTTATATATTTTATTTATTAATGTTGTTTTCTATTAAATTCTGAGAATAAGGACAGAACTACGTACATATTATAACTGGAGCTTAACTGTGACCGGAAGTACAGGATTGACTGCGGGCATGTAACTTCTGAAAATATATATTTTTTATATTAAATGTATACGTATATATGCACAAGAGAGTTTCTTAATTGCACCATCTTTTGGTTTATAATAAAATCATTCAATGGCTGCGCTTTAATTGGCTCCAGTAGCATTTTCCATGGAAGCTTAATTTCTAAACTCCAAAGCATTTTACTGCGCTCTGCCACTTTTGGGTTGTAAAGAAAATCCATTTAACAACAAAAGTGGAGCTTTACAAGATCCATTTCCATTTCCTGTTTTTATATATTTTTTTATTTTCTGCCGTACGTTGTTGGCGTATGTATTAGAAAGTCCTCCAATTTTCTTGGACCTGGTTATATGTAACGTAACATCTGCATGCAGAGAAATTTTTTTTTTTCTTTCTCTTACAAAAAAAATAAAAATAAAAAATTGAAAACAACTTGTAGAAAAAATATATACAACACTGAAAAATTTCTCCACCTTAGATAGGTGGACACGTGATAAATGCAAAAGGACAAGTGGTGTTCTGATAATGGGCACATACAGCTAACCTAGTACAAGTACTTAATTATTGCATTTCGTCCTTATTCATAAAGGAAAGGGACATGCCTCAAATCCTACTAGCAATACACATGTACGGATCAAGGAATTAAAATAATGCATTGCAAGTGATTGGCAATTTACGTACATACATACAGATCGATTATTAATTCAATAAATTATTGATGATGGTTAATTAACCCTTGATCATTTGGTTGAAAAGGGTCATAACAAGTGACGTCCATCCAATTATCAGAACTCATTGTGTGGTGCGTTAATAAGTCGTCAAAGTGAACTGTTAGATCATCATCATCATCATGACGACAAGAAAGGAGTGGAAAATCATCAAAATCATCAAAAGAGACATACTGCTTAAGGCCATTTTGATCTCCATCGTCAACACCTATAACACGACCATGATCGTCACAATCGTTGAATGTTCCCAAGTTACTAGGTTGGCAAGAGTCTGAGTTGAGCAGTACATCGGACATCAGAAGGTCGTCAATGTTGAAATCATTTAGAAACTCAGAGGAATAATTGTCATAATTATTATGTTGGAGATGTGAAGAAGATGAGCTTGGATCAGTACCAAGAAGTATGTTTTTATCGGCTGCCATTTGAATTCGATGGTCGCCATCATGATCAAGTAAACAATTAGGAATGGAAACTTTTGTACACCGAAAAGCTTTTGTCCGAATCACGGTTTGAGAATTTGTTGATGTTCCCGAGTTGTTCATCACTTTGGATTCACCTAGTTGTTTAGTGGAAGAATAATCTTGAAACTTGTTGACCTGCGCTAATCTCTTGCTTAAATATGTGTTCCAGTAGTTCTTGATTTCATTGTCTGTTCGTCCCGGTAATCTCCCGGCAATTAAGGACCATCTACATGATATGTACATTGCATATATAAAATTATGAAGATAGTGCATAAGTGGTATTAGTAGTAGTTGGTGACATGAAATTTAATATATAAATGAAAAAATGAGTACATACCTGTTACCCAGGAGCTTATGGAGTCTGAGAATAAGGTCTTCTTCTTCAATGGTAATGTTACCCCTCTTAATGTCTGGCCGTAGATAATTTAACCATCGGAGTCTACAACTCTTCCCACATTGCTTCAATCCTGCATTATACACACACACACACACATATATATATAACTGGGAATTTATTGAAAATTGAAATATATGATCAATGAATCATAATTAAGGAGATATATATATATATATAGCTAAATAGTAATTAAATAATAATAAAAATAAAAACCGGCTCTATGAGAAACATCTCTCCATTTGCCTTGACCGTGAGTTTGAATGTGATTGAGAAGGATGCTATCTTCCTCGGCAGACCATGCTCCCCTGCTTATACCTTCTTTCTCACAGCATGGTCTCCTCCCCATTTCTGTTTCTCTCTCTCTCTGCGATGGATACCTTTAAATATACATCGTGCATGTTGTTATCAAACATATGCACAACACATATACACGAGCTTGAAGTTTATTCTTTTTTGAAAGCAGCTTGAAGTTGTATCATGTGTTTTCTTTACCTCGTACGTGCAGCCAGCTTCTTCATTACTAACATTTGTGGCTCGCTTCGCATGGACTGTTGATAGGCCTGGACCACTGGCCTCGACGATTGATTCTTTTTCGTTTTTTAGCTTCTTCATTACTAACATTTGTGGTCCACTTTGCATGGACCACCGATAGGCAGGGACTACTGGCCTCCGTTGTTGATTCCCTCTCTTGCATCAATATTCATTAAATTTTATAGATAATTAACCCTCTAAATTATAAAATTACTTCTAATATCTCTTGAATTTTAAAAACAGTTGTAAATTATTTCTAAAACTGAATTAGTACTAATATCCCTAAATTTTAGAAACAGTTCTACAAATTACCTCCAAAACTGAATTAGTACTAATATCCCTAAATTTCAGAAAGAGTTCTACAAATTGCCTCTCATTTATAAATTCAGTATATTTTTAACTGTTCAAATGTATGTTTTTATATTAAAAACTAAGCTAAGTAGCAAAAATAAATAAATTAGTTTATTTCATTCACATAAAAAAATCTTTCTAATAGTTAAAAAAATATTATGTTTAAAGATAAAAATATATTGTGTTTACAAGTCATGAGTAATTTGTAATTGTTTTTAAAATTCATAGTACCCGTGTTAATTCCATAGTTTATAAAGCAATTTACAACTATTTTTAGAATTTAAGAGTATTAATGCAAATTTCATAATTTACAACATAATTTATAACTTTTTAAAAATTATGAGATATTGGAATCAATTCAATAATTTGTAGGGTAATTTATAATATTCTATATAATTCAAGAGGTATTAGTGTAAAAGAACCTTTTTTTTCAATTCTTTCAATATATAATTTAAAGAAAAAAATTATAAATTGACCTATTAATTGATATATTAAATATTTGTTCTTTTAAATTGTAAAATTTAATGTATATTCGTATACTATGACCTAAAATTATAAAATATTTCTCTTAGGAAGTAGTTGAAAAGAAAAATTTATGTTTAACTTTGTAATTGCTTTGTTTGTAAATTATTTTATGTCTAATATATATATATATATAGGTCCCGGTATGGTACATTATTATTAAGTTGAACGCGAAAGGTTCATTGAAGTCACTATCAAAGCCGTTCTTCATCTATCCTTCAAGGTGCATGATTTCAACTACCAGCCTTCCCGTATACGACTGTGTCTTAGTCGTCCAAAATAAACACACATATATATCATATATTCTAATATGCATAGACCTGAATTGTTAGGATTATAAGTAAATTATTTCATACTCTTATTCAGATTATAAAAATTTAATAGAAATTAGTTAAGTTTTATTTCTTAATAGATTTTTTATAATTATCTTTAGCTACTGGGGGAATCCAAATACTCTCTTTTGAATTCAGAAAAAAATTCTCAAACATCTTTATTTTTTTAAAATACAGAAACGAAACAATTAACCTATTAATATTAATTAGAAAACTTAAAAGATCCTTCTAATATATTATTTTTGGATCCAATAAAATCCGTGAGTAAAGAATTTTTTATTGTTAATATAATATATGAAGACCGCTAGTATATATAATACTGCAGACTTGATAGTGAAGATGTTTTCTTTCATTGAAAACAAAAAACTTGATTTTTAAATATTCAACAATGACAAAAAAAGACAAATGACACAGAGGTGGCTTTGATATGTTTCTTTCTCTCAGACATATTGACCTCTGCTAGGAGTCCTTTCGTGAGCCTTCAATTATATACAAATATTTTGGATTTATTTTAAATGGACTGCACATAAAATATCATCCCGCAACTATTGTTTGAATTATTTTCAAAATTTTCATACTATCTTTTAATTTTGATATCCATTAGATAAAAAAAAAATGTATCTAGCTGTGTAGAAGCAAAACGAAGAGGACGCTATTTTGAGGAAAGAAATATGATTTTCAGAGAAATAGGAAAAATTGATAATTTGGGATTTTTTAGAGTTGGTGAAGATAAATTTAATTTTTTTTCTTGATATGATAAATTTTTGGAGAGAGACTGTCCACAAGATAGGAAAGATCGAATAAAATTTCTTTAACAATATTTATTCAAGTTTATGAGTTTAATATTTTTTTATAACGGTGGAAATTTAATAACAAATGATGAAATAATATTATCCATATCCTATCCGTATATAAATTGATTGAAAATTAACAAAATCTCAAGTGTTACCCCATTATATATATGTACTGTACAAAGATAGCGATAAGTGTGGGACGTAGTCATCTTATATTTTAATTTTCTTTCTTCTCTTTTTTTTGTTTTCGTCCAATTAAATTACATATGCATCCCAATAAATTTTGTTTGTTAAAAATGTTTATTTCGAATTAATCAATCTTCGAAATCATTGCAGTTAAAGTTAAATTTTCAATTAAGAAAAAGACTTACCCCGTTTTGGTAATATTTATATAAACTGAGGACTTTGAGAAATATAATTGCAATAAAAACTGTTGTATTATCCCAAGCCTACGTGACAAAAAGAAGAATGTAAAGGGAAGGAATCAAGTGCAAGGTAGATGATACATATGACATGCCAAGTGTGATATGTACGTTTCAATCACAGTGGGAGGACCCAGGTGTTTCCGTCACAGTGGCAGGACCCGGTGCAAATCAGTCCGATAAATTCCTCATACAAGGATACAAGGAGGAAGAGATTCTGAAAAGATTTTTTTTTTTGGGTATAAAAAGATTCCTTATATATACACAATATAAAAAAGGTATATTATTATTATTATTATTATTATTATTAGTATTATTATATTTTCTTCAACCAAAACGACGAATTAAATATGGAACAAAAACATCACTTTATACATCTAATCATGTACGTGTTTATATGCATTGATATTAATTGGAGTGCTATTATTTTTTACGGTAATATTTTTATTGATTATATATAATAGATTAATTAATTTTATTATTTTTATATAATCCATCAATCAAATTGGAATATATGACCCCATTTGTGTTGAAAAATATGTCAATGAAAAATTTTATTCTATTATCATGCCGACTGATTGTAAATACTGAAGTCAATACTTAATTATTGCTCATCTTATTAAACAATATCAAAATTTTTTATGAAGATCAAAGTAGATGTCAACATAGCTAGAAGATGAAATGAGATACATGTGTAAAATTAAATTAATCATTATTAGTGATCAACAATATTAATAACTTATTTAAAATGTCAGATAAAGAAGGATCTATTAAGGGGTATAAATCAACTGCTCTAAAACTCTTATATTATTATAAAATTAAAGCAGTAAAAAAATTCTATTCATTAATAAAATTCTGATTTGATGAGATTTAAAATTCTTTTTTTATTTATAAAAAAAGCATTAATAATTAAACTAGATGTATGTTTTTCATGAGGTTCTAATCATTATCATTTATCACATATAATTTTCCTATTAATCAATGATAGGTCTTGCATGTGCGGAAATGAAACTTTTGGTAAGCCATAGCCAATTATATGGGATTATTCGTCTTTCGGCAAATCACGATCTTCCAATCAAATAAGTCAAATTTCAAATAGTTTTGCCTGCTTTTATATTTAGGTTTGTTGATAACAATATCTCCTTAATTTTACATAAAATAATAAATTATTTTTTAAATTAAAAAATTAATATTAATATTTTAAATTTTAAAAACAGTTATAAATTATCCTCAAACTCATAAATATAGTATATTTTTATCTTAAATATATTATTTTTAAACTATTCAAATTTTTTACATTAATAATTCAAACTACTTTATTTTTTTTTTATCTATTATCATATATTTCAATCCTCAACATAAAAAAAGTTAATTAAACAGCTTTAAAATATATTATATTTATTAATAAGGGAGCACTTCTCAATTATTTTTAAAGTTTAAAGGGTATTTATACTAATATTAAAATTTAATAGAATAATTTCCTATTTTGTGCAAAGTTCATAAACTTAAATGCCAACAATCATTGCATTTATACCTCTTGGATTCCGAAGTTAGCACTAGTTTAACTCGGGGATGGGGATTTATAATATATATATATATATATATATATATATATATAATAACTGGCTGTTCTTCATTGGCTAATTATAATGTGTAAGTACCCAAGTCACTAAGAACAGTCTTATATTAAATCTCTCTGTCACCGACCATCCTAACCTCTACATTTCAATAAATTAAACATTAATTAAATCGAAACGGGATTTAATTAGTATTTGAATTCATATTATTAACTAATTAATAAAAGTTTTGCTTTGCTGTTAATAAAAATGAGCCTTTTGAAGACTCTAATACTTAAATATACAATAATTTTTTTTTTTAATAATACTCTATAAGAGCATCTCCAATGGGCTCTGTATATTATTAAAATTCTTTATTTTAAAAAGTTATTCTATAAAATTAGAGTCCAACAGACTCTTTATATATAAAAAATAAATTAAAGAGTCAGTTTGACTCTCAACATCTAGAGAGCCAAAACTTACTTTTTATTTAGATTTTAATTAATACGCTTCAAGTTTCTGTGTGCTCTATTAATTGATTTTTATAATATTTTTATTTTTATGTGCTCTATTAATTAATTTTTATAATATTTTTATTTCAACCTTATGGTGGAAGGGAAATTTGGTCATTAATGCTTATAAAAAAAATCAAAATGAAGAACAAAAATATAAAGAGTCTATTGGATTTAAATAAATTTTTTCACTCTTTATCTTCAAATATTAATAAAGATGCTCTTTATTATACAAATTATACGTTTTATTTTAAAGAGTATTATTGGAGATGCTCTAAATAAATAACCTCTGTATAGGTATAAAAAATAACATCTCAATAAACTCTCTATTATAATAAATTATTATTATTTTAAATTTGCTTTAAAAAATATGCGTCGGCATAGTAATAATTATCTTTATATTATAAATATATATATATATATATTTATATAAAATTTATATTTGACAGAAAAACACTAAAAAGAATGCAAAAATTAAGGCATGAATGATTTTGCATATTCCCACACTACTCCGGCATATTGCATGCAATTGGGCAACAACTTAGTTACCAGAAAATGAAAAAGGAAAACAACTTGGGTTAAACTTTTCTCGGTGGAAACACTAGTACTGACGAAAACGATATAAAGGAAATAAAAAAGGGCAAGAGTACGATCCACGTGATCACTCCATGTAATTTCATTTTCTACTGTGCGATCCCATCACCCAGCGAAATTGAAATTGACTGGTTTATGGTCATGGGGTACAAAGGATACTTCGTCCTTTTTATATTAATTTACTTTTGTTTATTCACTGGTTGCTAATTGGGTAAAATTCGGAATCGCCCAAGTATATAATACAGTTTAAAAAGTAGCTGCACCTAAACCCGGTTTCTCATAATCATAATTTTATAAGGAAATAGTAGCTAATTTTGCGAAAATACATAAATAAATAAGGAAGAAAAGGAAATAGTAACTAGAGCTTATTCTAAGTCTACATGTGGACTTAAAAGTCCAACATAGAAGGTGGATAAATACACTGTGAGGCCCAACCTACAACGGAAATTTGACGGTTGCATCCTCAATTGTCCTCCGCTTACACAAATCATTTACAATGTTGCTAGATTTATGCTAACTTATCAATTTTATGCTTATGTTACTTGAAATTTCAACTTTGTTAGGTAATTTTATAGTTACATTACCTAAGGTTTGTACCTCATTACCCATTTTATGATTATAATACATGAAATTTCCATTTTCATTCCTTTCTTTTAAATTCAATTAAGGTGGTTCAAAATCAAGAGACCAAAGTCCTCAACTACCAGAAAATCCATGGTACAGTGAGTACAACCAGGGATTTGATTTTTCAAATCCATCACTAACTACATTTTTTGCTCCGAATTAATGCAATCACATATGGGGTTAATTAGGAGGCAGAGATGGTCGTCCACGTGCGTGATCTGTGAAGCTTGGGGGATGAGAATGAGGTGATCTAGTGAAATACAGCCCAAACCACTCAGAGCCCGTTTGGTCACTTTTTTCTTTTCTTTTTTTAATTTTTTTTCTCTTGGTTATAATTTGCTCAATTCCGTTAAGATTTATACAAATTTGTTAGTCGTCTTATTTTATTATGAACGTGAAGGAAAAGAAAAACACAATAAAAGAAAATGAATAACGTTTTGAAAATATTTTTCATTTTCTGTCTATATCTTTTATTTCTTTCCATATTTATACTCGATAAAGTAGCCTATCTAACATTAACAAATTCCAATTCATTTTTAAACTGAATAAATTCTACATAACTCAATAGCAAAAAATAAAAAACAAACACATAATCAAAAGGCTTTAAGTAGAATACATGGATCCCATAGCTTAAAATGATATACATCTATGTTATCACCTCCTAGTCTAAAGTAATATCTCAACAAAGATGAGCTCAATGCGAGTCAATCCCTAATGAAAAGACTAACTTGTTGAGCTGAGAAACCGACGCTGTTGTTTGGTAAACATATTCAGTCAACAAGCCTGTGAAATTTACTGGATAATTGTGACTTTGGACCATTTGACAATCTATATCTTTGATTTCAAATGACGGCATGAACAGGTAGGAGGAAAAAAGACGAATATAAACTTTTATAGCCACGAAATATGAATTAACAAAGGAAACAAACTTGCACTGTGATTTTTATTGGTCCAATGTCATTCATGAGCTATATAGTGGTCCTTAAACTTTTGGAGACTACATCATACACAATCTGAAAAAGCAAAGCAAACCTTAATTTACCTAAACTTTCGAGGTCAGCACAAGTACTTTGGACATCACAAGATTGGTTTAAAAATGCTGCAAGATCGTGTTTAAGCTCTACATTTTCGAATTCATACTTTATAAGCTCAACTGTATAATTGATTCAACTAGAATCCAGAGCAGCATAAACCTAAGTGCATGCCATGCTAAAATACTACACCACGCAAGCAGCAGCCCTTACCACAACCAGGCTGGCTACAAAGTTTCATTCTACTGAATGACCCAAAAGTTACAACGCCTCCATCAACAAGGTACGTACAAAGAAAGGAAAAGCGTAAAAGAAACATGATAAAAATGGGCATTAAACCAAATGCATGAATGAAGAAAAAGCACAAAACTTTCACATATTGATCAATTGGGCATCAATCAAGAAGATAAAGCCACTGCTAGTTGCAACTGAATTTCATTCAAGCTTATTTACGTAGTTTTGTTTATAATATTTAATGAAGAAAATTACTCAAAGGCTCGCAGATTGTGGCAACGGCAGCACGTAATCAACCACTACGACGCTCTCCAAATAGTCCCTAACCTTCTCCTTCTGCAAATCCAGCAGTTCCTGGTTCGAATCCACAGCGTCGATTTCTCCCACACCTGGAAACACCGCCAGCGAAGCGATCGAATACCCTTTGGCTCTCGCCGGAGAGAAGTTTTCTCCGCAGCTAATCTGATTAATCTGTCCAAAACTATCCTTGATTCCTTTAATCACCCCCAAAATCTCGGATTTGACACCGTCGTCCAAGTTCTCCTTGAGCTTCAAGAAGGTCACCCGCAACGCGGACCCCGGCGGAGGTTTCACTGGGCCATGAAGGTCTTGAGCAACCCAATCGACGGCCATGATGTCCTCACAGATGGGAAGGACCGATTCCTTAACGACGCTGAGGTGATTCGGATGCAGAGAATAAGCGCTCAGGTCGTCCTTGGAGTTGTAGCGGCTGTGGAGGATGTGGGTGAAGTTAAAGGATGAGGATCGATTGCGGAGGATTGGGCCGGCGGAGATATGGAGGACTTGATCGAGTGAGACCAGACCGTTGAGGCCGCTGACCATGGCATTGACCTTTGAAGGGTCAGTGTCGTCTTTGACCTTGAAGAGCACGATGTGTTCGATGGCCTGGTTCGATGAATAAGACATGATCTTGGTGGGGAAAGACGAGAAGTGAGGTCTAAAGGAAAGAGAGGGTTTGAGGTTGAGGAGGCGTTTGGGAGAAGAGAAAGAGAGAGAAAATGGAGTAGGAAAAAATGTGCGGGCTCTGAGACAGAGCGCCATATCCTTGATGGAATCGAAGCGGCTGTAGAGAGTAGTGACGGTGGTGGCTGAAAGTGATAGGAGGGTGCTGCCAATGGAAGGCCAGTGAGGACTTCGGCTGTAACAATAATTGGATAGGTGGGTTTTACCCAAATAAAAATAATGATAATAATAATAATTGGATACGTGAGCCCAATACCTTTCCTTGTTGGATCCCAAATCAAATTAAGGCCCAATGATGTCTTGCATAGATAGGCCGAACTTTTATCAGAAAGAGCCCAAATCAAATTGAAGCCCAATGATAAGTCTTGATGGACTAGAATTGGAACTGTCTGAATACACTCCGACTTTTCTCAAATTCCGATTTCTAGCGGGCCGAAACCATGCTATTAAACCGTACGGCTGTCGGTTCTGTTCCTTTTTTTTTTTTTGGTGAATTGTCGGTTAATTTTGGCGCTCGATTACAACATTATCCGAAAAGGGTGGTTAATTCAACAGCAAATTGTAATAAGAGCATTTAAATTTAAAAGCCCAAACACTGATTCAATCTGAATATATCTTTCCATCCTTCAAAAATATTATTCAGATATTAACTTGATAAAATATCTACTAAAATATTATCTTTTTCTGCTAGACCTTGACAGAATATCTACTAAAACATTATCTTTTTATACCCTCTTCCATTTATTACTTCTAAAAAATATTTCCATCTATACGGAAATTACATGTTTGAAGACTGAAGAGCACAAACTTGGTTTATTCTATAAATTACACAGAAAAGAGTAAGAAAAAAAGAAACAGCAGCTAGTTTCTATAGAAGAGAGTAATTATATGTGTGAGGGTTCAGAGGCAGTGGGAGGAGGAGGAACCACGTAATCAAGCACAATCAAGGTTTCCAAATAATCATTGAGCTTCTGCTCGAAATTGGCCCACATCTCCACTAAATCCTCCGCCTCCAATTCGCTCTGGCTCTTGAAAACCGCCAGGAACGCCATCGAAAACCCTTTGGCTCTACCAGGCGAGAAGTTCACCCCGCTAGTAAATTGAGTGGTTTTTTCCCCAATTTTGTCTTCCATTCCAACTATTGCCTCCAAAATCTCTGATTTTGCTTCGTCCCTCGAACCTTCCTTCAATTTCAAGATGGTGAATCGCAGGGCGGAGCCTTCGAGTACCACCACGGGGCCGCGGAGGTCATCCGCCACCCAGTCAACGGCCATGATGTCGTCTAAGAGCCCGACGTTTTCCTTGGTCACGCTCACGTGGTTTGGGTGCACGGTGTAGGCGTCGAGATCGTCTTTGGATTTATAGCGGCTGTGGAGCATGTAATTGAAGGTGAGGGACGGTGATCGGTTGCTGCGGAGTGGTCCGGTGGTGATGTGGAGCACTTGTGCAAGAGATCTCAGGCTGTTGATTCGGCTGACCATGGCGTTGACCTCGGACGGCTCGGTGTTGTCCTTGACCTTGAAGAGGACGATGTGTTCGATGATGGTCTGTGATGACGACATCTTCTTGTTCTGCGGAAGAGTAGGATCAGTATTCGAAGAAGAGAGAGACTCAGGGGCTTTGATGTTGAGGGTGTGGTTGGGTGGAAAGAAAGTGAGAGAAAGTAAATGAGTGCAACTGGAAAGTATGGGGCCGGGACCCACAGTATAATCCTACAATGTAGGCTGGAGTTGTCGTTACTCGTAAATCGTAATCTCCACTAAATGGCGAGCTTTGGCCGGCGCTATTTGGCCTTTTACTTTGTTGTTTTCTTTTGTATCAGGGTTCTCCACATTCAGCCACCTTCTAATTTGATTGTATTTTTTTTGAGTGGCCTAAGTAGATTTAGAAAATATTATCCCACCTGTTATAATTAACATTTTTAATTAACAGCAGAAAGTTAACAAATTTTCTCTTAAAATGACATTTTCACTCTCTATTTTTATTATATACTTTTATAAAATTTGAAAATTTGAAATAAATATTAACTTATGAAATATAAAAATTTATGAAATAAAAAAATTTCTATCTCCCACCTTTTTTTTCTCTCTTCTTTCACTCTCTCTTACTGTCACTCTCCCCCTCACCGTCCCTTTAGAACTCTCTTCATCACCATTTTCGTCCAGCTTCCCATCTCCTCTACTTCATCTCTTCTCCATGTGCATGTATGATGAACATTTTTAGTTAAAAAAAAAAAAACGATAAGCTATCAGAAGGCACAAAAATATCTGTTTAATTAACTCGTGCTCTGTTCAAAGGGCTTTGTTTTCACCATTACGTCATATCCTCGGTAAGAATGTCAACTTCATCAATCATACTTGTGATTGGCTTGATTATTCTATATATGTCTTTCTACAAGTGTAAAATTTATATATATGTTTTTTTTTTTTCTAATTTTCTTAGAAATTGAGAAATCCATGTTAACAACTCGACTCTATTAAAATAATAGCAATTTGGTCAACAATAAAGATTTTAATTGTAGCAATCTGCCATTAATACAGAGAGAGCAGGCAAGTTCACATTGAAACAGCAAAATTTGTCAATACCATAATCCACGTATTTGGTTATATGAATAGAGATGATTGAATTCCTTAATAAGATGCAATTTATATAAGCTGAAAATTGAGTCTTTTAAATAACAGACATCTCAAACTTGTATACATTATTTGATTCTCAAATCTAAAATTATCTGGCTCTCATGCATTCAAGTACATTATGTTTATTAAGAATAGTGGATGCTGTTATATATATATATATATATATATATGCACGAGCATGACCAATACGCAAATATATAAGCTTCACACTCTGTTTCTTTTCAGCTGTAGATTATTACCAAGGATGATATATCAGGCTCCTTTCATCATTCCAATATTGGCCCCCAAGACTGCTTAAACTATACAAAAGTCACTTTGAATTAATCTTTTCATGCAAGCAGCAGTTAAAAAATAGCAATTGAAAACCATGAATGGCAAACTGATATTTATAATTCTTGCGCCAAAGTCTTTTTTTTTTTTTTTGGTAAGAAAAAGAAATGCAAGAACAAAGTAGGTGATTTGGTGAGCAAACTAGCCATGGTTGTGGGACACATACGATGTATATGAGAATTGACAAATCAAAATATATAATAATAAGTGAGGAGTGAGGTGTTATTGGCTTATTGGGGCAGAGGAGAGAGAGAGAGGGAGTCCAAAATCTGTCTGGCCACCACATGACAGGCAAGGCAAAGGCATTGATCTGGAAATAAAATATCAAGCTGGCCAAAATTCCCTTATTTCTGGTCCATGTGCCTGTCTGGATTTTAATTATGAAATTGGAATTTGGGATTGGGGCCCAATCCAATCCTGGACCTCCACGTACTTATCGCCCCAAACAAAACTCCTTCCCATATCTCCCACACGTGCATATTACCCAATCGCCAACATCCAACGCCATCACACATCTCAAATGTTTGTCTCTTTATTTAACTTTCTTCCTTAATAATTTCTTCTTTTCTTGCTTTCTCTTTCTTTTTCTTTTTCTTTTTTTTTAGAAAATAAAAATGGAGGTTGTTTGGTCACTATTAGTGGCAGATGTGCGATGGCAGATGTCCTCTCTTGCAGTGTTGTTTCACCTGCCTCCTACTTACCTCATATTCAACTCTTAACAGCCTCTAATTACCACACTACATATATATATCCAAGAGTATAGGTTTTATTTTTACAAGTATCAAAAGTTTTTAAATATTTTTACAATTATTCTAAATTCTTAAAGTCAAAATATGCATTCTGATGCCACCTGATTATAAATTGAAAATAAATTATACTTAACAAAAATGGAGTCACTCCAATGTAAACACAACCTGCCAATAGCCAACTGATATGATATTAATAATAAGAACATGATCAATGAAATATTTTTTTAAGTTATAAATGAATGAGTGCGATTAATGGGAACGGGATAGTTAGCAGCTCAAATTGTCTCCCATTCATAAAGCCATTACAGATCATCATTAAAATCATTATGGAATTAAATACAAATAATTAGATAATTTGTGCGTATCATGCACGGATGTGTACCATACCAATCTTTTTCTTTCTTTTTTCTTTTTTGGTTGAGTTTAATGCGTTCATTTTAGACGTGTAGTTCGTAGCTTAATCCCGTTAGCTTGTGAAAACAACAATTACAAACAGATTCTCTTGAAATTAGTTGACTAAATAATGTGCCCCCAGACTAGTGACAGTGATAATATAATCGGCTTGGCATGCACATGGTTTGCTTAACTTAATGCAATTCAATTATATAAAATTGCATTTTAATAGTAATCATAACTTATCAACAACCTATCCTCTCTCCATTTTTCCAACTTGATGAGATTGATGAACCTCCATCACATTGATCACATCTATCTCTAGACTATCTATTTATTTTAATATCTGTCTTTTCAAGTCACGTTGTGTTTTAATTAATATAATTGGTACTAAACTATCAATAACAATGTTAGGAGTCACTGTTGGAAATAAAATATTCTTGATAAATTATGAGTTAGTGCTTATTATATAAATTAAAAATGGTTTGTTATGAATGTATAGAAGTAATAAAAGAAGGATATGAACTGTAGAGTGCAGGAGTGCTGCAGTTTAATCAGATGAAGTGAGGGAGTGGCCAAGTGGTGTCCGTAGGTTCCGTCAGAAACAAAAGCATCAGCGTCGGATTGCGTGTCCACAAAATGCACTCTTTTTATTTTAATTTATTTTTATTAAAAAAAAATTCAGGCAGACTTAATTTATATTTTGTTTATATTTGGGATTGGGTTACGCCGAAGAAGCGTGATAGAGTGTGGGGCCCATTTCGGAGAAAAAGATTTTCAGGAGCGGCAGTTTGCAGAACCACGCAGAGCCACCGAATCAAGTGGCTTCGGAATTCCGGTTAGCTTCGGATCCATACCTATAGATCTCCCGAGCCTCAGTGGACACGCGTGCTTACCTCATTGGTTGAGAAGACTTGGTTCACGAGATTTTTTGTTAACTATTTCTTTTTGCCTTTTATTATTATTATTATTTTAATTTATGCGAAACGCCTACTTCCCATTCTCGGCCAAAACGAAGATCCGCGGGCGGACTTGGGGCAGGCCAAAACCAATTTACATATGCATTTGTATAATTACGGATTTACCCTCTACACATGTCAGCTTTTGTTTTCTGTCGTGGATAAAAGCGACTGCCATTCATATATACCTAAAATGGTTAGGTATTTTCCCACAAATCAACTTACTATTAGTAAAATATCATAAACACTGTCACTATCCTTGCCTATGAAATGCTTCAGTAGAAATATGCTTCGCATAATATTTTTTTTGGTAAATGAAAAACGGAATTAGAATTTATTATTATTTGATTTTTGAAATATTTTAAATTCTTCATTTTTTAGAAGTTTAATGGGAGTTTATATTCCCGGACTTGCAATATAATAGAAATAATTGAATGTATACGATGCATAAATAAAATTGGTTAAAATTCAAACTTATAACTTTTCGAATTCAAATGATGATAAGAATAACGATTTTATTCTATTAAGTTACACTCTTAAATATACTTTTTTTAATAATAATAAATACATTGAACACAAAAAGCTTTTAAGAAGCATTACACTCTCAAATGTACTTGATATAATTAGATATTTAGTAATGTATTTTTTTAATTTACTACTAAGCAATGTATCTTACTATCCATGTATCACTGCTAATGATAAATAAATAAATAAAAGGCTTTTCTTAGCTTGTATGTAGTACTTAAGCATAATATACACTCATAAATAGCATAGCAATTAATTAACTAATTAAAAGAGAATGGAAATTTTGAACATTATTGAGTGTCATTTATGAATATTATCATACGAACATGTAATTTACTAATATACCAAAATTTCCCCGATAATTTTTTTTTTGTTGATAAATATAATATTGTAAAAAACATCAAAAACTTTTGCTTAAGAAAGTAATACAAAAGATTAAAAAAAAAAAAAAAGTTGGCACATAATGTTGGATATGTATGACGAAAAGTAATGCATGCATGAAAACATGATCAAAGATGTTGAGAATTATTGTTGAATTATACAATAATGAGAATGGTTAAAGTGACGGCTGCTTTAAAATCAAAGTCGGCTTGAAGGAAATATATATATATATATATATATATATAATCTCCAGAAAGATAGTTGTGTTTATTACAAAAATGAAATATCACCCACATGTTTATGTATTTTCTCATTAGTCGATAATGTGTGTGATTATAGAACAGACACCTCACTCTGATCTACTGTCTTAATTATTTTAGGGTTTATTTATTTATTTATTTTTTAAAGAATACATGAAATTCTTATTTCAAACAAGAAAAGAAAACCAGTTCTTATTGTTAATAAATTGAACAAAACATTAATTTATATAGGAAAAATAAAAAGACAGAATGTGACGCAATAGACACGTTTGTCAAAGTGGTTCACGGCAATGTAGAAGAAATTACAGATAAGCTGTTAAAAAGAAAAAATTTGATTAGGTTTTTTTAAAGCAATGAAAGCCATTTACATTTTACACGGTAAACATCCAAAGATATCAAAGAAGAAGTGGGCCCTTATTCATAAAACGATCAGTCGCTAGCAAAATGAAGTCATGATTAATATGTGAGTAAATACACATAAGCAAAATTTATCGATCGAAGGGAATCAAATAATTTATAAATATGGAAATAACAGGTGGATTATATAAATAAATAAATATATATATATAATAAGATTATTGAATAGAGCTAAAATATTTGGACACACACTGAGAGGGGGTCCGAGCGTGACTGTCAAATCTACATATTCTTTATCTTTCTCTCTCTAAAACTCACTTTCTCTCTCTACAATTCTCTCAGAAATTCAGAGACGGAGTCTGTGTCCTGTTCCGGAGGTTCGATTCAATCGCCGATCTTTTTGCCGCTGTTCCTCAGGAAACCCTCGTCTCTCCCTCTTTCAATCTGTGTCTTCGGCCGGAATATAATGTTCCAGATTTTCAAGGTACGAAATACATAAAATAGATATTCTCATAAAACATGGTTGAATAAAAAAATACGAAAACATATCTTCTTTTTATCTTGGACTCTGATTGGAGCTTTTTTTTTTTCTCCTTAAAAATAAAATAAAAAAATATTTTTTGTTTTTGCTAAGACATTGATCTCATCAGCTTCATCGTCTTGTTTTAGAACCGGTTTTTTTTCCTCTTTGTTTCTGGGATATTTGAGATTATTTCTTTCCTCGTGGTTAATAAAAATTTGAAATTTACTTTAATGAATTATTTCTACATGCTACTTGAATTGGGATCTTTTTTCATTCTTTGTTTTTATGTGGGCATTTTTTTTGTATTTTACCAAATTTGTATGGTGAGTGATTATTTTTCTACTTAAAGGAATTTATGCTTCTGCAACTGCAAGCTTTCATGTATGTACGGTTTGAACACTTGAATTCCCTGGCTAGTCCTTGTTATCTGCTTTTTTCTGGGTTTCTTATAAACTCCATTTATATATTATTTAATTTTGTTTCTAAAGCCCATTGTCCAATCGGATTTCGTTTTTTATTTTTTATTTTCTTGTTATAATTATTTGTATTTTTGGGTTGGAAAGATTAATTAATAATGCTGTCCCTGCAGCAGTACTCTCATGCTCATCTTCTCTACACCATTGACTGAGATTTTTTATGTTTTTATGGGTCTTTGAGATTCTTCTTTGGGACTCTGAGCTTTAGGTGGGTATTTTCTGAGTACATTGAAAAAAGTTCCTTTTTATGGAAATGGGATCTGCTTTTTCACATCTCATCATAAATAATAATAATAATAACAATAATAATAATAATAATAATAATAAAAGCAATAATTCATGTTTGTTATGAGACTGATCCCCTTGTAAAAAGAACCCATGGAGGTCATGATTTCTTCTACAGAAGTTGTCTCATATGTGCTTAATGCGTTAAACAATTCAGAGTTTCCTTCATGTTTTGTCTGGGGGGTTTTGGTTAAGATATGATTACTGGTTGTTTTTCTAAAAAACAAAGTCACATATATTTTTTTTCATTTAAATAGAGAATGTATCTTATTTTTGTTCTTTTCTCTTCCTCCTCCTCCTAATTTTCTTCTTCTTCGTTCTTTTGATGATGCAGGACTGGTTCTGATTGTTTTGGATAGAGAATTTTTAGAGTTGAAGACAATGGAGGGTGAGACATTTTCAGGGCTTGGCAATGGTACCCAGGTCGATGGCAAAATCTTGCAGACATTTCAGAAGAGCTTTGTTCAAGTCCAAAACATCTTGGATCAGAACAGGCTGCTCATCAACGAAATTAACCAAAACCACGAGTCCAAGATCCCAGACAACCTGAGCAGAAATGTGGGTCTTATCAGAGAGCTCAACAACAATATCAGGAGGGTGGTTGACCTCTATGCTGATCTCTCCACTTCCTTCACTAAATCTATGGATGCTTCTGATGAAGGAGACTCCAGTGGTGCTTTGAAATCAGATGGAAAGGCTGGCCACAAGCGAAATAGGCCTGCGTAGACAGAAGAGCTATTTTTATTCTTATTTGTTTTTGCATCGTCGATAAAAAAAGAAGAAGAAGAAGAATTAATCCACAATTCTGTTGAGATGGTATTTAGATTCTACAACTCTGATCTTCTTCCAATATCCTAGAAAAAAATAATTGTACGGAAATTCCTATTTTATTGTAACTCTGTGTAACTATGAATCCCAATTGAAAATGAAAAAAAAAAAAAAAAGGCCTTGTTTTTATGTCATCTAATGTATCTATATGCATTCTGTTCTTGATAATTGGTTTGTAAAGGTTGTAGATAAAAATATAAACTTTTTTCCGTGTCTTTCTTTGTGTTTCTCAAACGTCATGATCTGCTAATTGACTTTTACGGCAGCGATGGAGCTGATAAGATCCTGGTAGTATAATTGGTTATCATGAATTCATAAAAGGGATTTCAAGTTTTCATTAAAATAATTTAAAAGAGTTTTTGTAGCTTTGTTCAACTTTCGCTATTTGTCAAAAAAAGACTGAAATCAGATATGGGTCTACCAGTCCCTTTTATTTCTTTTTCCCAATATATAAGTTTACTATTTACTTTTTTATTCCAAATACATACCCTTTTCAACCCTAACTCACATACCAGTTTCCTTTATAGAGGTTACCATCTGAGAACCGAAGTGGAGAGTTTTGCAGATACTGTTTTCAGTCCTCTCCCATGAATCACCAAAGTCCCTTTTTTTTTTTTTCATTTTTCACTTCTATTTGTTGACAAAATTACTGTTAATGTTTTTTTTTTCTTTTAGACAAAATTTACAACAGAAGCAGAAGTGAACGGAGCATTCTATATACATGAAACAGTGAAGATGCTGTGAAATAATTGGAACAAAGTAGCTTTAGATAATCTTTTTAGTTGCCAATCACACACCACCACAAGAACAGAATCTCAGATAAGAGTTGATGAGGCTTTTGACCATTTTTTATATTTGTTGCAACCAATTACAATCTTTTGATGGTACTGGTAAGGCAAATAAAAATAAATAAAAAAGTCTTCTATAGGTAGTTTAAAACAAAGCACTATAGTGCATAGAGTTTGTGAGAGACAGACATATATGTATAAACAGTGACCCCCAACAACATGACAAGGGACCCAAAGGTTCTTTTTTTTTGGGATGGAACTCAACTTCTCCATGCTTATCCCTTTCCCCTACTACTCTCTACTAAGCTTCTTTTATTTTTATTTTTTAAAAAATTATTTGTTCATTTATTTTGTAATTCCCTTTATGCAATAAATGTCCTTTAGGACGACTACCTTCAAGTTGATGATTCCTCAGCTTCTCTCTTTTCTCTGATTGAGTACATGTCCTTGTTGTTGGACCCATCCCATATGGCAACCTAATTTCCTGATCTTGGGAGATGAAGGCCCCACATGGGTGATTGCTGGAAATGGCTTTTGTTTCTGGTTTGGATTATTACTGAATTTACATTTATATATATATATATATATATATATATATATATATGCGTGTGTGTGGGGTTTGGGCGATACTTCATCCACAAATTGCATTCAAATCCATTTATACATATCCGTAGCCCACGTCTGTAGTCTTTCTGCAAAGTGAGTTGCTTGCTTCCACTGTATTTCTATGTTATAATTTTCACTGTAAAAAGAAAAGCCAAAAAAATATCCAACAGCTATATATTGGGAGCTTCAGTACGACCTAGGTGCCCTAGTTGTCACCAATCTTAAAGAATAAATACAATCTGTTGAAAGTACAGATAACTTCAACAAGGGCCGCAAATGGATACGCTAATATGCTTCCACAGACTGTTTAGTACTCAGATAAATAGGTGCTTACACAGATGCTTAACAGTGTCTGTTTCAGTTTGAAAGTGCCTCAAATTTGCCATTAGAAAAAGTAAGTAGGAAGAGGGTCTTTTTGACCCAGAGAATGACAGTTCAACGAAAATATGGCAACAGGTAATTGTATTCCAAAGAAAACTACTCTATGTGACACACATTTGGGTAATTTAGACTTTGGAGAATCCACTGCATGCACAGCTATTGTAATTACTTTTTCTCTAATATATAATATATATGTATATATATATTTTTCCAAAGGAAAGAGTAGAAGTTGCATGTATAAATTATTAAATTATGAACCCGGCCGCAGATGCAGGTAAAGAAATGGTGGATGGGTTGCAGAGGATCAAACAAAATATATAACCGTACAAGGACATTAGGTAATATAAATTAATAGATGGATATGCTTTTCTTTGTTCAAGGTAATCATGAAAATAGCTAGAGGCCAAGACAAACTAGACATTGCTATCACTCAACATGTGGGATGGGAATCTACTTTTTTAAAATTTGCCCATTATTTCCTTTTTGTTCCTTGCATTTCCAGCAAATAGGTTGGAAAGGAACCCCTAGTCTAGTTTGGTCTTTCAAGCTCTATTAATTTAGAACAGTAAAGCTTGGATCCTATACCTGTCTACATCATTAGTTGGACCCGATTACAGCAATCAGACTATAATAATAATCCACGCCCATGCCTTTGAGAAAAAAACCCACCAATTATAGGCTAATAACAATATTAATAATGATCATGATGATAATATTTATACATTAAACTTCTCTTTGGAATTGGGACTACTTTCATTTTTTTATTTTTTTATTTTTTATGTTTTGCCCTTTTTGGATTCCTGAATAATTAAAAAGATAGTTGAAGTTTATTTATAGCAGTTCCATGATCATGTATCCTTGTTGTGATTAAGCTAGAAAGCCAAATCAGTGATTATTCTCAAAATTAAAAGTAGTGGAATGAAATAAAAAGTAATGTTGAAGGTGTTTAATAAAAGCTTCATGAGACAGCATGAAATCTTTGCCAAATTGAGTTGGCAGCTGCTACAAATATAAGAAGTGGTATTGATTTTGCATTTTAGGGGTCTCAATCTGTAATAGTTGAACCCACTACAATGTTGTTGCATTGATTACACAATAATATCATTTGTACCAAAATGTTGGTGGATAAACTCTACTTATGAACCCCCAGTTCGTCCGCTGTATTTTGTTGACCTTTTATTTATTCCTTTTTATTTTATTTTTGGCTGCTGAAACGGAAAAAAAAAAATAAAAAAGTTAAAATTAAACATACAAACTATTGGAATGAGTTTTGCATCGAATTTAGAATAAAGATTTTTGAAATTAGTGTAAGCGGAATTGATCCGGAGAGGATTTGTGAAATGGATTTGACTTATACTCTGTTGAGTGTTTTAAGTATATGATTTGTCTGTTGTCAGCCAAGAAAGGTCCCCTGCAGAGAAATCATAGCAGACATTGATTTAATCCAAGTTTGCTGGAAGTAGATATGGGAGCTCTCACCTTTACAATAAGAGCCTTTTTTTTTAAAAAAACTTATATTACATGTCCCTTTTGCTGTTTCTTTTACACATATTTAATATTTAATTTTTTTTTTATGTGTTAGATAATGAATATGTGTTGGGGTTTAAACGCGGAACAAAAGAAAATAGATAAGTAATTTGGATTTTTTTTTTCCGTTAATTATTTGAAACTTTTAAAATCAATATTTTAGGAAGAAGAAACTGCTGTTGACTCTGTTTGGTGTCCTTCATCACAAGCCTAAAAATGGAACATTCATTTCAGTTGTTTATTTTGCAATAAAAGTTCCAAGAAATGTAATTCTACTATTGGAGGATTAGGCAAGGGCCTGAGATGATCCATTCAGAAAGATAAAACCCTAAAAGATATGAGTATTGGGCTTAAGCCCAAACTTGGGCAGTCGGCCTATTAAGTAATTAACAGGCTTCTTTCTTATTTTGGATCAGTGGGCTCGGGTCAAATCAAACTACGGACGACATTAATACAATGTTGCGCGCCGCGGAAGCACACGCATCAACAAAAATTCAGAGCAAATCTCATCCGTTCATATTTAAACACTAACATCATATCCACCATCAATTTGGTTTCCACGTTTACTTATAATCCTTTCTTCTCCACCCAAAAGCCCTAGTTGGACTGCTAGGGTTTGCAGAGCTTTCTTCACCACTGCTTCTGGATCTCATCTCTGCAGCATTCTTATTGTTTCAAATCCCTGAAAATGGCGACTCAGATGAGCAAAAAAAGAAAGGTATTTCCTTTAAATACCAACTCATTTGCTGGGAAACCTTTGGAAAGAGATTCCAACTCTATTCATTTAGTTTTCTCTTCCTGTTTCTCAGGAAACTGAACTGTGTAGTTGTGTAATTCTGCTTAAGGTTTTATTTTGTTGTTGTTTGTTTGCAGTTAGTTAATGATGGAGTGTTCTTCGCTGAGTTGAATGAGGTCCTGACTAGAGAGCTAGCTGAGGATGGCTACTCCGGCGTCGAGGTTAGAGTTACACCCATGCGCACCGAGATCATTATTAGAGCCACTCGTACCCAGAACGTTCTTGGTCTGATTCTGATTCCGTAATGCATTCGTATTAGTTCCCTTTTTTTTATTTATTGAATATTCAGATAGTTTCTTATTTGTTGTAATTGGATATGTAGGTGAGAAGGGAAGGAGGATCAGAGAACTAACTTCTGTGGTACAGAAGCGATTCAAGTTCCCAGAGAACAGCGTGGAGCTTTATGCTGAGAAGGTAAACAATAGAGGGCTTTGTGCAATTGCCCAGGCAGAATCTCTACGATACAAGCTTCTTGGTGGTCTTGCTGTCCGTAGGTATATGCTCTAATTATAATTTATCGCTTCTAAGTTGATTTGTGAACTTTTTGCAAATGTAACGTAATTCGACAATGAATTTATACCGTTTTGTGTTGAGATTATAAGCGAGCGCCATGCCTTAGAAAATGTTGCATACTGAACATCTATAATAGTAGGGATGATATTTTAGCTAATGTGACAAGGTCTAATAGACGTGGGGTTTAAGGGCTTCCTCTATAACTCGTTGTAACTTACTGGTGTAATGTTTCTTATTCTTTATCTAAATTGAGGGACAGGTCCTGTGTCTATTTCGATTCTAGTACTTACATGTCTTCTACATTTTAGTTTTTGATCTGTTCTCTGTCATCTACAAAGCAGATTGGTTTTCCCTACCAATTTTGTGTCGGAAGATGACAAAATTAAATGTGTTTCTCCATGCCATCATCCTCATGGAATTTTATGGTTTTCATGCAGTAACCTTGGAGAGGACACATCTCTAATAGTAAGAATGATATTTTAGCTGATGTGACAAGGTCTAATAGATGTGGGGTTTAAGGCCAAGGGCTTCCTCGATAACTTGTAGCAACTTATTGGTTTAATGTGTTCTTATTCTTTATGTAAATTAAGGGACAGGTCCTGTGTCTATTTCCATCCTAGTTCTTACATGTCTTCTACATTTTAGTTGTTGGTCTGTTCTCTGTCATCTACAAAGCGGATTGGTTTTTCCTACCAATTTTGTATTGGAAGATGACAAATCTCCATGCCATCATCCTCGTGGGATTTATGGTTTTCATGCAGTAACCTTGGTGAGGACACATGTTTTGATATTGCTGATTGTTTTTAATTGCCTGACAAACTTCCTTTCTTTTCCATCAATATTGCAGCATTTTTTAAGTCTTGCATTTCCTATCCTTTTTCTTTTCTGGTTCTATTTCTCATTTTCATCAGTCATCTATAAAGCAAATAGGTTACTTCTGTGCCAAGTTTGTGTCGGAAGGTGACAATATGAATAATGCTATCCTGGCAACTTTTAATATTATAAAGTTGTCACTTTAATTTGTATAGTCAGGGTTGCAACAGTTTTGATAATTAGTTCCTACTTTTTTCCCCAACATATCTGCATATGTTTTTTTTTTTTCATGTTCTGCTTGTGTACCTAGCTGTATTATGGTGTTGTTGAGGCCATCCCTTAAGAAACGCACTTATAACATATTTGTTTTGTTATCTGTTCCTAGCATAAGTAGTTATGGTTGTAACGTGATTTTCTTGTTGGCTTCCTTCAGAGCCTGCTATGGTGTTTTGAGATTTATCATGGAAAGCGGGGCCAAGGGTTGTGAGGTTTGTGCACTAGCTGTCTTACTTCTATGCGACTGCCTTGCTTATGCTATTGCCCTGAAGGTCACATATGTTATTGCCCTTGTAATCAGGTGATTGTAAGCGGAAAGCTTAGGGCACAGCGTGCGAAATCAATGAAGTTCAAGGATGGATACATGATCTCTTCTGGTCAGCCAGTGAAGGAATACATAGACTCTGCTGTGAGACATGTCCTCCTCAGACAGGTTTGTTTTTGACGTCTTTTGCATGTTTTGTGGTTGGTCTTTAGTCCTTGTTTCTGATTGTCTTAATAGAATCAATGCAGGGAGTACTTGGCATCAAGGTGAAGATTATGCTTGACTGGGATCCAAAGGGCAAACAGGGGCCCACAACTCCCCTTCCTGATCTTGTAACGATCCACCCTCCCAAAGAGGAAGACGAGTATGCCAGGCTGCCAGCTGCTGCTGTTACTTTGCCGGCAACGGATATTGAGGTCCCTCCTGTCGCTGTTGCAGTTGCTTGAAGCTCCTTGGGTGAGATACCTCCTCTGATTAAGTCATCCAATCACCATCCTAAATGTTTTTCTTCAGTAATTGAGTGGTCTAGCTTTTCTTGTTACAAAAGTTGAGTTACCCAAGATGAGGACGAGGCTGAGTTTTTTTATTTTTATTTTTTCTTTAACAATGTATCAAAGTCTTGTCACTATTTGTTTAATATTCTTCAATTTTGGCATTTGTTTATTGTTGCTCTGCTTATTTTGGGCCGGCCATAATGATGTTAAACAAGTAATCATAAATTTTTAAGTTAGCTTGTTGGGCTGGAATTTGTTCTCCCTCCAGGTGAATATGAAATTAACTGGTTGATTAGCTGAAGATTGCACGCCCTATCCCGGCATTTTCCAAAATATTGCTTAAAACCTGTCTACTATTTTTCTTTAGCAATGGACATGCTCCTAATAATCTCCAACTTACTGTTAAGCATATATATGGAAATTTATATATATATATATATATATATATATATATCTTCAAATTAAGAAACCATTTACAAAGTCTTTTGTAACAACTTGAAATAAATGTATAGTTACATATGAGCACACAACTGACATATAATTATAAAAAAAAAGACGACATGAAAGGTTTCGAATCAAACGATAAAATAGTGCATTTAACAAACCTTGGTTTTTCAATGTTAGAGTAATTAAAAAGATTAAACCACATCTTTTCTATTTTTTATATAAATTTATTTATTTGTCTTGCATTGTATGGTAATCAATATTTACATAATAGGTTAGTCGGTCTTACATATGAAATTCCATTTTCGCGTTTATATTATAAAAAAAGTATATTAAAATGTAACCAAAAGGAATTTTAGGACATAATGTGAACAACATAATCCAAAAAAATATAAATAAAAACCCAAAATATGAGTTATAAAAAAATATTTTAAATAAACAAAAAAATGCGTAGTGCTGGGGAGGGACTATAATGGTAATTTCATATATTCACACGCGCACCAATCCAACCCCCGTTCTACAAATCAAATCCATCGTGCCCAGTCGGTTATCTTCTCCCCCTTTAAGAGCCCTGCCCGCCAATATCACCCTCCAAATTTTCCATCTGTCTCCGATGAACGGATAAACCTCTCAAGGAAAATTCCCAATCTGACCTTCATCGGATCTCAGATTTACCTGAGCAACCTCACCGTCATCTCCTCCCGTCTCTGCTTTTGTTTATAGAGAAGGAGATCAGAGAATGCCGGTGCACCTCACACCGAACGCGATCTCAGCCATCACTGCCGGTGATGTGAACTCCAAGCCGCTCGTGCAGGTTCTGGATATCAAGCTCATCGGTCACACGCAGGAGAGGTACCGATTCTTGCTCTCCGATGCCGTTTCAACTCAGCATGCGATGCTCGCAACTCAGCTTAATGACCGAGTCAAGGCCGGGCGGGTCAGGAAAGGCTCTGTCATCCAGCTTATCGAGTACATCTGCAGCCCTGTCCAGAACCGCAAGTCAGTCTCTCTACTCTTTTAGTGCTTCATTTTCGGACTAATTATATCCTAATTCCAGATTATTATCATCAAGCAGCATATCATTTTTCATTTTATATTTTATTTTATTGCGTCTGTGTGTGATAGATATTTATTTATGATTAGCTTTTTTTTCTTTGAATGATTGGTTTAATATGAATGTGAAGTGATTTTGGTAATAATATTTTGGAATATCGGTATTGATTAATTTGGTAGCACATGAGAGAGATGGTAATGTTTTTATATTTTTTTATTAATTTGGTTTGAGTATAAATTTATCGTTATTAGATGTTTTAGAGTCTAATTCAGTTGGCCGTAATAGAAAAAAATTTGCACTTGTGCTCAAATCCTAATAAGAATTTGTAATGTTTTCGTTATTTAAATTTGAAGAATAGAGGTAATTTGAAGAGTGTAAAAATGTGTGCTAAAATTTAAAGTTAGGAATGAATTTTGACCTAGAACTGTTTGTACAGGATTATTGTTGTGCTAAGCATGGAAACTATCATGCTGGACTGTGATATTATTGGGAATCCAAGGTTGTTTGTTGACTCTGATTCAACAGCTCAGAAGTCTTTGTGTAATGGTAACATACAACATTCGGTCGGGGCTAGCAATAACAATTTAAGAGCTCAAAATTCTGTTCCTAATCAGCAGAATTTTCCAGCTACTGTTCAACCTGCTTACCGACCACCTCCTAATTACAAAAACCATGGCCCTATCGTGAAGAATGACGCACCAGCAAGGATCATTCCCATAGCTGCATTGAATCCTTACCAAGGCAGGTGGGCTATCAAGGCTAGAGTAACTGCAAAAGGGGATCTCCGTCGATACAATAATGCTCGAGGAGATGGCAAGGTCTTTTCTTTTGACCTCCTTGACTCTGATGGAGGGGAGATTCGGGTGACCTGTTTCAATGCTGTTGTTGACCGCTTCTATGATGCTATTGAGGTTGGTAAAGTTTACATGATTTCAAAGGGAAGCCTAAAACCTGCTCAGAAGAACTTCAACCATCTGAAGAATGAATGGGAGATATTCCTGGAGGCAACTTCA
Source organism: Rhamnella rubrinervis (assembly GCA_007844105.2). Lineage (NCBI taxonomy): Eukaryota > Viridiplantae > Streptophyta > Magnoliopsida > Rosales > Rhamnaceae > Rhamnella > Rhamnella rubrinervis. Next base: position 15,954,590 of record CM017584.2, read on the forward strand.
AATGTGGAGCTATGCCCTGATGAAGATGGTTCTATACCGAGACAGCAGTTTTCCTTTAGACCTATCAGTGAAATTGAAAATGCTGAAAATAATTCTATTCTTGATGTTATTGGTATTGTGATATCTGTGAACCCTTCAGTTCCTATCTTGAGAAAGAATGGGATGGAAACTCAGAGAAGAATTCTGAATCTGAAGGACTGGTCTGGTAAGAGTGTTGAGTTAACCCTTTGGGGAGATTTCTGCAACAAGGAAGGTCAGAAGCTCCAAGAAATGTTTGATACTGGATTTTGTCCAGTTTTAGCTGTCAAGGCTGGGAAGATTAATGACTTCAGCGGGAAATCTATAGGTACAATCTCTGCAACACAACTCTTTGTAAACCCAGATTTTCCTGAGGCTCACAGGTTGAGAGAATGGTTTGATTGTGGGGGCAAGAACTCTGCTACTCTCTCCATTTCTAAAGATTTCGTGCCAGGAGGACCGAAGAATGAGATGCGCAAAACTGTGTCCCAAATCAAGGATGAAGGTCTTGGAAGATCAGAAAAGCCGGACTGGGTCACTGTAAAGGCAACCGTAACTTTCATCAAAACAGATTCTTTCTGTTACACTGCTTGCCCATTGATGATTGGAGATAGGCAGTGTAGTAAAAAGGTCACAAGGTCATCAAACCAAAGATGGCAATGTGACAGGTGCAATCAAGAATTTGAGGAGTGTGATTACAGATACCTTCTTCAAGCCCAAATTCAAGACCATACAGGGTTGACTTGGGTAACAGCTTTCCAAGAATCTGGGGAAGAAATCTTGGGTTGCACAGCAAAGCAGTTGTATACGTTGAAGTATGAAGAGCAGGATGATGCTAGGTTCGGAGACATAATTCGAAGTAGGATTTTCAATCAATTCCTTTTCAGGCTCAAAATTAAAGAAGAGATCTATGGCGATGAGCAAAGGGTAAAAATCACCGTGGTCAAGGCTGACAAGGTGAATTATTCTTCAGAGAGTAGATATATACTTGATTTGGTTTCGAAGTTCTCTAGGTAAGGTATAATACCAAAGTCAAAACAAAATGGTTTATATGCAGTAGCTAGCTTGTATTCGGCTGAGATGACTGGCACTTATTGTAGGCAAGCCAACATTGAAATACTTAGGAAACATTCTAAGCAGATTATGCACCTTGTAAATCTAGGTTTAGTTGCCTTTAATTCTACACATTCCCAAATTTGAGTTGGAAGGAATAAACTTTTTCCAGGCCCTCAATTTTTTTCCAGTGATTATATCAGTCTTTCGCTTGCTTCCTTAAAACACCTGTAGGCTGTATCAATGATCAATCTTTTACTTGTTGATTACTTCCGGGTGCATGCATGTTATTTTGATATGGGATGCTTATATAGGGTGCATTTTGAAAATTCAGAATAATATTTCATGGATATTGAATGGTTTATTAAGCGGCGTCGGTAGCCATTTGCTACAAATAATTTGCGCCATTGCCACAAATATGAGTGCTGTGTTTGGTTTAGAATTCCTATAATATGAATTAACAAAGAAGTTTATACGATCTACGTGTGTTCTTTAGCTGTGCAAAAAATTAAATTAAAATGGAAAATAATAAATATTAGAATTCACAGTTTCCTCAGATTATAGCTGAAAGAGTCACATATTACACAAGAAAACATGAAACATAGAGATGATTACTTAAAAGAAGAGATGACACATGAAGATGTAAAGTAAAAATGAAGAAGAATTCAAGCAAAGGAAATATCTCAGCTACGCTTAACAGGGTCGAAGTTGGAAACGCCAATGACGGCACCAACAAGGGCAGTCAGTACAACTCCACCAGCAACAATGCTGAGCAAGAAGTTTTTGAGAGAAGGAGAAACCCCAGAATCAGCAGCTTGAGCGACGTCGGGGATGACCATGGAAGCAGTCAAAGCAGCAGCTGTGAGTCCGGAGACAGCCTTCTCCTTGAGAGAAGCCTTCACTTGAAGCCTAGCAGTGGATTTGGATGAACAAGGCACACCCACAGCCTTGGAGGGCTTCAATGAAAGTGGCTTCAGGAAAGCCTCAGAGCTTGAAAGCCTCTTTTGGGAGTGAGAGGGATTAGTAGGTGGCATCAATGCCATTGAAACCGCTGAAGTTGCAGCCATCTTTTAACGCTATTATTTACCTATTGGCTTTGGGAATGAAGAATTCTGGTTGCTAAAAACTGGAGGAGGCGTCTAGTGTTGGAATGAGTGGACTTAGATAGACAATGTGGGGGAAGGAGTCGACTAATGAGAGGTGGGAATTCTAGATTTCTGGTGACATTGTCATTTTATCTGTGTCCTACGTGGCAGCTTCTCCATTCGGTATTGGCGGATAAGCTTATCTTATTGGTCCAATCACCATCAAGTTTCAAATCCATCTACCTTCTCGTCGCCCTCGGCCTTTTATATGAAATGTATTGTTGGGCCAAATCTGCAATGGATGAGTCCATTGAGACGAATCCCACTTTGCAATTGATGGGCTTATCTTCAGCTTCAAACAAAAAATAAAAAAAGGGCGCCGAACAAGTATTCCATAATTTGTTTTTGTTCTTTAAACTGATTTTAGCCTTTGTTTAGAAAACCCAACAGTTTCAAAATATGTTGCCAAAAAAAATAAAAAAAAAAAGAGAAAGTTTCCAAATATGCAACATGCATTATACTGTAGTAATTATATTGTGCCTAAGTGCTGGTGCATGAGAGAGTATAAACTGAATTCCTTCAAAAAATAATAAACTCTACTATCCTATATTGTCATTGGTTTAAATGATGGAAGTGAAAAACAGAAAACTTTGGCAATCGAAGTTTGGTTTTGTAATCCCAAAGTGGTATAGTCTGAACGTCAAAAAAAACCTTGCATTTGAAACAAGAAAAGTTATGGAGAATGATCAGAACCACACTATGCAATAAGCACGAACATCAACTCACTCAAAACTCATGATTAACAACATTAAAATTTGCAAAAAAAAAAAAAAAAAAAATTCTGATCCATCTCTCACATGTTTTGCAATCTTCTTCTTCTCCTTTGAACAGAACAGGAAGTATAATTCCAGACTGACAAATCAAATCTTTCTCGAGTTACATAGTCTCTTCTACATTATAGGCATCTCCTTCATTTGCTCCCTGCCAACAATATAATGGAAAATATAAAAATTTACATCATCAGTTAATCTTCGTCATAAGAAAATGAGGTTAGTTAATTTTGTCAAATATTTGATCATATTGCTAACTGTCAATAAAGGTCCTTAACAGGGCAGTAGACACATGCATTTGATAATCCATCAAGGTTACTGCTCCTCCGTCCATATAACATATTAAATCCTAAACATCAGGTTTTAAATTACTAGCAGCACCAAACACCACCTGTTGCCAAAACATCAGGTGTGCTTTTCATTCTTTTTGCTAACCAATTAAACTACTACCAAGTTAAACTAGAACAAAGGGACTTTGAGAAGTTTTGTTAATAATGGTAGTTTGAGCTAATTAGCATATAACAACACATACTCTGAAGGCCTTGCAGCAGAGAAGGAGAATCCTTGCCAAAACAAAAAGATCATGTTGATGTAGGTGGAAATGCTGAAGCAGCTGAACCGACATACCTAACATGAACTTCTAGAGGCAGCAGGTGATATTTTATATGAAGATCTTCAAATATTTTCTTTAGCTCTAATACTAGTTCAGATCTCCGGTTATTCTTATCCGCATAGTTCTGAAAATTTATAGTATGTGTAATGTAGAGCGCCATTTTCATCTTGTTCACATCCTCAATCTCCTTAACCACGACACTGTGACCTGGACGCCAGTGTTGAGGCTTGCTCTCCAAGTACCTGAAGTGTTTTAAAATTTTCAACAGCTCATCTCTATCAATTATGGAGGACACATGATTAAACAGTGTAAACAATTATGAAAAAGCCTCTACCTATGAACCTAATGGTCTTGGATTATCTTATTTCCAAGTAAATAATTAAGAGAGGGTAAGATTGAGCAAACATACGCTTTTATTCTTGCTTTTAGAGCTCCAATAGTCTCCATTGAAGTAGAGACATGAACAGAAAATTCAACAGAATCGCTCATTTCAGGGCTCCTATAGAAGTTGCTGATGGGTTTTGTTGACAGAACTGAATTCGGATAAAAAATTTTCTCATTGTCAAATTTCAGGAAGACTGTTGTCAAAATGTTCATCTCTTCCACAACCATCTGTGAGGCATCAATAGATAAGCACAGTTGAGTTAAATGTGGAAATGCACTTTGAGATTAGAAAAATTACCTGTACTCCATCAACAACACAACGGTCTCCTACATCAAATGGGTGCATCACAAATACAAATATGATGGCTTCAAAGACAGTTTTAGCAGCGTTTCCAAACATAAACACCACTAGTAGGAGCTGAGATGAAATGAAGACGAGTATTTTGGTTGTCAAAAATCCCATTAAGAGTAGCCACACAACAATAATCACAACAATTACAATCCCGGAGACAAGCCTATTCAGCTCATCTATAGCTGTTTTGGTATCATTCAAGGAATGGACCAAAGATTTGCGTTCAAGGTAAACATTCACCTGCAAACAAGAACAATGACAAGAGTCATGAGTTTGCAAAGTCCTCCTAACATTAGTGTCACTAAAATAAACAGAAAAATAACATACTAAGAGTTTTTGGGAGAGGTTCTGTCTCTCATACCAATGTTCATATCATGATAGAATGGTCATGTTAAAAGTTAGGTTCTAAGACTTTTACCAGTATGTATAGTAACTTGGCATCATGCCAACTTCCAACGTTATATTACTTAAGGTCACAGTGTTTCGTGTTGGATTGACAACATATAAGCGTTGGTTAAACTCAAAATATAACTACAGCAGATTGTCTAGACTTAGATGAAACCAAAGAAAATCAGAAAGTAAAAAGCAAAAGAAAATAAGGAACTTACTATCCAGTTCTTCAAAGATTTTCTTTTGATTTTTCCAGTTTCAACTGCTCCTGCAAACAACTGAAGCACAAGGTCCACCTCCTCCTTTTTCATAAAGCGCAAAAGGTCTTCTTCATCAATGTACCTAATCCATTAACAGTGAAATCAGTGAAGCGATTCGAGAAAAATGTAAACCTTCAAAAAATTCTATGAATTATGGGAAAAGGACAGATTTCTCACTTGCTACCAGGCTTGGCTACATTCTGGAAAATCCTATAAGCAGCAGCCTTTGCTTCCCATTCACTATTAATCTGCTCATCCATTTGCTCATCCTCATCAACCAGCGTGGAGGTGGACAATCCAGAACTCCTTATCACATTAATTAACCCTTTCATGGTCCAAGCAGAAACTTTCTCCTGCTTCATCTTTTTGAGCTTATCTACATCAATAACCTCTTCTTTCCCCCCCTGTCTCTCCTCATCCTTCTTTAAATTTCTGAAACTCAACTGTGCAGTACTTGCTGAACTTCCAATCCTTTCTGCCATCTCCATCAATGGAGGCCCAGAAAGGGTCCGTAGAACATATTGATGAAAAATTGATTCTTGAATCCTATCAAAGAATCTCGTGCACTGGAAAGAAGAAGCTACAAATTTCAAGAACAAAGTTTTTGCCAACCATACGCCTGCTCCAATCAGACAAGAAGCTAGAGCCCTTGTGACATAATTGAGAATCCTAGTGGTTTTCCTGGACCTCTTCACTCCACGATTAAACAACAAACCCCATGCTAGAAGTACCAAACCTAACCAAATGAAAACCTGCACACTCCTCTTCAACCCATAAACAAAATACAGAACCTTCTTCTTCAGCAAAAAGTTCCTCTCAAACATGAAGACCAGAACATTAATGAACCACTCGGTTACTAGTCTACCACAGATTATCACAAACACCAGCACAGACCATTTCCATAGTTCCAAACCCCATTGCACAGAGTGTTGCAATCTATGGACAGTTAAGCTAGCAATTAAAAAAGCGGTAATACACACAAATGCAAACCACTCCATCAAGGCCATCACTTTCACCTTCTTTCTGGAACTCTCACTTACTTTAAGATTGGCGGTCTTATAGACCTCTTCATCATCATCGTCTTCGCCTCCCGGAGTTCCAATCAACGGTGTTCGTGGGGTTATAGGGGCTGATCTTAGACTGTCCCTTGGAGTAGTGGCTGCGACTTTGTTCCCCGGGGATGTTCCATTAGGTGACTTTGCATAAGGTGAACTGGCATTTGACTTTATCTGGGCCTTCTCTTCAGCCAATTTCGCATCAGGAGGACGCGGTGGCTCCACCAATCTTGACTTGGGTTTGGAGAAAGCCGACCTTGCAAGCGATGCTCGTCGAGAAACGGGCTCAGTTGGGATTTTCGGAGGTTTATTGCCAGTGGGACTTGGCCTTGCAATTGAAGCCTCTGGAGAACCACAATCAAATGTGGACATTTGGACCCTACATCTGAGGCTGTGAAGCTCTTTTAGCTCAAGATTCGATTCTCTGGATCCTTTCGGTGAAGACCCAAGTTGGGAATTCGGTGAAAAAGCGTAGGAGGTCGATCCTCTGCTAGTTTCTTTAATTGCACCAGAAGTTTCTTCAGTGCCCGAAATCTGCACAACTACCTCGTTTGTTCCTTTCTTCTCTGCTACGCCTTTCCCGCCCTCCATTACTGTTGCAATAAATCAACAAATCGGTGAAAGCTTCAGTAGGGCCGTAGCTTTGAGTTTTTCCCGGGAAACTCATAAACTTTTCGGGCCAAGGAAGGAACTTCCTAGCAAAATAAACAAGTAGAGCATAATGCTCTGTTAGTTTAGCGCGGAAGTTGACAGAAAAAGACGAGAAATCGTTGCAATTATGGGAGCAACAATGTACCAAATCCGACAGTGTTGAATAAGTTTTGGAACCTTGTAGTGATTTATTAGGATGTCCGAGACAAGAAGAACAAAAAGGGGATGAAAAGACACGTTTTTTCTGTTGAGTTTATTCTGTAAACGCACCGCTTGGCTTGGGGGCCGGTTTATAAGAAATAATAAGCTCTTGTTTGTTTCACAAACTAAACAAAAATTGAGACCCGGAGAGGTGGAATTTTCTGGGAAAGAGAATTGAGAAAACCGGGAAACTTAGCAGCGAGAGCTGAAAGCTGTTGAGGACTGGAGGCCTATGAATTGTTGACCCCGAATCCCAGAGGGAGAGACAGAGAAGACGAGAAAAAAGAACAAAAAATAAGAAAGAAGTAAAGCAGCAACAATTCAAAGCGTTTTAACGAAGATCTTATACTTTCCCCATCGACTACAGTTTCCAACTTTCTACTAAAATTATTATAATCATGATGTTGCTTTCAATTTTATTATTGCATTATAATGCTGGTATTTGCTTTTCCTATAGTTATCACATCATATGAACAAAAGTACGACAACGATGGTTTTTATGGAAAAAAAGACACGTTCTTCTTTCCAGGGAAAGAGAACGCGGACGTGTTGTTTCTTAAATTAGCATTTATTTTATTTCTATTTAAAGAATAAGTGAGACGGAGAAGGTTGCAACAAAGATGAAAAGACAAGAAGAAAAAGTTGAGAAATAACAAGCGGAATGATAAAAGAACCCTTAATTTATGTATGTATATATGAGAATGTGTCTACAACTGAATGACAGACCAAGGGTGGTGGCTAGACATGGCAGCTCAGCCACCTGTGCTGGACACCATTTCTCTTGTTGGTTTGTGGAGCAGGTAGCAGCTGTAGGTGGGTCTATAAATAAATGTATATTCATTAAGGAATAAAAATATATGGTTTTGTGCAAAATTAGATTGAACCAAGATTTGGGTAGCAAAAATTATAAAATTCTATTTCACAAGAGTCTGATAATTAATGCAGCTTTCTGTTTCCAAGAAAGCTAATATTAGAAAAGGAAAAAAAAGAGAGTTTTGAAACTTGTTTTGAAAGAAAACTTCGAACAAAAATGCCGCTGAAGCACAATTCTTTCTGGTTTTTAAACTGCTTTTAGAGAAAAATTCAAATTTTATTTTACGGAAGCTATGGGATTTAGAGGACAGGACCAAATGTTAAATAGTTTTTTTTTAGTTGTAGGGATATAAGAAATATTAATTTTAGTTGAAATTAGGTTCAGATCCAATATAAATTAAGTTCTCAGAATTGAAAGTCGAATTGAAAAACACACCAGCAAAGGAAAAAAGTAAAAGAAAATTGCTTCAAGTCTAATAAGAAAGCATTTAATCAACCGGTCTTTTTTGAACCATATAATTATTGATTTCGAAAAAGCTATATAATTATAAATACGTATATTTGCAGATATATATATATATATATATTATACATGATTACCCCTTTTATTTTAAAGGACATTTTTAAAAGTTGATATGATTTGCCTCCGCCAATTGTATAATTTCTGGTTCACACGGGTGTGCACCAACCCAAAAGAATAAATAAATAAAATCATATACAGCGTTGCTAAGCAGGAGAGTCATGCATGTGTGTTGCACGCATGCTCATGTTCTGACACTGAATATGTTTTTTATTGGGTGAATTAATGTTCCCGTAATTTCATTTATATATATATGTGTATATATGTGTATATACGCTGGAAAAGCCACATCGAAAAGCTTGTTCCTAGCTAATTATATATCCAACCGACCTATTGACCCAGATAGAGACATGATGGAAAGGAAAAGATATTCGCACGCATAAAAGAAATGTATTTCTGAGTTTAATTAGGTAGAAGACGATACAGTCAAAGCAAGGTACCAAAAAGAAGTAATTAAACATACACGTGATGTAAATTTAATAATAATTATTATTTTTATTAGTCAAAAAAAGTTCACGGCATGTATAATAATTATTGCAAGGATTTTTTTGCTTCTCAATTTGTTTTGCGAGGAAACTTGGTGCGATTTCACTAAAAAACTGAGCTTGGTGTGTAATGAGTTGTCAAAAGATTTAAAAAAGGAGACTTTGACTAATGCATGCAATTATAACCATACGTTGCATGCTGCTTGTAGGTGTATATGACATACTTGAGTACTCTTACCATAATCTTTTCTTTAATTTTTTGATAAGCACTTTGATTACCATATGTAATATATATTATATACGTTTGCAACCCTCCAATGGTACGTAGTCAAATCTATTTCTGGTGTTCACCTAATACTGAATTTTCAGCACCATATTATAATGAAAGCAATCCTTTTCGTGAAAAAATAACTTTAATTACGGTGGATCTATGTAGTTCAACAAAATTTGCTACTATTTTGTGCATATGGGGTGTGGTCTAGTAAAAAAAAAGTCTATTACTTAATGACATTTGTTTGAATTGTATTTCGAATTTTGATAAATTTTATTATTATGTATTCAACTTTATTTTAAATGTCAGAAGAGATCTATTAAGGGTGTAAGACAATTATTCTAAATTCTTATAAAATATGGAGAGAATTTATTATGAATGTGAGCCAACTATTATACACTCCTATAAAATTATAAAAAAAAAAAACCCTATTTATTAATAAAATCTGAAATCCACATCAATTTTTTTAATATATATTTATAAAAAAAAAATTTGCTATTATTTTTATTTTTGGAAATTGGTACCCTGGTCCACTTTGAAAATAAACAGTGTTTTAAATCAAAAATTGACTTGCTGCTGTTTTCTTGGGTTTCTCTACCAAAGATAATCTATTAAAAGAAAATAAATACGGCCGCCTACATCCTTTACAATGGAAAGTTATACTGAAGTCCCTCAAGTGACAGTCTAGTGGTATTATCCATTCTTCTTTCTGAAAAATTTTCTGAAAAATTTTGAATTCGAATAGTCTATCGTATATTTTAATAGTATTTATCTATTATTTTTCCGGATTTAATTATAAAAAAAAATAGAAAGTAATACCGAAGAAATTAAAATATTCTCAATTTGGTTTTTTTAGTTTATTTATTTGCGTTGGGTTAAGTTGACCTATTTGGTTTTGTTAGTTTATTTATTTGTGTTGGGTTAAGTTGGTCTACCGTACTTGAAGGTCGCAGCTGGATTGAGATTAACTGGAGAACAATCTTTCTACATAATATAGACTTCAATTAGTCCTAGTCTTTATATATTTGTAATTAAACAGAGCTGCTCTAAATTAATAAACACATATATTTAGACTACAATACACAAAAGTAAAAATAATAGACTAATTAATAGTGGGTACTGATTTAAGGTCTGGGAGAGGTTGCTTAGGCCCAAGTAAACAGGTTCAAAATCTGATTCCAAGGCGAAAACTTGATTGGCCGTGGACTCCTCCCATGTAACAACTTTGGAAAACGTAGTACAAGTACTGCAATAATTCTCAAACTTGTAAAATATCAATTCGTAGTAACCCTTCGTTAGAACAACATCAGTGTTCCAAAATGCCAAAAGAGAAGCTTGGTGTTCCTTTCTTTTAAGCTCTTCAATGCCAATCTTCTTTCTCTTTCTCCACACTTTCTTATGCCCATACTCCTCCATAACCCACAGGCTAATGCATTCCTCATCCCTCCCCATGCAAACCAAACCAAGCCGACCCTCACACCCCACGATCTCCAACACCTGCCCTAATTTCTCATACTTATCGTAAGGCTCATCATCATCACATTCATCACGTATCACCTCCCAAGGCAATGCAAATATTTCCCAACTCTCCGTATTCAAATCGAATGTGAATATATGATTATGATATGACAGAAGCCAATTGAATTTACCACATGCTGATACCAAGGCGATTCTATCACTCAGGTACAAGTTATGAGGATACCTTATGTCCTCCTTGAACTGCTTTCACGCCCATGTTTCTGAATCAAATACTTCGCACCGAATACTATAGTGCCATTCCGACTTGTACTTAACCCATTGAAAGACGCACTCAGAGAATCGAGCTATCTTGTAGCGCAAAGGGTAGACCCCAACACCACCATACCAATTGCTTTGGTCAAGTACCTCGTCTTCGGATTTGGAATGGCTTGCCATTGTTTGGTTGTTGGTTTGCACACATAATATCGACGGACGTTACGTTTCTGAGTGTCTTTTTCGCAAAGGAGAATTCCCTGTGGCGCGGAGGCTAATATGATTACAGGAAAAGCACCTGTTCCCAAAAACTTCATTAGTAAGTTGGTTTTAATATGTATATCAAGCTAAGAGATTGAATTGATGAAAAGAAACTCTGCATAAGCTACATGTAAATAAGGATTCAATATTCATATACAGATAAATAAATCAAAGAATATTAAATACAATATATATATATATATATATATATACACACACATACAATAAGATCTATTATTAATATCTATCAGTACCAAGGGGTAAGAAACTGAGAGAAACTTTATAGGCCTCCGGATTTTGGTCATCGTAGTCTATGGAAACAAAACTCGAGCGATGCTTGCCGTGTATAACATTTTGAAAGAAAAAGCCAGATATTGTTTTTGTTCTTTGGCGAAACTGTTGCATGAATGTTGAATCGTACGTCACCTGATTCCATTCTTTACTAAGCTGTCTGATACGTCTCAGTGTTTCAAGTGAGGTTCGGGTAAACACCTCGTATATAATATCATCAGGAAGAGGTGGTAAAGCCATACAATCAAGAGATGGAGCAGAAACCAACAATAAAAACAAGTGAAAGAACAAGATAACAAGACGAAGAGAAATTTTTTTTTGCTTCTTCTTCTTATTTATGAGAACTGTATATATATATATAATGAGTGTGAGATTGATATGAGAACTGTAAGAATATATATGACAATGAGTGAAAAAACAGTGAGATCAATTTGTGCCCAAAAAAATATCGTATTTCATTATAAATTATAAAATGTAGCAGTACTCTAACCATATAAATAATATTTTTTTATTCTAATTTATGTTGGAACATAAATTATAATGTCACTAAGATTCTATTCTATTACAAATTGTGATGTCTAATCCTAATAAATTCATTCCATATTTGAAAGTGCAGGTTGTGGGGTAAGGCTTGACTAGGCTCCGCAAGAAGAAGGCCCAGCAAAAAAAAAAAAATTTCATTTTTTAAATAGGTATTACTTTTAATATTTATATTTTTCATATAAATAAAATAACTTATTTAATTGTTTGTATTATATTTGTATGAATGTCTAATTAATTTTTAAATTGACATTTTTTTTTTAATTTTAAACCGATCTTAGATGAATAACTAATATATATATATATATATATATATATATATATATATATATATAAAATTAATTTTGTCTTTTTTTTGGATAGGAAAACATTTCAGAGAATAAAAAGTCTGATTAATTCATCAAGCTTGGACGAATTTGGATTTCGAATTTGGATTTCCATGCCGTGCTTAGATCAACCAAAATTTGCGACCCATGCTTATCTAGAAATATAGTGTGATTAGGCAATGACTCTGTTCTTGTAGTAGATAAGCTGGGCCCATTTATAACTCACACCTTTTTGTTTTTGCTAAAAATAACTCACATACATGAATACAAAAATAAATAACATATGTAATATATATATATATATAAAGAGTATTGATAAACAACACATGTAACTCACATCCTTAGCTTAATATATATATTTACTTAGAGAACTACTTTAATGCTCTATATCATTTATATATGGTGAGTGAAAATAATAATCTAAATAATTTAGTCATGTAGATCTAATAAAAATTTATTTATTTATTTTTTATTAAGAAGTCATGTATATATTGTTCATTATATATAAATAATTAAAATTTATTTATTTTTTGCTAAGATGTTATGTATATATTACTCATCGTGTATAAATAGGATAGTACATTAGAATATTTCTTTATAAACTTATCAAACGCCATTATAAATTTTTATACAAGCTCTTTGCAATCTTCCATTACGAGAGCACTTATAGTATTTAAAAATTGCCAACTAAACTTTAGAGCCCGTTTGAAACTGCTTTTTTTTTAATGAAAAAGTGTTTTTTTCATTAAAAAAGCAGTTTGAAATATGTTTGGCAAAAGAATTATAAAGCACTTTTTTTTATAAAAAAAGCATTTAGGTGCTTTTTTTTAGAAGCACTTGATAAGTGATTTTCTAAAAAAGTGTTTTTTCAAAGACTGTGAAATATTTTTAAAGCACTTTTTTTAGGGCCCGTTTGGAACTGCTTATGTAAATAGTAATTTTTTCAAAAGCGTTTTTTATTTAAGCACTTTAGTTAAAAAATACTTTAATAATAAAACAGTTTGTATTTGGTGAAAAACTATAAAAAAGTGCTTTAAAAATATTTCACAGTCTTTGAAAAAGTACATTTTTAGAAAAGCACCTATCAGTGCTTCTAAAAAAAAGCACCTAAAAGTGCTTTTTTTTTTTTTTATAAAAAAGTGCTTTATAATTTTTGCAAACATGTTAACGCTTTTTATGAAAAAATACTTTTCATTAAAAAAACACCCAAACTCTTAGTATATAATCAAACAAATAATAAATATGGAAATCCCATACATGATAACAAAAGTATGATACGTGATATATAATACTCTCCATGAATATGGTACGGATACATAATACTCTTCGTACCTTTCTCAAACATCGTTTAAACAAAATTTACAAAAAAAAAAGCATCGGTTAAACAATAAAATAATAATTAATAAACTATTTAATTAGGTTTGTTAATATTAAAATTTATGAATTTTGCATAAAGTAATAAATTGCTACTTAACTTTTAAATTAGTACAAATTCCTCGTAACCTTTAAAAAAAAGTTATAAATTACCTTCTAATTTATAAATACTGTATTTTTTTTAAAACTGTTTAAAAATATTTTTTACATTAATAATTCAGATTAATTTATTTTTCACTTATTATTATCTATCTTAACTCTAACATAAAGGAAAAATTTTATCAGAATAGCTAAAAATATAGCGTGTTTAAGTTTAATAATAAAAGAGTAATTATCAATTATTTTTAAAATTTAGAGAGGATTGGTTTTAATTTCAAAATTTATGGGCAACTCACAAAAATTCAAAAGGCTTCGGTAACTCAATCTATGGATCCCATTGGAATAAAGATTTGTAAGAAAAATAATTTTATTCCCAATTCCCACATCCAAATTTAATCTCGTTTCTTTGTCGATTAGCATGAGTATTTTTTTATATCAATTTTTTTCCCCTTTAATTACCAACAACGAGTACTAGAGAGAGCGAGAAGGAATACTTATCTAAAAACAAACATTGTTCATTGTCTACAGTGATTTGTACATTGCTTTGTCTTCTTCTTCAACACCCCCGTTAACATTCTAACAAAGAAAGGGAAAAAAAATACATTTCTTCTTCTTCTCTACAACTACATAACCACCACGGCTTTTAGATTAACTACTTATTATTAATTTATTAGATAAGAAATTTTCGTAGATGATAACTTCTTGTTTTAAATTAACCTCTTCTTTTAACTTCCATGTATATTGCTTAGCTTCTTGCTCCATCGGATATTCAGACACCAAACATGGCCGACAGTATTCCGAGCTCCTTTGCTCCACCACCTCCAGCTGTACCAACCAGATCAAACTTGCCCATGTTATATTACGGCCTCGTCGTGGTTGGAACCGCCGCGGTAGTCTTAGCTCTGTATAACATCATCGTCATCAAATGGTGTGCTCAGCGCCAAAGGCAGTCTTCCAGTGAAGGACCCAACCCTTTCATTGAGATCTCAACGAGGAGAAGTAGGAGCTTCGAAAACTTGGAGTTGTTGTCTAGCTTCAAGTACAAGAAACAAGGCCAAGAGCAAGGTGATAATGGATATGAATGCGCAGTGTGTTTGTCAGTGTTTGAGGATGGTGAAGAGGTGAGGAAACTGCCAGGCTGCAAACACTCTTTTCATGCACCTTGCATCGATATGTGGCTTTACTCTCACTCTGACTGCCCGCTCTGCCGCACTCCGGTGCCGGTCGGTCCTCCGTTTAGTCGACATTTGACGAATACGCCGGAGGAGAATTCCAGAGAAGTCTTGTTGGGTCCCACCGTCTCTGTTTGAGATTCTTAATTTCCTTCCCCTTTTTTTTTTTTTTGATCTTTTAGTTTTACTGTTTGGACTAGTTAGAACGGGAAACTTGAAAAGCCACCATTGAAAAGTCTTTGTTTTTGGTGTGTGTGGGGCCTGGTGTTGAAGCAGGACGATGATAACAAAGAAAGGTGGAAGACAACGTTGTCGTGGTGGATGGGTAGTAGGATAACTAGTTGCGTTTCAATTGGGACAGCAATTTGAGCCACAGTACTCTGTATATAGCATTTGATATTTTGGTATAAAGCTCGACCATATTTGTAAAAAATCATCTAACTTTGACACTTGCTTTAATGTATTGTCATTCACCGTACGTAAAAGGCGAGGAAATTTAGGCCGAATCAAGTTCATTATGCAAAGGGCAGTAATTAAGAGATTGTGATGCTTTGATTTTGATGCCCAATTGGAATTTACAACTAAAGGTTTAGAAAAGATGAAAAAAGGTAAGCTTAAGCTACAAGACAGAAGAAGAACAAATATAAAGTAAAGGCGGACTGTGCAAGCCGGCTAGCCTGCTGACGTTCGTCACTATCCCCAAAGATTTCAATTCATTTGAAGCCTTAGGGTTACGTCAAAGAGCAAAACCCAAAAAAATAATTACAAGCCCAAACAGCGTGCCTTTCCCCACTCGTTTATATGTCTCCCTCTCAGCAAGTGACAGGTTCACTTGACAGTATTCGAAATTTTGTCGTGAACGTCACCTCTTTGCCCCCATCAGAAAAAGAAAGCTAGAGGCATAAATATCTGATGCATTTTAAAAATTTCACCCATTCACCCTTTTTGCTGGCTCAGTTCAGTGCATAGATGTATTTCCTTACATCATGATTTCTGTCTAATCTGTGTATAAATTTATGTAACATAATTTTATTAAAATCTACATATCCCAAATGTACTGACTCCATAGATTGTAATTACAAGGCCCAAATGAACTCACTTTTCACAAATACAATCGAATACAAGTGGGAAAGGCTACATCTTTCTTAAATTGTCCAACCTTGCCTGTAAATCACTATCTATCCCACTGTCTTCATTTCCAGTTGTTTCCACCTGTGGAACTTTGGTCTTCGCAGCTGGTGCAGCAACAGCAATTGATGGCGCATTAACGAGCTGTGCATTAGATTACAACACATTAAATAGATTAGCAGTTAATTTGATGATACAGCTAAAGAAAACATCACTATAACTACTAGTGTGAAAAGGAAAAAGTAACGAGTACCTCTTGGTTGATGTCAATTCCAATCTCATCAAGCACCTGACTCACCAGTTCTTCTGTTTCCTCTTCTTCCTCATCCCCTTCCAAAGCATCATCAATTGCATCTCCCATCACCTCGGTCACCAGTTCCATCTTCTCATTCTGCCTCTCAAATTCTTGCATAATTTTCTGCAGTGATGGCAAGTTCATCTGTCTATTCATCTGGCCCATTGCCTTCGTCACTCCTTTCATTGCCTCTCCCATTGCTTGAGTTGATTTCAACGTCTGAAAATAATTAAAAAAATATGGCTTTAGTGGAAATAGGTTGACCACAGATTCTGAATATATTTACAAGTCCACAAGATTAAAACCTCATGGATCACTGAGAGTGCAAACAATCACCTCATTGAAACAATTTAAAAAAGAATCTCATGCAGAGTGCTTTCTTCATAAGTCAGAAGTTTGCAAAAAAAAGTCAACTATTCACAGTTGAAAACCGATGGTGGTAGGATTCTTTCTCTGTATTCATCTTAAACCATAATAATGCTAATTTAACCATCTAATATACAATACATAATCAATGCCATCACAGCTAGAATCTAGAAGTATCTCTAAGCAATATTTCGCATATTGATTTTAAAAGTAACTAATATTAAAGTCCATTTTGAAATGCCAACACTGGATAAAGTGATGCATATATCATGTCAAATCAACAATAGAGAAACAAGAACCTCTTGAAACAACGACAAATAAGCTTACTAAACTTTGAAAACAATTGACCAAGGAAACAGAAACCTACTTTACTAGCATTGGTTCATCATAGTAGGCATAGTATCATACGTTTATCAATAGAGGGCATTCAATCTTCTAAACAAAATGATGTCATGTCTCTTATCAGGTCTTAAAACATGCATGCCTACAAAAGACCCAGAGAAAAAGCAAATATGTTTAACTGACCACGAGATCTCATACAAATAAGCAAAAATTGAGTGAAAAGTTGCAGAAGTATGTAACCGAAGTGTGTGTATGTATACATTCCTACTATATGAACACCTATGTAGCAGAAAGTAAAACATACCTGGATTCTAAGAGCTACACCCTGGAGTTGTGATTTAAGCTTGTAAAATTTTTCAATCTGATGTCGTGTTCTAACAAGGTCTTTTGCCATAACTTTCACAGCTCCCTGAAGCGAATTTAAAATGAAATAAAACATATGGCTGGATGATTGTGGTCACCAAAAAGTCAAACAGTTTATAGATTAGCTCAAATAAAGTCTACATGGAATCTAAAACCCCAACAAAGTGAATGCTTGAAATATAAATAATAACAAGAGGTTCGAAGAAAAACAGGCTTTGCTTCTCGAAACACAGAAGAAAAACTGTTAGGCAAATGGCTATGCAGAAGCTTTGAACAAAGAAAAAGTACTACAATTTCCATTCCCAGAAAATACAGCAAAGATAAACTATCACAGTAAAAATCTCACCATCTGCCCTTGTTTGGCACTTTTCTTGATCTCTTGAATTAGTTTCTTCTCTTGTGCTTGAAGGCCTTGCCTCTCCCTTTCTATTTCTCTGATCGATTTATCTAGCATCCGCTTGTTTTCCCTCAAGAGTTCTGAGAACACAATTCACACCCATAAGTACAATTTTTTATCGACAAAGGATCCATGCTAATTACTACAAAAATATGCTTGTTCTATCAAAACACAAAAAGTGAAAACACGAAGCATACACCCCAATACTGTAGAAAATTTAGACCTAGCAAGATCTTTTAAGGCTCAAGCATTGAAGTTAAACACTAAAATGCTTTATTAGGATATATTATAAATAAATTGAGGCAAAAAATACTAGGAAAAAGTCGATTGATTCATTGCCAATAAAAAACTGACCATGCTACCTGAAATCTAATTGAGATTCAATATACAACAACTTACAAAGCATCATCAACAATCATTCCAGTTAGCAGAATTTACTTGAAATATATTAAAAATTCAAATAAATTTTTAAATGTTGGCCTAATCGGTTTCTTCGATCAGCAAACAATTGCTCACAGAACCAATCAAGAAAAAATTACTCTTGCAGCTTAAAAAACAAAAAATCTCTTTTCTTATTTTACTCAAACAACGCACTGAAATTCAAGAATTTAAACAACATAAAGCCCAAAAGCAAAAAAATTCTATAGAGAATCGAAATAAGAAAACAAAATTTTGAAAGTTAGATGAACCTGCGGGGGTTTTTCGCTTGCCGAAGAGGAAACTCATGGCGGCCGATCGGTGGGGTTCGAGAAAGACCTAAAGCTTCCCGGCGATTGTCTCAGAGGTGATCGGATCGGGTGGATCGAATTCTGCGTTTTATTCCTTATGGTTTTTGTAAAATGTAATTCATAGATTCGAAGGCTATAATAATCGTCATCCAACTCAAACGCGGTATTGTGGTGGTTTAGGTATGGAATTATTAACGAACCTTCCACCCTACGCGTGGCGCGCAATTTGGTAGGGTCCAGCTGATCGTTAACTTAACATCTTTAATCTCTCTCTCTCTTTTTTATTTTATTTTTTATTTTATAAAAGAGATTCGTTAGAAATAAGGAGCCCATTGGGTAATGAATTTTTCGGGCTTAATTGAGCTCCTTCGACTTTGTGGGCTTAGGAGTTTAGAGGATGGGCCTATTCATAGGCCTTGTTCACTGTTCCTTACTACCCAAAGGATGAATGGGCCGCTTGAATATTTCACCTTTTATTGAATTTTATTTTTTTGCCCCAAATTTCTTCTCTTTTTTTCTATTTATTTTAAGATTTAAAATTTACAATATAAAAACTAGAAAAAAAAAAAAAAAGAAAAAGAAAAAAAGAGTAGGAATGATCGACCTTTTTAAGGGGCTTGGAGGCAGCAATATACAAAACAAGAACTACCCTTTTGATAATCAATTGTGCGAATTGACTCACCGTCACGCAGCAGACACCAAAGAAAACATCATCACCTGCGAAAGCAACTCAAAGCTGCAGGGTTTGTTTTTGACCTGACACAGTACACTGACAGTGACACTGACTCGCTATCACTGAACACCAACGCACGTGGGAAGCGGGCCAGCCAGTCTCCAAAACCACACCCAACTGGGGTGCTCAGCTCACGTGCGCTTCAGTACTTGTATCTGACATCTTCATCCTTCAACCCCACTTTGGGCTTTGCGCTTTCGGTTTGGGCCTCCCACCCGACCTTTGTCTTAACATTCGACGTGCTTCTCAGTTGCTGATTCTCAATAAGCTGCGTGTCGTTTTTAGACGCCTCAAGTAAGGTACGAATGAGGACGCAAGGAGGTTATCTAATATCTTAACAAAAGCATGAACCAGGTCTATGATGATGATGATCAATTACGACAAAAATGGAGGGACTAGGATCCAACCTGAAGATAGCTGTTACGTGGTCCTTCCTCGCTCAAAATGTATTTATATTCCACATGCATTTGCTTTGCAACTTACATGTACACTTTGTCTTTCTTTGTATATGGTATTTGCCACGGATTTCTGTTTGGTTGGTAAGAAACATGTCCCACCTGTAACTTATACGTTCATCTACTGTTTTAGCTGATTAGTTTTGGTTGCACTCGCACACGTTTCTCTACCCAATCCCTTTCTCAATCATAACTTCACTTGCCCTACTCCTGCATGTAATTCCGTCGTTGGTTAATACATTACATGCTTTTGGAAACATTACTCGTGCGTATTAGAAAATTTATACCCCCGAAGATCCAAAAGAAAAAAAAAGAGTATAACTATGAAAATGTTTACACATCATGAGTCAGTTCATAACCAACTGATAACTTTTATTTATTTATTTATTTTTCTACTAGAGGTTGAACTCTTGTGTCTCACTGTCTTGTCAAACTAAAAAAAGAAGAACTAATGATAGCTGCACAGGGCTAAAATGATGACATTATGGAATTGAACTTATTGACCCCATTAGGACAGTCCTTCAGTCTTACACCGATATATACAAAAACCAAATGAATGAATAAATTTGCCTAAACTATTCTCTGATGACGAGATGAATATGATATTTTCCACTGATATTCATCCACCTGGAAGTGTTTTAAGAACAAGAAAATGAAACATTATTTGTCACCGAAGAGTGTAGTCCAAGAACAATATCTATATCAACTCTTTAAGGCATGTCACTCTGCCGCTTGAGTTTTCATATGCTTTTCAAGTTCCTTCTTTTCAAATAATCTTTTTTTATTTCACTGAGAGTGAGAGGTGGTGTTCAAAGTCAACGATAGAGGCCACCGGTGTCCCATATCATTTAGAAGAATATATAGTTTGATCTCTTGCAACTTTATATTATTTTTCTCCATTGGTGTAAAAGAAAGTTATTAGTTTTGTATGTCATGATGTCTGATCCTGCTATATTTTGACTTGTTAGTTTCCTTACTAAAGGCCCTACTTGTCTGCCAAGCCTCAAGAATTATTTCATCTGTATTATTTCACATAAGAGACATTAAGATCATGTTTTGGATTGGCATTTTCTTCCTCTTCATCTGTCTATGATAATGACAAGCTCAGCAATCAACCATGCATGATTCATCACATTTCACATACCCAATAACAAAACCAACTAATTATGAAAACCCTTGTGCCATTTGCTTTTGCTTTAATATATAGCAAGCAATCCTTTCAGAATTAACGTTGCAGAATGACCACGACTAGATTGATAATTACTTACCCATTTAAAAAAATTTAACCACCAAACGCCCAAAAGGGGTATCTGAGTTCTCAATCATTTTTTCCCCCCCTTTGAGTTTAAAAGGGGGGCTAATTTTACATTGTGATGGTGAGGCCATGTGCTAAGCCTGTTGAAAAGGCGTAAACTCTTACTTTCTCCCATTTCATAGCAGAGAAGATTTGTCTCTGCTTTTTCATCTCTCTTTTTTTTTAAGTTTACTTTTGTTGTTCCTTTACTAATTAAGCGTGTGAATGTGACTAAATCTTTAATGCTTTCATTTTAGGCAAGATTAAATAGAAGGGTACGCCGAGTATTCTACAGGACACCAATTTGTTCTACGCGTTTTAATTGCATAGCTTTCAAGTCTAAAATAATTTCCTCATTGCTTCTGCTCCTTGGAAAGCTATATTTGCTTTCTTTACTTGCGGATTAAACAAAGACAATTAGGGTTAAACTTTAAGAGATTAACATAGAAGAAACCAAATCACGTTCAATACCAGAAACCATTCATGAATTAACCACATGACATTATCATTTCTTTTTCCCATTTGGAAAAACACAATGAATTACAAGACCAAGCCATTAGCAATGGCATGATTAGTTCTGATATTTGTAGTTTCATACACCGGAAGTTCCTCCCTGTACCTCCCAATCCCTACAAGGTGATCGAGCTCAAAGAGATCCGAGCTCGAGTAGCTCTCAGCATCATCGTCGTCGTCGTCGTCGTCATCTTCATTGCGATCACAAAATCTTCTAACAAAATCTTGAGCTGGTCTTTCAACTCCATTTCCTTTTTTCGCAACAAAGTTTTTAAGATCAGACTTCAATGAAGAACTTCTAACAAAATTTTGAATGTTGGGTAGTGGCATTAAACTGGGGTCCTCTTCATAAACACGTTTTTGACCGCAAGGTTGAGAATCCTCACCGAGAATCACACTGACCGGATAGAACCTAACAGACCTTTTGGTTCCATTGCTGTGTTTTGATCTTGAAGACGGTGGTTTGCTCAAACATGACCTTGAGAACGTAGAAGCTGATGAACAAGCTGATTTTGATATGTGCTCGGAACTCACATCCTCAACTGCCCCAACGTAGCACATCTTGGCCTTTTTAACGTTCCCGGAGTTGAAAATAGAATTGAGAAAGCTAGCTATACGACCTCCTGGTGAAATGGGCTGCTTAACTTTCTTTAATTCACCGTAGATTTTCAGGGCCTTGAGTTTCGTCTTCGTAAAACCAGCACTCTCACGCTTTGGCTTCTGTTGGTGGTTGTCTAAATTTCTCTGCTCAAATTGCATGTACTTGTCGGAGTGAGCGGAAACTCCAGTTCGAGCTGGCTTTTGTTTGGATCTCTGTTTGTAGCTGGACTCTGTTTCGGAGGACGAGCATGCTGCTCCAGAGCTAGACTCTGAAGAACTTGAAGTCGAATTTGAGAGCACAGAGCTATGAATACTCTGCTTTTCCACCCAACTCTCAATCATAATAGCTCGGCGAAGATTGCGCATCTCTTTGTCTTCTTTAGAGCCAGAAGAACTGCTCTGTTTCTTCTTGATCATGGTAGTACGAGTGATGTAACTCAGATCGTGTTCTTCAGCCTTTGATTCGTCGATAGAACGATAAATAGCATCAAGTAGAGAAGAAGAGAAAGATGGGGTTCTTCTTCTTCGTGGGAATGTTTCTTCCTCTGTTGCTCTCTCCTTTCTATACATGCTTACATACACAAAAATCCAGAGAGCAAACAGGTCTTTTTTATAAGGAAATCAGAGAGAGACAGGGTGAAAACACGGAGTGGGAAAGCAGAGAACAGTGAGAGATAGATAAAGGGTGGTAAAGAGCTGTAGTGTCCTCTTTGAGAATGTCAAAAGCTGCAACAGGCATCTATAGAATTGCAAGTAGATCATGTGAAGGGACCAAAAAAAGGAAAGAGAGAGCGACAGAGAACACACAGAGGTAGATTTATAAATTGGCCTCTGCTTCTTTGTTTTTTCATAATATTATGTCTGCTTGTACTGCGTTTTTGTATAGAATTGAAGAATGAGATTGGAAAGCGAGAGAGAGAGAGAGAGAGAGAAAAGCTTTAAAAGAAAAGCCCCGTGCGTGCGTGCGGGTGAATTATAGTTGCAGGTCTTCCAGGTTGGCGGTTTTGATTTTTTGTTTCACTTTTTTTACAAATTTACTGTGTCTTTGGAATTTTTTATATTTTAGTGGTAAACCCTTTATTCATTCTTTCTTTATTTCGTGGATGACAGATGGTGAAATGCAAATATTATTTTTACGCCATCTCCAAGAGTCCTCCAATACAATATTGGCGAAGTGGGGTGTGTGAGGCGAAAATGACATTCTCATTATTCTCTCTACTTCTTTATCCTATAAAATCACCTTTCTTTTTTAGTATATGATGTCTATCTCCAAATCAAAATTATGTTTAGTGTTTTCATAATAATCAAATCAATTTTCTAATAATTCTTAGTTTAGTTTGATAAGGGTATAATTTCATCTAATTATAATTATTTTTGCGACCCCAATTAATCACAACACAATACTTATCCTTCCATTAAGCACGTGTAGCAAAAGTTTTCTAATAAAAAGTTTGCTACTTTCGCCTGGGCAGTGCTAAAATTGTCTGCTATTGTTGACACCTGTCATAATCAACCTTTTGTTTTTTTACCCTCCACTTCAAAACTGAAACTGCCATGGGCCTGGAAACTCTTTCAGGCGGATAATCACGGGCCCAATCACTAACCTAAGGGTACGGTCCAAATCAAACGTGTTTACAGTTTACTTCAAATAGAGTTTACACCGTCCACTTACATTCCTGTTGCACCACAGATAATCCAGATCAATTATCTCACTAACTAATCTATCCTACATCCATCCGATTCATCATACTCGTTTGCAAAAATTATAATTCAAATCTAAATCATCCCCATTCATAGGTCCGAGATCCACATCTATGAATTGAAAGGTCCGAATGATCAACTCTGCAATCGGTTGTTAGAATCAATAGGTCTTCAAATCGTTCATTTGAAAAAATTGAAACCCTTCTTATTGGATGATCATGATACTTCCCAAAAATCGAAATTCTTGATCAATGGAGGAACATTATCACCATTTTTGTTCAATAAGATACCAAAGTGGATGATTGACTCATCCCATACTAGAAATAATCGCAGGAAATCTTTTGATAACACGGATTCCTATTTCTCAATGATATCCCACGATCAAGACAATTGTCTGAATCCCGTGAAACCATTTCATAGAAGTTCATTGATATCTTCTTTTTATAAAGCAAATCGACTTCGATTCTTGAATAATCCACATCACTTCTGCTTCTATTGTAACAAAGGATTATTATTGTCTCAGATATACTCAACCTCATTTGAATCGTCAAATAAAAAAATATATGTTAAAAAATTAAATCTAGACTACTATAATATTATAAAGCTGAAATAGCAAAAAAATTATATCTACTGATAAAATTCTAAATGATAAAATACACATCGAGGCTTTTTTTATTTATAAATAAAATAATAATAAAATAAAATCACGAATTGGCCTGTCCTATTTATACCCTTTACAAAATGGTGAGCAGTGCCGTCGTTGAGTCTCTTTTTGGTTTCCCTCTGTACATCACTTTTAGCTTGGTACATAAAAATAAGATGAAACCATCTTTCATCCCAGCAGTAATCGAATTGTAAACTTCCAATCACGACAAAAACATAAAAGTAGAACTCAATAAAAAAAAATTATATAATCTTTTACAAAAAAGAACACAATCCACTACATGCAAAACCAGGCATGCAACGTAAGCAGCATCTTCAACATTAAAAGTTCAACCAAAAATTACCAACATCACATGCAATACAAAAAAGATTTGTTCATTTCCATCCTTAGAACTAAAATCCTATAACTCATCCTTCATAATGACCCAAACAAAGGGGTTAAAAGAAATATACTGCTTAGTCTCCCTTTTTCCTGAAAGAGCACCCTTCAGTGAGTCTCGCACGCCCACCAGTAGGTTGGCAAAGGACTGTCTGACAGTTCCCACATACTACCACAGTCTGAGAGTGGCTAAACACAGTAGTTCTGCATTCAAAGCAAAATATTTTTTTAAAAACCTTGAAAAACAGCATTGCTCACAACCTAATGAACTAAATCTAATCTGGTCTTATTCCCGTTTAGGATGAAAATGCCTAAAGAAATTATTATTCCAGTAATATAGCACTTTATGATTTCAGAAGTAGTTCATCCTACAACTAAGATTAAAGTCCATTTTATAATTGATTCAAATTCAATGAGAAGATTAGACCGAACTTCAATTTTATATACCAATGGAAACATATTGGTGAAGACTTGACCACGAAATTGTAAATAACCAGTCAATTATATATATATATATATATATATATATATATATCAGACACAGTAAAATTACGAAAAACTTACATGTTGAAGCATCCCTGGCATTTCACATCCTATACGAAGAACAAAATAGGAAACAGAAGCAAAATTAGTGACCCAGAAAGCAAAAACAGATCATGATAAGTTAATACAACTTTGTAAGCCAGAAGAAATTTGAAAAAAAAAATCTAAAATTTAACACTAAAAGTAATACCATGAAGAAGGAGTTGGGAGACTGCACAAGACGCTTGAGCTTGTGCTTCCTCTTCTCAAGCTCCGCGGGAGGGTTCAGTAGATCAATGTCATTTTGGAGAACCTATA
Organism: Rhamnella rubrinervis; assembly: GCA_007844105.2. Lineage (NCBI taxonomy): Eukaryota > Viridiplantae > Streptophyta > Magnoliopsida > Rosales > Rhamnaceae > Rhamnella > Rhamnella rubrinervis. The sequence continues at coordinate 15,980,222 of CM017584.2, forward strand.
ATTTCACAACACTCCGAATTAACAAACCGTACCCAAAACGAATTAAGATCCTAAAAATAATAATAACAATAATACAGCAACCAATAAAATAACGTCTCCTAATTATATCATTATGAAATTCATTAAATTAACCGGATAATAGAAAGGTGATGCAAGAAGAAAAGGAGAAAAATAAGAATTGAAAATCAAAATGGGGAAAAGAAAAGACAGACGACAAATCAAATGAAAAATACACAATATAGATCTAATCATGGATTTTGATTTCTATGTGCAGGAGAAAGACTTCAAACTCACCATCTTCGAAGTTTTGAGTAATCGTTTGGAGATGCGGCAAGACCGTATGAAAACCCTAAAACCAGAGTGCGGAGGCCGAGGGTAGAAGAGGGGTTAACAAAATGGAAGAGGCGTATATATAATAAGGAGAAAATCAGATATTCTAGGCCGTTAGATTGATGGGCTTAGATCTAGGCCCTTCATCTATTTTAGGGTGCCCCTGACTGCGAAGCGGAGCCCACGTCAGCCGTTTTGCGGTTGTCAGATGGACATGGTTGAATGTCTGGGCTTTAAGGTTAAACTCAGCCCAAAATCCTAAAATAATGGGGAAAAGATCCATGACCCAGTCGGAGATGCATTGAGGCCTCTGTCCCAAAATCAAAAGAGCCTGTGCAGTCTGTTTGTTTTATATCTTATAAAATACTTTAATTTTTTTTTATTCATTAATAATAATAATAAAAAAAAAGTTTCTGAGAGAATGTAAAAGAAAATAAGCAATTTATTTGATTGCATGGTACAATTTCAGTCGCTCATTTAAGTGGCTTATAAATCAGAAGACAGTGACAAACACTTTTAATTTCGTTCTTCAACAAAGGTATACTACAGCAACAGGGGAATACCTTGCCCTGTTACAGTCTCATTCACTTCCAATTATGTGAGTACGACGCTGCATCAAACCCCGGCTAATAAAAATGGAGACCCTTTTGAACCTCTCAGATGGCGACTAAAGGGGTTTCTTTTTTTAAAAAAATAAAAATTTAAAGCACGTCCAAAAAGACAGAGATTGGAACATGCCAATTAATATTGGACCTCTAATGTGGAAAAATCTGATGTGAGCTATATTAAGCTTGGGCAACATTTTTGTATATTTATAACGCCTTACAAATATTTATGGAGTTCAGCCCAACCCAAGTGATCATTATAATAACAATAATAATAATAATAATAATCCCCACATGATTCAGATTCTGATTCGCTGTGAGCCCTCCACAGAGGCACCCAGAGTCTGTGTTCTGATCAGAAGATCTTGAAGAATTTCAATAAATATTAGAGAGATTCAAGAACAAAAAATTAAATGTAAAATGCAAAGAGTGAGGGGATACCGTTATTTTGGGCTAGTTGGAGATGTGACGACCACTCTGCAACCTCTGCGTGAAGCCACCAGAACAAAATAATAATAATAATAAAAACCTGATTTCGTACCAAAAAAACGCCACAGCCAAAAGAACGTCACCGCTCTGAAAGTATCCCCGCTTTATCAACGTAGTCAACAACAAAAAAATATAATAATAATAATAAGAAAAAGCCATCCCTACCGTAACCTCCGTTGATCGTCTCCGAGGAATAGAATTAGAATCGCCTCCTCGGATTCGCGCTCCACCGCCAGTATTCCAAGGCGCACCCACAATACATCACGGCCCCCACGTGTCTTCTTCATGAGCCCAAATGGGACCCGTAACCGATCTGAAACTTCCAGTTCTTGTCTGAGGCTCAGCTTCCACATTCTGACCGCCCACCGATTCCACTGCTTTCACCTCTCTAAGCCTCTCTCGCACTCACCTGTCGGTTACCGTATCAGTCATCAGATACTTTGCTCGGCACACGTAGTAGCTCGGAAGCCATTGATGCCCAAACCCGGCTCTTGGGGCGTTTAAACGCTTCACTTTCTGTTTGTACAACTTGCTCTCTATTTATTGTCTTTAGACACGATGTCGTTTCTGAGGCGCAGAAAGCCCAAAGTCTCGAACCCAGAGCCTCAGATTGACGAGGACGACGATGAGAAAGAGAAACGGAAGAGAAAGCAAACCGCCGAGAAGAAGAGACACAAGTGGTCGTGTATCGATAGCTGTTGCTGGTTAATTGGCTTCATATGCTCCACTTGGTGGTTCTTGCTTTTCATGTACAACGCAATGCCCGCATCCTTCCCTCAGTATGTAACCGAGGCTATAACGGGTCCGTTACCGGATCCTCCGGGAGTTAAACTGAAGAAGGAGGGGTTGGAAGCCAAGCATCCGGTAGTGTTCGTTCCTGGGATTGTGACCGGCGGGCTCGAACTGTGGGAGGGGCACCAGTGTGCTGAAGGTTTATTCAGGAAGAGGTTGTGGGGTGGCACATTTGGGGACTTGTATAAAAGGTAATGACTTTTCGGTTTTCTTACTATCTGTGAGTGAAATTTGATGTGGATATTGTGCTGATAGTGTGAGCACTGAGTAAATTTGCCGTCTTGAGGATTGTGGGTGGTTTTACTTTGAAAAGAATGGTATCGTGTTTGATGGAACTTTATACTTTTTATGAGTGGAACGTTTTGAGGGAAATGCCTTTGACACTTAATGGTACCAATACAAAAACTCTGCCTCTTTCTGTTTTCTTTGATTCTAAACTAAGGGATGCTGCTTAAAACTTAACAATCTTTAAAGAAATTGGTAAAGCACAAAGCAGTTCAACATTTAAACGCATGTGACAGACGATTCAATGAATCTTTTTTTCTTTAATTAAAAGAACTGGTCTTTATTGAAATAAAGAACATAGATTTTTCCTTGACACGTGTTTGGACGCTTATTTGTACTTGGCAAATATGGAGGCTTCTTGTTTTGCATGTGCTATGGTGATATAATTGTTATGTCTTCTACAACTGATTATTTTTTTTGAACTGAATCTCTATAACTGCTATGTAAAATGAAAACATTTTTAACAAAGAAGTAAAACATTTGGCAAGTGCAAACTTTATCATGATCTCTCAGTCATTTGTTACATATATTAGTTTGACTGGTAAATCTTTCTCTTATTATTGTTAATGGTCATTTTGTTCAAATTTTGCTACACTCACGTGTTCTTACACTTTCAAAAGATATCTTCCCGATTTGACTCTCTGCTGGTGTTTATTGATTTTGGACAGACCACTATGCTGGGTTGAGCATATGTCCTTGGATAATGAGACTGGATTGGACTGTCCGGGTATAAGGATCAGGCCTGTATCTGGCCTTGTGGCAGCTGATTACTTTGCACCAGGTTATTTTGTCTGGGCAGTTTTAATTGCTAACTTGGCTCGCATTGGGTATGAAGAGAAAACCATGTATATGGCTGCATATGATTGGAGATTATCGTTCCAAAACACTGAGGTACGGTGGACTTCAAAATTGATTTTCCGTCGAGTTCTATGACCAACTCATTTCTGTTGGTGAAAAGTTCATACGAATCATGTTGTACTATCACACTTTTGGTTGTTGTTTTGCAGTATTGTATATTTTATTTGTAAATCAGCTGATTAATCTGTTTGATTGATTTAAACAGGTTAGGGACCAAAGTTTAAGCAGGATAAAGAGTAACATAGAACTGATGGTGGCTACAAATGGTGGGAAAAAGGTGGTTGTTATTCCACATTCAATGGGTGCTCTGTACTTCCTACACTTCATGAAATGGGTTGAAGCGCCAACACCAATGGGTGGTGGGGGTGGATCAGATTGGTGTTCTAAGCATATTAAAGCAGTGATGAACATTGGTGGACCCTTTTTAGGCGTTCCAAAAGCAGTTGCAGGACTTTTCTCTATCGAAGCTAAGGATATTGCAGTAGCTAGGTTTTTCTCTTGACTTTTGTGGTGTGAACAGGACTAACAAATTTTGTCATCGTTTTTGTTTTTGCACTTCAGTTTGTATTGTAGCTAAATATGGTTAGTCGGAACTTTGATATCATTTTCTAATATCTATTATGTTTTAGCTCTCACCTAATCAAACAATTTACAATACCTGGACATATTGTTCTATATGCCTGTCCATAAGCATGTGTTGTGTTTTAAAAGCTGAAAGCACAAACTCACTATGGGAATAGTTTTTGCTGGTTTCAGCCTTCGAAATGTTAGTGTAGTAGTATATTTTCCTTCAATAGATATTATGGGCTTTCTTTCTGGAAATTAGTTTTCATTTGCACAATCATCGAAAAAAGTTTTGTGAAACTTGTATGCATGTATATCTTCTGTTTGGGCTCTTGATGAATTGGCATACTCATACAGGTCCTTCGCACCAGGTGTTTTGGATAAGGATGTTTTTGGTCTTCAGACTTTACAACATTTAATGCGGATGACCCGTACGTGGGATTCAACCATGTCAATGATACCAAAAGGCGGTGACACTATCTGGGGTGGCCTCGATTGGTCACCTGAAGGATTTTACAACTGTAGTGCAAAGAAGCTGAAGAACGATTCTCCACACACTACAGGACAAAATAGGAAAAGGAATAACGGCTCCAAAGCAGGAGTGAATTATGGGAGGATTGTTTCATTTGGGAAACATGCAGCTGAATTACATTCTTCTGAGATCGAGAGGATTGATTTTAGGGTAACTTTCTGATTTTTAAATAATTACCTCGGAGGTTGAAGCCATTCCATTGGAAATGAACAGATTTTTCTTCTACTTTCTTTCTCTCTTCGACATGTCATCTTCTAATGAAATAGTATTTCCTGCCAGTTTCCTGTGAACCATTTAGGATTGGTGGTTATGAGATGCTTGTTACTACACTTGCAATTGTTGTTTGATTTTATGAACAATTTTGGTAGGATGCCATCAAGGGTAATAACCTTGCAAACACTTCAGACTGCGATGTGTGGACAGAGTATCATGAAATGGGTGTGGGAGGTGTTCAAGCTGTTGCAGATTACAAAGTTTATACAGCTGGATCAATTTTGGATCTGCTTCATTTCGTTGCCCCGAAGTTGATGGAACGTGGAGGTGCTCATTTTTCACATGGAATTGCTGAAAATTTAGAGGACCCAAAATATGAGCACTACAAATATTGGTCAAACCCCTTGGAAACAAAGTGAGATCTTGATGTTTCATTTTAACTGTTTGTTTCTAGTGATTTGCGTAATTTTTTTTTTTTATTTTTTTTCTGGCTGGTGATATGTCGAAGTTAATTTATTCGAGTAAATTACCCTCTAATGCTGATGCATGAACTTGTGTGCTGCTTTTGCAGATTACCAAATGCTCCAGACATGGAGATATATTCCATGTATGGGGTTGGCATCCCCACCGAAAGAGCATATGTATACAAGTTGACTCCCCCTGCAGAGTGTTACATTCCCTTTCAAATAGATGCTTCGGCAGATGGAGGAAATGAAGACTCTTGTTTAAAAGGTGGAGTGTTTTCAGTAGATGGGGATGAAACCGTCCCCATTCTGAGTTCAGGTTTCATGTGTGCAAAAGCTTGGCGGGGGAAAACCAGATTCAATCCTTCAGGGATCCGTACATACATAAGGGAATATGATCATGCCCCTCCAGCTAATCTTCTAGAGGGCCGGGGCACCCAAAGTGGCGCTCATGTTGACATATTGGGTAATTTTGCATTAATTGAGGATGTTATAAGAGTAGCTGCAGGGGCTACTGGAGAGGAGCTGGGTGGAGATAGACTTCACTCTGATATTTTCGAATGGTCTGAGGAGATCGACTTACAATTTTGATTCATGTGACATGGTGAGTGCTTTAATGGTTTTTTTTTATTCCTAGAATCATTAGGCCAGATTCTGGATCTTAGTTGATATAACCTACTGTGATTGCAAAATTTTAGTCCCCCCTGGTATGTTATTTAACACTTTGTTCGTTTTTGTTTCAGTCATAACTGAATTCATATCTATACTCGTGAGCTTCTTCATATACCAGATGATTATTAGCTGTAGGCAAAGGTAGCATTTGGTTATTATAATAGCAGCCTGCAGAATTGTCACCAAGTAATGAAAGCAGGTTGCCGAAAGAATTCATTCACGTGAGCGTTGTCGACAACATTTGCGATATTTCATTGTTCGGGAGATGCCCGGATTCAGTCGGGTTTATGAATTGGATTCCACATTATTCCAGGATCCTAACATTGTTTATGTACACGCCCTAACTTTTACAGTTGAGAGCTGCTTTGAAATTTTTGAAATTCAATTAATTTATTCAATTACCTATCTATATGAATTATTTAATGAGTGTTCCAAAGTTAGTACCAGTTTGATGCATGGATATAAAACTATTGCATACATTTTAATTTATGATTATCATTAAGTGCTTTATATATATATATATATATATATATATATATATATATATATATTAATTTCTAGACATTAATGGGGACCTTATTTTCTATGCAAAAGTTATATTTGCTTTTTTGAACAAAAATGTCGGTTAGTCGTATCCATATTTAAATAGAGATGGTTTAGATGTCTGGTATAAGAGTTATTACCAGTACTTAAATTTATGTAAAGTAAGATTAGTTGATACTTGGTCAACCTCTTAATGAGTTTTTTATTATTATTTATTTTAAATATAGTGGAGGGTCATCAATTCCTTCATGAATCACTATACAAATTGGTCAATCAATTAAGGTACGATTTAGATTTGTATAATAATACGACTGAAGATGATATTTTGATTATCGCAGAGGACAAAATAAGTCCATTAATTGCGTATGCGTGTTTATTTTGATCTATCGTATTAAATGAAAGGCATCAGAAATAATCTTAGAAAAAAACAAAAAAGAAGAAGAAGGGACAAATGACCATTTCTTCTCCTGAAGTATCTGTAAAATTGATAATGTTTGAAATGAGAAAACAAAAACAAAAAAGTCAATTAGAAGAAAAAAATACAAAAGCCATGGGAAATTGTACATGCATGCTCCTTTTTTTATTAAATACCAACATGAGGATGATTATGAAGAAGAGAAACGCACCATGCATGGCTTCAAATATAAATTGCACGTGATTTTTGGGACATTATAAGAAATGCTTTAATGGACCCGTGACCATGTCATGCCAAGGTTTCCAACTTAGGAAAAATCGCCGTCCTTTATTTTTATTTATTTATTGGGTATATGATTTCCAACTTTTATAATCAAATTGCGTCTACAATTAATATTAACCATTAAAAGTTATAGAAGCGAAATGAAGTTACCGAGCAACTTCTTGCGACTCGTGAACTATTATGTTGTAAGTAGTGTGCCCAGAATAGAAGTTGAAATGAGGCTACTCGGCAACTTCTAAAGTTGCCTATTTTTCAATTGCGTTTTTTCTGTGCTAAGTGAGCTGGCTTGTATCCAAATGTAAATCTATAGACTACATCAGGCTTACACAATCTCAGATATGGAGCGTGTACTTACGAAAGAGCGACTGAACGATGCACTTGTCACTTTGACCAATGGACCTCATTTGGGAGCAGAGCGTAGTAGTAAAAGGCGCGTGACATAAGTGATACAGTAAAGGGCGGCGGGGACACATATTGGCGAATGAAGCTAAAAGGGATAAGGGCGTGTTTGGTCGTGCCAGTGGGGACACACAGAAAAAGACGTTATAAATCATAAAAAAGAAAACCAAAGGAAAAGGAAGAGAGAGAGGTGTGGTGGTGGTTTTGTCTTGTGTGCTTTGTGGTGGGTGTTTGTAATGTGGAATTTTAATTTCATGTGGTTTTGTTTTGGTTTGTAACAAATCCAAGAACTGGAAAGAGATAGGTGGAGAGAGAAGAGAGAGGAGATAAGAGAGAAGAGAGAGAGAGGGGGAGGAACTAGGAACTGGGAAGTGGGAAGTGGGAAGGGTTGGGGTTGGTTTCAAGGGAGGAAACATGTCCGGGTTCATCCCTACAGCAATACAACTTACCTCTTCATATCTAGCCGGATCCCAAAGGTCTCTCTTTTACTTTCTTTTCCTTATTCGGTTATGGTCTTCTACCTTTCCCATTGCTTCGTTTACTTTAATTTTTTTTTCATTTTGTTTTCCTCTTTCACTTTTTACTTTTTCTTTCTTTTTTTTTTTGGTTATTCATTAGTTGGATGCATGTAGAGTATGGAATCATATGGTGCATGATGTTGTTTTGTAGTTGCAGTTGAAGATGGGGCAATGGTCTTTGGTAAACTTATCTCTATTTTTGGTTTTGTCTCTTAATTGCTGCTGTTTCGGATATTTTTGTTTCTCATTTTTGGTATTTATTTATTTTTTTCTTCTTATTGCTTTCTGGTTGGTCATTAATTTTTTTCTTCTCCTTTTTTGGATTATGTTTCTGAAAGATTTTGTTGATTGGGATTTAGTGAGTTTGGTGGAGGTTTGGGAACAGCTTTCAAGGTGGTGGATTTATGTGCATGATTAGGCTCTGCCTCATGGTCTGTTATGTATCTAATTTGATTGATCAGTTTGTTTAATATCCGATATATTTTGCCTTTGGATCTCTGTGTTGATTAAAACACATACTGCATGCAACAAGAATTACTCGTCTCCTTATAATTCAGAATAATGTGCCCGCATTTCTCATCAGCTTTTCCTATACCTGGCCTTGTTTGACAATTAAAAAACTGTCTTATTATTATTATTATTAAAAACCATGACATTGTTTCTTTGTTTATGACCAAACAAAGCTTCTAAGATATGACAAAAACCAAATTTGCAGTCTAAAAATTTTGGTAATGTCTCTCATGTGTGTGATTGGGAGTCTTCTACAGTTGAAAAGTGTCGGCACTTGGTCGCATGGTTACTCTTATACCTAGTATAAGATACTGGTTGATGCATGCTAGGTTACTAAATATATATATATATATATATATATATATATATTTGTATAGTATTTGAATAATTTTACTTGTAGTCATGTGGTAAAAATTCCAAGCACCATCTGCTGGAAAGTGATATAGAGTAGTGTAGATGGGATGTTGTTCAGCCAGGACTCAGGAGCAATTAGCTCTCTTGCTAAAGTACTTAAATGATTGTTTTATGTGCCTGTATTTGTTTTTCTTTTGGACATTCTGGACTGTCCTCTTGTTTGCACTCAGTTTAGAGTCTTCACCAATTAATCATGGTTAGTTTGACAATATTGTATTTATGTGTATTCATATATGTATTTTATTTCAACCTAGAAGGATTAATGCATAATATTGATGGGGTAAACTATTTTTATGATTAGGATTCAAGGTAAGAATCCCTTTTACCATTTATGAATTAAGATTGGGAATTCATCACTTTTTGTATTGCATTACTTGATATAGATATTCCTAGTTCATGTTTTTCTCCTTTCCTCTTTGTTCACTTTCTTCCTTAATATTTTGCTGTCTCTCTTGTAATGTATGTTCACATGCTTACCCTTACCAGATTTTCTTATATTAGGAGTCCATAATATAATGGTTCTGAATTGGCATTGGAGTGTTGATGTGTGAAGTTTGTGCATAAACAATCTTGACATGGGCACCGTTGGATCATACTTTAAATCAGGAATATAGGACTACATTAAATTTTCTTCATTTTTGACTATGGTATCTTTGGAGATCTTCCAAGTAATGTTGTAATACAATGGTGGAATACGTTTTAGCTTGTAATTGCGGCATCAGAGGCGCTATTTTGCAGATTTTTTAAGGATTATATTTGTTGTGGGGGCTTTCCTAACACCCAGTGTGTCATTTCTTGTGAACCCAGGTAAAGACCCAGGTGAAGATCCAACTTATGCTGAGAGTTTTGAATGTCAAAAGAAGCCAGTATTCTTGTCAAGCAATCCAGACTTTGTTTTCAATTCTTCACAAGCTTGTTACAGTAATTTAATGGTAGGTAGAGCTGTTCTCTATTGAACTATGCTTGTTTGCTGGTTGTTAACTAGGTTTTACTTTCGTTCAGGCTCGTGCTCCATACCCCTACACCGATCCTTACTTTGGTGGGTTATTGGCTGCATATGGCCCACAGGTTCTTGTGAGTTCTGTTGACTATTTTGTTTTTACTTCTTATTTCTTCTTCAAGTTATTTGCTATATTCTGGGCTGGGGTCGTTTTTGTACTCTTTGTGATTGTGTACGTGCCTTACAAGTGAGAAGCTAGATCTTTAACAACACCCACTTTATGTTCCTTTAATTTCACGGTTTGTTGTGAATCTTACTATTTCTATATATAGCTGTACTTATGATTTGAAATTGACCAGATTCAGCCTCAGATGGTGGGCATAGCACCCCCACGAGTCCCATTGCCAGTTGATATGGCAGAGGACGGACCCATCTATGTCAATGCTAAACAGTACCATGGAATCCTCAGGAGAAGACAGTCACGTGCAAAGCTAGAGGCTCAAAATAAACTAATCAAAAACCGAAAGGTACACCAATTAATGTCCATTACTAATTTGCATTTACTTTAGCTGTTTTGTTTTTCCCTATACCTTTGCATTTACTTGAACTCTGTGTCATATGTGAAATAGAGGAGAATTGATAGTGCCTGAGGAATTAAATCTCCCACTGCACATTATGTGGATGAATGAATAGTCAATAGTGTTATTTCATCCGTTTGAAGTGGGACTGATTGTTGTCACTTTATGTATTGTATTGAATAATGAATATGGAAGCAGCCATATCTTCACGAGTCTCGGCACCTCCATGCATTGAATAGGGTAAGGGGAACAGGTGGTCGCTTTCTCAGCAATAAGAAGCTCCAACAGCGCGATGATCCAAACCCAGCCACTGCCACTGCCACTCTAAAGTTACAGAACAACATACCGGAAACTGATCAACAAAGTCATGGTGGAGTAGGGTCTGGTGAATATGTGACGGTGGTTTCAACCCAATACTACACTGACATCACAAGTAGTAGTGTCTCCGACAGCACTTCCAACATGTTTCAGCAATCATCGTCGGATGGTACTGGTGGGTTCTCGGACATGTCTCCCAGTGGCCACATGGGTATGGGTGGTGGTGGAGCCCTGCAATGCGGTACTGGGAGTGAGAGGCTTTTGCATGGTGGTGGGGGTGGTAAAACACACCACTGTACTTCAGTTTTCCGGTGAGAGAGGTTGTAAAGAAACACAGAGATCATCTCACTGGTCGGGCAATTCATCCTTGGCTTTTTTCACTTCACTTTGTACTAGATTTCTATGTTACTCTTCGGCGCACCTTTTGAACTTTTGCTTTAGAGACACTTGGAAATGTACCAAAGTAATTAATCACTACTTGGTTTTTTTTTCTTTTTCTTTCTGAAAGTAACAAGATGTGTGATAACCGTGGTCGATGTGACGCTGTTGCCGAAGTTGCTTAAAGGTGAGTAGGTGATATGGGATCAAGCAACATTATTACTAGTAGTGCAATGTCCAAACTCTCTATATACGTATGTATGCATGTGTGCATGTATATATATGTTAGATGTGCTTCAATGTGACTTATTCAATATGTGCTAGTATTTTATTTGTTAAAAATAGTTAATCTTGGTGGGCTTACTAGTAAGCACAGAATCCGAAAGCACATTTCAATAAAAGCAATCATTTGTCACAAAATAAAAAAATAAATTAGTTGTTTAAATACCATTAAAAAAGAAAAGAAAAGAACTTTGGAGTCCCAAATTTATAGGCCCAGTCTCTATCCGGATAGCACACCCACGCAGGTCCAGGTCCAGGTCCAGGTCCAAGGCTATAACGAAACGGAGTGAGCATAACTAAAAAGGCAGAGTGAGGGTCCCACCCTCAGTAATAATAACAATAATAATTCGCAATATTCCGGAATTCAGCGTTGGAAATTCCCGAAATTCAAAAGCCCGCAGAATTCAATTCGTCAGGCTCAAGGTTTTCTTCGCCTTTCCGCTTCGGAGACGGAGACGGAGACCGAGACCGGAGAAGAAAAGAGAGATTGCGGAGCACCGAAAATGGTGTCGTACATTAACGCTTTGCTGTACGGAGTTGGAGGGTTGGTTGTTGCCGGGGTGGCTTTGCTGGTCGCACTCCAGGAGAGACTGGTCTACGTTCCAGTCCTTCCGGGACTCACTAAGTCCTACCCCATGACTCCGGCCCGCCTCCGACTAGCCTACGAGGACGTCTGGCTCCGATCCTCTGACGGTGTGCGTCTCCATGCCTGGTTTATTAAGCTCTTTCCTGAATGTCGAGGTCCGATCTGCTTTCCCTACACGATTCATTTTAGCTTTTACTTTGCAGCACTTGAAGATTTTACTTGTGTTTTGAGTAGAAATTAGGGTTTGAATGTTGTTGAGGCTGCTTTTCGGGCTTCCAATTGGACCAGAGGATCCGATTTTAGTTTTTTGGGTTCATTTCAATTGTCGTTTGGAAATGAGAGTTAGTCTGGGTTAATTTTCAACGGGATAAATTTCAAATTAAAAGCTAAAAATTTGAACTTATCAAGGAACTGGGTTGTGGAATCGCCGAGTGCAGCTGGCTTATTAGTCTTTAAAGTTTGATAATGTTTTTGTTCTTGGATTCATGTCTGGAATTCACCGTGTTTATTGACCTTAACCCGTACATATGTTTTGTGTTTTTCAGCTGTTCTGATCCTCTTAAACAAGTTCATCTTATGTCAACTTTTATTTTTTGTACTCCTTGTATGACTAATTAACAAGAAAATAAGTGGGAAAAGGTACAGAAATTAGTGAAATTATTCGTTCCGTTTCTAAATCTTTTGATTTACAATAATACTAGATAACTATGAAAATAGATTTTTATGCTTTCAGACTTAAAAAAGTTGTGTTCGTGGTTTTGCAGGTCCAACCCTTTTGTTTTTCCAAGAAAACGCTGGAAGTATCCTACTCATATAATCATCTTTGTCTTTATTATCACTTTTATTTAGGGGGTTTATCATAGTACTCTGTAATTTGTATCATTATACTCTGTAATTTGTATATGACGTAAGCTTATTGACCTTAATATCCACTTAGTGGCCTTGACTTTTGACCCACAGATATTGCACACCGTCTTGAAATGGTCCGTATTATGTTACAGCGGTTGAATTGCAACGTATTCATGCTTTCATACCGAGGGTATTCTTCTGCTAATCCTATAAATGTTCCTCTGGTGGCCCTTTTTTTTTTTCCCTTCTATTTGAATCAGTATATGCAAATATGCTTTGCTTGTGAAATAAATTCGGATTTTTACTGATGTAAAACAGTTATGGAGCAAGTGATGGATATCCTTCTCAACATGGAATTACAAAGGATGCTCAGGTTTTTTTCCGGTTAATGCTTATTTTAATTTCCCCTCTGTTATTAAGATTTTAGTAATATCCTAAACTGGCATGCTTTCTATCTGTTTCTTAGGCTGCATTGGATCATCTATCTCAGAGAATTGACATTGACACATCTAGAATAGTTGTTTTTGGAAGGTCACTTGGGGGTGCAGTTGGAGCTGTGGTTACTAAAAACAACCCTGACAAGGTATCAATCCATCAAATTCTGCAGCTACAGGTTTTATATCTATACATTGGCTTTTTAGTGAATTAACTTGCCTAGGAGACTTTTTACTTCTAGATAATGTCAATTGATTTCAAGAAATGCTCATCATATTATGAGTTTAGCTTCTCATTTTTTATTTCATACCAATGCTGACTGGAATTTGCGAAAAGTTGATTACTCTACTATTGTTTTACACTTTTCCTTTATTTTGTGGTGAGGTATCTCTATTTGTATATTTTTGTACACTTCTCCTTTATATTGCGTTTTGGATTTGCATCTGTATATTTCGTACACAATGAATTTTTGCTTCTTTTAGTACTTCATGTCATTATATTTTTTTAGGGGAGTTTTATTGGTTACTTATTCTGAATTATTTTTTTATTTAGAGAAATAAACCAATTTTTACCAATAGAATTAAATAAAAGTCAATTTTATTTAATAAATTAGGACTACCCATATTTGAATGGGTTTTGAACCAAATTAATTAAATACCCAAAGAGCAAACCCAAAGTGCAAACCAATGCTAGGAGGTACCCATATCATATGTATCCTGTAGTTGATTGGCACTACAATCTCTGGCTTTGCAGGTTGCTGCACTCATAGTGGAAAACACTTTCACATCTATTTTGGATATGGCTGGAGTTCTATTGCCTTTCCTGAAGTGGTTTATTGGAGGCAGTGGTTCAAAAGGTCCCAAGATTCTGAATCGTTTTGTGCGTTCTCCATGGAGTACCATTGATGTCATTGGTCAGGTGAGTATACATCTTTTTTTTATTTTCTTGTTCCCCTGGATTTTCTGCTTTTAAGCCTTGCTGATTTCACAAGTTCATTTGATCACTTTATGGTTTGGTCACCTTTTGCAGATTAAGCAGCCAATCCTTTTTCTCTCTGGAAAGCAGGATGAGATGATTCCACCATCTCATATGCAAATGCTGTATGCTAAAGCGGCTGTGCATAACAGGCGTTGTGTTTTTGAGGAATTTCCTAATGGCATGCATATGGATACTTGGCTGGCTGGTGGTGATCATTATTGGAGAACAATTCAGCAATTCCTTCAAGAACATGTTCCGGAGAAAAAGGAAGATGAAGCTTCTCACAATGATAATGGTAATGTTTTTGGTCATGAATCTTCCAAAATCCTTATTGTTCCTTTTAAGATAATGGAATGAATGAATTGATGTAACATGGATGGGAGTTGCAAATTTCTTTTTTACTGCCTTCTTTACTCTCTACTTTTCTGCCAAATTTGTTACATCATTTAGGGATTTGTATGCACTTTGCACTATGCAATTGATTGGTTCATGTTAAACTCTAACATAAGTAATAGTTTGACTAGAAAACTCTTGGCATTTTGGTTTGTCCATTTACTTGAACTGTAGGATCTTTTAATGTTATGGTCTCTGTATTACAATTCGTGAACTGTAAAATACCTATAGTTGTCCGCTTAGTTGATGTTTTGCTTTGTGTTGACATGTTTTGTAGTCATTGATTGCTTTGCTGCTGGCATTTAGAGTTAAACACTGAATTGTTCTTCACTTGTTGATGTCTTTTTGTTTTTTGGTCTTGTTTTCGTGTTGTCAGATATGGGGGCAAGGTGATTGGATGGGATTTATACTTTTTGAAGTTATATATATTGGCTCCCTCAGGACTCAAAAAGTGCTTTTTGTTGAAGTTGCAGCAAATGAAAGTTCACTGTGAGGTTGAGAAGTAGTCTCTGCTATTGTCAAGACGTGGTGCTTTTGTTCAGAAGGCAATACCTAGATTAGGGCTAGCTAGAAGGTAAGGCCATTAAGACCTTTGCCTAGGGCCCCCACTAAAACAAGGGCCCAAACAAATTCTATTTTAAATACATAACACATTTTATGTTTATTTTTTTTCTCTAAACTTTGTAGTTTATATTTATTAAATGTATTTTTTTTTTGTTAGACAAGAGAATTAATTTCATTTACATGCCCTGAGGCATGGCAAAAAAACACAATAGCTACCAGGACTTTCAAAAGTCGTCACTAACACCCCTTGTAGATCATTTATGACAATAAAAAATGTGAAATTTTTTACATGAGTTTATATATTTATTTTTTAAAAGAAGAAATTATCTGCATTGATACAGCGGCAAAATTTAAAAGGTGAAACTCTTCCATTTTCCCCCCAAACTCTAGTCATTAGTTATAGTCTATCAAACTAGAAGAATTAATTTTTATTTTTATTCTTTTTTTTGTAACTTAGGGACTGGAGAGATCAAGTTTACTTGGAATTAAAACATAATATTGTATTACGGATTGGTTTATTGGAGGTCCCTTTGTTAAATTATACCCACTTCCCATTTCCAAGGCCATCATTAAGTGCCAGCAAAGCAGTTCTCCATGGTCGATGTTCCGTAAGTCCAAAAAACGGCAGCGAGTTTGTAGACGGCAACGGCACTACCAAACGATCGCCGTCGTCGGTGGTTTGCACAAAGCTGTGGTGGACCCAAGAAAGGTTAGAAATCATTTTCCGTATGATTCCCACCACCTCAAGATGATTGGTCCACATCATGACACGTTGTATATGACATCAGAATCTATTCACCGGGGACCCCACTATTTCCCACCACCCTGAATGCATGTATGCCGCAGGATCCATTTTGAAATTCATTTTGATTTGACTCCAATCTGATTTCTGGAGACCACAAGTTTAATCCTATGGTCCACCGCTTCAATTAACACCTACAGCCCACTCCACCATAGCAATTGCCTCTTCCTCAAATATTGCAATGTAATCCAAAATCTTCCCTCTATCCGTTTATAAATCAATGTCCTTTTTGAACCAAACAAAAAGCGCCACGTTTCAGAGGAGCGTGTGTTTTCCACAATCTGAAAAAGGCTCAAACTACTACCGGGAACACACAAGCACTGCCTCCCTTGTGTTTCTTGTTATATTTTATTTTTTTTATTTGACTATTTTTTAATTAATCTGAGCGGCCTGAGTAATTTTATTCCTTTTTTTTTTTCTCTTAATCGTATTTTATTTTTCCCTCCTTTAAAGACATCCCAATCTCTCTCTCTCTCTCTATCCCCCCACTGCTACTGAACGTTGGGTTTTGCCGTTTTGGTTACAGCGGCCATCGCATCTACATAAATACCCTTAGGCAAAGAATCTATTTCCAATTCTATCCCAATCTCTATCGTCATTCTTGTTTCTTCTCTCTTTTGCCTTTTGATTTCTTTTGAAAGCGACCTCTGCAACTCTACGGACATGGACGGAGGTTCAGCTTACAACCCTCGTTCCGTGGAGGAGGTTTTCAGGGACTTCAAGGGCCGTAGAGCCGGCTTGATCAAAGCTCTCACCAATGGTCTTGCTTTTACTTCCTTTTCTTTTTGTCGCTTATTAATACCATTTTCCTATAGTACTATTATTATTTGACTTCATGCTTTCTAGTTTTGCGTTTTAGAATACACGTTTCTTTCTTTCTTTCCTTTTTATGCTACATTCTAAATTGTAGTATTTTTTCTCTCTTAAATTTATTTGTATTCCGGTTTGTGCTTTTTCAGATGTTGAAGAATTTTATCAGCAGTGCGATCCTGGTTAGATTTCTCTTTTTTCCTGTATATGTGTGTTGTTGTCATTTTTACTTCTTTTTTTTAGCGGTTTTTTTTTTTTTTTGCGGTTGCTTGATTTGGATTTGAAATTACAATGTCCAATGCTCGCGGAATGGAATAGTTTATATTTGAATGGAAAGGATGATTATAATCTTCTGTGTTGCAGTATTTATTAATTTTTTTTCTTTTGCTAGTTTAGAGTTTGATGCATTTGGTTATTTTTCAGCCTCTACTGATTTTCAGCTTTGTATCATTAGCGAAATTGCACAACAGGGTTTTTGGTTGACTTTCTTCATAATCATTACAATTATTAAATTTTGGGATACTCTGTCTTTACTGCATAAGAATAATATTATACAATTTGGTGTCTGTTTTTTGGCTCTGAACTGACCTGTTCTTTTATTTTACTTTCTAAATTCGATGACAAAGGATACATCAAGGCAAGGCATCAATATTCTTTTCCCATCGGTTGACTATTTCCCATTTTTTCTGTCTTTAAGTGTTCTACCTTTGGAAAATTGTTTCAGCTCTATACTATGTGATATTATCTCATAATTCTTTGTTCCCCTTTTCTATCTTCCTACTTTTGTAATGAGTATGCGGCCCTTACCCTTCTTGAAGGTATTTTGAGGATGAAATTATTAACAGAGTTTGAGTAGGTTAGGTTTCCTAGTAACAATTTGTACGTTTGACTGCAATTAACAAGCTGAAAGGATTTTCTTGATGTGTCGTATTCTTGTAATCTTAACTAAGTTTTGGTGAAAATGGTTTTTGAACCAAAATGTTTTAATTTACATTTTTTCTGATGATATAGATTTATGGGATCATAAAATGTTTATCATTATTTTCTAAAGTATTTCCATGCCCTTTTCAAGCTTTACAGCTTTATGAATGCATGGTTTGATTGCCAAATATTTTTTTATGAATATGGTCTTTAATAGGGCAACACTTATAATTCTTGTTGCCGACCCAATTAGTAATTGGGTTTGAATTGGAACCATGGTTTTGGAACGAATCCTGTTTTTATTTCTTGAAACTGATGATGGCAGTTACCGTTGTATTTTTAAATTCATATTACTTTCTCATTCTTGTTAAATTATTTGTAGTGGCAGTCAAATGTTGTCCCTTGCATCCTTCTTTTTTATATTTTATTTTTGTTGTGGTGTCCGTTACTGATGTTTAATGACCACCCGGTGTGTGCTTTAGAGAAAGAGAATCTTTGCCTCTATGGGTTCCCAAATGAACAATGGGAAGTCAACCTACCTGCTGAAGAAGTTCCTCCTGAACTCCCAGAACCTGCTTTGGGTATCAACTTTGCCAGAGATGGAATGCAGGAGAAGGACTGGTTGTCTCTAGTTGCTGTGCACAGTGATGCATGGTTGCTTGCAGTGGCATTCTACTTTGGTTCTAGATTTGGTTTTGATAGAGCCGACAGGTAGGGGTAACATATTTATGTTTGGTGGTATGTGTTTTAAATTTGGGATGACATTGGTGGTTGATTAATGGGTTGGAACTTATTAATTCTATCTTTCAACTAAATGAAATTTCTGATACAGGAAGCGTCTCTTCACTATGATTAATGATCTGCCAACCATATTTGAGGTGGTCACTGGTAGTGCAAAGAAGCAGTCAAAGGAAAAGTCATCTGTTTCAAATCACAGCAGCAACAAATCCAAGTCGAGCTCAAAAGGGGTAAAAGAACAGTTTATTTTGTTTAGTCCTTTTGGTGTTTTGTATTAATTAGGACTGCCAGATAGTAGACATGCACATCAAGCACTCTGTAGACGTTAATATGGTTTTAATCCTGAGCTAATTATCTGCCACGCCCGTTGTGACAATTGTCTGCCACTCCTGAATGCTTTAATTTGTGGCATAAATCAACAACAGATTTTAATAGGGGGAGTTAAAGTAGTGTTTGTGGGGACACTGCTTAAGACCTATCTTAGAAGACCACCTATTTGGTCACTTGTTTTTTATTATGTAAACCTAATGTGGTGTTAGATATTGATCTATTTAATTGGCTTATTAAACTGTGTTTATGTCTCTGGTGTTTTATTACCACGTTATGGATAAATTAGCGAGGGGTCGAATCGGGAAAATATGCAAAAGAGATGGTGAAGGACGAGGATGAGGAAGTGGATGAAGAAGATGAGGACGAGCATGGAGAGACCTTGTGCGGTGCATGTGGGGATAACTATGCTTCGGATGAATTCTGGATTTGTTGTGACATATGTGAGAAGTGGTTTCATGGGAAGTGTGTGAAGATCACTCCTGCCAGGGCTGAGCACATCAAACAGTACAAATGCCCCTCATGCAGCAACAAGAGAGGACGGCCTTGATATCACGAGGTGGGTTAGTCTCACCCCCTTGTAATCATGTTATGTTGGATTCAGCTAACTAAATTAGTTTAGTCTCGTGTGTTGGGCCAATCGTTGGCGCAATATTTGTACTTAGCACACTTTGTTCATGGGGAAACATCTTTATGTTTGATAGCTTTCAGGTTTCGTACATGTTTTATATGATTTGTAAACTGGGATACATCATTTCTACTGCTGATTAAATGCACAAGGCACAAATTTATCTTCGACTTATCTCACATTTTCAGATTCCCAGTCTACCAAAAAAACCTTAGCCACTCATTTACATTTTGAAGTGCACATTCTCTTGGGTAGAATAATTCAAGTCTTCGACTTCTTATTTCGGTAATCCGGGGATATTATAAGAAGGGCGGTGGTCGTCACTTATTTGTATTTTTAATGTTTACCTATGGCAAAACGCGTGCTCCACGTTTTGAGGTGTGGTATTGTTAAACCTGGCATGTTTTCCATGAACGTTAAATTAGTGCCAGGTGGTTCAATTTAGGTACATTCATTGGAAGTGTATTTCTTTGCTCCAAATTACGTGTAAATTCCATACATTGACTGTTGTGTGAGATTTCAAATATGTAATCCCGGTTTGGATAAAACGTGATTGTAAAAATCCCAATTCATACTTGCCTAAAAGACATAGACAGGTTGGTCAATATGAACGATATAAAAAAAGTGGAATTATGTCACACACACAAACACACTTATATGTTATTACCAAAAAAAAAAAAACACTAATATGTATATTATTATTATTTTTTCTTTTCTTGTGTTGTGTCGTGTGTAGCATGATCCTCTTGTAAGTGTTGAGAAAAGAGGTTGTTGGGACTGGGAGCATATTATGTATTGTATGAGTGACAAGTCCATTGAGTCCACTGAGTCAATGGTCATTTACACACGAAGTAGCTGGAACTCACCAACCGCGCATATTATATATGACTCATGAGTGGCAGCTCCACTGGGTCCACTGAGTCAATGGTCATTTACACGCGAAGTAGCTGAAACTCACCAACCAAACACATAGCAAAGTAGAGCAAACTTCTACTGTCTTTCCATGCAAGTCCCAAACTTTCTTTCCACAGAATACAATTTTGACGCAGCCTTTTCACACCCCTTGGTTTCTGTACAATTTCTACTATAAATATATCCTACTTCTCACCCCTCAACTCAGGACTCCAATAAACTAGCACTTCTTAATTCTTTACTTGTTTTCCTTAGCTCCTCTTTGCCTTCAATTCTCTTCATGGTAATGGCAACCAACGGAATTGTCCATCCAAGTGATCCAATTGAACAATGCCAGCCCAAAACCCTCTCTTGCTTTCACTGGAAGAAAGCTTCCGAGGCTCTGCAGTGCAACCATTTTGATGAAGTCTGCCATTTGGTGACACAGTTTACCAACGCTCAGACTGTAGATATCCAGGGAACCACGCTCTCTGTTGCCCAGGTCGCCGCCGTGGCACACCGGAGTGAAGTAAAGGTTAACCTTGATGAAGCTGAGGCTCGTGAACGTGTGACGAGAAGCGCCAACTGGGTTGCTGAGAATATCTCCCGTGGGACGGATACATATGGTGTTACCACCGGCTTTGGTGCTACTTCACACCGTCGTACCAACAAGACTTCTGATCTTCAAACGGAGCTCATTCGTTTTTTGAATGCTGGTGTCATTGGGAAAGACAATCTTCCATCGAGTTACTCCAAGGCAGCAATGCTTGTTCGCACAAACACGTTGATGCAAGGCTATTCTGGTATACGGTGGGAGATACTAGAAGCCATGGTCAAGCTTATGAATAAAAATTTGATTCCTAAGCTTCCTCTGAGAGGGACTATTACTGCTTCAGGAGATCTTGTACCCTTGTCTTACATTGCTGGACTACTAACTGGTCGGCATAACTCGAAGGTGGTAACTCCTAATGGGGAAGAGATCACATCCATGGAAGCCTTGAAGAGAGCTGGATTTCTTGCCCCTTTTGAACTTCAAGCTAAAGAAGGTTTAGCTCTTGTTAATGGAACAGCTGTTGGATCTGCAGCGGCTGCAACGGTTTGTTTCGATGCCAATATCTTGGCTCTCCTTGCTGAAATTCTGTCTGCTCTATTTTGTGAAGTCATGCATGGTAAGCCTGAGTTCACGGACCCACTGACTCATGAGCTGAAGCATCACCCGGGACAGATTGAATCAGCTGCAGTCATGAAGTTCCTTCTGGATGGAAGTGACTACATGAAAGAAGCGAAGCTTCGTCACGAAAAAGACCCGCTTACGAAGCCAAAACAAGACAGATATGCACTCAGAACCTCTCCCCAATGGCTTGGGCCCCAAATTGAAGTCATCCGTGTGGCAACACATAGTATTGAAAGGGAAATCAACTCTGTGAATGACAACCCTCTGATTGATGTTTCCCGTGATCTTGCTCTCCATGGGGGGAATTTTCAGGGGACCCCAGTTGGTGTTTCAATGGATAACATCCGAATTGCCATTGCAGCCATAGGAAAGCTCATGTTTGCTCAATTCTCTGAACTCGTTTGCGACTACTACAACAATGGATTGCCTTCTAATTTGAGCGGCGGGCCCAATCCAAGCTTGGATTACGGGTTAAAAGGTGCAGAGATAGCTATGGCCTCATATTGTTCTGAGCTCCAGTACCTGGCAAACCCTGTGACAACACATGTACAAAGTGCGGAACAACACAACCAAGACGTAAACTCTCTGGGTTTGATTTCAGCTAGGAAAAGTGCAGAGGCCATTGAGATTCTAAAGCTTATGTCTGCAACATTCATGGTGGCACTTTGCCAGGCAATTGATCTTAGACATCTGGAGGAGAACATGAAGGAAGTCGTGAAAGAATTTGTGCTCCAAGTAGTAAGAAAAACACTGTATGCATCTGAAAATGGTTCACTGCTCGAGTCCCGTTTTTGTGAGAAAGAGCTCCTGCAGGTTGTAGAACACCTACCGGTCTTCTCTTATCTCGACGATCCGGTGAATCCTGCTTATGCTCTTTTGCCAAAATTGCGAGAAGTAATTGTAGAAAGAGCACTCAAAGATGACAAGGCTGAGGACGCAAATGATAGAAACTACTCGATTTTCAAGCGCATTCCTATATTCATGGAAGAGTTGAAGGGTGGACTAGGAGAAGTGGTAGCGAAAGCAAGAGAAAGATTCGACAATGGGGATCATCAAATTGGAAACAGAATCATGAAATGCAGGACGTATCCAATATATAGGTTTGTGAGGAGTGAAGTTGGGACTGGGCTTCTAAGTGGTGCAAAAAGGGTGAGTCCAGGAGAGGACATAGAGAAGGTTTACGAGGCTCTCAATGAAAACAAACTCGGTGCTGTCCTTATCAAGTGCCTGAGAGATTGGAACGGCTCCACTGATAGTTACTTAAGTTGAGGAATTGTGTTGAATTTTCAGAATTTGGTTTCTTCTTTACTTGACAGGAATGCCTTTTCTATTCCCAAACTGCCTTTTTGAAACCATGTTAACGTGTACGTTACTCTTTATGAATATATGTACTGGAATTTAATGTTTTCTACAATTCGCTATTGCTCTTCTTTTGGCATAATTTCAACCATTAACACCTGGATATTCATACAGGAAAACTACAATTCAATCATATAACATCACATTGAAAACTTCTTCTTGCAGTGGTCATGGCAGTATATATCATATGACATGACATGGATTCCCGAATCTCTTCTCTTTTATTTGAAGGCAATCTAAAAGGTGTTTTGATGCGCACAAATAAAATCTTGCATTTAAAGCTGGATCTGGAATATGAAATTTATTATGAAAGAGTACTGGCAGTGATGGTGAAGGTGATATGATATATACTGCCTTGACCACATCACATGTATTCATTTTAAGTTCTTGAGGAATTAATGGTTTTGAATTTTCAGAATTTGGATTCTTCTTAATTTACTTGAAAAGAATTCATTTTCTAGTCCCAAACTCTTTTTGATTCCATGTTACTATAGTGCATGGTATATATGTATACTGAAAAAATAAAGAAAAGAAAATTCATACCAAATCCAGTATGTGTGCTAATAATGAAGCTGTTTGCAGAATCCAGAGTGCATGTAAAAATGAAATCTAAGTGTTTTAGGATGCAATGTCATGTACACCCAAGTAAACTGTCACCCAACATACTACCCTCTTCAATTTTTGGAAAGCATTCGTTTTTACTGCAACGTCCAAGGCATATTTTAAATTTGAATTCTTTTATGCCACTTGGAAAACCATCAAAATTATTATGATGATGATCATCATCATCATGTTCATTGAGTTCATGACCACGATCATGTACTAGTGGAGGAGAGACACAGCAAGAGGGAAGCATATTGCTTGCTTGGACAACAAGAAATGGTGTAGTTACCGTTATCATTAGTCCTATCATCCTCGTAGTCATCGTCGTCATCATAATAACTATACTACCAATTAATTCATCCATGTTCTCTACCTAATTCACTGTCTTTTATATATATATATATATATCGAATAAATATAATTAAACCTCGTCTCGACCATGTTTTATTATTATAATGTAGTATTTGTAATTTGATTTTTTTTTCTTTACACAAAAATTAACTAAGCATTAAATTATTGATATTATATAGGAAGTAGTTAAGAATCAATTGTGACTTTTTTTGATGAGTCGTGGGAGGTTTAAAATTTGTTTGCGTTACCTCCCTCTGTTGTATTGTACTATATGGTGAGTGACACTTGGAGTTTAACAAAGTTTAATCAAAATTCCATGTTGTAAATTTGTAATTAGTGAGGGAATGCTTCAGGAAATTGTAAGGGTCTTAGCTCATTGTTATTATTATATACACTCTGAAATCTTCATAAAGAAAACTAGCATGCTTGCTCAGCCTTTTTTTATTATTATTGCTGCTTCAGGGACAAAGACAGACGACACAACAATTATATTTTTTTAATATCATTGTATTTCAGAGTGTTATCTATCAGTACCTCGTTACCGACGGATTTTAATAAATTTTAATATTGAAATATTTGTTACAAAATAAAAATTTCAAATTAAAAATTAATTAGTCAACCATATAAATAAAGTAATAATTAAATTATTATTTTTATTATTTAAAAAAAAAAAGAAAAAGAAAAAGGAAGAAGATGATTTACTTGGGCCTTTTTCTTGCAGGGCCTTAGGCAGTGGCCTTGCCCAATAACCGGCCGCCCATCGACTAGTGCAGGCTCAAGGCTAGCCTCTTTACAGTAAGAATCCTTTTGGCAATCCCATCACCGACTCAAAAGTAAAATACAAAAGGATTAACCATTTTCACATTAAAAAGAAAAGGCCAAAAAAAAAGGGGTAAAACCATCATATTCAACTTAATCTGATGGTTTCATTGGGGAGAATAATATTGGGGTTGCGTATATGTGGATTCAATGCTGCCAATTCCTTCCATTTAGCTCCAGTGCCATGAATACGGGAAGAGATGCTCCACAAGGTCTCACCAGGCTGCACTTTTGTTGTTGCTGGGTTACTACTAGATTTTGAAGCAACCTTCGACTTCATAAACGGATGCTTATTGTTCTTCCCCATTCCATTAGCAACCAACCAGCGGGAGCCAGACTGTTGCTGGCTTGCACTACCCCAGGGCTTCTTTTTGCCAGTGTCAGTTTTCAGACCTGCAACATGTACTTCAGTGATTCTAAACTGAGGAATACCTTCCTCTTCCGAAGTCTTCTTGTCTTTTCTCTCTTCCTTTATATCCTCCTTTATCACTGATTCCAACTCTTCGTCGTCGTCATCTCCATTACTGTTCCTAAGCTCAGAAACCTTGCTGTATATCCTCGGCTTCGGTGGAAGAAAAACTCTCTCGACTTGAATAAGAGCAAGCATTGGCGTTCCAACGGGCTCATAGTTCCGTAATGGATCACGAAGTTGCACCATTAGTGCTACTGTGAAATTATTCCCCAACAAACCACATTTTTTGCTAGATCCTTTGCCCCTTCTTCTCTCTCCCTTATTTCCTCCACGAATGTAGTCCAAAGAATGAGCATGATGAGCTGCAAGTATTTTAGAAGTACGCTCACTGATATGATCTTCATCATCAATGTCACCAGAATCCAGTCTCATCCATTCATCAAGAGTTAATGATAGGCCCATTAATCCATCAACGTCATCACCAGTGTCTTTTATGTCCAACAATTGCAATCCAGCAGCACCCTCCAAACCAAGTGACCCACTGGCATTGACTCCCTTTCCCTGAAGAGCTGAAATTTCTCCAATAGACTGGGCGCTGATGTTTGAAGGTGCATCCTCATCAGACATTCCGGACTGTATTCTCAACCCCTCAATTGAAAGTGCTTCAATCTTGTCCATAGCCAAAGGAGCAAGATCTTCTAGAGAAACATATTCTGAGCCCATCTCATTGCCTATTGAACTTGAAGTGGTTTTATTGGACCTCAACCCAGATGCTCTTTCTTTAACTCTCATTTGCCCTCCCAATTTATCTTCGCCTGCCAGTGATTCATGCTGCACCAAGCATTCCCTGCACCAATACGGAAATAACATATATTTAAGTTACATTTAACTCAACTGCAAGACGTAAAAAGGAAAAATTGAGCTCCAAACTCCACAAACAATTATAAAACGGGACACACAAACCTCTGAGATCCCTCCAAAGCAGGTGAAGCTTCCCATGCTACTTGTTGCATAGTCTTCCCAGTGACATCTTCTAAAGGCATTAACTTATTTGCCTGCATAGAAAGCTTTTCAATTCCCACTGATGCCAATCGCTGCAATATCTCCATTATCCCAGAACCCATTTCTGCTGGAACCACAACAGGGCTAGAAACCTGCATTATCAAGCTCCCACCACTTTTAGCATTCATGAAAAGTGAGGGATTCATAGAACGTAAAAACCCTCCATTCCTTGTCTGAAGAAAAGAACCTAACCCTTCTCCAAGGGGAGGCAATTCAAGTGGTTCCTCTGGAGGCAAATCAATAGGACTTCCAAACCCTGCAGGGGGTTTAGTTGGAGAATGCTGAAAAGCCCTCTCATTCAAGCCCCATTCACGCATCAAGTTTTCTGTCTCCAGATCTTCTAACATCTTTGCCTTTGCTTTGCTTCTTGTTTCCTGAGTTGCTATCAGGTGCTCCTCTTCAGCAGCATGAATCACTGATGAAAATTCAAAACCCTCAGACGAGTTTCCCCACCCTGACACAGCTGCATCATCGTAATCACATTCTTCTTTGTCACTGTTACCTATATCAAAATCAAATAAAGAACAACCCCCAGCAAGAGCCTCCTTTTCAAATTGTCTTAGCAGACGCTCTCTGGGGGAATCAGGCTCACTCTCAGAACTCAAGTCAGTTGGACTATGCTCTATCCCCAGCATGTTTAAGAATTCACTTGCAACAGACTCTGTAACGTCATCTAAGCCAAGTGACTTCCCCTTCCTACTTTTGACATCCAATTCAATTTCCCTATAATTATCTTGCTCTTCAGATGACTCTATAGCTGCTATCTCCATATCTGATACACTGTTTAAAGCTGATTCTAACTCTTTCATGAGTGATTCTCTCGTACAAATGTCATCCTCATCCTGGCTCCCAGAATGAAGTTTAGTCTCCTCTTCATAGCCCACATGAACACCAGTGTCAATTTCAACAACATCACGACTAGCTACTGGAGGAACATCAGTAGTCTCTACAACAACTTCCTCTGACTTCAGTGACAATTCTACATGTTCTTCAGTTAAAGAAAAGTCATTATTTTCACGGTCATTGTGAATGTCTACTCTTCCAGAATCAGACAATGGACTGTAACATGGTTTGGGCTCGAGATGCTCAGTGAACACACCAACTTCAGGCTTACAATCTATTAGCTTATTTGAACTTCCTTCGTCAAATTTTTGATATAGTATATTTACTGAGCTGGCAAGTTCCGACCCTGATGTAGGCACAACCTCGTGAAGATCCTTTATGTCGTCAACAGATCGAGACGAAGCATGATGCTGATGATTTGATATACTAGGCAGACTTTCGACACGCCGCATACTTCTCTTTCCATCACCCTGTCCGAATTTTGGCCCTGCTTTCATACTCGGATTGTTTGGCTTCAATTTGACCAGCTCACGAACATTCTGTGTATTTCCAGACGCACCAGGATTATCCCCAATCACCAGATACTCAAAACTAACATTCATCCTAGCACCTTTAGCCTTTCCAGATAATTTAAAACTTGTCGTCCATTGCCCTGAGCTCTTCTCCTCTTCTAATTCCTCAAGTGTCAGGGGAAGTAACCTCGTGAGGTCAACACGATGCTTCCCCAGATCAACTTCTGATGCACCATACACAGAAGCATATAATAAAAAATGCTTTGCTTCGTACTTCGCCGAGTGGTGGGGTCCATTCCTACTTCCATAAACTGAGCATGTGTATGCCAGTTTCTCTTCAAATTCTGCCAGGCCTTGAAGGACCTTAACTGGACGAGTAACCAGTACACCATCCCGCCTCTTCCAGTGCACGCAAAGACTCGAATCATCAAAATTCAAGGGCAAAGCTTCAATTGAGTGGACTTGAAGAGAGAAACAACAGTTAAATCTCCGGTTTCGAATATGGGAAAATGCCTTCAACGGCTTCCAATTCCAAATGGACTTCTTCTCCTTGCGTGATGGCTCTTCGTTACCATGTTTAAGATTCCCTTTAGAGTCGGTTAGGTTTGTTTTTACAGAAGATTTCGATGGATTATTCAGTGAACGAGTCAAACTCCTAGTGGGATTTTTTTCCAGGTACAGGGCTTTACTTATAGCCTCAATCTCATTCAACAACTTCCCATTGCCTGAATCCTCACCAATTTTCTTCCCAGCCTCAACTTTTGACAACATCTTCTTCTTTTTTTCCCACCCAAATTTCAACAAACCAAAAAGCAATCAGACTAAGTAAAACCCATGTCCAAAATTAAACAGAAAATAATACATTTCTAAATATAAAAAATTCCCTTTCTCATTATGACACATACAAATATTATTATCATCTTCTAAGTCCATGCAACATAGATTATTATTAGATTAGCTCGAAATCACACGCTTCTACAGAAAAATAAATAAAAAGCCTAAAACCCCATTAAATTTAATTACCGGAAAAAGCTGGCCGTGGACCGAAAATGGGTGTTGAAGCAGGAACAATAACCCTAAAATTACCCGATCCAAGTCATAGCCTCTTTCTTTTTTCTGACAATTTAAAACTGCAAAATTGGAAATATTCGAATAATCGAATTGCATGCATATGAATTTCGAAATAATAAAGACAGAGAAATAAAATAAAATATAAAAAAAGAGGGAAAACAAATCCAAAAAAAAAAAAAATCTTTACGCAGAGAGAGAGAGAGAGAGAGTTACGTTGCACTGAGCCGCGCTTCTGTCGCGAAATCTCTGCGACTGTCCGCTTCTCTTTGAATTGCCGCTGCGCGTTTCAAAACCCAATATGTTAAAACTTAAATGGGTATTGTTGTTGGCGCCCTTAGATTTGTAAAATTTTATAATTCCGTACCCCAATTTTTTCATATTTATTCTTCACCTTTCTAATCCGACCCCTCTGTTATTTAATATACCAACAATAATCATTGCCGCTTTTAAAAAACGCTTTGAAATAACGTGATTAACACCGATTAATCAGTGAGAATAAACCAGTGTAACGTAGATAACATCGACACCAACGTAATTAAGGGAAAATAATTGTTCTGTCTTTTCGTTTTAAAAAAGGTGTCACATCACGCAGAGCGTTGGAAGGCTTTAGCTGTCCATTAGCATTTTTTTCAGTGGGTTCTTCCTTTTGGGAATTCCTTGCTTCCGTCAACCACTATTTCAAACGATACGTCGCCTACAGTTTATAAGCCACGTGTCACTTTTGGGAGTTGGTACATTCTTATGCTTTAAGCTATTAATATATTTTCAACATAAGTATTCTTGCAACATTGGTTGCTTCCTTCTTCTTTTGGGGTTTGATATATTCATCATAAGATCTAAGAAAACTACTTTTTTTTTTATATGGAAGGAGAAAAATTAATTGGTATAAAATAATAAAAAAAGGATTAAAATATTTCTATTTATTAACATATTTGTGATATGGATGGGAATAAGCTTTGCATAATTGTCTATTCAATTATATGATTAGACTACTTGAAATGGTAATTTAAAATATATATATCTCAAGTTGGTTTCACACTTCCACCTTTTTTTTTTTTAAGTTGATTTTGGATATTCCCTCCCTTGAGAATCACATGGAGGAAGTTTCAAGTTTTTAAAACTTAAAAATCTTTTGGGAAAACAATCTTTCCCCACGCGCTTTTGAACGCGTGTTTGTTAATTAACACTGGTTTGTGGTTGTCGGATTCTCTCGTAGCTTTTTTGTTTTTTTTTTTTTTTAATTTTATTTTGTATAAATAAAGAACAACACAAGGATCTTTCATTTTTCTCTCAGTAAAAATAAAATAAAATATTAAAGGGGCTCTAGCTTAGTCTATTACAACGGACCATTCGCAATTTTAAAATGACGCGCCAATCGGAAATTCAGAATCAGGCAATGCCATTATTTGGACCCACAAATAATAATCGCAAAAAATAACGAAGCATATTACGACGTGCTTTTAATTAATTTTTATCAGATTTATCCCCACAGAAGTTTTGTTATTTGTAATTATGCCCCAATTGATCTTAAACTTTGCCAAGGCATCTACGTTATGATTGTTTTCAAAAACAAAAGAAAAGCTTGATTTGTGTTGACGACCAAAAAAGGGGAAAAATATTCTATCTTTATTTTTTAGTATGTTTGTAAAAAGCTTCGTTGGAAGTTAATTAACGTTTAGCATGCTTAAATCATTCAACATCATCCAAAGCTTTATAAAATTTTATAAAAAGAAAACGTTAAATGCCATAAATTTTACAATATTCTTACGTATTACAGTGCCTGTTATATAGAAGAAGGCTATTTATTTTATTTTTTATTTTTAAAAAAAGGTGCTGTGTTTTCCACATTGTTATTGCTTAAAAGTAAATGGGGGGCATGCTTACTTTTTTTTTTTTCCAAAATAGTGGAGAAAGTTATAAATAATTTTTATTATATAATTTCCAAATATATTAGTTTTTTTTTGATGAATTCCAAATATATTAGTTGGTGGCCCCTTTTTACTACATTTATTATACAAATCAGCATCAAAACAAATTCTGATATTTTATATATATATATATATATATTGTATTTATAGGTATCAATGCGTTTGATCTTTCATGAATCATAATATCAAATCTGCCCCTCAACCCTTATCGCTTTCAAGCGCCCATGTTAGAAAGCGGACAGAGACCCATCACACTTCATTTATTTATATATTTCGAGATGTACATAAACGAAAATTTTATTTTCTTTATTTATTTTAAGAATTCTACTATAACCTTCATATTCATAGGCTTCTTCTTCTTTTTTTTCTCTTTTTTTAAAAAAACAAAAAAAAAATTAGGCATTCAGTATAGGCTGTGCATATATTTTGAAATAATGTATTTTATAAATTTCATTTTCTATCTGATTAAAAAAAAAAGTAATCTAAGAGGTTGAATAGGCATTGTCAATTGATGAGAAATCGGAAAATGTGAACCATCAATTGGGCCCAGAGACCATCACCATCCCTTATTCGTTCTTTTAATTAATTGCTGAGTGGACTCCTTGAGGCGCGGCATAGCCCACACCGGGTCTATCATCCCCTCCCTCCAGTACGGACCTCCATCAACCAATCACAACATGCCGCGTCATATGAATGCAAGGCTAATCTCGGTAATTTGGTGTTTCTAGTTGATCCAGCTCAACAGCACCACGTCGCCCTATACGTGGATAAGAACAAGCGTTTCGTGACCAATAAGCTTCCGTCTAGCTACACGTGTATCCTAATTCAACCACGCTAGTTGACACCCAATCGCGTCTCACCAAGTGTGCAAGAATTACATCATCAATAGTATAACTTAATTGTTTAATTAAACAGCCAAAAATATGAAAAAAAGAAAAAAAACACAATGAGTATATATGATATATCCAACTTCTATTTCAGCTATTAAATTTTTTAGAACATTGTAAATCTATGGGCTAGAAAACTATCAACTATGTTTTTTACAAAAATAAGATTAAAAAAAAAATAGCAAATTTAGTTACGTGCTTATACACGTGTATTGAATTTTAATATACATAAATTTTTTTTTAAAAAAATTAATTTACTTTAAATGGAACACGGAGAGGTGAATGTGCAGTAAACACGGTATTTTGTATTCGCCAGACACAGGAAAATCATAGCGGCGAAAGGTCAACAACAGAGACACCGCAATTGAATTGCATGGGATTATGTTTCCAATAAATTCTTGTGACGGATCTGGTTGAGAACGGGGATTTTAATACCGTAACACACACACACACACACACACACACACATATATATATATACACGCTCTAGCCACGTGATGGATTGGCAGCCAACAATGCAGCATGCATACGGAAGAGATAGAAGATACGGTGCTGTTCTTTAGATTGAAACATAATGAACGCTTTAATCAGAATTGGAAAGTGTTGGTGTAGTTAATGAATATAAAATGATCTAACGAGTCTAAGAATGCGTGGAAGAAGTAAGGGCCATCTTTTTTTAACTGATTGATTGTCTCCGTACATACACCAAGCCAACCGCCACATTCATCCTTCTCTCTCTTTCGACCGGTTTCTGCTCTCTGTTTCTGTCTGTGTCTGACTTGGTTTCAAAGCACAAATGTCTACCAATGGAGAGCTCGTCGAGGACGCCAATGGGGATTCCTTTAATAACGTCAAGCAAAGGTTCAAGGATCGATCTAAGGTATTGTGAATCTGCGATTTGATTGGTTTCAAACTGGGGGCTGTGTTTATTTTTTGTTATTCTGATCTGGGTATGTTTGGTTTTTTGCAGAAAGTGGCTCAAACGAAAGAAATTTTATCGAAACAAGCGGTTCAGACCAAGGAGATCCTCTCCAAGCAGGCCGTTAAGATCGCCAAACAAGCCGAAGAACACGAAAGGTTCATAAACAAGGTTGGTTTTCTTCCTGTTTATGCAAAACTTATTTAATGGGATTGATTCAATACTATGTATATTGCTTGTGCCATTTTCTGGATTTCAGATAAATTATGTTTAATAGTTTTGGTGCGTAATTTACCAAAAAAAATAGTTTTGGTGCGTAAATTTTTCTGGACTGGGACTTATAACATGATTTATCTTTTGGTGTTTAGGTTACTCATCTTTTGGGGGTCCTTAGTTTCGGCGGGTTTTGCTTCCTTCTGGGAGCAAGTGAGTAAATTAGTTTGATGGATGAGTGGCTTGCAGTAATTACTCTAACAGACTACATGATGGTTTCTGACCTAATTTCTTTGTTACAGGACCCCAAGACATTCGTTATGTATACTGTTTGTTCTATGTCATATTTGTACCTCTTAGATGGATATACTATCGGTTCAAAAAATGGCATTACTATCTTTTGGTAAGTCTTGCAATTTCTTGTAGATTTCATATTTTCTTATAAACATCTGTTCGTTTAATTGAGTATGGAACCTTAGATTGAATTTTTCAGCACATAGGAGTTTGAACTGTTTAATTTGCTTGAATAAATGGGTAATTGTTATTTGACATTGACGTGAAGTTGGGGGCTATCACCGCCAGCTGAAAGTATAGGACTATATAATGTGGTTCCAGTGATAAGTTTTACCTTCTTTTTTTTTTTTTTTTTTACTTTTGTTGTGTGGCTAAGGAAAATAAAACATCATATTAGCTAGACCGAAGGTAGTAAGGAAATTGCAACAAAGATTTTGGAGTTAGCCAACTGTTAAATCCTTATATGTCTGATCCAACGAATGGTGTTATGCTGCTTTCAGTCGTCAATTGAAAAACTTGGTGAACCCTTTTAAACATACTCTGTTTTTTTTTTTTAGTCATGCCTCTTCCAATCAATTGTTTGCTTTGTCCAAAACACCTTCATATCACTAAGACCTCAAGTTTCATGTACATTTTATTATTCTTTGAAGTGGTTGTTGAAGGATGAAAATGGGGAAGTGACATATTTTTTCTCTATAGGATTTTTGCTACTATGCCAATACAATTTTTTTGGTCCATCTCCTTCTGTATCCTAAGCATGAAAAGCTTTTCATGGTTTGCTTCTCATTTGCTGAGGTAAGCGACTAGTTTTGGTATTTTACTCAGTAGTAAGGAAAGCTTTATAGATATAAGTTTTGACTCTTTCGTATGTGGCTGCAGGGGCCGTTAGCTTGGGCATTGATCGTGTGGCGCTGTAGCTTAGTTTTTAGTTCTCTTGACAAAATTGTTAGCGTCCTTATACATCTCTTACCTGGTGAGTATACCTTGCTCTGTTTATAGTTGACCTTTTCTGAAGAAAAAGGAAAGAATTTACCTTTGAAGCAATTGTATTTTCATTCTTTGAGAATTATAAAGCTCTTAATTTGACAAGATTTCAAATTTTCCTGAAAAAAAGATTAAGTTGGATCATATCATATGCATGGTTTAAATGTGCTAGTTAGAAATAAATAAGTTAACTTTTGGATGCCTGATTTTCTATCCGAGTACACATTTAAAGGTTTTATATATATTTACTGTAATGTGTATCTTTTGTTGCATAACAGAATAGCACAGATGCTATTTTCTTATACATTATAAAGTGTATGGTAGCTGTTGTACTCAACTGCTTGTTGCTATTGAAAATGAATGAAGCCAATGTCTCCTTACTTTCAACTGTGATTAAAATCGTAATACAGATCCAACCAAACAGAAAATCATGCTAAGTTATGATGAAATTAAGAAATGGCTTCACAATATTATTGACCAGTAAATAGTATTGAACTCTTTGTCCATAGAGTAATCTTTTTACTCGTGGTTTGAGAAAGTTAGTACTTGGTGGTGTTTAAAAAATATGTATGCTTTCTCAGAGCTAGCAGCTGCATGTTTGTGGTCCCCTAGAGCCAGTGGCCAAGTTTACGTTTCCTGGGATCTACATCTGTTATTATATTGACCATATGCTGCTAATGAATGGGTTTATTTCCAGGGCTAGTCTTCTTTACAATTCGATGGTGGGATCCAGCAACCTTTGCAGCCATGCATCCAGAAGGAACTTCTCGCAGAGCTTCATGGCCTTATGTAGAAGAAAAATCTTACCTGTGGACATGGCTGTTTTTGGTTCCCTTAGTTGCGTACACTCTTTGGCAGATTATGTATTTTCTCATTGTCAACGTTCTACGTCGACAGAGGTTGTTGAGAGATCCAGAAGTCATGACTTCGTACAGGTTCTCACTCCCCAGCCTTATTTGAAGCTTTTCATAATAAATTTTATTTTGCAATTATGAGTAAACTTTAATTCCTTTTTGGAATACATCTGTTGAAGTATGACTATGCATTTTGATAGGGAATTGTCTAAGAAGGCACAGAAAGCGAATAATGTATGGTGGCGCTTTAGCGGTTTGCTTGGAGACCAAAACCGTCTGTTCATGTACATTATGCTTCAAGCTCTATTTACTGTGGCAACCATGGCGCTTACAGTCCCCATCTTCTTGTCGTATGAGCTGCATGTGATTTTCCAATTGCTGAAGGTTTCAGCTTCTGTTTGGAATGGAGGAAGCTTTTTACTTGAGGTAATGCCAAGGCAGGTGATTCTCAAGGAAAAGAAGAAATCAGAGATGCTGCCACCACAAAGCGAACAACAACAAGATCATCAGCCCTCAATAGTAATGGAAAATAACACCACAGACCATCATTCTACTGGGAGTTGCCAGTTTTAACGCCCCTGCAGAAGCTAATTGCGTCTTTTGATTTTCATTTGGTTCCAGAACCTGCAACATTTCTGTCCCTCCTTTTCCATCAAAGGTAGTGATTGGTCTGTTAATATGATCTCGATAATGCGGTTTTAAATGTAGGTAAGCTATACCACGAAGATTGAGATTTTGTAGAATTGAAGTCGGAATTTAATTATAGCTTTTACAAGGATGACGAAGTTGAATTGTCCAAGCAAACGGCACTAGAAATTGACTTTATATTTATTATTGTTATCTAATATTTATAAGGGGAAAAAAAACACAGAAACACTAGCCTTCATACTCATTTAATTATATTTAAGAATTAATTTCCTCATCTCTCTCTCTTTACTATCGTGCTTGCTCCATATATATTTTTAAAATATAATATATATATTAAACTCACTTTTCAACAGTTTAAAATTTTTAAGTTCAGTAATCTAACAACAATTGCCACACATCTGTTTTTAAAACTATTTATTTTTATATAAAAACAATAAATAAAAATCAATCTTTGTTAAATTTTTGATAACCTAATACAACGACATAATATTCTAAAAATAATAAAGCAAAAAACTGTTAGATGTCGCATGGATACACCCAATTCAGCCATTTACTTTTCTTCAAAGAATAAGCAAAAAAGAACATGAAAATTACATGACTTGATTAAAAATCTTTACAACGAATCTACAAAAAAAAACATTTCACTCAAATCACTAAATCATCTGAAAACCACAAATAAAAATAATAAAATAAAATAAAACAAGAAAGAAGCCCAGGAGGACGAGGGTGTCACATGAGTTAAATTTGGACACCCAGTGCCTGCTCCCCCGACTCCCA
Source organism: Rhamnella rubrinervis (assembly GCA_007844105.2). Taxonomy (NCBI): domain Eukaryota; kingdom Viridiplantae; phylum Streptophyta; class Magnoliopsida; order Rosales; family Rhamnaceae; genus Rhamnella; species Rhamnella rubrinervis. The sequence goes on from CM017584.2 coordinate 16,016,235, forward strand.
CATCATCACATAAAATAGTGATACCACCGGCTTCTTAACAAATACCCCTCGTGTTGATGGAACGTGAGGGAAAGAATGAATTTTGACGCGACCCACCCATCATTCCAAGATGGGTTGGTCTATAACATTTTTTTTTTTTTTTCAAAAAGAAACTACTATATACAATGATACTGTCTGTATGCACATGGATGATGGGTTCAGCACATATAAAATTGATGTGCAAAAGGGTCTTTGCAGACAACCTTGAAGACAAGGTTTCAGCTTAGGGAACCATAATCATCGATATTACTCAGCTCGTGGAAGTAAGAACCCAAAACCTGAGTTTTCACGAATCAAAGGTGGAGGTTCTATATCAGTTATTTCTACTTTCTGCATTGACTTGGAGATGTCATCCACAGAGAATGGTATGCTGCAATGACATTCACCATCAAATGAGTAATGATATATATACATATATATATATATATATATATATATATATGAAGGAACAGAGTCAAAATTGAGCTTACTGATAATGAAAATAGAGGAAAATGGACAAACAGTACATACCTTGAGTCGTCATCCAGGAGGAAAGAACTGCTAACGGCATTGTTGGAGTCCTCCGTCATCATCACTCTCATCCGCGAAATAACCTGTGTCATTGTTATATATAAGATAGATATTCAGAATAAAGCGGGCAAGCTAAGATTGACCTGTCAGCAGAACAAAGATTTCAGAATGCCAAAACAAGGACCACTTGTGACGTAATGGGTTTCGCAAATTAAGTTCTAACTCACATCTGAAGATACGCTGTGCGTTCCATACTTATCATCCCAGTACATAGTACTGATCCTATATAACTGTTGAATGCTGAGCACCTACAGAAGCCACAAGCAACATTATTTAAAGAATGTGAGATTTAAGAAAAGACAGTAGTAAGAATAAGTGATTTCAAAGGAAGAGGAACTAACAGGGCAGAGTTCTTTTGTAATTTCATTCAAAGTCTTTTTGGGCTTTTGATGTATGACCTGAATTGTTTGAAGAAGTTGATGGAAATGGAAATTGGTCAGTCAATTATGAAACAATGATAATTATCATTTCCCAAATACAAAAAGTTCTATATACATGAATCTTACCAGGAACCCAACAGCCTGTCTAATATGCTTCAGTTCATCCCAAGCAGAACCTGCATACTGGAGAAAAATAGGATTTCAGGTCACAATATAAGAATGAATGCAGGGAATAACAGTCATTAGTTTTACATGGTTCTTACCTCCTCAGTTGCCGTGTAGCACCATTGTTCTAATTCAGCCAAACCCGTTTTCACATACTCTCCATTACTGAACGAACAACACTCCCGCCGCAAAAGAAGACTGTAAAAATCATTAAAAGAGATGCCACATGATCTCTTAATGCAGATTTTAAACTAGTAACAGAGAGGGAATCACAGTAACACAGTAAAATAGAGAGAGATTTAACAAACTTACCTGTTGAATAGCTGAACATTAATGAATGAAAATATCTGAGTGAACACTTTGCGGACTAAGAAGGGAGGCACCTGTAAAAGCAGATTGTATCAGTGAGTGGTACTGTTCCTACAAGAAAAATCAAATTTTGGATGTATGTTTTAGATATTTTACTCACATAGTTTGCTTTCATCATCTGCAAATAGTTGTTCAAGCTTTTCACAATGCTTTGCCAGTGAGCAATTAAAGCTTGCTGAGCAACGGCATTAGCTTGAGAACGTCCTTTCACTAAACTTGCCCTCGATGTCCTTGGAGCCTAATTTGTGTCGAGAAGATACTCAAAACAATTAATGTTGCAGTAATGTAAGAAGTGGGATAATCATATTCCAAATAGATGGATACCCAACTCTTTCTAGATAAAGAAATATCTATTGTAGCATATACATTAAATAACTTTGATAGCCACCTGGATACACAGGCCAAGTAACGGGGAGATCTCTTTCTTTAAATTGTCTCTTATCATTCCATATATCTTCTCAAGGAAGGCAGTAAGCTGTTGTTTAAACAGCAATGCTGGATACTTGGCCTCAACTTGCCGTAAATCATCCAGTCTACCAAGTCCACGACCATTTAGAAATGAGAGTCCGGCACTTTGAGGAGAAGCCCTTAAACCCTAAGAGTCATAATAAATAAATAAATAAATAAAACGGGGAGAAGAACGATTGGAAACAATATAAGATGTTTAATTTCTTAATAATAGGAATTAATAAAAAGATGCATAAATGTATTATACTTGAGACATCCTCCCAAAAAGAGAAGCTGATGCAGTCCTTCGCCGTTGTGGTGTCAAGCTGGCAGCTCCACTTGCTTTAAGCGTATGTTGAAGTAGCAATAATAAAGTCGATGTATTTGACAACCAATAAGCTAAGAAGTCATTATTATCCTGGACCTTAAATAAGGCAGGGTCACTAGCATTAGTAGTGTGTAAATGGGGTTGTTCTAAATACTTAACGACCCGGCTAAATTTTCAAACCCAAAAAATGAAACTAACCTCTATAGCTGAAGCTATTGTTTGAATAATGCGGTCAAAGATGCTAGTTCTCTCAACTTCAAATGATCTCCAGTGGAGAAGGCATTTGTATATGACACAAGCAGCAACTGGTCTACCCCCTGAGAATCCCAAATCTTGTGATATGCACTTGATCAGGAGGTCCTGGTTCTCCTGAAACAGAAAAATTGCATGTGACAAATTAGAAAAAGAAATTGAAGAACGAAGCATCAGGGCACAAATTGTTCGCATGCAAGTCAATGGCTGATTACCTGCTGCTTCTCATTGAGAGATTTCTGCGGTTTTTCCTCCGACTCTGGCTCACGTGCATTTGCAGCATTTGATAAGGCAAGAGTTGTATCCTGAAACATGTAGCAAACAACCATTGAGTGTCTAATGTTGAATAACTTGTCTTTCATCCACCCAAAAGTTAATGAAGCATTATTGTCCTCTTACCGATGAAACCTTCACTTCTCCATTATGAACATTCCCATTCTCCGGTGTCCTCTGCAAATTTTATGAAACATTCAAAATGTAATAATTCCGTAATCCTCGTTGATATACAAATACATGTATGAGTAATGACATTATATTCCATTTAACCTGAATAATCACTGTCCTAGGTCTTGCAGATAGAGATTTTCCAGTTGGTGACATAGTCAATGCTTGTTGACGAAGTACTTGATTCTCCGATTCTGAGTTGGAAAGTTTATCCTCTAGCCTGAATTACAGAGAATGAGCAAGTACGATGAACTCTGACTATTCAAGGTAAATCAAAACGCAGGGGAAGGGAGGGAGAGAGTTTTGCCTATACTATATTGGAAAATCCAAATTTTTTTTTAAAAAATAACAGATCAGCTGAAAAAACTAAGGTCAAGTGACGAGCTGCATTTAACAAGTTGCAAATGAAGCTGGACACCCCAAGTGCTTCAGTAAGCTGATTGGCTCCGGTATCGAAATAACTACCCAGATGATATATCCATTACAATAGAAATATTTGATACCAAAAGTTCCATTATCACAGGTATCTACAAACCTCTGCACAGATTCCTGAAGCTGCTCCACTTTTTTCCCTGCACCTTCAAGTTTCTTCATCAGCTCAATGTTTCTTGCTTCAGCCTCTGCACTAGATTTCCTGGCATCCTCTGATGCCTGTCTTTCTGATAGCAGCGAAGCCTGAAAAGTTTGAAAAAGTTCAACTAGTTAGCAGATTTCAAAATCTTAATTTCAAGCTTAATTCATAAAAAGATATTTAAGGAATCTGTAGAATAACGTGCCACAATTATATAGTGTGATACACATCTATAACGAAACCCACTCTCCACTTCAGCTTAATCCTCAATGTATGAGTGCCTACCTTCAAACTCTCCACTTCAGCTGTTAATGAATCAATCTTTTCGGTGTCTTGAATTATCACAGGAGTCTCCTTGATGACAGGTGGTGCATCTTGAATAGCTTTCCTTGCTGCCTCTCTTTCTTTGATAACTCTGGCATTTGCTTCTTCTACTTGTATTTGCATTGCATGCAGAGCTTCCTGTAACTTGGTTATTTCGTTGGCCTTTTCTTCTTCCAAATCAGTCTGCAATTCAAGCGGAAAAATAGATTATATTGCTTGTAAATTGTGCTATAGTTTGTCTCATCAACCAAGATTATAGTCTCTGATGCAAGATAACCTACCCTTAATCGCTTCTCAAGTTGCAAACGCCAGGTAAGTTCTTCCACACGTTTTTCAAGTTTGTCTTTTGCTTCTTTAAGGGCCCCTGTTTCTCTTGCAGCCTGAAAGGAATTAGGCCCGGGGAACCTCAGAGTTAATGGAGTATTCATTATATTTTAATATACAGAATAAAGCACATTAAGGACAGTGAAATCAAACCATTTTAAGCATTCTAAGCTCCTTCCGAGCAACCCTCCGCCTCCAACAACACTGAGTAACTATTGCAGATTTGTGGAGACTCTTATAATAAGAATATGCTATGAAGCAACGCAAATGAGCCTGCAGAGAACCACAATAACATCATTGGCATTTAATTCTTTGAAAACAGCTCTATAAATGAGCACTAGTTTTGGGTTTAATGTATCATAGAAACAAAAATTTGAAACACTTATCCAGAAGGTGCAAGATTTCCATTTATAAACTCTCAAGAGAATACAATAAGATGATGAGCAACAGTTGAACCTGGATGATGATTGCAGCCTTAGTTTGCTTTCTGAATCTGAATTCATTACGAGCAGTCATTGCCCTCAACCCTGTTTGCAATGCGATTGCAGACTGCCGTACTGTTGAGTAAGATTTATTAGCAATATGGCATCGGAAATTCTTCTGTATCCTCATAGCTGCTGCTTCTTGTCGCAACTGCTCATACAGTTTGCGAGCAAACACACCTAATAACAGTTGGAGAGTAACATTGATTAGGTGAACAAACAACGTAAGTATATTTCTGGTTAGAAAATAATCCCATCTTGAACATAATTGATGTATGAGTATGCACACATGATTAAGGAATTTATATCTTGGTTGTAAACTTGCAATTATCACAAAAATTAAGTAGGATGCAAGAGAACAACATTGATTACACTAACAAAGTTGTTTTATTGCTGAAGTTTCAATGGATGCAAACTTCAGCAAACAAACAAAAGGACTAGATGTCTAGTAGGGTTGTAGCCAATACAATTAAGAAGCAAAGTACTAAGAAAGCATTGTTTCAATGGTAAGTTGGTAACTAAAAGAAAGTACCTCGCAAATAAGATTGCAATTGAATAGCAGCATTACGTAATGCAACAAACTCCCTGCGTGCAATATGGGTTCGTATTTGCCTTTGTATGATTCTAGCAGCATTTCCAAGCACTTCTGCTCTTCTTGCATCTAATTCAGCCATTTGACCAGCTCTTAGGAAGACCTTCATCTTGCCTATCTGCCGAACCATGATGAAAAGAAAATGACATATAGGGATGTTGCTAAGTACCATGATCAAGATGGACTTAGAAAAAGAGTAATTTAAATTACCTGATAACCTTTCAGTCCCCTTTTATCCAGGATCATTTGGCAAGCAGTCTTGTCATCATAGCTGTACAAGAAGCAATACTGTCTCATCAAAACTTCAGAAAATTAAATATACACTAGCACTGTAAAGATATATCGATCTCTACTCCTGGATACAGAACAACTAACAATCACTCAACAATTCTGGACTTACTTTCCATCCAGAACTTCTGGTGCAAGAACCCCAAACCGATGAAGAAACTCATAAAATGTCCGTCTAGTAGGATATCCAGCACAGCTGATCCTGATAGCCTCAAGAACACCCTACAAAAGATAAGATTGGCATGTATAAAGCTCAGCAAATGACAGTGCTTAACAACATAAACTCTAATTTTTTGCAGAACTTAGGACAAAAAGGAAGCATAGGAAAGCAAGTCTGTGGAAGAATATACTCACACCACACCGTAGTTGTTGGATTATGCTGATATTCTCAAAAATAGCAGGCTTCAGAACATTATTTGGCTTCACACATCTGATATAATGAGGTTCTGTTGAATTCAATGTCTCCATTAAAGATTGAAGTTGCAACTGCATTTTTGGGAAATCATTTCATTCAATTGTCCAACACAAAAAAAACTATATATTTCAAATAGGATTGAAAGTAACTGTGGGTCAAGTCAGTCATATATCAAACCATACACACTTTTACTTCATAAATATGTTTTCTTTTAGGGCCGGCCTTCACTATCCCATTGACTACAAATCTGTACTACTCTACACCTTACATTGTTCAAATGAACCAAAGGGAAACTAACCTTCTGCAGCAGTTACAGCTGCAGGTCCATTTCATACAAATAGAGGACCCTGTAGATAAGATAAACCAATAATACCTTAAAGCGTGACCCGATGGAGGAAAATTTAGATGACTTTGATGATTCCTCTGGAAGTGGAGGAAATAGACTAGCCACAAATGAGCATTTTGAAGCTGTCAAGAGATCCTGATGTTCTGCCACCACATAATCTTTGTTTTTATCGAGAAACTGATCAGCTAGATAGTTTACCTGAAAGATGATGACATTTTCAGCATAACTTCCAACATTTTACAGTGATATGGACATGAATTACATCCCAGACATATTTACCTCCCCAGCATAGTGAGATATGGTGAAACTAGTACGAGAAAGCTTAGGCTTGATAAAGCGCTTGTTGTTTTTGAACGTCTGGTACAATTTCTGAGCAAATGTTTCATGTGTGGATTTAGGAAACATGCTGTGAAAAGGAATGTGACAAATATGAGTCCAACCAAAGGAAGACCTAAAATCATGCAAGCATGGCAATAGAAAAATTCATAACGGAGTGAAGACTACATATTAAAGAGTATATACATAAGATCGTAAAAATATCCCAGATCCCAACAAACTTAGAAGAAATGATTGAGCATAATTAACATCAGCTGCATACCAGGCTTCATCTAATAGTGCAATAATACCTCCTGGTTTCTGCAGTAGATGGAACAACTTAGTTAAAATGATCTGAAAAAGTACTCCAGAACAATATGAAAAATCTGTGGTACTTTTATACTTTTCCACTTAAATTACTATTGCATGTGTGTTGGTCATTTTATATGAGCGGCAATGATATATAATCTCCAACAAGAATACAAGCAACAGTATATCACCTTCTCAATTAGATCCAACACATCTTGGTTGTCAACAAACTCTATGTAGCTCCAATTGATTTCTTCTTTCGTATATTCCTCTTGTTCCATTTTAAAGACATGCTGCAATTAGACAATTTAGATTAAAATAGAACAAAACTAGTACTGAAAACAGGAATGGAACTATACCAAAAGTTACCAACCTGGTTGAAATGTTGTTGCAGCTTCTCATTTGTAAAATTAATACAGAACTGCTCAAAACTATTTAACAGGGCAAGTAGTCAATCAGAAGGCCAAATACCAAACTGCAAATGCCAAATAAATTTAGCGGCTTACCTATTGAACTTAAAGCTCTCAAACCCATATATATCGAGAACTCCAATTATAGATTTTGAATTTGGATCTTGACCAATTGAATTGTTAATTTTATCCACAAGCCTGTATGATTGAGGATAATTTTGTTAGAGCCTCAAATATTGAATAAACATCATATAAAACACACGACAGTCACATACCAATCAAACAGGCGTGAATAAATGGTTTTAGCTAAGGCATCCCTGCTGACAAGTGCACCAAGAGGATCAAGAGTCCTTGTAATAACCTCTTCTGGTGTTACCATTACACGCTGAATGAGTGCATCTTCCAAACTCTTCGTATCACACCTAAATTGAAACACAATTTGGTTGAAAATGTATTAACATCAACAAATAAGTATTAATACAAGAACAGGAAGTGCATTTACAATGCAGGAAAGGATTAAATAGGACATACTTAAGAAGTTCAGCTGTCATATTAAGATGGAACCTAGACTTCTCGTCCTTGATCACAGAAGAGTCAATCTCCTCTCCCTTTGCGAATTCAACATTTCCAAGATGCAGAATTGCAGCTACAACCCTAAAGATTGCTTCCTGAAAAGAATTATTTATCATCAATGACTCTAACGCAACACCACACACCAATTATATCTTAAAATTTCTATAAAAACTGACCTGCTCTTCCTCACTGATTCCAACTACATCCATTGCCCTCCTGGTTGCAAGATATTCATGTGCATCATCTATTCCATCCAGCTGATAACAGTTGGATTGGTTCAAGTAATGAAATGCTGTGGGGTCTCCCAGCTTATATTTCACTTTGTCCTGTATTTGACAGAGACAAGACAAATGATGGTTTATAAGCCACAAGTTTTAGGCTAGATATGGTATGCAACGAATTGGGATATCACAATTTCAATTTTGACTATTAACTACCTCAGGTGGTGCAGCACAAAGAAGGTAAAAGCAATGATAGTTTCTTTCAGGATCTGAAATTTGGCAAACACGAGACCTCTCAAGCAAATAAGTCCTTATAGCTGCCCCAGATATCCTCCCACTCTTGTCAAATTGGATCTCAACAAATTTACCAAAACGACTGAAATATGATACAAGGATAAACATTAGAAAGAGTAAGATAAGTCCCTTCATAAAGTTAAACTCTCTCAAAATAAGAAGCAATATAATTTTAAAATATTATACAGAATGAGAGATGCTGAAATACAGATATTTTCCAGTAACAAAATAGACCAGCCAGTTAAAAAAAGGATGGTTTGACATAAACTGACTGTTGGACCACATGGATCAACCATTAAATGCATTTTTCTACCACCATTTCAGGGAAAGGAAATAGTAATAAACTGAAAGCGAAGGAAGAAGTATTTTCCTTGGGTAAACCTTAAAAAATTAATTTTTTATTTATTAGTTGATGCACCTCAATGTTGTATGGTATGATCATAACACTATCTGTCATTTTTGTCTAATCTTTGCTCTTAATCACTTGGAAGATGTACAAATGAGAAAGAACCAGCAACTTTTACTGTCAATATCTATGCCATATATAAACTTTCCAACTCTAACTTCAACTCACCTTGAGTTATTGTTCCTGACAGTTTTAGCATTTCCAAATGCTTCAAGAACCGGATTGGACTGTTATTAATCAACCAGTAAAAAAATTCAGATAATAGCTTGCACCTTGTTTATATTGCAGGAAATATAAAGACGTAAAAGATTGAAATGCAGAACTATAATATTCCAGAAAAAGTAGCGTTTTCATACTTCTAGAACTTGTTGTTCAACTGTCCGTCCTTCTACCCCAGATCGACCCCCAAGGTATGCAAGATACCGCATAAGCATCTTTGTTGTCTCAGTTTTACCAGCACCACTTTCTCCACTAACAAGAATTGAATTGCTCTTCCCTTCATTAATCATTGCCCTATTATAGATTGAAGTTTATTAAATATATTAGTGGGGAAAAGGAGGGGGGAAGAGGTTTCAATAAAGAGAACATTGCACATGGTACACAACATAAACTACCTGTATGCAACATCTGCAACTGCAAAAACATGAGGACTTAACTCCCCAAATCCAGCTCCTTTATATTGTTCCATCATATGAGTATCATACAGATGCGGTAATCTTTGAAATGGGTTGACTGCAATCAGTATATTTCCAGTGTATGTCTGAAGGAGACATTTGAGAAATGACACTGTTAACAACTTTCTTAATTTGCTTCCTCAAAATCCACTTTATCATGTAAGAATAAAATAGTGAAAAACTTTCAGCAACTTACATAGATTTCATTAAGTTCATATCTGGTTGCCAAATTATGCAGAACTCCAGGTTCATGCAAATATGACAGCTTTGTCATGTCATCTACACCTCCAGGAGGAGCTTCAGTATCCTTTGGAAAAACTTTTGAAATATTTGCGCTCAACTGCAAGGATTTATTCAATGACAATAATATTATCACCGCAGAATTAAATCATTCATAATTTAAACAAGGTATTTCAGTATTCCTATGTACTCAAATATTATCTACTTCAATGATTGAATTAACTAAGAGACAAACTTACATGGAAATTCACAACTTGGCATTTTTTTCCATGGAAGCTAATAAAACTGACTATCAAAATGAACAACTACTCTCTAAATTAAGGTGTCGATAAAAAAATGATTTATTAATGGAACTTTTTATGTTTCTTTTGCACACTGAAGTTTATTAATTGATAAAAATCACAACTTAAACATGACAAACAAGTTAAATGCAACATACAGTTTTTCCATTTGTTGCATGAACATGAACTTCTTCACCATTGATTCGAAAAACTTCACCATCAATCCATGCTTCGGCTGGATCCTCAACCCAGACATGAGAACCTACAATGATATTAACTGGTGCAGCCTGCAAAGACAAGTGTATTAGACATGTAAAGCAAATCTCTGTAACACAGGAGGCAATAAAATCAAGCAAATTCAATTTATAAGTCATGTCGAAAAGAACCATAAATGGGTGAGATTTTTATGTTCAACTATAACAAATCCAGACCTTGTTAAGACAAATGTTCTACAGAAGCATAAACCATAAAGAAGGATCTAAATTCTGTATATGCAGGAGAACTTAGATCACCATGTTATTGCAACGTGGAATTTACTAAAGATCACATGGCCATGTAGACAAAAGTAATAAAGGAACTTAAAACAGCTATATATGAATGTCACCAAACAGTCAGGTCTAAGAGATTGCACGGTTATAGAGCATTTAAAACAAAAGTGAACTTTTCCTTCAGAGAATTAAGCGTACAAAATATCATAACAGGAAACAGGAAAAAAACACACCACAAATGAGATGACAATTACTAATCTCAATGTTGCCTCCGAGGTGGCTATACCACAAGCATGCCTTAGGAGCATACAATATTTATACAGACTAAACCATGTAGAATTCAAAACCTCTTTGACTAAGTCAAACGACCACAATCATAGCATTAACCATAGGAATGTCATTGTAACACCACCTTCTCACTAAAGTGGTCATCTAGCTCAATAAATCCCACTTGATTACAAACCTAGAGGCTACAGCAACTAAGACTATCCACTGAAAATACATTCTCTTAGCTACCGCACATCTTCCAGACATCAAACCAGTAATGGCACCATGATTGGCTATAAGAAACCGTCCTCTTCGTTTTAGCCACAGCATTCCCATCCCGCAATTACTAGCTATTCGTTTCATGAAATTTTTTCTTTTTTCGTTTTTTGGCATCGAATCCTATAGTTTAATAATGCAGGGATGAAACAGGCATACAATTTGAGCTACATACAGCTAACGATAACCAAATGCTCAAAATATCATCCAGATAGCAGTATTGATTTTGCCAGAATTGTACATATCATCTCCAATTGTTCAAATAGGACTTATTAATCAAAGTTTATATTCCTAAAAACATGTTGCAAGCGATTCAACTCAGCTAACTAACGAGTTAAATTAAATCAGACCAATAAACCAAATAGATATCTCGTTCAAGTTACCATGGCGCCGCGATCTTCGCCGCTAACTCATCCGAGACAAGGCCGAGTCGAAAGGGAAGGAACTCAGTGAGTCAGATCGGAGAGGAGAGAGCTGGCAGCTTTAGGAGCTTCAACGGCAATTTTGAGAGAGAGCCAAAAAACAAAAACATAAAAATTTTAAGCAAATAAAAAAATAAAAGGCGGCTTTAAGTTTGAGCTGAAGAAGACGATAACAGGAAGCGAACAAAGCAGTGAGAGGATTCTTTCTTGCCCCCTTTCTCAGAGCTTTTAGTTTTGGTTTTGGTTTCGAAATTTTCTAAACAAATGAGGTGTGGAGGTTTTTATAAATACGGAAAAGCAAAAGTTTTTTAAGCTTCTCTGTCTCTGTCTCTCTCCCTCTCTCTCTCTAAGCTTTGTATGCCGTTCCTTTCTCTCTCTACAAATAATTTTCTTTTATATTTTTTTTTATTTTTCCGCGACTGGTCTGGTCCGCTGGGGTCCTTGGGAGAGAAGAGCTGGACTGGTTGGACATTCGTGGCCTCCACAAACAGTGGCACCCTGCTCTAAAACCGACAGTAATTGTGGGCAAAATTCTTCATTTCCCCTTTCTATATTTGGGCAGACATTTGCTGTTATTCACCGAAACACCCTCCAACCATTTTTTTCGATTCAAAAAATGCCACTGTATATTATTTTTTTTGGTGAATAAATGCCACTGTATATTAGAACAATACTACAAGTCTACAAGCATTAATTATTCATAAAAAACAAAGAAAAAAAATTGGTACGAGCATTAATTAACCTTTAAAAATATAATAATAATGGATTAGATCCTAAACTTCATGCTCATTTCTTATAGTTACAGCTTTAAGAAATTAGTATATTTTAATTTTACACGATCCATCGAAATAAAAACTGTAACATGTTTCTAAAGTAACAATTGACCGACTTGGGCAAGCTCTGAGCACATCAATTTGAGTTTCTGCATCCATTAACAAATGGGACCCTTTTCTTAGAAAGTTGAATCATAATCATCAAGGCCCATGGTTCACCAGCCTTATTTTTCATTAAAACTATTGTGGGATAGTTTCGTAATTACACATAACAACGGAACTAAATCAGCTACGAATTTTAAAATTGTTAAGAAAACTTCCATATTCACGGCATTACAATCTGATATCCGCCCTCAATTCGCTGGCGCCTAAATATTTTAGCTATAATATTTAGGAGGGAAGGAGCTTCCCGTGTAAGACACTGACACCGTAAAATGTTATATCCTATAGCCTGTGGACCAACCAGTTCATGCCATTATCATGATTAACTATATACAAAACGACTGCGAATCGATGATCGGAATGTGAAATGCAAAAAGGTAAAAAGTAAAGAGTACGAGAGGCTCAACGTGTGTGGGACCAGGGGTAGGCGCACCGTCGAATTTCCGAAACTGACCCCGGAGTCAAGAGCACGACATGAATATTTGTGGAAATGACATAATCATCCCCGACGCAGTACGTAACAATAGCAATTAACAAACGTGTTTCGTTTTCTTTAGTCGGTAAGAGACGAGAATCGCTATTCGTAAATATGTTTTTTGTCAGTACTTATTAATAACACCATAGCACTGCCAACAATTCACCCAGAATAAATTACAGTGATATATATATGTATTATGGAGTGTTTTAAATTAAATTTTACAATATATACATTATGGAGTGTTTTAAATTAAAATTTACAACATTTACTATTATAATTAAATAATAACATGATGTATTTAATCGAATTTCTAAGTGACGTGCGCTGCTGGTGCATGGGTAGTTCTCAATTATCAAGAAAGGCGTCCAAATTTGATATTTCTCCTTTTTCTTCGTGTGCTTGCAAGTGTCAAAGTTGAGAACAAATGGCATGTTGACTAATCAAGAGTATTTATCGGATTTATTCATCAAAAAAAGGAGTATTTATCGGATTTAATCACGTAAATAAACAGTATAGATAACCTGAGATCGTACCAAAATGGCAAAACATATAGCTGAATATATATATATAAATGCTTTAATATATTAGATGTTTATATATAATGTTATAATTGATCCATCAATGTTATAATATAAATATAAAAATTAATAAATAATATAAATTTATATTTTTATTAATTTTTAATAAACCAACACGTATATGTTATTTATATATATTAGTGTGCTAAAATATTTATACATATATATATAAATAAAAATATATTTAATTTTGTTATCGTTTATATTATAAATAATATTTATTTATTCCAATAATTTATAAAACTAAACCTATATAAATTTCGAATTCTTTTAAGATTATACATTTTGTATCAATATAGGAACGAGCACGTAACCAGACAATGTTTTCGTAGCCATAGTTGATCATATATTCTATTGAAACACCTTAATAGTAATATTGTAGAGACTAGAGAAGCTGTCTTTTTTATTGATAAAAATATTTGGATAAGAGCATCTCTAATGGTACTCTTTAAAGTAAAAGGTATAATTTGTATAATAAATAATATCTTTATTAATATTTGGAGATAAAGAGTTAAAAAATTTATTTAAATCCAATAGACTCTTTATATTTTTGCTCTTCATTTTATTTTTTTCCATAAGCATTAATTATCAAATTTCCCTTCTATCATAAGATAGGAATAAAAATATTATAAAAATTAATTAATAGAGCACATAGGAATAAAAATATTATAAAAATCAATTAATAGAGCATATAAAAATTTGAAACGTATTAATTAAAGTCTAAATAAAGAGTGAGTTTTGACTCTCTAGATGTGGAGAGTTCAACTGACTTTCTAATTTATTTTTTAAATATAAAGAGTCTGTTGGACTCTAATTTTATAGGATAACTCTTTAAAATAAAAAATTTTAATAATATACAGGGCTCCTTGAGATGCTCTAAAATATATGTTACAATGGTTTCGTGATTTCAAAATTTAATTTAATGGTTTGCGTAATTTATGAGGATTAATTAAGCGAATAGAAAATTAGTAAAAATTAAAAATAATGGTTCGCGTAATTTATGAGGATTAATTACGTGAAGAGAAAATTAGTGAAAATTAAAAACAAAATGCATTTGGTCATGCAAATCAGGAAAAAAACATGCGAGCCTTAAGACAGACAGATGGAAGAAAGAAAAGGGACCCACTGGTCAGCTTTCTGTGAAGACTGAAGACTCACCGAGGGAGAAGAGCGCTACACCACCAAAACCCAAACCCAAACATAAATAGGCACCGCCTCTCTCATCTTCCACAATCTCCATCTCTCTCTCTCTCTCTCTCTCTCTCACTCCCACTCTCACTCTCACAGGCTCGGATATGGCTCTGTCGTCCTTGTTCCACCCTTCTCTCTCCTCTCTTAATCCAAAACCCAATCCATCTCACCCTAACGCTGTAACCAAACACCGCCCCGCGCCAATTGTGAAGTGCGCCACCTCTTCCACCACCAGCAGCAATTCTCCTCCTCCGCTGTCTCCCAAAGTCCGGCGTTCCGCCGATGAAAATATCAGAGACGAGGCTCGGCGCCACCGTGTGGCTTCCAACAATTTCTCTGCCAAGTACGTGCCCTTCAATGCGGGCTTCGACTCCACCGAGTGCTACTCGCTCGAAGAAATCGTCTATCGCAGCCGTTCCGGTGGACTTCTCGACGTCCAACACGACATCAATGCCTTGAAGACGTTTGACGGCGCCTACTGGCGGCAACTGTTCGACTCGCGCGTGGGCAAGACCACCTGGCCGTACGGTTCTGGTGTCTGGAGCAAGAAAGAGTGGGTCTTACCGGAGATTGACGACGACGACATTGTCAGCGCGTTTGAAGGTAATTCTAACCTCTTCTGGGCCGAGCGCTTCGGAAAACAGTTTCTTGGCATGAACGATCTTTGGGTAAAGCACTGTGGAATCAGTCACACTGGCAGTTTCAAGGACCTGGGAATGACTGTGTTGGTCAGCCAAGTGAACCGTTTGCGAAAATTGAAACGACCCGTCGTTGGAGTCGGCTGCGCCTCCACGGGTGACACCTCTGCGGCGCTCTCTGCCTATTGTGCCTCGGCGGGAATACCCTCGATCGTGTTCCTACCCGCGAACAAGATTTCGATGGCCCAATTGGTCCAACCCATCGCCAATGGTGCTTTTGTATTGAGCATCGATACTGATTTCGATGGTTGTATGAAGCTAATCAGAGAAATCACCTCCGAATTGCCGATTTATCTGGCAAATTCTTTGAATAGTTTGAGGCTCGAAGGGCAGAAGACGGCTGCGATCGAGATTTTGCAGCAGTTTGATTGGGAAGTACCTGATTGGGTTATTGTTCCTGGCGGTAATCTTGGTAACATATATGCATTTTACAAAGGGTTCAGAATGTGCCAAGAATTGGGTCTCGTCGATAGAATTCCACGGCTAGTTTGCGCTCAGGCTGCGAATGCCAACCCTCTTTATTTGTATTACAAATCAGGTTGGAAAGATTTCAATCCCGTGAAGGCCAATTCTACATTTGCGTCGGCTATACAGATTGGAGACCCTGTTTCTATCGATAGAGCCGTGTTTGCTCTAAAGAATTCTGATGGGATTGTCGAGGAAGCGTCTGAGGAAGAACTGATGGATGCTATGGCACAAGCTGATTCTACTGGCATGTTCATTTGCCCACATACCGGGGTTGCATTAACTGCATTAATTAAGCTCAGGAAGAGTGGGGTTATAGGAGCCAGTGATCGGACGGTGGTGGTTAGCACCGCTCACGGACTGAAGTTCACACAGTCGAAGATTGATTATCACTCTAAGGCAATCCCAGACATGGCTTGCCGGTTCGCTAATCCTCCAGTGCAAGTGAAGGCAGATTTTGGGTCAGTCATGGATGTGCTCAAGAATTTTTTACTGAAGGCTCCGAAGGACAAGTGAACTCTGTAAGTTTAGCAGCAAAAATGTTTTTTTTTTTTGTCATGTTTGGCTTTCTGTTATTCCACTTCCTGTAGAAGTGAATATTTTAATTTTGTAGAGGGATTTTGTGAGTACTGTAAAGCTGGTCTGATATAAAATATATTTCTAGTCTTTTTCTTGGATATATTAGCACATTGTTTACTATTTTTTCTTTATGAAGATAAAAACAGGAACAAAACTAAAATAATTAAATAAAGAAAGACTGGGGATCTTTTGTTTGTTCATCTTGACCATTTGCAGCAATTAGTTTCTAATTTGAAGAGATCACTGTGCCAGTTTAGTTATGTACTTGTGCTCTTAAAGAGTTTTCTAGTGCTTCCGAAATGCATGGAAAATAATTATAATAAATAAGATTCAAGCACTCATGTGGCAGTGTCATGTCTTGAAATTTTAAGTGTTCTATCAGTGTGGAATATGGATGAGATGTAAGGAAATGCTTTATGGGGTTTTAGCATGTGTAAAGTGCTACGGGCAATCTTGATTTTCAACCTCTTGCTTTCGTTTCATTTGACAAGTGATTATTATTACAAATGGTCTCGTAAAGCTTTTATTTGTTATGCAAGCAAACCTTTTACAGAAAAGAAACCTTTTGGTATGAACTTTCTAGCATGAACAAGCATTTTACTGGTTGTAATAATAAGTCGATGAAGAATACATTGAAGCCCTGTTTTGTTGGTATTGTTGCACCTAAGAGTTACTATGAACCGATAACTTTTATAAGAAGCAAAAAGAAATGCAGATATTTGTACAGCAATAGAGGATAGCACTGGTGCAATGCTATGCCTATCAGTATAAAAAATATGCTATTTTAATTACCAGAATTCAAAGAAAAACTACCATGTTTTGATGGAGTAGGGAGTTTTGTTGAAAGGGCTGCTATAATAGTCCTTGAGTCCTTTCTTCCCCGTTATTTTAAGGCAAACAGGTGGAGTCTTTTATAGCAAATTCGGTACATTTATGATGTAATAATATGTCTTTTTAAGTTTAAACAGATGCAAGTTTCAGGCAGTGACTAAAATTTACATTGTATTCAGGGATGTCCATTTGAATATGTTATTCGTAGGCACTAACGTTTTATTACCGGAACTAGTAGAAAAGGTAGATCTGCCATAAGGAGGTAAACTCTTCATCTTCACCTCGTGATTTTGGTTTGTTGGACTTAGTTGGACAGTCATAACAGCGCTTCTGGGTCGACCTCCATGATTTTTGTTCATGGATAATATTACCATGATTAGAAATTGAAGCATCATCCCTAGGTGTACTTTGCTCTCAATTTCCACGTGGTAACCGAATATAGATAATTTAGTTCATTAACCATAAAAACGTTGAAAAATAAAGCAACTTATTTAGTAAAAAAATTATTGTCTTTTATCTTCGGTCGTGCATAATTGATTACTAAGCAAACTGTAGATTTTTATGTGTGTTTCATCGAAATAAAAGTCATACATTAGAAACTTTCGGATAAGTCACAACCTCATGAGTACAGTTAATCATGCGACATTCACTACTTTTGGTCGGACTCTGTTTCCATTTTATCACGTTTTAGATTATCTCTTTTTAGATTATGTGTATTCTGGCTCTTCCACGTAAATTTTTATGAAAGGGGTAATTGATCTCATTCTTTACTAGGTCAAATAATAAAAAAAAGAAAAAAAGAAAAAAAAAAGACGAACAAATTCACCATAGTAGTGCAAAAATAGCCTTTGAAGATAAAGGAAACCTCGCATATTTAATTAATTGATCTACATAACTAAGCATAGGGTATATTTGATCCATAGCAATCACCTGCTAAGCTTCCAGCCACTATGTCAGCCCCAGATTACAGATTATCATGGTCAGTTGCAGAGGTTCAATCATTGCAATGTTCTCCTCAACAACTTTTGTTTTGTAAGATACAATACCGAAAACAATATGCAACACATAACAATATCTTGTGCGCAAACGTCACCAGAAGAAAGGAAGCAGATGAAACTTACAATCCATTATAATCATCTGGATCCTATTTTCACTGAGCTGCCTTTTATCAAGAGTAATCATAAAGCGATATGCTCTTGTCGTCTGAAACACTGGCAAGTCGACCAGCCCCTCCTCCTCCAGGTAGAAAGGTCACTCCCCATACTTGGTCTGTGTGGTTGCTCATTGTCTGCACAGCAGCCCTCATACTGAGATCCCAGAGCCGCACAGTTCTGTCACTTGAGCCTGTAGCAATAGCAGCCCCATCTGGGCTAACATCCACACTCAGAACCCAGCTCGAATGACCTGACATTGCCCCAACCATGGTCTTGCCTTCGGCATCGTACATGTTCACATGAGCATCATCTGAGGCCGAAAAGAGTAGCCGGGGTTCAGTAGGTGAATACGCGAGAGTTCGAACAGGCATGAAATGACCTTCAAGGTGGTGTAGAAACTTGGCGCGAGCTACGTCAAAAACAGAAATGGTTCCGTCCATTGAGCCACAAGTAACACGTCTCCCATCAGGACTCCAAGCAACCGAAAGCACAAATTTCTTGCTGCTGCTTTTATCAGATGGCTTTGGTCCTTCTGGACGAGGAATTGAAAGGGTAGCAACCAGATTCCATGTGGCAGTGTCCCAAAGCTTGACTGAGGCACTACTCCCACCAGCAACTGCAAGAATGGTACCCTGAAAGGAAGAGAAATGGATCCATTAATAATGTTGACATTCTGATCTTCAATCACAGAGTTTTTTTCCCAAAGATAACTTGTCATCTAATTTAGATAAGAATAAGAATACAATTAAGCGTGTATGCAAGTTCAATATGAATAGAATGTCCTCCAAACTTGAAGAGTACAGCTTCATTGGCAACTCAAATTCCATACCGCGGGGAAAGATTTGAATTTGAATCTATCAATAATTTCTAGATTGTACAAGCGTAGAAATTGAAATGATTTGTTGTGATGGCGGCATACATGCAGAAAGACCAATAACACTCGAATCTTTAACCCATATCATCAAGTTCGTGTCTTTCACCAACACTTAATAAATATTTCCTGTTCGTTGAACTTGCATGCTCGCAGATTCCATTTCACATAGGGGTTTTCAAATTCCATTTTAGACTATTTTTGTTTCAAACAAGTTCATTGTCATTGCCTGCTAAAATTTATATAGCAAAGTGCTTAACTTTACCAATAAAAAACACATTTTTTGCGTGAAATTGTTGAGGGCAAATAATTACCTTGGGATCGAAGCGTAATTGCCAGACCTCGGATGGCGGGGCTTCGAGAGTGGCAATGGTGACGTTGGTGTCAACGTCGAATACACGAACAAAGCTGTCGAGGGAGGAGGAAGCGGCAATGTGGCCGGAGGGGTGAGCAGCAACGGAGGCGACACCAAGGCAGTGGCCGGTGTTGGTGCGCTGGAGGAGGAGGTCGTCGGGTTTCCATAGCTTCACAGTCTCGTCGAGTGAACCAGTGAGCAACAAGGCGGATCTGGCGTCGGTCGCCGGGACCCACGTGGCCGCCCAAACCGACTCGTCGTGAGCGTTTTCAACGGATTTCAGTCCCGCGAGTTTCATCGATTCGATGCTCAACCCTAGTCACCAAGTTTCTTCTTCTTTTGGTGAATAGTCACCAAGTTTCTTCTTCTTTAATTTTTGGGAAGTTTTAGTCGAGGAGGGTTTTGTTGGTTTGGATTGGTAGATTGGGCCTGAGCTCTTGAGGGTTTAAAACACTGCTCTCAGTTTTTGGAGGGTCTTAATTAATGGGTTTTGGTGGGTAAAAAATAACATAATTTTCTTCATATCAATTCTTTTTATATTGCATAAATATTAGCATAACTTTTTTTAACTTGTATTACAAATGTGGTGGACTTACCACCGCATGCATAGTGAAATTTTCTTAAAATTTCCTCAAATAAACAACATAACTACTATATTAGGTCATCCTTACGCTTACACTTTAATAAGGTCTTTAATATATGACCATTGTTACACTTACACGTCCCTCAAAAGCATCAAAGAATTCAAACACAAAACTCAAATTACTATACTCCTAAAAATACAAGGGCCTCCAATCGGTGAACAAAAAAAAAATCACAGTTAGAGCCCAACACCACCACTGTACATATATCACCATAATATCAAACTAATTCAAACATGCAAATCCAAACTCAGCATTTTTGGGCAATGAGCTCTAATGGGTGAAAGAAAAAGACACGCTTAGAACTGATTGCCCTTCAATCTCACGGCTATACACACTGAAGCCATCAACAAAACAAACCGAAAAGCCAAACTCACATCTTTTGCAAGGGGGGTGCTCCAAAAGATAGAACAAAAAAAATTCCCACAGTCAGAGCCCCGTGCCTTGTAACCTTTTAGTAACCAATATATATATATAATGTTGTATGCTTACTATGTATTATAACGTGTTAACAAAAATTAGTGTTTTCAAATTATCTAAAAGAAACCCAATAAAACCTTGATGTTACGTGTTTCGACCCAGATTTGGGACTCAGCCCATCATCACTGAGTCTGGACCTGGCCCATGGCCCACTCTCTGCTTCTCCTTCAATGAGTTCATCTTCTCCAGCTTCCATCCATCTCGCAACCTAGCAATGAAGGTATCGGCCTTTGTGTTAACATCTGGGCTGGGACAGAACACGGGCCCAACTCCATCTCCACCGTTAGTCGCTTTGACGGTCTCTTCCTCTTTGGACACTGGATTAGCGTCCTCTAACTCGGGGGAGCTACAACGAGAGCTATGAGCGCTCTGTATCTTAACAAAGTCCCCGCGAGCGTAAAACTCCATCTCCGGCATTTTGAACGGCGGAGGGGGTGGCGGCATCGGAATCAGCGGACTCTGGCAACCACTATTCGCATTCTCGTCATAGGACCTCGTCGGCAACGGTGGCCGGCCACTGGGTGTCGCAGTTCGCCTCCGGGAAGGTGCCGGTGGAGGAGGCGGTGGCGTTGGCGGAGCCATTGACCTACTCTTGTGCTTCGATGACCGGGAATATGGAGGTGGCGGCGGCGGCGGGACAGGGACCGAGTGAACTTTCTTGCTTTTGCTAATTCCCTTCTTGAAGAAGCTATGGAATACCGAGGAAGGTGGCGGTGGTAGTGGTGGCGGAGGCGGTGGCGGTGAAGGAGGTGGCATCCTTGATTGATAAGATGGTTCATGTTCGGGTGGAGAGGAAGTGGTAGTTTCGTAAATGTTGGTCCTCTGCTTCTTCTTCCTCTTTCGCGAATTATAGATTGAAGCTAAAAAGTCCTTTGCTATCTCTTTCTTCGCATTGCTCTTCTTACGTTCAAATTTACCGTACTTGTGCTCCGACCGAATTCGCACAGGCGACGGTGGTGGAGGTGGACGTGGAGGAGGTGGCGGTGGCGGCGTTGGTGGCGAAGATACAACTTTCTTGGACTGACTGTCGATGACGTCGCTGAGCTTTTCATTGCGCTCACCAACTGTTCGATACGTTGTTTGTCTGGGTTTCCTCTGAGCCGCTGGTGGCGGAGGAGGAGGTGGAGGTGGTGGCGCTGGCGACTTGGGGGGTGTGCGGAGTACGAAAGTGTCGACAGTAATTACCTTAACATCAGCCTCGTGGGCTTCGCTTCGACGTGGAGGTTGGTGGGCATGATCGAATACGGGCGTGCGGTACTTGTTGATTTCAAAATCGTCGAAGAAGCGGAACTGAAACCTGTCAGTTTCCAACGATGAGTCCAATTGCCTCAGATCTGGGTACGAGCTACTGCTCCTCCTTAACCCACGAACTCCATGTCCACCTGGCGTACTATTTACAGGATCGTAGATCTTGTTCCTTTCAGAAAATCCAAACCATTGCTGCGAGACCGATACTGATTCTCCTATATTTGTATTATCCGGGACGTTTGGAGCATTCGACACACCGTTAATATCTTCCCCGGAGGCTGATTCGTCATCATTTTTCCTGGCAAAAATCCCACAAAGAATCGCAAACAAGACGAGGAAGATATTGAGCCAGTCCCAGCTCTTCTTCACGGCGTTTGGTCGGATTAATCTCTGCGAGGTGAGAGTGACAAATGGAGGGATGGCGAAGAATAGAATAACAAAGGCAACAATCGGCAAGAGTATGATTAGAACTGGTGGAGTGAGTAGCGGAGACGATGAGCGACCACGTTGAGGCATGGAGGACAAAGAAGAAGGAGGGTTGGGTACAGTAGGGTGGCGGTGGGTCTGCGTTTATATGCAAAGCTTTTGAGTTGGGTTATGGTTCGCTTGGCAAGGAAGAGAAAGAAAGAGGAAGACGTATAAAAATAACTAGTTGAAGCTCCTGACTTCGGGAGACACAGATACTGTGTTGTCTGAACTGAAATAATAAACTTACCAAAAAAAAAAATAACTGAAATAATAATAATGTTACATTTTTAATGTTTTTAATTATAATTTATAATATTTTGGTTGTTACCGATAAACAATACGTTTTTGCAAAGCTTACCAATTTAATCTATTTTTTTAATCCATCTTCGTTAGGTGGGAGTCATCACTCATGACAAAACGTTTTTTGAATCATATATAGTAGATTGGGATCCAATCACAGTTTTTTACAACATGCATGAAAGTGGGTTTTAATTATTTTGCCATCTAATCACAGTTTTTTTCAACATGCATGAAAATAGGTTTTAATTATTTTGCCATCCCCAGTAATTTTCTTATAATGATTTTGGGGAAAACAGAGAGTTGAACCTTTCATTTTGCATCTTGTTTTAACCAATGTTTTTTCTTCCATTTAAGGTGATTTTAGGAAAATTGACAAAATTATCAATGTATAATTTAAATTGTAAAAATATTCATTTCGTTTTAAACTTTGTGAAATATACCCCCAATTACTTATTTTATCACTTGTAAAACGGCAAATCGGCCGTATATCCTAATTTCAAATAATTTACAATATAAATTTGGACCTACAATATACCATTTTATAGGAATTAATTTTTTTTTTAATATTCCTATAAAAGTACAAGTCACATATTATAAAATATATACAATTTAAAATATGTAGAAAGATTGATATTGACTCCGGAATATTTTAAATAATTTGAATATATTTTTTAAATTTTAAAATATAATTTATATTTTTTAAAATTTTAATTATTAATGTGGATATTTATGTTAATTTTTTATAATTTTATCGGCAGGTTTTGAATATGCTTTATGTTTAGGTGGGTTTGGACAATGGAAATGGGATTGACAACGATGCACATCAAACTCAATAACCAAATATACAGACCAATCCAATTTGAATCATAGACACCAGCTGTAACATGAGATTATTGGCCAGACTTTTGCTTAAATTAAGTAAAGACGCCTCAATTATTTATGTGCTTTGCCAATGTCACATAAAAAAATTGGACGACTTGCATACTTAAAATGAGATTTTTTTTCTTCTTCTAATTTCTTTATAGGAATGGATGGATTGGTAAGTAGATGCTTAATTAATAATACCATCTTTTTTCTTCCTTATGTTCAAAACTCATCTTAATTATACATACCTGTTTTTACATAAAATATTTTTGTTTGTACGTGTGTACGCATAGTTAATGGAAGCTGGAAGGAAATTAGAAAACAAAAGGAAATAGCCAAAAAAAAATATATATATATATATATATATAATTTAAAATGACGAAATCCTCCAATAGAATTGTTTTGGTCTCTGCCAAAGAGATCTAAGAAACTGATGTTGAAGTTGTTTGGAAGAATTTCCTTGGCAAGCAAAGTTACTGATTCTCTGATCAGGCCGACAGCATAGAGCCAGAGGCACGTGTAGTGTATATGAGAGAGAAGTACGGCACACTCGTGCTCCAAAAATTTACTGCCCTTGTTAGCCTGAATGATTGGAGCGTGGCTGCAATGATTTAAGTCGCACCCTTTATGTTTCACCAAAAAAAAAAAGTCGTACCCTTCACAATAAAACACTTAAACACATACCCCCCTCTCCTCCTCTTTGACCAATTTTTCCTTTTTTTTGGTTACTCTCAACGATACCCTTTTCTCTTTTAAAGGCTCTTGTGTTTCAACTTTAATTTCCGTCGTAAATTCCCATGAGATTTGGGATCAATGTATGTACTCAATTGTGTAACACTTTTTTTTATAATTCAGTATACTTTTGATATTAATTAATCTATAAATGGGTTTGATTCTAAATTTGTAGTCTTCATGAATAATTTAAACATCATATGCTTAATGATCATAAAAAAAAGTTTAATTTGCTATTGAAAAATAGTAGCTTTTACCTTTCTATGATATTGCATGTGTTAAAAAAAAAGTGAAAATTTTCACACATCAACTTTATTATCTTCTTCGGCTTACGGTTTCAAATGGTAAAAAGGAAGAAGGTATGTGTAATAAGCAGCACAGGGAACATTAAATTGCCTTTAAACGCTCATGCATGCCACCGAAAACCAACCTGCTTAGTTGTGGAATACAAGGCCTTAAAGCGTCACAATTACCGGCCTTTTAAAATCATAGCAACCAAACAGCACCTAAGCATTTCAGCCCAAAAAAAAAAAAAAAAAAAGAAAGATATAATTTGAAGGCTAGTGCTCATCTTCTGGCTGTCCCACCACATGTCCCCCGTAAGTTGCAAATTGAAAGAGTAAGAAATTAAAGAAAATATAAAGCAAAGACCCCACACACAGGAGCTTGCAAAACCAACTTTTTTTTCAAGGCTTATTATTATTATTATTCTATTTACTTTGCACAGCCCCAGTTCCAATTTTACACTTTGCATTGTTTTGGTTTGATTTGCTTTGCGAGGCTTGTGGGATTGTGTTTGATTGAAACTTTTAAGTTTTAAGAAACGTACTGGTTTTATTAACAATTTAATAATGGAAGAGAGCGACAGGTTGTGGAAAGACAGCCAGCCACTTACCACAAACACCCCCAATTCAAAACCTCTTCTATGGCAACCCTCTGCTTCTGTCTATTGTTTCCATTTTTATTTTTTTTTCCATTAATTTTTCTTCCTTTCACTTTCAATGTGCTCCTCTCAAGTCAAGCTTATGATTCCAACATCAATCACATATTTCCTTCTACGTATTATGTTTTATTCTCAAAATGATAATACAAGGACAGCTAGAGTGACAAATATACATGTACATATGTGAGTTTGTTTTTAGCAGACTTTGTTGGAGTCTAAATAAATATCTATTAGTCCAAGAGCGTAGAAAATGACAACTAATTCGTCGTCATGTTGTATGATTAAATCATGCCCATGTAATTATATGTACATAGACCTTTTGGTTTTAATCATATAAATTATAAAAGTTTTGAGTTTGATATTAATTGGGTCTGGTATGTACTGAAATCATGTGAGGGAAGGGATTTAAAGAAAAATAAAAAGAAGATAGTCTTTTTATGCACAGTGCAGCCATTACGAAAAAAGGTCTTAAAATGATCAGAGGGAAAAAAAAATATATAAAAAAATTATAAAAATTGTAATTTGGCTTGGAGCGACAATAATTGTAAGAGAAAAAGGGTAAGGCCAAGCACCTGTGGGGGGTCTCCAACTCCAAGACATGGGTTCAGAAAAGGAATGGGGATAGACATGTTTTAACTTTTAAGACATATTGACCATGTGACTTTGGATAAAAAATTGACATTTTAATAATAAAATCGACTACATTTGACCAAATAATTTATATGTATATTTTTGAACAAATGGAGAGACTATTTTATTTTATTCAAGAAAATAAATCACACAAAATAATATTGGTCAGAGTTAACTGCTTAGAAGGATTCCACGACGAAGATGGAAGAGTGCCATCCAGTGCATTCTTTGCTATCCAATCTATTGCTTTACAAAATAATTTATCTTCTGGACTAAAATTTATCCAATCAAAACAAAATGCCATATTTTAAAATTTTACTATACTTGATTAAATTATGAACATTATTGAAATTATACATTAAAAATAAAAAAAAATAAATTAAGAAGCCATATTAAAATTGATGAGACATCCACATAATAGTACAAAGAATTAAATTATGTTATTTTATGAAAAATTGTTATTGGGCCTTCTTAATGGCCTTGTCCTCTCACCGGCCCGGCTGTAGCTGAACAGTCCAGATATCATAAGAAATCGCCAAGTCATCCAGCGTTTTTAACATGTGAAACTGAATACGACCACCCTAGAGTTTTCTACCTTGCTGTGTCAATTTGCACATTAAAATGTGGTACACCCTAAGAAGACGAATACACTTTTATATTTATTTATAAAAATTGGGTTTAAATTTTAATAAATTTTATTTATTTATAAAAATTAGATTTAAATTATGATAAATCCTATTTAATATTTTAAGTGTATTTAATTTTACTGTAGCAAATAAATTCAATTTCTAAACGACTGGTTGCTATAACATGCCCTTTTCATTTATAAAAAAAAAAAGTCGCTGTATTAATTTCCAAATAATAATAATAAAAGAGTATCATCGTCCTCAACAAAAAATAATAAATAAAAGAAAAAAAAGTTGGCATCAACTCGAATTAGACCCGCCATAACTCTTAACAAAACCCTAGCTGCGTTCGACCCCAAATCACGGTTGAAGCTGCGAATCTGGCATTTGCTCCTTCGACAATCTCTGATTGTGAGTTTCTTTCGGCTAAAACAGAGACATGGTGTGGTTTCAGTGCGAGGATTGTGGTGATAACCTGAAGAAACCCAAGTTGCTCAATCACTTCAAGATGTGTTCTGCCACCAAGGTTTTATTTTTCCCCCCCAAAAACTATTTTTTGTCTTTTCACTCAGCTGGGTCTTGGACGAAATCTGAGTAGTAGCTAATAAATTTGTCGATAAAGCTGAGTTCAATTCTAAGCATTTGGGACGTACCTGCGGTGTATCAATTTTTCATTTTTTTTCTTCTTCGTATTGCTCCTTGGCAATCGAACAGAGTTTCTATTGTATTGCTTCAAGTAATTTTTTTAATGAAAAACTGAGTTGGTTGCAATTTGGTTATTGTTTTTTTGTTTTTGTTTGCAGTTGTCGTGCATTGATTGTGGACAGACATTCGGGCAACAAAGTGTTCAGGGACACACACAGTGCATTACTGAGGCGGTGCGTGTCTCCTCCTTTTATCTAGTTTTGATATGCAAACTGAGATTACTTATATAGCTTATTTATTTTATCTTTTAAGTGGACATAGTTACTTCTTCTATCATCTATTAAACCAGACGTTGTTACTAAATTCAGTACTGGAAAGTTCGTGTAGCTGGCTATTTTATTTCCCCTGTATATCTATCTACTTGGTATTCCCTTTGTTTTTCCATGTAATAGCAAGTTTTGTCTTCAAAGACCAATTAATTTCATATATGCGTATCAGCGCTGTAGTCTGCATTGGGTATTCAGAGAATGCTTCCTTTTGAATGTGCCAGATAATTACTTCTTCTTTCTTTTCAATTCCTTTTCCATTTTCAGGAAAAGTATGGTCCAAAAGGTGAAGGGAAACCTTTAAATGGTGTGATTCCCGAGCCCAACAAGGACGCGAAGAAGCAAACAGATTTTGATATAAACGTTGGGTTATCTGAACGCCCTCCTTGGTTTTGCAGGTATGCTCGTAGTTTTTTTTTTATTGCGAAATTGTGTATTCGCATGTGTTTTTGTAGTACTTTTTATTTCAACCATCGAAAATTCAGAGGCTTTTTTTCACTCCAAGGATTAAATGGCTTGAGGAAAAAATAAATATTTTGAAGAATATTAGATGAATTTGCTTTTAAATCTGACTATCCGTGGTGTTTATATCTATGCATTTGCAGCCTTTGCAACACCAAGGCCACTAGTAAGCAGACCCTGCTTCTCCATGCTGAAGGAAAGAAGCACAAGGGCAAGGCCCGAGCTTTCCATGCTGCAAAGCAACCTAAGCAGATAGAAGAATCTGCTCAAGATACAAAGCTTTCATCTGAAAATTCTTCAAAGGGTGAGTTGGTAGATGATAAAGGCGTGGAGGAACCAAAAGTGCAGGATGCTTCTAATGTGGATGTTGGGCATACTAACTTTGAATCAGAGAATGGAAATTTTCCATTGAAGAAAAAGAGAAAATTTGATGAAGATGTTAGTTTGAGGAAAAAGGTTAAGGATGATACTGTGGGGGAATTAGGAAATGGGGAAGTAATTCAAGGTGGAAAGACTGAGGCTGCTGACAAAGAGAGTCAGTTGAAGAGACAGAAAGTGGCAGAACCCGGTTCTGCTGATGATCAATTTAAAAAAATAAAATGGAAGAAGTTAATTATATCAGCCTTGAAATCTGTACGTATTCTTTATCACTCAGTTATTTTGCCATTCGCCTTTTATGCTCATTGTGATCTATTGAAATTAGGTTTTAAGTTAACAAAACATGCTGGTTATGATAAATGGTTTATCA
Organism: Rhamnella rubrinervis; assembly: GCA_007844105.2. Lineage (NCBI taxonomy): Eukaryota > Viridiplantae > Streptophyta > Magnoliopsida > Rosales > Rhamnaceae > Rhamnella > Rhamnella rubrinervis. The sequence continues at coordinate 16,044,995 of CM017584.2, forward strand.
AAATCTAAATGTGACTGCTTAACTATATCTTTATAACATGCATTGGTGAGATGAATTCTTGGAATGAAAGAGGAGACCCACTTTGAATCCCTGGAACGTGGAGTACTCAAGGCTTAATCCAGTCCTTCAATTTCTTTGTACCACGTCATTGCCTTTTGTTTACTATTCTTTTTTTATGTTGATGGGAAGTAGAATCCAGAGGGAGTTTTAAAGATGAAGAAACTGAGAAAACTTGTCCACAAGGCTCTTCGGGAATCTGGAATAACACAAGATGAAGCTCAACTCGGCAGTGTGCTTGAGCACAAGGTTCAGCCCTATTCACTATTTGACCATTTTTCTCTTTTTATTATTCTTGATTTCTAATGACGTCTCTTGTTTGGTACCAGATCAATTCAAGCTCCAGATTTAATGTTGAGAGCAAGTACGTCCGTCTGATAGCCAAAGATTAAAAAGAGTGTGTTAATAGCGTACCTAAGCCTCTCTCTATCGATGCAGTTCTTTCTTTGCAGCCGTACAGGCCTTCTGTCATCACTTGATTAGCTCGTTCTCTCCCCAAATGTTAGGTTGATTCTTTGATTGTAGACAATCCATTGTTTGCTTAGCTAAAAAGTGAAGCTTAAAGGGGTCGTTACCAATGTTTTGGTACTTATTCTTCAATCAAATGAAGATTTTGGGTTTTACACGTAGATGGCCAGTTTAATAGCTTTGGCTAATCATTTTGCTCTTGGAAACAAATTTAGGAAGGCATAAGGGCTATCGCTAAAGCGGCTATGCTTTTTTCAGGATATTTAAGTTGACAACTAAAAAGTGTTATGAAAAAATTACAAGTGGCGTGTATATAATAAATTAAAAAAAGAAAGGGTTTGCAAAATAACAAGTAAAAATAGAAGTAGAAGCTTCAATAAAGTTCACAAAGCCGAGAGTCTACAACTTCATATGAAAATTGGGTACTTTGCTTCTTAAATCTACCGGTGTGTACATTGTAATCGCAAGCTGAGTAAAAACATTGCGTCGGGTCCAAGAGCACTAACAAACGGTGTAGTTGGTGACATTTCAGTTGGTTCCTCCTATGGAACATGAATTACAAATAATGCATAAACTGAATTTAAGTTTTGGTAGTTTATAAACATTGATTTGATATATTTATGTAGAATTACAGCATTAACAAGTTGAAAATTCGTGTACCTATCAGTTATACAAATGTAAAAAAAGAAAGAAAGTATATATCGTTTTTCATCATCCAAGCTTATCTTAGTTGTTGGGAACTATCTCGGCTTTTTCCTACTGTTTTCCCTTGTCCATTTCTTTCTTCTGCCGTGGAAGCTTCAATCTGCATGTTTACAAAGTCTTTTGAATTCGAAGGTGAGAAAATGTGTTCACAAAATCTGCATTTCCTTCTTGTTGCTGAGAAATGGTGTAGGGAGCGCACTTGGGATTGCATTGACTTAGCTAGAAGAAAAGCAGAATGACTGTGATGACGAACAACGCCACTGAACAAGCAAGTGCCTGCAGTCGTGTGATAATAATCATTTACAAATGCGAGAATCAATTGCAAAGGGAATATATTACTAAGCAGTTTTGACAGAACTAGACTGGGTGCAGTTTAGAGAGAAAAAGTTACAGCAATTGCAGAGGCTGCTAGTCCCGCTCGCTCCCTAGGATCCTTGCGATAGTGATTTCCAAAATAGAGAAAAGTGCCGTAGTACCACATCAATGGGAACACAAAGCCTAAAAGAAAGCTGCAACCAAATAAGCAAGCATAAGAAAAAGGAAAAAAAAAAAAAATGTCTGAGTTGGAGATAAGGAATGAAAGATACTCACGAAAACCATCCTACCCCACAGCCAAAGCATGGGAGGGGTTTGTCATAAATTCCTGGTTGCAAGTCCTCTGCATCTCTAATAAGAACGTATTTACCCTTTTCGTTTTCTGCAGCATCTGTTGCTTGCCCTATCATCACGAAAAAACCTCATTTGTCTGGATAACACTTGATAAACACCAAGTTGCTATAAAGATTTTGTTTATTAATAGATGCAGAAAAAACACCAAGTTACATACGTATTAGACGTTGAGCAGGTTTGTTACTACCAGATTCAATGATTAATCAAGGGCATACTAGTGAGCAAAAGAGCACATACAAAATCAATTCTAGAGGACTTTCTAAACGACTGATGTAAAAGAATCTGAAAGACCAGAAGCAGGCAATAAGATGTGAAGAAACAATTGAGGAAAAAAGATGTTAAAAGAGTGAGAATATCAGAAGTATCAAATTATTACTCCAAGAGACTGGAGAAGATTGACAGAAAAGAAAATTTATAGAGTGAAATATAATACTAGTTAAGGTCTTTCAGAGAATCCAATGTAAACACATACAGAGATTTAAAAGTAAAAACATAAAAAACCATGCGTATCAACTACAATGGATGAATAAAAAAGTTCTTTGACTAGAAACCTTTTTTTGGGTGTCGCACATAAATGCATAAAACCCTTATTCAGTTTAACCAGGTCCAAATAGAATACCTTTGAACATTGAATAATATCGAGATGATGGCCTCAAAAGATGCTTCTCAGAGACTGATTTCACCAATTCAAGGCTGCTGTTCAAACCCTTTGCTTCCTCCATAGTAACATCTGCTACTCCAAAAAATTTATGTTCAGAGTCTAGAGGTAAATGAACTTATCAAACAAACTTTTATCTAATCTGTTTTGCAGACATCATTTGGGTTATAGGGGGAAGCAAAGGCCCATAGTAAAAAGTCTCGTGGGCATGCCAACTATTCAAGTAGGATAAGTTGATGCTTAGGAGCTCCCATACAACTTTAGCACCATATAATCAAAATGTACAACAAGAAATTCATACACTGAGCATAAGTTTGAGTACTCTGATCCATGTGTGCCAGAGCAGATTTATATAGGTGGAAGTCTCACTTTGCTTCCCACCCCCCCATACCTATTCTAAAAGATTCAAATGTCATTTCAGGTCGAATTCTGTTACTCCAAACATTTATTTTCAAGATCTTAAGAGATTACTCATACCTATATGGTTGCAGATAGAGTTGGAGAACATTAAATGAAGAAAAAGAGGAATTTGACTTGATATACGTTTGGAATAGTGAAGGGTCAACAAGTTCTCCACATACGTTAAAAATATTGTGGTTTACAATTGTGCAGAAACTTGCACAATGAAAGGATCCGAGGCTTCTACAAGAAGCTAACACATCCTCCAAAGGTTGCTATGCTCCAGCCCAAGTGAAATACTGATTTTCAACCTTACACTAATTCTAGGGGCTTGTAGCATTAGTCTCAGTTTCTCAATCCATATGTCTTACGTCCTCCATTGGCACAAACGATTCCCAACAAATAAATTCTCAAAACCTAATGAATTTAAGCCCCATCTCCGACTATAAACCATTAAACAGATTCACAAAAATAAAATAAAAATGCGCAATTATGCATTACAAAAGATTCCCATATAATAAGACAAACACAGAAACCATAAAGGATTGTTGCAACAAAGATTAGATTAAATCAATACGAACAGCTAAAGAAATAAAAAGAAACAAAACTTGCCTATGATTCGCAAGAACAGAGAAGAAAAATTGTGGTGAATATTTGTTGGCGTCGCACGGATCAGGATTGGAAGGCGAAGGAACAAAGCAGAGTCCTTTGGGTTTGCAACGGGAGTACTCAATTGAAACCAAGCTTCCGCTTCAGCATTGAACAACTGAAAAAAGCTGGTTGAAATTGACTCCCTCTATACGTGATAAATACGAAATAAAATAAATATTCTCATTTTATATATTATTAAAATGTATTTTTTTCTCTTTATTGACTTATTTTAGTTTTAGTTTTTTTTTTTTTTTTTAAATATGTACATGAAAAAGGAAAAAGAGTTTTTATCGTGTACTTACCAAAGTTGGGGTTAGTAGCCCAATCATGAATTTTGATTGGATAAACATTTTAAAAGCCAACCAACCTCTTTGACTTTCTTTTATTTTCTGCGGAGTTCTGGATTTTAATTGGTTACATCTGCCTCCTTGATTGACAAATTATTTTCCCATTCTTTCTCTGTCGGTTTCTGGCCGTTCCCCGTCAATTATTGGTTGAGTAAAATACTATTATTTCACTGTCTTATATTTCTTTTTTAATAAAAAAGGATTTTTTAATTTTGACTGAGAGATAGAATTTTATTATTATCGTAATAAATATTTTTAATAGTTTATTCATTAAATAGTTTTATTTTTTAATAAAATTTAATATATTTAAGATTATAATGAAGAATTTATTAAGATTCATAATATTTTTTATTTTAATATTATAATAAATTTATAATTTTTTTCAAATAGGTAAATAGTTGGTGATAAAATCACAATAGTTTAAAAATTCAAATTTTTGAAAGAGATGAATATGATATGCCCACCGTTTATTCATATTGATCAATAAATATATCCAATTGGAATTAAGAAAAAAAAAAAAAGCTTTTGAGAAAAATCAATATTATTATAAAAGCTGAAATTGATATAAAATTTTGAAAGATGTTGCAAAGCATATGCCCATTTTGGGTTTCAAAATCACATTGAGCATCTCATTTCGATCTGAATTAATGTTAGAAATATACATATGCCAATGGACTCATAAATGATGGCAGCGGCCGGTTTCCACGATTGGCCATCCAGCGGTGTTTGATGGATGGTAGTGAAAGTAATGGGGTCTCAGCCATTGATGAGTCTCAATCGGTGGGATCCACATTCGAGTGCATCAATCCAAAACCAAGTTATGGGATCACTATTATTACAAGGTTAATCTTCGTTTATTAATTAATCAATCTGTTTTGTTACGTGGGACTAACCAATGAACAAAAAGCTAATATCTTTACACCAACAAACAAAAAAAGACATATTAGGTGTCTTTAAATATTTATAGAGCTGGAAACCATGGTTATGTAATAGACATTTTAGCAAACAATTAGAATTTAGAATCCCCTCTTAACTTTTAATCAATTGTCAATACGATCAGTTTTAGGGACAAACAGTCTGGTTGGTAGGCTGGTTGGTGTGGATATCTTCTCCCTCTCTCTGCTTTTATTTTTTTATTTTCAATAAATAAAAAGTCAAATTTTGACTCAATAATTTCAGCCTAAGGATTGATAATTCTAGTTGATTTTTTATTTAATTGAAAAAATACAGAGAATCAAACTAGTTTTGCCTTATTATTTACTCGAGAGAAAAATAGAAAATGAGAGATGTAAATGATTGGTGGTTTTATGATTAATCAAGCCTTAAGCTGTTGATTACTTTCATCATCTTAAGGCAAGCCACGTGGGGGCCACGCATATTATTTGGCCCTTTTTTATTGGTGAAAAAACAACATATTATTTGACTTACTTGCCTTCAAAGGCACATTTTAATTCAATTTAGTTTTTGGTAGGTTTTCAAGTTAAGAGTTTTCGGGTCGGGTTTTAAGAAGGTATTATACATTGTGGGCCACGTAGAGCTGGTGCAGGAGGCCCAATCGTATGTAGCCTGTAAAAGCGAGGTCGGGTCGAATAGTTCAAGCCCATAGAAGTCTCTCCAGATTTCAACTAATCATTTTTTAATAGCGCCACGTTCCAGAGTAGTCGTCCTGTTCGTACACACAGGGGAAGCCACCACGTATACTCAGCAGTGCCAGTGCCCACTACCTTTCTCAACCTATTTATTCCCTTCGTGTCTTTACCTGCTTTTGCTTCTAAATATATTCTCGCGGAATTTTTGGAAAATGGGTGACGAAGTTGGTGTATTCGCGGCAAACAGTAACGGTCATGAAAATAGCAGCGACCGGACTCCGACTCCGACTCGGTCTCAGAGTCCGAGTCAGAGTCGTGTGATAGACGTATACCCTCTGAGCAACTACTACTTTGGATCCAAAGACGCCCTTCACCTAAAGGACGAAACTTTAGCTGATCGTACTCAGAGGATGAAATCCAAGTACTCTATTCCTCTCTGCTTCTCAATTGTGCTTTTTTTAGTTTCTGTAACCAAAATTGAATTTTTTTTCCCTTTTACTATTTAAACAATTTATTAACTTCTATGGTTATCCACTGTAGTTATGCTGCTTACGGTTTGAGGACTTGTGTGGAAGCTGTTATTGTGGTCAGTTTTGTTTTCCCACAATATGATTGATTTTTAATTCTATTCTGTCGCCTTTTATTATTTTTAATTTTTTTTTTTAGGTTAATATGAATTTTAAAGTTATGTGTAACGACTTAACTCTTGCTTGTAATAGTTGTTAAGTTGTATGTAATTTATTGCTGTCCAAGTCCAAAGTTAGTGGTGATTAGAGAATAGCTGAGTAAGGATGAAAGTGGGTAAAAGATTTGGTTTTACCAGATAATTGAAGTTGCAAAATCCGGTTATTTTAGCTTTACGCATAGAGTAAAGCAGTGGAGAACTAGGTAATTAAAGAGAAAAACTTTGATTTTTGTATTTCTGCTTAGTATATAATTTTTTGTTTTTCAGTTCTTTATTCATGTTGGAAAGAAAAGGCTGAAGTAGGCATCCAATGTGGATTCTCTTTGCTTAATTATGTAGTTGCTTGAATTAAAATTTGTGAATTATCATTAGCTTAATTATGTAGTTGCTTGAATTAAAATTTGTGAATTATCATTAAGTGGAGAGATATTGACATATAATAACTTATCTTATTGTTGCTAAGTCAGGTTGAGTTGTTTAAACATCCTCATTTGCTGCTGTTGCAAGTAAAAAATTCTTCCTTTAAGCTTCCTGGTGGTCGCTTGAGGCCTGGGGAATCAGGTAAGTCACCAGCCCACTAGCTATGTTTGGAACATAAAATTAGCAAGAAAAATAGGTGTCGAACAGAAGTATTCTTGGTGGATTTATTGGACTGAGAAACTTTGAATTTCCAGATATTGATGGATTAAGGCGCAAGTTGTCAAGGAAGCTTTCTGTCAATGACAATGGTGATGGGATTAATTGGGAGGTATGGACGATGTCTTTCATGATGTTGGATATTGTTGCACTCTCATTGAGAACTGTAAGGTGAAGTAAATTCCATTTTTTAGGTGGGAGAATGCCTTGGAATGTGGTGGAGGCCCGACTATGAAACATTGCTCTATCCATACTTGCCACCTAATGTCAAAACGCCGAAGGTAGTTACTCTGCCAAGACATCTTCTTTCAAGTTCTGATAGCTTAATATCTCTAAATTCTTTGTTTCTATGTTGCGTAGGAGTGCACAAAACTCTTCCTTGTGAAGTTACCAGAGAGCCAGAAGTTCATTGTACCGAAAAATCTAAAATTGCTTGCTGTTCCATTATGCCAGATTCACGAAAATCACAAAGTAATAAACTTATTTTATCCTATGTTCATTTATTTTTTTGGTGTTAAATGAACATGTATTTTGATGTCTATGGGGATTTTTTAGTGAAGCCATTAAGTTTTCTTAAGGTTAGAGTGAATCCCTTTGTGTTTTAGATTACATGCAGTCCACTTCCATAGATATGTAATTGAAATGACATATTATACGGGAAATCAAGCTGTGGTCTTCTTTCTCTCTCTCTCTTAATCTCTTTGATGTCCATGGTCATCTATATGAGTTACATATGTGCGTGTTCCTAAATGTTATCTTGATGGCAATGAATTACTATAATATCCTCGTAAAATATATGAAATTTAGGTGTAATGAGTTGGATTAATGGTTTTTGATTGTTGAATTTTGTAGACATATGGACCGATTATATCAGGCGTCCCACAGCTGCTGTCCAAGTTCTCCTTCAACATTATTGAAACTTAAGTTTGACCTGTCCATCATAATAGAGTGTGCTGTACTAATCCTATGGTAAGTTAGTATACGGTGATTACCCATTAGAATGTGTGTTTGGAGGCTTGGCTTTTTTCCTCAGGCATCTAATTTTTGTGTAATTTTGATAAACAAACACTCGTTTATATTATAGTTTTCTTTACAAAACGGTCAGTGCTGGATTTGTACTGTTGAAATTTACATAGATTATTGCTTGATTCTTCTTGTTCGTTTGCTTGGATATGATTGCTTGCTCTTTTTTTGTGATGGTTTTAAACCGACTCCTTTCTACTGCTGGAATTAGGTTTCTGATCAATGAAATTTTTTTGAAATATTAATATCCAATTTAAGAGTGTAGGAAAAAGATTTAATTTTTATCCAAAGTGGCAGAGATTGACAAATCTGGTTTTTCAAAACTGGTGTGTAATTAAAAGACACTGTGTTAACTAACAAGCTAATTAATGAATGAAATCTGGTAGTTGATCCGCCAAAAGCACATTAATTAGGTGATCACTGAATTAGTATTCCTTGGTCCTTAATAACAAAAGTAGAATCCAATGGAACAACTCTTCTAACTTCCAAAGCCTGGTGGGTTCACCGAACTAAAATCAATGCATGCTTGCGTACTCTCAAAATTCAGAATGATGTGTGCGACGCATGGGTTTCATAAATCAAACCTGTCACCCTAAAAATCGTGGTTACAAATTAATGAGGAGGACCATAAGCCTCATCTGTTTCGTATGCGAATGCACCATCTTCTATAAACAGCCGACTTGTACAAGCCTTTTTATTCACGGCTTAGATCTCTCAAATTCTAGTTTGTTTTGAATATCAATTATTTTCTGCTGTTTTAGCGGGTTTCAAATAGTACGGATTGTTGATAATGGAGAGGAAATCATGCTGCTCAGGGAGGAGATTTACTGCTGCTACTAACGTGACTACCACAACCACACCGAAGGAAGAAGCTGCTGTTTTTCCTAAGAAGGAAGAATATGTCGCACCTGTGGCTGCGAAAGAAAGCCCATCTTCTGCTTCTGTGGTTAAGGCCGAGGGACAGACTGAAACTGTTCCTGTCAAGAAAGAAGAACCTGTGAGTGTCAAGGTTGGGTGTGGAAGTGGACGATGTGGTACTTAAAAACATGGGCTTTGTTGGGGGGACTTTGTTGGACACATGATTGAGCTACTATGCTAGTTTGATTTGAATAATAACGTTACCGTAAAATGCTGGTCCCCTTTATACAGTAAAATTTCATCTATTTCTATTGTCGTACTTTATATGTTTCTTTCATGTTCCCACTTTCGAATACATGATTGTAATTTGCTTTTTCTAAGATTTTCAAAGCCATAAACCAGCGACTTCCATTATTATTTAAAATATTTTCAGAACTAACGATTTATCTCTGCAAATTGAACATTTTAGTTAAGGATTAAATGTGAGTTTATTATTATCTAGAACTTTGAAACCTACACTTACTTTATTATAGGGGGAGTTAAAAGAAGTTAATAAAACGAAACGTGGGATCGAAGCGGCCATTGGTTTGACTGTCCCACCACTTGAAGCCATGGCGACAGAAAGCGGCTTGGCTTGTCCAACTACAGGCACGTTTTTTTGTAAATGACCGACAATGAATTTGGTATAGACAGAGACGGAACTAGAGAAGCAACAAAGAAATTGGTTGGCTTGGTTTCTTCTGTTCTTTGTTTTCTTTTTCACAATGGCGTGCTTGATTTTGACCCTGGAGAAACAATTGACATAGCCCTTTTGGTTTTTTTACTCTCACACAGAATTAGAAATCCTTAGCAATTGACTATCAAGAATTAGTAGAAGTCATTTTGCTTCTAAAAAACCAACATGTCACGTAATAATCTGATTGAGTAATTACGAAGATTAACATGCATTACAGAAGAATATGCATGACCAATCCCAAATCCTAATCAAAATCCAGTTTTGTTTATTGTTAAATGGACGTGCATGTTTGACTAAACAAAGTAAATTAATGGTGGTCTACTCTACACTTACAAGCAATGACGAGGCTGCTAGCAGGTGGTGATTAGTAGGAATTGAAGTTAAGCTGGTAATCGGATTAAATGGGTGGTCAATTTTCATAACCACTGGATCGCAGTGTGAAAAGCCATATAAAAAAAAAGAAAGAGGCAGATACGGAGAAGGTACAACAACAAAAAATGAAGACCCGGGTGGATAAGAAAAATTATAAAGAAGAAAAGTAAACAAAGGCGTTGCCATCTTCTTCTTTGCTGGTTTTTTCTGTTAATTTACTTTGACTGGTCTAATTTAAAGGTTGACCAAAGCGATATAAGTGCTTGTCAATTGCTTTTTTTTTTATTTTTTTTGGTCGAAACTTGTCAATTGCTTTGCTTGTAAATACTATTATCAATCTCACTCTCTTACCCTGCTCTCTTTGATTGTCATTTCCTTCCATTCTATATGCTTTTTTTCTCTACCAAGACTCGCTAAGACTCTGTGGCAAGAGCTTCAGAGACTCAACCATGAATAGGGGAAGCTTAAGCCCTAACCTCAAGCTCTCTCTGCCTTCTGACGAGGTTTCTTTTGCCAAGTTCCTGTAACTCTCTCTCTCTCTCTCTCTCTCTCTCTGTGTATATGTTGTATATGTTATATTTTGCGTGGAAATTGAGATTGTGCATGTATGGTAGGACTCAAAGCGGGACATTTATGGATGGCGATCTACTAGTAAACAGAGATGGGGTTCGAATTGTTTCTCACAGCGAAGTCGAAGTTGTAAGATTTCAAATTGTGTTTAGATATTTCCATCCTAATTTAGTTTACCGTTGCTGAGAAAACACAGAGAGGGGAAATAAAGGCAAAAAGAAAAGAAAAAGACGAATTTTTAAGAGTGCTAGAAGGTTGGGTTTTCCTTTTTATTGTTAAAATAAGCAATAGGTAAGTAGAAGAGGATACAATAGGTTTACTCTGTCAAATTCATACGCTGGATATAGAATTTTGTTTTTGGCACATGTTGTTCGGCGAGTAATTTCTGCCAAAGAAGCTTTTTTTGAGTTGTTTTATGTCAATGTGTTCAGCCACCGCCGATTCAGGCGTCGGATAATCAGTTGAACTTGGCGGACATAGACACCATTAAAGTCATTGGAAAAGGTAGTGGGGGAATTGTGCAACTGGTGCAGCACAAATGGACGGGCCAGTTTTTTGCATTGAAGGTACTCCACAATCTAGCTCTTACCTTGCGTTGCATTATATAAGCCCACCTCCCCAAACCTAAATGTCATCTTGCTATTTTTCTTCGGATTTAAATGTATGTTGTATACTTTCTCCTAGTTGTAGGCCTTTACTTCTTATTATGGGCAGTATCAAATTGATTAATGGAGCATATAACTGGGTATATCACATTGGGTATATGACTGTTTGATGGAGCATCCAGAATTTTCCAAACTTGTCAGGTAGGAGTAAAGAAGAGATCTTTAGGCAATTTCTATCAAATATGTCTTAATAATCTGCGAGATTTGTGGTTTACCTTCTAATTGACTGTTATCTTGTTCAGTTGTGGTTCAGCCTTCCTCGTTGCAGTGCTCTACTACTTATTGTGCTCTGTATATATATAGAAATCATGCTTCTGTAATTATTGCTGGTGAATTTGTGCATATTAATCTGTTTCTATTTGTTCTTGCTAGCATTCTTCTAATATTATTCCTCATTCAGGTAATTCAAATGAATATTGAAGAGTGTGCACGCAGGCAGATTGCACAGGAATTGAAAATTAATCAATCGTCACAATGCCCATATGTTGTTGTATGTTATCAATCCTTCTATGATAATGGTGCCATTTCAATCATCTTGGAGTACATGGATGGTGGATCTCTAGCTGATTTTCTGAAAAAGGTCAGAACAATTCCAGAGCCATATCTTGCTGCCATCTCTAAGCAGGTAGGAACAAATGTAAATCTTATATATGTCATAATTAGTTATTTGTAGTTAATATCAATGGAGACAAGTTTTCTTGCTTTCTTTTTACCTATTGTTGTAGGTGCTCAGAGGTTTGTTGTATCTCCATCATGAAAAGCACATTATCCATAGGGACCTAAAACCTTCAAATTTGTTAATAAACCATAGAGGAGAAGTCAAGATCACGGACTTTGGTGTAAGTGCAATAATGGAAAGCACTTCTGGACAGGCAAATACATTTCTTGGCACATACAACTATATGTCTGTGAGTAATTTTATTCTACAGCAGATTTCTTAGTTTTTCTCTTCCATGACCATATTTTAATCCTTACTAGACCCATCGAACTTATAATAAGATGCAACTCTGTCATTCTTGTACATGGAACTGACTGCTTCTCTTCATTTTGTATCATAGCCAGAGAGAATTATTGGAGGCCAATATGGCTACAAAAGTGACATCTGGAGCTTGGGGTTAGTATTGCTCGAGTGTGCAACAGGTCAATTCCCATATTTACCACCAGAGCAAGGTGAAGGATGGACAAACTTTTTTGAGCTTATGGACACCATCGTTGAGCAACCACCACCTTGTGCACCTTCTGATCAATTTTCTTCGGAATTCTGCTCATTTATATCTGCATGGTAAGATCTATTTTGCCTCTTTTGAGACTAAGTTGGTTATAGTTTGAATAATCTCCAAGCTGCATTGTGTAACTTCATTGAAGCATCAATATAGAACTTTATTGAGCTCAATTTTCCAAAGCTGGACTGTTAGTGCCAATCTGTTTCTATGTTGGCATTGATCTGTTCAAAATAATTTGGTTTTTATGCATCATAAGCTTTCGAGGATAATTTGGTTTTTAAGCATTGTAAGCTTTTTGCTGGCTTGCGATGGTCTTCCTTATATATGAGTCGTTATCTTTGTATCAATAGTTGGAGGTCTAACATTTGTTTTGAGTGTCTTTGTGGTAAATATCTAAGTTAAAGGGGAACTTTTCTCATTCAAGACAGCTTTCTTGTTGCATGCCCAAGATGATACCTAGACCGATAAATAAGTTGTTTCCTTCAATTGCTATGCATTCCCAATGATTTGGCTATAATATTACTTGTTGGTGAAGTGCTTCTTTTGGCCAGAGTTGATATTTGGCTGTTTTCTTTTTCTCCCTGTATGTTTAAATTTTTATTTATTTTGTGAATTTACTAATATCACGCTGGGCCTTACTTTCCTAAATTTCCAGTGTACAGAAGGAACCCAAGGATAGATGTTCAGCACATGAACTTATGGTATATAAAGTTTCCATCTGTTTTCAATGCTATTACGAACATTGTTTTATGGATTCTCAAATTCTAATGTGTTTTTGTATTTCTTCTTTTTCCATTTATTGTGAAATTCAGATGCATCCTTTCATCAGCATGTACGAAGACTTGGATATTGACCTTCAATCTTACTTCAAGGATGCAGGATCTCCACTTGCTACATTTTAGATCTGATATGTGAGTTAATGTCTTGTTGTTCAATCTTTTAAGCTTAGATCCAATAATGAACATGAAAATGCAAAATGCTGTTGTGTTCGCATATTGAGTCATATACTAGTGTCATTAGCACCGTCCAAGTTCGGCTATTATGTAAAATTGTGAATAGCCTCTACTGGTGTGTCATCAGTAGCTGGATCTTATTGCTTTTATGTAATGCAAACGAATGTCTAATGCAATGGGGGGGCGGTTGGATTGTTAAGCATAAAAGAATATTCTGCTTTCAGTATTGATTATGTCCAGAATGTGGGCTTGGGAACCGCTACCTTCCAAGTTTCTTTGCATGTTCAAGTGTGTACCCTCTTTGCCCATCTTCACAAAAAGTAATTGTTTGTTTAGACCAAATTACTACCAGTTCATTTTGTAATTTATTTTGCCATGAATTCTGGTAGAATTTTTTATTGAATACAAGTGGTTTATGACACTCAAGGTTGATGTAACTGCTGCCAGAGGCTTTGAAAGCCTGATTAAGAAGCTCTAATTGTCAAAGTGACGGAGAATAAAAGAATTTGTAAGGTGTCATCATATGGGAAGGACTGGTGTACTATTTTAGGGGTCTGCAATGCATATCATGGAGAATGCCCATGCCTTGGATTTTGATTGGAGGAGGAGTTATTTACTGACTAGAGATTTTGATAATTTCTAGGAAATGTACCTTTTGCATTGCTTGTATGATGGATAAAGGAATATGATTTGTTGTACAAACCTATAGAGATTATTGTATTAAAGTTGGCCAAAGCCACTTGAAAGAAATTGCTTGGGTGGACTCGCATGCTATCACTGAAAGATTCTGATGAACACCTGGTGTTATTCTTAATATGTTTCTTAATGAATGGCTGGTAATATTGTGTTATCTTTTCACTTGTGCCCGCAGCTTCTTGGATTACCTAACCAACCTAACTAGTTGAACTTAATGAAAGTGCACCACCCGTTCCGATTTACCCGAAAGTGATGGATGTGGAGGTTTTGGCTCTTTACACGCAAGTAGGTAACGTGTGTGAGTGACTGTGGAAGCAACGTCCGGAACCCGCTAACCCAGAAACCCAGAGACAACAACCTAAAGCTGGATAACTGGAACACTTAGAAAACATTTGGCATTTTTTAAGTCTCTTTTTGTGGTGTGTGATGATTCTTTTTTTTTTGTATGGAGGCCTTGGTCCATCAAAGTACCACACACCTAGATATAATATACACACAGTTTTACCATTCAAGCCAAGCTATCATGTATTGTGGTGCGTGATGATTCTGTCATGTTGACGAGTGGAATTGGAAACCAGATTGTCTCTCTACAAAATGAGAAATTGATATAAATCATTAGAAAGGTATTCTTGGTATATTGCAATTTTCTGTATACATTTGGTATCGCGACCACACCTAGCCCGGGTTTAAAAATGACAGGCAGAGTCACGTAATGATTGTATAACATATAGATATATCAAATTGTGGCGAAAGGAATTATTATGTTTTTCTCTTGAACTTCCTTACAGGCTTTAAGTCTACGACTATAACAGTGATATTATCTTTGCTTCCCTTATGGAGAGCAAGCTTGGAGAGGCAGTCTGCAGCAGCTTGAGCAGCAGGATCGACGCCCTCACCCCTTTGTGCAGATGATAGTGTATCACTGTACTTTTTGTGCCAGATAAGGATCCGCCTTCGTGCGATATCACAGGCTTCTTCATTACTCATTACATCCCACAAACCATCACTGGCCAGAATAAGGCACTCATCTTCTTTTGCTCGAGGAACAAACATCACTTCTGGATCTGGAATTATCCATGGTTTCAAGTATCTGTCACCTATTGACCATACCAAGTGAAAAAGATAAGAACATGGTTTAGATTTCAATATCATAATTAGCATGATTTGCGAACCATTACAAAAGCTAAGTCATGGATTAGTTAGGTAACATACCAAGGGACCTTGACATTGCAAGAACACCAAAAACACGGGAACCATTCCATTGTATTATCTTGCCCCCTGCTGCCTCTACTCTTGCATATTCATCTTCTCTACTAGGCTGTAAGCAAAAGAAGTTGCACCTCAATCTCTCTAATTAAAGAATGTCATAAAGACACGTGTAAAGAAGTACAGTAGGATATAAATGGGTTTACTTTGTGGTCTACTGACAATGGCACCGGTGATTTTCCTCGACACAAAACTGCCCTTGAATCACCACAATTCGACACTATGATATGGGTTGAACATACAATGGCAACCACAGCTGTAGAACCTACAGTTTCAGGTGCAACAGGTTGAAGACTAATGCTCCCCTTTGTGTCTCTGGAAGCTCCTCCAACCTCAGCATCAACTTTCAAGAAACAATTTAAGAAGGCTTTTCTCCACTGCTCCTGCCAACCGATCCCAGTACTTCTAGCCTGCAAACCTGCTTTTGCCATTTCTATCTCTTCCACCAAGGCTGTATGCATTCGCTCTCGACAATAGTCAGCAACCTATGCAAATAATCCCCCACTCAATGAAATGAACCCAAATTGAGGAATCCAATAGTAGAAATATATAAATAGATATAAACCCACACATCATATAGATTACATAATCGTTAATGTCAGGAAGAACTGCAGGCATACCTGGGAACCCCCGTGTCCATCGTAGACCCCATAGAAATGAGCGGTTAACGGAGTTGGGTTATGATTCATGCCATTCAAGATTTGGTAGTCATCCATCAGCAATTGAATAGGAATTTTCAGAAGTCTAGGTACAACTGCAACATCATCCTCCATCTCCTGTCTCCTACCACAGATAGAAGTGAATCCCCAGAGTGGTACACAATCCAATTCAATAACATTCCGGCTGCTTGTTCTACATAATCTCTTTTCCTTGGACACCTGAGCAACCGAGGTAGATGTATATGCATCAGACTCATCGGATCCATCACTATCCTTACCATCAACCCCAACCATATCTTGCACATCTTCAAACTCAATATTAGATTCTCTCAAATTGGTCTTACCAATACTTTCGTCCACGTTCATGTTCCTTTCTGAATTCATCTTTGAATCAGTAGCCAAAGCTGAGGATTCAGCATCACAGATTGCCCCAGTTTCTCTCGTCTGAGATTGAGAGCATGGGTTATCTATAATTTGATTTCCCCCGGACTTGAACTCATGTTCCGTACTTCGCTTCTCTGTGGTTCCGCTAGAAATCTGATTATCCTGGTTGCCCACGACCATCTTTGACATAGTTGCTTCTGCTCCCCTGCTTTGGTCCCGTGGATCATTTCCGCAAGAAACGAAGTCACAAGGCGGATTTGAATTGGTCGTGGGGATCGAAAACAAGGTTGCTGTGTTTGCTATGAGCTTGAGCCCAGTAATTCCAACTTGAGTTGTTACAGCTGAGTCGTCATGGATCAAGTTAGCAGGCCTAAATGGAACTGCAATTGCCGAAGATATGTTCTCCATCAATTCCTTTCGCTAAGTAGCAACAATCTTAGCCTTCCAAACCTCTCAATTTAATAGCAAAAAAGAAAAAACTATCTTTAAACTACTTTCTTTCCCAGCTTCCCCCTTGGGTCAGTTTGAAGAAATAAATAATGTCTTTTACAATAGTCTAAGAAAGAAAAAGGACCGAAGATGCTTTAGAAGAGACTGAATGGAAAGAGGCAGACAACATGGCGATAATAATTTACGATAAAAGTTTTAATTTCGAGGGAATCAAAGTGAAACAATATGCCAGATATATATAATTTCTAGGCTATAGTTTCTTTTAACTCTGGACTCTTCTCCATCTAACCACCCCCCTAATCAACCACACAGACAGTAAGATAGAGAACAAAAGAAGAACCAAAACCTTTCTTTTTCCACCTTTTTACCAACCCTTTGATCCGTATATGATCAGCTCGAATAGGTGCAAAGTTCACCGTCCCATCTCTAGCAAACACATGACAAGTAAGTGAGGTCATGGAAAAGAAGCCAAAATCAGAATATGAAGAAGACCCTAGAAAAAAGAGAAAATCAATAGCAGAGTTGAAGAGTTCCCTGAATCAGAGGCAACACATGTCAGCCTCTTGAAATTTGGGTTTGTGTTATTTTCATGTGTCAATGAAACTACCTTCAATCAATCCCAAAAAAAAAAAAAAACTAAAAAATAAATAAAAAGTGAAAGGGATTCACACCTACTTTTATCTATCTATTTATCTGGAAGCCATTAATGTGAGTTCTCAAAACCAGTAGCAACAGTAGTTTCAGAAGAAGAAAAACAAACAAAATAAAGAAAGTAGAGAGTTTGTCTGCTTACCGTTTCCAAAATCAGCACTCAAGCTTTGCAATGCAACAGAGCTGGAAATGGGCAAGAATAAAAAGCTTTAAAGGGATGTGTTATGC
This sequence comes from Rhamnella rubrinervis, assembly GCA_007844105.2. Lineage (NCBI taxonomy): Eukaryota > Viridiplantae > Streptophyta > Magnoliopsida > Rosales > Rhamnaceae > Rhamnella > Rhamnella rubrinervis. The sequence continues at coordinate 16,062,593 of CM017584.2, forward strand.
ATGTTCGTCGTCGAAATGAAGAAGGAGACGTGTCCATTTAAGATGGAGAAACAGACGTGTCCAACAAAGATAGGCATTTTCATATTTGTTAGTGAACGGAATTAAACTATTGCAAATCACCTACACCTTAACCTACTAATTTTTCTTTTCAATTTTTTTTTTATGAAAAAAAAGAAGAAAATACGTGGGTAAACAATCCTAAGACTGGAAGAATTATATAAAAAAATAAAAATTGGTGAGAGAAACAGACAAATAATAATAATAAATAAATAAATAAATAAATAAATACTAATTATATTTCATTGTCAATCGCTAGTAACTTTGCAGCAAGGTGTCACCAATTTAATTGATTGAACATGTTTTATTTATTTGTAAGTCCATAAATTTGAATCCGGCTTGGTGATGCCAGGTGTTAAATTCTCTCCAAAAAGAAAAACACGGAGGTTAGCATCTCTTATGTTATTTTGTATATGTAAGGTTGCCAACTTCTTAAAAAACAAGACAACGTTCTTGGAATAATAAATAAATAAATCGACACTCTTTAGCTGAGTAGTCTGGTTGGACAAGTTATATTTCTTCCTTTAATGGAAATAATTGCTTTGGATTCAAATTTATTAATAAACGATAATACTAAATTATAATCGTGCATAATAACTATAAATATTCTCAACTAGGAAGGCCCAAATGCTATTTATTTTTTTTATTTTTTTGTAAAAAAAAAAAAAAAAGAAAGGAAAAGATCTTGTGGAGATTGAATCCCCTAAATATAGAATAAAATAATAAATTATTTTTCTACTCTTGTGAAACCGACCAAAGACCAGTGGAAATGTGCCACGTGGTGAGTCTGAAAGCGAGGGGGGGTGACGACGAAGGTGAGGTGGCGTGGAAGTTTGGCGTGGGGAGATGCATAAGCACTTTATGGACACTTGAACCATGATTTTTTTTTTTTAGAGATCAAAATTAGATACATGCACCCAGGCTGTGGGGCCCACTGGGGGTGGGGTGGGGGTCCAACAGAGGGTTTAAACCAAACCTGCTCTATAAAGGGAAAGAAAAAACACACCCACACCCACACCCACACCCACACCCACACGGCTATGGCTGTACGTCGTGCCTTGTGGGATACTATATATATGCAATAAATTTCGTGCCCAAATAATGTCCGGCTCTGATTGACACCACCCCACCCCCCCTATAAGCCTCTCACTTGTCGACACCTGTGCTCCCAGTCTTGTGGGGTTGGGTGCAGTCAAATTCATTTTCTTTCTTTCTTTATTTTAAACAGTTTGGCAGTTCTGCACTCACCGCCAGCTTCTAACTGATGAAATCTTCTGAATTTAGTCTATATGCACACACGCACACACATGGTTTTTCATAAGTGATATTGTAATTATATATATTAATATCAGAGTCTTCTTCATAATATTTTATTGCCAATTCTCTACAATTTTTTATTATTTATTTATAAATAGAATTCATTGTTCAGAAGCAAGAGATGGATAAGGAAAACGGAGAAAAGCACAGTTGGACGTTTGTTCTTTTTGTCTTGAGGAGCTTGTCCAGTTCCTGTTCTCCTTGGAAAGTTCAATATATATATATATATATATATATATATATATATTATTTTATGTAATATATATGTAGAAAATATAACAGAAATAATTTGTGAAAAGGTCGAAATGAGATCAACCAAATCAGTTAAAGCCAGAAAAAGAGAAAATTAGGGCGTTAATTGTGATACTCAAAACTATTTTCTTTCCCAAGAGCACAACTTAACACCTTGCATGCTTAATTTGTGAATGGACGATGCACAAGTGATGACTAAATTGTGCAAACCATACAAGTAACAAAATCAAGTACATGGTAAAAATAAAAAGTGAACATTTGAATAATAATAATAATAGAGCATGCTTATTATATAAAGGTGACAACATTGCTCTGAAAGTCTGAAGTCATCCACCTCCTCTATTCTCCCTTTCTTTCCTCTTTATTTGTTTAGTATTCTAACACAAAAAAAAAAAATATAAGCTACCAAGGTAAATTCTCAACACGAAGTAATTAATTGGTTGTAAGAAGTGAGAATAACTCATACCCAAATGAACAAACCAGGACTTAAGTGAGGTAGACGAACCTGCAATCAGTAGTAGTACACAGACAAGACTCGAAGGCCGAGCTGTGTGTCACAGCGTGAGTTTATACTTTCAAACGTATATACTGCAACTCAATATTGAAGCTTCCATTGCTATCTATAAACACAAACACCATTGATTTCATGGAGAACCAGTTCAAAGCCTTTCATTACACATGCAGCATCTATAGGCTGGGTTCAAAGACTTACCAATTCTAAATCAAGTGGAAGTGTGGAACAAAACAAAGATGATCTAAGAAAGTTGTTCCAGTTTTCACATAGATATCCTGCCAAGAAACTAAATTCATGATAGACCACTAATTCCAGACACTAAAAAATTGCTGTGCAGACAATTCTTAACTAAAAAAAGGAAAAGCAAAAAAATGAGAGAGAGAATGAATCCAGTAAGGAAACTCTTACCGTCGGTATGCTCAACAAATCTCTGCAAAAGGTAGAAGCCTGCATAGATCTCAGCAATAACAAAAAGCAGAATAGAAGCTAAGTGGCTTGAATCAAATCTTCAAATTAATTCATTTACTTTTAATCCCAAATGTAGGAGCCGATAGGAAAGGAATATATCTCTAACAGAATCCTAAACCAATAAAGCTACAAGTAGAGAAACCACTAAAGAATGTTACATTGAACGAAAGCTGATTTTATTAGGAATATAAAATGTATTTACAAGAGGCATCGTTTTCTGATTTGTAAAAGCTACAGCCAGGATACAGTGTTTACTAAGATATAATCACTAAGACATACTAACTTGTACCTTCAACAAGGAGATCTTTACAGTCAAAGTCACCAACTTAATACAGGGAAAAAAAATTCAAAACATCCGAAAGGTTCACTCAAAAATCAACTTGTGCAGAAGGAGCCTAAAAAAGAATCTATGTAACCTAATTGTGGATTGAATAGCCAAATGACTATTCATATAACTGGTAATTTCTTGACAACAGCAATTTTGTTTCATTTGTCAATAGTATAAACGAACAAGACTATACACAGAAGCAGCTTCAAACCATCATATTTAAGTCTGAAAGGTCATCCATTGGAATTTCAAGGCCCATAAAGTCGTGATCTTGTAGTCCATCATCATCAACAATGCTCAACCATGAACCCAAATCTCCAGCTTGACCATCAAGTTCACCAGGACCACCAAGTACATCCATTCCTGGCAGTTTGGAAAAGTCAATAGACTCGGGGTCATCTAATGCATCGAATCCAAAATCTTCTTTTTCCTTGGCATTGCTACTGGTAGTCACTTCACTTGACTTCAATACAGAAGGCAATGCTGGTTTGGGTTGCTCTGACATCTTCCCAAGAAGGCCATTTACAGAAACAGATAGCTGAGTTGTTTTATGTTTAGGCTTAGTTTTTGATTTCCTCTCCCCCTTAACATTGGGCAATGCTGGCCTGCCAATTTTTGTAGTTCCATTTCTAGACAACACCTCTCTGTTGTGCCCTTTTCCATCTCTGTCCCTCTCACTTCTCTTTCCTTTTGCACTGCTTGATAGAGAATTTCCCATGACAGATGGAGCAGTTGAAGTACCAGCAGCACCACCAACATCATCAAGAGACAATTCCCTCTTCTTCACCCTGTTTGACCATGTGTCTTCTTTACCAATGGTTTGTTCAGATATGTGATTTTGAGGTACAAGCACATCTGGACAGATAATATCATGGTTATCCACATTTTGACTCAACTGTGAAGGGCTTTGCTGTGAACCTATAGAAGAGAGAATAATAATTGCCAACCAGTAAGGACAAAGAGGAACCACAGACAAGAAATTCCCTCATGATTTTGAGCAAATTGATCAACAAGGATAAAACAAATATACATATAGACAATAAATGAACACAGAGCATTTGCAACCATGACTATATAAACCCGTTAAAGAATACCTGAAACTCCACCTTCCAAATAACGGATGGAGGCAAATGCTTTGGTAGATTCACCCTCAGTTGTGGTATCCCCTTGTCGTGCATCATTAAGGTTAGATAACCCAGAAAGAAACATATCCATAAATAAGGGCTCGCTGAAGCAGCTCTTGCCTGTTTCTTCATATTTATGACATCTATCTAATGTCCGTTTTACAAATGCTAGGGCAGCTTGCTTGGCCATTTTATTACTGGAGCTCTTCCCACCAGTGGCATTGGGACCCCAACAAGTCTATCAAGGAATCACTATTAGCACCAGCTATGCAAATAACTCCAGCAGCATTTAAACATACTAATATGACAGCCTAAACATGAAGCCAATTGAGGCAACAAATTAAGGATCTATCCTACAATTTGACATCGCAATTTACAAGTTGCATTGTGGTAAAATTTTTATACCACTATTTGTATTCTGAATGTGCTTATAAAATATATGGAACTAAGACATGAGTAAGGCCCAAGACCAAAGTGGTGTATTCAATATTACCATATACTTTTCATAAGCCACTGCAATGAGTTTGTCCATTGCTCGACGTTCAAACTCCCTGTAAACAACAAAATTTATTTGTTTATATCATAATATACAAATATTAAATCAAATGAAGAAAGAAAACAAATAAGGGGTAAAGGAATGATATATACTTTTCTTGGAGTTCTTTTGATAGTGAGGCAGACTTCAATACTCTATCTAGGAGGCTTTTCCTCTTGGATACCTATTACATGAGCAAACAAAATCTTAAAATAAAATTCATCAAAATTTCAACAATTCAAAATATATGATTCATGCAAATTAATTGAATTTACAGTCAATTCTTACCTCAAATCAACTAGGTCCTAAGACATTATGTGCACATCAATTCTATGAAATATTTCATTGCACCCATAAGATAGAAAAGAAAGAATACATTGCAGTTCATATTTGATATAAAGAATTATGTAATGGCATCAGAATACCTGTTCATAATACTGCTCCTCTAATTTACTTATTTCTTCACTAGTTTCCCGATCTCCCATCTGCTCTGTGTCAGACTTAACAAGAATATGCAAAAACACGTTATAAAAAGACCATTTTACAAAAGAAGGATAAGAATAAAGATATTGACTCTTGACAAAATGCAAAGCTGATAATGAAATAATCCACTAAAGAACTCATAAATGCAGCTATACTATTGAACAAAAGTAATATAAAATAAGCATAAGAATTCTTGTAAAAGATTAAACCCACCACTGGTTCTGGATAGAGTCCAATACTTTGAATCTCCAACAGAAGCTTTTCATTTAGCTGCATATTCCCATATTGAAATTCTGAACATGTCCAGTTAGTCATCAATGCTTGATCTGAAAGCAAGCAATTTAAGGAATGACCAAAGTTTGAGTTCACTGATTTGTTTGGGATGCTCATCATATCAGTTTCAGGCTCATCATTTTCTGGCTTCGCCGTTAGTCTATAACCATTAAAAGTGGCATGCCCAGCAACCTCAAAGCTAACTAGTGATTGGTGATCCAAGCTATTTGATTCTAACTCTCCATCCAGATCAAATTCAGGACCATATGCATCAACTTTGAGGTCTTCACTTCCACTACCACAATCTTCCTCAGAAATCAGTGCTGCTATGAGTCTTTGACAAAGGGGAATTACATAAGCATCCCCTGTACCTGATACTACTTGTTGCAAAGGAAATTCACTGATTCTTCTTTCATATTCATTTAACCCAAATCCATTAGAAACAGTAAAATCTACACTTGAATGGACTTGTGTTGGTGTCAAAGAAGTAGGATCAAAATTTCCCTGATAAAAAGTAAAAGAACTTAAGAAAACAAGAAACATCTAGGAGAGAAATTAGCAAGCAAATGAACTGTAAATTCTTGAATTTTATGTATCATACAAATCATTTCAATTTATTTCACAAGAAAACATGTAACCACAAACATTCATTAGCAAAAATGCATTCTACCGAACACATAAAAACTTTTTTTTTTCCCTCCTTTTTGGGTGAGGACACACATAAAAACTTAACCATTGCAAATACTCATGCTGATGACCTAAATGTAACTACAAACATCTGTATGAAAACAAGAATCTCTCTCTCTCTGTCTCTGTCTCTCCCTTTTTTGCTAATTAAAAGAGGCTGTCACCTGTTGCTTTAAGTAAGCAATGTCTGTATCAGAGATAAAACCAAAAAATGGCTCCACCTGCCTCCAAAATGAGCTGGAAAAGGAACGAGCTGCAGCAATAATCAAAGTATTACTTCAACTAATACAAACATATAAGCAATAGAATTAACAAACTACTTTCAGAATAATACCAGCATTTATAACAGCATTTGCAGCAGCCACTAGCTCTTCATGTCCATCATCTGAGCCAACTAAGTAATTGAACCAAAAGTCAAAGATGAACAAAGAAGTTAATCAACAGAAAAGCAAAAGTTTAATAATTTTCATAAGGAACTTGAAGAACAACTACCGAGGAAATCTGCAGATGCATTCACTGCTGTATTCTTGTGACGTGTATAGGCTTTACGGCCAGAAAGTTTCCTAGTTGGTGGACGACCTGCCTTGCTGATAAACAAATTTGATAAAACTATTGAGTTTCCAATTCAAGTAATCAATTTTGTTATTAAAAAAATTTGAGGACATTCGTTAGACAGACAGAAATATGCAGGTAGTAAATGTTAAACCTCTCTGTCTTATCAAAACCAAGTCTGGCACTTCTAAGTTGTTTTGCTGTCCCTACACCGCCATTCTTTTCTACTGCCACTGGCATGAGAGACCTTGTTGAAGTAAATCCTCGCCCAGTCCTCCCTTGCCTCCGAACACCATCTGCAAGGTCTTCCCCAGAAACCAACTTATTCTTCCTTGATGCCAAGACGAAAGTGGACACCTTCTGAGCATTCTGTCCAGCTTTCTCTTCTATATCATCAGACTTTTTAACTTTATCTCTGGACTTTGTTTCAGCAGCTCCTGACTCCTCACTCTCAGATAATGCAGCTGAAGACAGAGGATCTCCTTTTAACTTAACTTGCTGAGGAGAATTGCCTGGCAAACGTTTGGCAAATCCCAACCCAATATCATTACCCGTTACATCAGGTGTGCTATCTGGAGTAGAAGTTTCATCATTACTTGAAACTATAGGAACAAAATTTGATCGTCTTGCAATACGTGAACTTTTCTGCGGCCTCTGGCCTGTCCAATTGGCAACGGGTGGGGACGAAGACCGTGCTGATGCCATTCGTTTGCGATTGTTGGCTCCAACAGCAACAGGTGGCTTATTTGCACAATGAGAAATCTCCCAATCATTGGAAACAGTTGCTCTATGGACAATTGGAGACAACTTAGGTGCAACTCCTGAACCTGATCGTGGAGCCCGGACAGATGCATTCATTTTCGTGTTTGATGTAGGACTTGCTGAATTAGAATCATCACGAACATTTGCCCTGAGTGCAGTAGAGAACAATATACATCAATACTCGACCCTTTCAAAATTTAGTTAATAAAAGGATCCAGAGATATGGGGAGAGAAAAAGAAACACAAGGCAACTGTATCAAAAGACCTGGACATAAGACTTAAAATAATGGAGAAGAAGAAGAAGAAGCATGAGAAAACAGTTTAGATATGGAAGAAAAATGATCAATGGATGCTATGCATACTTATTAACAGCTCTGAGATTCGTCCTTTCCTTATCAGAACCTGTAGGACGCTCTCTCTTATCATTGTTCAGGGAACTGCTCTCTGGATCAGTCCTAGCGATGGATGAACGGATGCCCATGCTAGTCTGTTGTGAGGTACCATCTGATTTTCCAACTACAACAGCTCCACTGGCCACTCCTGGCCTATACAAAGGTACACATTAATATCACCTTTTAGATATGGTTGCAGATTGTTGTCACTAAAAATGAAACACATACCACAATGCCAAGTTTCCTCCAAGAAATAAAACATAATTGCATGGGAACTAAAGAAGTAAAACTGCCATATGTGTAATTGATGCTATTATATATATGGGTTCAAAGCGTTGCCCGAATAATTTACAATAGCACTTTAAGAAGTCATACCTGAAACCATGTGAGTCATTATTTAACCTTGATCGGGCATCAGTAACAGGTCTTTGCTGCATTCCCTGTTTAGTTTCCCGATAGCCATCATTAGATTTAGTTGGCATTGTACTAGGGGAAACATCTGGCTTCATCCCAGAACGCTTCTTCTTCATTTTTGTCTTTTCCCAACCATCAACTCCAATAGATAAAGTCCGATCCTCACCCTGGACTGCACCACCACTTGCAAGTCTCAACATTTCCCTATCCCTATCGACAGCCCCAGATGGCCTGACAAGAGTATTACCCCGCATATCCATCTATATTTATAGAATACCACGTCAGTCCTCTCTTAAAGGAGTGATAACATACAGAAAACATGATGGTGCCAATCTACATAACACTACTGACACATGCAGTCAAAAATAACATAAGGGACCATGTCAAAACTCCTATAATAAGACTCTTTTGACACTGTTGAGGACAATTTTCCACACTCAACTAGAAAAAGAAAAGGATAGGGATAGTTGAATGGAAATATTTAAATGCTAGTAGCTCTACAGAATCTGGTAAGGTTAAAACATGCAAAAGCACATAAAAGTGGGGTACATCAATACCAATATCCACATTGGTACTTGGAGATTTCCAGAAAGTGGCAAGAAACACAAGCAACACATCAAAAACTATATACACAGGGAAAATAAATAAATAAATGAAAAGAAAGTGGATTGGAATCAGTTCAAGATAAATACCCTCACATCCACCAAAGAAGTTCGAGTGCGTTTGTTTGGGACAGAATTTTTAGTCCGTTCTTCCAATTTTTGCTGCTCAAGTTCGAAACCACTAGGGATCGCATGACTTTGAATTCCAATCTTACCTATGCTTGGCCCTAGGCCTGACCGATCACTTGACAACACTGCATTCGATCGATCACCAGGAAAACTTTCTAATCGAGATCTCTTTTTAGATGGTATACTTGGAAAGCATTTGTTGAATACAGATAAAGCTTCATTGAAAGTTTTCATACGTTCCCTGTTAAATTGCATAACTTGATAAGCTACTTACAACTCCAAAAACAAAATAGAAACATTCAAAGAACTACCTGGCCTTGATAGTGCTTTCACGCAGACCAGCCTTGACTCGTTTGATGTCCTCTGGTGATGGAGATGGTAGCAACTTGCCTTTTGTAGAACCAGAGGGAGATTCATCAGGTGAAATGCCAAGAGCAACATTCAAGTGTCGTTTAAAGTCCCCTTGACGGTTAGATTTATGCTCTGCAGCAACCAACTTTGGATCAAAGCGCAAAAATTGGAGGAAGCCGGTCACATCTCCCGCTGCTACTGTGGATGTGCTTCTTGACATGTTTGGAAGAGAAGATAGAATTGGATTCTCCATGCTCTCCCGAAAGCTACCTGATCTGTCCAACGAAGCAGCTATGTGGGATCCACGCTGCCCACTGACATATAATGGTCTATCAGGACTAGCAGATGAGAGATCAAACTTGCTGGATGTTGCCATTGCATTAGTTTCCAGACATGCTTTATTTCACCAACCCAGAAAATGCAGGGGCGCATGACAAAGGTGGGGAAGTACGGCACATAAAGCCCAAATATCTTAAGGACAATAACTAGATAGTGCTCCTGAACAGGCATAAGGGAAACATAAGAAACCAAACAATCATTCAACTTAGATGATATGGGTAAGGAATTTAGCTTTGACAATCCTCAAATATCACCACAGAAATGACAGAAAACTCTAAGTGAATTCCAGGTCCCAATATAACCAGCTACATCATACCAGTAATACATGTTACTAATAGCTAGGTGCCATGTCACTATAATACTGTAAATAACAAAGCAAGCAATTACCACCTTGGAAATCCACAGGAAAATTCCCATTCTAACATACCATCAAGTAAACGCATAAATCCACATATGCACATATGTAAAAGCAAAGAAGGTGCACATAATAGGTAAATCATATACGGAAATGGAAGCATCAATATTCTATTTTGGTTGAAACTTCCCAAATTATTCATACTTATATAACATCATCAAAATGAAAATTCAAACAAGAGCAATAAATTAAGAAACAATAGACTTACGTGAAACAGGCCATTAGCAGTATCTGGATTTGAATGCCGACCTTTTAATTATGAGAGTGCATTTTAAATACACCCTCCTAACGCATAAATTGATTTGGAAATAAAAAGCTGCATAATTGATTAATGTCAGTGCCACACAGTTCAACTCCTACGCCAACATTAAACTCAGTTCATTAATTAAGACGTGAAATAACTAAATTAAACTACATTGAACAGATAACCCCTGTGCAACGTTAATATAAAAACTAGTTGCAAGCCGCGCAATGCACGTAATTGTTGACTTTGTTATTTCTTTGCTTTGAAATGATAATGATTAGGATTAAGCAATACATAGATTTGGTAAACAAAGTATCAATCAGTAGCTTAACAAGTCTGATAATGATATCACATTCAAACAAAACCAGAATAATTTTCTATTCTGATACATACAAGTTCAAAGAAAGTAAAGCTAATCTCATTGTTACCAAAACAAATAACTTCCAAACCCCAACAAAATTGTTCTTACACTTGCTAAACGCGTTCGTGCTATCAGCCAATTTTCAATTGGAACTAAGCTGCTGCTGTATGGTTTCTGATAAAAACACGGGTCGGTTATTGAATCTCACGTGTTTTTATTTATTTTGGTTTCTCGAATAAATTTCTTAAGAGAAAAAAAAATTCTCACCTTTGAAATTAAGCCAAATGGGTTGAGCAAACCGCAGCTAAAACAAGGCTTCAAATTTTCTTGGATCCCAAACAATTCGGAAAGATCACCGATCGGCCACTGGATGTCGAGGATTTTGTTTGGACTTTTTAGGGTCGCCGAAGAGATCAATCAGAGTCTCTGTGAGAGTTGGGGCAGCTCCGGCCCTCTTTGGACAACATGGGAAATTGGAAACTGCGATTGCGATTTCAAACGAACGACATCGTTTTCTCTATTGATCATTTTAAAAAGAGCCGACACCGTTTTAGGACGATTAATTTCCTCTTCGCCAAAATGAAAAACTTTTAATTTCCTCCATTTAAAAATAATAATAATAATAAAAAGAAAAAATAGAGAGGTATAATTAGTGAAGGCAAATCTTTATTACTAATAAAATAAACATTTTATGAAAATTTTAAGCTAAACCATCCTATAATGTTTTTGTTTTTTTAGGGCAGCATATAAAAACTATTTCGTTAAACGTGATTGGTGCATCAACTTTTAAACGAAGGGTGTCAAAATGTCAAAAATCGTTTTCGTAGAAGTTTTTTGAATTTTCAATGGAAAACTCCGGGACAGCTTATTCAATTATTTTAGTAGTTTGTTTGAAACTTAAATTTCGGTGGAATTTTTATTTGTAAAATTACTATCATCTGTTTAAATTTAGAATACCATTATTTAACATAATTTGTATTTAGCATAAGTGATAAAATATTTATTTATTGATTATGTATACTAGATTAGTCTAATTTTATTGATTATATAAGATTTACTAATCAATTGAAACATATTATATCACTCATGTTGAAATATAAATTCTAGCGTAAAATTTTAATTTTATATTTATAAGATACCCATTATCATTCGAGAAATAAAATATATTTTAAAAGAATCACCATTTACGAATTGAGCATGTAAATGAGATTTTATTTAAATACATAGGTTTGAATTGGAGAAACACAAAAGATTTTACATCTATGTAAGTTTAAGTATAATTATTATATAATATAGCAGTTTACAGATGAAAAATCCTTGAAAAACAGGTTAGTTATAGATTCCAATAGGAAACAAAAATTTCTAAGCTGGTTTGCTATGCACTCAATTTTCAAATTCTCACATATGTTTTAAAAATGATAAATAACTTAAAACAAAGCATCTCATGTTTCAATAAAGTACAAAAAAATTTATTAAAAAATTCATATATTACTTAATTTTATTACAGAAGACGAAGATATAAATAAAATTGGGGAATTCCTATACTAAATCAATAACATGTGAGAGAGCAAAGGCCACAATTTACAGCCACAAGGGAAGGCCTAATTTGTTCACCAACCTGGGCAGTCAGGACCCTGACTGAAATCTCTATTTGGATAAAAAGTAAAAATTGATTAACCTAGTACATGTACTGCTCCTACCAAGTACCAACCAGCCCTTCAAAGGGTGATCATCATTCAGAGAAATCCTTCAGATACAACTGTACAATTTGAAAGTTCTGGATGTTGTGGCAGTCAACTTTCATTCATTGATGAGGCCAAAAATACCTGACTGATAAATAACCAGGCATACCCACCTTCTTTACAATAAAGATGGTTTTGGGTTCAGTGTGAGATAACATCTCCTGATGATGCAAGTACGTGCTTTCCTGCGTCCTCCTCTGTTGTTGTGTAGTTAGCTGAGTAATCCACTGCAGAATCACCTACAATGAACATCAACAACTCTTTAGCAATGTCTAATATTTGTTTAAATGATTGATATGCATAATAAGGCACATTTAATCATGCTGATACTGAATTAAGATTTATTACTGTGAGAAGAGTCGATTGATGACCGAGTTGGGGATGCGTTCCTGTTTGCATCTGAAATAATTTCAACTTATTAAAATACAAGTTATCAACATTGTAGTGTATTTCATCTTGGCAAATACAGGCTGCTAAGTATCAATCTTTTCCCTCCCCATCACGCACTTTCGATTGT